>CM061542.1:240394418-241726918 GCA_030864215.1 Capsicum pubescens
AGTTCTTATTATCAAAAGTATATAAACCTTATGCAAACACACTCTCTTTACTGGACAATAATACATGGTTGTCAATTCTTTCATTAATTACATGTAATTTCATTATTAGGAAACCATAGCTTTTTGTAACACCACACATTCTTTCGGGCTAGATTCCAAATAGTCATTCCTATGCGTATAGACTCGTACCCAATGATTCTTTGTTAATATATGTGTACTGATCGATTGTATAATATGGGAATACCTTTGGATTAAATTGAGGTAACAAATATCTATTAACTCAAAGACGAGTTGAGAACATTTCTATCGATTAAGTTTTATTGTACGTTTCATCTTGGGTCAATTTTCAACGACCATTATTCCTAGTATATCATGATTTACGTGTCCTACCATATATCAAAAGAAACAACTTTGATTCCTCTTTCTAACGCGAGTGGTTTTACCTTAATCCATTATCGAAGTACAAATTATACTTATTTTACTTTGAAGTGTCTGTCTATTAAAATATGACGATGAGGCTGACAACCTATCAACTAGGCGATGGCCCATCTGCCCTAGTCGTCAGCTTAGGGCAGAAAATGGTAAAATCGATCCCAAAAGTGACGACCTAGGTGACTGCCTATCACCTATTTGACGGCCCATTAACCTTGGTCGTCAACTGATGAAGTTCTATGACTTTTTTAGTTTTCTTAGGGGTATTTTGGTCTTTTTTTCATCCAAAAATCTTTCCCAGGAATTTAATTACACTCTAACTGTTATTAATCAATAATTACCAGTTATACAACATCAAAATCCTCTTTTCACACTCAAAAATAAGATCAAACTAGGGTTTTCTCCAGGAACAAGAAATTATGAAAATCAATCCTTAAGTCCAAGATTTCCAAGGAACAAATCAAGATTCAAGTTCTACACTTTAAACCTTATAATCTAAGGTACGTGGGGTTTCTCCTAAACAACATAGGAATGGTAAAATCTTCTTACTTATGATTAAAGGTTGAGAAATCATGAAGTTACAAAGGGGTTTGAATTTACATTTACAATCATGCATTATAAAACCTTCTTGATATAAATGTTTTAGTCTTGAGACCTCCCCCTTTAAACTCGATTTTATTCGTACATATATATACGTATGGATGGATGTTGTTTGATGGTTGAAACTTGAATTGAGAGTATGAAGAATTATAATTCCTCTCTTGTTATATAATCCCTCATTTTCATATGTTGTGTAGTATTCAATTGCATATTGAGAATAATGATTCAAATGTCTTTGCTATTTTTAAGCCTTGATTTTGGATATGAACTGAAGAAAAGGTGATTTTTGCTAATATAAATGAAAAGTGGTGATTCAAACAAATTGCATAGTTTGTTACAAAATACTTGACCACCACATATTTGTTGAAATATTAAGAAGAGACAGTCTTTGCATAATTTTACTTTTGTTTTGAAATATGAATTCTCTTGAACTGTTTGAATGATATGGTAGTCCAAAATTTATGTTTTGAATGAAGATACTGGACGATGCTATTTCATGGCTTAGAAAATATGACTTGCAAGTCTTTGTATGAGGATACCAAAATAGATAATGCCATAACAGACTCAGAACAAAATAGAAGTCAGATTTTATTAAGATTTTCAAAATTAGAGTTCTTAAATATGCATGTTCAGAAAAGGTTAAAAATAGTCTTAAGAGATGTTATATGGTTACCCAAATAAAACACAAGTTCAGATAACTCATTGCCCAAAATCGTGTTTTACCAATACGAGTTATTTTGTCCCCAAGAGGGATTATACGTTGGACTAGTTCCCTGTTTTGTATCAGACTCAGAAACTCCAACTCTTGCGGCAAACATGGGTTGTGGGATTACCTGCCGAGTCAATGGCGGATTTCATATAGTCCATGAAATATCATACTTTTAGGGACCTAGCTAAGAACTAAGAAAAAGATGTTGAGTTGACTTATAGAACTATTTTTAAAGGCCTATTTACTATGCACATGGATTTTCAAATGGTTTTATGATGATGTATTTTTTTTTATGAAATTCTCTCACTTACTTTATGTATCAGTATTTTGTTTTTGGGATAATACTACGTACTAGTACATTTGTATTGACCCTCTTTATCTTAGGATCTGAAGCACAGTCCCGGGGTCCTATCCAGCAATAGGCTTGAGTGCGTCAGAAGTTACAGTTGGTGAGCCTTCTCTATTTTGGTAGGCCTTATTCTCAGATTTTGTTGTTTTGTTTTGCTATAGTCTACTAGGGGCCTTGTCCCAATTTTAGATAAGATAATTGTCCCTTTGTATTAGAGATTTTGCAGACTGCTAAAAAATATTGTTAGAAGTTATGGAATTCAATTTTGAATTGGTCCTTTGAATTATATCATTTGACCATGATTTTGTACCGATATGTATTTCCACATTGTCTTTTATAGAAGGTGAACAAGTGTATGATGTCCAAAAAGTCAAGGGCACTCAGGCCTTCATAGCTCGGGAGGCTCATCGCGGCAAAGGTCTCGGCTCGAGTTGTGATAAACTTGGTATTAGAGCATGGTTCATGGTCCCAGGGTGTCTGCGAAATCAGGTTGTCAAGAGTTCTTTTTATGAGTGTGTAGCGCACCACACTTATAAGGAGGAAGCTACTAAGCGTTTAGGAATGTTTAGCTTTTCTTCATGTTCTAGATCATTCCATTGTGTTGTCCATTTTGAAGTTATCCTGATTCCTTTTTTACTCTGGCTTTATTTACTATGTCTCATCAACGAGTCGGTTCAAGTTTAGAATCTTAGAGTCTAATGAGGTGGTCCCTTCTAATTGAGTCATAAAAGATTATGAAATTACACAAGGACTTGAGAAGATTCCATAAGTGCTTTAAAGTGTTTTGATTTAAGCTTATACCCCTATCTTCATCAATTGTGCATTTCAGCCTGGGGTATGAAGTGTATTAGATTCCTTCCAAAATTCTTGTTGCAGATGTCATGCTTAAGAGTGGTGATATATGTCAGAATGTTAGAACATTACTTCCACCCGAATGGGAGTATGTGATAAAGTATCATAACCTGTGAGCTGTAAGATAGTTTAGAAGTTAGTGAAATGAAGTCACATGCTTAGAGTCGTAATAAGGGTGATTTTGCATAAAGAAGTTAGTTTAGTTGTGTAACCGTTGATTGAGGGATGGTTTGCCATTTTATAGTGATAGACTAATGTGGTATAAATAATTGTAGATTGTATGATAGTCTGTAAAGGAAATGGATGGCTATGATTATTATGTACTTAAAGTAGGGAAGGATCTCAGAATGGATAGTTATGGTAGTTGTAGAAATCATTTATAGGTTGCGAAGGGAAATAGGTAGATTAGTCAATAAGTTACAGATATAGATTCATTATTGTATATGGAATTTTTGAAGGTGGTTGTGATGTATGCATGGGTAAGTGAATATGATGTTAAAAAGTGGGATATGTTAATAGATGGTAATGGGTGATTTTATAAGATTAAGATCGACCATCCATATTATGTGACTTTACCCCCTTGAGTTTTTTTTCTCTAGTAGATGTAGACTAGTACGGTATGTGAGAAGGTATGTAGTACATTTTGAGGCGTAGTAGTAATTTCGTGAAGAGGATGAACTTATGGGTCATAGTTAAGTGAAGTAAGAGACTTATTTTGATATTTCTATTTGATGGGATAGTATAATATGCAGCATGCTTCATCGGTATTACATGATTGGTGCTAGATGATAGACTCAAACTTTAGATGTGGATTGTGGTGGTACGAATAATGGCTTAAAGTTAATGATGAATATTTTGTAGGAGTGAGTAATAGGATTTATTTGATATAGCTTGGGTTGGAAACTAGTGGAAAAAGGATTGGATAATTGTGACATTTATGTACATGAGACTAACGTTAAGACGATGAATCATGGTTGAGTCATTAAGTAGATAAGAGCATGGGTATATAAGAATAAGTTAGAACCCTTCCAGGTAGCCTGTCGTTAGATAAAATTTTATGTTTGTAGGTGTTTTGCATACCTAGTTGTGTTCTTGAATCATGTAGTATGGAGAAGTCTGGGAAGTTGTCATATAGTGTTCTTTAGAGTTGAATTGAGGAAAAATAGGTAGTCAATGTGCACCTTTGGTATGGTTTTACAGATTTTGTTAAGTTTTAAGTTTTGTGATTATAGGTGTAATGCTAGTATCTTAAGGAGTTGAAGATGGAGTATTAAGTATTTAGAAGTATGGATGTCCATGCCCATGATAACATTAGTCATAAGTTGATTACTTTGGGGGTTAGAGGAAGTTATGATTTGTATCTCTGAAGGGGGATTTCCTAGAAAGAATTTAGTGTCTTTATGTTCAATTGTTAAGGGAAGTTTGTGTTCATGTGTATACCGATACCCCCCACCCTATTATATTGAGAATTGTGGTTATAGATTGATGAAAGATTATGTTCTCAAGTCTAGGATTATGACTTTGATCTAAGAGGGAGATGGTGAGTTAAGGGTAGTTCCCGAATTTTCTCATTGTGGCAAGTCAGGGAAGAGTAATGATAAACCTATTCCTATTCAAGCATATTCCTCCTACTTCAGTTTAAGAGTTCATTCTACCAATGTCTTATGTATTCAAGTCCTGCTAATGTCTAAGGTTTGAGTTATCTCTTAAGTCATGTCATGCTCAGACCTCTAAACTAGAGGCAATGATGTCTCGATAAATCCAGCATTTCAGGTATTCAAGATCTATGATATGATTCTCATTATTAAAAAAAAATATCCATGTCTTAGGACATGTTTGGTTCTATGAAAACTGTGCTTTCTATATATTATCGATTGATTCTATATCGGGTCTAGGCTAATGAAATAAAGTTTATGCAAACTCATATGCATGTTCAGTTCTTAAATGAGGAGCAATGGCTCTAAGTAGAAATACTTGCCTCAATCGTTGACTTCATGAATTCCGTACTTATTCTATACAACTCTTGATATGTGCACTCATGTTTTCTCATTGTGGTCTATCCTAAGAAACCATGTTGTGTTGTGTTTATGCCAGAAGGAATCTCTACTCATGATCTAGATATTTTATATATGAAGCACGTTTTCCTAATGTATCATATCTCATCTCATATCCCACCTTGAATAGTTTAATAAGTATAAGTTATAGTCGAATAGTGTGACACCCCTCTTCAAGATGCTGATGCTCGGGTCCCTCATTAACCCACCGTATGATAGTATGATAGTATTTATGGAAGAGTAGTGATGTTTTAGGTAGGGAAGTAGATGTTCTTGAATGTAAAAATTTTGAGGTGATTTCTTTAGATAAGGTTATAAGTGAAAGAGGGGGGGGGGGAGAGAGAAGGAGACAAACTTTTGTTATATGAAATAGTTAGGAAGGAGATATGTGGAAAAATCTTTGTGAGAATGATTGAAGTTGCTGGTTTTAGTAGGGATAACTATAAAATTGGCGTAGTAGAGATAGGATTGAAAGTTGTGCTTGATGAAAGTGCAAACCAATGCACTATGTGGTTAGTACTCCTCGATTTGAGGTAGAAAGTTGTTCAATTATAGTGATAGGATGGAGAAGCGTTCTTAAAGGGATGTATAACATGGGTCCCATATCTTAAGCTAGCATCATTTACTTCGAGTTAAGCTTCAACATAGAAGTACGATACAGTTAGACTCAAGCTCTTGCAGTTATGTATTTAGTGGGGAAATTATAAGATTTGGGAAGTTTAATTGAGGTACTCATAGATGAAATCATAGTGGAGAAGCATCGCAAAAATTTAATAGCTATTAGGCTTATCATTTGAGGTAGAGAATGTTTCTAATCTATTCTTATGCCCCGCGGTAATCTCCTCTCATGTATTGTACCAATCTTAATCAAGTTGGGGATTCTTAGAAACGTTTATGCCGTACAATGTTTAAATTATGTGCCATAAAATACATGCCAAAATTATATCAATGTCAAGTTTTGTTATCTCGTGATTTGTGCTTACACAATTTAATTGGTGATGCCATAATGCTCTTCTTGAATGTCTACGTATGTTTCATTGAGGTAAATAAAATTTCTAATGAGAGATTTCTTCCATCATTCCTTACTTCTATAGCTTCAACAAAATCCTACCCATCATTTGAGGACGAATGATTCAAAGGGGGAGATAATGCAACACCCCGCATTCTTTCAGACTAGATTCCAAACTTTCATTCCTACGCATATAGACCCGAACCCAAAGATTCTTAATTAATATATGTGTTATGATGAATTCTCTTGGGTGTGAATACCTTTAGATATAAATTAAGGTCACAAATATCTCATAACTCAAGGACGAGTTGAGAATGTTTCTATCGATTAGGTTTTATTGAACATTTATGCTTTGGTCAACTTTCAATGACCATTATTCCTAGTATATAATGAATTATGTGTCCTATTATATATCAAAAGTAAGATCTTTAAGTGCTCTATCCAAAGAAACTGGTTTCACCTTAATCCGATATTGTAGTTGAAAGTTTACACATTTTACTTCGAAGTGTGTGTCTGCCAAAATGTGACGACGAGGCTGACGACCTATCAACTAGGTAATGGACCATCACCCCTAGTCGTCAGTCTAGGGAAGAAAATGGTAAAATCCATCCCAAAAGTGACGGCCTATCACCTAAGTGACGACCCATCAACCTTGGTCGTCAACAGATGAAGTTCTACGACTTTTTTTATTTTTTTGGGGGCATTTTTGTATTTTTCTCACTCGAAAAACCATTACCAAGAATTTAATTACACTCTAAACGTTATTAATCAATCATTATCAGTTATACAACATGAAAATCCTCTTTTCACTCTCAAAAATAATATTAAACTAGGGTTTTCTTCAAGAACAAAAAATCAAGAAAATCAATCCTTAAATCCAAGATTTCCAAGGTACATGGGGGTTTCCTAAACTACTTGGGCATGGTAAAAATCTTATAAATTATGTTCAAAGGTTGAGAAATCATGAACTTAAAAAGGGGTTTGAATTGACATTTACAATCATGCATTATGAAACCTTCTTGATATAAATGTTTTGGTCTTGAGCCCCCCCCCCCTTAAACGCAATTTTATTCGTATATATATATAAGTATGGATGAATGTGTTTTGAAGGTTTAAACTTGAATTGAAATCATAAATAATTATAATCCCTCTCTTGTTATAAAACCCCTTGTTTTCAAATGTTGTGTCTTATTCAATTGCATATTGAGAAGCATAGTTCAAATGTATTTGCTATTTTTTATCCTTGATTTTAGATATGAATAGAAGAGAGGGTGATTCTTGCTAATATAAATGAAAAGTGGTGATTCAAAGAGATTGCATAGTTTGTTACGAAATACTTGACCACCACATATTTGTTGAAGTATTGAAAAGAGAGAGTCTTTGCATAATTTGACATATGTTTTGAATTTTGAATTCTCTTGAACTATTAGAATGATATTGTGGTCCAAAATTTATGTTTTGTATGAAGAGACTGGAACATGATATTTTATGGCCTGGAAGATACGACTTGAAAGTCTTGGTTTGAGACTACCAAAACAGATAATGCCATAACAGAGTCAGAACATAATAGAGGTCAGATTTCATTCATATTTTCAGAATTTGAGTTCTTAAATATGCATTATTAGAAAAGGTTAAAAATGGGCTTAATAGATGTTAGGTGGTTACCCGAAGAAGACATGAGTTCAGATAACTTATTGTCCAGAATTGTGTTTGGCCGATACGGGTTATTTTGTCCCCAAGAGGGATTATATGCTAACCTAGTGCCCTGTGGCGTATCATACTTAGAAACTCTGACTCTTGTGGAAAACTTGGGTTGGGCGCCTACCCGCAGTGTCAATGGCGGATTCCATATAGCCCATAGAATATCAGACTTATTTATGGTTGAGTTTATTTACAGAACTATTTTAAAGGCCTATTTACTATGCCCATGGATTTTCAAATGGTTTTATGATGATGTATTCTTTTTCATGAAATGCTCTCACTTACTTTATGTATTAGTATTTTGTTTTTGGGATTGTCCTGCATACCTGGACATATGTATTGACCCCCTTTATCTTAGGATCTGAAGCATAGTCCCAGGTTTCCATCCAACAATAGGCTTAAGTACGTCAGATGTTGCACTTGGTGATCCTTCTCTATTTCGGAAGGCCTGATTCACAAATTTTGTTGTTTTGTTCTGTTATAGTCTACTGGGGGCTTTATCCCAGTTTTAGATAAGATATTGCTCCATATGTATTAGAGATTTTGATACAGGAATAATCACGAAAACGGACTTATAAGGGTGCGCGTTGGTCTCGAGACTTGGTGTGTGCAATTTAAGTGTAGAAGAGGCCGAAAACACACCAAAATCAGCCCATAACTTACACTTGATGGTCAACCCACTCTTTGAAGGCCCTTCTGGTCTTTTTATCTTATATCTTGTAATATTTATATAAAGAACAATGTAAGGTTTAATATACTTAGATTATGATGGATGTTGAAGTTAGAAACACTTGAAAAAACACATAGTCCTCTCTTCTCTTGATGAGGCAAAACCGAAACTAGGAGACAACAATAGGGTGGATTCTCTTTGTTGTTCATTGCTTGGAAACATTGATGCTAGAGAAGTGAATTTCAATATTGTGTCTTTGTAAGAGATAGTTTTATTGTTGTATGTAGTGTTAAGGGTCCAATATTTACCATTCTTGGGTTCTTAACATTATCTATCTATCTTTTTCCATTTGTAATCTTGTATCCATTTTTTATCTTGTATTGTGAAGCCGTTTTTGTTGTTTCTGTTGTTGTTCTCATTGTGGTTTAATCTTTTGTTGTTAACTTAGTTTGTTGTTGGCTGCAAAGGTATCAAACACCTAGTAATATTGTCTTTCTTGTATTGCATTCTTGAATTCGAGAGTGGTCTCCAAAAGGGTCCTCGATTCTTTGAATTATTGGACTGTTTTTGGAGTGTGTTTGAACTGTTTTGATCCAATTTCATATCTTCCAAGTTTTTACGGTATCATTTGGTATAAAAGCATGGCTTTATATTGTTCCTACAAGTTCAATCATGGGCTTGCTTGTTAGGAAAAAAAATTATTTAAAAGCTGAAAATTTCAGAAAAATTGCTATTTGTCCATTGTTGTTGACTTGGCCGAAATTATGTTCTTGTCTGAGATTTCTTCTTGAGTCTAGGTCTAGGATTCTTTTACTTGTCTTGTATGTTTGTAGTGTTAGTTTTTTTCCTCACTAACAATTTGAGTCGATCCAAACTAGAGCTTGAATTGTTAATATTGTTGTTGTGAACAAAGTGTGGCCGATTGGATATTGTTGTTGTTCTAGACATGACCGAGTTGGAGGCCTTGTGTTGTGTTGGTTTTGTATATCTTGAAAGATTTTTGTTGTGTTAGTTTTGTTCATCACAACCTTTACCTTTTATAAAGCTGAAAACACAACACAAAGGGGACTTAGCCGATTGTAGTGGCTATCCTTGCGGTCTTGGCCGTAAGATTGTTGACCTTGTTGTGGTGGACTTGTTGTTCTTGGGAGCTTGTTGATGTTTGTTCTTGTTTTGGTTGTTGTATTCTTGCGTCTCTTCACCATATTCATCAACTTGTTGATATTAAAGTGAACTTAGGTCTTAAAAAGGTGAAAGACAAGGTGTAGTATTTGTTGAATCTTGAAAGACCCCCAACCACCAAAAAGACTTTTTCCATAAAACAAGGGTCCGTGTTTTAAGTAAAAGTACAAGTCTAGTCAAACACTTTTAAGTCTTGAAATTTGAATTGAAAAAGGAGCTCCAAAGAATAGTTTGTATTTCCCTCCATTGAACAATTTGCACCAAAGTCCAAATTGTGAAATTAAAATTTGTCAAGAACCGAACCACTAGTGGAATGCCACCTGGACTGCCACATCACCATATACACTGTTCACGCAACAATTTTGGCTCAAATTTTTATCTTTTAGTTTCATTGTGTTGTTCTATTAGTTTCATTTGTTGATTCCATTACTAACTTACAAGCTAGTACTAGATTGTAAGTTAGTTTTGAAACCGTCCTTCGTGTAGACGTTCCTTTATGTATCTTATTCTTTTGAGTCATTGTAATACTTGGTCCACCTCTCAATGCATCATGGAGTACAAGTAAGGTTACAACACTTATGAGACCAAAGTATAAAAAAATTCGAGATACAAAACAATAGAGAGGGAGTGTGAGGACCATTCTTGTACATCTAAATTGTTTGTTGTTATGTAGGTTACTTCTTACGCATAAATCATAATGAAAACCATATTGGCCCTCCTTGATGCTTTGTCCTAAGACCTTGATAGGGAAAATGTGGGTTTTGAAATAATTGACTCGGATGTGGTAACTATGAGTGAGAGGTTGGATCAAATAGAGAGTCGAAGGAACTCCTATGCTTTTACTCCTGAAAATTTACTTCCAATGACCAATCCTCCAATACTACAACATAATGCCACAAGCCAAGCTCCAAATAACCCTCAAAATCGAGAACAAGGTAGATCATTTCCCCCGTAAGTTGATCAATTCCAACAGGAGGACTTGGAAGCCAATTTCCTCCTATCCAATCTCCACAACCGAAGCTCCACGTTACCAAATCAAGTCTCTCAATCGAAACTTCCATTTCCCAAAATTCAACACATCCAAGAAGAGGTACATGGTAGAGAGAGACACGAAGGATATGGAGTCTACGACGATGCTTATATGATAGAACGATACTTGAGTCGGATGAGATTGAAGGACAATCTTAAGAGGGAGAGGTAGACGAGTGTCAAAATGAAGTGTTGGATCCGAGACTTTTTGTCATTATGCTATCGGGTTTGGCTAGCTTATGGCCTATTTTTTGTGCATCTCTTATGGGATTTTTTTAGCTCGTTTTTGATACATCCCTTGTTATTATTGAGCTTTCGGGCTCTTCATGTTTTGCTGACTATTTTGAGTTGTTTCTTTTGAAGTGGCCAATTGAACGAGATGAAACCATGAATTTGTGGGCAAATTCCTCTAAATATGGAGAGGATGATACAAGAATAATCACGGATATGGAGTTATAAGGGTGCGCGTTGATCTCAAGAATTGGTATGTGCAATTTAAGTGTAGAAGAGGCCTAAAACACACCAAAATCAGCCCATAACTTACACTTGATGGGCAGCCCACTCTTTGAAGGCCTAGTTGGTCATTTTAACTTATACCTTGTAATAGCTAAATAAAGAACAATGTGGGGTTTTATTTACTTAGATTATGATGGATGTTGAAGTGAGAAACACTTGAAAAAACACAAAGTCCTCTCTTCTCTTGATGAGACAAAACCGAAACTAGGAGACAATAATAGGGTGGATTCTCTTTGTTGTTGATTGCTTGGAAACATTGATGCTAGAGAGATGGATTCCGATCTTGTGTTTTTTTAAGAGATAGGTTTGTTGTTGTATGTAGTGTTAAGGGTCCTAGAGTTACCATTCTTGGGTTCTTAACATTATACCTTCATGTGGTCTATCTATCTATCTATCCTTTTTCTTTTGTAATTTTGTATCCATTTTGTACCTTGTATTAGGAAACCGTTTTTGTTGTTGTTGTTGTTGTTGTTATAATTGTGGTTTATTCTTGTGTTGTTAACTTAGTTTGTTGTTGGCTGCAAAGGTGTCAAACACCTAGTAATATTGTCCTTCTTGTATTGCATTCTTGAATCCGAGAGTGGTCTCCAAAAGGGTCCTTTGTTCTTTGAATTAGTGGACTATTTTTGGAGTGTGTTTGGACTGTTTTGAGCTAATTTCGTGTCTTCAAAGTTTTTACCGTATCAAATTTTGAAGATTGTTGATAGATGTTGCTAGAAGTTATGGAATTTCATTTTGAATTGTTCCTTTGAATTATATTATTTGACAATGAGTCTGTATCGATATGTATTTCCACATTATATTTTATAGCATGTGAACATGTGTATGATGACCAAAAAGTGAAGGGTGCTCGGGCCTTCATGGCTCAGGAGGCTCGTCGTGGCCAGGATCTCGGCTCAAGTTGTGACACTTTTAGAATAAAAATTACCTCTTTGAAAAACACATGAAAAAGCCATCCATAACAAGTAAAGAGGAATTTAAAATCAAGAATCATCTTCATTCATAAAACAACCCAAACATTTGATATATGTAAATCTCATGATAAAAAAAGGACTTATAATTTATTCCCTCAAATCCAATTCACAAATCATAACATGCTAAGACCATAAATTTCATCATGGGGAAGGGAATTTCGCAATTCATTTTCATAAATCACTTCTAGAACTCAAATCATGCATGCACAAGATTATAAATCAAGCTTGTGGAAAAACACAATGTTAATTACGTACTATCATTAAAGCGGATTTATAATACATACTCATTAAATGATTTTCAAAACCCTTTTCGTATGGATACATATCTTTAAATCTTGTTAAAATGTAAAACTTTATGCCCATGAGATTTAGGATAGTCCCACATACCTATTTGATGAACAAAATTTTAGATATCTTGAATCTAAGCCTTAGAAGCACGGGTTTGTTGAAAGAAACCCTAACTTTTCTCTCTTGAGAGTAGAGAGGACAATAAATAATGAAAAATTGACATAAGAATGGGAAAATAGAATTTAAACCAAGTTTTAAGTCGTGGGGTACGGTTTTAGGGTGAGGAAAAGACCAAAATACCCCTAAAGAAAACTACTAAAATGCAGGATTTTCCTCAGCTAACGACTAGGTTAACGAACCGTCAGCTTGGTGACGTTCGGTCACCCTAGTCATAAATTATAGATGGAATTTTCTCTTTTATAGATAAGGTGACGACTAGTGTTGACGACTCGTCAACTTAGTCATCACCTAGTTGACAACTCGTCGCCTTCAATCAGACACTACGAAGTAAAATGAGCATAACTTCCTACTCCGATGTCAGATAAACGTGAAACCAGTTGCATTGGAGTATATAGTAGTCCGTATAACACATTATATACTAGGAGTAATGGTTGTCATAAATTGACCCAAGTTGATACTTTCACTAAAACTTAATCGATAGAAAAATTCTTAACTCGACTTTGAGTTTGGAGATTTTGGTGACTTCAATTCATATTCAAAGGTATTCCCATACTATGGAATTGATAATCACACATATATTTACATGGAATCATTATGCTCGGGTCTATACGCGTAGGAACAATGGTTTGAATTCTAGCCCAAAAATGTGGGGTGTTACACTTTATCATCCAAATTATGATGTTTTCCAAAAGTTTGTTTTTGATTTTATATTTTTATACTTCTTTCTTGTCTAGGAGATATGTCGACGTACCTAGCAGCATCGAAAAAACTGTTATCCAACTATTCATCTTCCTCTCTTTCATCAAAAGAATCTGCATCTTGTAGAATATGTTGTGAATAATAACTACCTCCAACAAGTTATTATTCTGACTAGTCTTAACATATGTATGAGAGTCCAACTTTCTAACATTAATAGTTACAAGTTCATTAAAATGAACATTGCTCGCAATATTATTGTTTGGAGTACCCGTATAAGTCGTAACATATCCTACAACTAATGGTGGTACTACCAAGGCACTGTTAGGTACAAATTTAGGGGCTAGTGAAACCTGAATGTGATGTAAGCTTCTCATCATGCATCATGTCTTCCCTACGATCTTTGGGCTCATGTCACCATTTTGGACATTCTCTATGTCAAAGTTGTTGGTTCAGTGCATTAGAGTTGAGACCATCATCGTATCCACATTTTGGTCATTCCCTATAGATATTAGTTGTTATCCATAGTCATCTTGTTTCTCATCAATGAACTCCAAAGATTGTGAGAAGAACCAATATTGACGGTAAATTTCTCCTCCAGGGATTATGGGACTAGGAATGTTACTTATAGCTAATCATTAGCAATGTTTTAACGAGAGAAGTGCCTAGATATATCATTAGCTAACTTTTGAGGGAATACAGATATTAATTGTCAAATCTTAAGTCCTAACAAATTTTCAGATTCTGGAAACACTAAGCTCAACACAAATTTTGATGGATCGCCAGACTTATAAACACAAATATTGACAAATCTCCATATTTGAATTGGCTACAAATCCTTTATCAATTTCTCACGACCCAGCTAATTGGATCGTGTAGACACTTACTCTATTCTATTCATATTGGAGAACCTGTATCACCTAATAAAAAACATGCGAAAGAAAATTACGAAAATCATTAACCGTTAATTATTTCCTCAAAATGATTAAATTGTCAAGATGAAATAATAAAAATACAATCTTTACAAATGCAAAATAAATACAACTATTTTTCTATTAGTGTGAAAGGAAACTAGGTGTGTAAAAAAATACTATTAAATAGAAATACCCACAGTTATATTTTAAGTAAACTGCATGTGTACGCGATAAATGAAATATAATTAATCATTAGTGTAATTTAATTAACTATAACCGTTTTATTATTATTTATTATAAATTCTATTAAATAAAATTACTTGTAATTACATTAAATAATCTGCTGGTGGATTGGAGTAGTAGTTGTAGTAACAACGGCGGAAAGTGATGAGAAAAAATTAAACTATGACTAGTCACAAATTGGAAAGGAATTAATTTAATCTATATCTATCTATACTACCTTAAAAGCACTAACTTAAAAAACGTAAAGTGAAATTACTAAATTACCCTTACTAGATTTTTTATAAAATAAAAATTTAGAATAATAAACAAAACTCTTCAAAGGGATGCAGAATATCATATTGTCTTCAGCAATCCTATTCCTACCGTCACTGTAATACCCCCGAAAATTTTCTTCATAAAAATTTCGTGAGAAACGTATCGAGTTCTACGCTTTAGAGTGATCCATAAATTTTCTGTGTAGTATTTCTAAGACGTTGACCTACCATTGCGTAGAGTATCGAATAATCTTTCCAACGATATGTAGATCATCGAAAACGGATACTCGAGCGATGAGTTATGACCATTCCGATCGAACTGTGAACAGTAAAACGTGCAGGAAATTAAAATTACTGCAGCCAGGCGAATTTCAGGATCAACTTCAAACGACCATAACTCCTTGTACATAATGATCTGGGTGAGCTATTATATATCAACGGAAATATCTAAGAGTCCTCTTTCTAATGAAATTGATTTCATCCAATTTGTCTGTCGGAGTAAAACATTATGGTCGATCTACTTTAGCCTATCAAAACAGTCCACCAAAGGACAGATTTGACATTATTTGAATTTTAAGGGTATTTTGGTCATTTCACATTCCCCTTCTTGGACGAAAATTCTTGCATATAATCCATATTTGGACCATGAAATTTATATTTTCATCAAGTTTTGGAGGAGAGGAAAACCCTAGGTCAAATTTTAGCTCCAAAAATCTTTAAATTGAACCGTAGAAATTTCAAATTAATTTGGGATTCGAGTTGATCATATTAAGGTCTTCGAGAAGCACCCTTCATTTTCGTGTATAAAGTTCCGGAGTTGGAAGTTCATATTCATCTTCCATCCTAAGGTATGTGGGGTTTTGAACAAGAGCAATCTTCCATTCTTGTGCCCAAAGCTTTAATTTTATTATGGTTTTACATGATTTTGCAAGTGAGATTATGTCTAAATAATTCGATTATGAGATTATGATGATTGAATGAATAAACTTTGATTTATATGATTATCTCAATGTTTTCATGATATGATTTAATAATTATCATTGCGAATTACACACTTTTACCATGAGGTGGTATTTTGAATGATTTTGGGACGTATGTCGAGATGGTATTTTGGAATAATATTTTGAGATATGTGTCAAGTTTTATGTTTCCCAATGTCGATTTGAATTATTGAATATATATTTGAGACACGAGATGTCTTGATATCTATAATTGTAAATTTCATATTTTTATTTTGAATGATTTCGAGATATATGTTGAAATGATATTTTGGAATGATTTTGAGATTTATGATAAGCTTAAAGCTTCTTTATGACGAAATTGAATCATTGAGCATATTGAGATATAACATTTGAGATGTTACCATGAGTCTTGATATTTTCTCTAAAATATTGATGTTGTCATGACTTGATAAATTGTTACATTTTGACATTTAAAAAGGTTGAGTTCTATTATTGAAATTTCATGATATTCGAAAATGGGTATACACTCAAATTACTTTATGAAGGATTTATAAGACTTTGACTTTTTTTCCAATATGGATATACATGATTACTTCATTACGCTACTTCTTAAGTTGAGAATTTATGCTATGAATTGCATACTACTACAATGAATTCATATTTCTAAAGGCTTTCGAGACAAAAGTCGTGATTTGAGTTGTACTACGGGATATGTATTCTTATAATGAATTGAAGGTCTCAAGTGCTTTTCAAAAGCTGTTGTCATGATTTAATTGTCGAATTGAAAGAATAATCGTATGAGTACATTGACCTTGAACTCGCAGAGTCGAGATGATTTTGACTATGAGAAAGATTAATTTTGATATAGGTGTAGAGATGAATTTTGGTATTTTTTTCCGGATGATTTTGATGAGTTGAATTGTTGAAAATATTACATATTGAGTCTTCATATCCTTGTCCAAATGTCGAGTCGGTTATGATTCAATGCATTGATACCTTGTTGATGTTGAAAAAGATTGAAATATTTTAAGTCGAAGTTGGGGTTAGGAATCCATAAATTGTTGATGAATTATAAATTGAGATATTTGATTTGGTCTTTATGATAGACCCTTGTGATGATGATGGTGGATTTCCTAACACGTTCTGAGCTTGTCGGGGAGTAGTACTTAGCACCGAGAGGGAAATTTGGTATTTCCCCAAACCTATGTGCCACCGTAGGGTTGTTTGATGATGATATTATTGGCTAGAGAGCCCGATTGTTATTATTGCAGTTTTAAGGTCGTACTCCCTGGCAAAGAGTATAACGCTCCCGCCAATGAGAATTTCAAACGTTGGTATTCCACGTAGCTCACGTGGGGTTGTCGGTTATAGGAAACTCCCCTGTCCATAAAAATCATGTTTCTTGAATTACCGAGTCACTCCGAGATTTGAGTCAAAGAGTTGAGATATTATGATGAATTATGATTACCTATGATGAATTTTGACGATATGATAATTTATGATGATTTATCATAATTTATGATTTTTGATGATTTACATGGATTATGAGATTTTACCATTTGAACTATTTATTATGAAAGTATGAAGAGTATGATTTGTTATAACTTAAGCGAAGTGAGTCATCATTGTCTGTATGCATGTTTTCATGAAATTGATGATGTTATTTAAAGTGTTGCATGCACCCCCACATACTCAGTACATTCTGTTTGTGCTGACCCCCATCTACTATTCTATTCAGTTGTAGCATCTGGTCAGCAGGTAAAGGAGTCCTTATAGCTCAAGGTCTTGTGTTGGTTGTTTCAGTTCAGAGACACTGTATCTTCTTTTGTCGGCCATATTGAGTGGGATGGCTGGGAGTCATGACCCGTTTATGTACAGGCAATACTAGTAGAGGCTTCATAGACAGTAGTAGTGGTTGATGTATTCAGTCTCCTTCTTGTATATGTATATGTGTTAGTAGAATTGTCATCTTGTAATTCCAATATTGTACTGAACAGATTCTGTATTAAGACATTTTCAGCTTCATTCTCTCAGAATTATGTTTTAATCAGTTGCTTTTGAGTTATACCGATGAAAAGGGTTAGCTTGGGGTCACTTGTGACCCTAAGCACCGTGTGGCATCTCAGAACTTGATTTTCGAGACGTTACAGTCACCCCAGCTAAGAGAATTTTTCTCCGTCTAAAATTTACAAGAGATAAGTCTCAGAAAATCAAATACCCCATGAATTTTCTCTTCAATCATCCATCTCTTTGTTATCAGTTTCAGTGTTTTACTATTTTTAAATTAAACGGCCATCTCATTCCTCAGATATCTTTTCAACAAATTTTCCGTTTAAACTTGATTCTCACAGTTTAGGCGTTGCTGCTATTTCGCACATTAAATTCTCTCCTACTAAGCCTCTGTCTATTACTATTTCCAGCGAAATTGTTTGTAAGTTCACTCATATTAATATCTGTAGAAAGTATCCATACCTATAAAGGAATTATGGTTCTCATATTCACTGTGCTTCTTTAAAGATCAAAATAAAAAAAAAATTATAAAATGAAAAAAAATATAATTAAAAAAGAAAAAAAAAACGAAGACATTTACATAGCATAAAGCACAGAAGAATGTAAAAGTAATCTTCTGAAATACAAAGTGGCGGAGGCAGGATTTGTATTGAGAGGTTCAAAAAATAAAGAAGTAAACATATGAAGAAGCCTAAAGAGGTTCAACATCTTCAACCATGTATAGATAATGTAATTTATCGCCGAAAAAGAAACGAATTACCCCTTGACCGTAACTAACTCCGCCCGTGGATACTTTTTGTATTTGAGATGTCTAGTTGAAATCCCAACTTGTCTTAATGTTACCTTGATGTATCAGTTAATCCTAACAGACCGCTGGACAAAGAACTTGTTATAAAACTTAAAAAAAAATGAGAAAAACCATTTGTTTTAAACGGATACACTAACTAAAAATAGATTTAGAAAAGTAAGGCCTCGTCATTTATTTAATTCTTATGCAGTTTACACTTAAAATAGTTTATCTTATTGTGAAAACAAAATAGAAAATTTGTACATATTGTACGATATATGTTCCACCAAGATTCTGATCATTACTCCCAATAGCTAACCAATGCAAAATCAATGTCCAAATCGACCAGTGAAATTCTTTTATATACTGCCCCAAAGTAACGATTAAACACAAAAAAAAAAGTAAGAAATGACGACACTATTTGAAGAGGGTAAGAATAAGGTGAACACTTCTTAAATGACATGTGTCATTTTCTTTAACTATAATTTAACAACGACAACAACAACAACAACAACATATCCAGTGTATTCCCACAAAGCGGGATCTAAGAAGGGTAAGAGGTACGCAATCCATACAACTACCTCGAACAAAGTAGAGAGACTGTTTTAAATAGACCCCCGGCTCATGACAAATAATAGTATAAGAAAAACATAAAAACAACATACAAAAAGGGATAACACAGCAATAAAAAAAAAAAAAACAGGACACTCACAAAGTAATGCGATACACAATATATTCAGAATTCCCAATCATTACCAAAATACCACAAACAAGAAACTACAAGACAAACGCAAAACACTACGACTCTCTGGACAGAAGAAAACAAAGCACACCTTCCGAGGAAATATTTCTACCCCACTAACCCTCTACCCTAATCCCTCTCTCTACACCGTCCTACATAGGGTCATGTCTTCAGTAAGTTATAGCAGCATATATCTTAAATATATAAAATAAAATAGTAAAAATAACTAAATACACACTTAATAATATAACGTTGGCCAATTTTAATCAAAAATTCCCTCTACGGTAACTATCTTTTATTATATAAATTACCCAACTTTCAATATTACCATTACAAACAAATACTTTCATTTATGTGCCATTAATATCTATATCTGTCATATTAACTTAAAAACATAAACTCAAAAACTTTATGTGAATTTACTAAAATACCTCCAATTAAAAAACATAATCAAAAAATTAAATTACCTAAATATCCATTTTAAAAACTAATTATTTTATAATTTAAAAAACAAACAAAAACACATGCTTTGGATCAAAGGATGTGTCCTTTTAATTTTGAAGAGTTGTGATAATTCTTTTAGAATTTCAATAGGCACCTCATCAATGAATCCTAAAATTCACTATTAAAGAAACGAACGGCTGAATTATATTAGAATTGAAAATGCTCCTTTCAAAATTTTCTTTTGTGGATTCCTCAACAGTCAACAGTAACCAAACTACAAATATCATTTATGCATTATATTGAGTTTTGCTTCTCGACCATCGCTCATCGTTCTTTTAGAGTATTCCATTGGCCAATTACCTTTGTATATTATTTGTATCGAAGAGGTAACTATTTCTTCATTCTTTATCAGAAAATTTAAATATATCAAATTCTAATATAAATTACCCCAAGTACGAAATCAAGATAAGAAAAGAAAAAATAAGTATGCGTTTGCCATATACGACATTTATTATAGTAATACTTCACATAATATATTTAACACTCTCATATTGATTTACAGTCTTTCGCCATATTTTTAAATATTCTTAGTTTGAATTCCTTCCATTTCCTCCTCCAATTTTGTGTATGTCAATTTGTATATATAAGTAGGTTTAATTCATACCACCAAAGGATGTGGAATATCGAATGAGGTTGCTCCTATTTGAACTAGATGTCTTGATTTTAAGTAAAAATCCTTGATAGGAAACGTTTTTTTCACTGGTAGGCATCACATACTCGAATTAGTTGGAGTCCAACAAGGATATCGAATGTCTAATGAAAATTAAAACAAAAATATGTTTAATTCTTCGTTTCTTAATAAACAATTTTTAGTTTGCTCAACAAGCAATCTCCAAAAGATATCTTTTAAGAAAAATAACTTCTATCTCACGCATTCGTGACATATTCATAGGTTATCTCACGCATTCGTCACAGATTCATATGTTATCTCACGCATTCGTGACAGATTCATATGTTTTTATAATTTATGCATGTTTTACTTAGTCTGTATTGTTGCCATTTTACACGATAAATTTCATTGTTTATATTTGGACTTTAATTGTGAAAGAAACTTCCTTGTTCATTTTTCCACATAGTTAATGGATAAGGTATATCTCATTTTTTTTATTTTTTTTTTGGAGGGGTGGGGGGGTGGGGGGGAAGGTTGCTTGTTTTTAATTAGACTTGGAAATGGCTTGCATTTGTTATGTGATAAAATATTGATGAAAATTATTAGTCATTTTATTATTATTATAGTGGAGGGCCTAAGAAATATACTTTTACTAATTAGTTATTTATCCCAACATTCATAGTATATTTGTACTAATCTATCCAACGTTAAATTCTAATTTTATCTTTATAATGTTATACCACATATTACATAAACATTTACTATACTTCTTAATATCGTCAGTGTAATGATAGTTGGTTAGATTAATAAAATTTATCTTATTTTTTCTAATAGCACATTTTACAATATTTTAATAGATAACTTTTGAACATCCACATAAAACAAGGAAAATAAAGTGTAATAATTAATTATTATAAGAGATTTCTTATTTAAGTTAATATATGATAATTTAAATATACTAATATTGAAACGAGGTACTCATTTACATAATATTAAAAGAATTATGAACTAAATCTACTTTCAAACCCAATTGTACAAAAATTTGGTTGCAATTATTACGTAAGAGTAAATCACTTAAACTTTCAACTTTTAATTTCGAATTTCTTATATACCTAGCAAGCAATATGTTGATTCTCTTAAGATCTTATCTAACATCAAAAATAAAATTCACTAAAATAGGAGTTCGCAATTATTAATGACACTAAAGATTAATGACTTGTCTTCGCCATTCCCTGACGGATTGAACTCAAAATTTATATTGGTAATTTAAATAAGAATTTATTATATATAGTGAGAAAAATATAATATATTCTGATAATTTAATCTTATTACTATAGCTTCTCGTGAACTTAAAGTACTACTAAATATGTTTCCTTAATCCCGCACTGGATTATCTTATAAAGTTTGTCACTCAGTGTTTTCTTTCGACATCAGCATCATAGGTTCTAGAAATACGCAATAATAGCAAATTTTGTACATTTAAATTCTTATTTTGTAATTCAAACACATACTTCTACAATATAAAATGATTATTTTTTAAAGATTACATTTTGCATGAGTTTAATACTTTCAGTAATTTATATGAACTTATCTATCATTGATTATTCATAAAAATTTATATTTATTTTTTATGTGTAATTATTTGCTCAATTTTGTTATAATAATAATCATATTATTCTATAAAATTGAATATTATCCGACTTGATATACACATGCAACGTATGTATCGAGAAATTAGCTAGTGTCTAAAAATGTTTATTTTGTTCTTCCAATTTATATCTTAATTATGTAATCCTATTCTGAAGAGTGTAAGAGAATAATATAAAATAGAATTACCCACAATTATATTTTAAGTAATCTACTTGTGGACGGGATACACAAAATCAAGTAGTAGTAGTAGTAGTAGGAATTGATGAGAAATATTAAGATATGACTGATCACAATTTGAAAAGACATTAAACTAATGTCTAAAATGTTTAGATTTACATCTACATCATGTAATCTCATATTGAAAAATAATTTTGTGTCATAGGAATTGATGAGAAATATTAAGATATGACTGATTACAATTTGGAAAGACATTAAATTAATGTGTAAAATGTTTACATTTACATCTAAATCATGTAATCTCATATTGAAATTTTATTAGGAAAATAATTTTGTGTCATATACCTTCAAAATTTAATATCAAAATACCCCTAACAATTTCTATCCACTTTTACTCAACACTGTAAAAATTCATCTAACAAACTTTTCTATTTTTATTTTTATTTGAAAGAATATATTTCATGGATAATTTCATCCCATCAAAAATGGTTGAAATGGGGGCATCAACACTCCGCCAGTCGTAGATCTACAAAACCCATGACAGATCAAGAAGGTCGTCATAAATTTTGAGCAGTCAATTTAGAAATTGTTGAGCAGTCTCATCTTTTTCCACAGGTTTAGTAACATAGCAATTCCTTCCTCAAGAATATCTTTATTGTTGACTACATAATTTCAAAGCGCTGAGTTGATGAATCTTTCACTCGGGTTGTAATCGTTAATCTCTGCCAAAGTTGTTGTGGTATCTTTGTAAACCTCCTAACCATAATTTTTCATAAAGTTTTTCTGGTTTTCATCTTCATCGTCCATCACGTTCTTAGATTTTTCATTAACCATAAAAAATTTAATGGGATGCCATCCAGGGTCTCTAAGGCATTCCTCCCACAATGAGCATAATTTCGTAGCTCTTTCATCTGGTCTTGACTTATTTTAGTTTCTCTTCATTGCTTCATGGAATAGGCTGTTGTCGAGCTCACCCATTCTTTTAACAACTTTTGATGTCTCCTTTAAGCCAATAACCAACTCTTTTTTAGCGTTACGCAGCTCACTGTTAATTTTTCTTTCCATCATTATCAGAGAATGATTTAGAGCTTCCAAACCATCGTACTCTTCTTTCTTCTCTCATAAACTTTTAGGGAGTGCTTCCACCTTTTTTATAACTTCTTGATCACCTTCTCTTCAATATGTTTCATCACGTTCAAGGACTATTCACTTGTTCGTGAGGATTTTATGACCAACGCTCAATTCACAGTTTGTAAACAAATCATCGCGGTGAAACATGTTAAAGATGAAGGTGATCAAGAAGTTTCGAAAAAGGTGGAAACACCCCTTAAAAGTTTAATAGAAAAGGAAAAAGAATACATTGATTTGGAAGCATTAAATCAAAATCTGATAGTAAAGGAAAGAAATAGTAATGATCAGCTGGAATTCACTCAAAAATACTTGGTTAATGGCTTAAAGGAACTACCAAGAGTTGGTCCAACTGGTGTTATCTGGATGGGAGAGATCAACAACAGACCATTCAATAATGTAATGAAGAGGAACTATGATGGGTCAGTAGAATATGAAAGCTTTACGGAGTTATGCTAATCTTGGGATAAATTTTATAGAGACCCTAGATGGCATCCCATCATATTTGTTATGGTTAACAGTAAACCTGAGAATGTGATAGATGATGCAGATGACAATATGAAAGACTTAAAGAAAAGTTATGGTGAGGGAGTTTATTAAGCTATGACGGAAACTTTAATAAAGATTAATGATTACTACTAGAGTAGAAAATACATCATCTTAAAGCTCTAGAATTATGCAATAAATAAGGAATTTTCTTTTGAGGAAGGATTTATGGTATTATTAAACCCGTAGAAAAAAAGAAAAGAAGTCAGGTGATACAATCCAGATAAGCTCGAAGCCATTTACTAGAAGTCAAGACCGGGAGCTACAAAGGATCCATATTGTTCATGAAGAGGGAGGTACTTGATGAAGTCTTCTCACCATCAAGAGGGTGTCATTTCTTAATCATCGCACTCGTATTGAGTCGAGGATTGACAGAGGAGGAAAGGGAATGCAAATTGTGGATAGAAAGCCCCTTGGAAGGGACATATGCCTAATGCTCTTTGGGTCATCCTTTGATCTGCTCTAGAATTTCAAAAGAGGTCAATACAGTTCCTAGAGGGCCTTTTCTTGCAATTGGGTCACTTTTTGTCCCTAAAAGTGTAAATTTTTTCCAAATTATAAATACTTGACAACAACAATAAAACCATTTCCAATATATTCGCACCAAGTGGGGTCTAGGGAGGGTAATTGTACGCAGTCCATACCAGTACCTTTAATGGAAGATACAGAGGTTGTTTCTGATAGACCCCTGGCTCAAAATAAATCAATCTAAAAAAAGTTATGACAAGGAATAATAATATAATAAGATGCAATAGAAATTAACATATTTAATAATACCAAAAGAAATATACTCCAAGTACACACCAAAACATACATCACCCTAACTCAGACTAACCTTCTACCCTAATTCGCCTCCTTTGCCACTTCCTTTCTAAGGTTATGTCCTCGGTAAGTTGGAGTTATTCTATGTCATGTCTAATCACCTCCCTCTATTATTTCTTTGGTCTTCCTCTACCTCGCTTAAAACTATCCCTAGCCAGCCTCTCACACCTCCATACTAGGGCATCTATGATCCTCCTCATCACATGACTAAACCATTTCAACTTCGCTTCCCTCATCTTGGCTTCCACTGAAGCCACTCCCACCTTATCTTAAATAACCTCATTTCTAATCATATCTTTCCGAATACACCCACAAATCCACCGAAGCCTCATCTCTACATCCTTTATCTTCTGGTCATGGGTCTTCTTAACAGTCCAATACTCTACCCCATATAACAAAGATGGTCTAACCACTACTCTGTAGAACTTGCCTTTGTGTTTGGGAGGTACCTTTTTGTCACACAAAAGAGGTGAGACTCTATTTCATCCACCCTACCCCAATTCAATGAGTGACATCCTCATCAATCTCTCTATTATCCTGAATCATCAACCCCAAATAATTGAAACTCTCTTACAAATAAAATGAGTGTTAATCTTAACAACCATATCTGACTGATGAGATACCTCGCTGAACTTACACTTCAAATATTCTTTCTTATACCTATTCAACCTAAACCCTTTAGTTTCCTCCAAACCTCTAATTTAGCATTAACTCCACTACGTGTCTCATCAATCAAGACTACATCATTCATAAAAAGAAAACAATAAGGGATATCATCCTGAAAGTACCGCGTCATAACATCCAACACCAAGGAAATAAAAAATGGACTAAGAATCGATCCTTGATGCAACCCATTAAGATGAGAAAGTGCTCCGAGTTCCCTCCCCCTGTCCTAACCTGAGTCATGGCTCCGTTGTCCATATCCTTAATTGTCCTAACATACACTATAGGTATACCTATAGCCTCCTAACACCTCCAAATAACCTCTTTTAGACTCTATAATAGTCCTTCTCTAAGTCGATAAAGACCATGTGTAAATCCTTCTTTCTTTTCCTAGAATGCTCCACCAGTCTCCTGACGAGATGGATGACTTCGGTAGTTGAGCGTCCTGGCATAAATCCAAACTGATTTTAGAAATAGTATCAATCCTCCACAACCTCAAATCTACGACCCTTTCTTAATCCTTCATAGTTGTAACGCCCGAAAGTTTTTCTTAGCTAAATTTTATCCCTAAAATATCAAACATTGGCTTCTAGAATGATTTATACTTTTTTCCCGGTGGAATCCCTTAGATTTCAACTTTTCATTTCGTAGATGATTGAATAAGTTTTTCGTTGGCATAAGATTCATCCAAAATGAACACTTGGTGAAGAAGTTATTGTTAATTTAAGTCCTAGTCGTAAAACATCATCATTCCTGTCCTTGGCGCGTCTCAGAGAGGGTCTAAATGACAATGGTAAATTTCCAGTGGGACTCCGCGATGGTGGCGTATCGCGGAGTGGTCCAAATTCCCATTCGTCAATTTCCAGTGAGACACCACAATAGTGGCTCATCGCGATGACCCATGAAATCGGGCTCCCATTTATATTTTAATACCGGTCTCATTAAGGGTATATTGGGTATTTTCCCATACCCTTATCAGTCCAAACACGAGATTTCAACCCTAATTGGGCATATTACTCATACATTCACAAAAAACATTCAAGAACAGTCTCTAGGGTTCCATATTAATAATCTAAATAAATCAAGATTCAATCGTGGGTTTTACAAACAAACTGAAGATTTGGAATCCCCAAGCCGTGGGCATCAAGAAGCATCATTTAAATTTCTAGATAGAGGTACGTGGGGTTTATCCCCAAAAAACTACATGGGCTTAAAACCATTAGAGCATGATTTTTAGATTTTTATGCATGAATTTCAAAGGATTTTTGGAATCTATGTTCTAAATTACGTACCCCGAATGTTTTAATGTTACTATTGTTTGACCTTGTGGTCCTATCTCCTAAATTAATTTACATGTGTACGTATATGTATGGAAATTGAGATTTAAGATCGTTGAGGGAATAAATTATGAACTCCCTCTCATGTATTGAATTAAAGATTATGGTTTTGTGATTTGAAAGATGTTTTTACAATATTATAGGATTTGAGCATGATTTTAAATTGTTGATAGAGTGTTTCTTAATATAAATGTGTTCTTGTATTTAAGAGAAAGAATTGCATGTGAATTGACAACTTTGACATGACCACCTTGTACTGTACTACTGAAATGCTGATAAAGATGAGTTCTTTGCATATGTTTACATGAGGTTTGAGTAAGAGTTTTTTTGAATTGAATTATTGAAATGATGGTCCCAAAACTTGTGTTTTGAAAACAAAGATTTACGAAAGACTAATAATGGCTCAGAGATGTGACATGCAAGTCAATGGTATTATGATACCATATGTATTTATTCCATAACAAATTATGTTTTCAGAGCATGTTTTCAGAGTATGTTTTCAGAGACTGTATGTTTTGATAGAGTTTTAAAAAGGGGCTTAAAGAGGGTTAGGTGGTTACCCAAAGAAGGAGCGAGTTTAAGCAACTCTTAGCCTGAAACTGTATTTGTTGATACAGGTAGATTATTATTGTATGCTGGCGATGGCCGTGTAGCGTAGTAGATTCCGAGACTCCGACCCTTGCGGCACACTTGGGTTGGGGGATTCGTTGCCGAGTTAATGGCGGTTTTCTTATAGCCCATGGAATTTTTCAGATTTGTAGGGTATACCACCTAGCGTAGAAGTAACATAGATTTCTCAGAGTTGAGATGATTTTTACAGAGTCTTTAAAATGCCCATGTGAATTCTTACTATATGATATACTTATGAACTATTTTAAATTGCTCTCATATATGTTGAATGATAAATGATTATTTTGGATATGCTCTGCGTACCAGTACATCTATATTGGGCCCCCCTCCCTCTACCTCTTAAGTTCCGAGACTCAGTCTAGGGGTCCAGATTGATCTGATTGTGCAGTGATAAGCCTTCTCTATTCCAGAAGGCCTGTCTTTTCAGAATATGTCACTTATTCCAGTTTTGGTCTACTGGGGGCCTTGTCCCAGTTTCAGACAGTTGTCAGATTTTCATGTAGTAGAAATTTTGCAGACTCAACCTCGTGAATGAGAGCTTTCTTATGCTGAATTCAGATAGTCTATTCACATGCTGGCACAACTGATAGCCGCACAGACTCAGAGGTCGAAGGATACTGGGCTTGCGTCTGTTACTTTTGAAGTTACTAGAGTGGGATAATTCATGATAATGAACCCGCATAAGCTCTGGCACTAAGGTAGAAGAGGACCTACCGGAGTTCGTAGACGAAATAAAGAAGATTTTAAAAGTAATGCATATTGATCAGGTGGAGGGTGTTGAGATAGCAGCATGCTAGATAAAGGATGGAGAGAACAAATGGTACAACGAGTGGGAAGATGCGAAGGGTGACAATGCTGAGCCCATAGTTTGGGACGTGTTCGTGGAAGCTTTTATTGACCGATTTTTTCTCTGGAGCTGAGGGAAGCTAAACCAGAGGAGTTCATTAACCTTAAGTAGGGTAAGATAAGTGTTCAGGAGTATACTTTAAAGTTTAACCAGCTGGCCCGTTATGCTCCTGAGATGAAGACTAGTATTAGAGCCCGAATGAAGAAGTTTGCTTCTGGCCTTTCAGATGATCTAATGCTTGAATATAAAGGGGAGATGCTAAATAGGGATATGGACTTTACTAGGCTATCAGTCCATATGCAATCGGTAGAAGAAAATAAAAAGAAAGTCGCTGAGTCTAAGGAGAAGAACAAGTAGGCAAAGAGAGCCAGAGCGATAGACCAGAGTCATAGTCAGCAGCAGAGTAGAAATTGGGGAGGAAAATAGAAAAAGAAAAAGAATTAGGGTAACACACAATCAGCAGCTAGTGCTCTAGTGTCCAGACCCACAGCTGAGCAACGCACCCAAAATTTTCAGTCTAGCCAGGGGCCAAGGATGTAGGATATGCAGTCGCAGGGAAGTGTAGCCCAGAACTCTTGGTCCTATCCACACTGTGGGACATATAAGAGGAATCATCCAGGGAGATTTCAGTTTGGCGCTTTGGTGTGTTATCCATCCGGCCAGTCAGGCCATATCCAGAAAGACTGTCCGGCAGTAAAGAGTAATGTTGGAGGAGCCAAGTCGCAGGTGAATTCATCTACACCACTACCTCAAAAGGGTGCCACTTCAGCCTCCGAAAATGGTCGGAACCAGTTGTAGGCTTTGACCAACCTCCAGGAGGAAGATGCCTCACCAGATGTAGTCACCGACATGTTGTAAATCTTTTCTCGTGATGTGTATGTATTAATTGATCCCTGGTCTACCTTTTCTTATGTGACCCCATATGTGGCTATTTATTTTGGGTTTAAGCCTGATGTGATTGCTAAACCTTTTTCAGTTTCCACCTCAGTGGGTGATTCTGTTGTGGCTAGGAGGGTGTATAGAAATTGTGTTGTGTCTATTTTCAGCCGGGATACTGAGGCAGATCTCATACAACTTGATATGGTTGATTTTGATGCCATCTTAAGGATGGAATGGCTATATACATCTCCCTGATGCAATTAGCAACGTTGTCCCAAATACTATATACATCTCCTCCACTCTCTTAAGCCTTCCTCGCCATCAACTTATCCCATATATCCAGTGTAATAACTAAAGTCATACTGCCCCATCTAATCCTTGGTTGATCCTCCATAGCTCTCTTCCTTTGCCTCTTTATGATCTCCAAGTCTATCACCAAAAGCCTATGTTGCGTCGAAAGACTCTCAATCTGTAAGACTTTACAATTTTTACAAATAGCCCTGTTTTCTAAGGAGATAGAAGTCAATCTGAGTCTTGGCTATCAAACTGCAGAAGGTAACCAAGTGAACCTCCTTCTTAGGATAGTTCAAATTAAATATCACCAATCTAAATTCTCGAGAAAATTCAACAAGTGCCACTCCTTCAACACCCCTTACAAGAAACCCATGTCCTCCATGCACATTATCATAACCTTTCGAAGAAGACCCTATTTACCCATTGAGATCCCCTTCTATGAAAAGATTCTCATTACTGGGGAAACACCTTGCCATCTCGTTCAAATCCTCCAAAAATCTCATATTTTCTTCATCATCCAAGCCTACATGCGGTGCATACGCACTAATAATATTCCAAGAATACACTCCAATAACTAGATTAATTAGCATCATCCTATCATTGAACCTCTTAACCTTTTCCATTTGTTTCCTAAGTACACATCTACTAAAATACCTACACCATTCATATTCCTCATGCTTCTTAAGTACCAAAACTTATAACAATTTACTAACCTCGCCTTACAACCTACCCATTTGGTTTCTTGGTGAAAAACTATATTAACTCGCCTTTTCCTAAGAATTTTCACAAGCTCTAATGACTTCTCCAATAAAGACCCTACGTTCCATGACCCTACTCTAAAGCTATTGTCATCCTTACCCCTTTACCCTTCCTACCTCCCGCTGCCCCCTCCCTAGTCCGCGACCCCGACCCCTACCATAACCCAAGCCTCGCCCAAAGACATGACCCTACTCCAACACTATCAATAACAACCACCAGAGACAACATCGACCAATAACACTAAAACACAAAGAATAGACAACAATGCAAACCAAAAACGTATTATCAAGTCCACACTTAGGAACTACTAAGAACAACAAAAAAGGAAAAAATACAAATAGGATTAACAAGTTAACTACTACAATGAAATACAGAAATAAACAAGTAAATCGTCAACCAAAATAAAGATAGTCATCCTAGACGAGAAGAAAAAAGGATCGAAATAGGAATAGTTAACAAGACATCCGGTAGCAACCACTAGAATTAATAAATCCATAGACACAACTAGAAGAGATGGAGCAAGTGCACGTGATTGAAGCTAGGTCAGTTTACTTGGTTGAGTCATCGAATTTTTGCAATTTACAGCAGAATTTAGTCATCGGAATCGTGTTGTCAGCACCTGAGAAGATGTGTCGGATTTAACTTGGAGTACCTGCAAGGGGTTAGAAGGAAAGAAAAGAGTGAGGTCATCAGAAATTGGTTGATGTAAATGGGCATCAGCACATCAGGTAGTGTGAGAATGAGTCTCCGGCAGAGCAGTCCACTGGAGAGATCGGCTGAAGCATGGTTTGTAGTAGCGTTGACCCCTAAGTAACAAAGAGGGTTGCCAGTCCTTTGTGTCTGACTGAAATCAAACGGCGGAGCGGTTGAGTAGGATCTCATAACATTGGAATTAGGGTATATTTTAATCTCGCTAGTGTCGATCCCCGGAGTAGGTCGAAATTATTGTTTGCAGCTGTTGGTGTTCTTGATTGAAATTTGAAACTCTTGAGCGTTAAGCAGATAAATTATTAAAATTTGTTAAATAGAAACTACTACTTTGCTCATTTCAAAAGGTATTGTGGAAAATACTTGATTATTGATGAAAGCTTCTTCATTGAGTGAGAGAGAGTTGGGAAACATAAGAGTTAGGCCACCATAAAAGTTTGGTGTTAGGTTAAGTTGTAATAGAGAATATTAGGATTTAATATATCCTTTTGTTCTTAGTTACTCCTTCTTCTTGTGTCTAACTTCTATCACTTTTTTATCGTCACTTTACCTTTTATATTTGATTCTTGTTATTGTAGTTCAATTTTATATCTATTGGTAACAGAGGTGAGCTTGATTTCATTCCTACGAAGTCATTCGTGGATCTTGTCGTCATAGAAAATCATATTTTATGTATTAAGTAACATTTTGAGTTTTTATAATATTTATTTTGTGTTTCAAGTTTTAGATTTGTGTTCCCTAACAGTATTAGAGTCCAAATATTAAATTTGATCTAAATCAGTGATTTTGAGTCTTATATTAATATTAGAAGCTTGGATTTGATTTTTTTTTTAAAGTGAGTTGCAATATTTGAAGTCTTAAGGTGAGGAATATGAGAAAAATAATGTATGGAATGTGTTTAGAATGATGAAAGGTGCCTAGGTTTGAATTTTCAACTCATTTCGAGCTAAGGTGTTCTTGAAAAGATTGTTATTTCCATCTTGAAAGTTCATCTAAAAAGTGAGTGTTTGATAAAAAAAGAAGCAAGAAAAAGATTGAAAATGTGTTTGTACTAGAGAATCTCCAAAGGATTCCAAGAACATTACAATAGAAGTGCAAAGGAGACCAATCAAGGGGCATTTTCGGCGTTTTTGCAAGCAAGAGGAGGCCGACTTGCTCTCCATCTCCACTACAAGTGTGCTGGAGGTGCTGCTATATCTCAAGGAAGTGTCCAAGTCTAATTTTCTATGTAGCCTACCTAGGACATGCGTTGGGGCTACTTCAACACCTTAAGGTTGTGAGAAGCCTTCCCATCCTACGGTGGAACTGCTCTTGACCTGCGCCCAAGATGTGTGACACCTAACAAACATAGATCAAGCCTCCCCAATGTCAAATACAAGTTCAAAACGCATTCGAACACTCATAAACTCTAATTTCCTTCAGTTTGATTCTTTAGTTTCACTTCTTGATTCCTAAATTCACATCTTGATTCTTAAACTATAAAACAACTAGTAATTCACTTACTATGTCCGAATTTTTCATTGTCTGATTTCAATCAAACTTTTTTCTCTTTTACATATCGTAGTTAGCTCTTGATCCAAGTCTTTTCATCTTTAATTGAGTCTTTAAAACAAGAATCCAATCCGATCAAGAGTAGCACCTGACATCTTAATTACCACATGGAGTATAAACAATCTTACAACATTTGTGAACCAAGTGTGAGGTAAACAAAGGTGTGATGTGTTCTTAGGTTAATTTCTCAAATACTAATGTGTCTGTTCTATTTATGAGTGTCTTTGTTCGTTGGTATAATGGTTAAAAAAGGCCAAACTTTTCAAACCATGGAAAATCACTCAACATGTATTGTTTCATGAGCCATTGAAACTCTCAACCGTAAAATTGATTCCATAAATGCAAAGATAAATTTACTTAACCTTAAGGCGGATTCACTTGAGGAGAGTGTGACCAATAGTGGAGGAAGACTGGATAAGGTGAAAGGTCGACTAAACTTATCCCTATCCACAACTCAACACTACCAGGACTCGACTAGTGGGCATACTCCAAATCTTTCCGTTCGCATTTCCCCAGAAAACCTCCAATAAATGATCAATCCACTAATAGAAGCCCACGATTCCTTTCCCCAAGACAATACCTATCCACGAAACCGAAATCCCATTTGACTACTCCAACCTTAATTCAGAAAAATCCAACAAGACGAACCTTACAAAAAAATACCCCAACCTCCCCTAAATAAAATTTCCCCATTGTAATCACCCCTTAACCAAAACCAACCCATCTAAATAAAAGAAGAACAGAGGAAAAAACAACACAGTTTGGAGAATTCGATGAAGCTGACATATTGGTAGAGAAAATGAGAGAGAGAAAATTGGATCAAAGAGGTTATCGAGGTCGTGGTGGAATATTTAGTCCGGAAACTAATGGTATAGGAAACTTAGGAAACTAACCCCAAGGTTATGATCAATGGAACCAACAATGTAATAGGGATTGATATTTGGGTATCGATTTCATCAAATTTAGTCTTCCGACTTTCAAAGGCCAGAGTGATCATGAATCTTATCTCTCATGGGATTCCTCTTATGAAAGGATCTTCCAAGTCAATGATATTACTGAAGAGAAGAAGAGTTGTTATGACATAACCCACTTTTACGGGTAAGCCAATATGTGGTGGGATTATGTAAAGAGGATTGGAAACTCATTGAATGATAAAAAACCGACCCCATGGGATGTATTGAAGGGACTCATGACAAAAAGGTATGTGCCAAAGAGGTATTGACATGAGAAACTGGAAAATTTATATAACTTGAGGCAAGGAAGTAAGAGTGCCTTGGCCTATTATGATGAATTCCAATCATTGATCCTGAAGCTCGATGATTGAGAGAACGTGAACAATGAAATCATATGCTTCAAGGTTGGGTTGAAAAAAGTCCTATTCCCTAAAAACATATCCCATCCCATAATTTAGTCAAATAAAGGGATTTTTCATAAAGTAATTTTGGGCTGATTTTTTTGTGAGAAGAACCAATATTGGCGCTAAAGTTTTCCTCCAAGGAGTATGGTTTATCTAAGAATGTTATGTATAGCTAATCCCTAGATAATTTTTAATGAGAGAAGTGCCTAGCTAAATTAATAGATAACATTTTGAGGGAATATGAATATTAGTTGTAAAATCTAAGTCCTGATAAATTGTCAGTATTCAGAAACACTTGTCTCATCACAAATTTCGATGGATTGCAAGAATTATAACCACAAATTTTGACAGATCTTCATAATTGAATTGTCTACAAATCATTTATCTATCTCTCATAACCCAGCTAATTGGATTGTGCAGGGACCAACTCTATTTTACCCAAATTGGAAACCCATATCACCCAACAAAAAATATGTGGAGGACAATTACGAAAATAATTAGCCAATAATTAATACCTCGAAATGAATCAACCGTCCAGATGAAACATTAAAAATACAATATTTTCAAATGCAAAATAAATGTACCTATTTTTTATTTTTATATTAGTGTAAATAGACACCAAGAGTGTAACCCCCAATTATAATTTAAGTCACCTGCTTGTGAACAAGATACATCAAATATAATTAATAATTAGCGTAATTTAATTTATTTTAGATGATTAGTTATTTCTTATTATCAATTCTATCAAATAAAATTAAATGTAATTAGATTAAGTAATTTGCTTGTGGATGGGACACAAAAAATCAAATAGTAGTAGTAGTAGTAGTACGAATTGATGAGAAAAAAATTAAAATATGACTGATCACAATTTGAAAAGATATTAAACTAATGTCTATAATGTTTACATTTACATCTAGATTGTGTAATCTTATACAAAAGATTTATTAAGAAAATAATTTAGTGTCATATACCTTCCAAATTTAATATCAAAACAACCCTATCAATTTGTATCCAGTTTTACTCAACACTCTAAAGATTCACCAAACATACTTTTCTATATTTAATTTTATATGATCGAAGAAATTTCATGTATAATTTCATCCCATCAAAAGTAGCAGAAATCGAAACATGAACTCCCTGCCAGTCGTAGATCTGCAAAACCCATGATAGATAAAGAAGGCCATCATTGATTTTGAGAAGTCCATTTAGAAATTGTTGAGAAGTCTCATCTTTTTCCACAGGTTAAGTCACATAGTAACTCCTTTCTCCAGAATATCTTTCTTCTTGACTGTGTAATTCCAAAGCTCTGACATGATGTATCTTTCTTTTGGGTTGTAACCGTTAATATCTGTCAAAGTTGTTGTGGCAGCTTTGTAAACATCCTCACCATAATTGTTCTTCAAGTCTTTCAACTTTTCATATTGATCATCCATCATGTTCATAGAATTGTAATTAACCATAAATATTTTATGTGATGCGATCTAGGGACTCAGAGGTATTTATCCCACAACAAGCATAACTCCATAGCTCTTTCATTTGCTTTTGACTCATTATAGTTTTTCCTCATTGCTTCATGGAATAGTCTGTTGTCCATCCTCTTAACATCAATTGGAACAAATCTTGACAGGTCTTTTAATCCATTACCCAACTCTTTTTGAGTGTTATGTTGCTCATCGTTACTGTTTCTTTCCTTCACTATCAGAGTTTGATTTAGTGCTTCAAAACCATCATATTCTTCTTCCTTCTCTCTTAATCTTTTAAGGAGTGCGTCCACCTTTTTCATAACTTCTTGATCACATTAATCTTCAAGATATTTCATCACATTCAAGGATTATCCACTTGCTTGTGAGGATTTTCACCTACACTCAATTCACAATTTGTAAACAAATCCTCACAAATAAGTGCATAGTCTTTGAACGTGATAAAACATATTAAGGATAAAGTTGATCAAGAAGTTTCAAGAAAGGTTAAAACACACCTTAAATAATTAAGGGAAAATTTAAAAGAATACAGTGATTGGAATCATTAAATCAAATTCTGATAGTGAAGGAATGAAATAGTAATGATCAGCTGCAAGACACGAAAAAAGAGTTGGTGAATGGCTTAAATGAGCTACAAAGAGTTGGTCCAATTGGTGCTAGTTTGATGGGAGAGCTCGACAACAGACCATTCCATGAAGTAATAAAGAGGAAATATGATGAGTCAGAAGCAGATGAAAGAGCTACGGAGTTATCCTCGTTGTGGGAGAAATTTCTTAGTGACCCTAGATGGCATCCCATCAAAGTCGTTATGGTTAACAGGAAACCTGAGTATGTGATAGATGATGCAGATGAAAATATGAAAGACTTGAAGAAAAATTATGGTAAGGAAGTTTATAAAGATCTAATGACAACTTTTATGAAGATTAATGATTACCACCCGAGTAGAATATACATGATCTAAGAGCTCTAGAATTATGCAATTAATAAGAAATCTACTCTGGAGGCCGGATTTATTGTGATATTAAACCTTTGAAAAAAAAGAAGAGGGAACCAGATTGATGCTTTCATGTTCTTTGCCTTATCTCTTTAGGTAGCCCCAAGAAATGGGAGGGTGTGATAACAACTCCAAACTCGTAATAACATCTGCACAAAAGTCCTTTGTTAATTTTTAGAAATGTTGTCTTAAGTAACATCCCATTAGTTAACATGTTTTGTGTCCCCTTTATCTACATGTTTGTCCACGCCCTTAATCCTATAGTCAAAAATATGCTTGGAGATGTCCGCAGATTGCAACACCATTCTCTGGATGTAGTGCTCAGTATCTGTGATGACCTTCTTGAAGTTCTTCTCATTGTCTCCTTCCTTCAACTTAATCAAGAGGTCTTGAAAATATATTAGTTCTTCTTAGTTTTGTTGAACTTTGTGACCTTCTTCTTTGCATACTCTCATTAGTAGTTGTTTTGAGATAAAATCCTCATACACTTTATCATCTCAATTATGATGCCTACCAAAAGTTTTATTTTTTATTTTAACATTTTCTACTTCTTTGTTATCAAGTAGAGATGTTGACGTACCTAGCAGCTTGACAAAAATAGTTATCCAACAATTCATCTTCCTCTTTTTCTTCGAAAAAATCTACATTTTGTAGATTATGTTGACAAAATTATTGCCTGCAACACCTTATAATTCCTACTAGAGTTAACATATCTAAGAGAGTCCAACTTTCCAATATTATTAATTACAAGTTCATTAAGTTGATCATTGTTCGCAATAGTATTATTTGGAGTACTCATCTAAGTCTTAAAATGTCTTGCAGCTAATGGGGGAACTACCAAGGCATGGTTAGGTACAAATTTAAGGGCTAATGAAGACCAAAGGGGATGTAAGATTCTCTTCATGAATCTGTCTTCCCAACTCTTTGCACTCGTATCACCATTTCTGACATTCTCTATGTCAAAGTTGTTGGTTGAGTGCACTAGAGTTGAGGCCATAATTGTATCCACATTTTGGTCATTCCCGATAGAGATTAGTTGTTATCCATAGAAATATTGTTGCTCACCAAAGAACTCCAATGATTGTGAGGAGAACCAATATTGGAGATAAATTTTTCCTTCTAAGGATTACGGTTATCTAGAAATGTTACTTATAGCTAATGCCTAGCAAAGTTTTAACAAGAGAAGTACCGAGATAAATCAATACCTAACTTTTGAGAGAATACAAATACTAATTGTCAAATCTTAAGTCATATCAAATTGTCAGATTTTTTAAACACTTAGCTTAACGCAAATTTTTATGGATCACCAGACTTACAACCACAAACTTGACAAATCTCTATAGTTCAATTGGATGCAAATCCTTTATCGATTTGTCATGACCACGCCAACTGGATCATGCATACACCTACTCTATTACATTCATATTAGAGAATCTATTTCACCCAACAAAAAACAAGTAAAAAAAATTACGAAAATCATTAAACATTAATTTCTTCCTCAAAATGATTAAATTGTCTAGATTAAATATTAAAAATACAATCTTTAGAAATGCAAAATAAATACAACTATTTTTCTATTTTTTAATTAGTGTAAAAGGAAACTAAGTGTGAATCAAAATAATATTAAATAGAAATAACCACAGTTATATTTTAAGTAATATGCTTGTGTACGAGATAGATCAAATATAATTAATCATTAGTGTAAATTAATTTAATATAACTAATTAATTATTGTTTATTATATATTCTATTAAATAAAACTACTTGTAATTATATTAAATAACTTGCTTGTGGATGGGACTACTAGTGGTAAGAGGAGGAGGAGGAGGAGGAAACTTATGAGAAAACTTTAAAATATGCCTAGTCACAATTTGTAAAGACATTAATATAAGGTCTAAGAATGTTTATTTTGACCTGCAAATTTACATCTTAATAGTGTAATCCTATACCGAGATTTATTAGGAAAATAATTTATAGTGTCTTATACCTTCCAAATTTAATACCAAAACATCCCTCAAATCTCTATCCACTTTTACTCAACACAATAATAATTCATCAAACACATTTTTGTATTTTTATTATTACTAGAAAGAAATATTTCATGGATAATTTTATCCCATCAAAATCAGTAGAAATACAGGACATGAACTCCCCCAGCTGTTGATCTTCAAAACCCGTGGTTCATCAAGAAGGTCGTCATGAATTTTGAGCAGTCCGTTTAGAAATTGGTGTTGCCGTTCACAGATATTTAGAAGCATATTTTTGACTACTGGATGAAGCGCATGGTCAAACATGTAGTGTCTGGGAACACACAATATATTGAGTTATGGGATGTTAATGAAGAGAACATTCTGAAAAATTGTGGAAGGACATTGTTCAGGTGTCATTATGATTTTGGAATTGTTATCACACCCGCCCCATTCTTTGGCCAGCTGCCTAAAGGGTCAAAGCAAAGCACATGAAAGCATAAATTGACCCCCCATAAAATTTTTCTTATTGACTACATATTTCCTGAACTCTTATATTGATGTATCTTCCACTCCGGTTTTAATCGCTTATCTCTGCCAAAGCTGTTGCGGCAGCTTTGTAAACTTCCTCACCATAATTTTTCTTCAAGTCTTTTAGCTTTTTATCTTAAAAATATAGAAAATGAAGGTGATCAAGAGTTATGAAAAAGGTGGACGCACTCCTTAATATTTTAAGAGAGAAGGAAGAAGAATATGATAGTTTTGAAGCACTAAGTCCAAACTTTGACAGTGAAGAAAAGAAACAGTAATGATGAGCTGCAAGGCACTCTAAAAGAGTTGGTTAATGTCTTAAAGGAATATCTCAACAACAGATCATTCCATGAAGTAATTAAGAGCAACTATGATGAGTCAAAAGAAGATGAACGAGCTACCGAGTTATGCTCATTACTCAACCAAATGGACCATTCATCAAGTTTCCTACCTCCCCATAAAATATATCCAGAACTAGCAAGGACATCATCATAGACAAAGGGGTAGTATAGAAAGGAATCAAGCATAAAAGCGTCATCCAAGGTACTATTACCAATAAGAATGAAATTTAACTCAAAAGATTTAACACAAAATGCACACAAGGATGGAATCAAAACATTTAAGCACATACAACAATTTTTTTTCAAACAACACTCTAAGAAGAGGTATTTCATCAATGGTTCCATGCTTATAGAAAGGATGGGGACCCTACTCCAAACCATACCAAACAAAAATAATTGGTTCTTCCAAGGAGTTGGATCCCCTCTAGTTATAGTGTTAGACATGCTGCCAAGAGTAACACATGATACTTCATTTTTCCCAACCCTTTGAAGGTGGAAATAAGCCTTTGACAACCATGGAATCTTCCACCAACAAATAATCAACTTAGCACCTACAAGTTGTAGTCCACATAACTTAAGCCCAAGTATGTCAAACAAGGACACAAGTATATAAGCAACACCCCAAAGAGGTAATGACACATTTCCCCTAGGGTCCTTAATAATGAAACCACCATTAAGAATGGAGTCACCAATTGCAAACAACTCACAAAGAAGGGTGTCACATAAATGTAGTTCATCCTAAGTGTTTTCAAGAGGAAACTCTCTCTTTGAGCTACATGTAGTGAAACATTGATCAAGAAGAAAAACACACAATGGTGTACCCCTCTTGGATATTTTCTTTACTCTACTTCCTTAAAGAACATTCATCATTGTTGGAAATGCCTCCATACATAACTTGAGTATATCAAGTGGGTGGAAAGTGTTAGAGTGCGTACCCTACTGATTTTAGTATTTTACGCTAATAGTTGCCTATTAGTGGAACAAGCCGACTAATGTGGTTCACGTAAGTAAAATTGAAGACAATTATTTTTACGTGGAAAACACCCGACTCAAGAAAGGTGTAAAAAACCATGACCTTTACCTCTACAGGATTTAACCCTAACTTCACTAATACTCTTGAGCCTCAATAATCAACAAATTATAAGACTTCTTTTAAACTAGGAATTAAAACTTCTAACTCCTATTTCTAAAATAACATAAATCTTCCCAAGATAAGTGTACCCAAGTCTTCGAGTTCCCTAACTTGAAAACACAACTCTTAACTCAGTTTATAATTCACTGAGACAAGAACAATAACTCATATCAACCCAAAGAACCAACCTATTACATAAAGTCTACGACTTGCTAAGTAAAGGACCAAGTTCTTATTCATGTTAGTGAACTGATTTGCTGAATGGTGATTTGATTATTCAGTATGTGAGTGAAACACTTGAATGTCATTTGTTGTATTTAAGCCAACTCTTGATTGATTCCCTTAGATAATGTATTCTTATATCTTCAATAGGAATCTACAAGGTAGTTTAACACCTTGTTGCAGTCGTCTATATCCTTGACTGAATAGAACTCTTCTACTTTATCCCCTATTCTGGCAAGACTCCTTGATCAACTTAATCTCTAAGTATTGGATTTATCTTTTCCTTTTTATCCTTTTTTCTACATGTGATAAGTGTTGAGAGCATATATGAATCTTCTTGCTTATCCACTCCTATCTTTATGCATTATTATATTATTAGTAGCCTTTCCTATGACTATTATTCTTACACTTGTGTGAACCATATTGCACAACATGTTTTATTCGTATGTCCATCATCAAAACTTTAGTTTCCTAACAACTTCCCCCTTTTGATGATGATAAACTCAAGAAACACAACATCCATCACATTTAGTAGAATGTTATGCTCATTTAACTTCAAAGTATCTATCTGCCAAAGTGTGATGATGAGGCTGACGACCTATCAGCTAGGTGATTGCCTATAAGCCCTAGTCGTCAGCCTAGGCCAAAAGTGGTAAACTCCATCCCAAAAGTGATGACCTAGGTAATGGACTATCACCTGAGTGACGTCCCATCAACCTTGGTTTTCAACTGATGAAATTCTGCGGCTTCTTTGCTCTTTTGGGGTATTTTGGTCTTTTTCTCACACTAAACCTACCCCATGAAATTAAATCATATCTTAAACATTATAATCTATATATTATCAGTTGTAAACACATCTCAATCCTCTCTACTCTCAAAAACAAGGGAATTTAGGGTTTCTTCTAAGGACAAGAAATCAAGAAGCTAATCTTTTTAATTCAAGATTCTCAAGAAAGTTTTCAAGATTAAGTTTCCATTTTTCAAATTATACAACCTAAGGTATGTGGAACTTCTCTAAAACCATGGGCATAATTTTCTTCTATTGTATTAATTATATTAAGGATCCCCAAACATATTCATAAAGAAAAGTTTTGAATTGTTTGAAAAGTATACGTTAGGAAGTTGTTTTGAAGTAATTATATGTTGCCTTGAATCATTTATCATATGTTTTGAACATAATTATGTATCTATGTTTTGGGGTGTAATGAAAGTTGAATGAGATAACGAATGATCAAGACTCCATCTTTTATCATGATATTTTTTATTTATATTGTTATGGGTTGTGTAAAGGCATGAACTGTCTAAACGGAAAATTGAGGGGTGAGTTCTTGTTTAATGATCATGGAGTGCTACTGTTTATGACATATTGTGAATGTGTTTTCACATGATACATATTCATTGTGTCAAATTAACATATATTTCTTGGATTTTAAGTAAATACTAATATGAGGTGACCACCTATTGATTTTACAATTGGGAGGAAAATATTTTGATGAATATTTAAATGAAAAGTCAATTGCATAATTCTCTCTCATCTGATGTTTAAAATCTAGGGTGGTTATGAATATGATAATAAGTGAAAAGGGTCGCAAACATGATGTGATGTGATTTGATTGACTTGCAAGTCAGGGTATGATGATACCCAATGTTTCCATGCCCTTGACAAGATAGTGTTGAATGTTTGAAAAGTATAAATGCATTTTCTTTAAAGAACTAAAAGTTGGACATAAGAAACTAGTAGGTTACTCGAAGAAGGCATTGACTGCAAGGACTCATCACCGGAAATCATAGTTTTCGATATAGGGCTTATGATATATGATCCTACATGATATGACATTTTTAGGATATCTCACATGGGGGGATTTCCTGCGGTGTGCTCACATGGATGGTATCACCACTCCAATCCTGGCGGCTACTTGGATTGGAGGCTTGGCCGCCGAGTCAAAGACGAGTTCCACATAAACCGTGGAACTTAAAATTTGTAGGGTGTACTGACTAGCTCAGAAGAATAACAATGAGTGAGTCATGGTTTCAAAGAAATGTTTTAGAGTTCACTAATGTATGCCCATGTATTTTTACTTACGTATTATGATCATTGTTTTTATGAAATGCTCTCATCTATTTTGTATTAAAAGCATGTTATTTTGTGTTGTTTCATATACCAATACATTTGTATTGACCCCCTATATTTCAGGGTCCGAGGTTCTGTCCAGGGGTCCCGCCAAATCGTAAAATGTTCAGATTGAAGTATGCAGTTGGTGAGCCTTTTTTTGGAAGGCCTGTTGCTAGAGTATTGTTTGCATTTTGACTTATGGTTAGACCTGGGTCCTTGTCCTAATTTTATTATGTATGTTGGCTCTTGTATTATTAGAGATTTCGCAGACTAGTGTCATATGTTTTTGAATGTTATGAAATCAATTTCATACTGTTCAATTGAAATAAGTGATTGATTATGTTTCCATAATTATTATCTTTTCTTCAATTCTTTATAGTATATGAGTGGTGTGTATGACTGCAAGATAGAAAAGGGTACTCGGGCCTTTATGGTTCGGGTTGTCCATCACGGCCAGGGCCTCGTTCGGATCGTGACAATAGTCCAACCTCTAACTTTATTAGTTCCAAGGTCATGAAGATGATCATTGTGTGCAATGTTATTATTTGGAGTACTTATCTAAGTTGTAACATGTCCTGGAACTAATGGTGGAACTACCGAGGCTTAACTAGATAAAAATGTAGGGGATACTGAAGCTCGAAGGGGATGTAACCTTCTCTTTTTGCACCATGTTTTCCCAACTCTTCGCACTGTTACCACCATTTAGATATTCTCAGTGTCAAAGTTATTGGTTGAGTACACTAGAGTTGAGGCCATCATTTTACCCATATTTTGGTCATTCCCTATAGAGATTAGTTGTTGTTGATAATCATCTTGTTGCTCACCAATGAACTCCTTAATTGTGTTGACACCTCACATGTCAATGTGTTCAAAGTATCCACTAAGGAATTCAAAATGAGAATTATACAAACCAAACAAGAAAAATATTGTTGTAGTACCCCCAAGAATAAATCATAGGTCCAAGGTAAAGACAACAAAATTCCTATTGACCATTTTTCTAAAAATCTATATTGTGAAGTTTAAATTTTGTGCATTTTGATTGTTTTACCATTCTTGATTGTTGAATGTTAGTGTTTATATTCTGTGGAAGTAGGTGGCATAGTTTCTGAGGCATTTGGTTTTGTTTATGTGAGTCCAGTTTTGCTAGGGAAGATTTTAAAGTTGGTTGAGTTGACTTTGATTAAAATTTTTAGATTTAGGTGTCAGATGAGAATTTTCTCAGTTTCATCAGCTCTAAAAAGTTGATTGTGGTTCAGTAGCATGGTTGGTTTAGATTCTAAGGTGATTGAATGTATTTGAGATAGTTTGATGGGAATTTGTAGTTTCAGGACTAAAGTTGTCTTTGATCAGTAGCCTTCCAAAAAAATATCCCTTGGTGAATCTAATGATGTCATTAGTTTTGCAATATCGAAATTTTGTAAGTAATGTAGTTGGATTGTGATACAATCCAAAATGGCATCAAAATTTCAAGGACTATAACCCAAGGTCGTTATGAAGGTACTAAGACATGGTTATTTATGGTAGGTAGAGATATGTTTGTGGAACGATTTTCAAGATCTCAAAGGGATAACACCATGTGTGGAAGATTGCTTGAAGCGGGGAGCCGAATTCATCACAAGACCAGACCAAGGAATCAAGCCCGAGGGATAAAAACACTCCCATGATATTGAAGAAATTAAATGTGTTACAATACATCTATATACCATAAAAGCAGTGTTTTAGAGTGCCCAAAGAATATAGGAATGGTCAAGGGGCCTTGAAGGGATCAAATGAGGATGCAACAGGGCTAAAAAGCCAATTGGAAAGGACTTGCGCCCCACCTGCGCCAAGGGTGTTCCCTACCTACGTTAATCTAGAAAAAAAATTAACTTAAACTCCCCATATGAGCCCATGTTTTCCCCATCTGCGTAATCAGATGCCAAAGTGGGTTGCATTGTTTTTTTTGTTGTTTTGAGTCACTTTTTGAACCACTTATGTTATTAATATCCCAATAATATAAATACTAGCTATCTTACATTATTTTCTTAGTTTTTCGATGTTTATTAAAGATCAAAACTCTTGACAAAGAGTGTTTGAGAGCTTGGAAAATCTTATGTTGCATTTTACTTAGAAACGGTGGTTGTAAGGGAGTATCGATTCCCTTACAGTCAACTTAAGCAATTAGTGCTTGTTGATAGTTGAATTAGGGGTTTAAGAGTTTAACTTACTCTTTAGTTCTTAATTATTTTAGCTTCATTGTTTCTATCTATCTTTATCAATCTATTCTTTATCTCTTTACTTTTCGTATTTTAATTTCGTCAATTATTTAGTGTTTGTGTTTGCTTTTACTTTCCATTTTTCAATGTTTTATCTTTTTGTATTAGAGACGAACTTGATTTCATTCCCAAAAAGTCTATCTTGGGTATCATTGTCTAGAATATTAAAAATAAAAAAATGTCAAAAATATTTTAGATAAAAAAACCCCAAAAATTTGTGTTTTTGAGTCATTTTTGTTGTTTCTATACTAGATTTTCTCCCTCTAGTATAATTAGGGTCGGAACCTTGATATTTGGTTCTTGATTGAGTACCCTTGAAAAGAGCCCACTATTTTAGTCTTGAACTGTAAAAAAATGAGTTCTTAGTTCAATGGGTTTTTGGTTTAAATTTGAGGTTGAAATTTTTTGAGAAGTGTTCTTTATATTGATAGGAACATTTGGTTTAAAGTTGGTGCCATTTGGAGAAATATCAAAATTTCACAATTTTTGTTGTCACAACCCAAGCCGAGGCCCTGACCGCGATGGGAATCCAAATCCATCAAGTCTTGAGAGACCTCTGTAATTTTCCCGTATGTCTTTAAAACACGTCACTATGGAATAAGGTTTTTCTTACTTATATACCAACATTCTTCTGTGTATTGCCAATGTCAGACTCTTTATCCTAAGTTGAGGCGTTACATAAAACCCCCATATTGAATCAATGTCCTTGCTGAGGTTTGATCCACTGAATGTGATTTGCTTAAACCTAGGACTGTGTTTTCCCCGCCTTATCCGAATTTTCCTAAACTCAATTTGAACTCTTCCCAAATCGACAGGGCTGAGATAGGAGCGGCTCTTACACCATTTTTGTCATGACTAGAGCTGGGGTCTTGGCCGCGATGGGGATACCAAACCATCAAGGCCTGAGAAACACCTATAATGTCTCAACCTACAAGTGATATTGTCCACTCTGGTCCTAGGCCCGCATGATTTTAAAATGCATCACTAGGCTGATGTGGGACCCTTATCCTTAGTTGGGGTGTTACATTTGTGTTCTTGAAGCTTGAAGAAATATCAAATGATTTCGAAAATCTGAATAAATTGGTTGAAAATTGAGGCTTAAAGATGTTAGGAATGTTATTAGAAGGTTGAAAAATTCTTGAGTTCAAAATTTCATCGCATTCCGAGAAATGGTTAAAGAGATGGAAATTTATGGTGTTCATAGTGTTCTTGAGGTATTCAAATCTTCAAGAGCCTAATTTATCAAAAAGTTATTGTTTGATCCAAGAAAGAGGAATAAATGTGGGAAAAAGTGTTGTTAAAAAATCATATTTAGAGTACCAAAGAATATTCCAAGAGAAAAGGAAAAAGAGGGGACCACCAAAGTGCATTATTGCCCTTGTACAAGCTGAATTTCAGACAATCTACCCTATATATTCCTTGGAGTTCCATCTGACCTGATAAAGCATGACCAAGGCAGCCAAAACAGTAGATTATGTGTTGGAGGTGCGCCCCATGTGCTCCAGGTCATCCCCACATCTGCTTCAGCGTGTTCCAACGCACAACAAGCCATTCCAACTCACTTTTATCAAGGTTTCTAAAATTTAACTCCATTTATTGATTCTTAATTCCATTTTTTGATTATTAAACACTAATTAACAACTAATAATTTATCTATTTGTTGATTAATTAGCTCATGGATACGATTCTTTCTTGTGTGTTTTTCTCGTTTGTTTTCGTTGTTATTTCTTGATTCAAGTACGTAGTTTGTTTTTGAGATTTCATTTCAATTTAAAACAAGAATCATTCCGGCCACAAGTAGATATTGATACCTTAAGTACCACTACAGTATAAAAAACCTTCAACATTTGTCGAGAAAATTGTGAGGACTACAAAGGTGAGAATTCTTACGATTGTGATGATGAGATTTTACTAATAATCTTGTTTATTCATTTTGTAGGTACAAGGAGTTACAATGAATTATGTCATCGGGAGCCTCGTATATATATGACTACGACATAGGGGACTATGATTGTGGTGAACAAAGTTATTGCTATGCCAAAGATGGGGATTATGGAGGCTATGAATATAGCCATGATTAAGAGTTGTGTGAGAATGAGGAAAACTAATCAGAAGGACAATATGAGATGAATGATGATCCTAGTTCCTATAGATAGTATGGACTTTATGAAGAACCTTGTGATGGTTCTTATGAGGTATAAAGGGCATATAAGTATTATAAAACTTCCCACTCCGATCATGAAGATGATGAAAGGTATAACCTACCTTCTTATGCAACTTCTAATCGTTATAGAAAGAGTGAACATGTGAGTTATGAAGATTCACATTCCTTATCTTGTAGTACTTCTTATCAAAGTCGAAGTGGTGTGATTGTATATGCTACCTATAGTAAAGATCGCCTCGTGGAAATAAAATAGTGCGCATTTGGAAAGCCTAGAAATACTATATCTTATCCTTCTTGTTCTAGTACCCAAATGTTTGGAAATGGGAACAAATATAGATATGGAGGATATAACATCAATCATGATAATCCTACTCTTCCTATCTTTAAAATATTGTAGTATTAGGAAGAATAACTTGATTGGTAATGGAAGTGTGAAAGGATCTTCAAGCATTATGATATGAACAAAGTCGAAAAATCTACATATACCCTTAAACACATTCATGGGTTGACATTGAGATGGTGGGAACTTGTAAGAAAGTCTGGTAAAACATGGTATGCCTTGAAAGAGATCATGAGGAATACCCATGTACCAAAAAGGTATATGAAGCTTTACCTTATTGACCAGACAAGAAACATTTACTCAAGAAAGGTAAATGTTTTTTGGGTTCAGGAATGCATCCTTGTGCTTAATTATTGGTGTTATAGAAACTACATCACTCCTTCCATGGTTGACTATCTAGGTATACCTCGAGAGACCTTACTTTTTCTATACTTCATGGAAGGGTATAGATTTTCTGAGAGAGTGAAGGGTTTCTTCACCCAACGTGCATCAGCAACTCCACTGTTGTTGTTCCTTTAAAAAGCTCAGATATTTAGAATAGCCTTTCATATGAGTAGATTCCAGTTAAAATTTTACATCATTAGATTCGTAGACTAAGGAACAAAGAATTTCCCTTGGTCAAGGTTCTTTGGCGAAATCAGTCAGTTGAGGGCGTTACTTGGGAAGCAGAAGAAGATATGTGAGCCAATTACCCTCACCTCTTCAACGCAAACTCAGATCTAACTGAAGTTAATACTTTTCCTTAATTCTATTATTTTCTAATAATAGATTCAGATATATAGTTTTCCTCATATAAGGTCATGCACTTTCAGTATCACTAAGAACTCAGAATGATATAAATTTATTTTCGCAATTTATTTCAGTTGTGCATGCTATCATATATCCTCAGATTGCTAAGTATTCTTAGTCTAACTAGCAACATTCGAGTATGAATGTTTCCAAGGGGTAGATAATATATTACTCCTTACATTTCTTAACTCAATTTAAAATCTAGAATATCAAGCGTTAGCTTCAAGAAAGAATGACTTTCCAACAATAAAAAGATTCACCTAAATTAGATAAACGAGTAACAAGTTATGACTATTTTATGTTTCAGTCATAAAACACCGTGATTTGGGCCTGTAGCGCATCGCGGAGAAGTGTAAAATCACAATTGTCAAATTCCAGTGGGACTCCGCAAACATGTCGCATCGCGGAGGAATCCTATTTCTGCATTGGCAATTTTCAGTGAGCCTACGCGATATTGCCTAGTCACGCCAGTGGCCAAAGTGAAAATCCAAAATGGCACCGCGATTGTGGCGCATCACGATGAACACCCAGTTCCCACTCGTCCTTTTCCAGTGAGCCACCACGATAGGGGCGCGTCACGTTGGCCTAGAAAATCGGTATTTTTGGTCATTTTTCTAGTCCATATATAAAGTTTAATGGGGGTATTTTATTCTATCCCCAAGGCCTCAGTTCGTGTAAAACACATCATTAAGCATATTTCAAAGCACGTTATGCTTGTTTTATCCATTCTCTCTCAAAAGAAATCCCTAGAGCTCAAACTTTCTCTCTAAGAAAATACAATTTCTCCATTAGTTCTCCAAGAAAATTCAAGATTAAAGATTTCAAATTCAGGAACTCTAAGAATTCATCTCCAAAGCATCAATAAAGATCCAAGATTCAAGTCTTAGCATCTACTTCATCAATTGAGGTATGTGGGGGTTTTCAACAAGGATAATTCTTTCATCTTTGTGCCCAAAACTTATTTTATTTATAAATTTACTTAATTTTTATGTGATTTCCCATGAAATTTAAGTTAAGGTTATTAACCAATTTTTCTATTTATAAGATTTTGAGATTTCAAGTGATTTAGAAGTTGAGTTGCATGTTTATATTCATATTTTCATGCATATTGCAGAAATTTTTAGATTTTAAGTTGAATTATTAATGTTTACATTACCATGCATGAATATTATGATGTTTTAACATGAAATTGATGCATGGGTCACTAAGCCCTAATTAAAGATTTTTATTTCAAGATTGTTTGTTCTATGAGCACCCTATGACAAAATTATTCTCAGATTTTTGAAAGAGACTTGACCTTTTGGTCTTGAGCTAAGATAAGAATTCACATTGTTCAAATAACTTGAGATTTAAAGAAAAGAAAGAGCATAACTGGTCTCTTGTAAGCCATTGTGCTATTTTGTAGTGGATTTCCTAAGATACTGATCATATGAATGGGAGTAGTATTTAGCATCAAGATGGTTATTTTACCAAGGTTTCATGCCGCAGAACTACGTGCCCCCTTAGGAATACGATTATTCTCACTTTTACGTAGATGACTAAGATTGTGATCACTTACGATAAGAAGTTCTATTTTGATGGCAAGGGTAGAACATCTCTTCCCAACGTGGGCAAGACGTTGTACTCTATGAATGCTCACATGGTTTATGTCGGTTAGAAGAACCTCCCAAAAGAAGTCTCTTACTCCTAAAATAGTCTATTGGTATAAATACTTAACATAAAAGCATATGTTTTTAGAAGCTATGGCTTTTAAGATTCATAAAGTCTTGAGATAAAGTATTTACCTTATAGTTTGCATGATAACGTAGTAGTTTCAGAAAGAACAGATTTTGGAGCTGAATGTAATGGCTTACAAGATTTATATTATATGCTTTGTTGTTCATGATTTATGATCTTCAGTTTTCGGATTAGTCAAGCCTGAGTGATTCATTTACATTTATCATGCATGATTTTACAAATTATGATGATACTGTTTACTTATTGCATTCACCCCATATGCCTGGTACATCCTTAAAGTACTGATCCACATATATGTCTATGTGATACATTGTCTCATAATGTAGGTTATGGTGCTCAGCCTCAGCAGTGTGAGTGATTTCTGAGCATCTCGTGAGGGATAAGTGGTTACCAAAGAAGTTTTGAGTTGAAGTAACTCTTAGCCTAAAACCGTGATTTGCCGATCCGGATATATTATTTTTACGCTGGCCACGGCCGTGTGGCGTAGCTGAGTTAGAGACTCCAACCCTTGCAGCACACTTGGGTTGGAGGATTCCCCATCGAGTCAATGGAGGATTCCATATAGCCCGTGGAATTTTAGAGTTGTAGGGTATACCACCTAGTGCAAAGTAAAACAAAGAATGTCTCAGAGTTCAGATGATTTTCTTTCAGTCTTTCGAAAATGCCCTTGAGATTTCTTACTATATGATATGTTTATCAACTGTTTTAAATTGCTCTCATATATGTTGAATATAAATTATTATTTTGAATTTGCTCTGTGTACCAGTACATATGTATTGACCCCCTACCTCCCAGGTTCGGAGGCTCAGTCTAAGGGTTTGGCTAATCAGTAGAGTATTCCAAAGAGAAGTGATCCGTGCAGTGGTGAGCCTTCTTTGTTTCAGAATCCCTGTTATTTCAAATCATGTTCTTCCTTTGTTTTGGTCTACTGGGGGCCTTGTCCCAGTTTTCAGAACAGTTTTGAGATGTAGTAGAGATTTCGCAGACTGAGTCAGATCTTATTCAGATGTTTTGAATTGCAGTTTTCTTTCTTATGTCTTGAAACCCAGAATTAATGACCATGTTTCTGTATCATATTATATTTCCACATTTTCTTTTATGATATGAATATTGTTCATGATTACCAGATCAGATAGAGTAGGACATCTGGGCTTTCATGGTTCGGGATGTCCGTCACAGCCAGGCCCTAGTTCGGTTCATGACATTTGTGTTGACAAGTCCCACAATTAAATATCCCTTTTCCACACCATTTAAGCAACCACTTGGCTCATCAATCTTAGTCAACTCTTATTGCCTTCGATTCATGTCTTTCTTTCCTTGTTCATGGGATATTTCTCTTTCCCTCTTCTGAACTTCCTCCTTCTTTATTACTTCTTGGAATCCTTTCATGATGTCATATTCCCTACTCACTTGCTCATCAATTCCTTCTAAGATCATCAGTTGGGGCATCTTGAATTCTCTCTATGGAATCTAAGGACTTCTCTGTGCTTGTCAATGTACCTTTCATGTTTTATACACCACCTTCTATGAAGGTTAGATTACCTTCTATCTTATAAAATGTTATGTTCATTCCCTAAATCTTTTACATTATGACTTTCAACATGTTTGTTCCCATGATATTTTGAGTATCTTGCTTCATAGCCATTATACCCAGCAACAAAAAACTTAACAAAGACAACAACAAAGTTAGGGTTAGAAAAATAAAAGCTCACAATCACTTGTGATTAAACACCTTTGATTGCCTCACATTTGGATAGGCTAATGTTGAAAATTATTTATACTTCGGTAGTTCATAAGGTGCACTAGAACAAAAAGGTCTATTTGAGACTAACATTTAGGGATGTGTTAATAATTTGGTCTCTAAAAGTATATCTATTGAGACGAGATTATATTTCGGTCCTTAATTGTGCATTTTTTTCGAAGGTATAAAATATGGTGCAAAATTTTTTTTGTAACTCGTCCCTATTAATAATAGATCCAGAGATCAGGAAATTAATATTTTAAGAAAAAAAATCGTACGTATTTTTTTGCTAAATATAATACATAGGCACCACAAAGACAACTTTTTTTCCTTTTCTAAAATCTAATTAAAAGGAAAATTATTAGTTTTATCTTGAAAATATATATCTTAAACGTTTCTTATTCAGTCAATTTGCTCTAATTATTTTTGGACTGTCAAAGAAATCCTGTCAATTAGGAGCTGCTTTGCATTTTCAGTATACAGCGAAAGCGAAATTCAGACACTGTGTGAGCTTTCCCTTTGATTTTACCTCATAATCTTGGTTTTTCAAGTTGTGAAGGTAAGTTTTATCTTAAATTTCATTTGTTTGGATGCAAATTTATATCCGTATTGATCTATTCAAAAATTCCGTCATTGAAAAAATTATCTTACCCCCGATATGCTATACGAAAAGTTTGAATTCAGTATGCTTCTTATCATGAACAGACTTGTAAGTTCACAATCATTCAATATTCATCAACACTAAAGTTAATTCCATTCATCTAATAATTTCTGGGCTTTCTCAATTTCATCAATTTTGTTTCTATTGCTTGTTTTATTTAAATTCTATTTTCGCTTAATTTTGTTTGTTTGATTTCACTAATCTCCGTTTTCGCTCAATTTGCCCTAATGACTTTTATCGGAATGTTGACTAAAAAACTGATATGGATAGTTTCATTGCTTATGTAATTATTTCTTGATTTTGAGGGTAATGACATACTTATCACAAAGGTTAAATGCATTTCTTGTCCTTTTTCTCTATTTTCAGGATTTTACAAGTTAAATTGAATTCTTGTAATACAAGTCACGCACTGCAGTTGCTCCATTGGAAAGGCTTAAAATTCTGCTCCAGGTAAATTTTTGAAGTGATTCTTTCAAGCTTTATTAAGTGAGATGTTTATTCTATATATCCTTGCAACTTTTCTCATAATGAAGTGAAGTGAGTGGAAATCTACATGAAAAGTTGTGCCTGCAAAGTATATGAGTGATCTATATTGAGATGAATACCCAAAAATATGCATCTTTTAGCAACTTAAGATAGTGATTGGGAAACCAATTGAGTATTTAGAACAAAATGTACCAATTAGAGTTTAGCTGCATCTGAAAGTGGTGAATATCAATTCAATTATTATATATATGTATTTGACAAGTGATATTCTTAAATATCCAATGTGTTTCGGTTAACTATAATTTCTTAATGAGGAGTCAGAACATTAAAATTAATTATGTACTTATTAGAAAAAATATTTACTTTTACTGTGATGATATATTTTTCCAGGAGCGAATGTGATCATATAACAGGCATGGTTCCACCACTACCAGGCAATAGTTACTGTAACAGGCATGCTTGGCAAACTAAAGGGGTTACAATAATATCTGAAAGGGAGTTAGCTTCTTCTGCCTTAGAACTATGTAGCATAAGGTGCAATTATAATATATTTTCTTGTTCTTGACTATATCATAGAAGTATACATAAGGTACAATAATTACTAGTACTTTATATAGCAGGTATGCTTGGAAAATTTAAAGAGCGTATATTATATGACTAAGCTATGATTTCCATTAAAAGTATTCAAAATATAAGAAGTCCATAACTTAATGTCGTATTCAATATTAGCCTTGCTAAGAAGGTCAGCCTTGAGCTTAGTAGTCTCAGCAAAAGCTTTCTTCTTGAAGTAGAAAATCTATTTTTAATAGCAGTCTCAACATTAGCCTTTCTTCAAGTAGAACTTTATCAAAAACATCTTGCTTGAATTCCTTTGCTCCCTTGAACAACAATGTCCTCATCAGATTCTGAATTATTAATAGATGAAGGGTTGCACTTTTATTGGTGTTTTATTTGTATTGTATAGCTTTTGAAGGTATGGAGTATTTGGTCATAATGTCACCTAACCAGTTTTGAGCATTAGAACATGGCTGAACAAAAATCTCCAAATCCAACATTTCACGATTTTGCACCCTATGATGCTAAGTACCTAAGTCTCTTAAGCACGTGGTGTTAGGTATATGTAAAACCAGTAGTATAGTGACAAAACACAGGTTATGGAACAACTCCTGCTTCATAACCTCACAATATTGATCACAAGAAAGAAAATTTTCAGTACACTACTTTAGGAGCCAAGGCTTCCAGTTTACGTAAGGCATGAGTCTTGGCTCCAAAGAATGAGTAAAAGAACTGACCATTTTGCTGCCAAAACATCAGGATAAATCATCTTGGTGTAGGTGACATGGCTACTTCAACGTGAGAAGGTCTAAAACTGAACACTCCTGCAAGTCCCCATCCCCTTGCCATCTGTTCAAGCTCTTGAATCTTGCTTTTTATGCTCTCGACCTTTCTTGACAATGATTTATCCCGTTCCCTCATTTGTTGAGAAAACACACAAGGACGTCAAATATAGCTCAAATAAATTTCAAGAAGGACCAATTTAAATTATTGTAAGAACTAATAAAGGCTTTGAACTCTACTCATGATGTAATAAACAAAAATGAGTTGTTTTAGACAGAATTACTATATGGGTATGTTATTATTTTTGTTGTAAGAGTTTACACTATTTTCCCTTTAGGCCTTGACCTTAGAGTTTGTTTATGTTTTCAAGGACATCTACTCTAATGACATGGCATAAGGATAAAAGAGTTGATGATGGGATAATGAGGTACCCAGCAGATTCAATGGCATGGAAGTCAGTTGATGAACATTATCCATCATTTACTATTGAGCCCCGTAATGTTAGACTTGGACTTGCTAGTGATGGATTTCAGCCATTTCAAAATTCAAAAACCTCACATAGCATTGTGTCGGTGGTTCTTATTTCTTATAATTTACCACCATGGATGTGTATAAAACAAGAAAACTTTATTTTTTCTATTCTTATTCCTGGGCCAAATGGTACAGGAGATGCAATCGATATATATCTTCATCCTTTGATAGAGGAATTGAATGAGTTATGTAGAATAAGTGTTGAGACCTATGACGCATCAACTAAACATAATTTTATGTTTCATGCATCTTTGTTATGGACCATCAATGACTTTCCAGCTTATGGAAATTTATCTGGATGGAGTACCAAAGGAAAATTAACATGACCGTGTTGCAACAAAGAAACTTCCTTAATTTGATTGGCAAACAGTAAGAAGCAATGCTTTATGGGTCATCGGTAGTACCTTCCTCTTAGTCACAAATGGAGATATGAGAAGCAGTCCTTTGATAGTACAGAAGAGAAAAGGCCACCATAAAAAAATCATTCTGATACATAGATACTTAATCTAGTACAAGATCTTGAAGGGAAACATTTATCAAGAGATCTAAAGAAATGGAAGAAGATATCACATAAAGTTCGAAAGGATAAATGGAACAAGAAAAGTATCTTTTTAAAACTTCCATATTGGAAGTATCTCTTATTGTGACATAATTTGGATGTTATGCATATTGAAAAAAATATATGTGAGGCTTTTATGGGGACATTTATGAATGTCAAAGGAAAGACAAAAGATACAATTAACACTCGATTAGACTTGAAAAAGATAAACATTAGGCCGGAATTGAACCTCATCCAAAATGGGGAGAAAGTTGAAGTCTGAACTGCATGCTACACATTGCCTCCTAAAGATAATCATAAATTTTGCCTTTTCTTAAAGAATCTGAAAGTGCCTGATGTTTTTTCATCTAATATTTCTCAATGTGTGAACTTAAAAGATCACAAGATATCTGGGGTGAAAAGTCATGATTGTCATGTTCTTCTACAACATCTACTCCTTCTTGCACTTTATGGTATATTTTCCAATGAAGTGTGTGAATCACTTATTATGTTATCTAATTTGTTTAGTGTTCTTGGATCCAAGGAGTTGATAATTTGTGATTTGGAATATATTGAAGTGCAAATTCCTATAACCCTTTACAAGTTAGAAAAGGTCTTTCCTCCTTCATATTTTGATTTCATGGTGCACTTGCCTATTCATTTAGCTACTGAAGCTAAGATTGTCGGGCCTATTCATTATAGGTGGATGTATCCTATGGAACAATGGTTATATTTTTTGAAATCTCTCGTTGGTAATAAAGCATGCCCTGAAGGTTCTACTACAGAGGGCTACATTGCAAATGAGTGTATGACCTTGTGTTCAAGGTACTTGCATAGAATTAACACAAAATTCAATTGGCCTTAAAGAAATTATGTTGGGGTTTTAAAAGAATCTGATGGAGGTTTATCTATGTTTTATCAACCTATGAAAAACTTTGGGAGCTAAGGATCCAGGTGAGATTGAGGCCGATGAATTGGAACAAGCACATATCTACACATTGAAGAATTGTTTTTAAAGATCTTCTTTGCATTCGATGAAACATTTCTGCTTTGTCAAGACTATGATCTACATGATAGCTCCTTCCTACCATGCACCTAAGTATTGTTAGCAATTTTTTACGGTTGGACACAGTTTGATTTCATTCTATCCATTCATTTGAGGAATATAAAAGAATATGTTTATCTACGAGAGACATCTATTTATCTATACTAATTGGGATTGGATGCCTTATATAGCGTACACTTTACCCTCCTCATACCCCACTTTGTGGGAATACACTAGGTATGTTGTTGTTATTGTACTATATGTTTTTCATAAATTTTTATTATATGATTTTTGGTCCAAGATGCTATAGAAAAGGGACTAGAGCAAAGACCTAGATCTTTGAGCTCCTTTTTAGGGGTTGCTGGAAAAAAAGTGGAATCTATTAGCAAGAGCACCTTGAATGCCTAGTTAAGTAATGCGAAGAATGGATAAAGATCCCTTGGTTCTTGAGAAAGAGAATATGAAAGCCAATATTTCATTGCCTTCATCTGTTGATCAAGTCATGCAACACTCTCAAGATGTTGAAAAAGGTAAATTTTGAATTCATATGTTATTAATTTGTTGAACTAAATTTTTTTGTTGTAGTTTTTACCAAATTGTAAAACTGTAGGTTCATATAATCGTGGAAAGGTGAAAAGAGTTCTAGGTAGCAATTAGTGCAAAGAAGTTTCTTCCCTTGAAATTGGAGAAAAGCTGAAATTAACCTTTTACAATAATCGAACGGTTGGAAAAAATGGCAAATTATTTTCGATGCATTTTGGAAAAATTATTTGTGATCACAATATCTGTCCACTGGGAGTATCATCATGGAGTGATATTAGCCATGAAAGATTGAATCACATGTGGGCTGCTATTGAGGTAAATAACATATCTATATCTGATTTAGATTCTTTTAAACTATAAAAGCTCTGCTTATTTTTATAAAATTTGAGCTCATTATATTGTTCATTCTGGTCCTTTCTTGGTAAAAATGTTTGATAGTATTTTCAATGCATTAACTTATCCCATATTTTGGTTATTGTAGGATAAATTTGAGGGTGTTGAACTGACTGATCATCGTGAACATACTTTGAGATGGATGAATGAGTTATGAAACAAATGGAGAGGATACTTATACGGAACATATGTGAAGAATAAGTTACTTCAACAAGCTCTGAAGAATAAGCCAAATGAAATAGACAAGAAAAATGGGAGTGGTTGGTAAAAGAACATTTTTCTTCTGAAGCTTTTCAGATATGCAAATACTTTCTTATCTGAAATCTAGCAAGACAGCAAGGGAATTTAGGCAACTCCCTAGTTTCGAGATGGATTTCCTTGTGGAGATTTATGCAACTCCCTTTTGTTTTATAATTTTTATTTGAATTATTAAAAGTTAGCTTATTGTTTTACAAATATAGGAGAAAAGAAAAAGGAATGCAGCAAATCGAGCTAAGTTGACGATACTTCATCCCATGGGTAGAAAGCCTATTTGAGATATTATTTTTGAAAAGGTATTATCATGAAGTTATTTTCCTATAAAAAAATTTATGAGGTGTTATTTGACATGTTTGTCTTTTATATAAAAGTGGACGAAAGATGGCAATCCACCAGATTTGAGGACTATTTTCTATGAGATTTGAAAGAAAGATAACAAGCGCGTTGAAACTGAAACAATTCAAAAACACGTGCGTTTGGTAAATTTAATAAGAATATTAATTACTTGAAATTATATGGAATAATGTTAGAAAATATTTCTTTCTATATTTTGCAGGCTCAAATAGAAGAAATAGTGAATGCAGAGCCACCTTTATCTAGCATAGAGATTGTTGATAAGTGTTTTGGACCTCAAAATTGTAGCCATGTAGTTGCCTTTGGGGGTGAAGTAAAGGCGAAATACTTAAAAGGTGGCACGTCCTCCAAGACCAAATTATTGTCCATGCTATATTCTACTCAAGAGGAAAACAAATACTTGTATAAGAATAACAAGTCCTTGAATGATCGTTTGTCTACCTTAGAAGATGAGATGAAAGAAATAAGGAAAAAGAAAGAATTCTTTGGTGCTCAACAACAACAAGTCCGGTACAACATCGCCAATTTTAAATGAATGACCATTTCCTTATGCTCTTTAAGTTAGTAACCATATACCTTTTCACCCCCTCTGTTTATTTATTGTATTGGTTTGAGAAAATTGAAATGAATGAACTGTAGCAAGTGGTTGGTGTATGTAGAATGTAATTTTTGTTAATCCTTTTTGAGGTTCTATTTTGCGGAGTGAGGTTCTATTTTGGTTGGTGGATGAACGAGTTTAATCCTTTATGTACATGGTTGGTGTCTGAATGAGGTTTTATTTTGCTGTAACTGTAGCAATTTGCTGACTAGAACTCACAATCTTCGAGTTGGAAGTGAGGCGTGCTTCGCATCTGAACAACTCCGTCTTATATACTTGTTTGATAGGTCATATATCTTATCCATATACTCAGGGACATGAGACTGTGAAGAGTGGAGTACTAGAATAGTTTCTATAACATACCTGTGAAGTAGTAGTACCATTAATTTACTGGGTCATTTAACTTACCTATAGTACCATTAATTGACTGGGTCAGTCAACTAATGTTCATTTAATTTGTTATATCTCATGTAACTTACTTGTGGTACTTCCCTGTGAAGTAGTAGTACCATTAATTTTATGAGGATGGATCCATTGATGTCCGAAGTCTGTGCAGTTCTTGCCTTTTAATTTCATCCATCATATCCCTCTGAATTCTGTGAAGGCAATGCAGTTCCACCACCTACAAGCAATGTTTTGGTTAAGTAAACATTGGCAATGGTACTCATGATCCCAAGAAGGGGGTCAAGTAGGTCTTTTGTGCAGAAATGAGCCATAGGAACAACTCAAGGAGAAGGAGAATCCAACTATCCAAATTGTTAGCCCTAGATGTAGAACTAAACTCATTTTTTTCAACAAAAGAAAATCACCAGTCGTGGAAAAAAACTTACAACTAAAGATCCTTTTCCTGATCAAGAAGCAACTTAAGTATCCTTCTGATTATTAGAAAGAAAACATTGACTAATAGAACAAAAATTACCTGATTCTTGAATATGGACTCATGTTCAAGTATTTTCTCCTTTACGAAATCCTTATTATATCATGGATATGCATCCGTTGTTGTCCTTGACATGAAAACATTACTGTATCTTTAGTATATATTATCAGCCATTGTAACTAATTTAACCTCCCTGACCGAAGCTGTTTTTTTTCAATAGCTTGCACAGTAGTAAACAATAAAACTTGTTAAAGATAACTTTGTTAGTAAAATAAGGAAGGAGGTTAAAAGAATAAGATATAGAATAATATTTAGAACTTACTACTTTAATACTTCATATTTACATCAATTTTTTTATATTATCTCACCAGACGAGTGGATACCTCCTTAACATAAAGGAACCATGGTAAAATTCCAGCAAAAATAGCATTTACATGAGTTTTACTATACTAATGTCAAGTCTTCTTCCCGCAAAAAGCACAAAAACAGTCAAGTTATGATGTGATAAATGACTACTCAAACTTGTGTTCCATCTAATCGTTACACTAATAGTGAACAACAAAATAGAATTAGCATGTTAGATAAGACTCCAATCATCCTCCATACTTGAGCATTTCAGCACGTTGGATGAAAACATCTCTCAATAAGAGACTAAACAGTTGTTTGATGTCTATCACCTTCACAATTTTTGGTGCAGTGAGTCACAATCACATCGATCTAGTTAAAATCACATGATGTAGTTTCTCCCTCCATAGGTTGCTTACTAGGTCTCATGTGATTTTTCTTCTGAGATTCTGGAAAAACAGTGTACTCTTGGCAAAGCCATGCACATAAATGATAAAAAAGACATTGTCTGGTACTAATTTCAGTTCTGAAGTTGGATGTCTAATTGTGCTCGACAGAGCTATAAAGGTGAAGTACTAAATATTTCAACGAACTCCTTAATGTTGAAATACTAAATAATTTTACTTGTGATTTATGAATAGCTAAACCAATTTCACAGATTATTTTTCTCCTAAAGTGATGTACTAATTTCCTGCTTTACTGTTGTAGGAGTTTCTTGATTTAGGTGAAGCGGTAGGAATTAAAAGTGGAGGACATTATTATTTTTTTACCCTATGATGGAAGTTGGCGATTTGAACTGAAAGTCGAGGACTTAAATAGTACAAACAGGAGTTACTTGATTATTTTTTTGCTATGCATTCAAATCTTATGGAAAAATTGATATCATACTTAGCTCGATCAGTAAGGTAACTATGTTTTTTGTGAACCTAATATCATGGGTTGTTAACTTAGTTTTCTGGTCTCTAATTATATCATGTTTTAGTATCGAGATTCTCGATAGCAATTTGATATAAATTGATGAAATTTATTATTTTTTGATATATATTAGCCTCGTTCGTGGTCAATTAGAGACTAGACATATTGCTCGTCTTTAAAGAATGATCTAGGACTAGAATATTTCTCGTCAATAAAAGTTAATCTACGACCAGGATTTTGCTCGTCCTTAAAGGTTGATCTAGGAAAAGAATTTTGCTCGTCGCTAAAAGATAATTTAGGACCAAGTATTTCTCATCTTTAAAAGATAATTTAGGACCAGGTAGTTAGTCTAGTTGAGAAGAGATATATCGTCGCTAAAAGATAATATGACCAAGTAGTTAGTCTTTTTGGGGTGAGATATATCGTCGCTAAAATATAATTATGACCAGGTAGTTAGTATATTTGGGAGGAGATATACCGTCGCTAAAAGATAATTAGGATCAGGTAGTTAGTTTATTTGGGACGAGATATATCGTTGTAAAAGGATAATTAGGACAAGGTAGTTAGTCTATTTGGGATGAAATATATCATTGCAAAAGGATAATTAGAACAGAATTTATGGCCGTCTCAAAAGGTTTTTTAGTACCATCTTTGTTGCGTCGTCGCTATAGAGCTTTTGCAGTGGAGCCTGTTAGGACGAGACTCGACCGATTTTTTTCCGTCCTAAGAACCCAATTGGGACGAGATTAGGACTTTTTGGGACCAGATTTCTCTTCCTTATAGGCTATTTTTCTTGTAGTGGTGTCAGTTGCAACTTGTCGTTGGAATGAATTTTTATTTGAAATGACTTAAGGAAAATATATACGGACATGATCCATGAATCTTCGATATTAAAAACTATAAAAACTCAAATAAAATAGGACAAAGAAAGAACAGACTCAAGAGCTAATCAATAAACTTACTTGGTGAATTACTAGTTGTTGAGTATTTTAAGAATTAAGAGATGAATTTACGAATAAAGAAATGAAACCAGATAAATCAAACCTGAGATAAAGGAGTGTTGTAGTGTTGAATTGTGTTGGTGAGATGCAGTTGAATTGTGTTTGAAAGGGACTAAGGCAGCTTGGGCGCATCCCTAGTGCGTGCCAAGTGCATGTGAGGCTGTCTTGACCTGCTTTAGCACGTTTGGAGCATCCCTAGAGCAGGCCAAGAATATATCAAATACAGAACCCGCTGTCTTGGGCTGTTTTTGAGCTACTGCAGCAGTCCAAACACAGACCAAGGGTAGGTCAGCCGGGCAGCTTGCTTAGTTGGCAGTTTGTACTTGTTGTGGTATAAATTTTTCCAAGAACGCAAAAAATTTCAACTTCTCCACATTAGCTCGGAATGAGTTGACATTTTGAATCGAGGAACTTTTAACATTCCAAAGTCATTCCAAACATCATTTAGCTCAAATTCTTCACCAAATTTTCAAGATTTTCAACCCACTTTCTTTTCTTCAAACTCAAGTTTTTATAAATGGTAAAATCTTTAATATAGCTCTGATTTAGCTCAAATTCGATCCTTAGAATCCTATAGTGCTAGAGAACAAGAATCTAACACCAGACATTCAATAAAACAATTAATTCAAAGAATCAAATTTTGACCTAACCCTATAAATGTGAATAGTAAAAAAAATTATGTTTTTTTTATTTTTCAAGACAACAAGACCCAAGATGTACTTTGTAAGAATGAAATCAAGCTTGGCTCTGAAACCAAATTATACGAGAGTAATCTACAAAGAAAAGAACAAATACAAATACTAAAGAAATGACAAAATTGAAATACGGAATGTAATTGGATAAAAAATAGATGATAGATAGATAGATAGATTATCACAAGAAGATAGAAAGAAATAGGAACTAATGAGTATATTAAACTAAAAAATATACCAAATAAATTACCAACAAGCACCTAATCTCTTTTTTGGACTACAAGGGAGTCGCATCGTCCTTACAACCACCGTTTCTAAACAAATGTCAACCAAATCTTTTTCAAGCTATCCTTCGCTCTCTCAAGATTTTTCATATATTAATTATCAAAACAAAAGTAATGAAATAATTTTTTTTTTATTTCAAGAATTAAGTCAATTATATTAAAATATTTTTTTAAAAAAATTAGCATCAAGTTGTCAACTCTTTTGAACAAAACCTCTGTCAAGCATTTGGCTTTTGGCCTCAAAATCTATTCAGCTGCACCTATACCCTTTTGATGAAATTAAGATGTCTTCAAGTACCTCTAGCACCATAAATATCCTATCCAAAGATTCGGAGGTAATTTGGATTGTATTAGATAGCTGATAACAATGAAAAGTAAAAAGTCTTGAAGAAATTAAGGTGAAGAAGTTCATAAATCTATCACAATAGATTTCATAGAGAATAATGATTACAGCCCGAGTAGAATATACAACATGTCAAAGCTCTATAATTATGCAGTCAATAGGAAAGCTACTCTGGAGGAAGGATTTACTGTTTTGCTAAACCTGTGACAAAAAAAGGAGAGGATCAGATTGATTCTTATATGTGCTTTGCAATGGCTATTTAGGCAGCCCCAAGAATGGAGTGGGTAGGATAAAAACTACAAATTCATAATAACATCTAAACATAAGTTTTCCACTAGTTTTAGAAATGTTCTTTTCAATAGCATCCCATGACTTAACATGTTGTGTGTTTTATTTCTTTATATTTATTAGCCATGCATTTTATCCAATAGACAAAAACATGCTTGAAAATGTCAGAGGATGGCAATACCAATCTCAGGACAAACCTCTCAAAATTCGTGATGACCTTCTTGACCTTCCACAGATTTTGTCGGTCTATCAATCTGGTTCTTCCCATTATCTACTTCCTCCAACTTAATCAACTGGTCTTGAAAGTACTTTAGTTCTTCTTTTTAGTTCTTTTAAACCTTATGACCTTCTGATTTGCAGAATCTCATCAGTAGTTTTTTTGAGATAAGCTCCTCAGAGACTTTAGCATCTCAATTATGCTGTCTACTAGAACATTTGTTTCTATTATTGCATTTCCTATTTCTTTGTCTTCTAGGAGATATGTCGACATCCCTAGAAATATTTCAAATACAGTTATCCAACAATTCATCTTCTTCACTTTCCTCAAAAGAATCTGCATCTTATAGAATATGTTGAGAAAGATGACTACCTCCAGCAACTTATAATTCCTAAAAGTGTTGAATATTTAAGATAGTCCAAACTCAAAATTTATTAGATCCAAGGTCATTAAGATGATCGTGGTGTGCAATGTTATTATTTGGAGTACTCATCTAAGTCATAATATGTCCTGCAACTAATGGTGGAACTACAAAGGCTCAGTTAGATACATATGTAGGAGCTACTGAAGTTCGAAGAGGATGTAACCTTCTCTTCTCGCACCATGTTTTCCCAACTCTTCGATCTCGCACCACCATTTAGACATTCTTGGTGGAGTGCACTAGAGTTGAGGCCATCATTTTACCCACAGTTTGGTCATTCCCTATAGAGATTAGTTATTGTTAATAGTCATCTTGTTACTCCTCAAAGAACTACTTAGATTGTGTTGACACCTCATACGTCAAAGTGTTTAAAGTATCCATTAAGGAATTCAAAATGAGAATTATACAAACCAAACAAGCAACATATTGTTGCAGTACCCCCAAGAATAAATCTTAGGTCCAAGGTAATGAAAACAAAAATCTTGTGCATTTTATTGTTTTACCCTTCTTGTTAGTTTAACGTTAGTGTTTGTAGTTTGTGGGAGTAGGTGGCATAGTTTTTGAGGCATTTGGTTGTGTTTTATGTGAGTCTATTTTTGCTATGTAAGATTTTAAAATTGGTAGAGTTGACTTTGATTAAAATGTTGAGATTTAGGCATCGGATGAGAATTTTATCAGTTTTATCAGCTCCACAAAGTTGATTTTGGATCAGTAGCATGGTTGGTTTAGATCCCAAGGTGATCGAATGTGTTTTAGATAGTTTGATGGGAATTTGGAGTTTTTTGCCTAGTGTTGACTTTGATCAATATCCTTTCATAAAAATATCCCTTGGTGTATATTATGATGTCATTAGTTTTGAAATATCAGTTGGATTGTGATACAATCCAAAACGGTATAAAAATTTCAAGGACTATAACCCAAGGTTAATATAAAGGTACCAATCCATGGCATCTTTGGTATGTAGGGATATATTTGTGGAACCATTTTCAGGCTCTCAAGAAGACAACACCATGTGTGGAAGATAGTTTTGAGCCAGAAGCTGAATTCATCCCAAGACCTTAACAAGGAAGCCAACCCAAGGGCTACCGACACTCCCATGATATTGAAGAAATTAAATTTGTTCCAATACATCTTTATACCATTTAAGGAGTGTTTTAGAGTTCTCAGAGAATACAGGAGGGGTCAAGGGGCCCTGAATGGGTCAAAAGAGGGTGCAACAGGGCTAAAAAGCCCCTTCGAAGGGACTTGTGCCCCACCTGCGCCAAAGTTATGACACACCTGCTTAAAGCAGGTCAAACCATTAGCTTAAAATCCCCATAAGAGCCCAAGTTTTACCCCATCTGCTTAATCAGATGCCAAAGTAGCCTGCATTAGAACCACATATGTAACAAATATACCAAGAATATAAATACTATCTATATTAGGTTATTTTCTTATTTTTTTGATGTTTATTAAATGATAAAAACACTTGAGAAAGAGTGTTTGAGAGATTGGAAAAGCTTAAGTTGCGTTTTTCTTAGAAATGGTGGTTGTAAGGGAGTATTGATTCCCTTGCGGTAAACCTAAGCGATTGGTGCTTGTTGATAGTTGAATTAGAGGTTTAAGAGTTTAACTTACTCTTTAGTTGTTAATTCTTTTATCATTTTTGTTTCTATCTATCATCTTTATCAATCTATTCTTTTATCTCTTTACTTTTCATATTTTAATTTTGTCAATTCTTTAGTGTTTGTGTTTGTTTCTAGTTTCCGTGGTTCAATCTTGTATCTTTAGGTATCATAGCCTAGCTTGATTTTATTCCCATGAAGTCTATCTTAGGTATTTCTGGATAGAAAATTAAAAAAATTAAAAAATGTCAAAAACATTTTAGATAAAATTTTTTTTGTGTTTTTGAGTCATTTTTGTTGTTTCTATAATAGATTTTCTCCCTCAAGTATTATTAAGGTTGTATCCTTGAGATTTGTGGCTTGATTGAGTACCTTTGGAAAGAGCCCACCATTCTTGCCTTGAACTTGAAGAAATGAGCTCTTAGTTAAATGAATTTTTTGTTGAAATTTGAGGTTGAAATTTTTGGAGAAGTGTTCTCTATATTGATAGGAACATTGGGTTAAATATTTGTACCATTTGGAGAAACTTCAAAAATTCACAATTTTTGTTGTCACAATACGAGCCGGGGCCCTAGTCGGGACGAGCATTCCAAACCATCTAGGCCGGAGAGACCCTTGTAACATCCCAACCAACTAATGATATTGTCTGCTCTGGGCCCAGCCCCGCTCGGCTTTAAATGCATCACTATGGAGTAAAGTTTTTCTTACTTATATACCCAATATCTTCTTGTGTTTTGCTGATGTGGAACTCCTTATCATAAGTTGGGGAGTTACTTACTACCCCATTATGGACTCAGTGTCCTTGTTGTGGTTCGCGCCACTGAATGGGAATTGCCTAGACTCAGGATTGAGGTTTGCCCCGCCATACCAGGATTTGGCTAAACTCAATTTGAATCCTGGCCCACATTGACAAGGATGACAATAGAGCGACTCTGACACCATTCTTGTCATGACCCAAGCTGTATCCTGGCCTCGATGGGGAACCCAACTATTAAGGCTTGATAGACCCCTGTGACGGCCCAACCCACTAGTTATATTGTCTATTCTGGGCCTAGGCCTGCACGACGTTAAAACGTGACACTAGGGAGTAAGACTTTTATTACTTATATACCCAGCATCCTCCTGTGTTTTTCTAATATGGGACCCTTCTCCTTAGTTAGGGTGTTACATTTGTTTTCTTGAAGCTTTAAGAAATATCAAATGATTTTGAAAATCTAAAGCAATTGGTTGAATATTAAGGCTTAAAGATGTTTGGAATGTGTTTAGAAGGTTGAAAATTGCTTGAGTTTAAAACTTCATCGCATTCCAAGAAATGGTTAAAGAGTTGGAAATTTTTGGTGTTCATATTGTTCTTGAGGTCTTCATATCTTCAAGATCCTAATTTATCAAAAAGTTGTTGTTTGATCCAAGTAAGATGAAGAAAGTTGGAAAAAGTGTTGGTACAAAAGCATATTCAGAGTACTAAAGAATATTCCAAGAGAAAAGGAAAAAGAGGGGACCGTAAAAACGCATTTTTGGCCTTGTACAAGATGAATTTTGGCCAATCTACATGTTGGTTTAAAACTGTTAAAGGGAAAAATAGGAATTCAATTCAAAAGCTAGCCGCTAAAACAGAGATGGAGTTGGAAGAAGAGAATATGCAGAGAGACAAATAATTTTCTTGTTAAAACACCGTCGGTAATTCATCACCAACTTAGCAACTTAAATACTTGCTATTACAGCTAAAAATAGGACAAAGAAACAACCTATTTCTACTAAAATTAAAATAACTAATTAGTTTCCTACCAAAGATAGGACTCCTAATTTAACTAGGATTTCTACGTTAAAATAAGAGCTGGAGGGAAAAAGAAAAAAACAACTGCATACTTAAAGCAACTTTCAACACTCCTCCATGCTTTATGAAATGCAAACACCAATTTTTTGCTTTAGAAGCTCGAACTTGCTGACTGGAAGTAGCTTAGTGAACAGGTTTGCTAGCTGGTTTTCAAACTTGCAGTAGATTAGAGTTACTTCTCCCTTTTGCTGCACTTCTCCCAAGAAATAGAACTTGATGTTGAAATGATTGGTCTTCCTATGAAACATTGGATTGTTTGATATTGCAATAGCTGCCTGGTTATCGACTATAATCTCTGTACTATCATTCTGTTCCATATGTAAATCACACATGATCTTTCTAAGCCATAGTACTTTGTAATGAAAAAATGTAATTCCTCTCTCCTTCTCCCAGGCCTTTATCTTAGCAGTCAAGTACTCAAAGGGGGATAGTATTTTGCTGACCAAAATACATGTTTTTCTGAATGTTTCAAATTTATGTGGACACCTTTCCTAGAGCTGTAACGATTTTCATCCTTTTCATACTCATCAAGCCAACTTTCCTCTTGGGATGCATGTTTCCACTTCTCTATTTTATCCAAAACATCTTTCCTGCTAGCAACTTCCTCTTTGTCTTTCACCACCTGATCATACATGCTTGAAAGTAGACCAGAGAGATCACTATCATACTCCATAAGCTGGATTAAAATTTGGCGTGTAGTCTCACTATGTACATCCATATGAACACTCCTGTAGATTTCCTCGAGCTCATTTTGTCTCTTAAATATCAATTCTCTTAGCTTACTGGTCTTTAGATCACTTAAACGCTCAACTTCTACTTCAGTATATTCGATAACATGAATGGAAAGGGATCCTTGTCTAGTTATCTCATCAATAGAGGAAGAAACTTAGGAAGTAATATGGTTAAACCTCAATTGTTCCTCCATTGGAATTTCCATGAGGTTCCAAAGTTCTATTAAAGAGCTGTGAAGATCTTGAATTCTTTCTAGTCGCTGCTGCTTCAATTGCTTTAGTGAATTGACTTCACTTGTCAAGTTAGCAAGTGTTTTATTGCTTATGCTCTTTGATTGCCCATTAAAATGATTCTCGAGGCTTGGATTGATATTAGATATTATCTTCTTGAAATCAAGTGACATAACTACTGTAAGCTAATGAATTGCGCTCATATAGCTATCCACTAGTTGCAACCGGAGGTTCTTTTCAGACTGAAGATCCAGAATATATGACTTCAGTTTTGCCAATATCTTGGCTTTCAATACTTGATCATTTACTTGATCATCTGTGGGACTAATAACTCTGTCATTTCCTGCTATTTCTGCACAAATTGCTTCTATCTGTGTTTCTATGTTCAAGAATTCCTGAATCTTTTCATGTTTCTTTGTTTGTATGTCATTTAACACTGGATCAATAACAACTAATTTTTTCTTAAGGATACCTTTCATCTTTCCAGACAATGGCAAGAAACTTGTTCTCCAAGGCCAGAAACAAGTTTGGAAATTTTTGCCTCTTCCTCAGTTTTGGAATCATTTTTTTTTACATTTGGATTTTTAGGGTTGTAGTCATCATCCTCCAAGTCATCTGATGGAAGTCCAGAAATATCATCTAGCTTCTCCCTAGACGCAACAACAGCGTCCTTGGGATATACTTTCTTCCAGTCGTCAGTGACGAAAAATTCTGTTCCTTGAAGATCATTAAGCAAGTCAATCCAGTCAACTTTGCAATCGCAACTAGGACAAAACCAGCCTTCATCATCAGGTGGGATCTCTTCTTTTAGTAAAGGTGGCTCCACACACAACTGGTGAAATCCACGCTTTTCTTCCAGTGGATTTAATGAGAAACTTCTGCCTCTCATTTTGACTTTAAATAGGTCTTGTACAGCTGCTTCCTTGATCAAGAAGTATTTATCTTCGAAATACAATTTGAAACCTTTTTTTAATAACTAACCAACACTTAACAAGTTCTGGTCCAAATCGTGTACATAAAGAACATCAGAAATTGTTTTAGTACCATATTGTGTTTCAATTGTAATAGTTTCCATTCATTTTGTTGGAATATAACCACAAAGGGCGATTCTAACTTTTGTAACTTTAGTATGCCTTAAATTTTTAAAAAATATCTTTATTTCAAGTCAAATGATTTGTGCATCCGTTATCGATCAGCTATGACTCGCTTGAGACACTTTTTGTAAAAAATGATGCGACAAAGAGATAATCTTCTTCCTGTTCATCAACAACTCAAGCCTCTACATCATACTGCTGAGTTTTGTTTTTGCAGATGATCTCTTCATACCCAAGATGATTGCACTTAGTGCACTTAGCATCAGGCCTTTCCCAACACCTGAAAGGTGTATGTTCGAGTTTGCCACAATGCTTACAAGGAGGGTAGTTTCCTTTGAAACCACCTATTTTTTTGTTGTTGTTGTGCACTGCACCTTCTTCATCAGTTGGTTGATACTTCTTATTCTTATTCTTCTTAGAACGTCCATCATTGTGATGCTTGGCTGGTATGTCACCTTCGACAACTCCTCCTTGTCTCATAACACGTCATTGCTCTTGCACTTGGAAAGCACTTAAGATCTCTCCAAGTGTGATCTTTGACAAGTCCTTAGTATATTGTAAGGTTGTTATGGTATCCTCAAATCTTTCAGGTGCCGTTACTAGGATTTTCTCATCGATCCTTGAATCATTGAAAGTGGAACTCAACAATCTGATGCGATTTGCTAAATTAAGAAGTTTGTCAGAGTCCTTCTTTATGATTTCACTTTCTTTCATCCTTTGCAGCTCAAACTCATGTACCAGATTTAACACCTTCATCCCTCGAATCCTTTCATCTCCTTCATACTTAGTATTGAGATAATCCCATACCTTTTTCACTGATTATAGAGACATGAGACGAGTAAGGATATTAGATGAAACTGCAGAAAATAAGCATGCCATTGCCTTTGATTTCCTAGTATTTCTCTCCTTGTGAGTTTTAATATGCGCTACCATGGGATTGTCTGGGAAGGAAGTTATGTCGTATTCATCTTTAATAGATTCCCATAGATCCAAAGCTTGTAGATATATTCGCATTCTAACTGTTCAAATTTGATAACTTTCTCTATTGAAAGTTGGTGGTGCCATTGAAGAAAAATTTGCTTCTCCGTTGATGGTATCCACTGGATTAGATTGATGCACACACTAACAGGTATCTTAAGATTAAATCTCCGATACCAATTGGTGGTTTAAAACCATTATAGGGAAGGAATTCAATTCAAAAGCTAGCCGCTAAAACAAAGATGGATTTTGAAACAGAGAATATGCAGAAAGACAAATTATTTTCTAGTTAAAAGACCGTCTGTAATTGATCACCAACTTAGCAACTTAAATAGTTTCTATTACAACTAAAAATAGGAAAAAGAAACAACCTATTTCTACAAAAATTAAAATAACTAATTAGTTTCCTACCAAAGATAGGACTCCTAATTTAACTAGGATTTTTATGCCAAAAAAAGAGCTGGAGAAAAAAAGAAAATAATAGCTGCATTCTTAAAGCAACTTTCAACACTCCCTTATATCTTCCTTGGAGATACAGCTGACCTGCTAAAGAAGGACCAACCTATCTCAAAATAGTAGATTATGTGCTGGAGGTATGCCTTTTGTGCTCCAGGTCAGCTCCACATCCGCTTAAACATGTTCCAACACAAAACAAACCATTCCAACTCACTTTTTGCAAGGTTTCAACCATTTATCTTCATTTCTTGATTCTTACTTCCATTTTTTATTGTTAAACACTAATTAAAAACCAATAATTGATCTATTTGTTTATTAATTAGCTTTTGAATCAGATTTTTTCTTGTGCATTTTTCTCTTTTGTTTTCGTTGTTGTTTCTTGATTCAAGTATGATAGTTTGTTTTTGAGTTTTAATTAAAATTTCAAACAAGAATCCATTCTGGCCACAAGTAGATATTGACACCCTATGTACCACCAGAGTATAAACAATCTTCAACATTTGTCGATCCAATTGTGAAGTCTACAAAGGTGAGAATTTTTATGAGTGTGGTGAGGAACTTTTACTAATAATCTTGTTTTTTCATTTTGTAGGTACAAGGAGTTACAAGTAATTTTTTCTTCGGTAGTATCAAATATATATGACTATGAGATTGGGGACTATGATTGTGGAGAACAAAGTTATGACTATGACGAAGATGGGGATTATGGAGGCTTTAAATATAGACATGATCAAGAGTTGTGTGAGATTGAGGGAAACTATTTCGAAAGACAATATGAGATGAATTATGATCCTAGTTCCTACATATATTATAAATATGATAAAGAGCCATGTGATGGTTATTATGAGGTAGAAGGGGCATATGAGGAGAATTACACTTCCCACTCCAATCATGAAGATGATTAAAGGAATAACCGTTCATTTTATACAACTTCTAATAGTTATGGTTAGAGTGCACATGTGAGTTATGAAGATTCATATTCCTCATCTTGTGGTACTTCTTAAAAAATATGAAGTGGCGTGATTGGTTATGCTACCTATAGAAGAGATCGACCCATGTGAAGAAAAATGTGCACATATGCAAAGCCTAGAAATACTACATCTTATCCTTCTTGTTCTCGTACCAAAATGATTGAAAATGAGAAAAAAGGTATATATGGAGGATATAACATAAACCATGATTATGCGTAAGCTAGTGTGGAGAGTATAACCTTTTGTTTGGGTAATAACTTTGGGGAAAAAGATTTTTGTCTAGAGCCCTATCTATAGACACTCTATCTATTTGACCCCAGTGAATAATTTGAATATGCTGATTGTTATACACCCAACTCGGGGCTTGATCAATATGTCAAGCAAGGTTTGATTCAGTATGTTGGTATCCTTACCTACCATGGAAAGTCTTTCTTGGGGATATACTTGCAAGTTTGGGTATGACGATACTCTATTTTGATGTGCCTGAATGATATTTATAAAGAAGGAACTTTTCAATAAAGATATCATTTAAAGAATCTAAAATTTGGCTTGAACGATTTAGATGATTACCCGAAGATGGCATGAGTCAAATGACTCATTACCCAAAACCATGATTTACTGACACGGGTTTATGATACTCGAAAGGGAAATTATACGCTAGTGACGGCCCAATGGCGTAGAAGAGAAGCAGAGACTCCAACCCTTGCAGCAAACATGGATTAGGGGCTTGGGCGCCTAGTCAAGGGCGGATTCCATATATCCCGTGGAATAGCAGAGTTGTAGTGTGTACCATCTGGCTTAGAGAAAGATAAAGAGTAGAGTCATGAATTGCAGAATGTGTTTTTAATGTTTCAGATTATGCCCATGTGTTTTCAACCATTTCAAGATGACATGAGATTTATGAAATGTTATCACCTTTGTCTTATAAAAATGCATATTTTGTTTTTTTGGATTGTTCTTTGTACCAGTACAACTGTATTGACCCCCTATATTTTAGGGTCTGAGGCTCAGTCTAGGGATCTCACTAAACCGTACATTTGTCAGACAAAAGTGTGCAGTTGGTGAACCTTCTCTTTTATGGAAGGCCAAACTTTTATAAACATTGTTATTTGTTGGATTCATGGTCTGACTGGGGGCCTTGCCCCAGTTTTGTTTAAGACATATGTTGGATCTTGTAATGTTAGATATTTTGCAAATGGGTGTCATGTGTTTTTAATATTAAGAATTTCTTTCCAAATAGTCCATGTGTTATGAGATTGGCCATGGTTCCATTTTGTATATATTTTTCGCAAATTCTATATATTGTATGAATGTTATGCTTGATTGCCAGAAAGAAAGGGGCTTCTGGGCCATCATGGTTAGAGATGCTAATTACGGCCAGGGCCCCTACTCGGATCATGATAAACTTTGTATCAGAAAATGGTTCATGGTCCCAGGATGTCTGCAAAATCATGTCGGGAAGAATCCTGTTTATGGGTGTGTTGTGCGCCACACTTATAAGTAAGAGGCTACAAGGCATTAAGGAATATTTCTCTTTCTTAATGTTCTAGTTCATGCTATGGAGTCATAATGTTCCTCTTTCATACTCTAGTTTGTGCTATGGTGTCATCCATAGGAAAGTAAAGTTATCCCATTTTTTCCCTGCTCTGATGTTCTTAGATATGTCTCATTGTAGTGGAAATTCATGTCCAGAAGCTTAGAATCTAAATGATGTGATCCTTTTTTATTTATTCATGAATGATTATGAAATTACACAAGGACTTGAGAGGATTCCATGTGTACTTTAAATAGTATTGACTTGAGCTTATATCCTTAACTACATCAATCGTGCGTTTGAGCCTAATGTATGAAGCATATTCGGTCTCTTTCAAAATTATTATTGCATATGTCATGCTTAAGGGTAGTGATATATGTGAGAATGTTGGAACAATATTTCCACCGAGTAGTAGTATGTGCTAAGGTGTCATACCCTATTAGTAGTAATAAGATCTCGAAGTTAGTTATATGATGTCATATGCTTAAAAGTCGTAACGAGGGTGCCTTTTGCATAAGAAAGCTAGTTTAGTTGTATAACTGTTGATTGAGGGATGGGTTTCTATTTCATAGTGATAGACTAATGTGTTATCAATATTTGTAGGTTGTACGATAGTTTGTGAATTAAGTGGCTGGCTATGATTATTATTTATTCAAAATAGGAAAGGAACATAGAATTCATAGTTGTGGTGGTTGTAGAAATCATCTATAGGTGGTACAAGGAAAAGGGTAGATTCGCCAGCAAGTTACAAGTATAGACTAACTTGGGGGAAAACTTAGTGATGTTAAAGGAATTTTGAAATTTTTCTAAATGTGTGCATGGGTAAGTAGACTTAATGTGAAAAAGTAGAATATGTTGATAAGATTGCAATGGGTTATATTATAATATTAAGATTGACTATCCCAATTATATGACTTTACCCCCTTAATTGTCTTTTCTATAGTCATTGTAAAATACTACTACATGTGAGAAGGTATGTAGCGGATTTTGAGGTATCATAGTGATGTCAGGGGGTATGTAATTGTAGGTAGTAATTTAGTGAAATGAGGTACTTGGGTTGATTTCCCAATTTGATGGACTAGTATAGTATATGACATGTTTCATCGGTGTTACATGATTAGTGTTAGAAAATAGTTTTGAACTTTAGATGTCAAGTGTAGTGGAAAGAATAGTAACTCAAGATTGATAAATCATGTTTGTGGGAATGAATTAGTTGGCTTGGTGTAATGTTTGAAATAACCTAGGTTGGCAACTTGCAGAATAAAGAGTGGATAATTGTGATATATATATAGTCATGAGGACTAGTGTAAGAACGATGATTCATGGTTGAGTTATTAAGCGGATAAGAGCGGGGGTATATAAGAATAAGTTGAACTCTTCCCCAGGTAGCATGTTGTTATCTAAAGTTTTATGTGTATAAGTGTTTTACGTACATAGTTTGTATTCTTAAAATTGTAGTATAGAGAAGTCTGGTCAATTGTTGTGCGGTGTTCGTTAGAGTTGATTTGAGGAAAATATATGTAGGCAATGTGAGACTTGGGTATGGTTTTACAAATTTTGTTGATTTTTAAGTTATGTGATTAGATGTGTAATGAAACTATTCTAAGAAGTTGAAGATAGAGTGTTAAGTTTTTGGAAGCATGGAATTCCATGCCCATAATAATGTTAGTCATAAGTTGGTGGATTTGTGGGTTAGAGGAAGTTATGATTAGTGTTCCTGAACAGATGTCCTAGAAAGAATTTAGTGTATTTGAATTAGAAATTAATGAGTGGAGTTTGTATTCATGTATATACTGATGCCCCCCTTATGATAAAGAGTATAGATACGTACACTCATCACAGTGGGAGTTGTAGAGTGATGGCTATAGAGGCTAGGAAAAGTTAAGTGTAGCATTTTTGGAAAGTAAGGCTTTCAGAGTATAGTTTATCGGGAAGAGTTTAATGTTTATGTGTATGGTGATATACCTTTTGTGTTGAGAGTTGTGGCTATGTATTTGTTGTGAGCTTATGTCCACAAGTCTAGGATTGTGACTTAGATCTAAGTGGGAGATAATGGATTAAAGTTGTTCCCGAATTTTCTCATTGTGGCAAGTTTACGGAAGAGTCCTGATAAACCTATTCCTATTGAAGCATATTCCTCCTACTTCAATTTAAGAGTTCATTCTACCAATGTCTTATGTATTCAAGCCTTGCGATGTTTAAGGTGATCTTTCTATGTAATTCATATCATGTTGCGACCTCCAAACTAGAATCAATGATGTCTTGGTAAGTACAGTCTTTCATGTATTCAAGATCTATGATATGATGCTCATGATCCATAAAAAAATCCATATCTTATAACATGCTTGGTTCAAAGAAAAACTATGCTTTCTATATGTTACCGATTCGTACTATGTCGGGTCTAGCCTAATTAGAGAAAGTTTATGAAAACTCATCGCCATGTTCGGTTTTTAACTAAGGAGCAATGGGTCCAAGTAGAAATCCTTGCCTCAATCGTCGACTTCAGGAATTTTGGCCTTATGTTATACAACACTTAATGTGTGCACTCATGTTTTCACATCGTGCCCAGTCCTAAGAAATCATGTTGTGTTGTGTTTATGCCGAACGACTCTTTACTTATGATCTAAACACTTGTTATATGAAAACCTTTGTGTCTATTCAATCATATTTTCACCTTATGCCCCTCCTTGTGTATTGCAACAAGTATGAGTTATGATCAAACAAGTGTTACTTCCCTTCATGATGCTTATGTTCGGGTCCCTCGATGACCCTCCGTATGTTAGTATGATGGTGGTTGGGGAGCATGATGATGTTTTAGGTTGGGGATTAGATGTTCTTAAAGGTGAAAAAGTTTAAGTGAATTCATGATCTAAGGTTATAGGAGAAGAGAGAAGAAAGATATGAACTTCCATTACGTGAAATAGTTAGGAAGGTAATATGTGGAGAAAATCTTGGTAAGTGATTGATTTTGCTGGTCTTAGTGGGGAGATCCATGAATTGGGAGTAGTAATGATAGGCTTGAATTTTGTGATTGATGAAAATGCAAACTAACGTGTTATGTGGTTCTTATTCCTCAATTTAAAACTTGAGTGTGTTTGACGGTAGAGATAAAGTGAAGTAATCTTCTTAATGAGATGTAGAGGATAGGGTCCGATAGCTTAAGTTAGAACCTCTTTTTTCTGAGTTAGGCTTCAACATAGGAGTACGATAGAGTTAGACTCAATCTCTTGCAGTCATATATTTAGTGGGGAAATTATATGATTGAGATGCTGAAATGTGGTATTCAGAGTTGGAGAGGCGTCACAAATTTTTTAAGGCTATTAGACGTATCTTTTGAGTTAGAGAATGTTTCTAATCTATTCTTATGACCCGCGGAAATCTCATCTCATATATTGTATGAATATTAATCAGGCCGAGGATTCTTAGAAAAGTTCATGCCTTATAATGTGTTGATCATGTGGCATAAAAAACATGCCAGATCATGTCGATGTCATGTTTCGTTATCTTATAATTTGTTCCTACACAATTTATTTGGTGATGCTGTAAAGCTGTTCTTGAATGTCTACATATGTTTCATTGAGGGAAATAAAATTCCTAATGTGAGATTACGTCCATTATTCCATACTTCAATAGCTTCAACAAAATCCTACCCATCATTCGAGGATGAATGAGTCTAAAGGGAAGATAATGTAACACCTTGCATTTTTTGGGCTAGAATGTAAACCGTCATTGCTACGCGTAATAATTCCAAATTCCAATAAATCCTATGCAAATTAAGTGTGTAAATCAATTATGTAGTGTGGGAATCTAGTTGGGCATGGAATGAGATCATAGAGGTCCCTTAACTCAAAGGCGAGTTGAAAGCCTTCCTATCGATTGAGTTTTAGTGAGCGTCTAAACTTGGGTCAAATTCAATCGACCACAAGTTTTCTAATATATCGAATTAGGGGTCCTACTATATATCAAATAAAATATCTTTGTGTCTTATTTCCAACACCACCAGTTTCGCCTTAATCCAATATCGGAGTAGAAAGTTATGCTCATTTTACTTCGAAGTGTCTGTCTGCCAAAATGTGATTATGAGGTTGAGGACCTATCAACTAGGTGACGGCCCATCATCCCTACTCGTCAGCCTAGGGCAGAAAGTGGTAAAATTTATCCCAAAAGTGACGGCCTAGATGACGGCCTATCACTTGAGTGATGGCCCATCAACCTTGGTCGTCAACTCATGAAGTTCTGCTACTTTTTTGGTTTCTTTAGGGGTATTTTGGTCTTTTTTCTCACTCAAAAAACCTTTCCCACAAATTTTACTACAATCTAAACATTATTAATCAATCACAAGTATGCATACATGCGCGATGTGCAGACAATTCTTAGGAAAGTAATCTGCATAAAAATAGTATCCATGAAAATAGTAAAAACATAAAGACTGTTCCCATAATTCGTTTTGTATTATCTTTATTGAGAAATAATTTTTTCCTTGTGATGAATTGTCACAATCATTACACTTCCATTTGACGACATTAAATATCCTTTCCATAACCAATACCTCTACAATATCGGACAACAATCTAAAGAGCGGAAGCAAATTTGATCAATCATCTTTTAATATGCAAGATACAAATCACTCTTAGGACTCATTGTTTGGATATCTTGACAACATTAATATTGACTTGCAAAGATCATCATAGGAACAGTTCATTATTCTACTAATTGGACATCTATACTATATATCAATAAAACTTTCACGAGCTCTGTAGAAAAAAGAAAATTAAATCTGGAAAACATCATAAAATGAAATCTTTCTCAATTTCTAAATGAGTGAGCAAGATCAATATTTTAAATAATTATCAAAATATGTATTTTATAAGAAAAATTTAAAAGTAAAATTCCAAAATAACTAATTAACTACTTATTGCCCTAAAATGACACATGGTATTTCATTATGCTGCCACATGGCTTAATGTGGAGGCTTTGTCCTCTCTTATTAATGATATATAGATATAGATTATCAGTTATAAAACATCAAAATTCTCTCTTCCCTTTCAAATACAAGATCAAACTAGGGTTTCCTTCAAGAACAAGAAATCATGATAAATCAATCCTTAAGTCCAAGATTTCCAAGGAACAAATGAAGATTCGAGTTCTACTCTTTAAACTAAGTAATTATGGTACATGGGATTATCCTAAACATCATGGGCATGAATTTAATTATTTTAAACAATATTTTATGAGTATATATATATATTTAAATATATATGTGCAACTGAAATTGGTTTTAAAGGTATTGATTAACGTGTATTGAAAATCCCTTATATTGATAAAGTTTTGTAGAACTTGTGGTATGAAACCCTATTGTTGAAATATTTTCGTGAGATCATGCAATACTAAATTTGTAAAGATACATGAGAGCATGACCATGTAAATCCCTCTATTACTTTGAAATCCATTGTTTTCACATGTTGCGGCATTGACAAATTGCTCCTTAGAGGTCTCTAATGCCATTTATCTATTTTGTGATTTTTTTGAATTATTTTCTCCTATTTTTAGCTTAATAAATTATTTAAAATTAATAAAAACCATCCATTAATTAATGTCTATATTATTAGAAATTAAATACAATGTGTTTAATATACAACATGATTATTATCTCATGCTATTAAACTCTTCCACTTCCTCATCTTATTTATCACACTTTTTATTATTTAATTTATCTATTCTTCCTCTTGAAAAGAATAATTCATCCCACTTCACGAATTATAAAATACTTTTATGACTATCTATATGTATATTATATATATATATATATATCTTCTCAAAATTTTGAGTTTTTTCTTATTCTTTTTAAATTATATAATATGTTAAAAACTCAAAAATCATCTAAAAATTGAAACTCCCATTTTAACTAAATTTTTAAGAGAATTAAACATGACAATTATGGCTTACTATTATTATTATTATCCATTCATATCCTTAATGTGACTCTATCTTCCCATGCCTTTTGATATTCCAAATATAAGTTCTATAAATTTAAACATCAGAATAAGCATTTCTCAATGCTCTTTTCAGAATTAAGCATTGGGTCAATATTGGTTGTAATTTTCATCCAATATTATTTTTTTTGTTTACAAATTTATGCTTCTTCATCACTATAAAAGCAATTATTAAGGTAAACAAATATACTTTATTTTTCTTGTGTGTTAGTAGATGAAAGTTTGTAAGAATGCATCATAAAATTTTAAATGCATATTTTTTTAGTGATGATATTTTTTTAAATGGAAGAAAAATATTCATATTGATCAAATACTAATTATGAATATTAGACCCTTCTTCTAATTTTCGAATGTTTGATTCTAATAGCCAATTTAGTTTTTATTTGTAGAATTAAGCTTGATTCTTGAGGAATGTTAATTTATCATAAATTTTGTGAATAATGTTTCTCTTCACCCTTTCTATTAATTTGTTCTTTATACATGTTCCGTTTACTCTCTTATGTTAATTTTCTCTTTATGATGGATAATTAAGACGTGTTCTATTGTTTCTGTGGTTTGAATTCAAGGAGTGACTCATTTTTGAAAGAAAAGCTACTAAATTCAAATGTTAATTTATTATAAAAATGCATTTACCAGTTTTATTGTTATGTTTTCGGTGCTTATTATATTTTTATGTTTTTAATGAATAAGTTCGTAAGAATGATGTTGCATCATTTTGTTTTGCATGTTCTCTATATGATTTCACTTTATTTTATATTTTATATGAATTCTTGATTATTGTAGTTTTATAATTATTTTTGTTCAAAATAATAACGTATAATTTTGATAGAAATCTACTATAGAAGAAACATAGAGGAGGTGATATGGAACCTCTCTATGATCTCCATTGCTATTTATCTCTTTTGTGAATTTTTTGGCCATTTTTTAATTTTAAAAGACTCAAAATTAAATATGTAAACGAATAAACTTTTCTTCCTTTATAACTTTCCCATAATTAATAGTACATTGGCCTTATTAATATACGGTTATGAATCTGAATTTGCTAATTCTTTTGGCCAACCTTTTCATATTACACAATTAATGGAATAATTCCATCTTTCATATCCCATTTGAATGGAGGATATGAATATTTCAGGATATATTTTATTCTATATCTCTTGCAAATTAATCAAGATTGTTATAAAAATATATGAAATTTGTATTATGACATTCAATCTAAAGAGACTGTAAGTTAAATTCAAATTATTTACTGTTTTCTGTGTTATTACTCCTCTCTGTTGTATTATACAGAGTTGTGGATTATGTGATTGTCTTTGGCATCTTATTGATACTCCGGCTGAAATTTTTATCACAATCTGATTATTTATGGTAAGATTTGATTTTTACAGAATACTTTGATGTTTAATGATCATTTACCTAATTTTCTTTGATTGAGGATAATATAACTATTGATATTATTTTTCATGTACTTGAAACTTCTCATCAACTTCTTAATTTCTCAGGTACTTCATATTGGCACGACCACAAAATTTTTGTCCTACTTTTGTTATTTACTATAAGAGTTAGTTTTTACATAATACTTAGAATTAGTTGGGAATTATGTGATTTTTTTGGCATCATATTGTTACTGCTACTGAAATTTTCATCCTATTGATTGGGTAATTCACAGTAAGAGTTAGTTTTTATATAATACTTTGGTGCTTGATGGTCATAACCTAATTTTCTTTGATTGAAAATAATTTATGTATTGATATTGTTTCTTATGTACTTGAAACTTCTCATCTACTTATAAATTCCTCATGTAAATCATATTGGCATGACTAATGAAATTTTACGATAAGAATTAGTTTTTACAGAATATTTTGATGTTTAATAATCATTATCTAATTTTCTTTCATTGAAGAAGATGTAATTATTGTATTATTTTTCATGCACTAGAAAATTCACATCTACTTTTGAATTTGTTGGATGTAACTAAGTGAAAATTGATATCGCATTTATAACACGATATGATATGCTACATTTCTTCCTTATTAGGATGAACATTAAATTGAATTTTTTTTTTTTAAATCAAAATGTTGACAACATAAGGGAAGTTAATTGAGAAGATGTTACATGAGTTTTGAAACATTTTACTCCTTTCATTATATGATAGAATTTTACTTAACTTGTATATAGTTTAATATTTGAATAAAAGAAGAAGAACAAGAAATAAAGAAGGATCTACCCTTGATCTACCCCATTTCTGAGAGAGTAAAAGTAAAAAAATAAATAAGAAAATAATGAAGAATAGAGAGAAAGAAACAATTTTGTTAAAAGTAAAAGTTATTTAATTAGGATATGAAATATTAAAGATGAGGGAAAGCGGAAACAATTATGATGAAACGAAAATCTTCAAAAAAAACAAAAGATAATTTGGAAAATAATTAAATACATAATTTATTTTTATTTATTTCTTTTTGTTTTTATCCTTTTTTTTCATTTCATTTCATGTTCTATTTAATACTATTAGTTATTAGAAGAAAATTTAAGAAAAAATAGACTTTTTTCACTTCTATGATGTATATCTATATTAGTTTGAGAGGATAGTAGGTAGTTGAAAGTGATCAACTCTCTTAACATTTTCTTCTCTATTTTAAAGGAATCAAAAATTGAAGAATGAAAATCATCTAAGTCATAATTCAAAATTTTTATAAACATATTTTCCTACTATTTAAGCAATGTATATTTATTTTGTATGTGCATGAAAAATGTTATTCTCTTTTATCATGACTATATTTATGATAAGTTTATTTATAAAATTCATGAGTATTTTTTATTACTGCGCGAAGCACAAATAAGTTTACTAGTGTGTAATAAAAGAAGATGTCAACCGTATAGAAAGTGTTGAAGAGAGAATGTTTTGTTTTCATGTTCTTTCAAGTATGAATTTATGCATGATTTTTAAATATTTGGGTGGTCAATGATACATTTTGAAATAAGAAAAGGGCAGTAGAGATGTTGTAACATGACTTGCAACTCTGGATATGACGATAGCCTATTTTGATGCGTCGGAATGATATTAAGAAAGAAACAACTTTTAAAAGAAGATATCGTTTAAAGAATCTAAAACTAGTCTTAAGAGAGTTAGATGATTATCCGAAGAAGAAACAAGTCAAATGACTCATTGCTCAAAACCGTGATTTTTTGACACAAGTTTATGACACCCGAAAGAAAAATTATACACTGGCGATGGCCCACTGGCGTAATAGGGAAGCAGAGACTCCAACCCTTGTGGAAAACTTGGGTTGGGGGCTTGACCGCCGAGTCAAGGGCGAATTTCATATAGCACGTGGAATAGCAGAGTTGTAGGGTGTACCATCTGGCTCAGAAGTAATATAAAGAGTAGAGTTATGAATTGCAGAATGTATTTCTAATGTTTCAGATTATGCCAATGTGTTTTCAAACGTTTCAGGATGACATGATATTTATGAAATGCTTTTACCTATGTTTTATAAAAATGAATATTTTTTTTGGGATTGTTCTGTGTACTAGTACAATTGTATTGACCCCCTATATTTCAGGGTCTGAGGCTCAATCTAGGGATCCCGGTAAACCATAGATTTTTCAGACAAAATTGTGTAGTTGGTGAGCCTTCTCTATTCCGGAAGGACAGGATTATATAAGCATTATCATTTGCTTGATTCATGGTCTGACTTGGGGCAGGCCTCATCCTAGTTTTATTTTAGACATACGTTGGATCTTGTAATGTTAAAGATTTCACAAATGGGTGTTATTTGTTTTGAATATTAAGAATTTTGTTTCAAATTGTTCAAGTGTTATGAGATTGGCCATGGTTCCATTTTGTACATTTTTTCGCAAATTCCTTATATTGTATGAATGTTGTGCATGATTTCTAGAAAGAAAGGGGCACTGGGCATTCATGGTTCGGGATGCTCATTACGATAACGGCCTCGGCTCGGGTCATGACATCTCCTTCCTTGAAGAACATTCATCTTTGTTGGAAATGCCTCCCATACATAACTTGAATCTATCAAGTGGATTGTAAGTCCTCAAGAAAGATTTTCCATCATAGTGAAGGATACCAACATCCTCAATCACACTTACTTGTCATCATGACCAAGCACCAAGTTGGATGTATTGAAATAATCACATCCCAATAGTTCACTAGGGACAAATGGGAGAAGTAACCAAGAACATGGGTAAAGTCAATACTAACTTTTCCAAAAGGTGAAATTCTCACAATTTGGCTTACCCTCTACATGACCTTTGATAATTTCATAAGTACAAAGAGGGTATAGAAAGATATCACTCAGATTAACTTTAAATAAGGTGTCCTTATGTATATACTTACTATTAGATTCAAGATCATCACCACGAGGAGTCACATCAATAGAGGTACACAAAGTAGAAGAAGAAGCATTTTCCAAACAATTTACACCTTCTGTTTCAAGGAAAGAATCCTCAAGTAGACACATACCAATACTAACATTAATGGGATCATGGCTCAAGTTACCACAAGAATCATGTAATTCATTCCCATATTAATCAAACAGGGGCAGGGTGTCATACATAGGATCACAATAAAAATCAATTTCATATGAACAATCACTAGTTGGGTTCCTTAAGCATTCACGTAACTCAAAGATATCATCACCCAATTGATCATTCATTTTCAAAAGTAAGAGATAACTATCAAGAATTGAATAGTTAGAACAATCCTCACTCAATCATATATTCTTAATGTATTTACAAGAATGGGATAACATGTGAATCTTAAGAAGACTATATTTCCTTTTAATCACATCACATTACACATCACTAGGTGTCGTGGAAAGAGTTATTTCACTATTTTGACATGAGACATATTTCTTTGAGAGAGGATCACTTTTCAAAAGTAAAGAGTTTAAGCATACAAGTCAACTCTTAAAAATATACATGTCATGGTTCACAATATTTCCATTCACATGATCAACTCTATCAACACCATCTCTAACTTTAGACTCTTCAAGAACACCATACATATTCTAAAGTAGTGGACTACACTCACTAGTAAGTTGATCATTACACACTTCTTCACTATTTGTTAAAAACTCACATGAAAACATAGACTCAACTTTGTTTTTATAAGGGTTAATTAGTGTATAACTACTCTCATCACTTAGCAATGGGACCTCATTCATGTCACAAGTGCTAGAACTACATGAACATAAATTGATCTTTCTAGAAGAATCAATTTGTTCATCTATAGGATAGACTAGTTCTTGCTCATTTATACCAAGAACTTGAGAATCATGAAACTTAGTAATACCAACAGTATCACAAATGGAGGACTCAGGAAAATACACTTTAGGTAATCCACCAACTAACTCATGTGGCTATTAGTGATATCATGACATTGTATGTTTAGAGAAGTGTAAAAGATAAAAATGTTACCTTGTAGCTCACAAGAAGAATAGTCTTCACCTTGGTTTTCATCCAGGAGTGCATTTGATCATTTGGAATTCTATCATCAGAAAGGAGTTTTTCAAGTCTACTATCTTAAGTCATTTCTTCATCACTCTTCCCGAAGTTGGAATTCTTACCCAAGAACTCTGTTAGATCGTAAAGCATGTGTTTGTAAGGAACTCTTTTTGGATCCTCCTTTAGAAGTATATGTTTTTGAACCTGTACAAAAGAAGGGTTGATGCTAGGTAAAATTCTAATACCATGGTTAGTGGGTAACAAGGGATTTGTATTGAAAAGTCCCACAATTAAATATTCCTTATCCACACCTTTCAAGCAACCACTTGGCTCTTCAATCTTAGTCAACTCTTGTTGCCTTCGAGCCATGTCATTATTTTCTTGTTCATGGGATATTTCTCTTTCCCTCTTCTCAACTTCCTCCTTCTTCATTACTTCCAGGAATCCTCTCATGATCTCATATTCCCTACTCGCTTGCTCATCATTCCCTTCTAATAACTTCAAGTTTGGCCTATGGGTTGGGGCATCTTGAATTCTCTCTTTAGAATCTAAGGACTTCTCTATGCTTTTCATTGTACCTTCCATGTTTCATAGGCTATTTTCCATGTTTTATACACTACATTCTATGGAGGTTAGATTACCTTCTATCTTTTCCAATGTTCTGTTCATGCCCTCAATCTTTTCCAATATAACTTTCAACATGTTTCTTCCAATGATATTTCGAGTATCTTGTTTCATAGCCATTATACCTAGCGACTAAATACTCAACAAAGGAAACAACAAAGTTAATGTAAGGAAAATAAAAGATCACAATCACTCGTATTTACACCCCTTTGATTGCCTCACAATTGGATAAGCTAATGTTGAAAATTATGTATACTTTGCTAGTTCATAAGGTGTCAGTTGCTACTTGTCGCTAGAATGAATTTTTGTTTGAAATGACTCAAGGAAAAGATGTACAAACTTGTTTCTTGAAGTGATGATGAATTAAAAACTAGAAAAAATCAAATAAAATAGGATGAAGAAAGAAACAGACTCAAGAACTAATCAATCAACTTAGTAGATGAATTACTAGTTGTTGAGTATTTTAAGAATCAAGAGAGGAATTTAGGAATCAAGAAATGAAACTAGATGAATCAAACCTGAACTAAAGGAGTGTTGTATTGTTGAATTGTGTAGGTGAGATACATTTGAAGTGTGTTTGAGAGGGACTATGGCAGCTTGGGTGCCTCCCTAGCGCATGCCAAGTGCATGTGGGGCTGTCTTTGCCTGCTTTAGCAGGTTTGGAGCAGCCCTAGAGAAGACCAAGATCATGTCGAATTTAGAACTCAATATCTTGGTCTGGTTTTGAGCTGCTTCAGCAGTCCAAACAAAGATCAAGGGCAGGTCTAAGGCAGGTCAGCCGGGCAACTTGCTTAGTTGGTGATTTGTACTTGTTGTGGTCCTTTTTTTGTTCTCTCCCCTTAAAATATTCTTGGAACCTTTGAAGATGCTTTAGTACTAACACTCTTCACTCTTTTTCCTTCTCTTATGAGAATCAAACACCAGTTTTTTGCTGAAAATTCATCTTGATGATATAAATTTTTCCAAGAACGCAAAATATTTCAATTTCTCCACCATAGTTCGGAATGAGTTGAAATTTTTAATCTAGGAACTTTTTCACATTTTAAAGTCATTCCACACATCATTTAGCTCATATTCTTCACCTAATTTTCAAGATTTTCAACCCACTTTCTTTTCTTCAAACTCAAGTTCTCATCAACGATAGAATCTTCAATATTGCTCCAATTTAGCTCAAATTTGATCCTTAGACTCCTATAGTGTTAAAGAACAAGAATCTAACACTAGAAACTCAATAAAAAAATTAATTCAAAGAATCAAATTTTTTCGTAACCCTAAAAACGTGAATAGTAAAAAAATGTGTTTTTTTTTATTTTTTCAAGAAAATGAGACCCAAGATGGACATTGTGAGAACGAAATCAAGCTCGGCTCTGATACCAAAAGATACAAGAGTAATCTATGAATAAGAGAACAAATACAAAACTAAAGAAACGACAAAATTGAAATACGGAAAGTAATGGGATAAAAGGATAGATGATAGACAGATAGATTGACACAAGAAGACCAAAAAAAATAGGAACGAAAGAGTATATTAAACTTAAAATATACCAAATCAATTACTAATAAGAACCTAATCTCTTATGTAGACCGTAAGGGAATCGAAATGCCCTTACAACCACCGTTTCTAAATAAATGTCAACAAAACCTATTCCAAGTTATCACTCACTCTTCCAAGAGTTTTCATATCTCCATTATCAAAACAAAAGTAATCAAATAAAGACTAAGCGAATTTATTTATAGCGTAGAGTTTAACTTATTACAATGGGCCCATAAGTAAGTTCTTTGTATTAATGAAGCAAGGCAGACTGCTTTAGGATTTTTGGGGAAGATGTGGCGCACTTTAATGGAATTTCTAGAGTGGATGAAACTGTTTTGACCTACTCTAGATCCACTAGAGTAGGCTGGGTCCACCTCAAAGGCAGAATGGGTGCATGTCTCTCCCATGGGGCCTTTTAGCCCCTTCTCGCTTTTCCTCGACTCCTCCAAGGACGCTTGATCAAATGTAGGTGCAATCACCATCACATGTCACCCTTTGAGGGCCGACCATTGGGAAGTAGCTAAAGGAAAGGCTTTTAGCCCGAAAATATTTAGGGCCACACTTTTTTTAAGTTTCTTATCCGTTGTTCGGTATTTATATTGTGGATCAATTAATTTGAATTTTCAAACATAACAAACATTATAGATGGAAGCACTTTCTAGAAGGATCTTTTTTCATTCCATACCTAAGATTTTTTATGAGTGAAAGATGAAACTCAATGTTTATCTACAATAGATTTATGGGTTAATATTTGTTTTAAAAATATTTTGTATTCAAAAGTAGAAAAGAAATTATTTTATAACAAAGAATTTATATTCTTCTTTCTTTGTTTCTTTTTATCTTTTTTTCAATTTCAACCATTAAGTCAATTATATAGAAATATTTAAGAAAAAAAATTAGCATCAAGTTGTCAACTCTTTTGAACAAGACCTCCATCAAAACTTATCCAGCCGCCCCTGCACCCTTTTGATGACATTAAGATATCTTCAAGCACCTCTAGCATCATAAATATCCTATCCAAAGATCCAAAGCCTATTAGGATTTTATCAGATAAATGATAAAGATGAAAAGTAAAAAGTCTTGAAGAAATTATGGTATGGAAGTTCATAAAGCTGTCACAATAGCTTTCATATAGATTAATGATTACAACCCGAGTAGAAGATACAACATGTCAAATCTCTAGAATTATGAAGTCAATACGAAGGCTACTATGGAGGAAGGATTTACTGTTTTGCTAAACCTATGCCAAAAAAGGAGAGGATCGAATTGATTTTTCTATGTTATTTTCTATAGCTCTTTAGGCAGCCCCAAGAATGCAGTGGGTGTGATAACAACTACAAATTCATAATAACATCCAAACATTCCACCAGTTTTATAAATGTTCTCTTCAATAGCATCCTAGGACTCAACATGTTGTTTGTTCTGTTTCTTTCTATGTTTTGCCATGCATTTTATCCAGTAGTCAAAAACATGCTTAAAAATGTCAGCGGATGGAAATACCAATCTCAGGACGAAGTGCTCAAAATCCGTGATGAACTTCTTGATCTTCCACTGATTTTGTCGATCTATCAATCTGGTTCTTGCCATTGTCTACTTCCTCTAACTTAATCAACATGTAAAAGTACTTTAGTTCTTCTTCTTAGTTCTTTTAACCTTTTGACCTTATGATTTGCACAATCTCACCAGTAGTTATTTTGAGATAAACTCCTCGTAGACTTTATCATCTCAATTATGTTGTCTACTAAAACATTTATTTTTATTATTGTATATTCTATTTCTTTCTCATCTAGGAGAGATGTCGATATCCCTAGCAATAATAGAAAAATAGTTATCCAGCAATTCGTCTTCTTCACTTTCCTCAAAAGAATCTGAATCTTGGAATATGTTGAGAAAGATGACTACCTCAAGAAACTTATAATTCCTAAAAGTGTTAAATATGTAAGATAGTCCAACCTCAAACTTGATTAGTTCCAAGGACATCAAGATGATCGTTATGTGCAATGTTATTGTTTGGAGCACTCAACTATTCCATAACATGTCCTGCAACTAATGGTGGAACTAGCAAAACTCTGTTAGATACAAATGTAGGGACTACTGAAGCTTGAAGGTGATGTTACCTTCTCTTCTCGCACCATGTTTTCCACTATTTAGATATTCTCAATGTTTAAAGTTGTTGGTTGAGTGCACTAGAGTTGAGGCCATCATTTTTCCCACATTTTGTCATTCCCTATAGAGAGTAGTTGTTGTTGACAGTCATCTTGTTGCTCACCAAAAAACTCCTTAGATTGTGATGACACCTCATACATCAAAGTGTTCAAAGTATCCATTAAGGAATTCAAAGAGAGAATTGTACAAACCAAACAAGCAACATATTATTACAGTACCCCCAAGAATATATCTTAGGTACAAGGTAATTAAAATGGAAACCTTGTGGACCATTTTGTAAAAATCAATATTTTGAAATTTATTTTTTATGCATTTTTATTATTTTACCCTTCCTGTTAGTTGAACGATAGTGTTTGTAGTCTGTGGGAGTAGGTGGCATAGTTTATGAGGAATTTGGTTGTGCTTTATGTGAGTCTATTTTTTCTATGGGACATTTTAAAGTTGTTAGAGTTGACTTTGATTAAAAATTGGAGATTTAGACGTCGGATGAGAATTTTGTCAGTTTCATCCGCTCTACAAAGTTGATTTTTGATCAGTAGCCTGCTTGGTTTAGATCCCAAGGTGATCGAATGTGTTTTAGATAATTTTATGGGAAGTTGGAGCTTTTCACCAAGAGTTGACTTTAATCAAATCAGAAACAACCTCTCTACTTCTTTAGAGGTAGTGATATGGACTGCATACATTCTACCCTCCCTAGACCCCACTAGGTGAGAATATACTGGGTTTGTTGTTGATGTTGTTGTAGTTGACTTTAATCAATATACTTTAATAAAAATATCTCTTGGTGAATCTGATGATGTCATTAGTTTTGAAATTTCGAATTTGGGATAGTAGTGTAGTTGGATTGTGATACAATCCAAAATGACCATGAAATTTCAAAGACTATAACCCACGGTCGATATGAAGGTACCAATATATGGTCATATATGGTGGTAAGGGATATGTTTATGGAACCATTTTCAAGCTCTCAATAGGACAACACCATGTGTGAAAGATAGCTTGAAGCCGGGAGCCAATTCATCCCAAGACCTTAACAAGGAAGCAAGCCCGAGGGCTAAAAACACTCCCATGATATTGAAGAAATTAAATGTGTTCCAAGACATATATATACCATTTAAGGAGTGTTTTAGAGTACCCAAAGAATAAAGGAAGGGTCAAGGGGCCTTGAAGGGGTCAAAGGAGGGCGAAACAGGGCTAAAAAGCCCCTTAGAAGGGACTTGAGTCCCACCTTCGCCAAGGGTGATCCCCACATGATTAAAGAAGGTTAAACCAGTAGCTTTAACTCCCAATATGAGCCCAATTTGTGCCCATATGCTTAATCAGATCCCAAAGTGGGCTGCATTGTCTTTTTGGTTGATTGGGGTCACTTTTGGAACCACTTATGTAATAAATTTCCCAAGACTATAAATAATAGCTATATTAGGTTATTTGATTAATTTTTTGTTCTTTATTAAAGATAAAAACTTTTTAGAGATAGTGTTTGAGAGCTTGGAAAAGCTTATGTTGCATTTTGCTTTGAAACGGTGGTTGTAAGAGTGTATCTATTCCCTTGCGATCAACTTAAGCAATTGGTGCTTTTTAATATTTGAATTAGGGGTTTAAGAGCATAACTTAATCTTTAGTTCTTAATTCTTTTATCTTCTTTGTTTCTATCTATCTATGTTTACGAATCCAGGCTTTTATCTCTTTACTTTTCGTATTTTAATTTCATCAATTCTTTACTGTTTGTGTTTGTTTTTAGTTTCCGTGATTCAATATTGTATCTTTTGGTATTAGAGCCAATATTGATTCATTCCAAAAAGTCTATCTTTGGTTTCATTGTCTAGAAAATTAAAAAATAAAAAATAAAAAAATGTCAAAAATGTTTTAGATAAAAAAAACCCAAAAAATTATATATTTGAGTCATTTTTGTTGTTTCTATATTATATTTTATTGCTCTAGTATTATTAGGGTCGGACCTTGAGATTTGTGGCTTGATAGAGTACCTTTGAAAAGAGCACACCATTGTTGTCTTGAACTTGAAGAAATGAGTTCTTAGTTCAACAGATTTTTTTTTAAAATTTGAGGTTGAAATTTTGGAGAAGTGTTCTCGATATTGATAGGAACATTGCGTTAAATATTGATGCCATTTTGAGAAACATCAAAATTTCACCATTTTTGTCATCACAACCTGAGCTGGGGCCTTGGCCGTGACGGGCATCCCAAACCATCAAGGCCAGAGACCCCTGTAATGTCCCAACACACTAGTGATATTGTTCGATCTTGGTCCACGACTTTAAAACGTGTCACTATGGAGAAAGATTTTTCTTACTTATATACCTAGCATCCTCCTGTATTACATAAGATTTTTCTTATATATATACCTAGCATCCTCCCGTGTTACATAAACCCCCCTTATGGACTCAACGTCCTCGCTGATGTTTGTGGCACTGAATGGGATTTACCTAGGCTAGGACTAAGGTTTTCTCCACCTTACCGTGATTTTCCTAAAATCAATTTGAACTCTGTCCCACGTCGATAGGGCTGACATAGGAGCAGCTCTGATACCATTCTAGTCATGACCCTAGCTGGGGCCCTGACCACGATAGGAATACCGAATCATCAATGCCCAAAAAACCCCTATAACGGCTCAACCCACTAGTGATATTGTCTTCTTTGGGCCTAGGCCCGCACGGATTTAAAATGTTTTACTAGGGAGTAAGGTTATTATTACTTATATACCAAACATCCTTTTGTGTTTTACCGAAGTGGAACCCTTATCCTTAGTTGGGGTGTTACACTTATTTTCTTGAAGATTGAAGAAATATCAAATGATTTCAAAATTTCGAAGCAATTGGTTGAAAATTGAGGCTTAAATATATTTGGAATGTTTTTGGAAAGTTGAAAAGTGCGTGAGTTCCAAATTTCATTGCATTCTGAGATACAGTTAAAGAGTTGGAAATTTTTGGTGTTGATAGTGTTCTAGAGGTCTTCAAATCTTCAAGAGCCTAATTTATAAAAATTTTGTTGTTTGATCCAATATAACCATGATCAAGAGTTGTGTGAGAAAGAGGGAAACTATTCTGAAGGATAATATGAGATGAATGGTGATCCTAGTTCCTATAAAGAGCATGGAGATGATAAAGATCCTTGTGATGGTTCTTATGAGGTAGAGGGGGAATGTGAGGAGTATTACCCTTCTCAATTTTATTATGAAGATGATGAAAGGTATAACCTTCCTTCTTATGCAACTTCTAATGGTTATGGTGAGAGTGCACATGTGAATTATGAAAATTCATATTCCTCATCTTGTGGCTTCTTATCAAAGTTGAAGTGGTTTGATTGGTTATTGTACCTATAGTATAGATCACCCCATGGGAAGAAAATATTGTGCATATGCAAAGCCTTGATATACTACATATTATCCTTGTTGTTCTAGTACCCAAATATTTGGAAATTGGAACAAAGGTAGATATGGAGTATATAACATAAATCATGATCTTCTTATCTTTAAAATATAGTTGCATCGGGAAGATTATCTTGATTGGGGATGAAAGTGTGAAAGGATATTCAAGAATTATGATATGAATAAAGTCGAACAAGCTAAATATGCCCGTAAACAAATTCAATGGAAGACATTGAGATAGTGGGAACTTGTAAGAAAGTCTAGTCAAACATGGTATGCCTTGAAAGAGCTCAAGAGGAATAACCATGTACCAAATAGGTCTATGAATCGTTACATTATCTACTCGAGAAGAAAAATTTACTCAAGAAAGGTAAATATTTTTTTGGTTAAGGAATACATCCTTGGGCTTGATAATTTGTATTATCAAAACTACATCACTCGTTACATGGTTGACTATCTAGGTATTCCTCGAGAGGCCTTACTTTTCCCATACTTCTTCGAAGGGTATAGAGTTTCCGAGAGAGTAAAGGTTTCCTTCACCCGAGGTAAGTACTATGAGGAGGTTTGGTGTGACACCTTCACCTTGGAATATAGGAATTTATGCTTGTGTGCCAATTGGTTTGCACGACATAGAAATCCAAATGAGAAAAATTTGCCTATGATTGTAATGGACAAAGGTTGAAATCACCTTTTTCCACTATCCTTCCCAAATATCAAGGAAATATGATCACTTGCTCCAAGACTAATAAAAATGATAGACAAAATATTAAGAGGAGTAAACGAGTGTAGAATGGCAATCTAAGAGTGGAAAAGGAGAGACCGTGAGCATCAGAGTAAAGGGGTTACCACAAATACAGACATTGTTTGTCCTTCTCTTTTTAAGGACATATGTGTAGGTACCAACCAGGCATACGTAGGAGAACATACACCAAAAAAGGATACTAACTTTAAAGATTTGAAGAGGACAATATGAGATGCTTTTAAATCTTGTAAAGGACCTTCACCCTAAGGTAACGAAAAATCTACTCAAGAACTTCAAGGTAACATAGCTAACTCTTTCACTTTAGTAAATATAAATGATCATTGTTAGGCTAGGAGAAAATTAAGTGTGAAAGATAACTTTCCTACATGTGAGTCTAAAGATTCTTTAAATCTTATTGATGGTTTGCATATTGAGAGTGTCGATGCACTAGTTGATCCTATTAAAGACCAAATTAACTCTTTTTGTAATATGAATTTGCATCCACCTAGTGTTGAATCCATTGTGTTTAATGATAGTACATTGTATTGTGGAAATTGCGTTGATAAACTTGATTGTGAAACTAGTCCACAACTTGAGGATGCTTTTAATGTTATTGATGAACCTCAAGTGAGTGATGATGTTGATAATTTTGGTTAATTAAATAGGAGTGATCCTTTAAGAATACCTCCCAATGAAGACTCGATTATTTGTTTGGCTTATAGGAATGACCTTGTGTTTGAAATTTCTTTGTAACTTGATAGTTGTCTTTTCTAGAGTGAACTTACCTATTCTAATTCCACTTTATGGATTGATCCTTCTCTCTTTAAATACAACATTTCGTTTGAAGATAATGAAATCACTCCTAGTGAATTACCTAGTGTTGTGGGTCATAATGATGATGTAGCTCATATTGACGGATTACTCTATTTAATAATCCACTATGGTGTGATGACATCATTCCTCTTAAATATGGAAATCTCTTCGTGGAGGATGAGAATAATCTTAAGGGAAAGGAATTTGAAGGTTTGAAAGGTGATCTTTGTATACCAATTGTCTATCCTTCTTTGAATGTTTCAATTCTTGAGCATAACTCTTTAGAATGTTCTTGTCCATCAAAGCGAACATTCTCTTTAGAACTTGATAGATGAAATAAATTTGTGTGACACCTTTCTTTCTTCTCTATTTTCTTTTGATTAAGTGTATGCTAGTGTGGAGAGTATATCCTTTTGTTTGGGTGATACCTTTGGGGAAAAAGATTGTTGTCTAGACCCTTGTCTATGGACATTATACATTTGACCCCAATGAAAAATTTGAATGTGGTGATTGTTATACACCCTACTCGGCGATTGATCAATATAACAAGCAAGGTTTGATTCAGGATGTTGGTATCCTTAACTATCATGGAAAGTATTTCTTGGGGACTTACAATCCACTTGATAGACCTAAGTTGTGCATGAAAGGCATCTCTAACAAAGATGAGTGTTCTTTAAAGGAGGTGAGTAAAGAAAAAATCCAAGTGATTTCAACATTGTGTGTTCCCACTCTTAACCAACGTTTCACTACTGATAGTTCAAGGAGAGAGTTTCATCTTGAAAACACTTTTGACGAATTCCATTTAAGTGATACCCTTCTTTGTGATTTATTTGTAATTGATGACCCCTTTCTCAAAGAAAGTTGTTTAAAAGGGAAAGTGTCACGACCTGAACCAGGGTCTGGTTGTGACAGGTATCTCAAGTCCGTCATGGATAGGAGACCACCCCCTCTGCCTAATCAAACAAAACCAAATACACCTATCAACAGATGAATTCCAAACATATAACAAGATAGGAAGTAAAAGCTTAAAAGAATCTAAGATAAGTTAATATCCACCAACCAATACCAACACCAATACCAATACTCATGTCCACAGTAATATACAACAAAGCCTCTAACAAAACAAAAGATAATCTAGTCGGGTCATGCCCCCGACGATAGCCTAAAACAAGCCCAAAAGAAAGAGTCAATAACATAAGGAAACCTAAAACATGAAATGGGGTTTTGTGAAGTATGAAAGCTCACCACTTCAATCAAAATCTCGAGCTATACCACCATCACCAAGTCACTACGGAGGGGGAGTAGAAGAATTCCCAATTCCTATATTGCGTGGCGATAAAATATCAAAAGATGGTTAGCGGGTTTAGCACTAGAATGTAACTTAGGGATAAAAGATAAAATAATACCATGATCCACAATTCATAAACCATTAAAAATCAATTCAAAACATAACATGCAATACATATACATATACCAATGTTGGGGTAGGGAACAAGGATTCAAATGAACTTTAAAATATTAGCCTGAATTATGTAGCTTGATCAACCTAAAACCACCCATGGGATATATGGGTCCAACTATAACCCCCTGGTCAGGCCCAGTGCATGTTGGCCACATGATCCAGATATATCATAGAGATCGGGGATTCCCTTGAACCCATCGTCAACCATGATACAATTATATATAGTGTGAAACACGGTTATCTAGACCAACCCTCATGACGGCAAATATGAGATTCCAGTACAAGTCCTCCGGACTCACACATTCAAGGATAGCTACACAACCCCCTTTAAGCCCAATCAAAACATTTAACACATAACCCATCCATTCTCTTATGGATTCAATCATTATGGAATTATTAAGTGGTGTCGTCATACCGACTATAGATTGCAAGAAATGTCTTTAAGTCAACACTTTATAGATTCATTCGTTCCCCGCAGGATCCATTATTAAAATCACTTGGGGATTCCCTTGTACCCCACAAAGTTTTGAAGATATTTCTTGTCCATTTAGTCATTTATACGATGCATTATCTTTATAGAAAATAGGCCAAATCAAATCACAATTCACATTCCAAATTATTTATGCATGTGGGTTGAGGTTATCAACAATTTAAAACCAAAGCCAATTATTTGAGGATTCCTGTGTGTCCCTATTGCCATGGTTTACAAATTTGGGGAATCTTTTGTACCCTTACTCCATCTACCATCCCCCTGCTCTCCAATGAGTGTAAAAATAATAAATTAATGCATAAAATATCATTAGTAATCACGGGATCAATCAGGTGTATGCCATTAAAAATTAAAGCTCTAAAATTTTTAATGGCCTACACCTGGGGTGTTTCATTCTCCCCCCTTAAGATCAATCATCCTCGAATGATATGTCAAGCTATACTTTAGAACTATTGAACAACGAATACCATCACTTTCCTTTAACAAAGTTAGAAAAAAAATATAGAAAAGAAATCACATCGCTTAAGAAGTATTATCCATTTCGGGGAACAAAATTGGATATTTTGACTTTATGTCCTCTTCGGCTTCCCAAGTAGCTTCCTTGACCTTTTTGTTCCTCCATAAAACCTTAACCGGAGCCACATCCTTTGTTTGTAACCGAAGGACTTTCTGATGCAAGATTTCCACTAGGACTTTCTCATGACACAAGGAATCTGAAATACTAAGACTCTCAAAATGCACAACCAAGGATGAATTACCCATACACTTCATCAAATTGAGAAATAGAACACCGAATAAATGGATCCTAAACTAGATGGAAACTCTAATTTATTATCTACATTGATCACTCTCTTTATAACCGAATATGAACCAAAATAATAGGGACAGAGTTTCCCCATCTTTAAAAACCGCATCACTCCCTTCATCAGAGAAACCTTTAACAACACCCAATCACTAAAATTAAACTCCAACTCTCTTCGCCTCACGTTCACATAGGAATTTTGGAGACATTGGGAAGTCTTAGGCCTATCTCTAATTACTTTAACCTTTCCCATAGCTTGGTGAACCAGATCATGGCCAAACAATCCTGCCTCACCAACTTTGAACCACCCAATAGGAGAACGATACCTCCTACCATACAATGCCTCAAACGGAGCCATCCCAATACTACAGTGGTAGCTATTATTATATGCAAACTTAATAAGGGGAAAATGACCAACCCAACTACCACCAAAGTTAATCACATAAGATCTGAGTTTATCCGTCAATGTTTGAATGGTCCCTTCCATTTGACTATCTGCCTACTGGTGGAAAGTGGTACTAAGGTTCACCTTAGTCTCCAAACATCTCTGAAATGAGTGGAAAATGTGTCATGAGAACTGAGTACCATGATCTGAAATAATAGAAATAGGGACACCATTCAACTTTATAATTTCATAGATAAAGAACTTCGCATATTCCTCGGTAGAATAATTAGTCCTCACCGGCAAGAACTGAGATGACTTCGTCATCCTATCCACGATAACCCAAATTGAATCAAACTGATTTCGAGACTACGGAAGACCGATAACAAAATCCATATTAATCGCATCCCACTTCCGCACATGCAACTTAATTTCTTGAAGCAACCCACCAGGTCTCAAGTTCTTAACCCTTATTTGTTGACACACCATGCACTTAGCCACTAAATTGGCCATATCCCATTTCATATTTATCAACCAATAATTCTCTTTCATGTCATGGTACATCTTCATTAAACCAGGATAAACTATATAGCGCGACTCATGGGACTCTTCCAAAATCTTTCCTCGCAACCCATTAACATCGGGAATACACAACCTCTCTTATTACCGCAAGATACCATCACCACCAATCTTGAAAGCCATAACTGTATATCATGACTCATGGTACCGCATGAATCTAATGATCAAAATAAACATCAGAATGTACCCTATATAGTTAATATCTCCAGATCTTCAATACGGACACCACAACCAACAATTCCAAGTCATGAATTGGGTAATTCTTCTAATGGAATTTCAACTGCCTAAAAGTGAAGGCAACAACCCTACCATACTACATCAACTCACAATCAAGTCCTACACAAGATGCATCACAATAAACCATGAATCCATCAGTACCCTTAGGAAGTGTTAAGAACAGAGCAGAAGTCAATTTATCTTTCATTTTCATAAAAATTCACTCATAATCATCGGACCACAGAAACTTCACATTTTTCTGAGTCACATTAATCAATGGAGTAGTAAACGACAAAAAACTCCCCAAAAACCTTCTATAATACCCGGCTAAACCCAAAAAGCTTTAGATATCGGTCGAAGTTATGGGTCTAGGCCAATTTTTAACCACCACAACTTTCTATGAACCTATCATGATCCCTTCACTAGAAATAATATGACCCAGAAAAGTAATAGCATTAAACCAAATCTCACATTGCACAAACTTAACATACAAATGTTGATCCTTTAGGGTAGGCAACACAATACTGAGGTGATCGAAATGATCCACCTCATTCTTGGAGTCCTCCGGAATATCATCTGTAAAAACAATGACAAAAAATATAGGAAATGGCAGAATACCTGATTCATGAAATCCATAAATGCCACCGGGGAATTGGTCAACCCAAATGACATGACCAAAAACTAAAAATATCCATATCGAGTATGAAAGGCAGTCTTAGGGATATCCACTACCCTAATCTTTAGCTGATGATAACTTGACCGAAGATTAATCTTAGAGAAATACTTATCCCTCTGAAGCTGGTCAAAGAGATCCTCAATTCTAGGAAGAGGGTACTTATTCTTCATTATTACCTTATTTATTTAGCGGTAATCTATACATATACAATGGGAGCCATATTTCTTACGCATGAAAAAAACATGAGCGCCCTGTGGAAGCATACTAGGGCAGATAAAAGCCTTATCAAGATGAACTTTCTACTACTCCTTAATCTCCTTCAACTCAGCTGGAGCCATTCAACAGGAAGGGATAGTGATAAGACGAGTTTTCGAAATAATATTGATCCCAAAATCAATTTGCCTAGTAGTTGGAACACCAGGGTGATCATTAGGTGATGTTGGGCGTATTTATACCCCTAAGAACCATAATTTACCCATATTTTAGCTAAGTTTTGAAGATAAAATATATAATTCCTGCACTTTTAGTCCATTTTCCTTTAAGTGAGCTAACCTATGTGATTAGCATGTTTTCAGGTATTAATGATGAAGATTTCAGCACTTTGTGGACCTTTGGGAAGCAAAGGAAAACTTCATATAAGAGGAAAGGCAGCTTTTGGAAGCTTGTGGACTGAATGTGATGCACGGAGAACTTGTCCCGGGCAAAATCAGTATTTCTAAATACTTCGGGATGCAGCGGTAACTTAGTAGGACAAGGATGTTATAAAAACCCTATTTGCTGAATTTTTCAGCATTCACGAATTGATTCATTCGATCACTTTTTATTTATTCAGTTTACAGATTCTGTAAGTTTAGACAGAGAAAAACTCTAAGGCTACACGAACGGCTAAACGGAAGAAAAAAGTCAACCTCTTGTTTGACGCCAACTTCATCCCCATCGTGAGATTATTCTAACTTTGGTATGATGATGATGTCTTCTTTGATTTCCGTTGTACTCATGAGTAGATAAACTTCTCTGTTAGGGTTATGGAAACCTTGTAAGATACTATCTATTGCTATGAGTTTGTGAATTCTTGATATGTATGCTACTTATATCATTACTCTCTTCGTTTTAATTAAATTCTCATGGTTGCAAACATAGAGAACATGCCATTATAGCATTAGCTTGTTTGGAAGAAAAGTTACATGTTTGGAAAAGAGAGTGTGACAAGGAAATAGGGCTTCTAACCTCTATTTACACGTTAATGCCTTAAACGGATTAACTTCTTGGAGAATTTGTACCATTCGTTATACACTTTAGGCTCGGGAGAGCTAAAGTGAAATAAATCCTTGATGGTTGGGAAACACTTGGATTTAGAATTAGAATATGATTCTCTATAAGTGCATGCATGTCTAAATTCCGCATTACTCATAGTTAAAAGAGAAGTAGAAACTACAAGGTGGACATAACCCTAACTTATTATTCTCTGTGATTAACCTTTACTAAATAAATCATTCATTCGTTACTTTGATATTATTAATTCACGCCTAAATCAAAACCCCCCTTTTCCGTGGAATTTTTGACCAACAGTCTACTAACAATTGCAACACTTCGTGACCAAGTATTCCCTGTAGGATTCGACACCCAACCCAGTTGGGTTCTATATTTGACAGCGACCACTTACACTTTCTAACGAGAACTGTAGTTTTGGCGTTATCATTAGGAATGATCTTAGGAAATTTATTAACCACATGAATGGATTTTCCAAGTTAGACTCTTTAACTAGGACCAATTGATAAACACAAACCTTGGAGATCAATTTTATGGATCAAAGATATAATAAAAACCTTCTCTTAGGAACTAAGGAACTCCCCTGCCACTCAATAATTGGCTCACTAAAATGACATCAAAATCTTCCAGGTCTAATTCAATCAAATCCACTAAAGTTCCCCTACCACCAATAGATATCACACAACCCCTATAGACTCTTCTCGCATCTACAGAGTCACCCACTAGGGTAGAAATAGAAAAAGGAATCTGAAATACACTCTAGACCAAAACCAAAATGAATAGTCATATATGGGGTCACATAAAAAAATGTAAACCCGGGTCAAAAAAGAAATACACATCACCAAAAAAGGGTTTCAACATACTATTAATGATATTGGGAGATGCCTCAGACTCCTGATAAGTATCAAGAGCATACAAATGATTCCGGCTAGTGCCGATATGAGAAGTGGCACCCTTTGGTGCAGGAGTTGGTGATGTGAAAATTGGAACCTTATTAGCCCCGAAAGTAACCTTACCCACAAAACAATTCCCCAATATATGTCCTAGATAACATCAATTAAAACACTGGTCCTCCCCTCATTAAAGAAAAAATGATGCAATTGACTATAAAATCTATAAGGAGGATATGATAGAGTTGACTGGGGCCCGCTAGCCATAAACTAGGCACTCTTTTCCCTTAGACCCTCACTACTCTATAAATAATGGTCTTTGGATGGCTTTGAATAAGGAGCACTAGCAGTCTAATAGGAAACAAAATTTCCCCACTTTTTCTTAGACCATTTCCCACAATCTCTAACTGTCACGACCCGAACTAGGGCCTGGCCATGACGGACATCCCGAACCCTGAGGGCCCAGAACGTCTCTCTCTATCTTGTAAACATGCACACATTCATATAAATAAAGAAGATGCAGAAACATCATCTTCTACGGAAAAAAGGTCAATTCTGAAATCAGCATAAGTATAAAAATTGAAAATCAACTACATCTAATAACATCTGACTCAGTTTGTGAAATCTCTACTACAAGAAAATCTGACAACTGTCTGAAAACTGGGACAAGGCCCCCAGTAAACCAAAATGATAATAAGGGACATAATCTAAAAGACATGTCTTCTGGAATAGAGAAGTCTCACCAACTAATCATTGCAACTCTGTTTGACGAATCTATTGCCTTTCTGGACCCCTAGACTGAGCCTCAGAACCTAAAAGGAGAAATGGGGGTCAATACTGATGTACTAGTACACAAAGAAATCCAAAATAAAGCTTATATGTAAATAAAATAGTTTGGGAAACAACTTTGTCAAAACATTATACATCAAGTGGCTTTCAAAACACATGGGCGCATTTCTGCAAAACATGAAACCTGCCTGTCAATGCAAGTTCGGATCTGTATATTACTTCTGAGTTAGGTGGCACTCCCCTACAATACTGATATTCAACGGGTAGTATGGAATCCGCCATTGAATCGGTGGGAAAACCCCCAACCCAAGTGTGCCGCAAGGGTTGGAGTTCCTGAATCTGATATGCCACAGGGCTCTAGGCCAGCGTAATAAATAAACTTGGATCGGCAAATCACGATTTTGTGCGATGAGTTGTTTAATACTCACGCCTTCTTCGGGGAACCACCTAAACTATCTTTATGCACAATTTTATCCTGTTCTAAATCATGCATGTTTCTAGTTTCAACATCTGAAAAGTCTAGTTTAAATTTTAAACATGCATTAAATTTGTTCTGAATTATCATGGCATAATCTAAATTGGTGTCGTCACACCAAGACTTGCAAGTCCTATTTCTGAGCCATAATGCATCATGCATAATTTTTTCATTAAAACACAGTTCATACCACCCAAACATGCCAACAATATAAAAGATTTCATGTTCCGAGAACATAAGTAAAAACTATGCTGAGATTGTTCAAACATATAGTGGTCATGTGTTTTTGAAAAAATCATGTACTCTTTCATTATATGAATATTTTCAACATTTATCAATATGAACCACCCTCTTTTTCAAATTCAAAACCATAAATTAATTTGTACATTTATCAAAATGCACAACCCTCTCTTTCGAATTCAAAACTAGAAATCAATTTGTAGTATTAATCAAGATATTTCATATCATGCTTTTCAAGATACATTCAAAACAACCTATATCATACGAAAATTGGGAAAATCATACCAATAGAGAGATTCATGTGCGTCATGATCTCAATTCATTCATAAATCATAAAACATATGCATACGTATATATATAATTTCAAATCAATTTGGGGAAGTTCAAAAGACCAAAACAATAACGTCAAGATTTCAAAAATATGAATGTATTCCTAAATCGGAAAACCCCTTTCTTAAAATTATGATTTCTATGCCCACGAGAATTTTAGAAAAACCCCGCATACCTCAAAATAGGACAACAATGGGTATTTCTTGAAGCCTATGATCCGGGGATTTCTAATGTTCAATCTATTTTGAAAACCCACAGTTGTATCTTGTGTTTCTTGAATTTCTTATTTGAAGATATAGAGAGGATTCTTGATGATTTTGATGAAAGTAGGGTTAAGTTTCACAAACATACCCTAAATCCTTTGTTTGGACTGTTTTAAAGGCCAGGGAAAAGTCAAAATTTCCCTTAATAACTCCTAAATGGAACTGGGAATTTGAACTTAAAACCCTGATATTGGGTGCCACCGCGACGCGACACAATCGCGATGGTCCACTGGAATTCGACTAGTGGGAAATTGACTGCCTCCGCGATGCGCCACCATCGCGGAGCCCCACTGGAATTTGACAATTTTCAATTTGACCCTCTCCACGACGCTCTAGACACCAAAATGATGATGTTTACGACTGGAACTTTAAATTATTCATAACTTATTAATTGAGGGTCCGTTTTGGACGAATCTTATATCGTTAGAAAGCTAATTCAGTCATCTACTTAAAAAAAGGTTGAAATCTAGGAAATTCCACATGAAAATTAATTTAGATCATTCTAAAAGTTAATTCTTAGACTTTCAATGGATGAAATTTAGGTAAGAAGACATCGGGGTGTTATAATATCCCCCCTTGGGATCATTCGGCTCCGAATGATGATACGAAAAATAGAAAAGCACGATTCCAAGCATACTAAAGAATAGAAAGATTATGGTAAGGGTTGTACTTCAACTCCATCATTTACTGGGTCAAAAAAATGTGGGTATCTTGATCTCATGTTATCCTTTGATTCCCAAGTGGATTCTTCAACTTTTTGATTTCTCCACAACAACTTAATTGAAACTATTTCTTTACTTCTCAACTTCCGAACCTGATGATCTAGGATTGCAATAGGTTCCTCTCCATATGATAAGGAGTCTGTCACCTTGATCTCTTATATAGGCAACACCAAAGAATGGTCTCCAATGCATTTCTTCAACATGGATATGTGAAATACCGGATGGACAGAACCCAAACTAGCAAGAAATTCTAAATCATACGCAAAAACACCTATTTTCCTCAAAATCTGATATGGTCCTATATAGCGAGGACTTAATTTACCTTTTTTCCCAAATCGCATAACTCCCTTCATAGGAGAAACTTTTAGAAATACCCAATCACTGACCTCAAACTCTAAATCTCTTCTCCTAACATCGAAATAAGATTTTTGATGACTCTGAGCCATCATAAGTTTTTCTTTGATGACTTTCACATCCTGTATTGCTTGATGAAGAAGATCGTGCCCAAACATTTACATCTCACCTACTTCATACCATCCTATAGAAGACCTGTATTTTCTCCCATACAATGCCTCAAGTGGTGCCATATTAATACTATAATGGAAACTGTTATTATACGCAAACTCTATCAATGGCAAGTGCTCTACCCAACTACCTTTAAAATCAATCACATAGTCCCTCAACATGTCCTTAAGGGGCTGAATGGTGCGTTCGGCCTTCCCATCGGTCTGAGGTTGAAAAGTAGTGCTTAGGTTAACTTGGGTAGCTAATCCTTTCTGGAAAGATCTCCAAAACTAAGAAGACAACTGTGTACCTCAATCGGATATGATGGACACAGGCGCACCGTGCAAATGAACTATTTTTGCAATGAACAGCTTGGCGTAATCCTCTCCCGAATAGTTAGTCCTAATAGGCAGAAAATGGGCTGACTTGGTCGGTCTATCTACAATCTCCCAAATAGAATCATACTAGTTTTGGGACTTTGGGAACCCTGTAATGAAGTCCGTATTAATCATCTCCCACTTCTATAAGGTCAAAGATATCTCTTGGGAAGAACCACTTGGCCTCATGTGTTCTACTTTAACTTGTTGACAATTCAAACACTTGGAAACAAAGTTAGCCACATCACGCTTCATATTATTCCACCAATACAAAGATTTCAGATCCTGGTACATCTTAGTAGAGCCTGGGTGAACAACATACCTTGAAGTGTGAGCTTCATCATGGATTATATTCCGCAAATAATCCACATCTGGTACACATAATCTACTATGGTATATCAAAATACCATCATCACCGATCATAAATGACATCACCTTCTGCTGACCCACATCATTCTTAATTTGCATCAATATAGGATCTTCAACCTGCTTCTTTTTAACTTAGGCACAAAGGGAAGATGTAGCTATCTCATGAACAACCATTCCCCAATCTTCGGAATCTAAGAGTCGCACTCCTAGATTTGCAAGCCGGTGAATATATTTCACCGTCTCTCTCTTCCCTTCCTCAATATGAGAAAGACTGCCCATAGACAATCTGTTGAGCGCGTCGGCTACCATATTTTCCTTATTTGGATGATAGTTAAGGTTCATGTCATAGTCTTTCAAAAGCTCCATCCAATGCCTTTGCCTGAGATTTAGTTCTTTCTGCGAGAAAACATACTGCAAACTCTTATGGTCACTTAAAATATCAACATGCACCCCATAAAGGTAATGCCTCCAAATTCTAAATGCAAACACCACAACTGCTAATTCCAAATCATGAGTGGGGTAGTTTTGCCTATTCATCTTTAACTGCCTAGATGCATAAGCCACCCCTTTTCCATGATGCATAAGTACACACCCAAGTCACACACGGGATGCGTCACAGTACACAACAAAACCCTCTGTACCTTCCAGAAGAGTCGAAACTGGAGTCGTATTCAACTTATCTTTCAACTTCTCAAAACTATTCTCACAAGAGTCGGACAATAAAAACTTCACCTTTTTCTGAGTCAACATAGTAAGTGGAGAAGCTATAGAAGAGAAAATCTCTACAAACCTCCGGTAATACCCTGCCAAACCCAAGAAACTACGAATGTCGGTTGGAGTCGTTGGTTTGGGCCATTTCTTTACTGCCTCAATATTTTGGGGATCAACCTTAATCCCTTCACTAGAAATAATATACCCTAAGAAAGCAAAAGCATTCATCCATAATTCACACATGGAGAATTTCGCATACAACTTATGATCTTTGAGGGTTTGAAGAATTGTGCGGAGGTGATTGGCATGGTCCTCCTCACTTTTAGAGTAAACCAAGATGTCATGAATAAAAACTATGACAAACAGGTCTAGGAACTGACGGAAGACCCTATTCATTAAGTCCATGAAAGTTGTAGGGGCATTGGTCAACCCGAAGGACATGACTAAGAATTCATAATGACCATATATGGTTCGGAAGGTTGTTTTAGGAATGTCTGACTCCCTAACTTTCAAATGATGATATCCCGAACGAAGGTCTACTTTTTAAATACACTTAGCACCCTGAAGCTGATAAAAAAGGTCATCGATTCTAGGAAGAAGATAATTAGTGTTTGCTGTGAACTTATTCAACTGGCGGTAATCTATGCACATACGCAGGGAACCATCTTTCTTTTGCACGAAGAGTACAGGTGCCCCCTAAAGAGAAACACTAGGTCTGATAAAACCCTTATCTAGGAGATCTGCTAGCTATTCTTTCAACTCTTTTAACTCTGCAGGAGCCATTAATAGAATGGGTATCTGGAAACACATCAATGGAAAAATCTATCTCCCTATCCGGTGGAATTCCTGGGAGATCATCTGGAAAAACTTTTGGGAATTCATTTACTACTGGGACAGACTGAAGAGGGAGACTTTCGACGTTAAAATCTTTAACCCAAATAAGATGGTACAAACAACCCTTAGAAATAAGTTTAAGAGCTTTGAGATAAGATATGAAGTTCCCTCTAAGTGCTAAGGAATACCCCTCCCACTTTATTGTTGGCTCATTCGGAAAAGAAAAGGTAACCTTTCGGGTCCTATAGTCTAGTGTGACATAACACCGATGGATCCAGTCTATCCCTAGGATAGCATAAAAAGCAACCATATCAAGTTCTATGAGGTCTGCTACAGTATCCATACTAAGAATAGACACAACACAATATTTGTACACCCTTCTAGCCACAATTGAATCTCCCACCGGAGTGGAAACATAGAAAGGTTTAGCAATCACATCGGGTTCAAACCCAAAAACAACATCCACATACAGGGTCACATAAGATAAGGTAGATCCAAGATCAAGAAATACATATACCTCACGGGAAAAGATTTGTAACATACCAGTGACTACGTCTGGCGAGGCTTCCGCCTCCTGGATATTAGTCAGAGTATACAGTCGATTGCAACCGCTCTCGGCATCTGAATTGGTTCCCTTTTAAGGCAGTGGTGGTGCAGATGAGTTTTCCTGAGACTTAGCTCCACCAAAATTCCTCCTAGTAGAGGGACATTTTCTCCGGAAGTGGCCCGTCTGACTGTATGAATAACACACCGACGAGACCAACTGACACCTTCCTAGATGATTCCTACCAAAAGTTTCACATCACGAATAAGAATGGTATTGGTGAGCCACACTATCTTACGACTGAGTATCCCAAGCTCTGGGTCTCTAGTTAGCCTTAAAACTCTGAGATCGTCAATCAACTGGAGGTCTGGGCGCTGGGGCGCTAGCTGCAGACTGTGCCTTGCCCTAAAACATCTTTTTTTGCCATTTGTTACACCAATTACCACCCTGCTACTGATTGGGGATCTGATCTACTCATCTGGCTCTCTTCGCCTACCTGTCCTTCTCTCTAGACTCGGATATCTTCTTCTTCTTCTTCTTCTCCTTAATCTACTCCATGTGGACTATCATCCTAGAAAAGTACAATTCCATGTTTAGCATTTCCCCTTGACATTCAAGCACCAGATCATCTGTAAGGCCTGAAGCAAACTTCCTCACCGGAACGTCATACTGCTCGTCATCTTTGGAGCATAATGGGCCAGTTGGTTAAACTTTAAAGTATACTCCTGAACACTCATCTTACCCTTCTTAAGGTTCATGAACTCCTCCACTTTGGCTCCCCTCAACTCTAGAGGAAAGAAATGGTCAAGAAAGGCTTCCCCCAACTCATCCTAAACTGTGGGCTCAGCACTGTCACTCTTCGCCTCTTCCCACTCATTATACCATTGGTTCTCTACATCCTTTAGATGGTATGACGCTAGCTCAACACCTTCCACCTGATCCATATGCATCACTCTGAAAATCTTCTCCATTTCCTCTATGAACAATTGTGGATCCTCTTCTACCTTAGTGCCAGTAAACTTAGGCGGTTCATTCTCTTAAACTGACCTAACCTAGTAGCTTTAGATGTAATAGGTGCAGACCCAATATTTTCTGATCGTTGGTCCTGATTAGCCACAAACTGTGTCAGCATATGAATAGATTTTCTGAATTCTACATTTGAAATATCCCTCAGAGTAGTCGGGGGACGGTTAACATTAGTACGAGGAGCCCTCGGAGGACTGATTGGGACTGGAGCGACTCTTGGAGTAGGGACAGGTTCTGTAGTGTGAGCTCTATTATGTGTCCTCATCGCATGAGTGGGACGAACTTCGTCTTCTTGAGCATTAACGTTGGTGCGATGGGGAGGCATAACTGTTTTTTCTGAAAAGTAAGAGATCATTGATTAGGGGACAAATTAGACTCTGAAGCACGAACTAAATCACAAAGAAGAGAAACGTTCCTAAACACCTAGTAGCCTCCTGCTTATAAGTGTGGAACGCTACACACTCATAAACAAGATTCTACCCGAAGCAATTTCGTAAACACCTTGGGATAATAAACCGTGCTTTGATACCAAGTTTGTCATGACCCAAACTAGGGCCTGGCCGTGATAGACATCCCAAAACCTGAGGGTCCGAATCGTCCCTCTCTATCTAGTAAGCATGCACACATAAATATAAATAAAGAACATGCAGAAATATAATCTGCTACGGAAACATGGTCAATTCTGAAGTCAGCATAAGTATGAAAATTGAAAATCAACTACATCTAATAACATCTGACTCTGTCTATGAAATCTCTACAATAGGAAAATCAAACAACTGTCCGAAAACTGGGACTAGTCCCCCAGTAGACCAAAATAATAATAAGGTACATCATCTGAATGACGAGCTTTCTGGAATAGAGAAGACTCACTAACTAATCACTGAAACTCTGTCTGACAAATCTACTGTCTTTCTAGACCCCTAGACTGAGCCTCAGAACCAGGAGGGAGGAAGGGGGGTCAATACAGATGTATTGATATGCGAAGAAATCCAAAATAAATCTTATATGTAAATAAAATAGTTTTGGAAACAACTTTGTCAAAACATTATACATCAAGTGTCTTTCGAAACACAAGGGCGCATTTCTGCAAAACATGTAACATGTTTGTCAATGCAAATTCTGATTTGTATATTACTTTTGAGTTAGCTGGCACTCCTCTACAATTCTAATATTCCATAGGTGGTATGGAATCCTCCATTGACTCGATGGGGAAGCCGCCAACCCAAGTTTGCCGCAAGGGTTAGAGTTCCTGAATATTATACGCCACAGGCTCTAGGCCAGCATAATAAGTAAACTCGAATTGGCAAATCACAGTTTTGGGAGATGAGTTGTTTAATACTAACGCCTTCTTCGGGGAACCCCCTAAACTCTATTTATGTCCAATTTTATCTTGCTCTAAATCATGCATGTTTCTAGTTTCAACATCTGAAAAGTCTGATTTTAAACATGCATTAAATCTATTCTGAATTATCATGGCATAATCTGAATTGGTATCGTCACACCAAGACTTGCAAGTCCTATTTCTAATCCATAATGCATCATGCATAATTCTTTCATTAAAACACAGTTCAGACTACCCAAACATGCAAACAATATAAAAGATTTCATGTTCCAAGAACACAAGTCAAAACTATGCTGAGATTGTTCAAACATATGGTGGTCATGTGCTTTTGGAAAATTTATGCACTCTTTCATTATATGAATATTTTCAACATTTATCATTATGCACGGTCCTCTCTATCGAATTCAAAACGATAAATCATTTTGTAGCATTAATCAAGATATTTCATAGCATGCTTTTAAAAAAACATTCAAAATAATCTATATCATAAGAAAATTTGGAAAATCATACCAAGAGAGGGATTCATGTGCGGGATGCTGTAAATTCATTCATAAATCATCATACATAAGCATACGTATATATATAATTTCACATCAATTTGGGGAAGGTCAAAAGACCAAAACAATGCCGTCAAGATTTCTAAAATATGAATGTATTCATAAATCTGAAAACCCCTTTCTTAAAATCATGATTTATATGCCCATGAGATTTTTAGAAAGCCCCCACGTACAAAAAAATAGGAAAACAATGGGTGTTTCTTGAAGCCTATGATTCGGGGATTTCGAATCTTCAATAGATTTTGAAAACCCACGGTTGAATCTTGAGTTTCTTGAAGTTCTTGTTTGAAGCTCTAGAGAGGATTCTTGATTATTTTGATGAAAGTAGGGTTAAGTTGCTCAAATGTACCCTAAATCCTTTGTTTGGACGGTTTTAAAGGCTATGGAAAAGTCAAAATTACCCTTAATGACTCCTAAACGGAGCTGGAAATTTGAACTTAAAAACCCGATTTCGGGTGCCACCACGATGCGCCACAATCGTGGTGGTCCACTGGAAATCAACGAGCGGGAAATTGAGTGACTACACGATGCACCACCATCACAGAGACCCACTGGAATTTGACGATTGTCAATTTGACCCTTTTCGTATGCGCTAGACACCAAAATGATGGTGTTTACAACTGGAACTTTAAATTATTCATAACTTCTTCACCGAGGGTCCATTTTTGATGAATCTTATATCGTTGGAAAGTTAATTCAGTCATCTACGTAATGAAAGGTTGAAATATAGGAAATTCTACATGAAAATTAACTTAGATCATTCTAAAATCTAATGCTTAGACTTTACATGGGGGAATTTAGCTAAGAAGACGTCGGGGTGTTACACTAACACACTACTATTGACCTCCATCCTGATCTGAATGCCAAAACTTTTTACTCTACCTCTGTGCCAACTCTGCTTGCTTTTTTTCCCTTTAGTACTTGTTGCATATACACCACAAGTCTAGAGATATCCATATCCTTATTCAATAAAATAACCTTTCTCTCCAAAAAATAATCATGAGATAGCCCTGAAGCAAATTCCCTCATTTGGGCCCTCATTCTAGATACTAACTCAAGAAAATAGTGTAACAACTTAAAGAACTTCAAGGCATATTCTTTCAAGTCATTTTGCCCTTCTTCAAGTTCACGAACTCCTCAACTTTGCCTTCTTCAACTTATGAGGAAAAAAGCAATCAACAAATGCACCTGAAAATTTATCCCACAAAGAAGACTCAACATTATCACCCCTAAGATACTGCCACTCTTCATACCATTGATATGCTACATCCTTCAACTGATAATCAATAAACCCTACCTCCTCTACATTAGTAGAATACATTACTCTAAATATCTTCTCCATTTCATCTATGAACCTTTGAGGATCCTACTCAACCTTAGAACTAGTTAAAGTCAAAGGATTCAACCTTATGAACTAGAAAACTCTAGTAGCCTCAGATAAATTCACAGCAATACCAGTAGAACTCGTCTGACATGACTGAGATGTCACCAACTGGGTCAATAGATTAATGGATTAGTGAAACACAACATTAGTAATTTGTTCTTTAGGTGACTTAGTTTGGGTGTCACTATTTTGAGAAGGATCAGTGGAGACACGTGGAACTCTACTAAGGAAATTAGAAGTAGCGACCCTTGACCTGGTTTGTACCCCATAAGTTGGACAAGTTACTTTTACGTTGTCCTCTGGCAAGATAGAAGAGTTTCCATATGCTTTAGATCGTTTGGGAGGTATGATCTGAAAAGAGAACAAAGAGGAATTATAGGGGATTCAAGATCTTAGACTCTATAGCCCAAAAATAGAACAACAATAAAGGAAAACATTCCTAAATGTCTCGTATCCTCTCCCTTATAAGTGTGCCACGCTACACACTCATAAGAGATAGTCTACTTGACATGGCTTTATAGACACCCAATTAACCATGAACCACGCTCTTATAATAACTTGGTTACGACCCAAATCAGGGCCTAGTCATGACGGGCATCTCAATTTTGTAGTAGTCTGACGACTTCCCCTTTGCCTAATCAAACCCAACCAAATAAACCTAGAAGCATTTAAATTCTGAACATATAATAAGATAAGAAGTCAAAGCTCAAAAAAATCTATGATAAGTTAATATCCACTAATGATACCGATAACTAATACCAACACATACTCCAATACCCATGTCCATAGTAATATCCATCCAAGCCTCTAACAAAACCAAAGATAATCTAGTCGGGATATGACCACGTTGATAGCCAAAACAAGTCTAAAAGAAAAAGTCAATAACATAAGAAAACCCAAAACATAAAACAGGGTCTTCCAAAGCATAGAATCTCACCACTTCAATTCGACTCTCGAGCAATACCATGAATACCTAGTTACTGCATAGGGGGGTAGAAGTATGCCTGATTTCTGTATCGCATGAGGGTACACCGTCTAAATACGGATAACGGGTCGAGCTCTAGCATATAACTTAGGGATATAAGATAAAAGAATACCATGATCCATAATTCATAAACCATTAAAAATCAATGCACAACATCACATGCAATACATATACTCATACCAACATTAAGGTAGGGAACAAGGCTTAGTATGAATATTAAAACCTTAGCCAAGACTGTGTAGCTTCACTATCCTAAAACCACCCATTGGCTATATTGGTCAAGTTATAACCCCTACATCGGGCCCCTGTATATCTTAGCCGCACAAACCATATATATCATAAAGGCCGGGGATTCCCTTATACCCTTTTACAAACCATGATACAATTATATATAGTGTGACAGAAGCACACAGACATCTAGACCAATCCGCATGTCGGTAAATATGACTTTCTAGTGATTTTCCTCTAGACTCACACTTTGATGGCTTGATACACAACCCCTTTTAAGCCCAATTAAAACATTTAACACAAAAACTATTCATTCTATTATGGAGTTAATCTGTAGCACCCCGCTTTTTTGGGATAAGGTTTGAACCATCGTTGCAATGTATATAGACCCAAACCCAGTGGTTTATACTTATAAGTAAGTGTGAATGATGATTATTTAGGTTGGGAGAATATTAGGATATTGATGGACATCTTAAATATCCTCTAGCTAAAAGTTAAGTTAAGAACTTTCCTATCTATTAAATTTTGGTATACGATTTTTCGTTAATCAAATTAAAGTGCCAATTATTCAAATAATATGATGTGTTATTTGTCCCATTAAATATAATAGTAAAGAACTTCAAATTATCTTTCCAATAAAACTAATCGTTCGTCAATCTGATCTTGAAATCAAACGTTATGAGTATTTTAGTAAGACACTGTCAAAGGTCCCTGTTTTGGTTGTGAGGAAAATTTCCACCTCCGTTTTTTGTCTATGCCGCATACCATATGGTCCATGATAGGGGCGGGATGAGAAGCCCCTCCTGAGCATCAAATTATTTTCTGTTTTGATTTATTTTAAAGTCATTAAGATCTTTTATCATCCAATAAATATTCCCTACCCTCTTTAGACAAATATTAAGTCTTAAACATATTATTTTAACCTAATAAAATTCCTAAATATCACTCCAGAAGCAATAGAGGAGAAACCAACTAGGGTTTTAAGATTTTAATAACCAAAGGTTAAATTTATCTATGTTCTCTTCAGTTTCAAGTTATTTGGGACTATCCTAACTCTCATGGGCGTATTTTAAATATTATTAACAAGTTTTAAAAATGTATATGTATGTATATGGAATGAGTTTTGGAAAACGTTTGAAAGTTATGCATCATGAACCGATGTTTGATTAAATTATGTAAATTACTATGGGATTTTTCAATGAATTTGAGTTATAGTCATGCCTACATATATTATGAGTTTTGAAAAGTGATTTATGAAATCCCTCTCGTATAATGAAATTTATTGTCTTAACGTGTTATCAATTTTGAAATGGGTTTGAGAACACGGACTACATGTACCCTTTTTCGATCATGAAATTTATGTGTTACTAGTGCTATGGTTGTTTTTTGAATGATGATAATTCTTGAGTTTAAATTCCTTTATAACTAATATGCATTTTTATTTTGCATGTTTTTGAAGAGGTATGTCTCATGCTAAAGGCCCTTGTGTCCTATTGAATAAATCACATGTGATTAATAAAAGAATTGGCCACCATGTGTTAAAGACTTGAAAAGAGAGGGTTTTGTATAAGTTTTCATATGTTTTTGAAATAAGAACTCTCATGTGATGTTTAAATCTTTTAGTGGTCATTATCATGCTTTTGAATGAGAAGGGCTATTGATTTGATATGATATAATATGGCTTGCAAGTCTAACTATGACAGTACCTTCTATGAAATGACCTTGATATGAAAGATATGAATGTTTAAATTCATGAAGCATGGTATTAAAGGAATAAAAAATTTTCTTAAAGAGAGTGAGATGGTCACCCAAAGAAGGCATGCATTTAGATAATGCATTACCTAAACTCGTGGTTAGCTGATATAGGTTTATTATGTTCTAAAATATAAAGTGTGCATTGGTAATAGACCTATGGCGTATTATATATGGCGTGCTCCATCTCTTGAAGCAAACTCATATTAGGGGCTTGGCCACCAATTTAAGGGCAGATTCCATATAACCCGTGGATTGATATAAATGCAGGGTGAACCATCAAGCTCAAAAGTAAATTAATGAGTTGAGTCAATGTTTTACAAGAATGAATTTATACTCTTAAATTATGCCCATGTATTCTTACAAAATCCGAATTAAATTAAGGGCGGATTCCATAAATCTTCAAACTCTAGTTGGTTTCTCCTCTAGATAGTTAGCTTTCAGTAGAGGCTTCGAGGATAGGATTTTGAGTATTTTATTATCACAAATTCATTGCCACACTTTGTTTTATCACTTTCCATTGAATATTATTATATCTTCCTTACTTTTATTTATATATGAATTATGCTTTTGATAGTATGCTAAGGGATCTCTCCGACCTTCGTGGTTCGGGATACGTATCGCGGATAAGATCTCGGCTCAGGTCATGACATGCTTAATATCATTGCACAGTTCATGGTCCCATGGTTTCTACAAAGCCGTTTCTAGTAGATTCTTTCTTATGAGTGTGTTGTGAACCACACATATAATCAGGAGGCTGTCGGTCATTCAAGAGTTATTTCTTATTCTTTAATACTCTAGATCATGCGACGGGGTTGTCAATATAAAATTTATCGAAATTCTTTCCTTAATTCTGTTGGCTATATCTCATTATCGAGATGATTCAAGTACAGAAACATAGTGTCTAAATGATGTCGTCCTTTTTTATTGTGTCATTAAAAATGTTATGAAATAGCACAAGGACTTGAGAAGAGTCCACTAGTGCATCAAGTGTGTTGATTTAAGTGTATACCCCTATGTATATCCATAATGCATTTGAGCCTGAGGTATGAAGTGTATTCAGTCCCTTTCAAAATCCTTGTTACAGATGTTATGCTTAAGGGTAGAGATATATAGCAGAATATTAGAGTAGTATTTCCACCTGAGTAGTAGCATATGTTAAGGTGTCATGACCTACGAGTAGTAAGAGGAACCCAACGGTAGTGATATAAAGCAATAAGTTTAGAAGTTAGAGTGAAGGTAACTTTTGAGTAAAGAAGGTTGTTGTAGTTGTATAACCTTTGAGTAATGGGTGGTATGGCTTTTACTATGATTGGCTGAAGTTGTAGCATGACTTATACGTTTATGGTAGCTAGAAGAGAATGTGATTTATTATGATGATTACAATCTATTAGAAATAGAAGAGGAGATAAAACTTGGATGGTCGTTATGGTAGAAAAATCATTTATATGTTGTAAATGGCAAGGGGTAGATTAGACACTAAGTTATAAGTATAAAATAACTTGGGGAAAACTTAGTGATGTTTATGGGATTTTGATAGTAGTCTAAATGTATGCATGGGTAAGTATAGTGTGAGAAAGTAGAATATGCTAATAAGATCATAATGGGTTATATTATAATATTAAGATCGACTATCCTTATTATGTGACTCTACCCCCTTTATATTCTTTTCTCAAGTAGTTGTAAACTAGCACAACATGTGAGAAGGTATGTAGTAGATTTTAAGGTGTAGTATTAATGTCATAGAGGGGATGTGATTGTAGATCGTAGTTAAGTGAAATGAGGGATTTGGGTTAATTTCCTAATTTTATGGATTAGTATAGTATGCGGTATGATTTATTGGTGGGACATGATTGATGCTAGACTATAAGCTTGAACTTTAGATGTGGAATGTGGTGGTAAGAATAGTATCTTAAGATTAATGATGCATGTTTTGTGGGAATGAATTTATAGGATAGATGTGTTGTGTGAAAGATACTATTATGTTATTGAATTTCTTAGTATGGAGAAACCTAGAGAGCTACTATAGGTGTTCTTTAGAGTTGAATTGGGGGAAATATAGATAGATGATGTGAGCTCTTAGTCTAGTTTAACAAAAATTGTTAAGTTGTAAAGGTATGGGATTAGAGGTGTAATGCTAATATATTAAGTAGTGAGGAGTGGATTTCTATGTAATAAGGAGGGTTTATATGTATGTTCATAAAAGTGTGAGTTGTAGGGTGATTGCTAAAGAGGCTAGCGAAAGTTAAGAGTGTCATTCCCGGAAAGCAATGACATCAGAGTATAGTTTATTAAGGGGAGTTTAGCATTTTTATGTATGGTGATACCCAATTATGTTGAGTGTTGTTCTTGTAGATTTAATTAGAGGATATGTTCTCAAGTCTATGATTATTACTTTGATCTAACGGGGAGATGATGGAGTAAGATAGTTCTTTAATTTTCTCATGTTAGCAAGTTTTAGAGAGGAGTCAAGATAAATCTATTTCTATTCAAGAAAGCTCCTCCTACTTTAGTTTAAGAGGTCATTCTACTAATGTCTTATGTATTTACATCATGCCTATGCCTAAGGTCCAAATTATGTATTTAATATATATGTATGTTCCGACCTGTAAACTAAAATAATTATTGTCCTTCAATAATCTAATTTTTCAAGTATTTAAGCTCTATGTTATGATGTTCATGATCTATAAATCCATGTCTCATATCATACTTAGTTCTATGTAAGTATGCTTTTTATATTTTACCGATTAATTTTATGTTGGATCTAGCCAAAGCGATAATGATTATGCAAACTCATGACCACTTTCACTTCTTTAACTAAGGAGAAATATCTTCAAGTGGCCATCCTTGTCTCAATCATTAACTACATGAATTCTGGCTTTATGTTATACAACTCATGATATATTCTCTCTTGTTTATCACTGTTCCTAGTCCAAAGAACTCATGTTGTATTATGCTTATGCCCGAATGACTCTCTACTTATGATCCAGACATGATATATGAAGCGCTTCGTGTCTATTGTATCATTTCTTTATCCCATGTCCTACCTTGAGTAGTGAAATAAGTATAAGTTATAATTGAATAGTGTTACTCTTATTCATGATGCTTATGCTAGGGTCCATCAATTACCCTCAATATGTTAGTATGATGGTGATTATGAAAGTATAGTAATGTCTTAGATAATGGAGTAGATGTTTCTTATTCTGTTAAATTTTTTATGTGACTATTAGAGATAAGGTTATAAGTGGAGAGGGAATAAGAAGGTAAATTTTGGTGATGTGAAATGATTAGGAAGTGAATATGTGGCGAAAACCCTTGTGAGAGTCATTGAAGTTTTTGGCTTCTAGTGGGGAGATCCATACAGTGGGTGTAGTAAGGTAGGCTTGGATGTTGTAATTGATAAATACACAAACCAATGTGCTATGTGGTTAGTACTCCTTGATTTAATAACATAGGTAGTTTGATTATAGTAATAATATGAAGTGATATCCTTAAAGGGACTTAGATTATACGGTCACATAGATTAAGCTAGCACCTTTTTAGTCCAAGTTAAGCTTCAACATAGAAGTACTATGTAGTGAGACTCATACTCTTGTAGTTAGGTGTGTTGTGGGTGAATTGTATGTTGGAAATGATGATGTTATTTTATTTTCTTGTACATAGTTGAGTAGTGTCTCTAAGTATAAGGTTTATCGGTCGTATTATGTAAGATGGAGGATACCTCTATTTCTATGTTCTATAGAATCTTATCTCATGTTTAGTTCCAATTTAAATCAAGAACCATGACCAACAAAGAAACTCATGCCTAATGTTATGATTATTATGATCCCTAGAACTCATTTGCAAGGTCATCTCTTTGTCAATTCTCATTATCTCACACTACGTGCTTGTACGATTCACTTGGTGATTTCATCAAGCTCTTCTTAAATGCCTTTGTATGTTTCGTTGAGAAAAAAAATTCTAGACTAAGGTTACGAACTTTAATCCATACTTCTACAACTTCAACAAATTCCTACCCATCATTTATGGAAGAATGATCCCAAGGGGGAGATAGTATAATACCCCACTTTTTTGGGCTAAGGTTTGAACCATCATTCATACTTTTATAGATCAGAACCCAATGGTTTCTACTTATAATTAAGTGTGAATGATGATACTTTAGGGTTGGAAAATCTTCGGAGGGGGATTGAAGTCTTAAATATCACAAAAGTTAAGTTGAACACTTTCCTATCCATTAAATTTTGGTATACAATTTTTCTTTGGTTAACTTCTAGTGACCATTAATCCTAGAATATGAGGAGTTAAGTGGCCTATTATATATAACATTAAATCTCTTCATGTCCTCTTTCAAAACTGACTATTTGTCAATTTGAGTTTGGAATCTAAGGTTATGAGTATTTTAGTAAGACACTATCTACGGTCTGTGTTTGGGTAGCGAGACAAAGTTCCACCTCTGCTTTTTGTCCGCAACAGGAGTGCAACATGAATCCCCTCCTGGGCATCTTATTTTTTTCTGTTTTGATTTATTTTAAGGGCATTAAGGTCTTTTATCATCCCATAACCTTTTCCAACCCTTTTTGGATGAATATTGTGTCTTAAACACGTTATTTTCACCTCTCAGAATCCCTAAATATCACTCCATAAGAAAAATAGGAGAAACCACCTAGGGTTTGAAGATTTTAAACTCCGAGTGTCAAATTTCCCTATGTTCTCTTCGCTTTCAAGATATGTGGGACTATCCTAAATCTCATGGGAGTAATTTCAATGTTTTTAACAAGTTTTAAAAATGTATATGTATGTACATGGAATGAGTTTAGGAAAATGTTTGAAAATCATAGATCATAAACCCATGTTTGATGAAATTATTTAATTACTAGGGGATTTTTCCATGAACTTGACTTATAGTCATATGTACATATATTATCAATTTTGAAAAGTGATTTAAGAGCATGATTTATAAAATCCCTCTCGCATGATGAAATTTTTTGTCTTAATATTTTATGAATTGTGAAATGAGTTTGAGAGCACGAACTAAATGTCCCCCTTTTTTATCATGAAATTTATGTGTTACTAGTGTTGGCGCTGATTTATGACTGATGATAATTCTTGACTTTTAACTACTATGCATTGTCATTTTGCATGTTTTTGAACAGGTTCTTCTCATGATAAAGTTTTTTCTGTCCTAATGAAGAAATCACTTTTGATTGATGAAAGAATTGGCCACCATGTGTTAATGACTTGAAAAGAGAGTATTTTGCATAAGTTTTCATTTTTTTTAAAATATGATCTCTCGTGTGATGTTTAAATCTTTTGGTGTTCATTAACATATTTTTTAATGGAAAGTGTTGTAGATTTGATATGATATGATATGGCTTGCAAGTCTAGGTATGACGATACCTAATATGAAATTCCCTTAACATGAAAGAGAGGAATATTTAAAAGAATGGAGCATGGTTTTAAAGTACTAAAACTTGGGCTTAAAGTAAGTGAGATGGTCACCCAAAGAAGGCATGACATTAGATAACGTATTGCTCGAAATTGTGTGTTGCTGATACGAGTTTCTTATGTCCTGAAATATGGATTGTATGTTGGCAAGGTCCCTGGGGTATATTATGTTTGACGTACCCCAGTTATTGCGGCAAACTAAAATTGAGGGCTTGGCCACCGAGTTAAGGATTGATTCCATATATCACGTGGATTGGTATGAATGTAGGGTGAACCATCGTGCTCAAAAGTAAATTAAAGAGTTGATTCAATGTTGTTTTCACAATGCTCTAAATTATGTTATATGAAATTTAAGATATTATTGGGTTAGTTATACATACCAATACTCTCCAAGTATTGACCCCTCCCCCCCTCCGATATTACGGGTTTCGAGGTATAGTTCCATGCTCCATCTATTCAGTAGAACATTTGGGATATAACAGAGTTGGTGACTGTCCATCTTTTGAAAGGCACATATTTATATGTTGATTTATTTTAGTCTATGGTCTGGTTGGGGGCCTTCTCCTGGCCAAGACAGTTGCATTCAGTAGAGGCTTCGTAGACAAGATTTTGAATATAGTATTATCGCAACTTCATTGATATACTTTGATTTATGACTTTCCATTGACTATTATTATATCTTTCGCACATTGATTTATGTATGAATTAAGCATGTAAATGACCACAAAAAATTTATCAAATCATACGAGAGTTCTTAATATCAAAAGCGTATTAAACTTATGCAAACACACTCTCTTTACAAGACTTTAATACGTGGTGGTCAATCCTTTCATTAACTACATGCAATTTCTTCATTAGGAAACCATAGCATTTACAATAGAAATCACCTCTTTGAAAAACACTTGAAACCACCATCCATAACAAGTAAATAGCCATTTAAAATTAGGAATCATCTCCATTCATAAAACAACCCCAACATTTGTTATATGTAAATCTCATGATCAAAAGGGGGCTTATAATTTATTCTCTCAAACCCAATTCTCAAATAATAACATGCTAAGACCATGAATTTAATACTCGGGAAAGAAATTTCGCAGTTCATATTCATAAATCACTTTTTGAACACAGATCATGTATGCAAAAGATTATAAATCAACCTTATGGAAAAACTCTACGATAACTACGTACTTTTATCAAAACAGGTTTATGATGCATGCTCTTTAAACAATTTCCAAAAACCATGTCATATACATACATATATATCTTTAAAACTTGTCTAAAACATAAAAATTTATGCCAATGAGATTTACGATAGTCCCAATACCTATTTGACGAACAAAATTGGAGATATCTTGAATCTAAGCCTTGCAAGCATGGGTTTGTTTAAAGAAACCCTAAATTTTCTCTCTTGAGAGTAAAGAGGAGAATAAATGATGAAAAACTAACATAATAAAAGTAAAATAGCATTTAAATCATATTTTAAGTCGTGGGGTAGGGTTTTAGGGTACAAAAAAGAACAAAATAGCCCAAAAAAACTACAAAAATGCAGAATTTTCCTCGGCTGATGACTACATTGACGAGTCGTCAATTTAGTGACGTCCCGTCACCCTAGTATTCAATTACAGATGGAATTTTCTCTTTTCTGTTTAAGGGTGACAACTAGGGTTGACGGTTCATCATCCAGTTGATGTCTCTTCAACTTAGTTGACACCTAGTTGACAACTTGTCAACTTCGTCGTCGCCTTTTGACAGTCCAACACTCCAAAGTAAAACAATCATAACTTCCTACTCCGATGTCGAATTATGGTGACACCACTTTCATTGAAAATAATACTCTAAGGTCTTTCCTTTGGTATATAGTAAACCTCGTAATGCATTATATACTAGGACTAATGGTCGGTATAAGTTGGCCCTAGTTGAAACATTCACTAAAACTTAATTGATAGCAAAGTTCTCAACTTGACTTTGAGTTTGCAGATTTTTGTGGCCTCAATTCATATTCAAAGTTATTCCCAAACTATGGAATTGATCATCACACATATATTCACATGGAATCATTGGGTTTGGGTCTATATGCCTAGGAACAATGGTTTGAATTCTAGCCCAAAAGTGTGGGGTGTTACACTTTATCATCCAAATTATGATGTTTTCCAAAAGTTTTGTTTTTTAATTTAGCATTTTATACTTATTTGTAGTCTAGGAGAGATGTCAACGTACCTAGCAACATTAAAAAAACAGTTATCCAACTATTCAACTTCTTCTCTTTCCTCAAAAGAATCTGCATCTTATAGAATATGTTGAGAAAAATAATGACCTCCAAAAATTATAATTCCTACTAGTTTTAACATATGTACGAGAGTCCAATTTTCTAACATTATTAGTTACAAGTTCATTAAGATGATCATTGCTTGCAATATTATTATTTGGACTGCCCGTATAAGTCGTAACATGTCCTACAGCTAATGGTAGTACTACCAAGGCATGGTTAGGTACAAATTTAGGGGCTAATGAAGCCTGAAAGGGGATGTAAGGTTCTCATCGTGCATCATGTCTTCCCATCTCTTTGGGCTCATATCACAATTTTGGACATTCTCCATGTCAAACTTGTTGGTTCAGTGCACTAGAGTTAAGACCATCATTGTATCCACATTTGGTCATTACCCATAGAGATTAGTTTTTATCGATTGCCATCTTGTTTCTCAGCAAAGAACTCCAAAGATTGTGAGAAGAACCAATATTGGCACTATTTTTTTCCTCCAAGGATTATGGAACTAGGAATGTTACTTATAGCTAATTCTTAGCAATGTTTTATCGAGAGAAGTGCCTAGATAAATAATTAGCTAACTTTTGATGGAATACTAATATTAATTCTCAAATCTTAAGTCCTAACAAATTGTCAGATTCTGGAAACACTAAGCTCAACACAAATTTTGATGGATCGCCAGACTTATAAACACAAATATTGACAAATCTCCATAATTGAATTGGCTACAAATCCTTTATCGATTTCTCTCGACCCAGCTAATTGGATCGTGCAGACACTTACTCTATTCTATTCATATTGTAGAAATTGTATCACCCACAAAAAAAATGCGAAAGAAAATTACGAATATCATTAGCCGTTAATTATTTCCTCAAAATGATTAAATTGTCTAGATGAAATAATAAAAATACAATCTATACAAAAGAAAAATAAATACAACTATTTTTCTATTAGTGTAAAAGGAAACTAGGTGTGTAAAAAAATACTATTAAATAGAAATACCCGCAGTTATATTTTAAGTAAACTGCTTGTGTATGCGATAAATATAATATAATTAATCATTAGTGTAATTTAATTAACTATAACCATTTTATTATTATTTATTATAAACTCTATGAAATAAAATTACTTGTAATTACATTAAATAACCTGCTTGTGGATGGAAGTAGTCGTCGTCGTAGCAATAGCAACAGGAAAGTGATGAGAAAATATTGAAATATGACTGGTCACAAATTTGAAAGACATTAATTTAATGTCTAAAAATATTTATTTTGTTCTGCCAATTTATATCTTAATTTTGTAATCCTATACTGAAGAGTGTAAAAGAATACTATAAAATAGAATTACCCATAATTATATTTTAAGTAATCTACTTGTGGAGGGGATACGCAAAATCAAGTAGCAGCAGCAGCAGTAGCAGTAATAGTAGTAGTAGTAGTAGTAGTAGTAGTAGTAGTAGTAGTAGTAGTAATAGTAGTAGTAGTAGGAATTGATGAGAAAAATTAAGATATGGCTGATCACAATTTGGAAATACATTAAACTAATGTCTAAAATGTTTACATTTACACCTAAATTATGTAATCTTATTCTGAATCTTTATTAGGGAAATAATTTTGTGACATTTACCTTCAAAATTTAATATCAAAATGCCCCTACCAATTTCTACCCACTTTACTCAACACTGTAAAAATTCATCTAACTAACTTCTATATTTTTATTTTTATTAGAAAGAATAAATTTAATGGATAATTTTATCCCATCAAAAAGGGTAGAAATGGGGACATCAACTCCACGCCAGTCATAGATCTGCAAAACCCATGACAGATCAAGAAGGTCATCAAGGATTTTGAGCAGTCCATTTAGAAATTGTTGTGCAGTCTCATCTTTTTCCACAGGTTTAGTAATACAATAACTCCTTGCTCTAGAATATATTTCTTGTTGACTGTGTAATTCCAAAGCTCAGAGATGATGTATCTTTCACTCGGGTTGTAATCGTTAATCTCTGCCAAAGTTGTTGTGGCAGCTTTGTAAACTTCATCACCATAATTTTTCATCATGTCTTTCAGCTTTTCATCTATATCATCCACCACGTTCTTAGATTTGTCAACAACCATAAAAATTTTGATAGGATGCCATCTAGGGTCTCTAAGGTATTCCTCCCACAATGAGCATAATTTCATAGCTCTTTCATCTGCTCATGACTTATTATAATTTCTCTCCATTGCTTCATGGAATAGTCTGTTGTCGAGCTCCCCCATACTCTTCACAACAATTGGAACCACTCTTGATATCTCCTTTAAGCCATTGACCAAATTCTTTTCGAGCGTTATGCATCTCATTGTTAGTGTTTCTTTCCTTCACTATCAGAGTTTGATTTAGATCTTTCAAACCAACGTATTTTTATTCCTTATATCTTAATCTTAGGGACTCGCCAACCTTTTTCATAACTTCTTGATCACCTTCATCTTAAATATGTTTCATCAGATTCAAGGACTATTCATTTGTTGGTGAGGATTTTTTGACCAACGTTTAATTCAGAATTTATAAAAAGATCATCGCAAACAAGTGCATAGTCCTTAAACGCGATGAAACATGTTAAAGATGAAGGTGATCAAGAAGTTTCAAAAAAGGTGGAAACACCCCTTAAAAGTTTAAGAGAAAAGGAAAAAGAATACAATGATTTAGAAGCATTAAATGAAACTCTAATAGCGAAAGAAAGAAATAGTACTGATAAGCTGGAAGTCACTCAACAATAGTTCGTTAATGGCTTAAAGGAACTACCAAGAGTTGAATTGGTGTTATTTGGGTTGGAGAGATCGACAAAAGACCATTCCATGATGTAATGAGGAAGAATTATGATGAGTCATAAAAAGATGAAAGCGCTACAGAGTTATGCTAATCGTGGGCTAAATTTCATAGAGTTCCTAGATGGCATCCCATCAAAGTCATTAAGGTTAACCATAAACTTGAGAATGTGACAGATGAAAATATGAAATACTTGAAGAAAAATTATGGTGAAGAAGTTTATGAAGCACTCACGGCTGCTTTGATAAAGATCAACAATTACAACCTGAGTAGAAGATACATAATCTCATAGCTATACAATTATGCATTCAATAAGGAATTTACTCTGGAAGAAGGATTTATTATGTTATTAAACCCGTAGAAAATGAAGAGAAGTCAGGTGATACAATATAGATTAGATTCAAGCCGTTTACTAGAAGTTAAGATCAGGAGCTCCAAATGATCCAAGGATTGTTCATGAAGAGTATGTACTTGATGAAGTCTTTTCACTATCAAAAGGGTGTCATTTCTTGATGATCCCACTTGTATTGAGTCAAGGATCGATGGAGGGGAAAATGGAATGAAAATTGTGTCTAGAAAGACCCTTGGAAGGGACATGCACCTAATACTCTTTGGATCCTCCTTTGATCCGCTCTAGCATTTCAAGAGCGGGTCAAAACAACCCTTGGAGGGCCTTTTCTTGTAATTGGGTCACGTTTTGGCCTTAAATGTGTAAAAATTTGCCAAAATATAAATGCTTGATAACAAAAACAACAACATACCCAATATATTTGCACCAAGTAGGGTATAGGAAGAGTAAGTGTACTCATTCCATACCACTACCTCAAATGCAAGATACAGAGGCTGTTTTCGATAGACCACCGACTCAAAATAAAGCAATCTAAGATTAGATAAGACAAGCAATAGTAATATAACAATATACAATAGAAATTAACATATTCAATAATACCAAAATCAAGATACTCTAAGTACACATAAAATCATACAACATCCTGACTTAGACTAACCTTCTACCCTAATTCGCCTCCTCCGCAACTTCTTTTCTAGGGTTATGTCCTCGGTAAGATGAAGTTACTCCATGTCATGTCTAATCATCTCCCTCCAATATTTCTTATGTCTACCTCTACCTTACTTGAAATCACCCCTAGCCAACCGCACACACTTCGATACTGGGGCATCCGTTCTCCTCCTCAAGACATGACCAAACCATCTCAACATTTCTTCATCTTAGCTTTCACCGAAGAAACTCCTACCTTATCTTGAATAACCTTATTTCTAATCCTATCTTTCCTAGAACACCCGTGCAATTACCAAAGAATTCTCATCTCTGCCACCTTTATCTTCTAGATGTGGGTTTTCTTAATACGCCAACACTCTACCCCATACAATAAAGTAGGTCTAACCACCACTTTGTAGAACTTTCCTTTATTTTTGGGAGATACTTTTTTGTCACACAAGCTACCAGAGGCGAGACTCCATTTAATCCACCCTACCCCGATATGATAAGTGACATCCTCGTCAACCTCTCTATTATCCTAAATCATCAACCTGACATACCTGAAACTATCTCTATTATAGATAGAATGAGTGTTAATCTTAAAATCCATATCGTACTGAAAAGATACCTCACTGAACTTACACTCCAAATATTTTCTCTTAGACCTATTCAACCTAAACCCATTAGACTTAAGAATTTGCCTTCAAACCTCCAATTTATCATTAACTACACTATGTTTCTCATCAATCAAGACTACATCATCCGCAAAAAGAAAACAATAAGGCACCTCATCCTGAATGTGCCACATCAAAACATCAATCACCAAGGCAATAATAAATAGACGAAGCATCAATTCTTTATGTAACCCATCAAGAAAGAAAAGTGTTCCAAGTTCCCTCCCCTAGTCCTAACACGAGTCTTAGCTCCTTTGTATATATGATTAATTGCCCTAATATATACTTTAGGTACACTTCTAGCCTCTAAAAAAATCAAAATAACCTCCCCAAGAACTCTATATAGGCCTTATCTAAGTCGATAAACACCATGTGAAAATCCTTCATCCGTTCCCTATACTGCTCTACCAGTCTCCTAATGAGATGGATAACTTATGTAGTCGAGCGCCCTGCTAAAACTCCAAATTGATTTTTAGAAATAGTAACGATTCTTCATAATTCTTCATAACCTCAACTCTACCACTCTCTCCCAAACCTTTATAGTGTGACTCAACAATTTGATACCCCTATAATTGTTGCAGTCTTGAATGTTGCTGTTATTCTTATACAACGGAATCATTGTGTTCCACCTCAAATCTTTAAGAATACTCGCCATCTTGAAAATTATGTTAAACAACAGAGTCAACCACTCCATACCTGCCTCTCTTGTGCACCTTAAAAAATCTACCGAAATATCATCTGGCCCCTTTGCTCTACCTCTATGCATCCGACTAATATCCCCCATAACCTCTTCAACCTTAATACACCTATAATAGCCATAATATAATAGCCATAATCTTAAAACCTCTCGAAATGCTCCAAATCCCCCAACACAATGCTAGTATCCCTTCCTTCGTTCAGGAGCTTATGAAAGTAAGATTGTAATCTCTTTATAATATTCCCCACCTCTACCAAAACTTTTCTATCCACATACTTAATACACTTTACCATATCCAGGTCCCAAACCCTCCTCTCCCTAACCTTGGTGAGCCTATACAACTTTGTATCCCTACCTTTACTATCTAACACTGTGTATAAACTCTCGAAATCAGCATCCTTAGCCCTCGTGACCACTAACTTCTCCTCTCGCCTAGAAATCTTATACTCCTCCCTATTCTTTCATTTATCTACTCCATCCTTACTTTGCCAACTTTACATATGCTCTCTTCTTGGCTTCTACCTTCCCCTTCACGTATTCATTCCACCACCAGTCCCTTCGATGCTTTCCCAAACAACCTACCGAGACCCTTAACTATTGTTTAATTATCTCCCTAAATCAATTGGTAGTCTCGTCCCGCATAATATCGACATCCCCTCCAATCCCCCAAGCCTTCCTCGGTATACATTGGATAAAAGTTAGACTACCCTATCTAATCCTCGACTGATCCTCCATACCTCTGCTCCTCTACTCTTTTATGATCTCCAAGTGTATCACTAAAAGCCTATGTTGTATTGAAATACTCTTAATCTATAAGACCTTACAATCTTTACAAATAGCCCTATTTTCTAAGGAGCAAGAAGTCAATCTGAGTCTTGGCTATCAAACTATAGAAGGTAACCAAATAAACCTCATTCTTGGGAAAGTTCATATTAACTATCACCAATCCAAATGCCCGAGCAAAATCCAAAAGTGCCACTCTTTCAGCATTTCTTACACCAAACACATGTCCTTCATGCACATCATCATAATCTTTTGAAGAAGACACTATATGCCCGTTGAAATCCCCTCTTATGAAAAGATTCTCACTGTAGATGACACTCTTCACCATCTCATCCAAATCCTCCCAAAATCTTATCTTCGCTTCATCATCCATGCCTACATATGGTGCATACACACTAATAACATTCCAAGAAAACCCTCTAATAACTAGATTAATTGTTATCATCTTATCATTAACCCTCTTAACCTCTACCACTTGCTTCCTAACCTAATATATACTAAAATACTTACACCATTCATATTCCTCACTCTTCCTGAGTTCAAAAACTTATAACCATCTACTACCCTATCCTTAGAACGTACCCATTTGTTTTTTTGGGGACAAACTATATTAATTTGACTTTTCCTAATAATTTTCACTAGCTCTAATGAATTCTCTGATAAAGACCCTACATTTCATGATCCTACTCACAATCTATTACCGTCCTTAGCCCTTTTACCCTTACTACCCCTGCCCCTGCCCCCTCCTTCGTCCATGACCCCAACTCTAACCCCGACCCAAGCCTCGCCCAAAGAAATGACCCTATGCTAACACCATCAAACACAACCACCAGAGACAGCACTGAACAATAATACTAAGAGCACGAAGCTTAGACAACAATGCAAACCAATAAAGTACTATCAAGTCCACACTTTGGAACTACTATAAACATCAAAAAGGAAAAAACACAAATGGATTAACAAGTAAACCACTATAATGAAATACAAAAATCAACAAGTAAATCATCACCCACAACAAAGATTGTCAGCCAAGACGTGAAGAAAAAGGGATAGAAATAGGAATAGTGATCAAGACAACTAGTAGCAACCACTAGAATTAAGAAATCCATACACACAACTAGAATAGAGAGAGTGAGTTCACACGATCGAAGATAGGTTGGTATACTTGGTTAAGTCACCAAATTTTGGCAATTTGCAATGAAAATTGGTCGCCAAAATTATGTTGTCAACACCTGAGAAGATGTGGCAGATCTAACCTTGTAGTACCTACAAAGGGTTAGAAGGAAAGAAAAGAGAGAGGTCACCGAAAATTGGTCGTAGGAAATAGGCATCGTCACCTCGGCGATGCGAGAAGGAGTCGACAGTAGAGCAGTCCACTGGAGAGGCCTATTGTAGTAGAGTCTTGCAATAATGTAGACCCCCATGTAACAAAGAGGGTCGCTGGTCATTTGGGTTTGATCGGAATTAGACGTCAGAGTAATTGAGTAGGATCTCGCCTTCGTTAGAATTGGATTCTGTTTTGATCTTACCAGAGTCAATCACAGGAGTAGGTCGGAATTATTATTTGCAGTTGTTGGTGCTCTTAATTAAAATTTGAAAATGTTGAGCGTCAAGCGGAGAAATTAAGAAAATTTATGAAATAGAAACTACTGTTTTGCTCATTGGAAATGGTAATGTGGAAAATACTTGATTATTGATGACAACTTCTTCATTGAGTGAGAGAGAGTTGGTAAACATAAGTTGAATTTTGATTTAGAAACATTTGTTTAGAGGGGTATCAATTCTCTCTTATTCTCAATGACAGTTAGGTGTTACATTAAGTTTTAATCGAGGGTATTAGGATTTAATATATCCTTTTGTTCTTAGTTACTCCTTCTTCTGGTGTCTAACTTCTATCCCTTTTCGATTATCACATTACCTTTCATATTCGATTCTAGTTATTGTAGTTCAATTCTTTATCATTTTTTACCTGAGGCAAGCTTGATTTCATTCCTACGAAGTCATTCGTGGATCTAGTCATCTTAGAAAATTAAAAAATCACAAAAAAGTTTTGCTATTCAAATTTTAGGTCTTAAGTGACATTTTATATTTTTTATTATACTATTTTTTTTTGTTTTCTAGCATTAGATTTGCGTTCCCTAATAGTATTAGAATCCAAATATCAACTTTGAGCTAAATCAGAGTGATATTGAGTATTAAACTAATATTAGAAGCTTGGATTTGAAAAAAAAGTTTAAATTGGGTTGCAAGATTTGAAGTCTTCGGTTAGGAATTTGAGCAAAATAATGTGTGGAATGAGTTTAGAATGATGAAAAGTGCCTAGATTTGAATTTTTAACTCATTCCGAGCAGAGGTGTTCTTGGTATGTTCTTGAAAAGATTGATATTTAAATCTTGAAAGTTCATCCAAAAAGTGAGTGTTTGATTCAAAAAAAAAAAGCAAGAAAGAGATTGAAAAGGTGTTTGTTCTAAACCATATCCAAATGATTCCAAGAACATTATAGTAGAAGTGCAAAGGGGACCAATCAAGGGGCATTTTCACCTTTTTTTTCAAGCAAGAGGAGGACAACTTGCTCTCAATCTACCTAGCAAGTTTGCTGGAGATGATGCCACATCTCAAGGCAGTGTCCAAGTCTCATTTTCTGTGCATCCTACCTTGGACATGCATTGGAGATGCTTCCATATCTCAAGGCAGTAAGCAGCCTTCCCCTCCTATGCTGGAAGTGCTCCTCCTGGAGAAACCTTCTCTTCCAAGGTGTGTGACACCTTCCAAACGCAGATCAAGCCTCCCCAATGTCAAATTCAAGTTCCAAACTCTTTCTAAGACTTATAAACTCCAATTTTCTTTTGTTTGATTCCTTAGTTTCACTTCTTGAATCCTAAATTCATCTCTAGATTCTTAAACTATCAAACAACTAGTAATTCACTTACAAAGTGGTTGATTAGTTCAAGAGTCCAAATTTTTCATTATCCGATTTCAATCAAACTTTTTTTTCTTTTACATATCATAGTTAGTTCTTGATCTAAGTATTTACATCTTTAATTGAGTCTTTCAAACAAGAATCTAATACTATCAAGAGTAGCACTTGACATCTCAATTACTACATGAAGTATAAGCCATCTTACAACATATGTGAACCAAGTGTGAGGTAAAAAATGGGGTGAGGAGTTCTGAGGTTAATTTCTCAAATGCTAACGTGTATGCTGTCTTTTTGAGTGTCTTTATTCATAGGTATAATGTCTATAGAAGGAAAAACCTCCCAAACCATATAAAATAACTCAACAAGTATTACTTTAACGACCATTAAAACTCTCAATGGTAAAATTAATTCCATGGATGCAAAGATAATTTCACTTGACCTTAAGGTGGATTCACTTTATGAAAGTGTGACCAATAGTAGTGGAAGACTGGATAACGTGGAAGGTCAAATAAACTCATACCTATCCATACCTCAACACTACCAGGCCTCGACAAGTAGGTATGCTCCAAATCCTTCTGTTCGCATTTCCCCTAAAAACCTCCATTAAATTATCAATCTACAAATAAAAGGCCATGATTCCATTCACCAAGCCACTACCTATCCACAAAAACAAAATCACGTTCATCCACTCCAACCTCAATTAAACCAAACTCAACAATACGAACCTCAGAAACAAAACCCTAACCTCCACTAAACAAAATTACACCATTCCAAGCACCCTTTAACCAAAACCAACCCATCCAAATCAATGAAGAAGAGACGGAAGAAGAACAAAAAGAGTTTGGAACTATCACGACTCGAACCGGGGCCCTGGTCGTGATGAACATCCAAAACCATAAAGTCCCGAACGTCCTACTATATCTAGTATACATGCACAACATTTATAAGATAAAAAAAATGCGAAATATAATCTAATACGGAAAAATGGTCATACTCTTGATTTAATTTAACAATGAAGGATAAAACCCAAATATCAACTAAACAACATCTGAAACAGTCTGCGAAATCTTTACAACATCTGAAAGTAACAACTATCTGAAAACTAGGATAAGGACCCCAGTAGACCAAAAGCATAACAAGTGACATAATCTGGAAGACATAGGCCTTCTGGAATAAAGAAGGCTCACCAACTGCACACATCCTTGTTGTCTAAATACTCTATGGCTTTGCAGGACTCATGAACTAATCTTTAGACCCCAGGAGGTAGGGGGTCAATACAAATGTACTGGTATACAATGCAAATCCAAAATAAAGATTTTATATAAATAAAATAGTTGAGAGCTAGTCGTAAAACATCATGAAAGATATAAATTCAAAACACACAGGTATTTATGATAATCATAAAACCTTTCTGTCAATGCAGTTTTTCTAACCTTTGTATTACTTCTGAGTTAGGTGGCACTCCCCTACAAGTCTGATATTCCTCAGGATATATGGAATCTGCCTTTGACTCGACGGGGAAGCCCCCAGCCCGAGTGTGACTCAAGGGTTGGAGTATCTGATACTGATATGCCACAGGTCACAAGGCCAGCGTATAATAATATACCCGGATAGGCAAATCACGATTTCGGGCAATGAGTTGTCTGAACTCATGCCCTCTTCGGGGAACCATCTAAGCTCTTTTTATGCCCAATTTTATCCTTTTTTGTATCATGCATTATTCTTGTTTCAACATCTGAAAAAATTGATTTCAAACATGCATTCTATTCTATTCTGAATTACTATGGCATTATCTAAATTGGTGTCGTCACACAAAGACTTGCAAGTCCAATTTCGGAGCCATAATGCATCATGCATGATTCTTTCACTAAAACTCAGTTCAGACCACCCAAACATGTAATTAGTATAAGAGATTTCATATTTCGAAAACATAAGTCAAAACTATGCAAAAATTCTCATCATTTCCATGAACAAGTGGTGGTCATGTAATCTTTACAAACCATGCAACTCTTTTCATTATATGAATATTTTCAACATTAATCACCATAAACTACCCTCTCTTTTGAAATTAAAATCATAATCCAAATATAACAATACTTAAGGAATTTCATATAATGCTTTTGAAGATGCATTAAAAACAATCCATAGCATATGATAAGTAAAGAAAAATCATAATAAGAGAGGGATTTTTCATGAGTCATGTTCTAAATTCAATCATCAACCTTAAAACACATGCCTACATATATATATAACTTCAAATTACTTTGGGGGGAAGGCCTAAAGGACAAAACAATATCATCAATGCCTCTAAAAGATGAATTTATTCATAAATCCGAAACAATTTTCTTAAAAACATGATTTCTATGCCCATGAGATTTTAGAAAAAAACTCCACGTACCTTAAATTGGAAGCTTTTGAATGAAATCTAGGTTTTGCGATGCTATACGTACGATTTATGGGTGCATCTTTTATCCCTCACGATGAGTATCCCGAATCCTGAATTATTTTCGAATTTCTACGGTTGAATTTTGAGGAATCTTGATTTTTGTTTTGGGACTAAAGGGTGTTGTTCTTGAGAATTTTGAAGATAATGACCATATTTTGGTCAATTGGTATTACAATCCCATGTTTAAGATGTTACAGGTGTGGGTGAAAGGACTAAAATACCCCTAAGGAAACAAACAATGTCGCAGTTGTCCCTCAGTTGGCAACCTGATAGGCTGAAGTAAATTTGACATAACTTCTTACTCAGATGTTGGATTTGAATGAAACTAATTGGATTGGAAAGACGACTCAATGTTCTTTCATTTGATATATATAATATCTCCTAGTTAATTATAAACAGTAAGTTGTGATCATTGGAAGTGGACCCTGAAATTAGGGCCTGAAATAAGCCCGAAATGCGAGAGCATTTCAAACCAGTGAGTTATTTCACTAAAATGCACCCAAGATGCGTCCGGAATGTGCCCAAGACGTACTATTGACTTTCCCTATCGGATATCAACAAAAATATTAAGAAACAGAGGTTGGGAAGGTCGAAAAAAAATTCCCGAAGTTTGGAAACTCAATGATTCTAAGTCCATTTTTACAGTTAGAAAAAAATTTCTACTCTTTTCAATTCTATGAGCATACTATTAGGAGCTAACACGTAGAGGATTCTTGCGGGGTGTTACAACGATGATTTGATTTCTAGTTCACAAATGCAGGGTGTTACATTATATCCCCCATGGGATCATTCGTCCCCGAATGATGGGTAGGAATGTGGAAGTTTTATGGGTATGGACTAATGCAAACATAGTGTGTCCTCTAAGAAAGAATATATCTAATTTGAAACATTTAAACTTCTATCATGAAACTGAATTCTGAGCTAACTTGACTTTACTTGCTTCAAGAAGATGATTTATGTTGAGAGTTTAGAATATCCTTGGAGTGTTCATGATCCAATCACACACATTGAATTGAGAATTTATAACTTAGGCAAGTATGAATCATTAGGCAACAGGAATTAGATCGTACCAGGGTATTATACTGCCTGAGCTAAAATACTTGAAAGTATTTGAGATTATGCTCTGAACTCGTATGAACTAAGTCATGACTAAATAGTTGAATCAGAAACATGATGCTTGGATTAAACTGAATATCTAATTTACATAGATAGAATAGATTATCTCTTGGAATGGATATACGTCTGAGACTTCGGATAGTAGAACTAGGTGAAAAGGTGGAAAACCACCGTAACTTGTCTGCCTAACTATTAGACTGAATTATTGGCTATACAGACTGAATTATACTGGGCCCTCATACTTAACTGGAGTATCTCTTCAAAACTCTTTGTGAAGAAGTGCTAGTAGCATTAGGGGGGGGGGAAATAATCTTGGGCATGAGTTACTCAAGACATCTAACTAAGGAATCACAACAATGACACTACTCTATAACATGTAATATAGATATATAACTCAGAAATTAGGATAGAATTATCAGGCCTTAGGCAATACAACTTCTTACTTTCCAGCTTAGCACACTTTTTGAATATCCCTTAACTGTACTATTCTCCTTAAATACCATATTCGTTTCATTCGAGCTATTATTCTCATATAGGAATTTATAAATCATTCTACTAATGTCTAAGGTAGCTTAAATCCTTTCACTATGATCAAGCCTAACTCCAAGTTACAAAAATACAACATGCCGCACCACTATACTAGTCAAAACCATATGATTCAACCTTCCATATCATTTTAAAGTTCACACCCTAAGCATATCATGCCTTACCACTTCAATGACTAACTCTGATCGCTTACTATGGGTTCACTAGCACATATTGTGTTTCTTCACTAAAATCTCAACATCTCATTAAAGCCTATCTTTATAACCACATATGAACTTCAAGGAAAACACCCAAGAAGACATACTTCATATATTCTCTAAACCACTATCAATATAACCCCCATGCGCTCTCCAAGAACATAAAACCTTGAAGTATGGAAGGATATTATATGAGATTTGACACTTAACTAAGGCCTGAGGAATAGCAAATCAACATCAGGGATTTATCAAAATAAATCTGAATTGAGGGCATACACGGCTATAAGCTGAATTTTGCCAATCATTAGGAGTATAGCATGAGTTATAGGAACTGAGCACACTATAAAGCATGAGTACATGAGTGATGAGTTGCATGACCTCCAATTTTTTTTCTAAGTTCACAGCTTATGAAATGTGATTCCGACTATTAAATGAATTGGGACCCATTATTAAGGGACTAGAAGAGTACATGATTCTCTATCATATGCATGGATATGAACTATGATCATGGAACTGAATCGTAAGGCATGAGTAGGTATTGGGATCACTGAAAAATTCTGAGATAAGAATGGGTTGAGTCTTACCCTCACTTCTTGATGTTCTATATCTTACTGACATCACTACTAGAATTTGAGAGTCTAACTTGGTTATTTATTCATTCATTCATTCTATACTTACTGCACTCTAGGATCTGAAAAACAACCATACACGAATATCATAGAACTTAACCCGAATGACCACACCTGAAAAGGGAAACCCCACTGGTAATATTAGCTTTTGGGATACACTCTATTATTCTATAGCCACCAATAGACATCATATAATACTTAAACACTTACTAACTTTAGATCTTCATGAGTATCCCCATAGTCAGAGTGCACATCCTCTAGTGCTTCAACTCTTATTTCTGTCGGTTCAACCGTCAAAAATTAAAACTTAGATTCTAACACTTAATATGGATATCACCAAGCCTTTGATGAATCATACTACTTCCGCTATAGCCTACCAATATCGCGACTCCAAACTTACATCTCTCTACTATGAGAATTAAGATGAAAAAAAAACTCAACACTATCAATCAAAACTCCTTAACATGGATATTTAGAATACCATATACCATCTACTAGTCTTTCTTCACTTACCTACTCAATAGTACTACTAGCCACATGAAATATGTAATAGTATTACAAATGTCACAACTCCATATCACCTTGGGCATACTTCTACATCATACATACAACATCATACTTCATTACGAATCGAATAAACTTAAGCCATTACATACACCATTCAAGCCTATTAGATCACTGTCATATAACTAGTATCATTAACCATGAAATCATCACATCCACCCTCATGGACATCAACTGTTCAAACTTAATGTCTAGTTCTAAACATGATTTTCAACCCAACCTTATACACAATTCTTACAAAACATCCATCATTAATCTTAAGACACTATTCTTACATCCACATTCTATATTTAAATTCAAGCCTATAGTGTAGCATCAATCGTCTACCACTAATGACAAATGGAACATAATATACTAGTCCATCAAATTGGGACATTCTAACCAAATACCTCAAAAATCTACTACACACCTTCTCATAAGTAGTACTAGTTTACAACTACCAATGAAAAGAAAGTTAAGAGGGGTTAAAGTCACATAATAGACATGTCCAACCATAATCTTATATTACAACCTCATACAATATTATCTACTTATTGTAATACCCCGTATATTTCTAAGCTAGAAAATGAATCATTGTTCCTACATATGAAACCTTTTATCCTGTGATTCATGTTTGAGTACATGAATTATGATGAGTATCATAGTGATAATAGAGCTTATGATGTGTTAATCATGTTCATAAGAGTCACTTAGAGTAAGCCAGGCTAAGAACTTTTGAATCCACCAAGTTTTCATGTGTGATTTCACATAGGTCATCTTTGAACGAGAATAAATTGGTTTATAGGTGGTATTTTGGCAGATTAATATGCTCCAAATTGAACATAATTGAATATTATTTCCTTCGATACCAAATTCGCCTAAAACGGGCACCCGGTGAAGAACTTATGGCGATTTAAAGTTTCAGCAGCGTCATTTCAGTCAGTGGCGCGTCGCGTCGTAAGCCAAAATGACAATTGTCAATTTCCAGTGTCTCTCTGTGATTCCATAGCATCGCGGTGAGTTTCCAGGTCATAAACAAGTGGCAACGCGATGTCTCCGTATCACACCGGGGGCCCAAATCATGTAATTTTCACAAAAATTTAAATGACGCATCTAGAGGGGTATTTGGGTAATCTTTCCACCCCTATATATTCCATAAACATGGAATTTAGACTAATCCAACCACATTTTACTCTCTTTTCTCAAAATTCTCTCAAGAACCCCATAGGTTTTTCATAGAAGCTTCAAGATTCAAAGGATTTCACCATTAATTTTCACGGATCTTATATCTAAGGTATGCGTAGTGTTCATCCACGGATTTGTCTCATCCGTAGAGTTCAAGAATCAATATTTAAATACTAAATCATGATTTTTTTGTGGTTATATGATTGTATTCATGCTGGTGGTTGTGGTTATTCTATAGAATAGTGATTTAATGAATTTTCATGAAAGTTTTGATCATGTAGTTGGAATCCATGAATTTGGGTGGTTTAATGTGATGTAAATTTATGAACACACCCATTCTTTAAAGAGTGCATGCAAGGTGTTTGATAAAATACTTAGAATTCTAGGAATTTCATGTTTACATGGTCCCATATTATCTATATGACAAGTCCATGTTAACTATACAATTCAATATGAGTTCTAAGCCATTGTTTTATTGCTATTGTTGTGGTATGAAGCATTTATGATAATTGAGTGATATAATATGTACATGATATATATATTCCATGCACTCCCTACTATGCACAAGATGATGAAAACTACATATGGTATATTATCCCCTACTTATGATATTATGAATTGTGGACTCCAATCTTGTGATCAAGTCATGTCATGTGTCTCAGTTTTCTTCTGTCAAGTCCTGGGGGTATTTTTACCCAAAAAATATAGCTGTATGACTAGATCCATGTCATATTGTCACAATAATATCAGTCAATCGATGATCTATAGAACTCAGTCAGTCATGTTACTCAAGAAACCTCAGAAATCTCATGATCTCAGTAAAATCTCAGATAGTAGTACTATTCCGTCAGTCAACAGAAGTCAGTTACTTAGTCCATGCACAGTCAGTAAATTATGATTAGTCTCTTCAGATGGGAGTAGGAGTTAGCACCGAGTGAACCCAAGGATAGGAACTCACCTATTATTTGAGGGTGTGATTCTTAGCAGTCATCCTTGTGTTCCTGAACTATGTAACTAGCATAGGTTAAGACATCATAGCCTGTTATAAGGGTGTATGAGGTGGCTTAACATGTTATATGAGGGTTCCCATCGTTCTCACTAGAGTTACCTATTATATGAGGGTTTCTCACACGTTGTCCTTACTAGTGGCGCATTATTGACACCCTTCCAGTTAGGGCAGAGATTGAACCCCAGCTTAGCCATAATGGCATATATGGGGCATGTTGGTTAAAAAACTACCTCCCACGGTTTTAGACTCAGTCTCAGTAAAAGAACTCAGATAGTTCTTCAGATATCCGTATACCAGGACTGTCCGATATAGTCAAATTAAGTTATAGTACGGAACTCGGATAGTTCCACCAGATTCAAGACTATCAGACACAGTCGCTTATGTTATTAGAACTACAGTTTGAGTCATGTCAGTTATCAGTATACTATGTATTAGCGTACAGATCTAGATATCACATACTCACGATCTCAGTTACTATGTATGTATGTTTGTACTTTTACGTTCATATCAGTCAGTCAGTTAGCATTGTTCATGCATGTAAACCCTTTGCATTTAGCCTACCTCACTCATATACTCAGTACACCAGTTGTACTAATGCATTTTCACTATGGTGCTTTCTTTTCATGTTACACCATAGGTTCAGAGACACGAGTTCCAGACCAACAGTAGCAGTCGCAATCCAGTATACAGAGTTGCAGTGAGTCCTTTTCATTCGAGGACTATATGATCTAATTCATTTATTATTTCAGTTAGTTTTTTTTTGTTTATGGAGTTAGTTTGAGACATGTTCCTTCAACTCCTTATTCAGACAGTACTTAGAGGCTTTCAGATTTAGTTTAGATTTATTTCAGACTTCAGTTGTTTTGTGTATTTTTCACCCACATGGATGTTATGTTTTGATAGATCCTTTATTCAGTTGAACCTTATGGCCTACATGTTCATGTTTTCCACATTATTACATGTATATTATGTAGTTTACAGGTACAGATATCAATCATGGGTTAGCTTATGGTCCTTTGGGTTCATAAGCACCATGTAGCATTTCGGTTTAGAAAATCAGGGTGTTACACTTATATGAATTTCTCGCATCACTCATACTTACCCAAGCGTATATTTAGACTACCTTCAAAATCCACAAACAAACATGAGTCTATAATTATAACTTACTGGCTAATCTAGCCATTTTCATACTTCAAGCAAACAACAATTCACTTTAACTAATAAATCCTTCTCTAGCTTCTACTAAACTAACGCACAAAGACATATCACTTCATTACCAACTGAATCTCATGCAAAAAGATTCGGCTATACATATATTCAATAAATTGCCCTTACCACTTTTCTTACCATTACACCTCTAAACACCTAGTTCTAACCAACAAAAGAACAACAAGTTGCTAGTGAATCAAAATAGGCCTCTCACGGCTTGACTAGACATTGATTTTTGTGTTTTGAACAAGAAGATGGAATGTATAATAGAGCAACTATGCTAGTGAATCGAAAGAGCCCCATACGGCTTCACTAGACTTTTAGTTTCAACAATACAATGATAACAAGATTACAATAGTTAGAAACTTGACACACAATAATCAATAATCTAAGAATACACATCTTACTCTGTATAAATAAAAATCTGAGCCAAACACTTCCCCCATAGACTACCATACAATACACACATGCTACTAGTTACCACATTAGTCTATCACTATAAAGGGATAAATCATCATCAAACATTGGTTATTTAACAAAAATATTTATTTACACAAAAGTCACCCATACTATGACTTCTAACTTTGTGACTTCACATCACTAACTTCTTGGTCCAATATCACTACCAATAGGTCATGACACCGACACTTAACTTATACTACTACTCGGGTGGAAATACAGTTCCTACATTCTTCTGCACATCACCCTCTCTTAAGCATGACATCTACAACATAAATTTTTTAAAAGGACCAAATACACTTAATACTGCAGGCTTAAAAGCACGATTTCATCAGAACCAAAGTTCACACTAGAGTCAATCCACTCTTAAGCACTAGCGGACTCTTCTCAAGTCCTTGCAAAATTGTAAAATCTTATATGATATCAGTAAGAAAGGACCATGCCATTTAGATTCTAGACTTCTGCACTTGAATCACCTCAACAATGAGACATATCTGAAAACATCAAGGTAAGGAAAGAATTGGGATAACTTTACTTTCATATGGACAACACCATAACACGAATTCGAGTACAAAAGAGGAACATTCTGACCACATAGCACAAACTAGAACATGAAGAAAGGTAAATATTCCTAAATTCCTAGTAGCCTCATGTTTATAAGTGTTACACCCCGACGTCTTCTTAGCTAAATTCCATCCATGGAAAGTCTAAGCATTAGCTTTTAAAATGATCTAAATTAATTTTCATGTGGAATTTCCTAGCTTTCAACCTTTCATTATGTAGATGATGGAATTATCTTTCCAACGATATAAGATTCATCCAAAATGGACCCTCGCTGAAGAAGTTTTTAATAATTTAAAGTTCCAGTCGTAAACGTCGTCATTTTGTTGTCTAGCGCATCGTGAAGAGGGTAAAATTGACAATCGTCAAATTACAGTGGGGCTCCGCGATGGTGGCGTATTACGTAGGCACTCAATTTTCCACTCATCAATTTCCAGTGGACCACTGCATTTGTGGCGCGTCGCGGTGGCACCCAAAATTGGGTTTTTAAGTTCAAATTTCCAATTTCGTTTAGGAGTCATTAAGGGTAATTTTGACTTTTCCCTAGCCCTTAAAACCGTCCAAACAAAGGATTTAGGGTATTTTTGAGCAACTTAACCCTACTTTCATCAAAATCATCAAGAATCCACTCTAGAGCTTCAATCAAGAACTTCAAGAAACTCAAGATTTAACTGTGGGTTTTCGAAATTGATTGAAGATTTGAAATCCCCGGATCATAGGATTCAATAAACACCCATTGTTTTCCTATTTTGAGGTACACGGGTTTTTTCTAAAAATCTCATGCGCATAGAAATCATGATTTTAAGAAAGGGATTTTCAGATTTATAAATACATTCATATTTTAGAAATCTTGACAATATTGTTTTAGTCTTTTGACCTTCCCCAAATTGATTTGAAATTATATATATATGTATGCATATGTTTTATGATTTATGAATTAATCGAGAGCATGAAGAAGTAATATACAGATCAAAACTTGCATTGACAGGCAGGTTACATATTTTACAGAAATGCGCCCATGTGTTTCGAAAGCCACTTGATGTATAATGTTTTGAAAAAGTTGTTTCCCAAACTATTTTATTTACATATAAGTTTTATTTTGGATTTATTTGCGTACCAGTACATCTATATTGACCCCCCGCCTCCCTCTAAGTTCTGAGGCTCAGTTTAGGGGTCCAAAAAGGCAGTAGATTCGTCAGACAGAGTTGCAGTGATTAGTTGGTGATCCTTCTCTATTCTAAAAGGTCCGTCTTTAAGATTATATCCCTTATTATTATTTTGGTCTACTGGGGGCCTTGTACCAGTTTTTAGAGAGTTTCCAGATTTTCCTATAGTAGAGATTTCACAGATGAGTCAGATGTTATTAGATGTAGTTTATTTTCAATTTCATACTTATGCTGAATTCAGAATTGACCATGTTTCCTTAGAAAATTATGTTTCCGCATCGTCTTTATTTATATGAATGTTTGCATACTTACTAGAGAGAGAGGGATGTTTCGGGCCCTCAGGGATTGAGATATCCATCACGGCCAGGATCTAGTTCGGTTCATGACAAACTTGGTATCAAAGAACGATTCATGGTCCTAGGGTGTCTGCGAAATCACATCGGGTAGAGTCTTGTTTATAAGTGTGTAGAGCGCCACACTTATAAGTAGGAGGTTACTAGACGTTTAGGAATGTTTTTATTCTTTTCAGGATGCATTCAAAACAATCCATAGCAAATAATATGTAAAGAAAAATCATAACAAGAGAGGTATTTTTCATGAGTCATGCTCTCAATTCAATCATCAACCTTAAAAAATATGCTTACATATATACATAACTTCAAATCACTTTGGGGGGAAGGCCTAAAGGCCAAAACAATATCATCAATGCTTCTAAAAGATGAATTTAATCATAAATCCGAAACCCTTTTCTGAAAAATATGATTTCTATGCCCATGAGATATTAGAAAAAAAAACCACGTACCTTAAATTAGAAGATTTTGAATGAACTCTAGATTTTGGGATGCTACACGTACGATTGATGGATGCATCTTGTAGCCCTCACAATGGGTATCCCAAATCTTGAATTATTTTCAAATTTCTACGGTTGAATTTTGAGGAATCTTGATTTTTGTTTTGGGACTAAAGGGTGTTGTTCTTGATAATTTTTAAGATAATGACCATATTTTGGTCAATTGGGATTAAAATCCTATGTTTCAGATGTTGAAGGGGTGGGTGAAAGGACTAAAATACCCCTAAGGAAACAAACAAGGTTGTAGTTGTCCCTTAGTTGACAGGCTGATAGGCTGATGTAAATTGGGCATAACTTCTTACTCAGATGTTTGATTTGGATGAAACCAATTGAATTGGAAAGAAGACTTAAAGTTATTTCATTTTATATATAGAATATCTCTCATTTAATTATATACAAGAAGTTAAGATCGTTGGAAGTTGACCCTGAAATTGAGGCCTGAAATGCGCCCGAAATGCGGGAGCATTTCAAACCAGAGAGTTATGCCACCGAAATGCGCCCAAGATACGCCCGGAATGCGCCAAAGATGTACTATTGACTTTCCCCATCATATATCAACAAAAAAATCAAGGAACAGAGGTTGGAAAGGTCAAAAATAAAATCCCCGAAGTTTGGAAACTAAAAATGATTCTAAGTCCCTTTTTACACTTAGAAAAAAATTTCTACTCTTTTCAATTCTATGAGCATACTACTAGGAGCTAACACGTAGAGGATTCTTGTAGGGTGTTACAAAAATGATTTGATTTCCAGTTCGAAAATGCAGGGTGTTACAGGAGCATTCGATGAAGACGACATGTTGGTAGAGGAAATGAGAGGTAGTTAAATGGATCAAAGAGGTTATCAAGATCGAGGAAGAATATTTGGACCGGCGCCTAATTGTAGAGGAAACTTAGGAAACCAACCCTAAGGTTATGATCAATGGAACCAACAAGGTAATAGCGATTGAGATGTGGGTATCGATTCCATCAAGGTTAGTCTTTCTACTTTCAAAGGCGAGAGTGATCACGAAGCTTATCTCTCATGGGATTCCTCTTGTGAAAGGATTTTCCAAGTCAATGATATCATCGAAGAGAAGAAGAGTTTCTATGACATAGACCACTTTGAAGGGTATGCCAATACGTGGTGGGATTATGTCAAGAGGTTTGGAAAGGCAATGAATAATAGACAAACACCCCCATGGGATGTATTGAAGGGACTCATGAGAAAAATTTATGTGCAAAAAAGGTATCTACATGAGCAGCATGCGAATTTATATAACTTGAGGCAAGGAAGAAAGAGTACCTTGGCCTATTATGATGAAGTCCAACAATTGGTCTTGAAGCTCGATCATCGAGAGAAGGTGAACCATGACATCATACGCTTCAAAGTTGGGTTGAAAAATGTCCTATTCCCTTAAAACCTATTCTATCTCATAATTTAGTCAAATAAAGGGATTTTTTACAAAGAAATTTTGGGCTGAGTTTTTTGTGAGAAGAACCAATATTGGTGCTAAATTTTTCCTCCAAGGATTATGGTTTAACTAGGAATGTTATATATAGCTAATCCATAGCTAAGTTTTAACGAGAGAAGTGACTAGCTAAATCAAAAGCTAACTTTTTTAGGGAATATGAATATTAATTGTCAAATCTTAAGTCCTAAAAAATTGTTAGAATACGGAAACACTTGGATTATCGCAAATTACGATGGATATCAAGAATTATAACCACAAATCTTGATAGATCTTTATAATTGAATTGGCTAAAAATCCCTCACCTATCTCTCATAACCCAGCTAATTGGATTATGTAGGGACCAACTCTATTCTACTCAAATTGGAAACCCTTATCACCCAACAAAAAACATGTGGAAGACAATTACGAAAATAGTTAGCCAATAATTAATACCTCAAAATGTATCAACCATCTAGATGAAACAAAAAAAATGTAGTCTTTACAAATGCAAAATAAATGCAATTATTTTTTTATTTTTCTATTAGTGTAAATAGACACCAAAAGTGTAAAAGAATACTATAAAATAGAATTACCCACAATTTTATTTTAAGTAACTTGCTTGTGAATGAGATACATCAAATATAATTAATAAATAGTGTAATTTAATTTATTATAGATGATTAGTTATTTCTTATTATCCATTCTATCAAATAAAATTACATTTAATTAGATTAAGTAATCTGCTTGTAGACGGGATACACAAAATCTAGTAGCAGTAGTAGTAGTAAGAATTGATGAGAAAAAATTAAGATATGACTGATCACAATTTGGAAAGACGTTAAACTAATGTCTAAAATGTTTACATTTACATCTAAATTATGTAATCTTTTACTGAAGCTTTATTAGGAAAATAATTTAAATTTAATATCAAAACAACCCTATCAATTTCTATCCACTTAATTTCATGGATAATTTCATCCAATCAAAAGCGGCAGAAAATGAGATATCAACTCCCAGCCAGTCGTTGATCTGTAAAACCCATAACAGATTAAGAAGGTCGCCATGGATTTTAAATAGTCCATTCAAAAATTGTTGAGCAGTCTCATCTTTTTCCACAGGTTAAGTAACACAGTAACTCCTTCCTCCAGAATATATTTCTTCTTAGTTGCGTAATTCCAAAGCTCTGAGATGATGTATCTTCCTTTCAGGTTGTAATCATTAATATTTGTCAAAGTTGGTGTGAAAGCTTCGTAAACTTCCTCACCATAATTTTTCTTCAAGTCTTTTAGATTTTCATATTCATTATCCATCGCGTTCATAGATTTTTCATTAACCATAAAGACTTTGATGTGATGCTATCCAGGGTCTCTGAGGTTTTCATCCCACAATGAACATAACTCCATAGCTATTTAATCTGCTTCTGACTCATTATAGTTTCTCTTTATCGCTTCATGGAATAGTCTTTTGTTCATCCTCTGAACATCAATTGGAACAACTCTTGATAGCTCATTTAAGCCATTAACCAACTCTTTGAGTGTTATGCTGCTCATAATTATTGTTTCTTTCCTTCAATATCAGATTTTGATTTAGTTCTTCCAAACCATCGTATTATTCTTCCTTCTCTCTTAAGCTTTTAAGGAGTGCTTCCACCTTTTTCATATCTTCTTTATCACCTTCATCTTCAATATGTTTCATCACATTCAAGGATTATGAACTTTCTTGTGATCATTTTATCACCAACGCTAAATTCAGATTTGTAAACAAATCCTTGCAAACAAGTGCATAATCTTTGAACATGATGAAACATATTAGAAAGGAAAGTGATCAACAAGTTCTGAAAAAGGTGGAAACATACCTTAAAAGATTAAGAGAAAAGTAATAAGAATACAATGATTTGAAATTATAAAATCAAACTCTATTAGTGAAGGAAAGAAATAGTAATGATCAGCTGCAAGACACTTAAAAAGAGTTTATGAATGGCTTAAAGGAGATACAAAGAGTTGGTTTAATTGGTGATAGTTTTATGGGAGAGATCGACAACTGACCATTCCATGAAGTAATAAAGAGGAAATATGATGAGTCAGAAGCAGATGAAAGAGCTATGGAGTTATTCTCATTGTGGGAGAAATTTCTTGGTGACCCAGGATGGCATCCCATCAAAGTCGTTATGGTTAACTGGAAACCTGAGAATGTGATAGATGATGCAGATAAAAATATGAAAGACTTGAAGAAAAATTTTGGTGAGGAAGATTATAAAGCTATCATGGAATCTTTGATAAAGATTAACAATTACAACTCGAGTAGAAGATACATAATCTCAGAGCTCTAGAATTATGCAATCAATAAGAAATATGCTCTAGAGGCAGGATTTATTGTGTCATTAAACCCGTGGAAAAAATAAGAGAGGACCGGATTGATTCTTTCATGTTCTTTTCCATATATCTTTAGGTAGCCCCAATAATGTGGTGGGTGTGATAACAACTCCAAACTCTAATAACATCTGAACATAAATCCTTCATTAATTTTAAGAAATGTTCTCTTTTGTAACATCCCATTACTTAACATGTTGTGTGTTCCCTTTAACTACATGTTTGACTACGCCCTTCATCCTATAGTCCAAAACATGCTTGGAAATGTCCGTGGATGGAAACACCATTCTCTGGATGGACTTCTCAATATCTGTAATGACCTTCTTGACCTGTGATAAATTTTCATGACTGGTTCTTCCCATTGTATCCTTCCTCCATCTTAATGAAGAGGCCTTGAAATTCTATTAGCTTTTCTTAGTTTTGTTGAACTTTGTGACCTTATGCTTTGCATACTCTCATTAGTAGTTTTTTTGTGATAAAATCCTCGAACACTTTATCATCTCAATTATGATGACTACCTAAAGTTTTGTTTTTATTTTAGTATTTTCTACTTCTTTGTTATCAAGGAGAGATGTTGACGTACCTAGAAGCATTAGAAAAACAGTTATCCAACAATTCATCATCCTCTCATTTCTCGAAAGAATCTGCATTTTGTAGATTATTTTGACAAATTTGCTACCTCTAACAACTTATAATTCCTAATAGTGTTAACATATGTAAGAGAGTCCAACTTTCCAACACTATTAATTACAAGTTCATTAAGATGATCATTGTTCGTAATATTATTATTTAGAGTACTCTTCTAAGTAGTAACATGGCTTGCAGCTAATGGTGGAACTACCAAGGAACGGTTAGGTAAAAATTTAGGGGCTAATGAATCTCTAAGGTGATGTAAGCTTATCGTCATGAATATTCTCTTCCCAACTCTTTGCGCTCGTATCACCATTTTTGACATTATCTATGTCAAAGTTCTTGTTTGAGTGCACTAGAGTTGAGGCCATCATTGTATCAACATTTTGGTCATTCCAGATAGAGATTAGTTGTTATCCATAGTCATCTTGTTGCGCACCAAAGAACTCGAATGATTGTGAGAAGAACCAATATTGGCGCTAAATTTTTCCTCTAAGGATTACGGCTATCTGGATATTTTAGATATAGCTAATGCCTAGCAAATTTTTAACAAGAGAAGTGCCTAGATAAATCAATACCTATATTTCGAGGTAATACAAATATTAATTGACAAATCTTGAGACTTAACAAATTGTCAGATTTTGGAAACACTTAGCTCAATGCAAATTGTGATGAATCGCCAGACTTATAGCCACAAACTTGACAAATCTCCATAGTTGAATTGGATACAAATCCATTATCGATTTCTCACGACCCCACTAACTGGATCATGCAGACATCTACTCTATTGTATTCAGATTGGATAATCTGTATCACCCAACCAAAAACATGCGAAAAAAAATTACGAAAATCATTAGCCATTAATTACTTCCTCCAAATGATTAAATTGTCAAGATTAAATATTAAAATTACAATCTTTAAAAATGCAAAATAAATACAACTATTTTTCTATTATTTTATTAGTGTAGAACAAAACTAAGTGTGAATACTATTAAATAGAAATACCCACAGTTATATTTTAGGCATAATACATAAATATGATACTAAATTATAACTTTGACCTTAAACTTTGATTGTGCACAAATAGGGTCTTTAACTAGTCAAAACCTGAAAAACTAAACACCCTGATCCTAGTTGGCAAAACGCGTGTTGTACACGCAAAACGACGCGCGTCCGAGATGGCATTAAAGGGTTTTTTGTTCAGCTTTTGTATAGTTAAAGGGATTATTTGTGCACCGACAAAGTTAAAGGTCATACTTATAATGTGTTTTTTTTATTAGGTGGCACCATTTGAGTGGATTAGTAATCCACGTCAGAGAAAGTGAGGTACACGCATGTAGTTGCAAAATCAGAGTGTCTTTTTTTTCCAGGTTTTGTATAGTTAAAGGGCCTACTTGTGCACTATGAAAGTTTAAGGTCAATGTTATAATTTGGTGTCAAGTTTAGGGTCATATTTATGTGTTATTCCTATATTTTAAGTATCCTGCTTGTTTACGTGATAGATCAAATATATTAATCGTTAGTGTAAGTTAATCTACTATAACCATTAATTATTTTTTATTATTAATTCTATTAAATAAAATTACTTGTAATTACATTTATAACCTGTTTTGGATGGGACTACTTTTAGTAGAAGGAGGAGGAGAAGGAGGAAGAGACGAAGAAGGAAACTGATGAGAAAACGTTAAAATATGACTGGTCACAATTTGTAAAGACATTAATTAATGTCAAAAAAATGTTTATTTTGTTATGCGAATTTACATCTTAATAATGTAACCTATACCAAAGATTTATTAGGAAAATAATTTATAGTGTCATATACTTTCCAAATTTAATACCAAAACATCGCGTAAATCTCTATCCACTTTTACTGATCACTGTAATAATTCATCAAACACATTTTTCTATTTTTATTATTAAGAAACATTTCATGGATAATTTCATCCCATCAAAAGAGGAAGACATACATGACATGAACTCCCCAAGTCATGGATCTTCAAAACTCGTGGTTGATCAAGAAGTTTGTCATGGATTTTGAGCAGTCGATTTAAAGATTGGTGTTGCCGTTCACAGATATTTCGAAGCGTGTTTTTGACTACTGGATGAAGCGCATGGTCAAACATGTAGTGTCTGGGAACACACAACATATTAAGTTATGAGATGTTATTGAAGAGAGCATTCTGAAACATTGTAAAAGGACATCGTTCAGGTGTCATTGTGATTTTGAATTATTATCACACCCACCACATTCTTTGGACAACTTCCTAAAGAGGTAAGGCGAAGCACATGAAATCATAAATCCATCCCCCATAAAACTTTTCTTATTGATTGCATAATTTCTAAACTCTGAGATTGATGTGTCTTCCACTCCGGTTGTAATTGTTAATCTCTTCCAAAGCCATTGCAATAGCTTTGTAAACTTCCTCACAATAATTTTTCTTCAAGTATTTCAGATTTTTATCTTAAACATATAGATGAAGGTGATCAAGAAGTTATGAAAAAGGTGGACGCACTTCTTAAAAGTTTAAGAGAGAAGGAAGAAAAATATGATAGTATTGAAGCACTAAATCAAAACTGTGACAGTGAAGGAAAGAAATAGTAATGATAAGCTGCAAGACACTTTAAAAGAGTTGGTTAATGGATTAAAGGGGTAGCTCGATAGCAGACCATTCCATGAAGTAATGAAGAGCAACTGTGATGAGTCAAAAGAAGATGAAAGAGCTATAGAGTTATGCTCATTGTGGGAGGAAATCATTAGAGACCCTTGATAGTATCCCATTAAAGTCGTTATGGAAAATGGGAAACCTAAGATGTGATTGATATGAGAGTAATCTGCGAAGATGAGAACGAACAAAAACACTAAAGAAACGACGAAATAGAAATACAGAAAGTAAAGGGATAAAAGGATAGATAATACATAGATTGGCAAAAGAAGATAGAAAGAAATAGGAACAAATGAGTATATTAAACTCAAAAAACCCCAAATCAATAGTCAACAAGCACCTAATCTCTTATGTTGACCGCAAGAGAATCGAAACACCCTTAAAATCATCGTTTTTAAACAAATGTCAATAAAAGCTTTTCCAAGCTATCACTCACTCTCTCAAGAGTTTTCGTATTGTCATTATTAAAACAAAAGTAATGAAATAAAGACTAGGCTAATCTATTTATAGTCTATGGTTCAACATATTACAGTTGGCCCAATAGTGACCCATATGCAGTAATGAAGTAACGCGTCCCATTCTACCATCTTTGGGATAGTTTTGGCACACTTCAAGGGCATTTCTCGAATGGATGAAAGTATTTTGACCTGCTCTTGATCCGCTAGAGAAGGTCGGGTGCACCTCCAAGGCATATTGGGCGCATTCCCTTCCAAGAGCACTTTTATCCCCTTCTCGCATTCCAGGTTAGCACAAATAATCACAACATCATGCCAAGGTTGCACACACTTAACATATAACCAAGGATCCTTTATTTTAATCATGAAAAAAGATTATTGAAAAGGTTATAAGGGAATTGACTATGTCAATTATTAAGAGATAAGGAAAATAAAAAGGTCAGACTGACATGAACAAACCAAGAAGGTAAGACTACATTCAACTTAGGAGCCATGAGACTCAACTACTTTGTTCTCTCTTCAAGAGACCACACCAAGAGTAGTACCACCAATGGTTCAAAATTCCAAAAATTCAGGAGACAAAGATGTGAATGACCCATAAAGCATTATTACTTAACCAAATAGACCATTCATCAAGTTTCCTACCTTCCTATAAATCTATAAAATATTACCACAACTAACAAGGACATAATCATAGAAAAAAAGGTAGTATATAGAGAAATCTAGCATAAAAGCATCAACCAAGGTACTATTACCTCTAAGAATGACATTTGACTAAAAATATTTAACACATATTGGAAATAGGGATGGAATCAAAACATTTAAGCACATACAACAATTTGCTTTCAAATAACTCTCCAAGAAGAGGGATTTCATCAATGGAGCCATGCCACTAGAAAGGATGGGGACCCTACTAGAAACTATACCAAACCAAAATAATTTATTATTTTAAGGAGTTGGGTTCCCTCTAGTTACAGTGGTAGACATGCTCCCAAGAGTCCCATAAGACACTTCAATAATCCCAACCCGAGAAAGTGGAAATAAGCCTTTGACACCCATGGACTCTTCCAGCAACAAATAATCAACTTAGGACACCCAAGTTATGGTCCTCACAACTTAAGCACAAGTGTGTCAAACAAGTACATAAGTATATAAGTAACACCCCAAAGAGGTAAAGACATATTTCCCCTAGGGTTATCAAGAATGAAACACCTTTAAGAAAAGAGTCACAAATTGTAAACAACTCGCAGAGAAGGGTATCACATAAATGGAGTTCATCCTAAGTATTTTCAAGTGGAAACTCTCTCTTTGATCTACATGTAGTGAAACCTTAGTCAAGAATCAAAACACACAATAGTGTACTCTTTTGGATCTTTTCTTTGCTCTCCTTCCTTAGAGAACATTCATCTTTGTTGGAAATGCCTCCCATTCATAACTTGAGTCTATCAAGTGGATTGTAAGTCCCCAAGAAAAACTTTGCATTATAGGAAAAGATACCAAAAACCTCAATCACACTTACTTGTCGTCTTCACCAAGCACCAAGTTGGATGTATAGAAATCACCACATCCCAATATGACACTAGGGCCAAATAGGAGAAGTAGCCAAGAACATCGATCAAGGGGCAATACTCACTTAGCTAAAAGGTTAAGTTCACACTCAGATTAACTTTAACTACGATGTCCTCATGCATATAATTTCTATTATAATAAAGATCATAACCATGAGTATTCATATCAGTAGAGATACACAAAGTAGAAAAAGAAGCATTTTCCAAACAATTAACACCTTCTCTTTCAATGAAAGAATCCTCAAGTAGACACATACCAATACTAACATCAAAGGGATCATGACTTAAGTTACTACAAGAATCAAGCAATTTATTCCCACATTTATCAAATAAGGGTAGGGTGTCATACATAGGATCGTAATAAAATCATTTTCATATGAAAAATCACTAGTTGGGTTCCTTAAGCATTCAAGTAAGTCCAAGATATGATATCCCAATTGATCATTCTTTTTTAAAAATAAGAGATCACTTTTATGAATTGAATAGTTATCACAATCTTCACCCAATCCTATATTTTAAATCTATTTAACGAAATGGAATAACATGAGAATCTTAAGCAAATTATAATCCCTTTTAAACACATCATATTACAATCACTAGGTATCATGGAAAGAGTGATTTTACTATTTTGACCCGAGACATCATTCTTTGAGAGAGCATCACTTTTCAAAGGTAAAGAGTTTAATCATTAAAGTTAACTCTCAAAAAGATATATGTCATGGTTCGCAATATTTACATTCACATGATCAACTCTATCAACACTATCTCTAACTTGAGACTCACCAAGAATACCACACACATGCTTAAGTAGTGGAGTAAACTCACTACTAAGTTGATCATTATACACTTTTTCTTTAGTTGTTGACAACTCATATGAAAACATAGACTCACCTTTGTTTTAACAAGTGTAAACTAGTGTGGGACTACTCTCATCACTTAGTGATGGGACCTCATTCATGTCATAAGTGCTAGCACTACATGAAAATAAATCAATCTTACTTGATGAATCAATTCGGTCATATATAGAATCAACTAGTTCTTTCTTACTTATAATAATAACTTGATCATCATGAAACTTAGTAAACTAAGAGTATCACAAAGGGAGGACTGATAAACATCCACTTTAGGCAATCCACCAATTACACTCATGTGGCTACTAGAGACATCATGACATTCTAGGTTTAGAGAAGTGTAAAAGATAACAATGTAACCTTGTAGCTCAGAAGAGGAATGGTCTTCACCATGGTTTTCATCAGGGAGCGCATTTGCTCCTTTGGGATGCTTTCATCATAAGGGAGATTTTCAAGTCTACTTCCTTGAGTCATTTCTTCATCATACTTCCCGAAGTTAGAATTCTTAGCCAAGAACTCTGTTAGATCATAAAGCATATGTTTGTAAGGAACTCTTTTTGGATACTCCTTTGGAAGTATAAATTCTTAAACCTGCATAAAAGAAGGGTTGATGTTAGGTAAAATTCTAGTATTTGTGGGTAACAAGGTATTTCTGTTAATCTAACGCCCTGTCTCTACCCCGAATACACCATGGTTGTTATATTCCTGGAGGACCACAATCTAACTATATTCCTGGAGGACCACAATCTAACCTATGACTGGTACCTGCTGCAATAACAGAATAAAAATACAATAAAATGCAGAATTTAGACAAAAATAGCCATAAGGTTCAAAACTGGAAATCAATTATTGAATACTGAATATTGAACATCTGTCTAAAAATTACTCTAGTCTAAAAAGCCTCTAACTATCTGAATAAGGAGTTGATGGGATAAACCCCCAACTTACCCAGACTACTGAAAACTGTTAAACTTAAATACTGATGTAATAATTATGTCCTCAAACTATGAGGACTCACCACAAAATTTGCTACTGAAAGGTCTGGGTTGGTAAGTACAATCAGGAGCCCGTGTATCTGAACTTACGATATAAGACATCATAACACAAAAAAAGTATGCAATAGTACTTTAAATGTACTGGTATGCTAAGTAAGGTAGGATGATATGCATGGGTTCATATGCATGAACAATAAATGACTGAATAACATAAACATAACTGAAAGAGAGTACATGCATGAATGTTCAAACTATAACTGAGGCCATGGTAACACGAAATACTGAGTTCTGAATCAATGGTTTACTGATATCTGAGTTTACTGATGTTGTATTATTGTTAACTAAGTGACTGTATCTAACTGTGTTTCCTAAATCTGTGGAACTATTCTGAGTTCCATACTGAACTGAGTGACTATGTTTGACAGTCCTGATTTCTATAGAAATGAATTTATTTTTATACTGAGATTGGAACTGAAACTGAGACTGTGGGAAGTAATTATCTAACCGACATACCTCTCTCTGATCTAATTGGGGTCCAACCTATAACCTCAGATTGAAGGGTGTCAGTACCATGCCACGGGTAAAGACAAGTTGAGTCACCTATATCTGGCAGGAGCTCTAAATGAGAACAGTGGTACCCTCAACTGGCAGGTTAAAACACCTCATCAATCTTCAACTTTTAGGAAGATGTATCAACCTACATTGTCTACGTAGTTCTGGAATGCAAGAACTGCTTCTAAGGATCACACCCTATGCTAGCAGGTAAGTCCCCATCCTTGGGTTCACTCGGTGTTGAATCCAACTCCCAAATGAATAGACATTGGATGGATTTCAAAACTGTTCTAGGCTGGACTAAATTGTTATTAGTTTTGTTAAATGACTGAACTGAATAGAGCTTGTTGGGTTCTGAACTAATTACTAACTGAGTCCTAAAATGATTACCAAACCACTAATCGTGATATAACTTATACTATTTTATAACTGACACTGGCTATAGATATACAGTGGGGTATTAAATTCCCCCAAGACTCGATAGCATGAAAAGTAAATCACTGCATGACTTTAGTAGCATAATACTACTAGCTTGCTAATAATACATTCACTAAAAAAATTTTGTCAAACACTTCATATACATGGGGGGCATGGGTATTTCACATATCAATAAATGTCTAGTAATATCATGGATTCTACATTCAACTTGAAATTCATGAGTTCAATATGTATTTCACAAAATTCAATTCACATTTAACTTATTTGCATGAAACTTAGGAAAAATCATGGAATTAGATCACCATTAACATCATAATCATTAATACATTTAAGATCCAACATGAAATCAATGAATTCAATTAACTTGTATTTTAAAAGAGTTTCTTGAACTCCAAGGGTGGAAGAAGAGCCTTGGATGAACACTTCACTTACCTTTGTATTCAAATTTGAGAAGAATGAAGGAGTGTTCTTGAAGGTTGAATCTTGAATTGTAGGTCATAGCGTAGCTTCTTGAGAAATTATGAGAAGAATGAATGGATTTTGCCTCTAAAGGGTCTTAATCTCGTGTTTTGAGGGATGACATAAGGTGGGAAAAGACCCAACTACCCTTGAGGATGCAGTTTTTTAATGATTGAAAATGGGTCCAATAATGCGCAGGCCGACACGTCGCGTCGGTGGTGTCTACACTATGGCCGATGCATCGCGTTGAGGTCGCAATGACTCACTGGAATTTTACACTAGAAGATGGGAAAACATTTATCAAGGCGATACGTGATGCGGCGCATCGAGATTGCGCTGACCCACTGATTTGGACTCCCTAAATTTAATCAAACGAGTTCCGAAAAATCCAAAACTTGTTCGAAAATAACTACTAATATTCCTGATCATGAATCAACCATAAAGTCGATATTTAAAAGTCATAAGGGTCATGAAAAAGAATCTCCAACTTACAAAAGCTAAAATAACTCTAAGTATGAATACATAGTTAAAATTTTCTAATTCTAGGACCCTTTATAAAGCTCTAAGAGACAGAGTTAGGCTTAGAATTCTGCGGGGTCTTACAATATCTCCCCCTTAGGAACATTCATACTCAAATGAGACTTACTAGGCTAAGAATACTGATAGACTAAATTTAGATACTAGATATGCACAACTGCAACATGATTTCATAATTGACACTACTGATATGCTGAAATTTCATACTGAACATGCATATCTGATGTATGAGTACATAGCTGAACATGATTCATGAATGCATGACTGGGATTGTTAATTAATAGAGTTTCTCATGCTGAACATGCATATATGATTCATCTAGACACAACTAAATATGCAATGGTAACTGGTACCAAGTCTATAAAGGAAAATCTGAGCATGGTACTGAGTAAGTTCAAGGAAAAATTGTTACCTTGGGTTGAGTTTGAGTTTACGAAGAGGAGGTGAGGATAATTGGTTTGCATATCTTCCTTTGCTTCCCAAGTATCTCCCTCAACTGAGTGGTTCCACCAAAGAACTTTGAATAGAGGAACTTCTTTGTTCCTCAGTTTGCGAATCTGATAGTGAAGAATTTCATCTAGGACCTCTTCCTAAGAGAGACTGTTTTGAATATCTAGGCCCTCTATTGGGATTACGGTTTCTAGATCACCTATGAAATTGTTAATCAAGGTAACATGAAACACTAGATGCACTGAGCTAAGTCTGAAGGAAAATCAAGCTCGTAAGCTACCTTTCTGAAATGACTGAGAATTCGATAAGGACTGACATATCGGGGATTGAGCTTCCGCTTCTTGCCAAACCTCTTCACTCCTTTTATAGAAGAGATTTTCAATTATACATAATCACCAATCACAAACTCTAGATCCTTTCTGCACACATCAGTGTACGATTTCTGTCACCTTTGAGCTGTCTTAAGCCTTTATCTAATCAACTGAACCTTTACCAAGGTATCAAATACCAATTAAGGCCCTACCATTGTGGCCTTACCTACCTCAAACCAACCAATGGGAGATCTACATCTCCTCCCATAAAGTACCTTAAATGGGGCAATCTGAATGTTTGAATAATAGCTATTGTTATACGAAAATTCAATTAATGGAAAATGGTCATCCCAAATATCTTTAAAGTCTATCGCACACGCTCGCAGTATATCTTCTAAATTCTAAATGATCTTTTCTGCTTGACCATCTGTCTGAGGGTGAAAGGTTGTACTGAGGTGGACCTGGGTACCAAGACCCTTTTGAAATGCTTTCCAGAAATAAGAGGTGAACTGCGTACCTCTATCTGAGTAATAGATAATGGAACTCCATGCAATCTATCCAACTCTCTGACATAGAGTTTGGCATAGTCCTCGGCTGAAAAAGAGGTATGGATTGGTAAGAAATAAGCTGATTTGGTCATCCTATCTACAATAACCTAAATTGAATCATGTTGACGATGAGTATGAGGCAAAATCATCACAAAATCCATATTCACCTCCTCCCACTTCCAAGTAGGAATACTGAACTCCTACATAGCCCTACTAAGCTTCTGATGCTCGATCTTAACCTGCTGACATGTAAACTATTTGGCTACAAACTCTACAATGTCTCTCTTCATCCCACTAGACAATAGATCTCTCAAAAATCACGGTACATGTTAGTGGACCCTGGTTGAATAAAGTATCGCGCACTATGTGCTTCTGCAAGAATTCGATGTCTTACGTTATCTACATCTGGCACACATAGGTGACTCTGATAATGTAGAACACTATCTCCCCCTTGGGAGAAAACCTCAACCTTCTTCTCCCTAACTGATTCTTTCAACTTAGATAGACTGGGATCCCTATCCTTCTTTTCCTTCACCTCGGAAAATAGGGATAATTCTGAACTACTTTTTACCCATACACTACCTTCTGCTAAATCGACCAAGCGGACACCTAGTTGGGCAAGTTGATGAACTTCCTGAGCTAACTTTTCCTTACTATTTTTTACATAAGCAACACTACCCATATACATCGTACTTAGAGCATCAACCACTACATTGGTCTTGCCCGGATGATACAGAACACTCATTTCATAGTCTTTTAATAATCCCAACTACCTTCTCTGACGGGGATTTAGGTCTTTCTCATAGAATAGATACTGCAGGCTCTAATGGTCAGTGAATAGATCAATGTGTACTCCATACAAATAGTACCTCCAAATCTTTAAGGCAAATACTACTGCTGCTAACTCAAGATCACGAGTTGGATATATTTTTTCATAGGGCTTAAGTTGTCTAGAGGCATAGGTATGACCTTACCTCTTTGCATCAAAACACACCCCAAACCAACTCTGGAAGAAACATAATACACAACAAAGCCATCTATACCATCTGGTAGAGTCAAAACTGGGTTGTAGTGAGTTGAGTCTTCAACTCCTGAAAACTCTTTTAGCAAGAATCTGACCACTGGAATTTCACTTTCTTTTAAGTCATCCTAGACATGGGGATGCAATAGATAAAAACCCCTCAACAAACCATCGGTCGTAGCCGGCCAAGCCTAAGAAACTCCTGATGTCTGATAGAGAGATGGGTCTAGGCCAGTTCCTCACCGTCTTGGTCTTTTGATGATCAACTCTAATGCCATCATCGAAAATGATATGGCCGAGAAAAGCTACTGACCTTAGCCAAAATTGGCATTTATTGAATGTGGCGAATAGCTCATGGTTTCTGAGAGCCTGTAATACTATTTTGAGATGATCTGCATGGTCATGCTCACTGTAGGAGTAGAAAAGAATGTCATCTATGATGAACATGTCCAAATACTGCTTGAATACACGGTTTATCAAGTCCATGAAAGTTGTTGGGTCATTGGTAATACCAAATGATATAACTAAAAATTCAAAGTGACCATACCGAGTTCTGAAGGCTATTTTTGGGTTGTCACATTCCCTGACTTTGAGCTGATGATAGCCTAATTTGTGGTTTATCTTAGAGAAGTAAATGGCTTCTTTAAGTTGGTCAAATAAGTCATCAATCTGGGAAGTGGATACTTGTTCTTAACCGTGACTTTATTTAACTGGCAGTAGTCAATACACATTCTGAGAGAACCATTTTTATTACGTACGAATAGAACTGGCGCACCCCACGGGGATATGCTGGGTCTGATGAATCCCATATCAAAGAGATCGTTCAACTGTTCTTTTAACTCCTTGAGTTCTGCTTGAGATATTTTGTATGACGGAATAGAGATAGGCTGAGTATCTAGAAAAAGGTCTATTCCAAAGTCAACTTCTCTTTCGAGAGGAACACTAGAAAGATCTTCGGGAAATACATCTCAAAATTCATATTCTACTGACACTAATTCGAGATTAGGGGTTTCTAAACTAGAGTCTTGGACTCGAATGAGATGGTAGATATATCCCTTAGATATCATTTTTCTTTCCCTTAGGTAGCAAACAAGGTGACCCCTAAGTGCTAAAGTACTACACCTCCACTCTAGGATAGGCTCATTTGGAAACTAAAACTGGACAATACTATTTCTGCAGTCAACTGAGGCATAGCATGAATGGACCTAATCCATCCCGAGAATGACATCAAAATCTGTCATCTGTAATTCTACTAAGCCTGCTGAAGTGACTTTCTGAGATACCATAACCGGATAGTTCCTATATACCCGCTGGGCTATGATGGATTTACCCACTGGGGTAGAGACTGAGAAAGTCTCTGCTATGATTTTGGGACTGACTCTGAAGTCGAAAGTTATTTATGGAGTTACAAAGGATAAAGAAGCTCTTGGATCTAGCAAAGCATAAATATATAAATGATAAACTTGTAATGTACCAGTGACCACTTCAGGTGAACTTTCCTAATCCTTCCGGGACTGAATGGAATAGAGTCTGTTTGGGCATTGCTAACTTGTAGCACTGGAAGTGGCACCCTGCTGATTCAAGTAACCAAACTGAGCTGAGGGACGGTAATGCGGACCCTAGGAACCTGACTGGGGACAATCTCTGACTCTGTTACTTGGTTTTCCACACCCAAAACACACATCATTGTCAACCCTGCAAATACCCTAGTAGTTTATGCCATATTTCTTCTTATCCTGAGGCTTAGGGCCTGGAGACCTATCTCTGTTGCCATCTCTGAATTTTGGCATTGGAGCACTAGATGAGCATGGAGCTGGAACTGAGCATTTTAGGTGAAAATGAGAATGATTCCCACCCTCTGACTTAGGCTGAGCAAAGTTGAAACTACCTGTTCTCGCTCTCTTATTCTCCATCACCTTCTCCTTATTCTTAGCCTCCTCTATCTGGTGAGCATGGACAATGAGCCTGTATATGTCCATCACCTTAATTAGAATTGATCTTCTACACTCCTTAATCACATTTCTAGAAATCCCAAACGCAAACTTACTCATCCTGGATCTGCTATCTGCCACCACGTGAGAAGCGTATCTAGTTAATTGAGTAAACTTGAGAGAATACTCTTTCACTTTTATGTTACCCTACTTTAAATTAATAAACTCTGAAACCTTAATTTTCCTCAACTCCAGTGGGAAGAACCTATCTATAAAAGCAGTGGCAAATTTCTCCCAATATATGGGCCCTGCATCTGTGGCCCTTTTTGCTTTCCACTATTTAAATCATCAGTGAGCCATATCCTAAAACTGATATATGGATAACTCAGCACTCTCAATAGTAGTCACCCCCATAATAGCTGTAACTTTTTGCACCTGATCAAGAAATTCCTTAGGGTCCTCATCTGACGTAGACCTAGAAAAAGATGGAGGGTTCATTCAGGTGAAGTCCTGAATCCTGGCCACAATCGTATTGGCCACTGGATTGGCCAGAACAACAGCTGGGCATTTATTCAGAGATGCCACAGAATGAGCTAGGGTGGTGAAAGATGTTCTAAATTCAACATGGGAGATATATTCGTCCAGAGGATCTGGATGGATGGGCTGAGGTGTTGTATGGTCTCCCGTTACTCTTCCCTTAGTCCTATTTAGAGGCATGTTATGTAAACGGAAGAGAAACTTGGATAAGACAGAGTTTAACTTGAGCTTGTTCTCACTCGCACGACATAAATATTGAAAGAATGGAAACTTTTCCTAAAAAATCTCATAGCCTTCTTTCCATAAGTGTAGCGCACTACACACCCATGCATAAGACTCTACGTGATGAAGCTTTCAGATTTCCTAGGACACTGTTGAACCATAGGCTCTGATATCAAGTTTGAAATGCCCTGAGTCTGTACCCCAGACGCTACACGGTGTTTATAATCCTTAAAGACCACAAGCTAATACATGAATGGTACCTGCTGAAATAACTGAATATCAATACTGTAAAATGCAAAATTTAGGCAAAAATAGCCATAAGGTTCAAATCTAAAAATCAATTACTGAATACTGAAAATCAATACTTTAAACTGAACATCTGTCTAAAAAATCACTCTAGTATTAAAAGCCTCTAACTATCTGAATTAGGAGTTGATGGGACAAACCCTCAACTAACCCCGACTACTGAAAACTGATAAATTAAGATACTGAAGTAATATTCATGTCCTCAAACTATGAGGACTCACCACTAAATATAGTGCTGAAAGGTTTGGGCTACTACGTACGATTAGGATCCCGTGCGTCTGAACCTATGATATAAGACATCATAGAGCAAAAGAAAAATATGTGTCAGTACTTTGAATGTACTGGTATGCTAAGTGAGGTAGGTTGATATGTATGGGTTCATATGCATGAACAATAACTTATTGAATAACATGAACATAACTGAAAGAGATTACAAACATGAATGCTTAAACTGTAACTGAGGTCATGGTAACACTTAATACTGAGTTCTAAATCACTAGTTTACTGATATCTTAGTTTACTAATGTTGTATCACTATTAACTAAGTGATTGTATCTGATAGTCCTAATTCTGTGGAACTATTCTGAGTTTCATACTGAACTGAGTGACTGTGTTTGATAGTCCTAATTTCTATAGAACTGAACTGAGTTCTATACTAAGACTGGAACTGAAACTAAGACTGTGGGAAGTAATCATCTAACTGACATTCCCCTCTCTAATCTGACAGGGTTCCAACCATTAACCCCAGTTAGATGGTGACATTACCGTGCCACGGGTAAAGACAAACTGAGTCACCCATATCTGGCAGGTGCTCTGAATGAGAACAGTGGTATCCTCAATTGGCAGGTTAAAACACCTCATCAACCCTCAACTGGCAAGTTGATGTCTCAACCTACGCTAACTATGTAGTTCTGGAATGCAAGGACTGTTTCTAAGGATCACACCCTCTACTGGCAGGTGAGTCCCCATCCTTGGGTTCACTTAGTTTTGAATTCTACTCCCAACTGAATAGACACTAGACTGATTTCTAAATTGTTCAAGACTGGACTGAATCGTTATTAATTTTGCTAACTAACTAAGTTGAACTGAGCTCGCTGGTTTCTGAACTGATTACTAACTGAGTACTGAAATAATTATTGAACCGTTGATAGTGATATAACTGATACTACTCTATAACTGAGATTGGCTCTAGATATACAACTAAATTATCGGGTATTAAATACCCCCAGGACTCGATAGCATAAAAACTAAATCACTGGATGACTTTAGTAGCATAATGGTACTATATTGCTAATAATGCATTCACTTGGATATTTTTGTAAAAAAATTAATATACATGAGCTTGTGCATGATTGAAATCACATGATGACGTGTTATGCTTGGACTATTCAATTCACATAAGCATTTTTACAAACACTTGGGGAGCATGGGTATGTCACATATCAATAAACATCTACTAATATCATACATTGTACATTCAACTTGACATGTAGTTCAGAAAATTTTATTCACATTTAACTAATTTTCATGAAACTCGGGAAAAAACATGGAATTAGATCACCATGAATATCATAATCATTAATACATTCAAGATCCAACATGAAATCCATGAAATCAATTAACTTGTATTTTAAAAGAGTTTCTTGAACTCCAAGGGTGGAAGGAGACCCTTGGATGAACACTTCACATACCTTGGTATTCAAATTTGCGAAGAATGAGGTAGTGTTATTGAAGACTGAATCTAGAATTGGAGGTCCTAGGGTTTCCTTCTTGAGAAATTTTGAGAAAAATGAATGGATTTTGCCTCTAAAGGGGCTTAATCTAATGTTTTGGAGGATGACATAAGGTGGCAAAAGACACAATTACCCCTGAGGATATGGATTTTTAATGACTAAAAATGGGTTCGATAATGCGCAGGCCAACGAATCGCATCTGTGGGGTCGATGCTATGGCTGATGCACTGCATTTAGTCTGCGTCGACTCACTAAAATTTGATACTTGAAGCTGGAAAAAATATTTATCAATGCGATAAGTGATGCGGCGCGTCGAGATCGCGTTGACCCACTGTTTTGGACTCCTAAACTTAAATCAAACGAGGTCCAAAAAATTCGAAAATTTTCTAGAAACAACTACTAACATTCCTGATCATGAATCAACAAAAAAGTCGATGTTTAAAAGTCATAAGGTTCATGAAAAGGATTTCCAACTTACGAAGGCTAAAATAACTCTAAGTATGAATACATAGTTAAAATTTTCTAAGTCTGGGACCCCTCATAAAGATTTAAGAGACTGAGTTAGGCTTAGAATTCTGTGGGGTCTTACAGTTAACTAGTCCCGTAATTAAATGTTCTTTGTCCACACCTTTCAAGCAACTATTTGGCTCATCAATCCTAGTCAACTCATGTTCCCTTTGAGCCATGTCATTCTTTCCTTTTTCATGTGATATTTCTCTTTCCCTATTCTCAATTTACTCCTTCTTCATTACTTCGTAGAATCCTCTAGTGATCTCATAATCCCAACTCACTTGCTCATCATTCCCTTCTAAGATAATCAAGTTTGGCCTATGGGTTGGGGCATATTGAATTCTCTCTATGGAATCTAAGGACTTCTCTATGCTTGTAATTGTTCCTTCCATGTTTGATTGGCTATTTACCATATATTATACACTACCTTCTATGGAGGTTAGATTACTTTCTATCTTGTCTAATGTTCTGTTCATGCCCTCAATCTTTTTCTATATGACTTTCAACATGTTTCTTCCCACGATATTTTGATATCTTGGTTCATAGCCATTATACCTAGCAACTTAACACTCAACAAAGACAACAACAGTGATAGCATTAGAAAAATAAAAGCTCACAATCACTCGTGTCTACACACATTTCATTGCCTGACAATTAGATAGGCTAATGTTGAAATTTTTTTATACTTCGGTAGTTCATAAGGTTTCAATTGCTACTTGTCACTAGAATAAATTTTTGTTTGAAATGACTCAAGGAAAATATGTATGGACTTAAGCCATGAAGCTATGATGAATTTAAAACTAGAAAAACTCAATGAAATAGGACAAAGAATGAAATGAACCCAAGAACTAATCAATCAATTAGTAGGTGAATTACTATTTGTTGAGTATTTTAAGAATCAAGAGATTAATTTAGGAATCAGGAAATAAAACTAGATGAATCAAACCTGAGCTAGAGTGTTGTAGTATTGAATTGTGTTGGTGAGATGAGTTTGAAGTGTGTTTGATAGGGACTAAGGCTGTTTGGGTGCATCCCTAGTGCATGCCAAGTGTATGTGGGGCTGTCTTGACCTGCTTTATAAGGTTTGGAGAAGCCCTCGAGCAGGCCAAGAACATGTCAAATGCAGAACCCACTGTCTTGGGCTGTTTTTGAGCTACTGCAGTAGTCCAAACACAGACCAAGGGCAGGTCTAAGGTAGGTCAGCCGGGCAGCTTGCTTAGTTGGCAGTTTCTACTTGTTATGTTCCTTTTTTTGTTCTTCTCTCTTGAAATATTCTTGGAACCTTTGAAGATTCTTTAGTACTAAAACTTTTGCACTCTTTTTCCTTCTATTTTGAGAATCAAACACCAACTTTTTGCAGAAAATTCATCTTGAAGATATAAATTTTTCCAAGAACGCAAAAAATATCAACTTCTCCACCTTAGCTCAGAATGAGTTGAAATTTTGAATCGAGGAACTTTTTAAGATTCTAAAGTCATTCCAAACATCATTCAGCTAAAAATTTTCACCAAATTTTAACTCAAGTTTTCATCAATGATAAAATCTTTAATATAGCTTCGTTTTAGCTCAAATTCGATCCTTAGACTCCTATGGTGTTAGAGAACAAGAATCTAACACTAGAAACTCAATAAAATAATTAATTCAAATAATCAAATTTTGACCTAACCCTAAAAACGTGAATAGTAAAAAAATTATGTTTTTAAAATTTTCAAGACAACAAGACCCAAGATGGACTTTGTGAGAATGAAATGAAGCCCGTATCAGATATCAAATGATATGAGAGTAATCTATGGAAAAAATAAAAAATACAAACACTAAAGAAATGGCAAAATTGAAAGATGAAAAGTAATAGGATAAAAGGATAGATGATAGACAGATTGATAGATTGACACAAAAAGATAGAAATAAATAGGAACTAATGAGTATATTAAATTAAAAAACAAATGAATTACCAGTAAGCACCTAATCTCTTATGTCGACCGCAATAGAATCGAAAAGCCCTTACAACCACCGTTTCTAAACAAATATCAACAAAAGCTTTGCTAAGCTATCACTAACTCTTTCAAGAGTTTACATATCTTAATTATCAAAATAAAAGTAATGAAATTAAGACTAAGCTAATCTATTTATAGTTTAGGATTTAACTTATTACAATGGGCCCATAAGTAACTAATTTGTATTAATGAAGCAAGGCATCCCGCTTTAGCTTTTTGGGGGAAGATGTGGCACTCTTCAAGGGAATTTCTAGAGTGGATGAAACTGTTTTGACCTAATATAGATCCACTAGAGTAGGTCGGGTCCACCTCCAACGCAGATTGGGCGCATGTCCCTTCCAAGGGGCCTTTTAGCCCCTTCTAGGTTTCCCTCGACTCGTCCAAGGATCCTTGATCAAATGTAGGTTCCATCACCATAACATGACAATCTTTTTGGCCGACCATTGGGAAGAAACTAAAGCAAAGGCTTTAGGCCCCAGAATATTTTGGGTGTCATTTTTTTTCAAGGTTTCTTATCTGATGTTCGGTATTTATATTGTGGTTCAATTAATTTGAATTTTCAAACTTAACGAATACTAAAGATGGAAGCACTTTCAAGAAGGATCTTTTTTCATTTTAAGCCCAAGATTTTTTATGAGTGAATGATGAAACTCAATGTTTAGCTATAACAGGTTTATGGGTTAATATTTGTTTTAAAACTATTGCGTATTCAAATGTAGAAAAGCAATTATTTTATAACAAAGAATTTATATTCTGCATTCTTTGTTTCTTTTTATATTTTTTTCAATTTCAATCATTAAGTCAGTCAAATTGAATTATTTTTTTAAAAAAAATATTAGCATCAAGCTGTCAACTCTTTTGAACAAGACCACTGTCAAGCATTTAGCTTTAGGCCTCAAAACCTATCCAGCCTCCCCTGCACCCTTTTAATGATATTAAGATATCTTCAAGAACCTCTATCACCATAAATATCCTATCCAAAGATTTGAAGGTAATTTGGATTGTATCGGATAGGTTCTAATGATGAAAAGTAGAAAGTCTTGAAGAAATTATGGTGAGGAAGTTCATAAAGATGTCATAATAGATTTCATAAAGATTAATGATTAAACCCCTAGTAGAAGATTCAACATGTCAAATCTCTAGAATTATGAAGTTAGTAGGAAAGCTACTCTGGTGGAAGAATTTACTATTTTGCTAAACCTGTGACAAAAAAGGAAAGGATTCGATTGATTCTTCTATGTTCTTTGCAATAGATCTTTAGGCATCCCCAAGAATGCAGTGGGTGTGATAACAACTACAAATTCATAATAACATCCAAACATAAGTTTTCCACCAGTTTTAGAAATGTTCTCTTCAATAGAATCCCATGACTCAAAATGCTATGTGTTTTGTTTCTTTTTATGTTTTTCCATTCATTTTAGCTTGTAGTAAAAACATGTTTGAAAATATCAGTTCATGGAAATACCAATCTCAGGATGAACCGCTCAAAATCTGTGATGACCATCTTGATCGTCCACAAATTTTGTCGATCTATCAATCTGGTTCTTCCCATTGCCTACTTCCTCCAACATAATCAACAGGTCATAAAAGTACTTTAATTCTTCTTCTTAGTTCTTAGTTCTGTTGAACCTTATGACTTTCTGATTTGCACATTCTCATCTGTAGTTGTTTTGAGATAAACTCCTCATACACTTTATCATATCAATTATGTTGTCTGCTAGAATATTTTTTTTAATTTTAGAATTTTCTATTTCTTTGTCGTCTAGGAGAGATGTCGATATCCCCAGCAATATTTTAAAACAGTTATCCAGCAATTTATCTTCTTCAATTTCCTCAAAATAATCTTCATCTTGTAGAATATGTTGTGAAAGATAACTACCTTCAGCAAATTATAATTCCTACAAGTATTAAATAAGTAAGATAGTCCAACCTCAAACTTTATTAGTTACAAGGTCATCAAGATGATCGTTGTGTGCAATGTTATTATTTGGAGCACTCATCTAAGTCATAACATGTCCTGCAACTAATGGTGGAACTACCAAGGCTCAGTTAGATACAAATGTAGGGGTAATTGAAGCTTGAAGGGGATGTAACCTTCTCTTATCGCAACATGTTTTCCCAACTCTTCCCACTTTTACGTCCATTTAGACATTCTCAGTGTCAAAAATTGTTGGTTGAGTGTACTAAAATTGAGGCCATCATTATACCCACATTTTGGTCATTTTGTATAGAGATTAGTTGTTATTGATAGTCATCTTGTTTCTTATCAAAGAAATCCTTAGATTGCGTTGACACCTCAGATGTCATAGTGTTCAAAGTGTCCATTAATGAATTCAAAATGACAATTATACAAACCAAAAAAGCAACATATTATTCCAGTACCCCCAAGAATAAATCTTAGGTCCAAGGTAATTAAAATGGAAATATTGTGTACCATTTTTTTGTAAGAATATGTATTGTGAAATTTAATTTTTGTGCATTTTGATTGTTTTACCCTTCTTGTTAGTTGAACGTTTATGTTTGTAGTCTGTGGGAGTAAGTGGTATAGTTTCTGAGGCATTTGGTTGTGTTTTATGTGAGTCTATTTTTGCTATGGAAGATTTTAAAGTAGGTAGAGTTGACTTTGATTAAAATTTGGAGATTTAGGCGTCGGATGAGAATTTTATCAGTTTCATTAGCTATACAAAGTTGATTTTTTATCAGTAGCATGGTTGGTTTAGATCCCAAGGTGATCGAATGTGTTTTGGATAGTTTGATGGGAAGTTGGATTTTTTTTCCTAGAGTTAACTTTTGATCAATATCCTTTCATAAAAATATCCCTTTGTTAATTTGATGATGTGATTAGTTTTGAAATATCGAATTTGGGCCAGTAGTGTAGTTGGATTGTGAGACAATCCAAAACGTCTTCGAAATTTCAAGGATTATACTCCAAGGTCAATATGAAGGTACCAAGCCATGGTTATCTATGGTAGGAAGGGATATGTTTGTGGAACTATTTTCAAGCACTCAAGAGAACAACACCATGTGTGGAAAATAGCTTGGAGCCAGGAGCCGAATTCATCCCAAGACTCTAACAAGGAAGCAAGCCCAAGGTCTACAAATACTCCGATGATATTCAAGACATTAAATGTGTTCCAATACATCTATTTACCATTTAAGTAGTGTTTTAGAGTGCCCAAAGAATACATGAAGGCTCAAGGGGCCTTGAAGGGGTCAAAGGAGGGCGCAACAGGGCTAAAAAGCCCCTTGGAAGGGACTTGCGCCCCACCTTCTTAAAGTAGGTAAAACTAGTATCTTAAACTCCCCATATTAGTCCAAGTTGAGCCCCATCTTCTTAATCTGATGCAAAAGCGGGCTACATTATCTTTTTGGTTGATTTGGGTCACTTTTGGTTCCACTTATGTAATTAATATCCCAAGACTATAAATACTATCTATATTAGGATATTTTCTTAGTTTTTTAATGTTTATTATAGATAAAAACTCTTGAGAGAGAGTGTTTGAGAGCTTGGAAAAGCTTATGTTGCATTTTGCTTCGAAATGGTGGTTGTAAAGGTTTATCGATTCCCTTGCGGTCAACATAAGCGATTGGTGCTTGTTGATAGTTTAAGATTTTAACTTACTCTTTAGTTCTTAATTATTTTATCTTCTTTGTTTCTATCTATCTATCTATCTTTATCAATCCATTCTTTTATCTCTTTACTTTTCGTATTTTAATTTGTCAATTCTTTAGTGTTTGTGCTTGTTTTCAGTTTCTGTTGTTCAATATTGAATATTTTGGTATCATAACCGGGTTTGATTTCATTCCCACAAAGTCAATCTTGGGTCATGTTTTTTGGAGAAAAAAAAAATATTTAAAACGTTTTTGATAAAAAAAGGCCAAAAAATTGTGGATGTTTCTATACTAGATTTTCTCCATATAGTATTATTAGGGTCGGAAACTTGAAATTTGTGGCTTGATTGAGTACCTTTAAAAGATCCCACCATTTTTGTCTTGAACTTGAAGAAATGAGTTCTTAGTTCAACAGATTTTTGGTTAAAATGTTTGGAGAAGTGTTCTCTCTATTGATTGGAACATTGGGTTAAAAGTTGGTGCCATTTGGAGAAACTTCAAAATTTCACCTTTTTTGTTGTCATGACCCGAGCCGGGGCTCCAACCATGCCGGTCATCCCAGACCATCAAGGCTTGAAAGCCCCCTGTAACAGCCCAACACATTAGTAATATTTTCCGCTCTAGGTCCAGGACCGCACGGCTTTAAACGTGCCACTATAGAGTAAAGTTTTTCTTAATTATATGCCCAGCATCCTCTTGAGCTTTGCCGATGTCGAACATATTATGCTAAGTTGGAGTGTTACATACACCCCCCTTATGGACTCAGCGTCCTCGCTGAGGTTTGGACAACTGAATGGAAATTGCCTAGACTCAGGACGAAGGTTTTCCCTGCCTTATTGGGATTTTCCTAAACATAGTTTGAACCTTGTCCCATATCGATTGGGCTGACATAGGAGCAGTTCTGACACAATTTTTTCATGACCCGAGCTAGATCCCTGGCCGTGATGGGGAACCCGAACCATCAAGGCCCAATAGACCCCTGTGACAGCTCAAACCTCTAGTGATATTTTCTGCTCTGGGCCTAGGCTCACGCAACATTAAAATGCATCACTAGGGAGTAAGGCTTTTATTACTTATATACCCAGCATCATTCCATGTTTTGCTGATGTAGGACCCTTATCCTAAGTAGGGGTGTTACATTTGTGTTCTTGAAGCTTGAAGAACTATCAAGTGAGTTCAAAGATATGAAGCAACTGGTTGAAAATTGAGGCTTAAAGATGTTTGGATTGTGTTTAGAAGGTTGAAAAGTGCTTGAGTTCAAAATTTCATCGCATTCCGAGAAATGGTTAAAGAGTTGGAAATTTTTGGTGTTCATAGTGTTCTTGAGGTCTTCAAATCTTCAAGAGCCTTATTTATCAAAAATTTTCTGTCTGATCAAAGAAAGAGAAAGAAAAGTGGGCAAAAGTGTTGGTACAAAAAACATATTCAAAGTACCAAAGAATATTCCAAGAGAAAAGGAAAAAGAGAAGACCACAAAAGAGCATTTTTGGCCTTGTGCAAAATGAATTTCGGCCAATCTCCCCTGTATCTTCCATGGACCTGCGCCTGACATGCTAAAGCAGTACCAAGGCAGCCCAAAACAGTAGCTTATGTATTGGAGGTGCACCTCAAGTTCTCAAGGTCAGCCCCAAATCCGCTTCGGCGTCTTCAAACGGACAACAAGCCATTCCAACTAACTTTTTTCAAGGTTTCAACCATTTAACTTCATTTTTGCATTATTAATTCCCTTTTTTGATTCTTAAACACTAATTAACAACTAATAATTGATCTATTAGCTGATTAATTATCTCTTTAATCCGATTCTTTCTTGTGTGTTTTTCTCTTTTGTTTTCGTTGTTGTTTCTTAATTCAAATACGATAGTTTGTTTTTGAGTTTTCGTTTCAATTTCCAAGAAGAATCCATTTGGTCCACAAATAGATATTGACACCTTATGTACCACTATAGTATAAACAACCTTCAACACTTGTCGATCCAATTGTAAGGTCTACAAAGGTGAGAATTCTTACGAGTGTGATGAGGAGATTTTACTAATAATCTTGTTTTTTTCATTTTGTAGGTACAAGGAGTTACAAGGAATTATGTCTTCGGTAGCCTCGGATATATATGACTACTACATAGGGGACTATGATTGTGGTGTAAAAGTTATCTCTATGATGAAGATGGGGATTATGGAGGCTGTGAATATAGCCATGATGAAGAGTTGTGTGAGAATGAGGAAAATTATTCCGAAGGAACATATGAGATAAATGATAATCCTAGTTCCTATAGATATGATGGACATCAATAATATCCTAGTGATGGTTCTTATAAGGTAGAAGTGGCATGTGAGGAGTATTACACTTCCCTTTCTGATTATGAAGATGATGAAAGGTATAACCTTCCTTCTTATGCAACTTCTAATGGTTATGGTGAGAGTGCATATGTGAGTTATGAAGATTCATATTCCTCATCTTGTGGTAATTCTTGTCAAAGTCGAAGTGTTGTGATTGGTTTTTCTACCTATAGTAGAGATCGCCCCATGGGAAGAAAAGACCGTGCATATCTAAAGATTAGAAATACTACATCTTATCCTTCTTGTTCTAGTACACAAATATTTGGAAATGGGAACAAAGGTAGATCTGTAGGATATAACATAAATCATGATCTTTCTGCTTTTTCTATCTTTAATAGATAGTTGGATAAGGAAGATTATTTTGACTAGGAATCGTAGTGTGAAAGGATCCTCAAGGATTATGATATGCACAAATTTGAACAAGACAAATATTCCCTTAAATACATTCAAGGGACGATATTGAGATGGTGGGAACTTGTAATAAAGGCTGGTCAAACATGGTGTGCCTTGAAAGATCTCATGACGAATACCCATGTACCAAAGGGGTATATGAAGTTTTACATTATTGACCCAAGAAGAAACATTTGCTAAAGAAAGGTAAATATTTGTGCGGTTTAGGAATGTATCCTTGTTCTTGATGATTGGTGTTATCGAAACTACATCACTCCTTCCATGGTTGATTATCTAGGTTTAACTCGAGAGACCTTGCTTTCCCATAATTCATTGAAGGATATAGATTTTATGAGAGACTGAAGGTTTTCATTACCCGAGGTGGGTACTATGAGTAGGTTTTATCTGACACCTTCCACTTGGAATGTTGACATTTATGCTTGTGATCTATTTGCTTTGCATGACATAGAGTTCCAAATGAGAAAAATTTTCCTAAGATTGTAATGGGAAAATGTGGAAATCAGCTCTTTCCACTGTCCTTCCAAAATCTCAAGGAAATATACTAACTTGCTCCAAGCCTAATAAAAATTAGAGACAAAATATGAAGAGGAATAAAGTAGTGCAAAGTGGTAATCCATGTGTGGAAAAAGGAGAGGTCGTGAGGATCGGAGTGAGGGGGTTACCATAAACACAATCTAACATTATTTATCCTTCTCTTTGTAAGGACATGTGCGTAGGTACCAGCATGGCGTACGGAGGATAACATACACCAAAAAAGGATACTACCATTGAAGATTTGAAGAGAACAATCTTAGATTCTTTTAAATATTGTAAATGACCTTCACCCCAAGGTAAAGAATAATCTACTCAAGAACTTCAAGGTAACATGGCTAACTTTTTCACTTTAGTAAATATAAATGATCATTGTGAGTATAGGAGCAAATTAAATATGAAAGATATCTTGCCTATATGCGAGTCTAAATATTCTTTAACTCTTATTGATGATTTAAATATTAAGAGTGAGGATACTTTAGTAGATCCTATTGATGACCAAATTGACTCTTTTTGTAAGATCAAATTGCGTCCACTTAGTGTTGAATACATTTTGTTGAATGATAGTACATTGTATTGTGGAAATTGTGTTTATCAACTTAATTGTGAAACTAGTCCACAACTTGAGGATACTTATTATGTGATTGATGAACCTCAAGTAAGTGATGATGTTGATAATGTTTGTCAGTTAAATAGGAGTGATCCTTTCAGAATACCTCTCAATGAAGACTCTATTGTTTGTTTGGCTCATAGGAATTACCTTGTGTTTGAAACTTTTTTGAAACTTGATAGTTGTCTTTTTTAGAGTGAATTTACCTATTCTAATTCCAGTTTACGGATTGATCCTTCACTATTTAAGTACAATATCTTGTTTGAAGATGATGAAATCAGTCCTAGTGAATTACCTAGTGGTGTAAGTCATGATGATGATGTAGATAATCTTGAGGTCTATTCTCTTTTTAATAATCCACTATGGTGTAATTAAATCATTCCTCATAAATATGGAAATCTCTTCTTGTAAGATGAGAATAATCTTATGGGAAAGGAATGTGAAGGTTTGAAAGTTGATATTTGTGTACCAATTGTCTATTCTTCTTTGAGTGTTCCAATTCTTGAGCATAACCCTTTATAATGTTCTTGGCCATCAAAGTGAACATGATCTTTAGAAAAGAATAGATGAAATCAATTTGCATGACACTTTTATTTACTCTCTATTTGCTTTTGATTATGCGTATGCTAGTATGGAGAGTATATCCTTTTGTTTGGGTAGTACCTTTGAGGAAAAAGATTGTTGTCTAGACCCTTGTCTATGGCCACTCTATCCATTTGACCCTAGTGAAAATTTTGAATGTGGTGATTTTCATACACCTGACTCGGGGCTTGATTAATATGACAAGCAAGGTTTTGATTCAGGATGTTGGTAACCTTACCTATCATGGAAAATCTTTCTTAGGGACTTACAATCTACCTGATAGACCCAAGTTATGTGTGGGAGGTATATCCAACAAAAATAAGTGATCTTTAAAGAAGCTGAGTAAAGAAAAAATCCAAGATATTTCAACATTGTGTGTTTCCACTCTTAACCAACGTTTCACTACAGGTCAAGGAGAGAGTTTCATCTTGAGAATACTTTTGATGAATTCCATTTATGTGATACCCTTCTTTGTGATTTATTTTCTGACCCCAGTCTCAAAACAAGTTGTTTGAAAGAGAAAGTATCACGACCTCAACCAGGGCCTGACCATGATGGGTATCTCAAGTCCTCCATGGACAGGAGACCACCCCCTTTGCCTAATCCTAACAAACCAAATACACCTAGCAGCAGATAATTTCAAAACATATAACAAGATAAGAAGTAAGAGCTCAAAAGAATCTAACATTAGTTAATCTCCACCAACCACTACCGATAACCATTACCAACACCAATACCAATAATCATGTCCATAGTAATATCCAACAAAACTCTAACAAAACCAAAGATAATCTAGCGGGTAATGGCCCCGACAATAGACAAAAACAATCCAAAAAGAAAGAGTCAATGACACAAGGAAACCTAAAACACGAAATGGGATCTTCTGAAGTATGGAAGATGAAGCTATACCATAATCACCTAGTCACTATGCAGAAAGAGTATAAGAATTCCCAATTTCTGTATCGAGTAGGTAAACAACATTTGAAGACGGCTAGTAGGTTAAGCGCTAGAAAGTAACTTAGGTATAAGAGATAAAAAAATGCCATGATCGACAATTCATAAAACATTAAAAATCAATTCAAAACATCATAAGCAATACATACACATAGACCAATATCGGGGTAGGGAACAAGGCTTATCATGAACTTTAAAACATTAGCCTTGATTGTGTAGCTTGACCGTTCTAAAACCACCCATGGTCTATATGGGTACAGCTGTAATCCCCTGGTCGGGCCCCAATGCATGTTAGCCACACGATACAGAGATATTATAGAGGTTGGGATTCTCTTGTACCCATCATCAACCATGATACTATTATATATAGTGTGACACACGGTTATCTAGACCAACCCTCATGGCAGTAAATATGAGATTCCAATATCAGTCCTCCGGACTCATATATTCAAGGCTTGCTACATAACCCTCTTTAAGCCCAATTAAAACATTTAACACATAACCCATCCATTCTATTAAGGATTCAATAATTAAGGCATCATTAATTAGTATGATAATACCGACTATAGATTGCAAGCAATGTCATTAAGTCAATACTTTAGGGATTCCTTCGTATCCCACAGACTCCCTTATTAAAATCACTTGGGGGACTTCCATATACCCTATAAGGTTTTCAAGATCTTTCTTGTCTATTAAGCCATTTAAACCATTCGTTATCTTAAAATAAAATAGACCAAATCCTATGATAATTCACATTCCAAACTCAATTATGCAAGTGGGTTAAGGTTATCATTAATTTAATACGTAAGCCAATTATTTGGGGATTCCTTTGTACCCTTATTGCCATCGTTTACAAATTTGGGGAATCTTTTGTACCCCTATTCCATCTACCATTCCCATGCACCCCAATGAGTGTACAAAACAATAATTTAATGCATAAAAGATCAATAGTAATCATGGGAGAAACATTCAAACAATTAATATCAAAAACCCTCAACCCATAGTTAAAAACCACAACAAAAGAACCCTGGGAATAAATAACCAATTTCATGCCATTTAGAAAATACATGTGTTGGGAAAGAGATACATGCCTTAATTATCGAGAAATTTGAGGAGGATACCATCCTTACAACTCCAGATGACCACTTCCCTTGAAACCCTAGGTGTTTTGCTTAATAGAAGTTAGAGAGGATTTGAAAGTGTTTCGATTATGATTAGTATGATAATAAGGTCCCATAGAGGGTTTAAGTCGGGTTCAAATTGGGGAAGAAAGGAAATTACCAAGATACCCGACAAGAAAATCTGGGAAATTTACCGCCCAACTGTTACAGATCACACTACGACTCATAACGACTGGCTATGAGTCATGGCCTAGACTCGTAGTCATGAGAATATCCTAAGACACCCAATCTACTAACCCTATGAGTCCTAAATACGACTCTTCAAATGACCCTACGACTCAGAGGGTCCTAGTCGTAGTCAATGCAGGACCCCTTTAGACATACACTGGATACCTTGCGACTTCACCCCATGACCCATTAAGAGTCTTTACAACTCATATAATCCAATCATTTTCAGGAAATAAATATTGGGGAAACAAACTAGTCATCCTACGATTACATTTTATGACTCATAACGAGTCCTAACGACTCATATTCCTCATGTCGTAACCAAAGGAGCAACTAGGCAAGGCCTAACTGGACACCCTATGATATAGGTATTGTTCCACGTAAAGATAACCTACGACTCGTAGGGTGAGTCGTAGTCTGGGTAGTAGGGTTAACACCTTGGTATTTTGAATATCCTATACCAGGGGTGTTTCATTCTCCCTCTTAAGATCATTTATCCTTGAATGATAGGTCAAGACATACTTTAGCATGATTTAACACGAAATACCATCACTTTTCTTTAAAAAGGTCAGAAAACAAAGATAGAAAAGAAATCATATTGCTTAAGCACGATTATCCGATACAGGGAACAAAATTGGATATTTGGACTTTATATCCTCTTCGGCATCCTAAGTAGCTTCCTCATCCTTTTGGTACTGCCATAGAACCTTTACCGAAGCCACATCCTTTGTCCAAAACCAATGGACTTTCCGATCCAAGATTTCCACCGATACTTCCTTATAAGACAAGGAATCCGAAATACCCATACTCTCAAGAGGCACAACCAAGGACGAATCACCCATACAGTTCTTCAATATTGATACATGGAACACCGGATGAATGGATCCCAAACTAGATGGAAACTCTAATTCAAAATCAACATTGCTAACTCTTTTCAAAACCTAATATGAACCAACATAATGGGGACTGAGTTTCCTAATCGTTCAAAACTGCATCACTCCCTTCATCGGAGAGACCTTTTAAAATATCCAATCACCAACATTAAACTCTAACTCTTTTTTCCTCATGTTCGCATAGGACATTTGGTGACTTTGGGAAGTCTTAAGCCTATCCCTAATTACATTAACCTTCTATGTAGCTTGGTTAACCAGGTTGGGGCAAAACAATCCAACCTCTCCAACTTTGAACCACCCAATAGGAGAACGACACCTTCTACCATACAAAGCTTCAAATGGAGCCATCCTAATACTAGAGTGATATCTACTATTATATGGGAACTTATTGAGGGGAAAATGACCAACCCATCTACCACCAAAGATGATCACACAATATCATAGCATATCTTCCAATGTATGAATGGTCCTCTCCATTTGTCCATCCGTCTGCAGGTTAAAAGTGGTACTAAGGTTCACCTTAATCCCTAAAACTCTCTGAAATGAGCGTCAAAAGTGTGATGAGAACTGAGCACCACGATCTAAAATAATAGAAACAGGAACACCATGAATCTTCATGATTTCTTGGATAAAGAACTTTGCATAGTCCTCGGTACAATAATTAGTCATCATCGGCAAGAAAGAAGCAGAATTAGTCATCCTATCCACGATAACCAAAATCGAATCAAACTAATTTTGAGAGCGCGGAAGACAGATAACAAAATCCATATTAATCACATCCCACTTCCACACAAGAAATTCAATTTCTTGAAGCAACCCACCAGGTCTCAAGTGCTTAACCTTCACTAATTGACACTTCATGCACTTAGCCACTAAATTCGCCACATCCCGCTTCATATTATTCCTCCAATAATTCTTTTTAAAGTCATGGTACATCTTTATTAAACTAGGATGAACTGTATACAGTGACTCATGGGACTCTTCCAAAATTCTTCCTCGCAACCCATCAACATCGGGAACGCAGAACCTCCTTTGGTACCACAAGATACCATCACCACCAATCTCGAAATCCATAAATTTTTTTTGGCCCGCCTACTCCTTGATTTGTATCTAGAGAGGATCCGACACCTACTTCTCCCTTACCTCAACACCAAGAGATGACTCCACCATCTTTTACACAAACATAACACCATTCATTGAATCTAAGAGACGAAGTCCGAGATTAGCTAAATGGTGAATATCTTTTACTAAATTCCCCTTCTCCTCATCCACATGAGATAAGCCACCCATTAATAACCTACTAAGAGCATCAGCAACCACGTTAGCTTTACCTGGTTGATAATGGTGACTCATGTAATAATCCTTGAGCAACTCAAGCCATCTATTTTTCCTAAGATTTAACTCCATCTAGGTAAACACATACTACAAATTATAATGATAAAAATAAAGATTAACATGTAACCCATATAGGTAATGTCTCAAGATCATCAATGTGAACACCACAGTGAATAATTCTAAGTCGTGAATTAGGGAATTCTTCTCATGGACTTTCAACTGCCTAAAAGCATAGCAAACAACCCTACCATGCTGCATAAACGTAAAATCAAGTCCTACACAAGATGTATCATAATAAACCATGAATCCATCAGTACCCTCAGGCAGGGTCAAGACTAGAGAAGAAGTCAATTTATCTTTAATCCTCATAAAACTTCCCTTACAAGCATCGAACCTTAGAAAGTTCACTTTTTTTTAGTAAACTTAGTCAATGGAGCAGCAATCGACAAAACAACTTCAATAGTACCCGACTAAACCTAAGAATCATAGGATATAGGTCAAATTATGGGTCTAGGCCACTTCTTAACCACTGCAACTTTCTATGGATCCATCATGATCCCTTTATTAGCAATAACATGGCCCAGAAAGTAGAAGCATTAAACCAAATCTCACAATTTAAAAACTTAACATACAAATGCTGATCCTTTAGGGTCTGCAACACAATACAAAAGTGATCAGTATGATTTTCCTCACTCTTTAAGTACACCAGAATATTATCTGCAAACATAATGACAAACAAATCTAGAAAATGGAAAAACAACCAATTCTTGAGATCCATAAATGCCACTGGGGAATCGGTCAACCCAAAAGACATGACCAAGAACTAAAAATATCCATACCGGGTACGAAAGGCAGTCTTAGGGATATCCACTGCCCTAATCTTTAGTTGATGATAACTCAACCAAGATCAATCTTAGAAAAATACTTATCACCCTAATGCTAGTTAAAGACATTATCAATTTTAGGAAGAGGGTACTTAGTCTTCATCATCACCTTATTCAATTAGTGGTATTCTATTTATATCCAAAGGGAACCATACTTCTTAAGCACCAAAAGAACATGGACGCTCCATGGAGACACACTAGGGCATATAAAACCTTTATCAAGAAGATCTTTAAACTGCTTCTTAAGCTCCTTCAACTCAGCTGGAGCTATTCTACAGGGGGATAGAGATAGGACGAGTATCCGAAAGAATATTTATCCCTATATAATTTTCCCTATTAGTGGGAACAACAGGAAAATCTTTAGGAAAGACCTTAGAAAATTTATTAACCACGGGAATGAATTGAAATGGAGGACGCTCTAATTTAAAATCTTTAACTAGGACCAATTAATAAATACACCCCTTGGAAATAAATTTTTTGGCTCTAAGATATGACATAAACATTCCCTTAGGCACTAGGGAACTCTACTCCCACTCGATAACCGGCTCAATAAAAAATTTAAAGAGGACCTTATGGGTCCGACAATTGAACGAGGGTAGCACGGGTGTAACCAGTCCATCCCCAAGATGACATCAAAATCTAGCTTTTCTAATTCAATAAAATCCACCAAAGTTTTCCTACCTCAAACAGATATAACACAACCCTTATAGACTTTTCTGGTAATCAAAGAGTCACTCATCAGGGTAGAAATAAAAAAAGGATCTGAAATACACTTCGGACCAAAACTAAAATAAATAGCCATATATGGGGTCACATAAGAAAAAGTGAATCCCGAGTCAATAAAGAAATACACATCACAAGAAAAGAGTTTCAATATACCAATAATGATATAGGGAGATAACTCAGACTCCTGACGGGTAGCAAGAGCATATAGACGATTTCGACTAGTGTCGATATGAGAAGTGGCTCCCTTTGGTGCAGGAGCGGATGATGTGGAAATTAGAACCTTATTATCCCCCATAGTGACCTTACCAATGAGTAAATTCATCAGTATCTGTCCCGACTGACAACAATTAAAATAATGGATACTTTCCTATTACAGAAACTATAATGCAACCGACCACAAAATCTACAAGGAGGATATGATAGAGCTAACTGGGACCGCTGGCCTTAGACTAGGAACTTTATTCCCTTAGACCCATACTACTCTAGAAATGATGGTATCCGAAAGACAAGAGATAAGAAGCACTAGCCGTCGAATAAGAACTAAAATTTCCCCCTTTTTTCTTAGACTATTTCCCACAATCTCTACCACTCTGTTGTTGACCTCCACCCTGATACGAATATCAAAACTTCCTACTCTACCTCTCCCCCATTTTTTATTGCTTTTTTTATTCCTCTTCCACTTGTTGCATATATAATACAAGTCTTGAGATGTCCATATTCTTATTCAATAAGGCAGGCTTGCTCTTCAAAATTAAATCACGAGACAACCCAGAACCAAATTTCCTCATTCTAGCCCTCATCCTTATTCATTAAGGTTACATCATTTATTTGATACTTTTACATCTTCAACAAGCTCCTATCCATTATTCGAGGGTGAAAGATCCCAAAGGAGAGATAGTATAACACCCCACTTTTTCATGCTAAGGTTTGAACCATCATTCGAACTTATACAGACCCGAACACAATAGTTTCTACTTATAAGTAAGTGTGAATGATGATTATTTAGGGTGAGAACATCTTCGGAGAGGGATTGAAGTCTTAAATATCACTTAGCTCAAAGTTAAGTTGAACACTTCCTATCCATAAAATTTGGGTATGTTATTTTTCTTTGGTCAACTTCTAGTGACCACTTATCCTAGAATAGGAGGAGTTATATGGCCCATTATATATCACATTAAAGCTCTTCGATCCCTCTTTCTAATGCAACTTACTATTTGTCAATTCGAGTTCGGAGTCTAAAGTTATGATTATTTTAGTAAGACACTATCTAGGGTCCGCATTTAGGCCGCGAGGAAAATTTCCACCTCCTCTTTTGGTCCGCACCGAAAACCTTGTGGTCCTCGACAGCGGTGCTATCTTAAGCCCCTCCCGGGAGTCATATTTTGTTCCATTTTGATTTATTTTAAGGGTAATAAGGTTTTTTATTATCCCACAACTATTTTCAACCCTCTTTGGATGAATATTAAGTCTTAAACTCATTATTTTCACCTTAAAAAATCACTAAATATCACTCCATAAGCAAAAGAGGAGAAACCATTTGAAGATTTTAATCTCCGGGGGTCAAATTTCTCTACTTTCTCTTTGATTTCAAGGTATGTGGGACTATCCTAACTCTAATGGGCATAATTTTAATGTTTTTAACAAGTTTTAAAAATGTATGTGTATGTATATGGAATGAGTTTCAGAAAACATTTGAAGAGCATGCATCATGAACCCATGTTTGATGAAATTATGTTATTACTAGGGGATTTTTCCATGAACTTGAGTTATAGTCATGTGTACATATATTATGAGTTTCTAAAAGTGATTAAAGAGCATGATTTACAAAATTCCCGTTGCATGATGAAATTTATTGCCTTAACATTTTATGAATTCTGAAACTAGCTTGAGAACAGAAACTACATATCCCCTTTTTCGATCATTAAATTTATGAGTTACTAGCGTTGGGACTATTTTTATGAATGATTATACTTCTTGACTTTTCAATGTATTTTTAACTAATATGCATTCTCAGTTTGCATTTTTTCGAAGCGGTACTTCTCATGCTAAAGGGTTTTGTGTCCTAATGAAGAAATCACATGTGATTGATAAAAGAATTGGCCCCCATGTGTTAAAGACTTTAAAAGAGAAGATTTTGCATAAGTTTTGATATGTTTTAAATATGAACTCTCATGAGATGTTTAAATTTTTTGGTGATCATTAACATGTTTTTGAATGAAAAGTGTTGTGGATTTGATATGATATGATATGGCTTGCAAGTCTAGGTATGATGATACCTAATATGAAATGACCTTAACATGAAAGGGACAAATATTTAAAAGCATTAAATATGATGTTAAAGGACTAAAAATTGGGCTTAAAGAGAGTGAGATGGTCACCCGAAGAAGGCATACCTTTAGATAATGCATTGATCAAAATTGTGTTTTACCGATACAAGTTTCGTATGTCCTTAAATATGGACTATACGATGGCGATGGCCCTATGGAATATTATTGTAACACCCCGCATTTCGGGCTACAATAAAAACCATGACTCTGATGTGTTGATAATCCCTGAGCCTTAAATCCTATACCAATTTGGCATATTTATGTAGTATGTGAATCTATTTGAGCATGAATTTAGACCATAGAGGTCCTTCAACTCAAGGATGAGTTGAAATTATTTCGATCGATTAAGTTTTAGAGGACATTATAATTTGTGTAAGTTTCCATCGACTATAACTCTCTGTATGTGTCAAATTAGAGAGCCTACAATGTGTCAAATGATAGGTCCTCGAGTTAACTTTCCAATGATATCAATTTTGCTAAAATCCGACACCCGAGAAAGAAGTTATGGCCTTTCAAAGTAGTATGCATCGCCTAACCAATCGCACATGGCCACTGGAAAGCATATGAGATAGCATATGCGACGCCTATGTAAATATAGGCGATATCATATGTGGCGCCTATGTAAATATAGGCTAGATCATATGCGGCGCCTAAGTAAATATATGTGATATCATATGCAACGCATATCTTATGGTTCCAAGTGACTTAAACCCTCCGTTTTTGGGGCAAAATGGTCCTTTTCCCACCCTTATTCAGCCATAAACATGAAATTCAGTCCCCAATTCTCCAAAATACATCCACATTCATCTAAAAATTCTCAAGAACACTCCCAAGGGTTTCAAACTAAAATCCTAAATAAATCAAGACTCAAGCGTGGGTTTTCAAAATTGATTAGAGATTCGGAATCCCCAATCCACAGGCTTCAAGAAGCACCCATTATTTTCCAAAATAGAGGTACACGGGATTTTTGTAAATTCTTATGGGAATAGAAAAATTATGTTTTAGAATGGGGTTTTTGAATCTATGTATATATTCATGTATTAAATGTTTTAACATCATCGTTTTGGTCTTTTGACCTTTCCCAAAGTGTTTTGAGAATATGAATGTATGAAACCATGTATTTAAGAATGAATTCTTGTTGAGAGCAAGATTTTTGGTGAATTCCCTCTTATTATGAATTTTTCAGATTTCTCATAGCATATGAATTATTTTTCAATGCATCCTTGAAAAGCACTATATGAAATGATTGAACTCTTATTATGATTTAAAGGTGGTTTTAAATCACTAAAGAGGGAATCTATCATGAATGTTTAATGTTCATAATGCATGTAATGAAAGAGTTCATGTATTTTCTAAAGGCACTAGACCACCATATGTTGATGAAGTTTTTGCATGATTTTGACTTGAGTTTCGAAACACGAAATCTTCTATATCAGTTGTATGTTTTTGGTGGTCTAAATTATGCTTTAAATGAAAGATTTATCGTAATGTATTATGGCTCAGAAATTATGAATGGCAAGTCTTGGTATGACGATACCAATTCAGACCAATTCCATATCAGACTCAGACTAATAGACATTTTAGATTATCATGATTTTAGATATTCAGAATGTTGCGTGTATAAAAAAGGTTAAAAATGGGCATATAGAGATGTTAGGTGGGCTGAAGAGGGCTTGAGTTCAAGCAACTCATTGCCTAAAACCGTGACTTTTCGACCCGAGTATATTACTATACGCTGACTTAAGTGTCGTGTGGTGTATCAAATTTAGGAACTCCAACCCTTGCAGCATACTCGGGTTGGAGGCTTCCCCGGCGAGTCAATGGCGGATTCCATATCGCCCGTGGAATATCATACTTGTAGGGGATACCACCTAACTCAGAAGTAATATGCAGATCGGAGTTTGAGATTTACAAACAGGTTATATGTTTTCAGAAGGTGCCCATGTGTTTTTCAGAAATTGTTTTATGCATAATTTTTTATGAACATTTGCTCTCACGTATTATATATATATATATATATGTTCAATTACTCTATTTTTGATTGCTTCGCGTGCTAGTACAATTGTGCTAACCCCCCTTCCTCCCAGGTACTGAGGTGCAGTCTAGGGGTCTAGATCCTCAGTAGAGTCTACAGATAGGGTTGTCTCAAATTTCAATTGCTGAGCCTTCTTTGCTTCAGAAGGCCTAGTCATTTAGGTATTTATTTTAGTATGGTTTTTGGTCTGCTGGGGGCCTTGTCCCAGTTATTAAGATAGTATGTCAGTAGAGATTTCGCAGACTACTGCAGATGTTTATTAAATATTGTTGGGCATGTTGTCATGCCTTTAACTGTTTTAAATTATTGTCCATGTTTTTGTATTATTATGTCTATTCCGTATTACTTTGATCATATAAATTATGTGCATGATTACCAGATAGACAGAGAGTGTTTCGGGCCTTCAAGTTCAGGAATGCTCGTCACGGCCAGGGCCCCGATTCGAGTTGTGACAAACTTGGTATCAAAGAACGGTTCATGGTCCCAGGGTTTCTGCGAAATCGCATCGGGTAGAGTCTTGTTTATGGGTGTATAGCATGCCATACTTATAAGCAGGAGGTTATAAGGCATTTAGGAATATCTGTCTTTCTTCATGTTTTAGTTCGTGCTATAGAGTCAGAATGTTCCTCCTTTATACTCTAATTTGTGCTATGGTGTCACCCATAAGAAAAGAAAAGTTATCCTAATTTCTTCCTCACTCTGGTGTTTCCATATATTCTCCGATTATCTAGCAGAAATTTCAGAAGTCCCACAAAGGACGGGAGAGGAGTTCCCTAGGGTAAAATTGTGTCCTCATTCTTATGAGGCGTTCAGTTAATACAAGAGTAAGATGTGTATTCTTGAGTCATTGAATATTTTGTATCAATATTCTATCTCTTGTAATCTTGATATCAGTGTGTTGTTGAAAATAAATGTCTAGTGAAACCGCGTGAGGCCTATTTTGATTCACTAGCAACTTGTCGTTCATCTTGTTGTTCTTGTGCTTATTGGAACTGTACTTTCACCCGAGTATTAGTATAATTTAGAGTGCCATTTTCATGACCTATTGGTAGTGAAATTAGACCAAGAAGTTTGTGATATGAAGTCATAAGGTTATAGGTCAGAGTAAGGGTGACTTTTGTGATTAAATATTTATAGTTGAATAACCGTTGATTGAGAGTGATTTACCCTTTCGTGGTGGTAGACTAATGTGGTGGTACCATTTATGGATTGTATGGTAGTCCATGGAGGAAGTGTTGACTCAGAATATTGTTTGTTTTCTTCCTTTCAAAATAGAGAAAGAGCCCAGAGTGGATATTTAAGGTGGTTATAGAAACCCCTTATAGTCTATGAATGAAAATGGCTAGATTAGCCAGTAGGTTGTAAGTATAGACTCATTGTCATATGGTGTATCTGAAGGTAGTCTAAATTCCCATTGGGGTAAGTAAGTGTGATGTGAGAAAGACGTATAAGTAGATAAGATTGTATGGTTATAATATAAACTTAAGGTTCATCATGTCTATTATGTGACCTTACCCCTTAACCTTCTTCTCATTAGTAGTTGTAAACTAATACTACTTGTGAGAAAGTATGTAGTATATTTTTGAAGTATTTGGGTAGAATATCCCAATTTGAAGGATTAGTATATTTATATTATGTTGCACTCTTCATTGGTTGTAAATGATTGATCCTAGACTATAGGCTTGAATTTAAATGGTGTGGTGGTGAATAGTGGCAAGAGATTGATGATACATGTTTTGTGGGATTCGATTTGTAAGCTTGATGTGTTGAAATAGTACGTGCTAATGGATTATGACAAGAAAAACCGTAAGGTCATGATCGATTATTGTGGTTATGAAGTTCTAGTGTACTAGTGTTTCTTGATGTTTATTTCATAGTTTCTAAGTCAGGATTGTGTGTAAGGTTGGTTGTAAATAATGTTTAGCTCTAGACATTAAATTTGAAATAATTGATGGCCATGGAGGGGGATGTGATGATTTCTTGGTTAATGATACTAGTTATATGGAATGATCTATAGGCTTGAACAGTGTATGTAAGTGCCTAAGTTTATTTGATTCGTAATGAAGTATGACGTTGTATATGTGATATAGAAGTATGCCCAAGGTGGTATGAAGCTATAGTATTTTTCTAAGGCTATTACATGTTGTGTGTGGCTACTGGTACCATTGAGTTGCTAGATAGAAAAAGACTAGCTAGATGGTATATGGTGTTCTAAATAGCCAAGTTAAGGACCTTTGATTGATAGCGTTGAGCCTTTTGATATGAACTTGATTCTCATGGTAGAGGAAAATAAGTTTGAAGTTGCTATGTTAGTAGACTACGATAGAAATAGAGTGGCTCATTGAAGACTTGGTGATACCCATGTTAGGTGTTATAATCTAAGCTCAAGTCCTTGAAAGTCGTGCTAATAGAAATAAGAGTAGAGGAACATACAGGGTGTGCACTTCAACTTTGGGGATACTCATGAAGATTCAAAGTTAGTAAGTGTTCGAGTAATAGATGATGACTATTGGGGTTAAAGAATGATAGAGTGTGCCTCAGGAGATAGTATTAGCAGTGGGCGTTCCACTCTCATATGTGGTCTTTCGGGTTAAGTTTTATTAATTTTGTGTATTGTCATATTTCAGAACCCAGAGTGGAGTGAGTTCAGTTAAGTTTAAAGTCTAGTAAGGTATCTCCTAAAAACTCAAGATGATGGCTTGAAGCTAAGGGGGAGATGACTAAATGAATAACCAAGTAAGACTCTCAAATTCTTGTAGTGATGTCATAATGATATAGAACATCAAAAAGTAAGGGTGAATCTCAACCCATTTCTATCTCAGTATTTCTCAGTCATCCTAATGCCTACTCATGCTTTACGATTTAGTTCCCTGATCAGTTCGCGTTCATACATATGATAGAGAGTCATGTCATCACGCTTTTTAATATTCTTCGTTTTCATAACTCAGTTTTATGCCAAATGATTAGTGAGATTCAGCTCATAGACATGAATACCCTAAATTCAGAGTGCTTTGGTGAGTCCCTGTTGTTGTTTTGCTATTCCTCAGGCCTCAGATGAGTTTCAAGCTTCATATAGTATCATTCCATGCATCCAGATCATATGTTCTAACCTTTTTATGACTCCTTCTTATGCGATGATAGTGGTGGTGAGTAATTATTCCTTGTTGATGGAAGATCATAGTACGCTTGTTTAGATAAGGCCATAAGTATGATGTAAGATTTGGGTCTATGTTTTTATTTATGTGATGGTTAGTGGAATTTTGTATGTGTATATTCTTGGGGTAGCTCGTGGGAGTGATATTGATAGTGGTTTAGAGAATATGTGAAGTATTCCTTTATGAGTGTTTGCTTTGAAGTTCATATGTGGTTATAAAGATAGGCTTGAATGACATGTTGAGATTGTTGTAAAGGAACGCTATATGCGCTAGCGACTTCCTAGTAAGAGTTCAGAGTAGTCATTGTAGTAGTAAGGCATGTTATACTTAGGATGTGATCTTTAAAGGAGATATAGAAGATTGCATCATATGGTTTAGAATAATAGCATGGTCTGGCATGTTTTATTTTTGTGACTTAGATTTAGGCTTGATCACGGCAAAGGGTTTAAGTTATTTCCGACATTAGTAGAAAGATTTGTCAATGCTTATATGTGAATTTTAAGCTGAGTTAAATGAATATGATATTTAAGGAGAATAGTATAGTTAAGTGATATTCGAGAAGTGTGCTAATCATGAAAGTAAGAAGTTGTAATGCCAAAAGCCTAGTAATTCTATCCTAATTCAGGAGTTATATGCCTATGTTCCAAACTGCAGAGTAGTGTAAATGTGGTGATTCCTCAGTTGGATGTCTTGTGTAATCCATACCCAAGATTCATGGCTCCCTATTACTTCTAGAATTTCTTTAGAGAATTGTGCTGAAGAGATACTTCAGTTAAGTATGAGGGTGTAGTATAATTCAGTCTGTATGGCCAATAAGTCAGTTTAGCAGTCAGATTCACATGACTTGTTTTCTCGTCTTTGCACTTATTCATGCTACTCGAAATCTCAGACATGCTATTATTCCAAGATAGAGTATACCAGTAGTTACGAGTATAGCCCAGTTCATGCATCATGCATTGAATTCAAATTTTAGATGTTCAGTTATGATTTAATTCGTAGGTGCCCTGTGCATCGCCTCAGTTTTCCGAGTATCTTAGTGAATTAAGCATTCATAGAGGGACATAGGGTACCAAGGGGGAGATACCCCATTAAGTTGCATGCATAGATTCTTATTACAAGATTCGCATCAGTTATTATTGTGTATATAGTCATACGTTCATACGTCAGTTCAGTCAGATATGTATGCATTAGAAATGCATGTTCAATAGAAAAATTCAGCTTATCAGTGTATTCAGTCCTGCATTCATGAGAACAACTCGGTCACAGATCCCTGCATCAGATATGCATGATTCATTATGAGAATTCATCCTATGAGTAGCTTCAGTCGTGTGTTCTAAGCCTTGGCTATGCATGTCCGGCATAAGCATTTAAAACGTCAGTAGTTCCAATCTTATAGTTATGTTTCCGATCAGTGTATTCTTTCTTAGGGAACATATCATTTCCGCGTTATCCCATATCCTTAACACTTCGATATTCTATCCATCATTCGGGGACGAATGATCCCAAGGGGGAGATAATGTAACACCCCGCATTTCGGCCTAGAATAAAAACCATGACTTTGATGCGCTGATAATCCCAGAGCCTTAAGTCCTATGCCAATTTAGCATGTTTATGTTGTATGTGAATCCATTTTAGCATGAATTTAGACCATAAAGGTCCTTCAACTCAAGGACGAGTTGAAACTATTTTGATCGATTAAGTTTTAGTGGATGTTGTAATTTGTGTCAGTTTCCATTGACCATAACTCTCTGTTCGGGTTTGAAACCTTTATTTTGTATTTCGGCCCTCTGTTTGAAAACTAGTGAACGTTTGCCTTGAAGGGGTCCCGAGGACTAATTTTTTAAAAGAATTCTTTTTCAAAAATTCAAGATTATCATTGAGTTTGGAATATTGAAAATAGTGAAGTAGGATATTTGGTTTGTTTATGTGAAGTCCCAAATGAATCTTGGGGGTCCGTTCGAAGAATTTTCAGACTTGATATATTGTTGGTTCCTAAGTTGCTAGTGAGATGGCTTAAGCAATACCTTGATGGCTAAAGTGACCCCTTGATGGTTTAAGGATAACTGCTTAAGCAACACATTAGAAGCTTAAGCATATCCGCTTAACCGAAGCAATCATCGCTGATATTTTTATATATCTTTTTTTCCCTTATTTTCAGCCATTGTTCCAAGATTAAAACCTCTATTTTTTTACTTGTGGGAGCTTAAATTACGGGGATCCTTGTTTAGAAGCATGGCTTGGGTTGGAAACGCTGAGATGATCATTTTTCTATCATTATTCCATATGTTTTCGCCCTAATCCTCCATTAAATTCTTTAATTTTTCCTCTTATTTTCTTTAGCTCTTGGGGATGATTTGGCAACCCTTCGAGACTCTGTTGGTAATCAAATTTTTAACACACATTCCTTGTCCTTTGAGGTACCTTGTGACGGATTATATTTTAGAATTTTGTTAGAGGACCTCACGGGCCCCTTTTTGACCTGATTTTGTGCCTGAAGTTTTATTTCAATAAGCTTTTAATAAAACCTCATTACATGTGATTAACACTTTGGATATCATTCAACAATTTACTGTCTTGAAATGCAATGTGAAAAGTAGAGAAACACTCCAACAACATGGTCAAAATCAAGCTAATCATTTCATGAGAACTATAATAATCCTTTAACACATGAAATCACAAGAATGACCGAAAGCCAGTAAACAACTCCTAAATAAGGCATTATAAATTCATAATCACTAAATCCAAGAACTTATTTTAAGAGCTCGCATTAAACCCCAAAGAGTCTAAACTCTAATTCAACATTCATAAGTTCATTTACTAATCTCATCCTTCTTTATTTATTCCAAAATCAGGGATTCCACTATTATCCAACAACACCTACATTCAAGTCAATACTACGTTTAAGACCTACTCCATTAACCAATCATTCAACTCTATAATTAAACACATAGTCTAGCTTTAGTCATACCTTTATACCTTTTACTTCCTTACCCTTAGACTAACTTGACCCCCGACTCTTAATTTATGTCACCGCCTCCTTATACCATAATCAGTCCTCATCATTAACCTTAATTAGGATTATCCCATATTCCAATCACACATAATACCATGTTGATCTTTTTTATGATAATATGTCTAAATAACTAAATTATGAGCTCACACAATCTCATTGCTATCTGCGTTTACATAATTCACATTTCAATCCACCACAGGGTCATACAAACACAAAATATCCATCAGGGATTCATACATTAACATATCATTCATACATTAACATATCAACAAACAATTAGGCTCTTATTGATTAAAATCATGTTTTATCCATCCAAACTCCATGCTTGCAGACTTAAGCATGATTTCACTCGTCAAAACTATATTATGAATACGATTACTAACCACAGTTTACTACACGTAAACTATAACCTACGTGGGAGCCAATCATTCAACAAGTAAGTTATGTAATAGATTATCTTCCTTCATCTTCACGTTCCTAAAGTCTAAATAATCTAATAATAACAATTACAAGATTAATTAATAAACTGCTCTTTAAACAAATAACTTGAAAATTCAAACCCATTAATTCTATCATTATTTATAGTCTTCAACAATTAATTTTCATATTTTATTGAATTCAAGGTCTCCAACAATCAATTTTCATGTTTTAGAACCACAATTTCATACTATGAATCGTTAATGAATAATTTAGAAGTGGATAGTTTTCAGTAAAACAGTTATAATGTTTTACATAAAAAGAGGATTAACGAATGGCCAGTTGTATTAACTAGGGGACTAAAAGTTCTCTAATTTTGTTGGTATTGGATTCCTTAACTCCTTATATTCTAGGAGGAAAGCTCATTGGAAGTTGACTCTAGTTTAAACTTAGCCAAAAACTAAATCATTATGGATTATTTTAACTTAACTTTATGCTAAGAGTATTATATGACATTAGAACCTATCAAATGCACCCCCATACTAAATAATTGATACTAACATATGTGATGAATGAGATTTATATGCCTTTTTACCAGATATTCTTAGTAATGATGGAACTGGTTATTATAAGTAACTTGACAAAAATGTTAAGTTCCTGATCGCACCCTTGGGATTTGTTCAGAATTTTGTGAATGGAAATGAATTATGCTACTAGGATGAATTCAATGTTTTGGAATCAATGACGATGTCAAATTTTTGAAAAAAAAAAATTTCACTGAATTGACCCTCGAAACTCCTTTTCACTATTTTTTAAATGGTGGTTTGAAATAAGGTATAAAGGTCCCAAATCCGAATCAATCACATCACTAATCCAAATTCAACATTCTAAATCTATTGGCGATGTCCAAATTATCATATGACACTCAAAGCAGTGAATGCAGGCCGAAATCATCTATATGGCTTCTCAAGCCTCTAAAACCCACAAACTCGCACAAATTATTTCGATCATATCAGAAATCATGCCAGGCATCCCAAAATCCCAAATTCAACATGTAGGAACTATGCAAAAGGACAAAATGTTAGAAACACATAAAAATAGAAATTCCTAAATTCAGGTCATTACAACCGCATTCACGAAGGGTTATTTGGTCTGGGCACAAGTCAGTCTTCATCGTGATCGCGATGGTCCGACCACAATCACATGACTCGGGTTGGGTTGTTCTTTGCATACATGGCCTGGGGCATGTGTTCGCAAAGAGTATTTAATAGGGTAAATTAAGCCAAATAGATGTCTAATAAATTTTAAACTAAAAAATATCATATTTTATTTTGGTAATTCCATTATAATCAACTTCCACTCATGTTTACTATTAATATCCAAACTAATTAATAATTTATTTTTATTCTAATCATTTATTTATATAAAAGGATAAATACAAATCCTTTTAATTAGGTAGCATATATCTCTCCATATCAATATTACTAATTCTTTATCTGTCTCAATTCCCTCTTCCCACCATACACCCCCTCCCCCCCTCCCTCGAAATTTTCTTCTCCTCTTTTTATTCTTTTTGCTATCTCAGAAAATCAATTGTTCTTCAATAGAGGTATTTCCATGAACAAGATTAGAGATCAAAATTGTTGAGAAGCAAGCTCGAAAAATGGATGATAAATTGAATCAATATAAATTATTCATAATTATCATAAGCTTCTTCATTAAGACAAGAATTTTGCATTCAAAATTGGAATATTTGGAACTTTAGTTGTTATTTATGTAATCAATGTAAATATTAAAAGAAGATGAAAAATGGAGAAAATAAGTTATTTACACACTGTGTAATTAGTGTATAATCATTTTACAATAGGTATATAATTAGTGTGTAGATATTACACACTAATTACACATTGTATAGTATGATTAGACAATATTTACATTGTGTGCATAGTGTGTAATTATTAAATAATATAATTAATGAGCACACCTTACGTAGTAATTATAAGATATATCCATTTATAAATTTTCTAAGAATTTTGGTGTAAATCTGATAATATTTTTTTGTCAATCACGCTCAAGTTTTAATCTGTTATAATAAAAAAAATGAATATAATTAGTGTGTATACGTTATATAATATTTATTCACTGATTTAAGTAATTATTCTACACGCATAAGTTTCTTAATGTTTTGGTGAAACTCAGGTAATGTTTTTTTTTTTACCATTTTCATCCAAGGTTTTGAAAATTTGTATTTAAGTTTTTCTAGAGACACTAATAAATGATATAATAGCTAGAATATGTTAAGGGATGATTGTTGGGAAATAACAAATTGATTATAGTTCCCTCTTTTTAAGAATTTTTTTAAAGAAATTTAATCTTCTTCTTTGAATAATCTATGACTATTTTTCATAGACTTATAGAACTTTATAGATTTTTAATATTAGTGAGCTTGGCTACATGAGTTTTTCCTCCTATGTTATACCTAGGTAGACTTTAAATCATTTTCTCATCCAACACCCTATTTTCGCCATTATTTGACTTTGAGTGCTCGACTTTGGACAATTTCAAATACAGTTTTCCTCAATATTTTAAGGGTAATCTCTAAGCTCCTATTTTAATCATTTTTATTGATTTTATCTTCATACAATTTCATGTGTTTGTTTTCAAACTTGAATTTTGGGGCTTTTACCCGGTAAATTATAAAAATACTTTTTCTTTAATTTAAAGTCCGATTTCAACTCCTTTTTAGTTGGGTGTCATATTTAAAACTCTTCTTGATATGGAAATATGAGTCTTAAATAAATTTTAGATTTACCCTTTTCGATTTCATATTGATTTACAAACTATTTTTGTATTCGAAATAAATATAGCCAATATAGTTATCGTTGGACACCTTTTGACATGATGATATTTATGATAGATTTAATTCATTTCAAGACTACTCATGAAGAAAAAGCTCCACGTTGAAGGGTCTGGCCTAGAGTTTCAACAATTCGAGGGAGGTTATGACTTAACTTTCTTCAGATTGGGGAGGACAGTTAAACATTCATGTACCACATGCTATGGGTTGGGTATTTGTTGTGAAATTTGAATTTAGAGATTATTAGAATAACCGTATTGCCTGTGTGGAGCTTATATGCATGTTATTATTTATTTGAGATACTATTATCATTGTGATGCTAGTGTAGGGGATTTATTTGATATTATAGGCCTAATTTGTATATTAGTTGTCTTTATTATTGTTGTGATCCCGACATAATGTAACGCCCCGAGAGTACACCCTAGAATCTACAGAGTGCTTACTATCACAAGTGGCCACAAGTTAACCTATGATACTGGTACCTGCTGTGAGCACTGGGTAAAACTGATAACAAAAGATCATATGCGGAATTTAACTGAAAAATGCCATATGATTTAAAATCATAGTTCTGATAATGTCTGTAAAAAAAACTGACAATATTGATAAAATGGCTGATAATAACAACTGAAAACTAACTGACTGACTATACTAGTCAGAAAGCCTCTAAACTGTATGACTGTGGAGTTGATGGGAAAAGCCCGTAACTAACTCCGACTGACTAAATAGCTGAACTACTGACATAACTAGATATAAGGTAACTCATCCTCAAAGGATGAGGACTCACCACGACTGTTGTTGTTGATACAATGGAGAGTCTAAGTATGATCAGGAATCTGAGCGTTCGAACCTATGATATAAGATATTATAGTGCAAGAAATGAGTATGTGATATGTAGTTTGAATTTACTGGTATGCTATATGAGGTTAGGATGATATGCATGGGTTAATGTGCATGAGTAATAACTGACTGAATATATAGCATGAGGTACGAGTAAGAATGCATGTAAATTGTAAAGACTTAGAATGCATAATCGAGCATAAAAAAGGTTCTGAAAAGGTCTATAAACTAAAATACTAAAATCTGGTAACTGAATCACTGATAAACTATATACTATGGTCAATAAAGACTAAACTAAATTGTTAATTGAGTATTGAAACTGACACTGTGGGAGGTATCATCTAACCGACATGCCCCAATGTTGAGCTGATCGGGGCCCAACCTGTGACCCTAGTTGGAAGGGTGCTAGTACCTTTCCATGGGTACTAACAAAGGTTGTTTCAAACCTAAACTAGCAGGAAAACATCTCAAAACTATGCTACATACATAGTTCTGTAACTCAGGGATTGCTACTAAGGGTCAAACCCTATACTAACAGGAATGCCCCCATCCCTAGGTTCTCTCTGTGTTGAATCCTACTCCAACCTGAACTGACACTGATTATGGTACTGAACTAAGTTTAACTTAAGAAGGAACTAACCCGTATTACAGAACTGATCTATGTTTGAATGACACGATAACTGGCTGAACTGATAATTTGTGTACATGACAAAACCATTCTGAGAATATTAAGACTACGTAAACAGAAAAATTTCAGGCATTCATAACCCCTAGGACTCGATAACAATAAGAATAGGGAAACAAGAAAGCTTTAAAAACATGGAAGGAACTCATTGTTCACAGTTGTTCACTTAATCATTTCATCAAACGCATGAGGGTCAAAACTTTAACATGGTGGTGCTTTCAAACGTTATAAGTTAGCACAATCATATGACCAAATCATAAACTAAGGGTTTTTGCAATGCCCTACATTTTCGAGGTGGAAATTGGATCGTCGTTCCTACATGAGTAAACTCTTATACCATTTTTGATTTTTAATTCATGTGTATGACCTTTATCCTAGTGCTTTAAGTGATTATGAGATAAAAAATGTTTATAGGAATCACTTAGAGCGACGTTGAGCTAAGAGCTTTTGATTTGGTTAAATATTTGTATTTGATTCTACAAGGGCCTATTTTAAACATGTATAACTATTTATATATGTAGAATTTTGTAGCGTAAATCCCACCAAATTGTAGATAACTGAATTAAATTTCCAACTATACCAATTTCTCCTAAATTCAATAACCGAGCAAAAAGTTATGGCATTTTCCATGTGAGGCAGTAATCAAATGCGATAGCAGCGCGACGCGTCTGCCAGCACGTTACGAAACTCTTTCACATGCTATTTCAGCTCCAAATGTGTCTAGGGTCACTTTGGTCACTTCCCCTAACCCAAAGTCCGTCCATAATATAAAATTTCATCCCCAAGAAGCATTAAATCCCTCTTTACTCAATTTTTCTCAAAGAAAACCCTAACTACCTCCCCAAGAAAGAAGATTCAACTCTTTTTCTCAAAAATAAGAATTCAAGACATATAACTTCAAGATTTTCAAGAAGAGAGTCAAGATTAGGTTTTCAATCATCAAACTAATAAATATAAGGTACGTGGAGTTTTTCTAAACTACATGGGCATGGTGAAATTGTTTTGATGATGAATAAATATTTAAAAATTATGAATTTACCAAGGTTTTTGGATTTACAATTACAATTATGCATTATGAAACCTTATTGATGATAAAGTTTTGGTCTTGAGACCTTCCCCCCATAAATTCGATTTTTGTTCTTATATGTTTATATGTGGGTTAAATGTTTGAAACATGATTTGAGAGAACAAAGAGTTATACTCTCTTATTTTTAATTATTTGATTGCATATTGAGAAGCATAACATAAATGTCTTTACTACAATTTGTTGACTTGGTTTTGATGATGACTTAAAGAGATGGTGTCTTTCTTAATTGCATAAATGAAAATGATGATTTTAAAGAGAAGTGAATGATTGTTACAAGATACTTGACCAGCATATGTTTGTGAATTGAATTAAGGATCCTTGACTGTTTTTTCATAAATTCTACTATATATATCCTCTTATACTGTTTGACTAGTTTGGTGGTCTGAAAATAATGTTTTCAAAGAGAAGACTATAACATGATATTGTATGGCTTAGAAATATGATTTGCAAGTTTTGGTATGACGATACCAATACAGATAATGTCATAGTAACACAGAACAAAATAGAATACAAATTTTCATTCAGATTTCTAGATTTTAAATTAAGAAAGATGCATGTTTATAAAAGGTTAAAAATGGGCTTAAAGAGAGTTAGATGGTTACCCGAAAATGTACGAGTTGAAAGACTCAATGCTAGAAATTGTGATTAGCCGACACGGGGTTATGGTACCATGTTGTGTGGTCTTGTGTACCTTGATTTATGTTGTCCCATTTTGGGACTGTGGTTAGGAGCCATGCTTTGTTGTATTGTGCACAACCATGATATGTTGATTTTATTGGGGATTATGGCACCATGTAGTATGGTCTTGCGCGTCTCCCCATACTGATACTCCAATCCTTGTGGAAAACTTAGATTGGAGGCTTGGTCGCCGAGTCAAGGGAGGATTCCATATAGCCTGTGGAAATACAGATTGTAGGGTGTACCATCTAGCCCAGAAGTAACATAAAGAGTGGTTTATGATTTCAAAGAAATATTTCAAGGTCTTTAAGGTGTGCCCATATTTTTTTATATATTATATGTAAAATATTTTATGAATTGGTCTCACTTATGTTATATATAAATACATTATTTTGGATTTCTCTGTGTACCAGTATGTTTGTATTGACCCTCTATATTTCAAGGTCTGAGGCTCAGTCAAGACGCCTCGCTAAGCCATAGATTTATCAGACTCAAGTGTGCAATTGGTAAGTCTTCTTTATTTCAAAGGTCCTGTTTTTAGAACATTGTTATTTCATTTTGGTTTTAGGTCTATATGGCGGCCTTGTACCAATTTCAGACAAGTTGTAAATTTCTGATATATTATAGGCTTGGCAGACTGAAGTAGATGTTGTCTAGATGTTTATTGATTTCTTTTCGTATTGTTATGTTGAACTCAAAACATGACCATGATTTCATTTGTTTACTTTCTGCATTTTTCCTTGTTGTATATGAATGGTGTTCATGGTTGTCTGATAGAAAGGGGCGTCCGAGCCTTCATGGTTTGGGATGCTCATCGCGGCTAGGGCCCTAGCACAGGTCGTGACAAATTTAGTATCATAGCACTGTCCATGGTGCCAGGGTGCCTGCGAAATCATGTCTAGTAGAGTCTTAATTATGGGTGTGTTGTGCACCACACTTATAATCAGGAGGCTACTGAGAATTTAAGAGTTGTTTCTTATTCTTTCATAATCTAGTTCATGCAATAGCGTCTTCCATAAGAAAGTTATCCAAATTCCTTCCTTGTGTAATCTTCTGGGGCCATGCCTTATTGTCGAGGTGATACAAATCCAAGTGTCTAGGTCCTCCAGCGATGTGGTTCTCTCTGACTAAGTTGTCTATAAAGTTATGAATATGCACAAATACTTAAGAAGAGTACATTAGTGCTTCAAGGCCTATTAATCTGAGTGTATACCTTTATCATGATTAATTTGTGCGTTTCATCCTGAGGTTCGAAGTGTATTCAGTCCCTTTTCAAAATTCGTATTACAGATGTCAAGTTTAAGGGTGATAATGTGTAGTAGAATAGTTGAACTATATTTCCACTCGAGTAGTAATATATAAAATGTCATGACCCATTGGTAGTGAGATAGTCCAGAAGTTGGTGACATAAAGTCACAAGGTTAGAAGTCAGAGTGAGGGTGATATTTGCGTAAATAAATGGTTTTAGTGGTATAATCATGGATTGAAAAGTGCGTTTCCATTGTATAGTAATAGACTAATGTGGTAGCAATATTTGTAGATTGTATGGTAGCCTGTGAAGGAAGTGGCTGGCTATGATTATTATTTATTCAAAATAGGGAAGGGTCTCAGAATGGATAGTTATGGTTGTTTTATAAATTATTTATTAGTTTGAATGGAGAGGGGTAGATTAGTTAATAAGTTCAAGGTAGAGACTCATTAGTGTTTATTGAGTTTTGAAGATCATTGTGATGTATGGTTAGGTACGTAAGTATGATATGAGAAATTAGAATATGTTGATAAGATTGGAATGGGATATAATATGAGATTAAGGTCGACTATCCCTAATATGTGACTTTACCCCCTTTGATGGTCTTTTCTTTAGTATTAATAAACTAGTACTCCATGTGAGAAGGTATGTAGTGGATTTTGAGTTGTAATAGTGAGGTTATTGCTGAGTTGTGATTGTAGGTAGTATCTAAGTGAAGTAAAATATTTAGGTTGATTTCCCAATTTGATGGACTAGTATAGTATGTGGTATGCTTTACCGGTGGTATATAATTGAGGATAGACAACAGGCTTGGACTTTAGATGTGAAGTGTAGTGGTGAGAATAGTAGCACAAAATTGATGATACATGTTTTATGGGAATTAATTACTAGTCTTGATGGGAGGTGTGAAATATCCTAGGTTGGCAACTTGTGGAAAAAGAAGTGAATAATTGTGATATTTATGTACATAAGGACTGGTGTTAAAATGATGAATTGTGGTTGAGTCATTAAGGTGATAAGAGTGATAGTCATATACGAATATGTTGAATCCCAAATAGCATGTTGTTAGATAAGGTTGTATGGTATAAGTGTCATGTGTACATAGTTTTTTTTTTTAATTTTGTAGTACGGAGAAGTCCGGAGAGTTGTTGTATAGGGTTCATTAAAGTAGAACTTGAGGAAATAAAGGTAGGCAATGTGCACCTTTGGTATAGTTGTGCATTTTTTTTTAAGTTGTAAGCTATGTGATTAGAAGTGTAATACTAGAACCCTAAGAAGTTAAAGATAGGACGTTAAGTGTTTAGGAGCATGAACGTTTATGCCCATGATAATGTTAGTCATAAGTCGACGATTTTGAGGGTTAGAGAAAGTTGTGATTAGTGTCCCTAAAAAGGGGATTTCCTAGAAGAAATTTGTGTGTTTTTATTTAGAATTATTATGTAGAGTGGTGGATATAGATTTGATAAAGGGATATGTCCATAAGTCTAGGATTGTGACTTTGATTTAAGGGGAAGATGGGAATTAAGGGAGTTCCCAAATGTTCTCAGTATGGAAAGATGCAGGGAGGAACCATGATAAACCTATTTCTACTCAAGCATGCTCCTCCTACTTCAATTTAGGAGAGTATACTGCTAATCTCATACGTCATCTGTTCAAGTCATGCCTATACCTATGGTTCGAGTTCTATATGGAGTTATGTTCATGATATGACCTCCATACTAGAAGCAATAATGTCTCCCTGTAATACAGTCTTTAATGTATTCAAGCCATATGCTATGTTGCTCATGAACCATGAAAATCTATGTCTCCCAGCATGCTTAGTCCTAAGGAAACATATTTCTATATGTCACCGATTCATTCTATGTCGGGTTTAGCCAAAGTGATAAAGTGTAAGTAAACTCATGGCAAATCTCAGTTCCTTAAATGAGGAGCAATCGCTTCAAGTGGAAATCTTTGTCTTTGTTGTAATGTAACACCCCGTAGCATTCTTGACTCAATACCACTCTTAGTTGCATGTATGGAGATCTTACAACCTAAAATATTTTCTAATTGTTAAAATTCTTAGTAATATTTATGAGCTCTTGACTTTCATGATTTTTAAATTGATCTTCCCAACCCCGAGGTGTTGATTTTTGAGTTGATTCATGACCAGCGGTGAAAAAGGGGTGTCTCAGGAAAGTTTTGGATTTTTCAAATGACGTTTGAGACATATTTGCATGATTAAAATAGTGGGCCAACGTGATATCGACGCATCGCACCAGGAATCGCATCGGTAGGGACCGACATTGCGCGTCGCTTAATGCGTCAGGTGCCTAGTTCATCTTACTGATTTTCGGGTCTAGGAGCGTAATTTTGTCTTTTTCCCTTATTTTATCTTGATATGTGCTCCAATGTTTTCCCATTATGGTCTGTCCAAGGAGATCATGTAGTATTTTGTTTTTGCCGAACGACTCTTTACTTATGATCCAAACACTTGATATATGGAGAACTTCATGTCTATTTTATCGTATCTTTATTTCATGTCACTACTTGAGTAAGCAATAAGTATGAGTTATGGTCTAATAGTGTTACTTCCATTCATGACGTTTATGCTCGAGTCCCTTAATGACCTTCCTTATGATAGTATAATGGTGGTTGTGGAAGCGTGGTGTTGTTTTAGGTAGGGGAGTAGATGTTCTTGAATGTAAAAAAAAAGTGACTCTAGAGCTAAGGTTATACGGGAAAGGGAAAAGGAAGGAGATAAACTTTTGTGGCATGAAATGGCTAAGAAGGATAAATGTGGCGAAAATATTTGTGAGAGTAATTGAATTAACTGGTCTTAGTATGGGAAATCCATGAAGTGGGTGTAGTAATGATAGTCTTGAATGTTGTGACTGATAAAAACACAACTCGTATACTCTATGGTTAGTATTCCCAGAATTAAATCTCGAGTGTATTTGATAGTAGTGATAAGGTGAAGGAAATATTCTTAAAGGGATGTAAAGTACAGGTCCCGTAGCTTATGTTAGCACCTGTTTACTCCGAGTTAGGCTTCAACATAGGAGTACTATGTAATGGGACTCAAAATTCTTGTGGCTAGATGTGTGATTGGAGAATGGTAAGTTGGTGAGTGTGAAGTATGTTATTTATTGTTTGGGGTGTAAACGATTAGTGCCTCTAAGTTTAAGTTTATTCATGGTACCTTGTAAGGTAGAGTATGCTTCTAATCCTATCTTCCACGAAATCTTATTTCATGATTAGTACCAATATAAATTAGGTCTACGATCATCAAATAAACCCCTGCCTTATGTTGTGATGATTATGATGCATAGAACTCATGTGCAAGATCATCCCTACGTGAAGTCTCATTATCCCATATTTCGTGATTTCATATTTCACTAGGGGTTATCATGAAGTTTGTTTGATGCATTTGCATATTTTATTAAGGAAAAATGTTCAATGTGAGGTTTTATTTCTTATTCTATTCTTTAAGAGCATCAAAATGTCCCTACCCATCATTCAGGGACGAATGATCCCAAAGAGGAGATAATGCAACGCCTTATATTTTTTAGCTGGAAATTGGACCATCATTCCTACGTGTGTAAGCTGTTATACCATTAATTGATTTTTAATTCATTTGTCATGACCTTTATCCTAGTGTGTTAAGTGATTATGAGGTGAAAAATATTCATAGGAATAACTTAGAGCGAAGTTGAGCTAAGAGCTTTTGATTTGGCTAAATCTTTGTATTCGATTCTAAAAGGGACTATTTTAAAAGTGTATAACTATTTATATACATAGAACTTTGAAGATCAATATCCACCAAATTGTAGATAACTGAATTAACTTTCCAACTATACCAATTTTGCCTAAATCCGATAACCGAGCGAAAAGTTATGGCATTTTCCGTGTGAGGTAGTAAGCCGACGCGATAGCGACGTGACACATCTGCCAGCGCGTTACGAAACAATTTCACACGCTATTTCATCTCCAAATGTGTCTTGGGGCACTTTGGTCACTTACACTCACCCAAACTCCGTCCATAGCATAAAATTTCAGCTCCAATCTTTAACAATTTTTCTCAAAGAAATTCCTAACCACCTCTCCAAGAAACAAGATTCAACTCTTCTTCTCCAAAATAAGAATTCAAAACATTTAACTTCAAGATTTTCAAGAAGAGAGTCAAGATTAGGTTTTCAATAATCAAACTAATCAATATAAGGTACGTGGGATTTTCCTAAACTACATGGGCATGGTGAAATTGTTTTAATGATAAATAAATATTTAGAAATCATGAATTTACATAGGGGTTTGGATTTACAATTACAATTATTCATTATGAAAACTTATTGATGATAATGTTTTGGTAATGAGGCCTTCCCCCTTTAAATTTGTTTTTTGTTCATATACGTTCATATGTGGGTTGAATATTTGAAACTTGATTTGAGAGCACGAAGATTTATACTCCCTCTATCGTTATGAATTATTCGATTGCATATTGATAAGCATGACATAATTGTCTTTACTATTATTTGTTGACTTGGTTTTGATGATGACTTGAAGAAAAGGTGTCTTTCTTAATTGCATAAATGAAAGTGATGATTTTAAAGAGAAGTGAATGATTTGTTACAAGATACTTGACCACCATGTGTTTTAGAATTGAATTGAGGATCCTTGACTCTATTTTCATGAATTTTACAATACTTATCCTCTTATACTATTTGACTAGTTTGGTGATATGAAAATAATGTTTTGAAAGAGAAGACAATAACATGATATTGTATGGCTTAGAATTATGACTTGTAAGTTTTAGTATGACGATACCAATACAGATAATGCCATGGTAGCACATAACAGAATAAAATATAGATTTTTATTCATATTTTTAGATTTTTAATTAAGAAAGATGCATGTTTATAAAAGGTTAAAAACAGGCTTAAAGGGTGCCAGATGGTTACCCGAAGAAAGTACGAGTTGAAAAACTCAATGCTAGAAACCGTGATTTTTCGACACAAGATTATGGTACTATGTTGTGTGGTCTTGTGTACCTTGATTTATGTCCTCCCACTTTGGGACTATGGTTAGGAGCAATGCTTTGTGGTCTTGTACACTACCATGACATGTTGATTTGATTGGGGATCATGGCACCATTTTGTGTAGTCTTGGGTGTCTCCCCATAATGATACTTCGATCATTGCGGCAAACTTGGATTGGAGGTTTTCCCGCCGAGTCAAGGGAGGATTCCATATATCCCGTGGAATTACAGATTGTAGGGTGCACCATCTACCTCAGAAGTAACATAAAGAGTGGTTTATGATTTCAAAGAAATATTTCAAGGTCTTTAAGGTGTGCCCAAGTGTTTTCATATATTATATGTAAAATGTTTTATGAATTTCTCTCACTTATGTTATATGTAAATACATTATTTTGAATTGCTCTGCATACCAGTACGTTTGTATTGACCCCCTATATTTTAGGGTCTGACGCTCAGTCCAGAGGCCCCGCTTAGCCGTAGATTTATCAGACAGAAGTGTGCAGCTGGTGAGCCTTCTTTATTTTGGAAGGCCTGTTCTTAGAACATTGTTATTTTATTTTAGTTTTAGGTCCGACTGGGGGGCCTTGTCCTAGTTTCAGACAAGTTGTTAATTTCTGATGTATTAGAGATTTTGCAAACTGAAGTAGATATTTTCTAGATATTTATGGATTTCTTTCCATATTGTTAGATTGAACTTAGAACATGACCATGATTATGTTTGTTTACTTACCGTATTTTTCCTTTTTGTATATGAATGATGTTCATGATTGCCAGATTGAAAGGGGCGCCCGGGCCTTTATGGTTCGGGATGCTCTTCCCGGCCAGGGCCCCAGCTAGAATCGTGATTGTTTTATTCTAAATTCACATGAACATGATATGGAAACCACAATATTTAAAACATACTATAAAACATTCCACGTGAAAACAATTGAAATCATAACTTGAAATCAAATTACCAAGGTATAGATAAACATACTTAACCTTTCAAATGTGTAAGTGCTCTTTCTATCAAAGCTCTTGGAATCATAATACATGGTCGAGATTCATAAGAGTTTCAAGGAGGTAATTCATTGTAAACATGTACTAAGTAGTCATTGTTAAAAACTCAATCATTTAGGCATTTCATCAAACACTTACAATGCATGGCTTAAGCAAGGAAATAGTTTTAAACATGTAGTAGTAGCATGATTTTTTATACTAAATCTCCAACGAAGGCTTAAATCAGAGAAAAACACCATTCAAATGTGTAGGGTTTAATAACAACAACAATTTCTTGTAAACATGATATAAAATTCAATATGTAGAAACAATGCAAAGTGGCAAAATGTTCGAAACATATAAAAATAGAAATTCCCAAATTCAGGTCATTACAACCGCATCCGCGAAGGGTTATTTGGTCTGGAATTGAGTCAGTCTACATTGAGATCGCGATGGTCCGACCGTAATCACAAGAATCAAGTTGGGTTGGTCTTTGCATACACAGCCTGAGGCTTGTGTTCACAAAGAGTATTTTATAGGGTAAATTAAGCCAAATAGATGTCTAATAAATTTTAAACTAAAAATTGTCATACTTTTTTTTGATAATTCCATTATAATCAACTTCAACTCATGTTTACTATTAATATCCATACTAATTAATAATTTATTTTTATTCTAATCGTTCATTTATATAAAAGGATAAATACAAATCCTTTTAATTAGGTAGCATATATCTCTCCATATCAATATTACTAATTCTTTCTCTGTCTCAACTCCCTCTTCCCACCATACACCCCCTCCCCTCCACCCCCCACCCCCCGCCCCTCGATTCTCCTCTTTTTCTTCTTTTTTCTTTGTCAGAAAATCAATTGTTCTTCAACAGAGGTATTTCCACAATTAAGATTAAATATCAAAATATTTGAGAAGCAAGTTCAATAAATGGATGGTAAATTGAATCAATATAAATTATTCATAATTATCACAAGCTTCTTCATTAAGACATGAATTTTGCCTTCAAAATTGGAATATTTGGAACTTTAGTTGTTACTTATGTAATCAACGTAAATATTAAAAGAAGATGAAAAATGGAGAAAATAAGTTATTTACACACTGTGTAATCAGTGTATAATCATTTTACAATAGGTATATAATTAGTGTGCATATATTACGCACTAGTTACACATTGTGTAGTATGATTAGACACTATTTACATTGTGTACATAGTGTATAATTATTATATACTATAATTAATGAGTACACCTTACGTAGTAATTATAAGATATATCCATTTATCAATTTTCTAAAAAATTTGGTGAAAATCTGATAATATTTTTTTGTCATTCACGTTCAAGTTTTAATCTGTTATAATAAAAAATGAATATAATTAGTGTGTATACGTTATATAATATTTATTCACTGATTTATGTTTTTATTCTACACGTATAAGTTTCTTAATGTTTTGGTGAAACTCAGGTAATGTTTTTTTTTTACCGTTTTCATCTAAGGTTTTGAAAATTTGTATTTAAGTTTTTTTAGAGACAATAATAAATGATATAACAGCTAGAAAATATTAAGGGATGATTGTTGGGAAATAATAAATTGTTTATAGTTCCCTCTTTTTAAGGATTTTTTAAAAGAAACTTAATCTTTTTATTTGACTAATCTATAACTATTTTGCATAAACTTATATAACTTTAAAGATTTTTAACATTAGTGAGCTTGACTATATGAGTTTTTCCTCCTATGTTATACCTGGGCAGGCTTTAAATCATTTTCTCATCCAACACCCCATTTTCACCATTATTTGACTTTGAGTGCTCGATTTTTGATAATTTCAAAGACAGTTTTTATCAATCTTTCAAGGGTAATCTCTAAGCTCCTATTTTTCTCAATTTCTATTGATTTCATCTTCAAACAATTTGATGTGTTTGATTTCAAACTTGAATTTTGGGGCTTTTACCCGATAAATTATAAAAATAATTTTTCTTTAATTTAAAGTCCGATTTCAACTCCTTTTTAGTTGGGTTTCATATTTAAACTCCTTTTGATATGGAAATATGAGTCTTAAATAAAATTTCATATTTACCCTTTTCGATCTCAAATCGATTTACAAACTATTTTAGGATTCGAAATAATATAGTTATTGTTGGACTCCTTTTGACATGAAGATTATATTCATGATAGATTTAATCCATTTCAATACCGTTGGTGAAGAAAAAGGTCCACGTTGAAGGGTCTGGGCTAGAGTTTCAACAATTCGAGGTAGGTTATGATTTAACTTTCTTCAGATTGGGGAGGACAGTTAAACATTTATGTACCACATGCTATGGGTTGGGTATTTATTTTGAAATTTGAATTTGGAGATTATTAGAATAACCATGTTGCCTGTGTGGGGCTTATATGCTTGTTATTATTGATTTGAGATACTATTATTATAGTGATGGTAGTGTGGGGGCTTTATTTGATATTATAGGCCTTATTTGCATATTAGTTATCTTTATTATTGTTGTGATCCCGACATAATGTAACGCCCCGAGAGTACACCCTGGAAGCCACACGGAACCTACAGTTACAAGTAACCACAATCTAACCCATGATACTGGTACCTGCTGTGAGCACTGGGTAAAACTTATAACAAAAGATCATATGCAGAATTTAACTAAAAATGCCATAAGATTTTAAATCATAGTTCTGATAATGTCTATAAAATAAACAGACAATATTGCTAAAATGGCTGATAATAACAACTGAAATTTGACTGACTGTCTGTACTAGTCTGAAAACCTCTAAATTGTATGACTGTGGAGTTGATGGGACAATCCCCCAACTAACCCCGACTGACTAAATAGATAAACTACTGACATAACTAAATATAATATAACTCATCCTCAAAGGATAAGGACCCACCACGGCTGCTGCTACTGATGCACTGGAAAATCTATGTACGATCAAGAATCCGAGCGTTCGAACCTATGAAATAAGATATCATAGTGCAAGAAATGAGTATATGATAAGTACTTTGAATATATTGGTATGCTATATGAGGTTAGGCTGATATACATGGGTTCATATGTATGAGTAATTACTGATTGAATGTATATCATGAGGTACAAGTAAGAATACATATAAATTGTAAGGACTGAGAATGCATGACCAAGCATAAAATAAGTTCTTAAATAGTCTGTGAACTAAAATACTGAAATCAGGTAACTGAATAACTGATAAACTATATGCTATGGTCAAGCAAGACGGAACTAAATTCTTAATTGAGTACTAAAACTAAAACTATGAGAGGTATCATCTCACCAACATACCCCAAAGCTGAGTTGATCGGGGTCCAACCTGTGACCCTAGGTTGAAGGGTGCTAGTATCGTTCCACGGGTACTAACAAAGGTTGTGTCAACCCTCAAATAGAAAGACGACATCTTAACAACCCTAAACCATCAGGAAGACTCAAGACATATATGTCAATCCTAAACTAGAAGGAACACATCTCAAACCTACGCTGGCTACGTAGTTCTGTAACTCAGGGATTGCTAATAAGGGTCAAACACTATACTAATAGGAATACCCCCATCCGTGGGTTCTCTCAATGTTGAATCCTAATACAACCTGAATTGAGACTGATTAAGCAACTGAACTAAGTTTAACATAAGAAGGAACTAACTCGGATTACTGAACTGATCTAGGTTTGACTGACATGATAACTGACTTAACTGATAATGCTCGTACGTGTCTAAACCATTCTGAAAATATTGAGACTAAGTAAACAGCTAAATTTCGGGCATTTATAACCCCTAGGACTCAATAACAATAATAATGGGGACACATGAAAGGAAATCATTGTTCACAATTATTCACTTATGCATTTCATCAAACGCGTAGGGGTCAAGACTTTAACATGGGGTATTTTTAAACATGACAAGTTAGCACAATCACATGACCAAATCATAAACTGAGGGTTTTATTATGAATTCACATGAACATGATATGGAAATCACTATATTTAAAACATACAATAATACATTCCATGTGAAAATAATTGAAATCTTAACTTGAAATTAAATTACCAAGGTATAGATAAATATACTTAACCTTTCAAATGTGTAACGCTCTTTCTATCAAAGCTCTTGGAAACTTAATACATGGTCTAGATTCATAAGATTTTCATGGAGGTATTTCATTGTAAACATGTAATTTCATTGTAAACATGTAATAAGTAGTCATTGTTCGAAACCCAAACATTTAGGCATTTCATCAAACACTTGCAACACATGACTTAAGCAAGGGAATAGTTTTTAACATGTAGTAGTAGCATAATTTTTTATATTGAATCTGAAATTAAGGCTTAAATCAGCAAACAACACCATTCAAATTCGTAGGGTTTAATAACAACAACAACTTTGTGTAAACATGTTGTAAAATTATAAATTTGTGAAAGTTTATGGACATAATTCATAAAAATATGTACAGATCATACTTTTAAACTTGAAATTGGGTTCTTAGACTACATGGATGAAAAGAGATCATTTATGAACATCTAACATACTTCAAAAGCTTAAATCTTGAAGGAGAATAACCCTTCTTGAAGGTTCTTGAATAGTAATGCTTGGATTCTTGAGTTTTCTTGAAGAAGTGTTTAAATCTTATTCTTGGGGAATGATCTTGAAAGAAACCTTGACTTTGATATTGAGGATGAATAAGGAGTTATGTTGTTTAAGTTGATGGAATTAATGGTTAAAAAGGGTGGAAAATGACCCAAAAATCTCATTAAAATTGACATTAAGTCACTTAACGAGTGTGGTTAATGGTCTGGGTGACAGACCGTCACAATAGTGACTAACCTCACTCAATCCATTAGTTTATGTCCTGAAAAAGAGCTCACTTCCTAAATTTGACGGCTTGGCTTGGAGGTCCGTCAACCTGGACATCGCCCCTCTGCAGTCGGACATCTCTCTAGTAAAACGGGCATAATTTTTTACCCTGATATCAAATTAGGGCAAAATTTGTATAGGTAGAAAGCTAATTCAATTATCTATCAGTTGGTTAGTCATGAGCAAAAAATTTCAAAGTATTACGAAAGATATGATCATTTAAGATTGACTATAGCAACATCCTTTTCAAGAACTCAATCGGTAAGGGATATTTTGATTCTTCTAATAGCTCAGAGTTATTTGAGGCCTTATGTAATACCCAGTACTTTTTCCTAGCTAATTTCATCTCAAGAATGTATAGTATTAGCTTCTAGATTTAATGATGGTTATTACATGAGGAATTTTAAAGATTTTTACTTTTTGTCATGTGGGAAATTCAATAAGCTTTTCATCGATATAAGATTCGCCCAACTCCGATAACCGAGTCAGAAGTTACGATTATTTCAAGTTTTCGTCGTAAAACAGCACCATATTAGTCAGTGGCATGCTGCACCACAATAGTAAATGGCATTTGGAAAATTCGGTCCGCGATTATGGTGCATTGCGCCAATGCCCAAATTCAGAATTATCCATTTTCTAATGTCTCAGCGCGATTTCCCCCGCTTAGCGCCAAGTTCCTGGTCTCAAATAAGGTGTCAACGTGATGGCCTCGTATCGCACCATCCCTCAATTTCTCAATTGTCAAAATCTAGTGACACGGCGCTATAGCGCCGCGTCGCGCTAAAGGTCCATTTCGAGAAATTTTTACAATTTTAAAAAATGTATCCAAGGGTTAAAAGGGTCAATTTCCTACCCCTATTTAAACCCAATAACACATGATTTAGCTATTCTTCACACAAAATATACTAGTTTCTCTCAAGAACAAGTTAGGGTTTCTATTAGGGATTCGAATTCAAGAAGGTTTCACCGTCAATCCTCATGAAATCAAAAACTAAGGTATGCATAGCGTTCATTCATGGACTCCTTTCATCCATGAAGCCCAAGAATAATTCAAGTTTATGGATTTTATTATTAATTTCATGATCAGGCTTCTGTTGTTCATGTGGATAATGAGAAATTGAATTCTACTCCATATTGGGTGATAAATTCTGTGGGTCAAATTATTAAAGATATAGATTCATGCAAACCTATGACTAAACTCTTAAATGATGAAATTAGAATTGAACTATGATGTTTAATTATTATACAATGATGTTTACATGTACCATGCCTACAATATGTTTGATTAAATTCCTAAATGAAGGAAAAGTTCCTAACTAGCATGATACCATGAAATCCCCATGTTTGTACAAGTTATGCCTATCATATGTTTTGATGAAATACTTCTATAAATGTATTATGGATTATGATGTTAGTTATATTTTCAAGTAAGTTATGCTTGTTCAGTTTCCTTCAATAAAGTCATGGGGGTATTCGTACCCGAAACATTAGTTGTGTGCCTAGAGCCATGTCATGTTTTTATGATACTCTCAGTCAAGCTATGATCCTTAGACTTCAGATAGTCTTATGACTTAGAAAATCTCCATGATCTCTTGAACTCAGTCAGTTATCAGATATCAGTAGTATTCCGTCAGTTAACGGAATTCAGTAACTCAGCCCATGTTCAGTTCAGTAAATCATGTTCAAGTCTATTCAGATGGGAATAGGAATTAGCTCCGAGTGAAGCCAAGGATGGGAACACACACTAAAAGATGAGGGTGTGACTCTTAGAAGTCATCCTTGCATTCCAGAACTATATAGCCAGCATAGGTTTAGACATCAACACTGTCCGATAAGGGTTGATGAGGTGGATAAACAATGTCAGATAAGGGACCCATCATTCTCGTATAGGGGACACTATCATATGAGGGTCGCCCATAGATTATCCTTACCGGTGGCGCGGTATTGACACCCTTCCAATTGGGGTTACAGATTGGACCCCAACTTAGCCATAATGGCGTATCAGGGACATGTCGGTTAGATAACTACTTCCCACAATTTCATGTTATAGAATAAAGAATGTTAGATATAGTCAATCAGTCTCAGTAGTAGAACTTAGATAGTTCTTCATATTTTAGGACTGTTACATACAGTACGAAACTCAGATAGTTCCATCAGATTTAAGACTGTCAGATACAGTCACTCATGTTATCAGTTATATTCAGATTTTGTAATCATGTTATCACAGTATTAGTGTCAGTTGTTATGTCTCATGCATGTATTCTCACGCTCATAATAGTTAGTCAGTTATTATTATTTTTCATGCATATAAACCCCATGCATTCATCCTACCTCACATGCATACCAGTACATTCAAAGTACTGACGCATTTGCGCTATGGTGTCTTATACCATAGGTTCAGAGACATGATCTTCAGAGCAACAATAGATTCTAGATATCCACTGACAGAGTTAGAAGTGATTCCTCATCTTTTAAGGACATAATTATTTCACTATTATCTCATTAATCAGTTTATTAGTTGGAGCTAGTAGGGGACATGTCCCATCAACTCCTTACTAAGATAGTTCAGTCAGTTAGAGACTTTCAAGACTATCATGTTTCAGACATCAATATGTTCAGTTTTGTTTTGGGTATTCTATTACCCCACACTGATGTTATATCATTCAGATCATGTTCAGTATTGAACCTTATGGCCTTTCAGTTCATGTTTCTGCATTATAAAGTGTTTTATGTAGCATACAGGTACAGGTATCAGTTATGGGTTAGCTTGTGGTCCTTCGGGGTCATGAGCATCGTGTAGCATTCGAAGTACCTGATTTGGGGCGATACATCTTAATATACGTCAAACTCACTCGTAAAACTACCAAATCACTATAATTTATTTCTCATGAGCTTGAAGTATTATTCTAATATTGGTTTGGATTCTCGGGGTATTACAATATCTTCCTCTTGATAACATTCGTCCTTGAATGAGACTGGCCTGGCTGAAATACTAAGAAAAGACTGTGATGATGCGTGGGACACTTACGTACTGAATCATGACTGAGTATCTAGATTCTGAAACTTAGGTTTGAGAAATAGAGTATCAACTACATCAATTCATCAAAGAAATCCAATCTTAGGATATACATAACAAAATTCTGAATTTTTGCTGATCGTTAAGAGTGTGGCATGAGTACTAAAACTGAACATACTGTAAACCATGACTACATGAGTCATGATTAGATATAATGATGACTGAAAAATCTATGACTGAGATAAGAATGGGTCGGACATCTTCCTCCCCTACTGATGTTCTACAATACACTAGCATCACTACTAGAATTTGAGTGCCTGGCTTGGTTACTTATCCTTTCATCTCCCCCTTATCTTAAAGTCGTCATTCTAAGTCTGGGAATAACTTAATCAGCATCTCGAAACTAAACTTCCACCATCTTTCTCTAGAATCTAGGGTATAATAATACGCATAATTGGTAAATTCACCCTGAATGACTATGCCCGATAATGTAAAACTTGCTACTACTAGTTCTTTCTTCTGAGATATAACTCTTAGCCCTCTATATCCCTAATAATCATTATGTAACAACTTAAAATTGACTAACGTAGAATTTTCAAATCCTCCTTCTATTAGCTCAAACATCAAAGATTCAAACTTAGATTCAAACACATAACATGGATATCCCCAAATCTTTAAAAACTATACTACTTTCATCATAGCCTACGAATATCACATCCTTAACATATGTTTCAAATCAACAAGCTTAAATTCTTGCATGCACTGCTTCAATCCTACTTATTCATCTTTCATACAACAATCCCCATGAAATATAGTCTAAAAAAATTTAGATAGCACTATCCCAACTCTACTACTGTTTCTAAACTCTTAGTTTCATGCTTCTAATTCTTGATCATATGTTGTCATATGATTATGAGAAGGAATCTGAAAACACGTATGACTCCTAAGAACTGAGGTACTACCTTTTCATTCATTGACTAGTTCATCGATAAACTGGAACTGAATGACTCTATTTCTGAAATCAACTGAAGTGGTTTGCTGGGAAACTGTAACTGGACAATTTTTGTATGCCTGCCTTGCTAAGATAGATTTATCCACTGAGGTAGACATGGAGAAGGACTCTGCTAATATTTTGGATCTGACACCAAAGTTGACAACTATATACGGGGTTACAAGATAAAAGTGAAGCTCTGTGGTCTAGTAAAACATACACAAGAATATGAAAGGACTATAACGTACCTGTAACCGCATCAGGAGAACTTTCTTGATCATATTGAGATAGGAGTGCATAAATTCTATTCTGACGTTGACCACTGGTGGCACTGGAAGTAGCGCCCTGTTGAGGTGGGCAACCAAATGGAACTTGAGGATGACTGTACTGACTCTGTGGACCAGCCTTAGGACATTCTCTAACTCTGTGGCCTGATTTTCCATATCCAAAAAACATATCATTGCCTTCTATACACACACCTTTATGATTCCTGCCACATACCCCGCAAAGAGGATTAGTACAATTGTTGTTCTCACTACGCTGGGCCTTGGGGCTTGGTACCCCATCCCGATTGTCATTACTGAACTTTTGTACTAGTACACTAGGTGAATACGGAGTTGGGGATGAAAACTTGTGATGGAACTGGGAATGATTACCACCCTCTGGCCTTGGCTGAGCAAAATCGAAACTACCTATCCTAGACTGCATACTCTCTCTTTTTTTTTCCTTAACCTTCTCTTCCTCAATCTGCTAGGAATGGACCATAAGCCTAGAAAAGTCTATATACTTAGTCAACATAGCATACCTACACTCCTTGACTATACCATCAACTACACCAGAGATAAACTTACTCATCCTAGACCTGTTATCATCCACCACATAAGGAGCATACCTAGCGAGCTACGTAAACTTAAAGGAATACTCTTTCACCGTAATGTTGCCCTGCTTTAAATTAATAAACTATATCACCTTATCTTCCCTCCACACTAATGGAAAGAACCTGTCTAAAAATGTTGTGGCAAACTCCTCCCACTCTACTGGCTCTGCATTTGCGTCCCTGTTCTCTTTCTACTTCTTATACCAGGAGTGAGCTACATCCTACAAGTGGTAAGTAGACAACTATACACTCTCACTAGACATAACACCCATAATACCAGTCACCTCCTTAACCAAATTAGGGAACTCCTACGAATCCTTAGCAGACTCAGATCCCAAAAACAAAGGAAGATTCATTCGGGTATAGTCCCAACTCCTAGTTGCAGCTGAATTAGAAAATAGCTTGGATAGAATTGTAGCCTGCTGATTATTCTAAGCTACTACAGAGTGATCCAAATTAGTGATTGCAGCTCTGAACTCTGCATAAGAGACATGCTCATTCAGGGGACCTTTCTGAAAGGTTGGAGGCAATGGATAATTCCCATTTCTTCTTCCATTGTTCTTTCTGGGAGGCATGATCTGTAAATGGAAGGAATATTGAATTAGGAAGATATTTTGAGTAGAGCTCATGCTCATTCGCACGACATGAATACTGACAAAAGGGAAATGTTTCCTAAAACATCTTGTAGACTCTTCTCCATAAGTGTGGTGTGCTTCACACCCATGAACAAGACTCTACTCAATGCGGTTTTCAGACTACCTAGGATACTTTAAATCCTTAGACTATGATACCAAGGTTGTAATACTCCAAGAGTACACCCTAGACACCACATGGTTCTTACGATCACAAGTGACCACAAGCTAATCCATAATACTGGTACCTACTGTGAGCACTAGGAAAAACTGATAACTAAAAATCATATGTGAAATTTAATTAAAAAATGCCATAAAGTTTTAAATCATAGTTCTGATAATGTCTGTAAAACAAAACAAAAAATACTGATAAAATGGCTGATAATAACAACTGAAAACTGACTGAGTGTCGGTACTAGTCTAAAAACCTTTAGACTGTCTGACTGTGAAGTTGATAGGATAAGTCCTCAGCTAACTCTAACTGAATAAATAGCTGAACTACTGATATAACTGAATATAAGATAACACATCCTCGAAGGATGAGGACTCACCATGGCTGTTGCTGATGATGATGATTATGCACTAGAAAGTGTAAGTATGATCAAGAAATCAAGCATCCGAAACTATGATATAAGACATCACAACACAAGAAATGAGTATGCGATCAGTACTTTGAATGTACTGGTATACTAAATAAGGTTAGGATGATATGAATGGGTTCATGTACATGATTAATAATTGAATAAATATATAGCATAAGGAACTAAGTAAAAATGAATGTAAACTATAAAAATTGAGAATGCATGACCAAGCATAAAACAAGTTCTGTAAAAGTTTGTAAACTAAAATACTGAAATCTGGCTACTGGATGACTGATAAACTTTATGTTATGGTCAAGAAATACTGAACTAAATTCATAACTAAGTATTGAAACTGAAACTATAGGAGGTATCATCTAATCGACATGCCCCAAAGATGAGTTGATCGGGGTCCAATCTATAACCCTAGTTGGAAGGGTGCTAGTACCGTGCCATGGGTACTAACAAAGGTGGTGTTAACCCTAAACTAGCAGGAAGACAACTTGTTAACCCTAAACTATCAAGAAGACTCATGAGATATGTGTCAACCCTAAACTTGCAAAAAATACATCTCAAACCTACACTGGCTACATAGTTCTGCAACTCAGGGATTGTTTCTAAGGGTCAAACCCTATACTAACAGGAATGCCCCCATCCCTGGGTTCGCTTAGTGCTGAATAATACTTTAAACTGAACTGACACTGATTACGGGATTGAACTAAGTTTAACTAAAGATGGAACTGACTCGGTTTACTTAATTAACCTAGGTTTGACTAACATGATAACTAACTGAACTGATAATGCTCGTACGTGTATAAACCATTCTGTGAATACTGAGACTAAGTAAACATCTAAATTTTGGGCATTCATAACCCCCTAGGACTTGATAACAATAACAACAGGGACACATAAAAGCTTTGAAATAGTGGAAGAAGATCATTGTTCAAAATTATTCACTTAAGCATTTCATCAAATGAATGGGGTTCAAGACTTTAACGTGGGGGTTCTTTTAAACATGATAAGTTAGCACAATCACATGACCAAATCTTAAATTGAGGGTTTAATTCTGAATTCACATGAACATGATATGGAAACCACGATATTTTAAACATAATACATTCCACGTGAAAACAATTGAAATAATAACTTGAAATCAAATTACCAAGGTATAGATTAACATACTTCAACTTTGAAATGTGTAAGGTCTCTATCTATCAACGCTCTTGAAAACATAATACATGGTCAAGATTTTTAAGAGTTTCATGAAGGTAATTCAATGTAAACATGTAGTTTCATTGTAACCATGTAATAAGTAGTCATTGTTCAAAATCCATTCATTCAGGCATTTCATCAAACAATTGCAATGCATGGCTTAAGTATGGGAATAGCTTTAAACATGTAGTAGTAGCATAATTTTTTATACTAAATCACCAACTAAGGCTTAAATCAGCGAACAACGCCATTCAAATTTGTAGGGTTTAATAACAACAACACTTTCATGTAAACATGATAGAAAATTCAAAATTCATAAATATTCATGGACATAATTCATAAATATATGTAAAGATCATACTTTTAAACTTGAATTTGGGTTCTTTGACTCCATGGATGAAAAGGACCCATGGATGAACGTCTAACATACCTCAAAAGCTTAAATATTGATGGATAATAACCTTTCTTGAAGGTTCATAAATGGTGACGCTTGGATTCTTGAGTTTTCTTGAAGAAGGGTTTGAATGTTGATCTTAGGGAATGATCTTGAAAGAAACCCTAAATTTGATGTTGAGGGTGAATGAGTGGTTATGTTGTTTAATTTGATCGAATTAGGGGTTAAAAAAGGGTGGGAAAAGACCCAAAAATCACATTAAAATTGATATTATGTCACTGAACTAGTTTGGTTGACGGTTTGGGTGACGGAACGTCACTCTGGTGACTGATCATCACTTAATCCATCAGTTTATGGCAATAAAAAGATCTCACTTCCTGAGGTTTACGGCTTGTCTTGACGGTCCGTCACTACCTTGATGGTCCATCAACCTGGCCGTCGCACCTCGGCAGTCAGACAACTCTCTGGTAAAACGGGCATAACTTTTTACCTCGATATCGGATTAAGGTAAAGTTGGTATCGTTCGAAAGAAAATTAAATTATCTATTTGTTGGCTGATAATGAGCTTAAAAATTCTTAGTAGAAAAAAAGATATACTCTCTTGAAGTTTACTATAGCAACATCTTTCTCAAGAACTTAATCGGTAATGGATATTTTGATTTGTTTAATAGCTAGGAGTTATTTGAGGCCTTAATATACATCAAAATCACTCGTAAAACTTCCAACTCATTATAATTTATTTCTCATGAGCTTGAAGCATTGTTCTAATATTGATTTGGATTCTCAGGGTACTACGCATAATTTCATGGATCTTTGTTTATGGCTTACAATCATTACGCTAGCAACCAAGAGATAATTATGACTCTTTTCTTTGAAAAATTACCTTGTATACCCATGGATATTTATTATTTGATTACATTAAAATTCTTCATTCTGAATTATTCTAGGTCAATATATTTATTCTACTAGTTTAATAGCACGTGTAATATTTGATTATTTAAAATAAAAGTATACAATAGGTATATAACTAGAGTTTATATATTACACATTAATTATACATTGTGTAATGTTATTATACAATATTTACATTGTGTACTTAGTATATAATTATTATATAATATAACTAATGAGTACACCTTACCTACTAATTATAAGATATATACATTTATAAATTTTCTAAAAATTTTGGCGAAAATTTGATGATATTTTTTTCTTATTTATGCTCAATATTTAATCTGTTATAAAAAAAATGAATATAATTAGTGTGTATACGTTATATAATATTTATTCGCTGATTTATGTATGTATTATACACGTATAAATTTCTCAAAGTTTTGTTGAAACTCTAGTAATGTTTTTTTTTACCATTTTCGTCTAAGTTTTTAAAATTATGTATTTAAAGTTTTTTAGAGATAAATAAATGTTATAATAGCTATAGAATGTTAAGGGTTGATTGTTGGAAAATAACAAATTGAATGTAGTTCCCTATTCATAAAGATTTTGTAAAAAAAAATAATCTTCTTATTTGAATAATCTGTGGCTATTTTTTATAAACTTATGTAAGTCTAGAAAAAGTGTTTCGTAATATGTACCTATATACCGACATGTTTACTACTCCCTCCGTTTCAAAAAGAATGAACTACTTTCCTTTTTTAGTCCGTTTCAAAAAGAATGACCCCTTTCCTATTTTTGGCAATACTTTGATTTTAACTTTTCACATGGCATGTTTAGGACCATAAGATTAAAGGGCATTTTGGTACATTTGACACAACTTTAATTTATGGCCACTAGATTCAAAAGTTTTCTTTATTTTCTTAAACTTTGTGTCAAGTCAAAGTAGATCATTCTTTTTTAAATGGAGGGAGTACTATTTACCTAAATTTTTTACTTTTATTGAAGTTTAGATTATCCCACTTTTTATCCAATGCAGATACATATAAGTAATGTGAGATACATCCTACAACTACATTTAGTAACTAAACTAATTTGCTTGATTTAAGAGATGTAATGGCTAAAGTTTCATTAATTTAGCAATTAACCTAACTAATAATGGTAAAACTCAATAATATCCTACGAAAAAATGTAATTTGCTTATTATTCCATCTTTTTAAACAAATTCTTTGTAACACCACACATTTTCGTGCTAGAATTCGAATTGTCGTTCCTACACGTGTAATCACTAATTCAAATGGTTTCCAAGTGAATATAAGTTTCATGAACTTTGTCCTCATGTTTGATGTGCTTTAGAGGTTAAAAATGTTCATAAGAATCACTTAGAACAAAGTTGATCTAAGAGTCTTTGATTTGTCCAATGTTTGGTATTCGATTCTACAAGGTCTACTTTAAACATGTATAACATTTTATATACATGGAATTTTGCTTATCAAGACCCACCAAATTGTAGATAATTGAACTAGCTTTTCAATGATATCAATTTTGCCTAAATCCGATACCCGAGCGAAAAGTAATGACATTTTCCGTGTGAGGCAGTAAGCCAACTTGATAGCGACGTGACGCATCGACTAGCACGTTACGAAATTGTTTCACACACTAATTCAGTTTCTAGAAGGTCTAGGGGTACTGTAGTCACTTTTCCTCACCCATAACACTTAATTTCAGCCCCAAAAAGTATTATACACATTCTTATTCATCTTTTTCTCTCTAAGAAAACCCTAGCCCCCTTAAGAACCCCAAGAACTTCATCAAATTTTCTTCAAGATAATCAATTAATTAAGGTTCCTCCATCCAAGATATTTAAAACTGCATTACAATATCTTCAAGATAAACTAGAATTTTAGTTCTTAAGTTCAAGAATTCCAAGAAAAGTTTTCAAGAACATTCCCAAGGTTTCCAAGTCAAGTTCTCTACATCAAATCAAACCTATTAAGGCATGTGGGGTTTATGAACAAGGATACCCTTTCATCCTTGTGCCCAAAACTTATTTTTAAGTGAATATTTCATGAATTTCATATTAGGTTTCATACCCAAATTATCTATAAATGCATACACCTCCATATACTCAGTACATTTCCAAGTGCTAATCCACATATACATCTATGTTCTACATTGTCTAATACTGTAGGTTCAGGTGCTCAGTCCCAGCCTCGTCAGTGATTTCTAAGTTTCTTTGTCTACATCTCCACAGTGGTGACTCCTCATGGTTCGAAAACCTATCTTCAAATATTTCAGTGTTTTAGTAGACATATTATTCCTTTTAGTTCAGTTTGAGTCAGTTGGGGACCTCTCCCAATGGCTCTCTAGTAGACTTGAGTAGTAGAGGCTTTGTTAGACAGGTTATCAGATTATTAGTATGTTGAGATTTTCAGTATTGTGGTCATTTGGATCAAGTATTTTCTTCGTATTTTCTATCATTTGATACAAAAAGTCCAGTGTTTTGTTTGTTTCTTCTTGAAATAAGTTATTATATGTAGTAACAGGCTCAAAGGGTTATCTTCGGGCTTCTTGTAGCCTTAAGAACCGTGTGACGTTTCGGGAGGAGATTTTGGGGCGTTACAAGGACCGACCTCTTTAAAGTTCAATTTTTTTGAGATTATCACATGCCCATTGAAAGATAGAGTTTTTACCCAACTGCAAGCTATGGTTGGGTTTGTTAGTGGTTTTAATGCTCTAAAACTTGTAAATTACAAGAGAATACACACGTCGAATGACATAATCAAAGATATTAAAAATACATTCAGTGTAGATATTAATTAACAGAAGACATTGAGGTCTAAAGAATGTGCAGTTCAAATGTTAAGGGGGAAACCTGCAGATAGTTATCGTCAAATGGATAGAAACATATACATGTTAAATTCTTTATATCCAGGATCCCATATTAGAATGTACAAACCTGAGGATAATAAATTTATGTATATGTTCATAGCATTACAACCATTAAAGCGTGGATTCCAATTTTCCAGGCTGATAGTTGTGGTTGATACAGCGCATTTGAGTGAAGCATATGAAAGGACATTTGTTTCTACAAGCACTCTTGATGGCGCAGGTATGTAATATTAGTTGTTATGTATACTTTTTGGTGATGTAATTCAAAGTTTAATTTGTGTTAGTTGATTTTTTTGGGTTATATTTCATAAAAATTTTAAGCATATTAGTGATATTAAAATTTTTATATCTAAATTGTAGGATGCATTCTGCCGATTGCGTATGGTGTTGTGGACTGAAAATGACAATTCTTGTACTTGGTTTTTTAGCATATTAGAATTTCTTTTGGAGAGCTTGACAGTATGTGTGTCATGTATGACCGTAGCAAAAGCATAATAAAGGTCATCAGTGTAGTATGTCCAAATATGTCGCACCTTGCATGCATTTGGCATCTGGAGAAGAATGTGTGCACAAACATCAAAAATAGTAAAGATAGACTTAGAGATATTTTCTATGCTATAGCTTAGGCGTACTGAAAAGATGATTTTTATTTTTTTTCAATCAAGTTGGCAAGATTGATCAGAGGGTAAAGTCTTATCTTAAGAATGTTGGAGTTGAAAAGTAGGCACGCGTGTATGCACCTTTTAATCGAGGGCGAATGATGACTCCAAATATAGCGGAGTATATAAATGGAAAACCAAACCTAGCATGTGAGTTACTGATAATAGAATTCCTAGAACAGGCTAGGAAATTATTTATTAAGTGGAATTGAAAAAATAGAGAAACAGCATCGTCTACAAACACATCACTGAGTAATCGATTCGAAGGCTTTCTTCAGATAAATATTTCAAAATATTCTAGGCTTAAGGTTAGTAAAGATGTTTAGTTTTATTTTTAATATTATGTAATGTTTTTTTGATATTATAGGACACGGTTTAATTAATAAAGTTAGTTTAAAACTTTTTTTAATAAATTCATGAATTAAGTTTTTTCAAGAGATACAAAAAGCTAATAAAGAGGATCTATATGTATCTATGTATTAATATATTATGATTAATCTTGTAGGTTAGTGCATTATCAGCATACGTGTACTCTATTTATGATGATGGGAGGAAATACATAGTATGTCTTGACCAGTGGACTTGCAGTTGCGAAATATTTTAATTGGATGAGATAACATGTCAATATGTGATAGAAGTTCAAAAAAGCAAGCATGTAACATATACGAAGCCTTATTTCTCTGAGTATTACTATCCAGAAATATTAAGGAAGACGTATGAAGTATCGCTGTTTTCAATAATAGATAAGAAGGATTCGATTGTGCCACAAGAAGTTATGGACATCTACCTAGAAGTTCAAAGGATTCGATTGTGCCACAAGAAGTTATGGACATCTACCTAGTAGGCCAAAGAAATTAAGGCACAAGAAATCAAGTGAAACTGTGACATCGAGCAGTAACTGTTGCGGGAGATGTGGTTATGAAGGTCAGAACAGGCGTACTTGTAATTTCTTTTTAATGGAGGAGTAACCTTGTTGTCTACTAATTAATAATTTTGAATAATATCTAGCAATTTAATGTCTTGCAGATCTTTAGACTTCATTGTTTATGATGTTGTTGTTGTTTTTTCAGACATTTATAAATAACAATTAGTGAAATAACTTGTTTTCTTTCGGCAGTTAATTTATCAGATATGTTTTCATATTCTATTTTTTCATGTTTTATGATATTAATTTATGTATAGAACTTATTATTCATAAATTCTCCGAATATAATAGGGACAAGTAGCAAATAATATCTGAGTATGTTATTGAGCTGAAAAACAAAAGTTCTAGTACAGTATATAGATGAAAAGAGATACAAAATTATTGCATGTATCCCTTGAAAAAAAGATAAACTGTGCACATTAAAAATCTTGGGTACTTTCTGAAGAAACGATGTATCTAATAACTATTTCAAAGTAACAAAATCATATAAAAAGAGTTAGATGAACGTTGCATGGTTAAAAGGCCTATAGATTGTACAAGCCTATGTTAAAAACTTAATAAGAGATACAAGCTTATATAGATTGTATCTCTTGTGATATATATATATATATATTGTGCACAGTAAAAAGGCAATGTACTATATTGATAAAATATATGTCATTATTATTGAGTTTATAAACAAATTTCTTTCAAAGAAAAAAATGGTATGAGATACATAATTATGTTATGATTTAACAAGAGATATAAGCATATATATATAATATATCTTTTGTAAAGAATAAAACACATTACAAAGCGCATGTACTATATTACGAAATGTTTAAGTTTAAAATTATTTCAACATAACAAACTTATATAAAAATAGTAACTTGAATGTTGCTTGGTTAACGTAATAACATAACATGGTATAATGATTCAATATATATTGTGTGTTAGTTACTATCATTACGTGAATTACTTATACAAGTCTATTTAGTAAACGAGATACATAATAAATTTTATGAGATACAAAATAATAAATATGTATCTCACACAATGTAACATACAAATATAAAATCATGTCTCTGTAAGATGTATCTAAAATGTATAGAAAAATAATAATATACCAGAAACTACAATAGTCATATGTAAATAACACTGATAAAGTAGAACTAGTTTATCATTAAAACATATAATGTATGTTGTTTTAAACATTCCAAAATAACCAACACTTAAAGAATTTACTAACATTATAAAAGTTATTAATATCCAAAAAATAAAAAACTACTCAACATTCAAAACACGGTCTTTTCCTATTGGTATGAAGCTGCTCCTTTTCCTCGATGGATCGTTATTCTCACTAAAGTATTCATTCTCCACCTTTTGAGTCCCATACTTTCATAAAGTGTTGTGTATCTCAAATGATGGTATTGTGTATCAATACTTGAAGATGGTATGCCTAATCCCACACTCATATACTCGGCAAACACAACAACAAAAATATCACAATCCTTGTATATTTAATACTAATTAAATTAAAAACACATATATACTTGTAAACGAAAATGAAACAATGAAAAAAGTAATGTAATACGTACAAACTTCCACTATCTTGTTGTGCTATCCCAGTATCATATTTCACTTGGAATGGATCATTTTCAGTCATTCCCTTGTAAGATTCAAGTGCATCCCAATCAGTGGTTAGCTGTTTCTCAAAAAAAATACTATACTAAAAGTAAGTTGGAAGAATTATAGCCAACTTTTGAACCTCACTTGATTGAGACCTATTCTATGTTGAGTACGTCTAATCATACAAACGAATACATCACTCATTTAAAGCAATGACTGCCATTACCCAGTAGAACGTCAAAGTTTATGGGGATAAAGACCTCATTAACCAGGTACCAAGGCTAGCCAACGGGTGTACTCAATCCCTTGATTGTGTTAATCAGTGACTTCTCAATTTGAGCAACTTAATTGATTTATGCAAATGTATCTTGAGTGGAAGTTCCATACCACCATCCACATGATAGTAATTCATATATTCCTTATCAATGTATACTTTGAAAAAACAGTCAGCGGTGGTGTATTTATTAGTTGAAAAATTCTTGTGCTTGTACTTCTTCCTCAAGTAGTAGAAAATGACATCTAGATGTTGTTCAATGTTTAAATGAATGGACTATATGTTAGAGAATGATACTGTAATGATTTAATAAGAGATATAAAAAAATATTTTTAGGTATCTAGAATAATTTAAGGAATAACGCAGGTTAAGAAAACAGTAATAATAAAGAAGATACATAGTAAAAGACTTAGATACAATTTTGTTAGTATGTATCTCATACAACATAAATGCATAACAATGTCTATTTGGGTGCATCAATATCCTATTTTATCATCACCATAATGTTCTTTCTTTTCATTATAAAACCACAAACCACATATAACAGTTCAACCACATTTCATTTAAAAAAAAAATCGAAGTGTTATACTTCAATAAAACAACAAATTTGATATGAAAGAATTACTTTGCATGCTCATTAGTTTTAACAATTCAACCATATTATACTGTCAATATAACATCCTCTTATTATACACTTCAATAAATCACCAAAATTAGCATAAAATCAGCAATACATATATTATAGAAAATGTACTTTAATGATGTGATTATTTGAAATTTAACATATCGGATATGAGTATACCTCATCATTCCAGTATTTGTTTGGTTCATACATAAGGTAGAATCAGTTCTTCGATTTCGAAAATGCAACTACGAAATTAAGTTGTCAAAATCCAAGACTTGCACATTTAACTTTATAATGATCATCCTTATCTTTTCTGAAACATGATATTACCATGTATTTCAAAAAAATTATAGATTACATTTGAATTTAGAATAAGTAATCGGTGAACTTACTTGTTCAAGTGTTACTTATAAAGACCTTCTTTTATCAAATTCTCAAAAATTTCTATCAGTTCTATTGGAGACTCTCCAGCAATATCATAGCCTTCAAAAGGGTAATTTTTATGCTTTGTAGAAATCAATTTTTACTTTCCTTTGGAACTTGATCCAAAATATGTCAAAAAAAAAGAACGATACATCTTAGATGGTTTCCTATTGTGCTGTGCTAGTATCTTTTTGTCATCAGACACGTCCTTTTTTGGAGTAGAAAATGCAGATAAAATTACGGTATCGCTAATAAAATACTTATTCGGAGTTGTTGATCGAGGCATATAAATTACAAAGTCATATCAGTCACAGAAACTAGAGCAATATTTTCAAGAGATTCCATTTCTTTAACAACAATGTCATGTATTTTCTCAATACTTGCATCCTGAATATTCTAGGGTACAGTTACAAATATTTAAATTCACACTCAAAAGTGTAATTGATTAACTGACCAAAATTTTTTTCAGTGAATGAGATTCTTTACTACTATATTACCTAAAATATATGAGATACAAAATAATAAACACTTCTGTAATATCAGTTATTAAATGAGAAAGATAAAAAATATATATGAGATACAAAATAATAAATATGAATCTCGTATTGCCTATGATAAGACAATCACAATCATATTATATGTATCTCCTACTCATTATTTTTTTCATATAAAAGATGCAAAAATATCATGTGAAGGAGAAAAAATATATTGAATAATTGATTTGAATATGTATATAAATAAAATTAGAAATTACCCTTTCAGCATGTTGACTATCTTTGACAGTTGATGGTGCTTGGTTGACGTGGCCCCCGCTATTTCAACAAGTTTGTCTGAGTCAATCTATGGACTGCTTGCATTACTAGGGCTGCAACATCACCTATATCATCTGAATGTTCACTTTCTTGCGGCTCTATTTTTTGATGTTTTTCTATAAAATCTTTTTCGATGAATAAGATTATTTACTACTACATCACCTAAATTATATGATATACAAAATAATAAACACTTATGTAAAGTTAGTTATTAAATGAGATACATAAAAATATGAGATACAAAATAATAAAAATGTATCTTATATTTCCTATGATAAGACAATATACAAGATAAGATTGCATAAAATACACTCTTGTAGTGGGGCCCTTCCCCAGACCTTGCGCATAAGGGGATCTTTAGTGCATCGGGTTGCCCTTTATTGCCTATGATAAGACAACCTCAATCATATTATATATATCTCGTAGTCATTATTTTTTTCATATAAAACATGTAAAATATCATGTGAAGGAGAAAAACTATATTGAATGATTAATTTGAATATGTATATAAATATAATGAGAAATTACCATTTCAGCAGTTGACTATCTTTGGCAGGTGATGGTCCTTGGTTGACGTTGGTTCACTCCATATCAATAGGTTTGTCCAAATTAATTTGTGAATGTTCACCTTCTTGCGGGCTCTATTTTCCAATGTTCTCCTGCAAATATATATGATCAGCAAAGTTAACGCAATTACAGTCGTTAATAATTGTGTTATGTTTTAAAGAGTGTTATCTTCTCCATATTCTCATTCTTCAACTGGAATGATTTAGAACTTCAGATAATTTATTATTCAGAAGTCGCTCCAAATCATTAAATTTAAGATACATCTAATAAACAAGTATAGATGATTAGTTAATAAATGTACAAACAGTAAACTGATACGGCTTAAATATATCGATTCTTATGTATGTCTTGACATATGTCTTTACCTTCGAATTTAATGAATCTAAGTCTTCTTTAACCAAGTGTTGCTTACTGGTTGTGCTGGTAGATTCATCAACATCTTTTTTTATTTTGTTCTGGATCTAATGGATGTGGTGATGTTTGTTTAGCATGAAAATAACACGATGGAGAATCATTTTTAGTATGAAAAAATTTATCAGATGGTGATTTTGAAATACCTACAGTCTGTTTTCGACTATGGCTATGTTTTATATTGTCTATGGTTCTTCCTATAGAAGCAGTTTTTTCCTTCTTGGACTAAGGTGCAGAAACTATACCAGATACATGAATCGAATTCTTCTTCATATGTTATAGTGGTGTCGTACTGAAGTCTTCAAAACTGTCATATTCTGTGATGACTTAGGGTTCATTAACTTTGTAATCCATTTAGACTGGAATACCAGTTGATGATGGGATTAAAGATGTACCAGGATGATACGATGAAATACTCTCTGGCGGCAAATCAAGTTGTTCAAACTCCTCCACAGTAGGAATAATGTTTGAATATGAACACTGTCTCACATAATATTTACCATAACAAAAGAATAAGGATTAAAAAATAAAATAATTTATCACAATGTATGAAATACATACAATCACTATCTTACCTTGCTGAACATTCTGGACATAAACTGATTATATTATGGTCGAACTGCGACAACCCTCCAATTGAAAATATAGGGTATGTGATTACCCTGCTTGACAGAAATGGTGGTTTTAACTTTTGAAAAGATTACAAACATCCACACATTGAGAACCTGAGGGATTCCACCCAACCTATACAGCTGCTTCTCCACAAAAATATTGTCTAAGTGATGCCACCTATTTGGAGAAAGTGACTTGATGATAGGCGGATTTACACTCCAATATCAATATATTTTGCCCATATTTTAGCCTAGTTTTGAGAACAAATTATATATTTCATGCACTTTTAGTCCTTTTCCCCATAAATGAGCTAACGAACATGACTAGGAAAGTTTCAGGTATAAATAATGCAAAATACAGCATTTTATGGCTAACTTGATGCAAAAGAAAGCTCACGAACGAAGGAGAAGGAAGTGGGATGCCTAAAGGACCAAAACAGCTGCATGAAAATCTGTCCCGGGCTAAAACAGCAATTCTGAAGACTTTGGGGACTTACAGACACAAAGCTGGATTTTGACAATGATACATTAACCTAGTACAATTAGGTTATGTATTTCATTATTTTATGTGGATTATGATAATGTTACCTTAACCTAGTACATTTGGGTTAAGGATTTCATTAGTCTAGTAGGATTTGGTTATTTATTTCATTAGCTTAGTAGGAGTAGGATATGGGTATTATAAATACCCTATCATGCTAGAGATTTTTATTAATCAGACATTCATCATTCAACAATTAATTTTCTTCCATCCCTCTCATCTTCCACTACAAACACTTCTAATCTACTCTTCTATTCTTAAACTCCACAACAAGAGAATCGTTACTTGCTAAGGAATCACGCCTCACGCCTATCACTTGATCTACACGCCATTACTCAATATCGTGATATAATAACAATGTCAATCGTGATTTCCTTCGCATTCATGGGTAACTAAACTTCTCTGTTGGGGTTATGGAAGCAGAATGAGTTACTATCTATTGTTGTGAGTTTGTGAGTTCGAGGCACGTATATTGCTTATATCATTATTCTGTTCATCTTAATCTACATTCTTTGCGGTTGCAAACGCAAGAATACGCCAGTCTATCATTTAACTTGCTCGAGAAAAAAGTTATTTGTCTGGAAAAGAGATAATGTCAAGGTAGTAGGACACCCTTTCCTATTAAAAAGCTAGTGCCATAACTGGACTAATCTCTTGGAGAATTCGTACCGTTAGACACGCTTTAAGCTCGAGAGAGTTAAAGTGAAATAGTCCTTGTTTAGGTCGAGAGACGCTTGGATTTACCATCGACTACAATCCTTTATAAGCAATTGCATGTCAGAATTCTACACACTCATAGCCAATAGAGACGTATACCTCAGAAGGTGGACATAACCCCAATGCTTCAATTCTTATTGTTTACAACCAACGTAACAATCTCTCTCTTTTTACTTTATTATTTTCAGCTTTTGTTTACATTACTTGCAAAACAAGAATCCCCCCTTCTTACGAGACTTGCACCAAAAGTTTAGTAATTTTACTTACTTGTTGGCCAAGCTATTCCCTGTGGGATCGACACCCAGCCCAGGTTGGGTTCTATATTTGCTAACGACCGCTTTACACTCAAACGAGAGCTGTAGATTGAGCGTTATCAAAAATTGGCGCCGTTTCCGGGGAATACAAGTGTCAATTAAGTTCGTAATAATTACTAGACCCTTTGGTCAAAGACTCTCGTACTTTTACTTTTAGTTTTCGTTTTTGTTTACTGCAGGTTTTTTGTTCAGTACATCAATGGATACACAACGTGAAATACTATTCGATGATGATGATGATGATCTTGATGGAGCTGGTGCCACTGGAGCCATTATTCTTCCGCCATTAGCCCCCGGAGCCAAGTTCAACATCACGAGCACCATGATTCAGTTATTGCAACTCAAGGGATTATTTGGTGGACTAGCAGGAGATGATCCGAATATGCATCTCATCAACTTTATTTCTACATACAAGTCGTTTGACAATCCTGGAGTTGGTCAGAATACAATTCGGTTACGCTTATTTCCATTGTCTCTGTCTGAGGAGGAAACTCTATGGTTGAATGGGCTGACTCCTGATTCTATTATAAATTAGAGGCAATTGAGAGACGCTTTCCTCGAAAGATTATTTCCGCCATCCAAAAAAGCACAATTGAGAGATGAAATCAGCAACTTTCGTCAGCTTCCAACTGAAGCTCTTCATGAAACATGGGAGAGGTTCAAGACAAAGCTAGCGAGGTATCCAAACCATCATATGACTAATGTTCACCTAATGGAGATACTATACAGAGCCTTGAATTCAATAACTAAACTAGTGGTGGATAATGCGGCTGGAGGATCATTTATGGACCTCACCTTTGGTCAAGCAAGCAATATGCTAGATCGCATGACGAAACAAAGTAGATCTTGGCATACCAGGGATTCCGAGGTAGCAAGCCCCACTTTATCTATAGGCATGACTGCAGACCAAAGAAGAAGACAAGAAGAACATGACCAAGATATGGTGCACATGAGAACACAAGTGGATCTTCTTACAAAGCATCTATTATCAGGGAAGACCGAAAAAGTCAAAGCTATTGTAGCACATGGAAGAAACGAAGCTGATACGGAAGAAGAAGCCAACTACTTGAATAATCAGGGGGGGTTCCGAGGCAATACCCAAGGAAACCAAGGTCGGAACTATTATGATAATTTTGGAAACAAGGACCAAGTTAGTTGGAGAAAAAACAATGAAAAGAGTGGTGTATATGTTCCCCCTGGTAGACGTGATACCACCACATCTAATTCTGGAAGTATGGAAGACATGATGGCTAAATTATTGAAAGGAGTGGAAGCAACGAGCGCGGGAGTTACTGAGGTAATTAATGATTTGTCCTCTATGAAGCAACTAGTTGATTCTCATTCCACTTCAATCAAGCAAATAGAGCAGCAATTGAGCCAACTGTCAGCAGCACTCAATCAAAGAAAGGCTGGCACTCTACCTAGCGATACTGTGCAAAACCCAAGGAATGATGGGTCATGCATGGCCATCACTACCAGAAGCGGTAAGGTGCTGGAACCTTCAGCAAAAGGCAAGCAAGTGGTTGACGAAGTAGCGGACATGGATGATAACGCAAAAGGAGAAGATGCCTCAACAACCAGTCCTGACGTCAAGGATGTCACGCCCAGTGACGTGCAGCCTGAAAAAATGGAAAAACGGAAGCAAGAGGAGAAGAAATCCATGGAGAGAACACTTCCATACCCACCACCACCTTTTCCCCAAAGATTGAAGAAGGTGGCGGATGATACGAAGTTCAGCAAATTCATGACTATGTTAAAGCAGCTGACCATTAATGTTCCATTGGTGGAAGCACTTGAACAAATGCCTGGGTATGCGAAATTCATGAAGGACCTGTTGACAAAGAAGCGGGCAGTAAGCTATGAGCCGACAGATAATATTCATCATTGCAGTGCAATTGCCACAAGGTCCTTTGTACAGAAGAAGGCAGACCCTGGTGCTTTCACTATTCCTTGAACGGTTGGATCTATGAATTTTGCTAAGGCATTGTGCGATCTGGATGCTAGCATCAATTTGATGCCACTATCCGTCTACAAGAAGTTGGGGTTAGGCGATCCGACACCAACCAATATGAGGCTCGTGATGGCTGATAGGTCAGTAAAACGACCTGTGGGTATCTTGAATGATGTGTTGGTGAAGGTTTCTTCCTTCATCTTTCTTGCAGACTTTGTGATTTTGGATTGCGAGGTGGATTTGAAGTTCCCATAATCTTGGGACGTCCTTTCCTTGCAATAAGAAGTGTGCTTATTGACATGAGAGATAATGAGCTTTTATTTCGAATGAATGACGAAGTGATTCGTTTTGATTTGTGCAAAGCGATGAAGCAACCAAGAGATATGGATGTGTTCTCTGTAGCTGATGTTCATTATGAAGGTAAGAAAGCATTATCTGTAGAGAAACAACCTACTGTTGAGCCATTGTCTGCTGCGTTGCTGAATGTTGAGCATGAGGATGCTAAAGAATATGAAGAACTTATGGGTGCTCTAACAGAAATAGAGTCCTATTCCCATACTCCTAAGCAACCGGACCGTGATCTTAAGAATCAACCATCACCAACATCGAAGACTTCCCTTGAAGAGCCACCAATGCTAGAATCGAAAGAGCTCCCCAATTATCTAAGGTATGTGTTCTTGGAAAGTATAAATATACTTCCGGTGAGTGCGGATGATTTAAGTAAACAGCACGTATAGGCTCTCATCTCTGCTCTGAAGAGATACATGAGAGCTATGGGTTGGACTATTGATGATATAATTGGTGACCCTCCGGGGAGACGTATGAGTCTTCTCGAAGAAGATTGCATGCCTACAAGTAAGCCTCATTGTCGTCTAAATCCATTCAGAAAATGACCAACCATCTATCTCGACGAAGTCTAAGTACTCGAGGTAACTATGTCGAGCCACGATAATAAATAAGGCGCTAGATGGGAGGAAACCCATCGTTTATCATTTTTCATTTTTCATTTCGTTCTAGTATGTGTTTTTCTTTTGATAATGAAAATCCAAAAATAAGAGTCGTGCCACGACCAAAACTAAGGCGCTTGGTGGGAGGCAACCCATCGTACTAATAGTTTTCATTTGGTTTTAAGAAAAAATAGGTGTAAGAGGTAGTCAACGAGGAGATTGATTTCAATGGACGATTTGGACGCATTGTATGGTAAAGTTGGTAAGTTAGGAAGGGTGATGCATAAGGCTATGGATTGAGCCTTTCTCATGCCAAAATAGGATTCGAGGAAGGCTAGGCCTTGATAAAACTAGGCCACGAATGATGCACAACCTATCCTATAGCCTAAGGTCTCGGAATCTAGTGTGCTATACACTATGCGCCACCTATTCCTAGGTATGCTTTTGACTATGCGCCGCCTATGCTATGGCATTTGGTCTCAGTATCTCATATTCCATAGACTATGCGGCGCATATGTCTACAAATGTCATAGACTATGCGGCGCATATGTCCCATTATGCCATAGACAATGCACCGCATATGTCATTGATATGCCGAGTATTATGCGCCGCATATGTAGGATTTTTGTCTCCAAAACCGATTGTAAATGGGTCATAACCCGACCCATACTCTTCCGATATAAAGGGGACTTAGTTTTATTACACAACCACAATAGAAAATACCCTAAAGGCGCCGCATACTCTTCCAAATCTTCTCAAAATTTTCTTCTTTTGCTCTTCCAATTCACAAAACCATCTCCACAAGTTTCAAGCAAGTAAGTACTCTCTTATTCTTCATTTATTTCTCGTAAGTACTACGTTGCTATGGCTATTATGAATTGCTAAATTATATAAGATTGTTGGTGATGTTCATGTTTTTGGATTGTTGTTGCAAAATCATGTGAGTGAACATATACGTAGGAAAATCTTGACTTGTTTCCGACTTGAATTTGGTTTCAATAGCATTGTTATGATATTTGCGGAATTGCTATGGCTATGAATATTGCTTAAGATTGTTGTTTGGATACTTACATGTTAGACTATCCCGGTCATCGGGATAAGACTTATAGTGCCTACCGACTTAGGAGGTTGTGATTGTTGTAAGAATAACGATTCAATGTGGTAAACCCTATGTAGTAGTGTTGCTATATCTACCATGAAAGTAGTCCAATGGCTGCAAGTAAGTGATGCATTGCTGATTTTCTTGTCGGAATACAATCCTAAAACGTATCTCGATGAAATCTGAGTAAATCGACTACTTTCACCTCACTGATTTGTGTTAACAAAACTAAGTGTGGGGTGGTACCCCTAATACTTGCTTATAGATTGTATCAAGTGAGACTGTGCTGCAACTAACACTATTTCTAGTCTCAGGTACAATGGCACCTAAAGCGAGGCAAGGCAAGGAGAAGGCGACCACTTCCCAAAAGGGCAAGAAGAGAAGTCGAAAAGACCAAGGAGAATCATCCTCAGCACAACTACCACGCAGAATGTTCGGAATAAAATGGGTTCTTGAGGAAGAATCCAAAGCATGGTACAGCAGAAATAAAGAAAGAAAATATGTGCACGTCGACTTGATCAACAAGGATACCTTAGCAAAGAAGGAGCCGCGTATGTTGGCAAAAATAATGGCTTTGAAGTTGGATTTCATCTTTCGCGACATGGGAGAGTGTAATCTTGATCTAACAAGAGAGTTTTATGCCAACTGGTCGCCGAACACAACAGGCAATGAAGTCAAAATTCGGGGCCAGGTGTTACATCTCACCGCGGACTGGATCAACTCTTTTCTTGGCTTACCTTCGATCGACACAGAACCATTCAAAGAGCTGTACAGCAGGCCTCCTTATAGATCAATACGACACACTCTTTGTGGAATAAGATCAATGGCAAGGTGGGGCAGACATAAAGAAACCGGCCGAGACAACACCTTCCCCTATGCTCCACTAAATAGGGAAGCAAGAATCTGGATGCGCATTGTCAACTCATGTCTTATTCCTGGGACTCAATACACCAAGATATCGAGAGATAGAGTGTGTTTGGTCTATGCTTTGATGACGAATGTCCCTATCAACTTTGGGGCAATTATTCGATCTACCATGAGGAAGGCCAGACTCCACAAAAGGTCCCATTTCACATTTGGCAATTTGTTGACAGCAATCTTGCGGAAGGAGGATATCGAAGAGTAACCAGCTGATCATAAACTCCCACACAATCCGAAGAAGGTTGACCTCACAAAGGTCAAAGATGCTGAATCAACACATGGCATCAACCTTACTACGGCAGAGAGACATGCTCGGGATGAGAGTTTCTCCCGCCATATGTACGACATGATGAGGTTTACAATGATGAGCGGAGGTCATGCTCCAACTGCTGCAGAGCTCCAACAGCTGGACCACGACTATCCCATGAACATGCATGCACGGGAGATGTGTGGAGTAGGCGTATACTTTGAGGAACCTCTAGATGATGATGTGCCGACTGATGACGATCGACTCTTGCTAGACTCTAACGAGGAGGAGAACTCTGACGACGACTCTTATGATGATTCCGACGAAGGGGGTATGACCCCCGACAACGAGGAAGAGTCCGACTAACCAGGTTCCTCGTATTTATTTTCCACTGAGGGCAGTGTCCCGTTTAAGTGTGGGGTGGCGGTATCGTATGCTATACTTCTCTATCGCATCTATGTTTGCTTGCTTTGTTTTTGTTTCATTTTTTTTAGTAGTAAATTTTTTCTAGCTTCGCATGAAATTATTTTGATAGGCAGCATGAGATTATAACAAGAGTATGTGCTACAATTGTGACTATTGAGATGTTTAGGCTCTAGTTGTGACGCATTATGTGATATTGTGTGGTTTAATTCCTTCACTTGTTGGGTCGAGAGTCTATATTACTTCCAAGCAAGTCGACCATGTGCCTTGTGTGTGTGAGATAATAGTATATTTTATGATTGTGGATGATGCTAGAACTTGCCTGGTATGTATGCAAAGCGAAAATAAGGAGTGTAAGTTTAGGATATGATTTAGGCATTTCTTTGGCAACCCATATTTGTTTACCTTCAGTTTTACCTACCCATGGACATCATCCTAGTTAAACCCTTTTGAGCCTTTAGCCTATTTCTTTGACAACCTTGTATGTAAGCCTAATCCATTTTTTTCAAGACCATAATTTGATCCAAATTCCTAAGTGCTTTAAAGTGAAAAAGTCATGTGAAAAAATAAGAGGAAATTGGGTGAGTATGATGCTTTAGAATGCATTGGTGCTTGAATGAGTTATGAAAAAGAAAGTGCTATCATAAGAGGTATGTTATCAAAAGAAAAAGGAAAGGAAAACTGAAAAGTTAGTTATGTTTGAAATTGAAAAAAAAAACAAAAGAGGAGAAAAAGAGTGGTAGAATAAAAGAAAGTAGAAAGGTTGTTTGAAAGAAAAGTGTTAATGATACAAAGTGATGTATTAAAGCGCTTAGGAACTTAGTCACTATTCCTGGCCAAAATAGTCCTACCCTTCTCTTAGCCTACATTACGACCATCAAAAGACCTACTTGATCCTAAGCTTAGCATTCTGACATTTAGTAGAGTATTACATTAAGGGCAAGCCTATGGTCATCAGTTGCTACGTATGAATTCTTTGTGAGAGTGAGAGCAAGGACATTTTGATACCCATGTTTGAAAAATATGCTATATTTGTGAGTGATTATGGGTACTATATGGTGAGACACACATGGTTGATGAGATTTGGATAGTTGTATATGATTCTATGCACTTTAACATTTGCATGCGACTTGATCACCATCACGAGTCTATACTTGAGGTTAAATTGTTTCTACTTATAATCGGAAAGCTACTCTTGGTTGATAATCGTTGTGCTTGTCTTAATAAATGTTTTGTGTTGTTACTGTAAAAACCTTAAGTTGATGCTTAGAAGGACATGATATGTTGTTCGAGGACGAACAAAGCTCTAAGTGTGGGGTGTTGATGATAGGCGGATTTACACGCCTATATCAATATATTTTGCCCATATTTTAGCCTAGTTTTGAGAACAAATTATATATTTCATGCACTTTTAGTCCTTTTTCCCGTAAATGAGCTAACGAACATGACTAGAAAAGTTTCAGGTATAAATGATGCAAAATACAGCATTTTATGGCTAACTTGACGCAAAAGAAAGCTCACGAACGAAGGAGAAGGAAGTGGGACGCCTAAAAGACCAAAACTGCTGCATGGAAAATCTGTCCCGGGCTAAAACAGCAATTCTGAAGACTTTGGAGACTTACAGACACAAAGCTGGATTTTGACAATGATACATTAACCTAGTACAATTAGGTTATGTATTTCATTATTTTATGTGGATTATCATAATGTTACCTTAACCTAGTACATTTGGGTTAAGGATTTCATTAGTCTAGTAGGATTTGGTTATTTATTTCATTAGCTTAGTAGGAGTAGGATATGGGTATTATAAATACCCTATCATGCTAGAGATTTTTATTAATCTGACATTCATTATTCAACAATTAATTTTCTTCCATCCCTCTCATCTTCCACTACAAACACTTCTAATCTACTCTTCTATTCTTAAACTCCACAACAAGAGAATCGTTACTTGCTAAGGAATCACGCCTCACGCCTATCACTTGATCTACACGCCATTACTAAATATCGTGATATAATAACAATGTCAATTGTGATTTCCTTTGCATTCATGGGTAACTAAACTTCTCTGTTGGGGTTATGGAAGCCGAATGAGTTACTATCTACTGCTGTGAGTTTGTGAGTTCGAGGCACGTATATTGCTTATATCATTATTCTCTTCATCTTAATCTACATTCTTTGCGGTTGCTAACGCAAGAATACGCCAGTCTAACATTTAACTTGTTTGAGAGAAAAGTTATTTGTCTGGAAAAGAGATAATGTCAAGGTAGTAGGACACCCTTTCCTATTAAAAAGCTAGTGCCGTAACTGTACTAACCTCTTGGAGAATTCTTACCGTTAGACACGCTTTAAGCTCGAGAGAGTTAAAGTGAAATAGTTCTTGTTTAGGTGGAGAGACGCTTGGATTTACCATCGACTACAATCCTCTATAAGCAATTGCATGTCAGAATTCTACACACTCATAGCCAATAGAGACGTATACCTCAGAAGGTGGACATAACCCCAACGCTTCAATTCTCATTGTTTACAACCAACGTAACAATCTCTCTTTTTACTTTATTATTTTCAGCTTTTGTTTACATTACTTGCAAAACAAGAATACCCCCTTCTTACGAGACTTGCACCAAAAGTTTAGTAATTTTACTTACTTGTTGGCTAAGCTATTCCCTGTTGGATCGACACCCAACCCAGGTTGGGTTCTATATTTGCTAACGACCGCTTTACACTCAAACGAGAGCTATAGATTGAGCGTTATCATGACTTTAACCTACGAAAATAATTCATACTTCCCATCATCCACCATTTAAAAATCGGAATATGGAATGGGAGCAACATTTTGTTGTGAGTAAATGAAGTATAATATTGTCATCTGGAGAGCATCCTCTATGTTATCAAAATTTCCTCTAAGAAAATGTTCAACCTATGTTTCCTTATCAACACCATTTGTTGATTGGGGAAAATACCTTTACATCAGCCTACTTGGAGATGAATCTTCATATCTAAAATCTTCAACATTACCATTACACTTCAAACCAGTTATCAAGGAAAATTCAAAGACGGAAAATCTAAGAATATTGCCTTTGACAAATACATGCATCACATCTTTATTTTCATGGTCAATCTAAAGCATTAGTAGACACTTTGGTAATTTTTCCAATGTAATTGGACAGTGGGTTGTTGAAATAACATTCAGAAATTGTCTTTGCAAATAAGTCAGTCATTTATTGACTGAAAACCTCTTTAATATCATCTTTAAACTTTAAATTACAAGAACTTCCAAATCTTAGAGGATGCTGTGGAATATCCTTTATAACATAACTCATTCACTGAAAAAAAATTCAAACATCAAAATAATAAATTAACAAGATATATAGACATCTACATTAACACAGAACCATAGATACACAATGTAAAAAATGTATTTATTGTTTTAGAAAATATGTATCTTTGGTATAGATAATTGAATCAAAAATATAATGAGAGATACATACAATACACCCTTATACACAAAATGTATCTTTAATCTTATTATCATGTATCTTTGGTATGCTTATTTCACTAAAACTAAAAAACATATGATATATATATATATATACATAAATAGAAAACTAGAGATACAAGATGTCAAAAAAAGTATCATGTACATATAAATATGTATCTCGGCCTAATTATTATCCAGATATGAACATGCAAACACATTTGGAAGAACATCTCTATAAGTAACATCAATAACTCTTCTTCTTTTACTAGGAACTTTAACTCCAGAACTGTTAGATCTTCTTTTCTTAGGAACATGCACTTCTTTTTTCTTAGTCTTTTTTGCATGCTTTTCACGCAAATTCTTAATCGTAGATGGATCATTTTTGTGCTTGGATCTATTTTCATTAAAACCATCAGAATCATTGTAAAAAATACCATGAACAAAGTTTACAACTTCTTCAAATTGTTTGATATTGTCTAATTGAGAGATTCCAAGACTAAAAGATGGCCCTGGATCCCTATTCATTAAGTTAATTCAAATGAAATAAATTGAAAAATCGATAATCAAAGACTTAATTAAACAATGTTATCGAAATAACACTTTGTAGAAAACGATATCAAAGATTTGCTTTTTGATAATTGTAAGAGATGATAAGAAGATAGTGAATATGATTTTATAGGAAAATTTTACCTTGATTAAAAAATTTGAAATTGAGCGGATGAAAACTGCACCACAAATTCTAGCATTGAATGGAGAAGAAACCGGTACTATATTTGGTTAAGTTGTATCCGGTAAAAGGGAGTTTTTAATATGTATCTTAACTTTTAACTACACAAGGTAAAAGTAGTAAATGTTGTGATATTTATAATTTTTTTTAAATTGATGGGATTTATAGTAGTTTAGAAACTTAAGTTGTTCTTTTATAAAAACTTCCAAGTTTTTAACATTAGTGGGCTTGGCTACATGACTTTTTCCCCTATGTTATACCTGGGTGGAATTTAAATTATTTTCTCATTCAAAACCCCAAATGACCATTATTCGTCTTTGAGAGCTCATTTTTTGACAATTTCAAAAGAGTTTTCATCAATCTTTCAAGGGTAATCTCTAAGCTCCTATTTTCATCAATTTCTATTGATTTTATCTTCAAAACAACTTTATATCTTTGATTTCAAACTTGAATTTTTGGGGCTTTTAACCGGTAAATGATAAAAAAAAAATTAATTAAAAGTCCAATTTCAACTCTTTTTTAGTTGGTTTTCATTTTTAAACTCCTCTTGATATGGAAACAGGATTCTTAAAAAAATCAGATTTACCCTTTTCAATTACAAATCTACTTAAAAACTATTTTTGGATCCAAAATAAATATATCCAATATAGTTATCATTGGACTCCTTTTGACATGAAGATTATGTTATGATAGATTTAATCCATTTCAAGATCGCTTGTGAAGAAAAGGCTCCACATTGAAGGGTCTATGCTAGAGTTTTGACAATTCAAGGTAGGTTATGACTTAACTTTCTTCAGATTGGAGTAGACAGTTAATGTCATGACCTGAGTCTAGGCCCTAGCCGCAAAGGGCATCCCGAACCATAAAGTCCCTATAGCCCTTCTAACTGGCAATCATATACATAATTCATAAAACTATAAAATGCAGAAATACAAAACGGAAACATGGGCATCTGATTTCATCAGCTAAACAATACGAGTTCAAGTTCAATAAGACCCAAAAACCGTCTAACACAAGTCTGTGAAATCCCTACTAACAATTGAAAACAACATCTGTCCAGTCGGACCATAAACCAAGTCCAAATAAAAACAGTGCATGATATAAGGCCTTCTGAAATAAGGGAGGCTCACCAACTCCAAATGCCCAACAATTATCTACTGCTTAGCGGAATTCCGGGACTGAGCCTCAGATCCTATAATATAGGGGGTCAATACAAATGTACTGGTACGCAGAGCAATTCAAAATAACATACATTTATGCAACATAAGTGAGAGCAATTCATAAAACACTTTTACATACGGTATAGGAAAACACATGGGCATACCTAAAAGACTTTGAAACATTTCTTTGAAATTATGAACAACTCTTTATTTTACTTCTAGTCTAGATGGTATAACCTACAAGTCTAGTACCCACGGGCTATATGGATCCCCCATTAACTCATCGGCCAAGACCCCACATCTAAGTTTTCCGCAAGGACAGGGGTCCTACATACTAGTCTAGTATACCAGTATCTCAAGGACAAGTATACATTTGTGTAAGCCAATTATATCACCCGAATTGGCAAAACTTGGTTTCCAGTGATGAGCCCTCACACTCAAGCCTTCTTTGGGTAATCATATAACTCTATTTAAACCCATTTTAAACATTTTAAATCATGCATCTTTCTAAAAAACTGGTCTAATTTCTGAAAACTTTCTGTGGTCTAGTCTGGTCTGAGTCTATTATGGCATTTGTCTGATTTGGTATTGTAATACCAAGACTTTCAAGTCATATAAGTCATACAGTATCATATTACAGTCTTTTTATTCAAAACGTGTTATTTGGACCGCCCAAATCATTTAAACAGTACAAGAGAATTTGTATATCGAAATATATGAAAACTCATGCAAAGATTTTGTCTTTTAATTCTTAAACATGTGGTGGAAAATTACTTTGAGCAACCCATGCAATTCTTTCAATCATCATCTTTAACATTTGCAAAAAAGAAAACAGCCTCTTTTCTATTCATAACCAATATCAAATCCTAAAAAAATAGTAAAAATATTTATCTCATTCATCTCAATATGCAATTGAACAACCCGTAACATGTGAAATTAAGAGGTGCAATAACAAGAGAGGTAGTTTAATTATCCATGCTCTAAGTATGAGTTTCCACGCCAAAAATTCATATATATATATATATATATACACACACACACACACATACACGAGCATAATTCATTTTCAAGGGAAGGCCTCAAGATCAAAACAATATATATCATTAAAAAGGGTTTAATAATTTGTCTATTCAAAACAATTATTCAAACCCTTGTTATAAACATCATGATACGCTTTCAAATGCTTAGTAAAACAATAACTTATGCCCATAGAGTTTTACGATAGCCCCACGTACCTTTTTGATGGAAAGGAATTTGAGTTATCTTGAAATCTAGCCTTGAAAGAAACCCAAATTTTTCTTGTTCTTGATAGTGGAGAGAATTAGGAGATGAGAAACTGACATAATAATGGGACAATGGCATTTAAACCATGTTTTAAGTTGTGGGGTAGGGTTTTAGGGTAAGGGAAAATACCAAAATACCCCTCTGAAGCTGAATAAGAATTGCTGAAATCTTTAGTTGATGACTTAGTTGATAGCTTATCAACTAGTTGATGGCTTATCAACTTAAGTCGTCAACCCATAGTTTAATTTATTTTTTTTGCGACGCTTCTCCACTATGCTTTCATCTATGACTATCACATTTCAACATCTCAATCTTATAATTCTCCCACTAAATACATAGACACTAGAGCTTGAGTCTAACTTCATCGAACTTCCATGTTGAAGCCTAACCCGGAGTAAAAAGGTGATAGCTGAAGCTATGGTACTCTATACTCTACATCCCTTTAAGAATACTTCTCCATCTTATCACTATAATCTAATAGCCTCATGCCTTAAATCGAGGAGTATTATCCACATAGGACATTGGTCTGAGTATCCATCTATCACAACATTCAAGTCTATCTCTACTACACCCATTTTATAGATCTCCCTACTAAAACCAGCAACTTCAATCATTCTCACAAAGTTTTTTGCCACATATCTCCTTCCTAACTATTTCACATAACAAAAGTTCATCTCCTTCTTCCCCCTTCTCCAATAACCTTATCTCAAGAAATCACATCAAAATTTTCACCTTTAAGAACATCTACTACCCTACCTAAAATATTACTACGCTTCCACAATCACCATCATACTAACATACGGAGGTTCATTGAGGAACCCGAGCATAAGCATCATGAATAAAAGTAACACTACTCTATTATAACCTATATTTTCTGATCTACTCATGGTGGTACATGTGGTGAATATACGATACAATAGACATGAAGTACTTCATACATCAGATGTCTAGATCATAAATAGAGAGTCGTTCGAGCGTAAACATAAAACAACATGAGTTCTTAGGACAGACCACAGTGGGAAACATGAGCGCATATATTATCAGTTGTATAACATAAAGGTGGAGTTCATGAAGTCAATGACTAAGACATCGATTGCTACATGGAGCTATAGTTTTTTATTTTCTGAGTTGAGATAGTCATAAGTTTGCATACACCTTATCACTTTGGCTAATCCTTGAATAAAATGAATCAGTAACATACGAAAACATAGTTCCTTGAGTTGAGACACATATTTATGGATCATGAACATCATAACATAGAGTTTGAATGCATGAAAGACTAAATTTACAGAGACATCATTGCTTCTTATTTGGAGGTCGGAACATTACATGAGTTACATAGAGAACTAAGACCTTATACAGAGGTAGGACTTGAATACATAAGACATTGGTAGAATCACCTCTTAAATTGAAGTATGAGGAATATGCTTGAATAGGAATAGGTTTATCATGACTCCTCCCTACAACTTGCCACACTGAGAAAATTTGGGAACTACCTTAACTCACCATCTCTCCCTTAGATCAAAGTCACAATCCTAGACTTGAGGGCATATCCCCTCATCAAATCTATAACCACAACTCTCAACACAATGGGGTATCACCATACACATAAAAGCAAAACTTCCCTTGATAAACTATACTTTGAAGGCATTGCTTTTCGGGAATGCTACTCTTAACTTTTGCTAGCCTCTGTAGCCATCACACTACAACTCACGCTCTCATGAGTATACACATCCACACTCCTTATCACACAATGATCCATTCTCCAATACTCAACACACTAACCTTAGATCTCTAATCATATAACTTACAACTTAACAAAATTTGTAAACTATACCAAAGAACATATTGCCTACCCATATTTACTTAATTCTACTCTAAATAAATCTATACAAAAAATCCCCAGACTTATCCATACTACAAGATTTGATAATGAAATCTAGGTACACGTGACACTCATACACATCACACTTTATCTAACAACATGCTACCTCGGGGTTCAACTTATTCTTATATACCCATGCTCTTATTAACTTAATGATTCAACCACAATTCATTGTTTAATCTTGTTCCTATATATACATATATATCACAATTGTCTACTCATTATTCCATAAGTTTCCAACCTAGGCTATTTCACACCTCACATCAAGCCAACAAATTTGTTCTCACAAAATATACATCACTAGTCTTAAGCTACTATTCTTATTACCACAATCCTCATCTAGAGTTCAAGGCTAAAATCTAGCATTAATAATACACCACCGGTAAAGCATGCCACATACTATATTAGTCTATCAAATTGGGAAATCGACCCAAATACTTCATTTCACTTAACTACTACCTACAATCCCAACCCTTCCATGACATCACTATTACAACTCAAAATCTACTACATACCTTCTCACATGAACAACTGGTTTATAACTACTAGAAAAAGGGACAATCAAGGGGGTAAAGTCACTAAATAAGAATAAACAGTCTTAACCTTATAATATAACTTATTACAATTTTATTAACAATATTCTACCTTCTTAAATCAATCTTCCTTACCTATGCATTCATCACAACTACCTTCAAAATTCCTTATATAGCAACAAGTCTATGCTCATAACTTATTGGCTAATCTACTTGTTTCCATTCATAGCCTATAAGTGATTCATATAACCACCATAACTGTCCACTCTGGATCCTTCCTAATTTTGAATAAAAAATATTCATAGCCAATCACATCCTCCACAGACTACCATACGATCCATAAATCTTGCTACAACATTAGAATATTAATATAAAATGGCAACCCATCCCCCAATAAAAGGTTATACAACTAAAACTAGCTTATTAATACAAAATTCATCCTCACTCTGACTCCTAAAATTGAGAGTCCATACCACTTAACTTTTGGACCATTTTACTACCAATAGGTCATGACACCCTATCATATACTATTACTCAGGTGGGAATACTGGTCCAACATTCTGCTACATATTTCTACCCTTAAGCATGACATCTGCAACAATAATTTTGAAACAGACTGAATACACTTCATGCCTCAAGCTAAAAAAGTAAGATTTCATCATGATAAAGGTATACACATGAATCAATAAACCTTGAAGCATGAAAGCACTTCTCTCGAGTCTTTGTGCAATTTCGTAATCTTTTATTACTCCATTAGAGGGGACTACATTATTTAGACTCTAAGCTTTTGTACATGAATCGACTCAACAATGATACACGGTTAATAAAATCAGAGTAAAGAAGTAAATTTGGATAGCTTCTAAATGGACAACACAATGGCATGATCTAGAGCATGGAAAAAGTGAATCATTCCTAAACGCCTAGTAGTTTCCTCCTTATAAGTGTGGATAACTACATACCCATAAAAAGAACTCTACCCAACATGACTTCCCATATACCCTGGGACCATCAACTGTGCTCTGATACCTAGTTTGTCATGACCTAAGCCAAGGGCAAACCTTGGCCGCAACGGGCATCCTGAACCATAAAAGATCGAGAGCCCTTCTAACTGGAAATCATATGCTTAATTCATAAAACTATAAAATATGAAAATACAAAATAAAAACATGGTTATCTGATTTCATCAACAAAACAATACGGGCTCAAGTTCAATAAGACCCAAAAACCGTCGAACACAAGTCTGCAAAATCTCTACTAACAACTAAAAAACAATATTTGTCTGAAAACTGGGACAAGGCCCCTAGCCGGGCCATAAAACAAGTCCAAATGAAAACAACACATAAGATAAGTCCTTCGGAAATAAGAAAGGCTCACCAACTTCTAACGTCCGACAATGATCTACTGCTTAGAGAGACCCCGAGATTGATGCTTAGATCCTAAAATATAGGGGGTCAATACAAATGTACTGGTACACAATGCAATCTAAAATAACTTACTATTATAAAACATAAGTGAGAGAAATTCGTAAAACATTTTTACATACGGTATTAGAAAACACATGGGCATACTTAAATGACTTTGAAACATTTCTTTGAAATTATGAACCACACTTTATTTTACTTCTGGGCTATATGGTACACCTTACAAATCTAGTACGCACGGGCTATATGGGTCCTCCATTAACTCATCAGCCAAGCCCCACATCTATGTTTGCTGCAAGGATAGGGGTCCCACATACTAGTCTAGTATACCAGTGTCTCAAGGACAAGTATACTTTGGCGTTAGCCAATTATATCACCTGAATCACCAAAACTTTATTTCCAGCAATGATCCCTTACACTCATGCCATCTTCGGGTAACTATCTAACTTTTTTTAAGCCCATTTTTAATATTTTAAATCATGTGTCTTTCTGAAAAGTGGTCTAATATCTAAAATCTTTTTATGGTTTAGTCTGGTCTGAGTCTATTATGGCATTTATCTGATTTGATATCGTCATACCAAAACTTGCAAGTCATGTAATCCATACAGTATCATATTACAGTCTTTTCATTCAAAACATATTATTTGGGCTACCCAAATCATTTAAATTGTACAAGAGAATTTGTATATCGAAATATATGAAAACTCATGCAAAGATTTTGTCTTTTAATTCTTAAACATGTGGTGGAAAATTTCTTTGTAGCAACCCATGCAATTCTTTCAATCATCATCTTTAACATTTACAAACAAGAAAACAGCCTTTTTTTCAATTCATAACCAATATCAAATCCTAAAACAATAGTAAGAATATTTATCTCATTCTTATCAATATGAAATTGAAAAACCCGTAATATGTGAAATCAAGAGGTGCAATAACATGAGAGGGAGTTTAATTATTCATGCTCTAAGTTTAAGTTTCAACACCAAAAATGCATATAGAGAGAGAAAAAGAGAAACAGAGAGAGAGATATGTGTATATGTATATGTATATATATATATATGTATATGTATATATATATGATATATATATACATATTTATACATATACGAGCATAAGTCAATTTCAAGGGAAGGCCTCAAGACCAAAATAATATATATCATTAAAAAGGGTATCATAATTTGACTATTAAAAATAATTGTTCAAACCCTTGTTATGAACATTATAATATGCTTTTAAATACTTAGTAAAACAATAAATTTTGCCCATAGCGTTTAAGGACAGCTCAACGTACCTTTTTGATTAAAAGAAATTTGAGTTATCTTGAAATCTACCCTTGATAGAAGCCTTAATTTTTCTTATTCTTTAGAGTAGAGAGGATTAGGAGATGAGAAACTAACATAATAATGGGACAATGGAATTTAAACCATGTTTTAAGTCATGGGTTATGGTTTTAGGGTGAGTGAAAAGACCAAAATACCCCTCTAAAGCTGAATAAGAATTGTTGAAATTTTGTAATGCGCCAAGTCTACACCCTGGACTTCACACGGATCTTATGACCCCGAAGGATTGAAAGCTAACTATGACTTGCACCTGCTGTAAGCACTGAATAGTAATACTAAAACCATATGCAAAAGTTAGGCTGAAAATGCCATAAGGTTCATAATCTAAAAACAAATACTGAATATTGATAATAATACTGAAAATATTGAACATCTGTCTGAAGTAATCTCGTCTGAAAGCCTCAACTGTCTGAATATGGGGTTGATGGAACAAGTCCCCAACTAAACCCAACTACTGAACATACTAAATCTGTTGAAATGCTGAAATAAAATAAAGTCCTCAATAGATGAGGACTCAATACTAAATCTACCGCTAATATCCTGAGTTTCTAAGTACGGTCCAGACCCTGAGCGTCCAAACCTATGATATGAGACATCATAGCATAGAAGAGAGAGTACGTGTCGGTACGTGAAAAGTAATAGTATGCTAAGTGGGGTAAGACTGATATACATGGGTTCATATGCATGAGATGACAACTAAATGAATGAACATCATAAAGTAACTGGATAAGAGTAAATGCAAAACTGTAACTACTGAACATGTTGAATATGTAATATTATGCATATAACGTCTGTCCGAATTAGATTGAAACTTATGTACTGAGTTCTGGTAACTGAATACTGGTAGCTGAAAGTTTATACTGATATTGAGGTACTGAATTCTGATGGTTGTGTATCTAGTAATTGATAGCCATAGTTTTGTAGAACTGTCTAAGTTCTTTACTAAATACTGAGACTAAAACTGTAACTGTGGGAGTGTTCATCTAATCTACATACCTCTATATAGACTGAGTTGGGGTCCAACTTATGACCCCAGTTAGAAAGGTATTATCACCTTGCAATGGGATACTAATAATGTTGGGTCAACCCTAATTTGGCAGGAAGACTCATGAAATATATATGATGGCATCAATCCTAGTCTGGCAGGAGGATGACTTACCTTATGTTGTCTACGTAGTTCTTAATGCAGGGAATACTACTAAGGGTCAAACCGTCTGCTGGAAGGAATGCCTCCATCCCTGGGTTTTCTCGATGCTAAATCCTACTCCCAACTTTATTGGCACTAAACTGATCACTAGACTGTACTAGGCTTGACTGAACTGGCACAGATCGTGTTGACTGACTGAACTGGACTGAGATCACTGAGCTATATTACTGACTGAGTACTACTACTCTTGACCTTTACTGGGACTATTCTATAAATACTGCAACTAAGTAAACAGCTAAATTATGGGTAATAAATTACCCTCAGGACTCAATAGCATAAATAATAAAACATAACTAATCTTGAAAACATAGCAATAGTCAATTGTTCACAATTCAATCACTGAGATATTTTATCAAAAACTTGGAGGTCATTAACTTTTACATGAATGAGAACACATGATAACATGTCATGAATACACTATTCAATTCACATGGAAATTCTATCAAACACTTGGGGAGCATAATTAATGCACATGGTAATGAACAATACATAAGCATCATGAATACAACGTAAACTTGCAATTTTAAAGGTTTTAACATGGGAGATTCATAATTCAACACACATGCTAACATAATTTCATGGAAATCATAAAAGATCTTAACTTAAAATTCATACAACAAAACAAACATGAGAGTAAATCAATTCATAACATGGGAACATAACTCAAGTTTTTAAAAAGATTTCTTAAACTCCGAGGGTGGAAGAGGACCAAAGGATAAACACCTAACATACCTTGATTGTTGATTTCATGGAAATTGTGGAGGATTTCTTGGATCTTGGACTTGATCTTGATTAAACTAGGGCTTGTTCTTGAGAGTATTTTGTGAAGTAGTGAGTGAATTTTCCCTTTGGGAGGCTTGATCTCGTGTTAAGGTTGAATAATATAAGGGGAAAATGATCCATTTGCCCTCACAAACCCAGATTAAAAAATTTTGATGGGGTCCCCATCGCACCATGACCCCTTCTTGGGTCAAGTGTCCTTCGCGGCATGACCCCTGCTCGGGTCAAGCAGCCATCACGGCGCAACCCAGAGCCTAGTCAACTGGACCTCACGGCGCAGTCCAATCACAACTCCTTACTATTTTGGACATCCAAACTCACCTTTACACTAGTCTAAAAAATCCAAAACTTGCTTGAGATAACCTACAAGTGACCCTGATCATGAATCAACTGGGAAATTGGTGTTTAAAGATCGGTAAGGTCGAATTAAAATTCATCAAAATTCGAGGGCTCTAGAAATAAGTAAGTCCTAACACTTAGTAAAATATTCTAAGTCCTGGACCCCTTTCTACACGAAAGAATAAGCTAAAACAAACCTAGTAACTTACGGGGTCTTATAATATCTCCCCCTTAGGAATATTCGTCCTCAAATGAGACTAAATATTCTGAGAGGAACTGAGGAATTGTACTCACACTGACATGCATCACTGAAGCATGACTAAATTCTGGAGACATGACATATGATTGAACTGTTTCATGAATGACATGATAATGTTATTCAACTGTAACTAAGCATGGAATGGAGTAAATCTAAGAAAGATTGTTGCCTTAGGCTGACTCTGAGTTTACAAAAATAAGGTAAGGATACTTGGTTTGCATGTCTGCCTCTGCTTCCAATGTAGCTCCCTCAACGGATTGATTTTGCCAAAGAACTTTGACCAAAGGAACTAATTAATTCTGTAGTCTGCAAATCTGATGATCAAGGATTTCAACTGGGACTTCCTAATAAGATAGACTATCTTAAACATCTACACTCTCTCCAGGACTACAACTGTTGGGTCACAAATGCACTTTTTTAGTAAGGAGACATGAAACACTGGGTGCACTGATGCTAAGTCTGCAGGTAACTTAAGCTCATAAGCTACCTTTCCAAAATGACTCAGGATTCCGTAAGGACCAATATATCGGGGACTAAGCTTCCCCTTCTTGACAAAACTCTTCACTCCCTTCATGGAAAAGATTTTCAAATACACAAAGTCGCCAATCTCAAACTCTAAATCTTTCCTTCTAACATTTGCATACAATTTTTGTCGACTTTGGGATACCTTAAGCCTCTCTCTAATAAATTGCACTTTATCTAAAGCATCAAACAACAAGTCAGGCCCCACTACCGTGGACTCACCTACCGCAAACCAACCAATGGGAGATCTATATCTCCTTCCATAAAGGTCCTCAAACGGAGCCATCTAAATACTAGAATAATAGTTATTATTATACGCGAACTCAATCAAAGGTAAGTTGTCATCCAACTTCCCTTAAAGTCAACGACACATGCTCTCAACAAATCTTCTAAAGTCTGAATGATCCTTTCTACTTGAGCATTTGTCTGAGACTGGGAGGCTGTAGTGAGGTGAACTTTGGTACCAAGACCCTTTTGAATGTCTTTCCAATAGTGATATATGAATTCCGTACCTCTATCTGAAATAATGGACAATGGGATACCGTGAAACCTAACCAACTCTCTGATATAGAGCACGGCATAGTCCTCGGCTGAATAGGAAGTATGAACTGACAAGAAATGGGTTGATTTGGTCATCCTATCTACAATGACCCAAATCGAATTGTGCTAACAACGAGTACGAGGCAAACCCGTCATGAAGTCCATGTTCACTTTCTCCTACTTCCATGTGGGAATACTAAAATCCTACATGGAACCACAGGGCTTCTGATTCTCAATCTTAACCTACTGATATGTGGAGCACTTAACTACCAACTCTGCAATATCTCTCTTCATCCTACTCCACCAATAGACTTCTTGCAGATCATGGGTACATCTTTGTGGTCCCTGGATGAATCAAGTAATGCGCACCATGTGCTTTTGCAAGAATTTTCTTTCTCAAGATAGCTACACACGGCACACAAAGTTAACCCTGGCAGCATAACACACCATCTTCCCTTTGGGAGAAAACTTTTACCTTCTGATCTCTGACTGACTCTTTTAGATTAACTAAACTAGGATCCCTGTCTTGCTTTTCCTTTACCTCAGAAATTAAAGAAGACTCTGAATTATTCTGCACATAAATAATACCCTCAGCAGAATCAACCAAATGAACACCTAGTCTAGCAAGCTGATGAACTCCCTAAACTATCTTCTTCTTTACATCCTCAACGTGAGTTACACTACCCATGGAAAACCTACTGAGGGCATCTGCCACTTCATTGACCTTGTCTGGATGATACAGAACACTTATGTCATAATCTTTCAACAACTCTAACCACCTTCTCTGATGCAAGTTCTGGTCTTTTTTGGAAAATACATTTTATGGTCTGTGAACATATCAACATGCACCCCATACAAATAGTGCCTCCATAAATTTAAGGCAACCACAACAGCTTCCAACTTAAGATCATAGGTGGGATAATTCATTTCAAAGGGCTTAAGCTATCTTGAGGCGTAGGCTATAAACTTACCCTTCTGCATCAAAACACACTCCAAGACAACTTTGGAAGCATAACAATATACAATAAATCCATCTAAACCGTCGGGAAAAGTCAAAACGGAAGTTGTAGTGAGTCGAGTCTTCAACTCCTGAAAACTCTTATAACAAGAATTTGACCATAGGAACTTGACTTTCTTCAGGGTCAATCTGTACATGGGAGATGCAATAGTCAAAAATCCTTCAACAAACCATCGGTAATATCCAGCCAAACCCAAGAAACTCCTGATATCTGATAGAGAGATAGGTCTGGGCTAGTTTTTCACTGCTTTAGTGTTTTGAGGATCAACTATAATGCCATCACCGGAAATGATATGACTAAGGAAAGCTACTGACCTTAGATAAAATTTGCATTTACTGAATTTGGCGAACAACTAATGGGTTCTAAGAGTCTGTAATACTATTTTGAGATAGTTTGCGTGGTCATGTTCACTACGGGAGTAGACAAGAATGTCATCAATGAGTACTTTGACGGACATGTCCAAGTACTGATTAAACACTTGGTTCATCAAGTCCATTTAAGTTGTTGGGGCATTGGTAAGACAAAATAACATGACTTGAAATTTAAAGTGACCATACCGAGTTCTAAAAGCTATTTTCGGAATATCATATTCTCTAACTCTGAGATGATGATAGCCTGATCTTAGGTCTATATTAGAGAAGTAACTGGCACCCTAAAGTTTGTCAAACAAGTCATCGATTCTATGAAGTGGATACTTATTCTTAATGTTGACTTTGTTCAATGGACAGTAGTCAATACACATTTTGAGAGAACCGTCTTTTATATGCAAGAATGGAACTGGTGCACCCCATGAGGAGACACTAGGCAAGATGAATCCCTTATCTAAGAAATCCTTTAACTATTCCTTCAACTCTTTAAGTTCCACTGGAGCCATTATATATGGAGGAATATAGATGGCTAAGTATCAGGAAGAAGGTATATTCCAAAGTTAATTTCCCTTTCGAGAGGAACTCAAGGAATATCTTCGGGAAATACATCTAGAAATTCACTTGCGACTGGAACTGACTCAAGGTTAGACGTCTCGAAACTATAGTCGTTGACTCGCACAAGATGATAGACACACCCCTTGGATATTATTTTTCTCGCCCTAAGGTATGAAACAAGTTGTCCCTTAAGCGCTGTGGTACTACCACTATACTCTAGGATAGGTTCATTCGGTAATTGGTAATGGACAACTCTGTTTCTACAATCAACTGAGGCATAGCACGAATAGAGCTAATCCATGCCGATAATGACATCAAAATCCATAATCTCTAGCTCTACTAAGTCTTCTAAAGTAAATTTCTGAGACACCATAAGCGGATAGTTCCTGTATACCCGCTGGGCTATGATAAACTTACCCACTGGGGTTGATACTAAGAAGGGATCTGATAGGATTTCGGGATTAATTCCAAAGTCAACAGCTATATAAGGAGTTACAAAGGACAAAGAAGCTCCTGGATCTAGCAAAGAATAAACATATAAATGGTAAACTTGTAATGTACCGGTAACCATATTATGAGAACTTTCCTAATACTATCGGTACTGAAGTGCATAAAGCCTATTTGGGCATTGCCTACTGGTGGTACTGGAAGGGGCACCCTGCTGAGATGGGTGACCGGACTGAGCTAGGGAATGATTATGCTGAATCTATTAACCCACCTGAGGAAACTCTCTGATCCTATGGCCTAGCTTGCCACATCCAAAACATAGATCACTACCATCTCTACAGATACCCTCATGGTTTCTTCCACATTTCCAGCAAAGAGAATTTATTCGAGCACTATTAAAACTCTCCTGAGATTTAGAGCCTGGTGCCCTATCCTTATTAGCATTTTTGAATTTAGGCACCAGAGCACTAGCTGAGGACAGAGCTGGGACTGAAGATTTCAGGAAGAACAAAGGAAAATTACCACCCTCTGACTTAGGCTGAGCGAAACTGAAGCTACCTATTTTAGTCCTCTTGTTTTCTCTCTTTTTCTCCTTAGTCTTTATTTCCTTAATTTATATAGCATGGATCGTCAACCTATACAAATCCATATCCTTAATTAGTATTGCGGTCCTACACTCCTTAACCACACTATCAGATACACCTAATATGAACTTTCTCATCTTAGACCTACTATCAGCTACCACATGAGGAGTGTATCTGGCTAACTCATTAAACTTGAGAGAATACTCCTGCAATATCATGTTTCCCTACTTCAAGTTGATAAACTCTAACACCTTATACTCTCTCCATTCCAACAGAAAGAACCTATCAAGAAAGATAATAGAAAACTCCTATTATTCTATAAGCCCTGCATCTGTGACCCTATCTACCTTTCACTACTTAAACCATGTATGAGCCACATCTTGTAACTGATAGAAAGCTAACTCATCACTCTCACTTATGCTTACCCCTATAATGTTTGTTACCTTCTGAACCATGTCAAGAAATTCATGTGGGTCCTCTTCAGACATAGACCCTGAAAATGAAGGACGGTTCATTTGGGTAAATTCCCAAATTCTAGCTGCAGCAGTATTGACCACGGGGTTGGCCTGAACAATAGCTAGGAGTTCATTTTGTGCTACTACAGAATGGGATAGAGTAGTGAAAAGTTCTCTAAATTCTTTATGAGAGACATGCTCATTCAGGGGATCTTTCTGAACGAGCGGAGGTGCTGGATGGTTTCCAGTTTATCTTTCGTTGGTCTTTTTGGGAGGCATGTTCTATAAATGGAAGGTAAAATTAGATTATACAGAGAGTTTATCTTGATCTCATGCTCACTCGTACGATATGAATGTTGAAAGAAGAGAACTTTTCTAAAAACACCTCATAGCCTTTTATTCAGAAGTGTGGCATGATACACACCTATTGATGATAGGCGGATTTACACGCCTATATCAATATATTTTGCCCATATTTTAGCCTAGTTTTGAGAACAAATTATATATTTCATGCACTTTTAGTCCTTTTTCCTGTAAGAGAGCTAACGAACATGATTAGTAAAGTTTCAGGTATAAATGATGCAAAAATCAGCATTTTATGGCTTACTTGACGCAAAAGAAATCTCACAAAGGAAGGGAAGAAAGTTTACACGCCTAAGGACCAAAACTGCTGCATGGAAAATCTATCCCGGGCTAAAACAGCAATTCTGAAGACTTTGGGGACTTACAGACACAAAGCTGGATTTTGACAATAATACATTAACCTAGTACAATTAGGTTATGTATTTCATTATTTTATGTGGATTATGATAATGTTACCTTAACCTAGTACATTTGGGTTAAGGATTTCATTAGTCTAGTAGGATTTGGTTATTTATTTCATTAGCTTAGTAGGAGTAGGATATGGGTATTATAAATACCCTATCATGCTAGAGATTTTAGAGAACGAGGAGGGAGGAAGGAGGGAGAACACAATACTTCCTTCCATCCCTCTCATCATCTATCATCTTTATACACCTTCTTACCTGTTAATCATCTTTCTACAACTCTTCTAATCTTTCCATCAATTCTATTTTCGTCTATTATTCTATTCTTAAATTCCGCAACAAGAGAAACGTTACTTTGCAAGAAATCACACCTAACGCCTACCACTCTTGTGCTACACGAAATTGATCATTATTGTGGTATAATAACAATGTCAATTGTGGTTTTCTTCGCATTCATGGGTAACTAAACTTCTCTGTTGGGGTTATGGAAGCCGAATGAGTTACTATCTATTGCTGTGAGTTTCTGAGTTCAAGGCACGTATATTGCTTATATCATTATTCTCTTCATCTTAATCTACATTCTTTGCGGTTGCAAACGCAAGAATACGCCAGTCTAACATTTAACTTGTTCGAGAGAAAAGTTATTTGTCTGGAAAAGAGATAATGTCAAGGTAGTAGGACACCCTTTCCTATTAAAAAGCTAGTGCCGTAACTGGACTAACCTCTTGGAGAATTCGTACCGTTAGACACGCTTTAAGCTCAAGAGAGTTAAAGTGAAATAGTCCTTGTTTAGGTCGAGAGACGCTTGGATTTACCATCGACTACAATCCTCTATAAGCAATTGCATGTCAGAATTCTACATACTCATAGCCAATAGAGACGTATACCTCTGAAGGTGGACATAACCCCAACTTCTCAATTCTCATTGTTAACATCTCACCAAAACATTCTTTCTCTTTTTACTTTGCTATTGCCGTTTTTAGATCTTATTTTGGTTACATTACTTGCACGACAAGACTCCCCCTTTTTTTTACGAGACTTGCACTAAAAGTCTAGTAATCTTTACTTACTTGTTGACCAAGCTATTCCCTGTGGGATCGATAACCAACCCAGTTGGGTTCTATATTTGCTAACGACCGCTTTACACTCCTACGAGAGCTGTAGATTGAGCGTTATCAAAAATTTGCGCCGTTGCCGGGGAATACAAGTGTCAATTAAGTTCGTAATAATTACTAGACCCTTTGGTCGAAGACTCTCGTACTTTTACTTTTAGTTTTTGTTTTTGTTTACTGCAGGTTTTTGTTCAGTGCATCAATGGATGCACAACGCGAAATACCATTCGATGATGATGATGATGATCTTGATAGAGCCGGAGCCACAGGAGCCATTATTCCACCACCATTAGCGCCCGGAGCCAAGTTCAACATCACAAGCACCATGATTCAGTTATTGCAACTCAAGGGATTATTTGGTGGACTAGCAGGCGATGATCCGAATATGCATCTCATCAACTTTATTTCTACATGCAAGTCGTTTGACAATCCTGGAGTTGGTCAGAATGCAATTCGATTACGTCTATTTCCATTGTCTCTGTGTGGGGAGGCAACACTATGGTTGAATGGGCTGACTCCTGATTCAATTACAAATTGGAGGCAATTGAGAGACGCTTTCCTAGAAAGATTCTTTCCGCCTTCCAAAAGGGCACAATTGAGAGATGAAATCAGCAACTTTCGTCAGCTTCCCACTGAAGCTCTTCATGAAACATGGGAGAGGTTCAAGACAAAGCTAGCGAGGTTTCCAAACCATCATATGACTAATGTTCACCTAATGGAGATACTATACAGAGCCTTGAATTCAATAACTAAACCAGTGGTGGATAATGCGGCTGGAGGATCATTTATGGACCTCACCTTTGGTCAAGCAAACAATATGCTAGATCGCATGACGAAACAAAGTAGAGCTTGGCATACCAGGGATTCCGAGGTAGCAAGCCCCACTTTATCTATAGGCATGACTGCAGACCAAAGAAGAAGACAAGAAGAACGTGATCAAGATATGGCGCACATGAAAACACAGATGGATCTTCTGACAAAGCATTTATTATCAGGGAAGACCGAAAAAGTTAAAGTTGTGGCGCTAAAAGGAAGAGACGAATCTGATTCGGAAGAGGAGGCCAACTACTTGAACAATCAGGGGGGTTTCCGAGGCAATGCCCAAGGAAACCAAGGTCGGAACTATTATGGTAAATCTGGAAACATGGACCAAGGTAGTTGGAAGAACAAGAATAAAAAGAGTGGTTTGTACGTTCCCCCTGGTAGACGTGATACCACCACATCTAATTCTGGAAGTATGGAAGACATGATGGCTAAATTATTGAAAGGAGTGGAAGCAACAAGCGCGGGAGTTACTGAGGTAATAAATGATTTGTCCTCTATGAAGCAATTAGTTGATTCTCATTCCACTTCAATCAAGCAAATAGAGCAGCAATTGAGCCAACTTTCAGCAGCACTCAATCAAAGAAAGGCTGGCACTTTACCTAGTGATACTGTGCAAAACCAAAGGAATGATGGGTCATGCATGTCCATCACTACCCGAAGTGGTAAGGTGCTGGAAACCTCATCTAAGGGCAAGAAAGTGGTTGACGAAGTAGTGGACATTGATGATACGGTGAAAGGGGAAGATGCCGCAGCAGCTGATCCTGACGTCCATAACGTCACCCCTCACGATTTGCAACCTGAAAAAGCTGAAAAACGGAAGCAAGAGGAGAAGAAAGCCGTGGAAAGAACAATTCCATACCCACCACCACCTTTTCCTCAAAGATTGAAGAAGGTGGCGGATGATACAAAGTTCAGCAAATTCATGACCATGTTGAAGCAGCTGACCATTAATGTTCCGTTGGTAGAGGCACTAGAAAAAATGCCTGGGTATGCTAAATTCATGAAGGACCTGTTGACAAAGAAGAGGGCAGTAAGCTATGAGCCGGCAGATAATATTCATCATTGCAGTGCAATTGCCACAAGGTCCTTAGTACAGAAGAAGGCAGACCCTGGTGCTTTCACTATTCCTTGCACGGTTGGATCTATGAATTTTGCTAAGGCATTGTGCGATCTGGTTGCTAGCATCAATTTGATGCCACTATCCGTCTACAAGAAGTTGGGGCTAGGAGATCCAACACCAACCAATATGAGGCTCGTGATGGCTGATAGGACGGTAAAACGACCTGTGGGTATCTTGAATGATGTGTTGGTGAAGGTATCTTCATTTATCTTTCCTGCAGACTTCGTTATTCTAGATTGTGAGGTGGATTCTGACGTTCCCATAATCTTGGGACGCCCCTTCCTCGCAACTGGAAGTGTGCTTATTGACATGAAAGATAATGAGCTTTTGTTTCGAATTAATGACGAAGTGGTCCGCTTTGATATATGCAAAGCGATGAAGAAGCCAAAAGATATGGATGTGTTCTCTGTAGATGATGTTCATTGTGAAGATAAGAAAGCATTATCTGTAGAGAAACAGCTTACTGTTGAGCCATTGTCTGCTGCGCTGCTGAAGGTTGAGCATGAGGACGATGAAGATTATGAAGAACTTATGGGTGCTCTAACAGAAATAGAGTCCTATTCCCATACTCCTAAGCAACCGGACCGTGATCTTAAGAATCAACCTTCACCTACAGCGAAGACTTCCCTTGAAGAGCCACCAATGCTAGAATCGAAAGAGCTCCCCGATTATCTAAGGTATGTGTTCTTGGAAAGTAGAAATATACTTCCGGAGAGTGCAAATGATTTAAGTGAACAGCACGTAGAATCTCTCATCTCTACTCTGAAGAGATACATGAGAGCTATGGGTTGGACTATTGATGATATAATTGGTACCCCTCCTACAAGTAAGCCTCATTGTCGTCTGAATCCATTCAGAAAACGATCCACCATCTATCTCGACGAAGTCTGAGTACTCGAGGTAACCATGTCGTGCCATGACAATAAATAAGGCGCTAGATGGGAGTCAACCCATCGTTTATCATTTTTCATTTATCGTTTATCGTTTTCTTTCATTCCAGTACTTGATTTGATTTTGACAAATGAAAAAAATTCAAAAATAAGAGTCGTGCCACGACCAAAACTAAGGCGCTTGGTGGGAGGCAACCCATCGTACTAATCGTTTTCATTTGTTTGAGAAAATATAGGTGCAAGAAGTAGTCAACGAGGAGATTGATTCCAATTGACAATTTGGACGCATTATATAGTAAAGTTGGTAAGTTAGGAAGGGTGATGCATAAGGCTATGGATTGAGCCTTTCTCACTCCAAAATAGGCTTCGAGGAAGGCTAGGCCTTGGTAAAACTAGGCCACAAACGATGCACAACCTATCCTATAGCCTAAGGTCTCGGAATCTAGTGTGTTATACACTATGCGCCGCCCAGTCCTAGGTATGCTTTTGACTATGCGCCGCCTATGCCATGGCATTTGGTCTCAGTATCTCATATGCCATAGACTATGCGGCGCATATGTCTACAAATGCCATAGACTATGCGGCGCATATGTCTCATTATGCCATAGACAATGCGCCGCATATGTCATATCTATGCCAAGCATTATGCGCCGCATGTGTGGGATTTTTGTCTCCAAAACCGATTGTAAATGGGTCATAACCCGACCCATTCTCTTCCTATATAAAGGGGACTTAGTTTTATAACACAACACATTGCAAAGTGACCTAAAGGTGCCGCATATACTCTCCAAATCATCTCAGAACTTTTCTTTTTGCTCTTCCACTTCACAAGAACATCTCCAAAGGCTTCAATCACATAAGTACTCTCTTGTTCTTCATCTATTTTTCGTAAGTACTACTTTACTACACCTATTATGAATTGCTAAATCTTGAAAAAGTATTGGTGATGTGAACGTGTTTGAATTGTTGATACAAAACCAAGTGAGTGAACATGTACGTTAGGATGCTCTTAACTTATGTCCGACTTGAATTTGATTTTGATGCATTGTTATACTACTTGCAGAATTTCTATAGTAATGAACATTGCATAATCTTTTCACTTGAATACTTACATGTTAGAATATCCCGTTCATCGGAATAAGACTTATAACTGCCTACCGACATAGGAGGTTGAGTTTATTGCTAGAAACGATACCATGATGTAATCCCTATGTAGTAGTCTTGTTATACCTAACATGAAAGTATTGCAAAGGTTGCAAGAAGTGATATATCTCTGATTTTCTCGTTGGAATATAGCTCCTAAAACGCATGTCGATGAAGTGTAAGTAATCGACCACTTTCACTTCACTAATTTGTAGCAACAAACTAAGTGTGGGGTGGTACCCCTACTGCTTGTGTATAGATTGTATCCATTGGGATTGTGCTACCATTAACACTATTTCAAGTCTCAGGTACAATGGCACCCAAAGCAAGACAAGGCAAAGAAAAGGCTACCACTTCCCAAAAGAGCAAGAAAAGAGGCCGCAAGGAGCAAGGAGAACCCTCCTCGCTGCAAATACCTCGACTCACTCTTGGAATTAAGTGGGATACTTATAAGGAACTTCTGAGAATGACGACTCTGATGATGATTCCGATGCAAAGGGTATGACCCCCGATATTGAGGACGAGTCCGACTGACCAGGTTCTTCGTATTTATTTTCCACTGAGGACAGTGTCCCGACTAAGTGTGGGGTGGCGGTATTGCATGCTATACTTCTCTACTCACATCTATGTTTGCTTGCTTTGTTTTTGTTTCGTTTTTTTTTCATTTTTTTTAGTAGTAAATTTTTTCTAGCTTCGCATGAAATTATTTTGATAGGCAGCATGAGATTATAACAAGAGTATGTGCTACAATTGTGACCATTGAGACGTTTAGGCTCTAGTTGTGACTCAATATGTGATATTGTGTGATTCAATTCCTTCACTTGTTGGGTCGAGAGTCTATATTACTTCCAAGCAAGTCGACCATGTGCCTTGTGTGGGTGAGATAATCGTATATTTTATGATTGTGGCTGATGCTAGAACTTGCCTGGTATGTATGCAAAGCGAAAATAAGGAGTGTAAGTTTAGGAGGTGATTTAGGCATTTCTTTGACAACTTATATTTATTTACCTTCAGTTTTACTTACCCATGGACATCATCCTAGTTAACCCCTTTTGAGCCTTTAGCCTATTTCTTTGACAACCTTGTATGTAAGCCTAATCCATTTTGTTCAAGACCGTAATTTGATCCAAATTCCTAAGTGCTTTAAAGTGAAAAAGTCATGTGACAACATAAGAGGAAATTGGGTAAGTATGATGCTTTAAATTGTAAGGGTGCTTGAATGTGTTATGAAAAAAAAAGTGCTATCATAAGAGGTATGTTATGAAAAGAAAAAGGAAAAGAAAGTTGAAAAGTGAGTTATGTTTAAAATTGAAAAACAAAAGAGGAGAACGAGGAGGGAGGAAGGAGGGAGAACACAATACTTCCTTCCATCCCTCTCATCATCTATCATCTTTATACACCTTCTTACCTGCTAATCATCTTTCTACAACTCTTCTAATCTTTCCATCAATTCTATTTTCGTCTATTCTTCTATTCTTAAATTCCGCAACAAGAGAAACGTTACTTTGCAAGAAATCACACCTAACGCCTACCACTCTTGTGCTATACGAAATTGATCATTATTGTGGTATAATAACAATGTCAATTGTGGTTTTCTTCGCATTCATGGGTAACTAAACTTCTCTGTTGGGGTTATGGAAGCCGAATGAGTTACTATCTATTGCTGTGAGTTTGTGAGTTCGAGGCACGTATATTGCTTATATCATTATTCTCTTCATCTTAATCTACATTCTTTGCGGTTGCAAACGCAAGAATACGCCAGTCTAACATTTAACTTGTTCGAGAGAAAAGTTATTTGTCTGGAAAAGAGATAATGTCAAGGTAGTAGGACACCCTTTCCTATTAAAAAGCTAGTGTCGTAACTGGACTAACCTCTTGGAGAATTCGTACCGTTAGATACGCTTTAAGCTCGAGAGAGTTAAAGTGAAATAGTCCTTGTTTAGGTCGAGAGACGCTTGGATTTACCATCGACTACAATTCTCTATAAGAAATTGCATGTCAGAATTCTACACACTCATAGCCAATAGAGACGTATACCTCAGAAGGTGGACATAACCCCAACTTCTCAATTCTCATTGTTAACATCTCACCAAAACATTCTTTCTCTTTTTACTTTGCTATTGCCGTTTTTAGATCTTATTTTGGTTACATTACTTGCACGACAAGACTCCCCCTTTTTTTTACGAGACTTGCACTAAAAGTCTAGTAATCTTTACTTACTTGTTGACCAAGCTATTCCCTGTGGGATCGATACCCAACCCAGTTGGGTTCTATATTTGCTAACGACCGCTTTACACTCCTACGAGAGCTGTAGATTGAGCGTTATCAAAAATTGGCGCCGTTGCCGGGGACCGAACCCGGGTCACCCGCGTGACAGGCGGGAACAAAAGAAAGAAGAAAGGTTGAAAGAAAAAAATGTTAAAAGAAAAAAAAAAATGTCAATGATACAAAGTGATGTATTAAAGCGCTTAGGAACTTAGTCACTATTCCTGGCCAAAATAGTCCTACCCGTCCCTTAGCCTACATTACAACCATCAAAAGACCTACTTGATCCTAAGCTTAGCATTCTGACATTTAGTAGAGTATTACATTAAGGGAAAGCCTATGGTCATCAGTTGCTTCATATGAATTCTTTGTGAGAGAGAGAGCAAGGATATTTTGATACCCATGTTTGAAAAATATGCTATACTTGTGAGTGATTATGGGTAATATATTGTGAGACACACATGGTTGATGAGTTTTGGGTAGTTATATATGATTCCTTGTACCTTAACGTTTGTATGCGAGTTGATCGCCATCCCGAGTCTATGCTAGAGGTTAAACTGTTTCTACTTATAATCGGAAAGCTACTCTTTGTTGATAATTGTTGTGCTTGTCTTGAAGAATGTTTTGTGTTGTTGCTGTAAAAACCCTAAGTTGATGTTTAGAAGGACATGATATGTTTTTCGAGGACGAACAAAGCTCTAAGTGTGGGGTGTTGATGATAGGCGGATTTACACGCCTATATCAATATATTTTGCCCATATTTTAGCCTAGTTTTGAGAACAAATTATATATTTCATGCACTTTTAGTCCTTTTTCCTGTAAGAGAGCTAACGAACATGATTAGTAAAGTTTCAGGTATAAATGATGCAAAAATCAGCATTTTATGGCTTACTTGACGCAAAAGAAAGCTCACAAAGAAAGGGAAGAAAGTTTACACGCCTAAGGACCAAAACTGCTGCATGGAAAATCTGTCCCGGGCTAAAACAGCATTTCTGAAGACTTTGGGGACTTACAGACACAAAGCTGGATTTTGACAATGATACATTAACCTAGTACAATTAGGTTATGTATTTCATTATTTTATGTGGATTATGATAATGTTACCTTAACCTAGTACATTTGGGTTAAGGATTTCATTAGTCTAGTAGGATTTGGTTATTTATTTCATTAGCTTAGTAGGAGTAGGATATGGGTATTATAAATACCCTATCATGCTAGAGATTTTAGAGAACGAGGAGGGAGGAAGGAGGGAGAACACAATACTTCCTTCCATCCCTCTCATCATCTATCATCTTTATACACCTTCTTACCTGCTAATCATCTTTCTACAACTCTTCTAATCTTTCCATCAATTCTATTTTCGTCTATTCTTCTATTCTTAAATTCTGCAACAAGAGAAACGTTACTTTGCAAGAAATCACACCTAACGCCTACCACTCTTGTGCTACACGAAATTGATCATTATTGTGGTATAATAACAATGTCAATTGTGGTTTTCTTCGCATTCATGGGTAACTAAACTTCTCTGTTAGGGTTATGGAAGCCGAATGAGTTACTATCTATTGCTGTGAGTTTCTGAGTTCAAGGCACGTATATTGCTTATATCATTATTCTCTTCATCTTAATCTACATTCTTTGCGGTTGCAAACGCAAGAATACGCCAGTCTAACATTTAACTTGTTCGAGAGAAAAGTTATTTGTCTGGAAAAGAGATAATGTCAAGGTAGTAGGACACCCTTTCCTATTAAAAGCTAGTGCCGTAACTGGACTAACCTCTTGGAGAATTCGTACCGTTAGACACGCTTTAAGCTCGAGAGAGTTAAAGTGAAATAGTCCTTGTTTAGGTCGAGAGACGCTTGGATTTACCATCGACTACAATCCTCTATAAGCAATTGCATGTCAGAATTCTACACACTCATAGCCAATAGAGACGTATACCTCAGAAGGTGGACATAACCCCAACTTCTCAATTCTCATTGTTTACATCTCACCAAAACATTCTTTCTCTTTTTACTTTGCTATTGCCGTTTTTAGATCTTATTTTGGTTACATTACTTGCACGACAAGACTCCCCCCTTTTTTTACGAGACTTGCACTAAAAGTCTAGTAATCTTTACTTACTTGTTGACCAAGATATTCCCTGTGGGTTCGATACCCAACCCAGTTGGGTTCTATATTTGCTAACGACCGCTTTACACTCCTACGAGAGCTGTAGATTGAGCGTTATCACCTATGCACAAGACTCTACTTGACATAGATTTCAGACTCTGTATTACTCTTTAGAACCTTGGTCTCTGATTCCAACTTTGTAATGCCCTGAATCTATACCCTAGATGTCACACGGTGCTAACGACCCCGAAGGATCACAAGTTAACCCATGACTGGTACCAGCTGTAAGCACTGAAAATATATGTAAAAGTTAGGATGAAAATGCCATAAGTCTCATAATCTAAAAACAAATACTTAATACTGATAATAATTCTGAAAATACTGAACATCTGTTTAAAGTAATCTAGTCTGAAAGCCTCTAACTGTCTGAATGTGGGGTTGATGGGATAAGTCCCCAACTAACCCCAACTACTGAGCATACTAAATCTGCTGAAATACTAAAATAAAATAATGTCCTCAATGGATGAGGACTCACTACTGAATATGCCACTGATATCCTGAGCTGCTAAGTATAGTCAGGACCCTGAGCATCCGAACCTATGATATGAGACATCATAGCGCAAAAGAGAGAGTATGCGTCAGTACATGGAATATAATGGTATGGTAAGTGATGTAAGGCTGCTATACATGGTTTAATATGCATGAAATAATAACCGACTAAATAAACTTTATGAAGTAACTGGATGAGAGTACATGCAAAACTGTAACTACTGAACATGTTGAATATTCAATACTACGCATATAACGTCTGTCTGAATTAGACTGAAACTAAAGTACTGAGTTCTAACTACTGGTAACTAAAACTTTAGACTAATACTAAGATACTAAATTCTAATGGTTGTGTAACTGGTAACTGATAAACATAGTTCTATAGAATTGTCTGAGTTCTTTACTGAATACTAAGACTGAAACTGTAACTGAAGGAGTGTTTATCTAACCGAAATACCCCGATATAGATTGAGTTGGGGTCCAACCTGTGACCCCAGTTGGAAAGGTGATATCACCTTGACAAGGGATACTAACAATTCTAGGTCAACCCTAATCTGGCAGGAAGACTCATGAAATATATATGATGGCGTCAACCTAGTCTGGCAGGAGGACAGCTTACCCTATGCTGGCTACGTAGTTCTATAATACAGGGACTGCTACTAAGGGTCAAACCTTCTGCTGGTAGGAATGCCCCCATCCTTGGGTTCGCTCGGTACTAAATCCTACTCCCAACCTAATCGACACTGAAATGATTACTAGACTATACTAGGCTTGACTGAACTAACAATGATCGTGTTGACTGACTGAACTGGACTGAGATTACTGAGTTCTGTTACTGACTGAGTACTACTATTCTTGAGCTTTACTGGGACTATTCTATAACTACTTAAACAAAGTAAACAGCTAGATTTCTCATAATAAATACCCCCCATGACTCGATAGAATCATTAATAAAACATAACCAATCTTGAAAACATAGCAACAGTCAATTGTTCACAATTCAATCACTGAGAAATTTTGTCAAACACTTGGAGGTCATGAACTTGTACGTGAATGAGAACACATGATAACATGCCATGAATACACTATTCAATTCACAAAGACATTCTATCAAACACTTGAGGAGCATAATTAATGCACATGGTAATAAACAATACATAAGCATCATGAATACAATTAAAACTTGCAATTTCAAGAGTTTTAACATAGGAGATTCATAATTCAAAACACATTCTAATATAATTGCATGGAACTCACAAAAGATCTTAACTTGAAATTCATACAACAACACAATCATGAGCGTAATTCAATTCATAACATAGGAATCATAACTCAAGTTTTTAAAAAGGTTTCTTGAACTCCAAGGGTGGAAAAGGACCTAAGGATGAACACCTAACATACCTTGATTGTTGATTTAGTGGAAATTGTAGAGGATTTCTTTGAACTTAGACTTGAGCTTGATGAAACTAGGGCTTGTTCTTGAGAGTATTGTTTTATGTAGTGAGTGAAATTGTCCTTTAGGAGGCTTGATCGTGTGTTAAGGCTGAATAATGTAAGGGGGAAATGACCCATTTGCCCCCAAAACCTAGATTAAAAATGTTAGATGGAGGCGTGACCCCTGCTCGGGTCCAGCAGCCATTATGGTGCGACCCTGAGCCAGGGTCAACTGGCCCATGCAGCGCGTCCCAATCGTGACCCCTTGCTGTTTTGGACATCCAAACTCACCATTACCCTAGTTTGAAAAATCCAAAACTCGTATGATATGACCTACAAGTGACCCTGGTCTTGAATCAACTTTGAAATTTGTGTTTTAAAATAGGGAATGTTGAATTAAAATTCATCAAAATTTGAGGGCTCTAGAAATGACTAAGCCCTAACACTTAGTAAAATATTCTAAGTCCTGGACCTGTTTCTACATGCAAGAATGAGTTCTAATGAACCTACCATCTTATGGGGTATTACAATTTTTAGTTGATAGCCTATCAACTTGTTAATGGCTTATCAACTTAAGTCGTCAACCCATACTTTGATTTTGACCCTTGTTGTTTAAGAGTGACGACTTGGTTGATAAGTAATCACTTAGTTAACGGCTTACCACCTCAAGTCGTCACTTTGTAGCTGAGGTTGATCATATTCTTGTTAAGGCTGGTGACTTGGTTGATAAGTTGTCACTTAGTTGACGGCATATCACCTCAAGTCGTCACCTTATTTATAGATGAACATGCTGAGCTAAAATGAGCATAACTTTCCACTCCAATATCAGATTAAGGTTAAACTAGTTGCATTGGAAAGAGGACTCAAAGATCTTTCTTATGGTATATAGTAAGCCACGTAAATAATTATGTACAAGGATTAATAGTTGTTTAAAGTTGACCCAAGATGAAACGTTCACTGAAATATAACAGATAGAAGTGTTCTCAACTCGTCTTTGAGTTAGGAGATATTTGTGACCACAATTCATAATAAAAGGTATTCCCATACTATAGAATTTATCATCACAAATAGATTAACAAGGAATCATAGGGTTCGAGTCTACACGCGTAGGAACGATGGTTTGAATTCTAGCCTGAAGAATGCGGGATGTTATAGTTAACCATATATGTACGACATGCTATGGGTTGGGGATATTTTCATGACCCAAACCGAGGCCCTGTCCATGATGGGCATCTTAAACCATGAAGGACCAAGTGCCCTTTTCTATCTTGCAATCATGCACGCCATTCATATGCTATAATGATATGCGGAAAAGGTAATTAAATGGAATCATGGTCATTTTCTGACTTCAACTGAAAAATACGGAATTTAGTTCATAAACACTCAAAAATACATGAAACCAGTCTGTGAAATCTCTAACAACACGAAACCAGCATCTATCTAAAAGTGGGACAAGCCCCTAGTCGGACCATGAACCAAAATAAAATAACAATTTCAAATCAACAAGGCCTTTCAAAATAAGGGTGGCTCACCATTTACAAACTTCTGGCAACCCAATCTACTGTTTAGCGGGACCCTGAGACTGAGTCTCAGATCCTAAACTATAGGGGGTTAATACAGATGTATTGGTACGAAGAACAATCCAAAAGAAAATAATGGTATATATAGTAACTGAGAGCATTTCATGAAAGTATGTCATTATAAAACATTTAAAAATCCACGGGCCTAATCAATAGGCTTTTAAAAAGATTTTGTAAATCTCAACTCAACATCATTGTCTTACTTTTTCGCTCGGTGGTACACTTTACAATTTTGATATTCCACGGGTTATATGGAATCCACCCTTGACTCGACGGCCAAGCCCCCAACCCATGTTTGACACAAAGTTTGGAGTTTATGATTCTGATATGTCATAAGGAACTAGGCCAGCATATAATCCCTCTTTTGGGACATATTAAACCCGTATCAGCAAAACACAATTTCAGGCAATGAGTTAGTTAAACTCATGCCTTCTTCGGGTAACCACCTAACCCTCTTTATGCCTAATTTTAGTTTGTTCTAAACATCCTTTTTAAAATAATAAAATTTTGAAAAATCTGAATAAAATTTGAATCATATTTTGTTCTGAGTCTGTTATAGCATTATCTGTTTTGGTATCGTCATACCAAGACTTGCAAGTCTATACATAGCCATATCATAATATGCTTAGTTCTTTCAATCCAATTAAGTTAGTTGACCACCAAAAACATTTAAGAATATAAGAGAGTTCTTAATTTAAAACATATGTCCAACTATGCAAAGATTCTCTCTCTTCATATTTCAACAAATGATGGTCCATTTCTTAAAACAATCATGCAATTCTTTCGATTATCACATTTATCATTTACAAACAAGAAAATATCCCTCTCTTTGATTCACAACCAACATAAAGTTCATAAATGATACTAAAACTCTTGGTTTATGCTTTAAGACATTGAATTAAGTAACCCATAACTTATAATTCAAGAAATAACACAATGAGAGAGGACAATTCATTATTCATGCACTTAATTCATATTTTAAAACTGAAAACACACACACACATATATATATATATATACACACGAGTAAAAATTCAAGTTTAAGGGAAAGCCTCAAGACCAAAACATTCACAATGCATCCTTTTTTAATGTAATTCAAATCCCTTAATAAATACATGATTTATTAATATTTAAAACATTATTAAAAATAATTTCACTATGCCCATATAGTTTAGGAAAGAGCCACGTACCTTAGTTTACTTAGTTCAAATGATAGAACTTAAATCTTTATTTATTTCTTAGAAATCATGACTTAAGAGCTTGATTCTTGATCTTTGGGGATGATCTTGTGAAGAAGCCCTAATCTTATTTTTAAGAGTGTATGAGTGGATTTTTGAGATGTTTAATTGATGAAATAAGTGAAAAGTAACGCCCTTAAGGGTTATAATAAGTCATGGGCTGGGATTTATAAGAAAATAAAAGACTAAAAATCCCTTAAATATGTGAAACCAATAGTTTTAAAATAGAGGAGGGTATTGGAGTGTGCGACGCGGGCTAATCGTGCGACCTCACTGCCTCTCTTACAAAAATGGCTCTAACTTTTTCTCGGGTATTGGACTAAGGTGACATTGGTATCATTGGCTAGAAGACTCAATTATTTATAATTTGGTGGGTCTTGAGATGAAATTTCTTCTTGTATCGAAAGTTGTACACATTCAAATTACACCATTATAAAATTGAATACAAAGATTTAGTCGAATCAAAGGTTCTTAGCTCAACTTCTCTCCAAGTGATTCCTCTGAGGATTTTTCACCTCAAAAATACTTCAAACACAAGGATAAAGATAATGAAACTTATTCTCACTTGGAATAATTTCTATTATAGCTTACATACGTAGGAGCAACAGTTCAATTTCTAGTTCAAAAATGCAGGGTGTTACATTATCTCCCCCTTGGTATCATTCATCCTGAATGATGGGTAGGGAATTTTCGAAGTTCTAGAAGTATTTAATAAAGAACATAATCTCTCATTGAACATTTTTCCTCAATGAAATATGCAAAGGCATCAAACAATCTTCATGATAACCCCTAGTAAAACATGTAAGCATGAAGCATGAGGTAATAAGAATTTACACAGGGATGATCTTGAACATGAGTTCTATGAATCATAATGGTTTTCATGAGACATAGGATTAGAAGAATTCTCTTCATTACAAGGTACAACGAATAGACTTAAACTTAGAGACATTACTTAACTATGCCCTAAACAACAAATAACATACTTCATCATTTCCAATTTACAATACTCCCATAGCACTTCTAACCACAAGTTTGTGTCCCACTATATAATGATTCTATGTTGCAGCCTAACTCTGAGAAAAGAGGTACTAGCTTAAGATATCCTATTGAGAAGATTACTTTACCTTATCACTACCATCAAACACCCTCGAGTTTTAATTTAGGGAATATAACCACATAGTACATGGGTTGTTGTAATACCCCATACCTTTCCTAGTTCATTTCATATCCTAGTGTGTGAAGTGTTTAATAGGAGAAGAATGTTCATAGAAATCACTTAGATCCTAGTTGAGCCAAGAACCTTAGAGTCATCCAAAGTTTGGTGTTCGATTCTACAAGGGTCAACTTTGAAAATGTATAATTATTGATATATGTAGAATTTTCCAGCTTAAGAAACACTAAATTATTGATAATTGAGTCAGCTTTCTAATGATACTAATTTCTCCTTAATTCGATACCTATGTGAGAAGTTACGGCATTTTTCATGTGAGGCAGTAGCTTTAGAAATCACAGTGGAACAGGTAACACATCACACGGTACTTGGAACCACAAGTGATCCCAAGCTAGCCAATGAACTGGCATACTGTTAAGAAACTGAATTATGGAATAATAAATAATTGTTTACTTTGCGGAAACATAGTCATACTAAAGATCTAAAATAGATACAATACTGATGAATCTTTACAATCTGATAAAATTGGAGGATGAAACTGAAATTTATATAACTGACTCTGACTAACATCTATGAAGCCTCTACAATACTGACTATAGATAGTTGGGACATGTCTTCAACTACCACTAATCAATACATATGAAATTAAATAAACTGTACATGAATTAAAATTGTCTGGAGTTCCCAAAGTAGGAGAACTCATCATCTGTTGGCTGGAATCTACAACTGTCTGATCGGGATGCATAGGCTATAACTGGTGCCTACATTATGAGAAAATGTAGCCATACAGACTTATATGTGGATCAGTACTTTTGGAATGTACTGAGTATGCAGGGGTTAATGCAATAAGTAAAACTGATTTCATACATAATCATAAAACATACATCCTAAGTGTAAGTAGACTCATTAATAGGCTGTAATAAATTGAAAAAATAAATATCTCAAAGCATGAGTGACAAACATTCTCTGATAAGATGGTGAATCTCTACACTTAGGTTCCATAAAACTTTAATTAAATGATATAAGTATAATTGAAGCTGAATACTGGGAATGTAAAACTGAACTGTACTTAGTCTGAATAACTAGACTAAAACTGTAGAGTATTATACATATTGGAAAGGGACGGACTGAGTAACATGAGGTAACTAAGCATGAATTCGTAAAGACTGTATTATCTAAGAATGTAATACCAAGTGCATAACATAATTCTAAAATAGTTTGTGAATTGAGGTATTAGAATACTAATAACTGCATAATTAATAATTGTACGTAATGGTCGAGCAAACTTGAAACTGAACTAAGTTTCTGATATGATTATCAGACTGGAACTGGGACTGAGACTATAACTAAGATTGTAATGGAGATTGTATATTGAATTTTGAAAACTGATTAACTGATATCTGAGTTTACTGATACTGTATTACTGATAAATGGGATACTGTATCTGATAGTCCTATTTTTGTGGAACTATGATGAGTTCCATATAAAGTTGATTGACTGTATCTGATAGTCCTAAATCTATAGACCTGAACTGAGTTCTATACTAAGCTGGGTGACTATTTCTGACAGTCCTGATTTATGAAATAGAACTGAGTTCCATCTTGAGTCTGAAGCTGAAACTGTAACTGTGAGAAGTAATCATCTAACCGACATGCCCCTCTTAAACTGATTGGGGTCCAACCTGTAACCCCAATTGGAAGGGTGTTAGTATCATGCCATAGGTAATGACACTGAAAAGGTACCCTCATCTGGTAGGTACTCTAATGAGAATGGTGGTACCCTTATATGACAGGTTAAAACACCTCATCAACCCTCATCTGGTAGGTTTGATGTCTCAACTTACGCTGTCTACGTAGTTCTGGAATGCAAGGATTGCTTCTAAGGATCACACCCTCTTCTAATAGGTGAGTCCCCATCCTTGGATTCACTCGGTGTTGAATCCTACTCCTATCTAAATAGACACTGAACTAATTTCCTAGTTTGTACTAGGCTTGACTAAACTGATACTATTTGTACTTTTTAACTGAATTGAACTGTATTCACTGAGTTTCATTGATTGATAGAAATACTACTGAATTCTGTTAATTAACTGAATACTGAATGCTACTGAAATCTGAACTGAATACTGAATACTACTGAGGTATGAACTGAATACTGAATACTACTGAGGTCTAAACTGAATACTGAATATGACTGAGGTCTGAACTGAATACTGAACTATACTGGATTGATACTTAGATTACTGAGATTTTTCTGAGGTCTATAACTGACTGAGTTCTACTGAGTTTCGTAACTGACTGACAGTACTACTGATCGTGATGTGACTGATATTGTTCTGCAACTGACACTGGCTCTAGGTAAACAGCTAAATTGTTGGGTATTAAATACCCCCAGGTCTCTATAGCATGAAAGTAAAGCATGGCATGATCATAATAGCATAACAATAGTCAATTGTCAACAATGCTTTCATTTAGACATTTTGTCAAACACTTGGAGGTTATGGACTTGTACATGGATGAGAACACATGGTAACATGTCATGATTACCCTATTCAATTCACATAGGAATTCTATTAAGCACATGGAGATTAATACTTGGACATAGGAATATCTTACAAACATGGGAGCATATCATGGGTTCATAACCAATACCGTAAATTGGGGAAATTACATGAAATTCACTTGAAATAGGACATGGGCATTTCATCACAACATGTGGAAAACATGAACTTAAAATAAGGTATTATTTCTAATTATCTTGAATATAGGATCCACCATGGAATCCAACTAAAACTCCAAGGACATGATATGTAAGCCTTTGTTCTAAATCATTCTTGTAGGTATTTTATCAAACACTTGTAATTCATGGTTTAGGCTAAGCATGGGAGTAGTTTAAAATAGTAGTAATAGCATGATTTCACCTCTAAAATCATCGATTAGAGTTTAAATTTGGAAAAAAATACCATTCAAACATGTAAGGTTTAATATCACCCACAATTTCATGGAAACATGATAAAAGTTTAAGATTCGTGAAAATTTATAGACAAAATTCATGGGAACATGTAAAGATTATATCTTTAATCTTGAAATTTGAGTTTTGGGCTCCATGGGTGAAAGAGAACCCATGGATGAACCCCCACATTCCTTAAATCTTTGATCTTGAAGGAGAAACACAATCTTAAAAGCATTCTTGAATTAGGAAACTTGATTCTTGATTCTTTTCTTAAAAAAAATTTCATGGAGTTCTTGGTGTTCTTGAGGAGGCTTGGGTTTTGTTGGAGAGAAAAAGATGATTAATAATGTATCTAATATTTTTTGGGATGAAATTAAGTGTTAGGGTCGTATTTGGGTGAGGGGAATTGACCAAAGTGTCCCTAGACCTTTTAGAAACTGAATTAACATGTAAAACAGTTTTGTATCCGCTTCAGTTTTTCGTGTCGGGGCGCAGTCGACGCGACGCGTTGAGATCGCATCGGATTACTGCCTCGCATGAAAAATGGCATAACTTTTTACTAGGGTATCGGATTTTGGCGAAATTGGTATCGTTGGAAAGATAATTCAATTATCTACAATTTGGTGGTTCTTGAGAAGTAAAATTCCATGTATATGAAAAGTTATATACATTTAAAGTAGACTCTTGTAGAATCGAATATCAAATTTTGTACGAATCAAATGATCTTTTCTCAACTTGGATTTAAGTGATTCCTATGAACATTTTTAACCTCAAGAGCACTTCACACATGAGGATAAATATCATGAACTTATATTCACATGAAAATCACTTGAATTATAGCTTATACACTTAAGAATGACGGTTCATAGACTAGCCCAAAAATGTGGGGTATTACAGTCCTTTTCCAGTGATGCAATGCGATAGTGATGCGTCATGGTGAAGTGCAAATTCTCACTCGTCCATTTCTAGTAATGAATCGCAATAGCACGGCGTCGCGCTGAGGTACAAAATCGGACTCCAGTCGCAATTTTAAATTTTAGAAGGGCATTTAAGTCAATTATTATTGCCTTAACTCATGAAAATAGATGATTTAACCTTATTCTAAGCATATTACGGTCTTTATTCACCAAATTTCTCTCCAGGAAAATCCTAAAGCTTCAATCTTGAGTCTAAGAAATCCAAGGTTTCATCATTTTTTCAAGATAACAAAGAATTCATGTTTCTGGGTTCATGAACTTCAAGAAGAAGTTTCAAGAACATAGTTAGGAATTCAAAGTTAAAGATTTTGCATTAAAATAATCAAATAAGGTATGTGGGGTTATGAACAAGGATACTCCTTTCATCCTTGTGCCCAAAACTAGTTTTAGAGTTGAATTTTACATAAAATTATATGAATTTCAGTTTAGGGTTCATACTCAATTATCATTGTTCAAAGATGTTGATGTTACAAGTGATTTAAATGTTGAGTTCCATGTTTTCTTTCACACCTTTATGCGTGTGGAATGATTTTATGGATTGAGAATTGAATTTCATTATCTTGACTAGAATTATTAAAGAATTATAATATTTTATTATTGAGTACGAACTTTTTGGTGATTTAATATGAGTTTAAAGCATGGGTTTTAAGCCATAAGTATAAGTATTGATATTTCAAGAAGATTAAGACTAGTTCATATTCAAATTTTGAACAAGATTTGATCTTTTGATTCTCAGCTAAGAAATGGGATCCACACAGTTTGTTTTATTATAGTTTAAAGTAAACAGATGCATTACTGGTTTTCATTGTAAACCCTTATGTTAGTCTTAAAGTGGATTTCCTACAGAATGAGCATATAAATTAAAGGTAGTATTTATGTAACACCCTGTAAAAGTCGTGCATGGATTAGCCTTTAATAGAGTGCCCTTAAAATTAAAAACTTGAAAATTTTTATAAGTGTAATGAGGACTTAGAGTCATTTTAGCTGGCAATCTTCGGGATACAACTTTTCAACCTTCCCGACATCCGCTTTTAGATTTTCAAGTTGCGTTATGATAGGGAAATATCATAGTACATCTCGGATAAGTTTCGGAATTTTTCGGAACGCATAAGGCTGCGTTTGGATTTAAAAACAGTAGCAAAACGCATAGACTATTGCTCAGTTTTCAGCATTTCAGGGTCAACTTCAAACGATCATAACTCCCTGTATATAATGAACTGTGTGAGATATAATATATCAAACGAAATATCTTTGAGTCCTCTTTCAAATGAAGTTGGTTTCATCCAATTTGAATAGATGAGTAAAAAGTTATAATCGATTTACTCCAACCTATCAAACTATCAACTGAGGGACAGATTTGACCTTAATTGTTCCTTAGGGGTATTTTGGTCATCCTCCACCCCTATATATACCACCAACACGGGATTTAATCCCTCAAACACCATAATACACATGCTTTCCTCACAATTGCTCAAGAATTCTCCTTAGGGTTTCAAAATAAAAACCTAAATAGTTCAAGATTCGACCGTAAGTTTTCAAAGATAATTACATATTCGGAATCACCAATCCGCAAGCTTCAAGAAACATCTATTATCCTTGGAGAACAAGGTACGCGGGGTTTTTCTAAATTCTCATGGGCATAGAAAAATCATGTTTTAGAATGGGGTTTTAAATTATGTATATATATTTATGTATAAGATGTTTTAACATCATTGTTTTGGTCTTTTGACCATCTCCAAAGAGATTTGACAGTTTATATACATATATGAATGAATGTGTTTCAATTTTGAATACATGAACTTTCTAAAGACATTTGACCACCAGGTGTTTGATGAAATTTCTGCATGAATTGAACTTTAAGTTTCGGAATATGAAATCCTTTACATCAGTTACATGTTTTGGTGGTCTAAAGTATGTTTTGAATGAAAGATCTTGCTTAATACATTATGGCTTAGTAAATCATGACTTGCAAGTCTTGGTATGATGATACCAACTCAGTCTAATGTCATATCAGACTCAGACTAACAGACATTTCAGACTTTCATAATTTTAGACATTCAGAATGTTGTATGTACAGAAAAGGTTAAAAATGGGCATACAGAGATGTTAGGTGGTTCCCCGAAGAGGGCTTGAGTTCAAGAGACTCATTGCCTAAAACTGTGGTTTGCCGACCCAGGTATACTTTTATGCGCTGACTTAAATGTCCTGTGGCGTATCAGACTCAGACACTCCAACCCTTGTGGCACACTTGGGTTGGGGGCTTCCCCGCCTAGTCAATGGCAGATTCCATACAGCCCGTGGAATATCACACTTGTAGGGGAATACCACCTAACTCAGAAGTAAAACACAAATCATGATTTTGAAATGAACAGACAGGTTACATGTTTTCAGAAAGTGCCCATGTATTTTTCAGAAACAGTTTTATACATGATGTCTTGATGAAAAATTTCTTTCACTTAATATGTATATATATATATGTATGTTCCATTATACTATTTTTTTGGATTGCTTCGCGTGCCAGTACTTTTGTGCTGACCCCCCCTCCTTCCAGGTTCTGAGGCACAGTCTAGGGGTCCAGCTACTCAGTAGACATTCTCGGATTTGCAGACTTGATCTCACAGTGGTGAGCCTTCTATTATTCGGAAGGACTAATTATGTCAGACATTATTTTATTTATTATGTTTTTGGTTTACTGGGGGCCTTGTCCCAGTTTCTTTTCAGACAGATATTTATGTTCTTAGTAGAGATTTCGCAGACTGATATCAGATAGTATTATTCAGAAATGTTACAGAACTTGACCATGTTTTCCGTACTCAGTTTCAATTCCGCATTTTATTATGATTATGAATGTTGTGCATGATAACCAGATAGAGAATGGGTGTTCCGGGCCTTCATGGTTCGGGATGCTCATCACGGCTAAGGCCTAGGCTTGGGTCGTGACAAACTTGGTATCAAAGCACGGTTCATGGTCCCAGGGTGTCTGCGAAATCGCGTCGAGTTGAGTTCTGTTTATGGGTGTGTAGCGCGCCACACTTATAAACAGGAGGCTACTAGGCGTTTAGGAATATTTCCCTTCTTTGTGATTTAGTTCGTGCTTCAGAGTCTAAACTGTCCCATTATTGGGTTGATTCAAGTGCAAAAAGTTTAGAGTATACATGATATAGTCCTTTTCGATTACGTTCTATAAGATTTTAAAAATGATGGAAAAACTCGATAGGAGTCTGTTAGTGCATCAATATATGCTGATTCTGATGTAAATATTGATCCTGATGGAATCGTGCATTCCAGCTTAAGGTATTAAGTGTATATTGTCCCTCTCAAAATCTTGTTACAGTTGTGGACAATGTATAGAAGAATGTTGGAACTATATTTCTACCCAAATAGTAGCATAAGTTAAAGTGTTGTTGTCATGACCTATTGGTAGTGATATTGGACCAAGAAGTTGGTGATGTAAAGTCACAAAGTTAGAAGTCAGAGTGAGGGTGATTTTGTGTAAATGAATATTTCAGTTGAATAATTGATGTTTGAGGATGATTTACCCCTTTATAGTGATAAACTAATGTGGTAGCTAGCAGCATGTGTGGATTGTATGGTAGTCCATGGAGGAAGTGTTTTACTCAGATTTTTATTTATACAGAATAATATGTATATTCTTAGACCATTAAATATTAGGTGTCAATTTTCTATCCCTTGTAATATGTAATCTTGTTATCATGATGTTTTTAAAAAAAAAAAAAATTAAAGTCTAGTGAAGCCGTGTGGGGCTCTTTCGATTCACTAGCATAGTTGCCTTGTCATCCATCTCATTTTCTTGTTCAAAATACAAAACCAAAGTCTAGTGAAGCCGTGTGAGGCCTGTTTCGATTCACTAGCAACTTGTTGTCCAACTTGTTGTTCTTTCATTGGTTTAATATATGTATGGCTGAATCTATTTGCATGAGATAGAGTTGGTAATGAAGTGATTCATCCTTGTGTGTTATTAGTTGAAGGTAGAGAAGGAGTTGTTGGTCAGGGTGATTTGCTGATTGCTTGAATGTGGAAATGGCTATATTAGCGAGTAAGTTATGATTATAGACTCATGGTTGTTTGAGGAATTTGAAGGCAGTCTAAATGTATGAATGAGTGAGTAAGGATGAGGTGAGAAATCCGTATAAGTAGATACAATTGTACGGGGTTATAATATAAGATTAAGGTTGACCATGTCTATTATGAGGCTTTAACCCCCTTGACCCTCTTTTCATTGGTAGTTGTAAACTAGTGCTACTTGTGAGAAGGTATGTAGTAGATTTTTGAGATATTTGGGTAGAATATCCCAATTTGATGGATTAGTGTATTTATATTATGTTGCATTCTTCATTGGTGGTAGATGATTGATACTAAACTATAGGCTTGAATTTAAATGGTGTGGTGGTAAATAGTGGCAAGAGTTTGTTGATGCATATTTTGTGGGATTAATTTAGTAGGCTTGAGGTGCTAAAATAGTACATGCTAACGGAATAATGATAAGGTAAACCGTTAGGTCATGATCGATTATTGTGGTTATGAAGTTCTAGTGCACTAGTGTTTCGTGATGTTTACTTATAGTTTCCAAGTAAATATTTTGTGTAAGGTTGGGTTGTAAGTCATGCATAGCACTAGATATTAAGTTTGAATAGTTGAAGTTCATAAAGGTGGATGTGATGATTTCTTGATCAATGATGTTCGTTATATGAAAGTAATTTAATAGGCTTGAACGGTGTGTGAAATGGCTTAAGTTTAAATTGATTCGTAATGAAGTATAATGTTGTGGGTATGGTGTGTAAGTATGCCCAAGGCGATATGGAGTTGTGGCATTTCTCTAAGACTATTACATGTTGTGTGTGACTAGTGGTACCATGGAGTTGCTAGTTGGAAAAAGACTAGTTAGATGATATATGGTGTTCTAGATAGCCAAGTTAAGGAGCCTTGATTGATAGTGTTGAGCCTTTTGATGTGATCTCGATTCTCATGGTAGAGAGATATAAGTTTGGAGTAGCAATATTGGTATGCTAGGACGGAAGTGGTATGGTTCATCAAAGGCTTGGTGATATCCATGTTAAGTGTTAGAATCTAAGTTTGAGTTTTGAAGGTTGAACGGATAGAAATAAGTGTGCAAGCATTATACTTTGACTATTGGTGGCTATGGAAAGATAGAGTGTATCCCAGAAGGTAGTCATTCGGGTTGAGTTCTATGATATGCATGTATTGTCAATTTTTCAGACCCTAGAGTGCAGTAAGTGTAGTTCAGTTAGAATCTGGTAAGGGATCTCCCAAGCGCTAGATGATGACTTGAAGCTAAGTGGGAGATGATAGAACGAATAACCAAGTAAGGCTCTCAGATTCTAGTAGTGATGCAGTGTGATTTAGAACATCAGAAAGTAAGGGTGAATCTCAACCCATTCCTACCTCAATATTTTTTTTTTGTTATCCGGATGCTTACTCATGCCTTACGATGCAGTTTCGTGATAATAGTTCATGATTCCGGTATATGATAGAGAGTCACGTACTCTTCCAATTCCAAGATAATGAGTTCTAGTTCATTCAAGTAGTCGGAATCACATTCCTTATGTTATGAACTCTAGTTGAGGTCATGCAACTCATCACGCATGTACTCACTCTTTATAGTGTGCTCAGTCCCATATAAAGATCTTTTTCACGCTTGAGGGTCTTATGTTTTAACCTTTTAGTGACCCTTCCTATGCAATGATAGTGGTGTTGATGTAAATGTTCTTGTTGATGGAAGATCATAGTATGCTTGTTTAGATAAGGCCATAAGTATGAAGTAAGATTTGGGGCCAAGTCTTTGATACATGTGATGGTTAGTGGAAAAGTTTGTGTGTGTATGTTTTTAGGATAGCGCGTGGGAGTTATATTGATAGTAGTTTAGAAACTATGTGAAGTATCTAGTTATGGGTGTTTGCCTTGAAGTTAACATGTGGTTATAAATTAGGCTTGAACGATGTTTTGGGATTGTAGTGGAAGGTCGTCATATGCATTAGCGACTTCATATTAAGAGTTCAGTGTAGTCATTGAAGTGGTAAGGCATGTTATGCTTAGGATGTGACTTTTAAAACAGGTATATAAGGTGGCATCATATGGTTTAGAATAATAGCGTGGTGTAGCATGTTGTATTTTTGTGATTTAGAGTTAGGCTTGATCGCGGGGTAAGGATTAAGATATTTTAGACATTAGTAGAAAAAAAAATATTATCAATGCTCATATGAGAATTTTAAGCTGAGTTGAATGAATATGATATTTATAGGGAATAGTATAGTTAAGGGATATTCGGGAAGTGCTCTAAGCCTTAAAGTAAGAAGTTGTATTGCCAAAGGTCTGAAAATTCTATCCTAATTTAGGAGTTATATGTCTATATTCCAGACTGCAGAGTAGTGTCAATGTTGTGATTTCCTCAGTGGGATGTTTTGTGTAATCCATACCCAAGATTCATGGTTCCCTATTACTGCTAGAGCTTCCTTAGAGAGAGTTTTGAAGAGAATACTCCAGTTAAGTATGAGGATGTAGTATAATTCAGTCTGTATGGCCAATAAGTCAGTTTAGCAGTCAGATTCGCATGACTTGTTTTCTTGTCTTTGTACTTATTCATGCTACTCGAAATCTCAGACATGCTACTAGTCGAAGATAGAGTATACCAGTAGTTACGAGTATAGCCCAGTTCATGCATCATGCATTAAATTGAGATTCCAAATGTTTAGATCAGTGTATTTTTATTAGAGGACATGTCATGTCCGCGTTATTCCATATATTTAAGGCTTCAACAAGTTCCTACCCATCATTCGAGGACGAATGATCCCAAGGGGGAGATAATGTAACACCCTGTAAAAGTCGTGCATGGATTAGCCTTTAATAGAGTGCCCTTAGACTTAAAAAGTTGAAAAATTTTCTAAGTGTAATGAGGACTTAGAGTCATTTTAGCTGGCAATCTTCGGGATACAACTTTTAAACCTTCCCGACATTCGCTTTTAGATTTTCAAGTTGCGTTATGATCGGGAAATCTCATATTACATCTCGGATAAATTTCGGAATTTTTCGGAACGCATAAGGCTGCGTTTGGATTTAAAAACAGTAGCAAAACGCATAGACTATTGCCCAGTTTTCAGCATTTCAGGATCAACTTCAAACGATCATAACTACCTGTATATAATGAACTGTGTGAGATATAATATATCAAACGAAATATCTTTGAGTCCTCTTTCAAATGATGTTGGTTTCATCCAAATTTAATATATGAGTAAAACTTTATAATCGATTTACTCCAGCCTATCAAACTGTCAACTGAGGGACAGATTTGACCTTAATTGTTTCTTAGGGGTATTTTGGTCATCCTCCACCCCTATATATACCACCAACACGGGATTGAATCCCTCAAACACCATAATACACATGATTTCCTCACAATTGCTCAAGAATTCTCCTTAGGGTTTCAAAATAAAAATCCAAATAGTTCAAGATTCGACCGTAAGTTTTCAAAGATAATTACATATTCGGAATCACCAATCCGCAAGCTTCAAGAAACATCTATTATCCTTGGAGAACAAGGTACGCGGGTTTTTCCTAAATTCTCATGGGCATAGAAAATCATGTTTTAGAATGGGGTTTTAAATCATGTATATATATTTATGTATAAGATGTTTTAACATCATTGTTTTGGTCTTTTGACCATCTCCAAAGCGATTTGACAGTTTATATACATATATGAATGAATGTGTTTCAATTCTGAATACATGAACTTACTAAATACATTTGACCACCAGGTGTTTGATGAAATTTCTGCATGAATTGAACTTTAAGTTTTGGAATATGAAATCCTTTACATCAGTTACATGTTTTGGTGGTCTAAACTATGTTTTGAATGAAAGCTCTTGCTTAATACATTATGGCTCAGAAAAATCATGACTTGCAAGTCTTGGTATGACGATACCAACTCATACTAATGCCATATAAGACTCAGACTAACAGACATTTCAGACTTTCATGATTTTAGACATTCAGAATGTTGCATGTACAGAAAAGGTTAAAAATGGGCATACAGAGATGTTAGGTGGTTCCCCGAAGAGGGCTTGAGTTCAAGCCACTCATTTCCTAAAACCGTGGTTTGCCGACCCGGGTATACTATTATGCGCTGACTTAAATGTCTTGTGGCGTATCAGACTCAGACACTCCAACCCTTGCAGCACACTTGGGTTGGGGGCTTCCCCGCCGAGTCAATGGCGGATTCCATACAGCTCGTGGACTATCAGACTTGTAGGGGAATACCACCTAACTCAGAAGTAAAACACAGATCATGATTTTGAAATGAACAGACAGGTTACATGTTTTCAGAAAGTGCCCATGTATTTTTCAGAAACAGTTTTATACATGATGTCTTGATGAAAAATTGCTTTCACTTAATATGTATATATATATATATATATGTATGTTCCATTATACTATTTTTTTGGATTGCTTCGCGTGCCAGTACTTTTGTGCTGACCCCCCTCCTTCCAGGTTCTGAGGCACAGTCTAGGGGTCCAGCTACTCAGTAGACATTCTCGGATTTGCAGACTTGATCTCACGTTGGTGAGCCTTCTATTATTCGAAAGGCCTAATTATGTCAGACATTATCTTATTTATTATGTTTTTGGTTTACTGGGGGCCTTGTCCCAGTTTCTTTTCAGACAAATGTTATGTTCTTAGTAGAGATTTCGCAGACTGATGTCAGATAGTATTATTCAGAAATGTTGCAGAACTTGACCATGTTTTCCCTACTCAGTTTCAATTCCGCATTTTATTATGATTATGAATGTTGTGCATGATAACCAGATAGAGAATGGGTGTTCCGGGCCTTCATGGTTCGGGATGCTCGTCACGGCTAGGGCCTAGGCTCGGTTCGTGACAATTTAGCACCGATTTGGGTATGTGTCCTAGTTCACATGCCCTAGAACTATGAGCCAACATAGCTACAGATTCAGATTATTCCAATGTATATGGATGTCAGATACAGATTGTGATCACTTATCTCAGGTTATACTCCTTGGAAAGAGTAGAACACCTATCCCAACGTGAGGCTTTCCCTTATAGGAACTAGACATTGGATACTATGATAGCTCACATAGTGTATGTCGGTTAGAAGAACCTCCCTAAACCTAAGTCTTAAAAATAGAATAACAGAACAACTTTTATAAAACAAAGTGTAAAGGCTCACAAATTTACTCAAATATAGTCCTACTTAAGACATTACTTAGATAACTTCATTTTTTAGTTTTCATATGATAAAAGTGAGTCCTTCCTACACTTAGCATACATGATTTGAAAACTGATTTCAAGTACAGACTGAGAACTAAGTGTGGTGGCTTACAGTGTTCGTATAGTATATTTTATCATTCATGATTTATGATTTTAGCTTTCAATTACTCAAGCCAAGGTGAGCCATTTATACTTAGCATGCATTATTTATGAGAAAGATATATATTCCATCACTGTTTTACTTATGCATTCACCCTCATATGCTCATTACATTACAAAAGTACTGATCCATATATATGTCTATGTGCTACATTATTTAATAATGTAGGTTCAGGTGCTCAGTTCCAGCAGCGTGATTGACCGCGAGCATATTTATCTACATCTCGATAGCTGGTGAGTCCTTATAGTTCGGGGATCCAGTTATTCAGATTTTTAGATTTTCAGAGTAGTTTATTCATTTATTTTCAGTCAGTTCGAGTCAGCTGGGGGTCTGTCCCAGCGACTCTCTAGTTAGTAGTGTTAGAGGCTTATCTGACTATTAGATACATTTCAGACGTGCAGTGTCGGTTATTAAGATTTTCTAGTTAAACACTTTCAAACATTATATTTAGTTAATTCTAGTTCAGTTCAGACAATACTCAGTAGTTCAGTATTTTTTTGTCTGCTTAGATTCTTGTATTATGAGTTACAACTTTAGTAAAAGGCTAAAAGTTTTAGCTTGAGACTACTCGTAGTCTTGAGCAATCCATTTTCAGGGTGTTACAATTTCTTTTAACAATCACAACATTCAAGACTATCATTACTACACCCACTTCATGGACTCCCCCACTAAGACCAGCAAATTCAATAATCCTCCCAAAGATTTTTGCCATATATCTCCTTCCTAACTATTTCACATAGCGAAAGTTCATCTCCTTCTTCCCCCTTCTCCTTAAATTTTAGCTAAAAAAATCACATACAAAATTCTCATCTTCAAGAACATCTACTCCCCTACCTAAAACATCACCACCATTATACTAGCATACGGAGGTTCATTAAGGGACCCGAGCATAAACATCATGAATGGATATCACACAATTGGACCATAACCTATACGTATTGCACTACTCAAGGAAGGACATGAGGTGAAGATATGATAGAATAGACATGAAATGCTTCATATATCAAGTGTCAGGATCATAAGTAAAGAGTCGCTCGGCATAAACACAACACAACATGATTTCTTAGGACAGACTATAGTGTGAAACATGGGTGCACATATCATGAGCAATAAATTATAAATCCTCTATTTATGTAGTTAACAACTAAGACAAGGATTTCCACTTGAAGCGATTGATCCTCATTTAAAGAACTCAAATTTTTCCATGAGTTAGCATAAACTTTATCACTTTGGCTAAACTTGACATATAATGAATCGGTGACATATAGAAGCATAGTTTCTTCGAACCAAGCATTCTGTGAGACATAGATTTTTTATGTATCATAAGCAACATAACATATATCTTGGATTCTTGGAATATTGGATCACTGAGGTACATTACTGCTTCTTGTTTGGAGGTCGAAACATGACATGACTTACATAGAGAGCTCAACCTTATACATAGGCAAGACTTGAATACATAAGACATTTGTAGATGTCCATTCAAATAGAAGTAGGAGGAGTTTTCTTGAATAGGAATAGATTTATCATGATTCTTACTTGAAACTTGACACCACAAGAAAATTTGGGAACTACATTAATCCATCATCTCCCTCTTAAAGCAAAGTCACACTCCTAAACTTTTGGACATAGATTCTTATTAAATCTACAAGCACAACACTCAACACAATGGGGGGTATCAATATACACATGAACGCAAACTCCCCTTAATAATTTTATCATAAAGATACTAAATGCTTTCTAGAACATCCCCCTTCAGGAACACATATCGTAATTTCCTCCAACCCCCAAAGGCATCGACTTATGATTGATATTATCATGCGTATGGACATCCATTATTCTAAAAACTTAATACCCTATCTTCAACTCCTTAGAATACTAGCATTAGACCTCTAATCACATAACTTACAACTCAACAACATTTATAAAACTATTCCAAAGGTGCATATTGTCTACCCATATTTCATTAATTTAACTCTCTAAATAACGCTATGCAACAACTCCCATACTTATCCATACTACAATATTCGAGAATAAAATCTAGGTACACTTGACACTCATACACATCACAACTTATCTAACAACATGCTACCTCGGGGTTCAACTTATTCTTGTACACTCACACTCTTATCCACTTAATGATTCAACCATAATTCATCATTTTAATCTTGTCCTCATGTATACATATACATCACAATTGTCCACTCATTATTCCACAAGTTTCCAACCTAGGCTATTTCACAACTCACATCAAACCTACAAATTTGTTCCCAAAAAATACGCAGCATTAGTCTTAAACTTTTATTTCTTATAACCACAATCCACATCTAAAGTTAAATCCTATAGTCTAATATCAATTTCATACCACCGGTAATGTATGCCACATACTATACTAGTTGTAATGCCTCGAATCTGGTTCTCGAAACACTACTCGGTGCTCATGACCCCGAAGGACCACAAGCCAACCCATGACTGATATCTGTACCTGAACACTAAAAAATATACTGTATAATATCGAAATAAAGGCTAAAAGGCCATAAGGTTCAAAACTGTAACATAACTGATAAAACATAACATTTGGATGGGGTATGAAATACCCAAAACAACTGTAATAAACTATCTAAACATAGTAGCCTGAAAAACCTCTAACTATCTAAATAAGAAGTTGATAGACATGTCCTCAACTAACTTCATCTACTAAAAGCTAACCGAGATAATGAAATAACTAATAATATCATCCTCGAATAATGAGGACTTACTGCTAAATTTGGCAGCTACTGATGCTCTAGAGCTCGTGCTTCTGAACCTATGGTATAAGACATCATAGCGCAAATGCGTCAGTATAATTGAATATACAAGGTAGGCTGAATGCAAAGGGTACATATGCATGAACTGAACTAACTGACTATATAAAATAAACGTGAGAATATATGTATGAATATATAATAACTATAACTTAATTGGTAATAACATGATTATTAAACCTGAGTACTGATAGCATGAGATACTGATAATTGTATAACTAAAATAATTGATACTGAGCGACTGTATCTGACAGTATAGGTTCTGATGGAACTAGCTAAGTTCTTCACTGTTCTGATTTGACTGTACCTGACAGTCTTGAATGCTGCAGAACTATTTGAGTTCTATTACGGAAACTAAGACTAAGACTGTGGGAAGTAGTTATCTAACTGACATGCCCTAAATAACACATTATAGATGATTTGGGGTCCAATTTGTAACCCCAATTGGAAGGGTGTCAATACCGCACCACCGGTAAGGACAAGCTGTGAGTGACCTTCATCTGACAGTATCCCCAAAAGAGAATGGTGGGACCCTCATCTGACAGTGTTTATCCACCAAATCAACCCTCATCTGACAGTGTTGATGTCTCAACCTATGTTGTCTACATAGTTCTGGAATGCAAGGATGACTTCTAAGAATCAGACCCTCATCTGACAGTGTGTGTTCCCATCCTTGGGTTCACTCGGTGCTAATTCCTACTCTCATCTGAATAGACACTAAACATGATTAACTGAACTGGACTACACTGAATTCATGGATTTTCATTAACTGATGAAATACTATTGAGATTACTGAATTACTGAGCTTTCCTGAGTCACATGACGGACTGAGTTCTATGGGTCATTTCTTGACTGAGGATATCGTGAAACATGTCACTGACTCTAAGCACATAGCTATATTTTTTGGGTACAAGTACCCCCAGGACTCGATAGAAGAAAACTGACAAAGCATGACTTACTTGAATACAGGACCAATATCAACAATACATAATCCATTGGCTAAGGCATTTCATCAAACACTTGACATACATAACTTATACATGAATGGGGATTTCATATTATAATACTAGTATGGCACTTTTCCTTCACATAGGCATTTAATCAAACATATGGAGAGTATGCTTTAGTTATACAATTATCAACACATCTAATAATCATGGATACATAAACCAACTTGTAAATTGAAGGGTTTATCATGAATATCGCATAAATCATCACATATTAGAATCAATTATTGTAAATAAATAGTCTATAACATGGAACGAAACCAGCCAATAACACGAACATCAATTTTCAATTCAATCAAATATGAACATTCAAAATATACAAATCTTTGATTTTGAAAAGAGATTTTTGAGCTTCATGGGTGAAAGAGACCCATGAATCAACACATGACATACCTTAGAATATAACTCCGTAAAGATCCTTGGAGAGATTCTTAATCCTTGCCCTTGAATTTTTAAGATTAGGGTTTCTTGGCTTTGAGAGTGTATGAAAAAATTGGAAAAAAATAGAGTGAATAATGATATTCTTAGGTTATGTAAGGTTAAGTTTCGTGTTTAGGGCTGAACTAAAATCATAGAAAAAGACCCATTTAACCCTAAACGTGTCTTTTAAATTTTGTGAAAAATTTCCCGTCCTGGACCCCTAGCATGACGCGGTGCTATTGCGTCGTGTCACTGGAATTCAACAACTTGGAAATTGGACGACGGCGCAATACGGGTTCATCGTGGAGCTTCACTGGATTTTGACAATTGTGATTAGGATCCCTCCGTGATGCGGTGAAATCACAGAGTCTTACTGGAAATTGACATATGTCATTTTTTCTTATAGCGCGACGCGCCACTGACTAAGATAATGGTGTTTTACGACTGAAACTTTAAATTGCCATAACTTCTTACCCTGTTGTCGGATTTAGGTGAATTTGGTATTGATGGAAAGATAATTAAATTTTACACGCAACAAAAATTAAAAATATTGAAAATTTCTCATGGAATAAACATCATTTAATTTAGAATCTAATACTTGACATTCTTGGGATAAAATTAGTTAGGAAACTTTGGGGTAGTACAATATCTCCCCCTTGGGAACATTCGTCCTCGAATGCGACTGAATGAGATAGGAGAAACGATGAGATGAAGTATATACTAAACATGAACAACTGAAACATGACTGACATTTTTAAGATTTTTACTGAGCATGCATATCTGATTCATGATTTCATGACTTAACTGGCTCATGAACACATGTCTGAGATTTTTGATAACTGAGTTTCCCACTAGGAGAATGCATGTCTGATGCATGAACACATGACTAATATGATCCATTAACATACGATTGAATATGCAACGGTACTTAGTACTAAGTTTATAATAGAATCCTGAATATGAAATTGATACAAAGTTTGTAACTGAAATCTGGACATGAAAACTGAAAAGTTTAAGGAGAACTGTTACATTGAGCTTGATATGAGTTAGCGGGGAAAAGGTGAGGATACTTAGTATGCATGTATGCTTCTGCTTCCCAGGTATCTCCCTCAATGGACTGATTCCACTAAAGAATTTTGACTAGAGGGACTTCTTTGTTCCTCAGTCAGATAGGCAAGAATTTCAATAAGAAACTCTTTATAAGAGAAGCTATTCTGAACATCTATGCTCTGAATAGTGACTACAACTATTGGTTCACCTATGCACTTCTTGAGCAAAGAGACATAGAAGACTGGATGAACTGAATCTAGATCTGAAGGCAATTCGAGCTCATAAGCTACCTTGCCGAAGCGTCTGACAATTTTAAAGGGACCAAAATATCGGGGACTGAGATGTCCCTTTTTTGCCGAATCTCTTCACTCTCTTTATGGGAGAGATCTTAAGATAGACATAGTCACCAACCTCAAACTTGAGGTCCTTTCTACACACATCTGCATAAGACTTCTATCGGCTCTGAGCAGCCCGGAGTCTTTCTCTAATCAACTGGACTTTTGCTAAGGCATCGAATACTAAGTCTGGCCCAATAAATAAAGCCTCAATCAAAGGCAAGTGGTCATCCCAACTACCCTTAAAATCAATTGCACACGCCCTTAGCATATCCTCTAGTGTCTGAATAGTCCATTCTTCTTGACCATCTGTCTGAGGATGAAAGGGTGTACTGAGATGAACTTGGGTATCAAGACCCTTTTTAAAAGATTTCCAAAAATAAGAGGTGAACTGGGTACCTCTATCTGAGATAATAGATAACGGAATATCGTGCAATCTGACCAACTCTCTGATATAAAGTTTGACATAATCCTCGGCTAAATAAAAGGTATGGACTGGAAAGAAATGAGCTGACTTGGTCATTCTGTCTACAATGACCCAGACTGAACCATGTTGGCGACGAGTACGAGGCAAACCCATCACAAAGTCCATGTTCACTTCTTCCCACTTCTAAGTAGGAATACTGAACTCCTGCATAGACCCACTAGGCTTTTAAGGCTCTATCTTAACCTATTGACATATAGAGCACTTAGTCACAAACTCTGGAACAGCTCTTTTCATCCCACTCCACCAATAGATCTCTTGTAAGTCGCGTTACATCTTAATGGACCCTAGATGAATCGAGTAGCACGCACCATGCACTTTTGCAAGAATTCGTTGCCTCAAGTCAGCTATACCTGGAATATACAGACGACCCTGATAATGCAGAACACCATCTCCCCCTTGAGATAAAACCTCTACTTTCTGATCCTTGACTGACTCTTTCAACTTGATTAGACTAGGATCTCTATCTTTCTTTTCTTTCACCTCAGAAACTGGAGATGATTCTGAACTACTCTGAACCTATATGTCACCCTCTTCTGTATTGACTAAGTGAACACCTAGTCTAGCAAGCTGATGAACTTCCTAAACTACCTTTTTCTTACTATCCATAACATGAGCAACATTACCCATAGACAGTCTACTGAGAGCATCGGCCACTACATTTTTCTTTCCCGGATGATAAAGGACACTCATGTCGTAATCTTTCAAGAGCTCTAACCACCTCCTCTAACAAAGATTGAGATTTTTCTGATAAAAGACATACTAAAGGCTCTTATGATCTGTGAACTCATCTACATGAACTCCGTATAGATAATGCCTCCCGATCTTCAAGGAAAAAACTACGGCTGATAACTCGAGATCATGAGTAGGATAATTCTTCTCATGGGGTTTAAGTTGTCTGGAGGCGTAAACTATGACCTTACCATGCTGCATGAGTACACAACCCAAACCTACTTTGGATGCATCAAAATATACTACAAACCCATCTGGACCATCTAGAAGAGCTAATACTAGAGATGAGGTGAGTAGAGTCTTTAACTCCTGAAAACTCTTCTCGGAAGGATCTGACCACTGAAACTTGACTTTCTTCTGAGTTAATCTGGACATAGGGGATGCAATAGAAGAAAATCCCTTAACAAACAGTCTGTAATAGCCAGCCAAACCCAAAAAACTCTGGATATTTAATGGAGAGATAGGTCTTTTCTAACTTCTTCGGTCTTTTTAGGATCAACCCTAATGACATCATAAGAAACAAAATGACAAAGGAATTCCACTGACCTTAGCCAAAATTCGCACTTACTGAATTTGGCAAACAACTGATGATCTCTGAGGGTCTGAAGTATAATTCTAAGATGGTCTGCATGTAACTGCTCACTGCGGGAGTAAACAAGGATATTATCTATGAAGAATATGATGAACATGTCCAAGTACTGCTTGAACAAGCGGTTCATCAAGTCTATCAAAGCTATTAGGGCATTGGTAATACCAAAAGACATGACCAAAAATTTGAAGTGACTATATCGAGTATGAAAGGCTATTTTTGAAATGTCACATTCTCTGACTCTAAGCTGATGATAGCCTGATTTGAGGTCTATCTTAGAAAAATAGCTGGCACCCTAAAGTTGATTGAATAAGTCATCGATTCTGGGAAGTGGATACTTATTCTTGACAGTGACTTTATTGAGATGACGGTAATCTATACACATTCTGAGAGAACCATCTTTCTTTCGCATGAATAAGACTGGTGCGCCCTATGGGGACACACTAGGTTTGATGAATCCCTTATCTAAGTGATCCTTCAATTGCTCTTTCAAATCTCTTAGTACTACTGGTGCCATTCTATATGGAAAAATAGATATAGGCTAAGTATCTGAAAGAAGATCGATGCTGAAGTCTATTTCCCTTTCGGGAGGAATTCCTAGAAAATCTTCGGGAAAGACATCTGAATATTCATTCACGACTGAGACTGATTCAAGATTGGGAGTTTCACCACTAGTGTCCTTAACTTGAACAAGATTATAGACACATCCTCTAGATATCATTTTCCTTGCCCAAAGGTAGAAAATAAGCTGACCTCTAAAAGCTGAAGTGCTACCCCTCAACTCTAGGTCAGGTTCATTCTAAAACTAAAACTGGACAACTCTATTTCTGTATTCGACTGTGGCATAGTAGGAATGAATCCAATCCATGCCGAGAATGATATCAAAATCAGTCATCTCTAATTTGACTAAGTCTGCTAAGGTGACTTTCTGAGATACCATAACTGGATAGTTCCTGTATACCCATCGGGCTATGATGGTTTTACCCACTAGGGTAGAGACTGAGAAGGGCTCTGCTAGAATTTTGGGACTGACTTCGAAATCAACTGCTATATAGGGAGTAACAAAAGATAAAGAAGCTCCTGGATCTAGTAAATCATAAACATGCAAGTGAAAGATATGTAACATACCAGTAACCACATCAGGAGAATTTTCCTGATCCTATCAGGAATGGAGAGCATAAAGTGTGTTTGGGAGTTGCCCACTAGTAGCACTAGAAGTGGTACCCTACTGATTCGGGCGACCGGACTGAGCTGGGGAACGCTTATGCTGACCCTTATATCTTGGCTTGGTACAATCTCTAACTCTATGGCCTGGCTTTCCACATCCAAAGAAAACATCACTACCAGCTCTGCAAGTAACCTGATGGTGCTTACCACATGTCTAGCAAAGAGGATGGATGCGGGCACTGCTAACACTGGCCTGAGACTTAGATCCTGGCTCCCTATCTCTATTACTATCCTTAAACTTAGGAGGTGGATCACTGGCTGAGGAAGAAGTTGGAATAGATGACTTAGGATGAAACTGAGAATGGTTTTCTCCCTCTGACTTAGGCTGAGCAAAGTTGAAACTACCTATCCTTGCTCTCTTATTCTGTTTCTCCCTCATGTTAATCTTTTTCTCCTCTATCTGTTGAGCATAAGTCATAAGCCTGGCTATGTTCATGTCACTATTCAACTTCACAGACCTACACTCGTTGACCATACTATCATTCACCCTAGAAACAAACTTACTCATTTTGGCCCTGCTGTCTGCAACCATATGAGGGGCATATCTGGCTAATTGAGTAAACTTAAGAGAATACTCTTTCACCGTCATGTTTCCCTACCTGAGGTTGATAAATTATAATACCTTATCCTTTCTCCGCTCTTGGGGAAAGAATCTATCGAAGTATGCAGTGACAAACTCCTCCTACTCAATAGGTCCTGTATCAACTGACCTCTCTAACTTTCACTATTTGTACCAAGTGTGAGCAACATCCTGCAACTGATATGTAGCTAGCTCAGCACTCTTACTCGAAGTAACCCCCATGATGTCTGTAACCTTTTGAACCTTATCAATGAATTCCTGAGGGTCCTCATCTGACTTAGACATAAAAAAAGATGGAGGATCAATTCGGGTGAAGTCCCGAATCTTGGCTGCAACTGAATTGGCCATTAGGTTGGTCAGAATGACAGCTGGTCATTCATTTTAAGCAGTAACTGACTGAGGAAGAGTAGTGAATGCATCTGTAAACCTTGCATGAGAAACATTTTTGCCCAAAGGATCTTCGGGTTGAGGGGCTGGCTGATTCACATTTCTTCTTTTAGGAGGCATATTCTGTAGAAGAAAGAGGGAAATGAATTAGACCAGACTGAGAGATTTATTAGAGATTATTCTCACTGGTATGACATTAATACTGAAAGAAGGGAAACTGTTCCTAAAATATCTTATAGCCTTCTGCACATAAATGTGGCGCGCAACGTACCCATGTACAACACTCTACTAGATGCAGTTTTCAGACTTCCTAGGACTCTATTGAACCTTAGGCTCTAATACTAAGTTTGTAATGCCCTGAATATGGTACCCGAAAAGCTACACGGTGCTCATGACCCCGAAGGACCACAAGTTAACCTATGACTGATATTTGTACCTGAACACTACAAAATATACTATATAGTGTAGAAATAAAGGCTGAAAGGCAGTAAGATTCAAAACTTTAACATAACTGATAAAACATAATATGTGAATGGGGTATGAAATACCCAAAACAACTAAAACAAACTGTATGAACATAGTAGTCTGAAAAGTCTCTAACTGTCTGAATAAGTAGTTGATGGGATATATACCCAACTAACTCCATCTACTAAAAGCTAACTGCAATAATGAAATAACTAACAATATCATCCTCAAATGATGAGGACTCACTGGTAAATCCGATAGCTACTGATGCTCTGGAGCTCATGCTTCTGAACCTATGGTATAAAATACCATAGCGTAAATGCGTCAGTACGATTGAATGTACTGGTATGCATGTGAGGTAGGCTGAATGCAAAGGGTACATATGCATGAACTGAACTAACTGACTATATAACATAAATGTGAGAATACATATATGAATACATAATAACTGTAACTGAGTTCATGATAACATGATTATTGAACCTGAGTACTGATAGCATAAGCTACTGATAATAGTATATATAAATAACTGATAGTGGGCGACTATATCTGACAATCTTGGTTCTGATGGAACTAGCTGAGTTCCGTAGTATTCTGAGTTGACTATATCTGACAGTCCTGAATGTTGAAGAACTATCTAAGTTTTATTACTGAAACTGAGACTAAGACTGTGGGAAGTATTCTTCTAACTGACATGCCCCAAATAACACATTATAGATGAGTTGGGGTCCAATTTGTAACCCCAATTAGAAGGGTATCAATACCGCACCACCGGTAAGGACAAGCTGTGAGTGACCTTCATCTGACAGTATCCCCAAAAGAGAATGGTGGGACCCTCATCTGATAGTGTTTATCCACCTCATCAACCCTCATCTGACAGTGTTGATGTCTCAACCTATGCTGACTACATAGTTCTGGAACGCAAGGATGACTTCTAAGAATCAGACCCTCATCTGACAGTGTGTGTTTCCATCATTGGGTTCACTCGGTGCTAATTCCTACTCCTATCTGAATAGACAATAAACATGATTAACTGAACTGGACTACACTGAATTCATGGATTTTCATTAACTGATGAAATACTATTGAGATTACTGAATTACTGAGCTTTCCTGATTCACATGACGGACTGAGTTCTATTGATCTTAGCTTGACTGAGGATATCGTGAAACATGTCACTGACTCTAAGCACATAGCTATATTTTTTGGGTACAAGTACCCCCAGGACTCGATAGAAGGAAACTGACAAAGCATGACTTACTTGAATACAGGACCAATATCAACAATACATAATCCATTGGCTAAGGCATTTCATCAAACACTTGACAAACATAACTTAAACATGAATGGGGATTTCATATTATAATACTAGTATGGCACTTTTCCTTCACATAGGCATTTAATCAAACATATGGAGAGTATGCTTTAGTTATACAATTATCAACACATCTAATAATCATGGATACATAAACCAACTTTTATTATGAATATCGTGTAAATCATAACATATTAGAATCAATTCTTGTAAATAAATAATCTATTACATGGAACGAAACTAACCAACAACATGAACATCAATTTTCAATTCAATCAAATCATGAACATTCATAAATATCCAAATCTTGGATTTTGAAAAGAGATTCTTGAGCTTCATGGGTGAAAGAGACCCATGAATCAGCACATGACAGACCTTAGAATGTAACTCTGTAAAGATCCTTGGAGACATTCTTGATCCTTGCCCTTGAATTTTTAAGATTAGTGTTTCTTGGCTTTGAGAGTGTATGAAGAAATTGGGGGGAAATAGAGTGAATAATGATATTCTTAGGTTATGTAGGGTTAAATTTCGTGTTTAAGGCTGAACTAAAATCATGGGAAAAGACCCAATTAACCCTGGACGCGTTTTTAAAATTTTGTGAAAAATTTCCCGACCTGGACCCATAGTGCGATGCGGTGCTATCACACCGTGTCACTGGAATTCGACAACTAGGAAATTGGACGACGGCGCGATGTGGGGTCATCACGGAGCTTCACTGGATTTTGAAAATTGGGATTTGGGAGCCCTCTGCGACGTGGTGAAATTGCGGAGTCTTACTGGAAATTGACAAATCTCATTTTTGCTTATGGCGAGACGCGCCACTGACTGATATGATGGTGTTTAACGACTGAACCTTTAAATCGCCACAACTTCTTACCCGGTTGTCAGATTTAGGCAAATTTGGTATCGATAGAAAGCTTATTGAATTTTACACACAAAAAAAAAGTAAAAATCTTGAAAATTCCCCATGTAATAAATATCATTCAATTTAGAAGATAATACTTGACATTCTTGGGGCGAAATTAGTTAGGAAACTTTGGGGTATTACACTAGTCCATCAAATTGGGAAATCAACCCAAATACTTTATTTCACTTAACTACTACCTACAAGCATAACCCCTCCATGACATTACTACTACACCTCAAAATCCACTACTCACCTCCTCACATGTAGTTCTATTATACAACTACTAAAGAAAGAAAAGTCAAAGGGGTAAAGTCACATAATAGACATAGTCGACCTTAGTCTTATATTATAACCCATTATGATCTTACCGACATATTCCACTTTCTCACATCATAGTTACTTACCCTTGCATACACCACAACTACCTTCGAAATTCCATATACAACAATGGGCCTATACTTATAACTTATTGGCTAATCTAAACATTTCCATTTACAGCCTATAAGAGATTTCTATAACCATCATCACTATCCATTCTAGACTGTTTCACTATTTTGAATAGATAATTATCATAACCATAAACGTCCTCCACAGACTATCATACAATCTACAAATATTGTTGCCACATTAGTCTATCACTATAAAATGGAAACCCATCCCTCAATCAACGGTTATACAACTAAACTAGCTTTTTTACGCAAAAATCACCCTCATTCTGACTTCTAAGCTTATGACTTCAAATCACTAACTTTGGGATCATCTTACTACTAATAAGTTATGACGCCTTAACACAATACTACTACTCGGGTGGAAATATTGTTCCAACATTCTGACATATATAACTACCATTAAGCATGACATCTGCAATAAGAATTTTGGAAAGGGACTGAATATACCTCATACCCCAGGATCAAAAGCACGATTGATGTAGATAAGAGTATACGCTTAAATCAATACACTCTAAAGAACTTATGGACTCTTATCAAGTACTTATACCATTTCATTATATTTTATTACTCAATTAAAAGGGACCACCTCATTTGGACTCTAAGATTCTGCACTTTAACTGACTCGACAATGAGACATAGTTAATAAAGTCAGAGTAAAGAATGAATCTGGATAACTTCCAAATGGAAAACACAATGGCACAATCTAGGACTTGAAGAAAAGTGAAACATTCCTAAACGTCTAGCTACTTCCTACTTATAAATGTGGCGCGCTACACACCTATAAACAGGACTCTACCTGACGTGATTTCGCAAACACCCAGGGACCATGGATCGTTCTCTGATACCAAGTTTTTAATGACCTAAACCAAGGCCCTGTCTGCGATGGGCATCTCGAACCATGAAGGCCTGAGCGCCCATTTCTATCTGACAATTATGCACACTATTCATATACTATAATGAAATGTTGAAAAGGTAAACAAATAAAATCCTTGTCATTTTCTGACTTCAACTGAACAATATGAAATTTAGTTCATAAGCACTTGTAAACACATGAAACCAATCCATGAAATCTCTAACAATACGAAATCAACATTTGTCTAAAACTGAGACAAGGCCCCCAGTCGGACCATTAACAAAAATAAAAGAACAATGTCAAATCAACAAGGCCATTCGAAATAAGGGATGCTCACCATTTACAAACTTCGGACAACCCAATCTACTACTTAGAAGGACCACAGGACTGTGTCTCAGATCATAAATATAGGGGTCAATCCAGATGTACCAGTACACAAAACAATCCAAAACAAAATATTGGTATATAAAGTAAGTGAGGTATGTCATCATAAAACATTTAAAGATCCATGGGCATAATCAATAGGATTTTAAAATATTTCTATAAATCTCAACTCAACATCTTTGTCTTACTTCTGCGCTAGGTGGTACACCTTACAATTCTAATATTTCACGGGCTATATTGAATCCGCCCTTGATTCGGTGGCCAAGCCCCCAACCCAAGTTTTTTGCAAAGGTTGAAGTTTCTGATTCTAATATGCCGCAGGGCACTAGGCCAGCGTATAATCCCTCTTTGGGGACATAATAAACCCGTATCAGCAAAACACAGTTTTGAAGAATGAGATAGCTGAACTCGTGCCTTCTTCGGGTAACTACCTGCCCCTTTTTAAGCCAACTTTAGTTTGTTCTAAATATGTATTTTTAAATAATGAAATTCTGAAAAATCTGAATAAAACCTGAATCATATTCTGTTCTGAGTCTGTTATGGCATTATATGCTTTGGTATCGTTATACCAAGTCTTGCAAGTTATATACATAGCCATATCATAATATGCTTAGTTCTTTCAATCCAATCAAGTCAGTTGACCACAAAAAATATTTAACAATACAAGAGAGTTCTTATTTTAAAACATATGTCAAACTATGCAAAGATTCTCTCTCTTCATATTTAAACAAATGATGGTCTATTTCTCAAAAAAATCATTCAATTCTTTCGATTATCATATTTAGCATTTACAAATAAGAAAATATCCCTCTCTTTGATTCACAACCAACATCAAGTTCATAAATGATAGTAAAACTCTTTGTTCATGCTTTAAGACATGCAATTGAGTAATTCATAACTTGTAAATCAAGAAATAACAAAATGAGAGGGGGGAATTTATTATTCATGCACTCAATTCATATTTCAATACTAAAAACACACACACAAAAAAAAAATATACATACACACACACACACACATATATATACAAGTAAAAATTCAAGTTCAAGGGAAGGCCTCAAGACCAAAACATTCACAATGCATCCTTTTTTCTAATGTAATTCAAAGCCCTTCATAAATGCATGATTTTTCAACATTTAAAATATTATTAGAAATTATTCCACTGTGCCCATGTAGTTTAGGAAAGTTCCACGTGCCTTAGATTACTTATTTCAAAGGATAGAACTCGAATCTTGATGTGTTTCTTGGAAATCTTGACTTAAGGGCTTGATTCTTGATCTTTGGGGATGATCTTGTGAAGAAACCCTAATCTTGTTGTTGAGAGTGTATGAGATGATTTTGAGATGTTTAATTGATGAAATAGGAAAAAATTAACACCCTTGAGGGTTATAAGTCGTGGGATGGGAGTTATAAGGAAGGAAAAGACTAAAAAACCCTTAAAAAATGGAACCAACAGCTGTAAAATAGGGGCGGGCATTGGAGCATGCGACGTGGGATAATCGTGCAACCTCACTGCCTCTCTCACAAAAATGGCTCTAACCTTTTGCTCGGGTATTGAATTAAGGCGAAGTTGGTATCTTTGGAAATCTGACTCAATTATCTACAATTTGGAGGGTCTTGAGCTACAAATTTCTACTTGTATCGAAAGCTATACACGTTCAAAGTAGACTCTTATAAAATTAAATACAAAGATTTAGCCGAATCAAAGGTTCTTAGCTCAACTTCACTCTAAGTGATTTCTTTGAAGATTTTTCACCTCGAAAATACTTTAAACACGAGGATAAAGATAATGACACTTATTCTTACTTGAAATTATTTCTATTAGATCTTACACACGTAGGAGCAACAGTTCGATTTCTAGTTCAAAAATGCGGTATGTTACAGATATATTGTGAAATTTGAATCTTGAGATTATTAGAATTACCGTGTTTCCCGCATGGGTCTTCTATGCATATTATTCTTAATTTGAGATATTATTATTATTGTGATACTAGTGTAGGGGCTTTGTTTGTTATTATATGTCATATTTGTATATTAATAGCTTTTCTTATTGTTGTGATGCCCAACCAAATGTCATGGATCTCCTTTTACGGCTAACAATCATTAGGCTAGTAACCAAGAGATAATTATGACTCTTTTCTTTGTAAAGATACCTTGTATATCATTGGATTTTTATTATTTGATTACATTAAAATTCTTCATTCTGAATTGTTCTAGGTAACTCTATTTATTTAACTAGTTTAATCGCACGTATCTCGCACAAGTAATGTTTGATTATTTAAAATTAATCAATGTACAAATGGTATAAAATTAGTGTGTATATATTACACACTAATTATACATTGTGTAATATGATTATACAATATTTACATTGTGTACTTAGTGTATAATTATTATATAACATAATTAATGAGTACACCTTACATACTAATTATAAGATATATAAATTTATAAATTTTCTAAAAAAATTTTGTGAAAATCTGATAATATTTTTTTTTCATTTACACTCAAGTTTAATATGTTATAAAAAATTATAATTAGTGTGTATACGTTATATAATATTTATTCTCTTATTTATCTACTTATTATACACGTATAAATTTCTTAAAGTTTTGGTGAAACTCTGGTAATGTTTTATTTTTACCATTTTCTTCCAAGGTTTTTAAATTATGTATTTAAATTTTTTTAGAGATAAGAACAAATGATATAATATCTAAAGAATTTTAAGGGATGGTTGTTGGGAAATAACAAATTGAATATATTTCCCTCTTTTTTAAAAAAAAAAAATAATATTATTATTTTAATAATCTATAGCTATTTTTTTATAAACTTATATAAGGCTACAAAAAGCTTTTAACATTAGTGGGTTTGGCTACATGATTTTTTCGCCTATGTTATACCTGGGTAGAATTTAAATCATTTTCTCATCCGAAATTCTATTTTCACCATTATTAGACTTTGAGAGCTTGATTTTTGACAATTGCAAAGGGAGTTTTCATCAATCTTCCAAGGGTAATCTCTAAGCTCCTATTTTCATCAATTTCTATTGATTTTATCTTCAAATCAACATCATATCTTTGATTTTAAACTTGAATTTTGGGGCTTTTACCCGGTAAATTATAAGATTTTTTTTAATATAAAATCTGATTTCAACTCCTTTTTAGTTTAATTTTCGTAGTTAAACTCCTCCTGATATGGAAACATGATTTCTAAATAAAATTTCAGATTTACCCATTTCGATTCCAAATCGATTTGCAAACTATTTTGGATCTGACATAAATATAGCAAATATAGTTATCGTTGGACTCCTTTTGACTTGAAGTTTACGTTTATGATAGATTAAATCCATTTTAAGACCGCTCATGAAGAAAAGGCTCCACGTTGAATGGTCTGGGCTAGAGTTTCGATAATTCGAGGTAGGTTATGACTTTACTTTCTTCAGATTGGGGTGGACAGTTAAAAATTCATTTACAACATGCTATGGGTTGGGGATTTGTTGTGAAATTTGAATTTCGAGATTATTAGAATTTTTGTGTTTCCCGCGTGGGGCTTACATGCATATTATTATTGATTTAAGACATTATTATTATTATTGTGATGCGAGTGTGTAGGATTTATTTGATATTATAGGCCTTATTTGTATATTAATTCCTTTTATGATTGTTGATGCCCGGCCTAATTTCATGGATCTCCTTTTATGGCTAACAATTATTAGGCTAGCAACCATGAGATAATTATGACTCTTTTCTTTGTAAAAATACCTTGTATATTTTTGGATTTTTATTATTAGATTACATTAAAATTCTTCATTCTGAATTGTTCTGGGCCACTGTATTTATTCAACTAGTTTAATCGCATGTGCCTCGCCATGTAATGTTTGATTATTCAAAATTAATCAGTGCAATAAGTATATAGCTAGTGTGTATATATTACACACTAACTATACATTGTGTAATATGATTATAGAGTATTTACGTTGTGTACTTAGTGTATAATTATTATATAATATAATTAATGAGTATACCTTACATACTAATTATAAGATATATACTTTTATATACTTTCTAAAAATTTTGGTGAAAATCTAATGATATTTTTTTTTCATTTACTCCCAAGTTTTAAGCTGTTATAATAAATGAATACCATTAGTGTGTATACGTTATTTAACATTTATTCACTGATTTATGCATTTATTATACACGTATAAATTTTTTAAAGTTTTATTGAAACTTTTGTAATTTTTGTTTTTACCATTTTCGTTCAAGGTTTTTAAATTTTTTATTTAATTTTTTTAGAGATAATGATAAATGATATCATAGCTACAGAATGTTTACGGATGATTGTTGGGAAATAACAAATTGAATATTGTTCCCTCTTTTTAAGGATTTTCTTTTGAAAAAAAAAAATTAATCTTCCTATTTGAATAATCTATGGCTATTTTTTATAAACATGTATCAGGCTATAAAAAGTTTTTAACATTAGTGGGATTGGCTACATGTGTTTTTTTCCTATGTTATATCTGTGCAGAATTTAAATTTTTTTCTCATTCAAAATCCCATTTTCACCATTATTAGACTCTGAGGGCTCAATTTTTGACAATTTCGAAGAGAGTTTTCTTCAATCTTCCGAGGGTAATCTCTAAGATCCTATTTTCATCCATTTCTATTGATTTCATCTTCAAAACAACTTCATATCTTTGATTCCAAACATGAATTTTAGGGCTTTTACCTGATAAATTATAAAATTAATATTATTTTAATTTAAAGTACGATTTCAACTCCTTTTAGTTGGTTTTCATATTTAAACTCCTCTTTATATGGAAACACGATTCTTATATAAACTTTTAGATTTTCCCTTTTCAATTCTAAATCGATTTACAAACTATTTTTGGATCCGAAATAAATATAGCCAATATAGTTATTGTTGGACTCCTTTTTACATGAAGATTATGTTTATGATAGATTCGTGAAGAAAAGGCTCCACGTTGAAGGGTCTGGGCTATATTTGCGATAATTCGACGTAGGTTATGACTTAACTTTCTTAAGATTGAGATGGACAACTAACAATTCATGTACAACATTCTATGGGTTGGGGATTTGCTATGAAATTTGAATTTCTAGATTATTAGAATAACCGCGTTGCCCGCGTGGGGCTTATATGCATATTATTCTTGATTAGAAATATTTTTATTATTTTGATGCCAGTGTGGGAACATTATTTGATATTATAGACCTTATTTGTGTATTAATTGACTTTATTATTGTTGTGATGTCCGACTTAATTTCATGGATCTCCTTTTATGTCTAACAATCATTAGGTTAGCAACCAAGAGATAAATATGGCTCTTTTCTTTGTAAAAAATCTTGTATATTCTTGGATTTTTATTATTTGATTACATCAAATTTCTTCATTCTAGATTGTTCTAGGTCACTCTATTTATTTAACTAGTTTAATTGCACGCACCTCGCACGTGTAATGTTTGATTATTTAAAATGTATCAGTATACAATAAGTATATAACTAGTGTGTGTATATTAGGCACTAATTATACATTGGGTAATATGATTATACAATATTTACATTGTGTACATAGAGTATAATTATTATATAATACTAGTATGCGTACCTGCGCGATGCGCGGGAAGTGTTGAAAGAGATTATAAGTAGGTTAATATGAATCATATGTGATATATTGTAGATTTTATGTCCTCATTTTTTTATTGTAATCTCGTACTAACATTTTTTATGATATATGTAACTGTAGTTACTTTATTATTGTCCATGTAAGGAATATTATTTATTGTCTAGTTAATATGCTCATGAAAAGCCTTTTTAAATGTATGATATCTATCAACTTGTGAATATAGTCCATATAAAAGAAATAGAGTTTTTAGCAGGTTCTGTTTGAGAATATAATTAGCCAAGTCACCATAGTACCAAGATAAATAATATTAGACACAAAAGCATTATGTGTAACAATAAATGACATCTTATGACGTTAAACGTTTGTCAGAAGATATGATCCCTGAACTTCATTCCAACATAAGTGACCAAATTGGAGCTAATTCATTTGCAGCAAATATAAGAGCAAAAAGAAAAAAAAATAATGGCCCCTTGCCCATAAATTTAATGCTTTATTGTTAGCATAAATTATGAAAATTGCATATTTGTTTTGAAAGTATTAAAGTAAAGAATTATACACTCATTTATCAAGAAAATAATGCTAGACATTTGTTGGAATATATAATCCGGATAAGCTTTTCTCATAGCACATGCCTCACTTAAAAACTAAATGAATTTGTTTCATTGGTAATACATGAGCTTTTCTTTCAAAATAGTTGCAAAAATTATTTATTTCTTGAAAAAATCTTGTAAATTTTTTGTAATATGGGTGATTTTTTCTAAAATTTTATTATCCATTTCTCTGGTTTATCACATTGGCAATAATTTGTAATTGTGTTGGAGAGCTGTTACATAAATATACATCTTGTAAACCTACCAATGAATTATATTTATAGTTAGAAAACTAAAGTAACATTAGATATGTAAGATGTAACGCCCCGATTTGCTAAATCGGAACTCTACACGGTGCTCATAACCCCGAGGGACCAGAACTAATTCATGACTGATATTTGTACCTGTATACTGCAAATCGTAACATAGTAATGCGAAATACGTAAAAATGTAAGGCCATAAGGTTCAACTGAATAAAATCATGTATGAAAATCATAACGTCCATGTGGGTGAAAATACCCAAAACAACTCAATCTGAAAGCTAAGTCTGAACGTAAATCTGAACATAAATCTGAAAGCCTCTAAACTTTTTTAATAAGGAGTTGAAGGAACATGTCTCCAACTAATTCCGTAAAACTGAACTGAAGAAATAAATAAATGTATCAAATCATATTGTCCTCGAATCAGTGAGGACTCACTGTGTCTCTGCGACTGGAATGCTACCGCTACTGCTGGGCTGGAGCTCGTGTCTCGAAACCTATAGTGTAACATAAAAAGAAAGAACCATAGAGAAAATGCATCAGTACAACTGGAGTACTGAGTATACGGGGAAGGTAGGTTGAACATAAAGGGTTTCATGCATAAACAACACTGACTGACTAATATGAACGAGGGAGTGAAAACACACATATATAGAAACTGGGATCGTGAATGCGTGATAGCATGACCTGTAAGCTAATACATGGTTTACTGATAACTGTCATGACTGGTACTGCAAGATGATAATATGGATGACTATATCTAACACTCTTGTAAATACTGAAATCTGAAGAACGCCCTGAGTTCTTTTACTGAGACTGATGCTGAAACTGTGGGAGGTAGCGTTTAACCGACATGCTCCATGTATGCCGTTATGGATAAGCTGGGGTCCAATCTCTTCCCCGACTGGAGGGTTGTCAATACCGTGCCACGGGTAAGGACAGCTTCTGAGTGATCCTTATCTGGCAGGTACTCAATGAGAACGGTGGGAACCCTAAAATGACAGGTTTAAAACACCTCATCAACCCTAATCTGACAGGTTAAGATGTCTCAACCTACACTGGCTACGTAGTTCTAGAACACAAGGACTGCTTCTAAGAATCACACCCTGAACTGACGGGTGAGTTCTCATCCTTGGGTTCACTCGGTGCTAACCTCTACTCCCATCTGGAGGGACTGGACATGAATAACTGACTATACATGACTTAACCTTACTGAATTTTGTTGACTGGTGGAATATTACTGATATCTGACAACTGACTGAGATCATGAGATTTTCCTGAGTCACATGACTGACTGAAGTCTGTGGAATCATAGCTTGAGTTCGGATATCGTGAAATATAACATGGCTCTAGGCACACAGCTATAGTTTTCGGGTATGAATACCCCCAGGACTCGATAGGAGGAAACTGACACACATGACATGACTTGATCATAAGATTTGAGTCCACAATTCATAATATCATAAGCATGAGATAGTATACTTCATATATTTATTCAACATTTCAAACATGATAGGAAAAGCATGGATATATTTTGTGTACATAATTTATATCTCCATTATCATACATGCTTTATATCACAATAATAATAATACATAATTTGCATGAAAATTCATATTGGAGTGTATGGCTAACATGAACTTGTTATTTAGATATCATGAAATCATGTAAATATGAATTTCTAACATACTAGCTATTTTATCGAACACCTTGCATGCATTCTTTAAGGCATAGGTGGATTTCATACTTTCATTCTATCAATCCACCTAAAGATCATGTTTTTCAACAAACAACATAACTTTCATGAGATGTACAGTCACGATACTATTATATAACAAAATAAACAAGCATCAACATGGGTATGATCATATCACCACAACCAACCAAGCTTTTGTATTTTAAAGATTGATTCTTGAACTCCACAGATAAAAGAAATCCATTTATGAACACTATGCATACCTTGGAAGGAAGGTTCTTGATGATTGACGGAGGAATTTCCTTGAAATTTAATCTTCAAGCTTAATTGTGCAACCCTAGTTGTTTTTCTCCTATGGTGCTCTTGGATAATGAGCTTTGAGATGATAATAGGGTTGTAATATGTTTAGAAGCTATAAATTTCATGAGGTTAGGTTTAGGTACATGTAAGGAGTGTTAAAAGACTTAAGTACCCTCGAAATAACTCAAAAACTAAGTGTTTTCGTGGCTGAAATCATACATAGGCACCGCATATGATATCGCCTATATCTACATAGGCTCCGCATATGATATCGCCTATGTTTACATAGGCTCCATATATTCTATCACCTATGTTTACATAGGTGCCACATATGCTATCGCATATGCTTTCCAGTGGTCATATTCGATTGGTTACGCAACGTCTTCTACTTTGAAAGGCCATAACTCCTTTCTCGGGTGTCAGATTTTGATAACATTGGTATCGTTGGAAAGCTAATTTGATTCTCTAAAATTTGGTGGGTCTAAATCTGCCAAAATGTCACATATATATCACGTTATTCTTGTTCGAACATAAGCATTGCAAAATCAAACACTAAGACTTGATGGATTCAAAAACTCTTACCTTCCATCACTCTAAGCGACTCATATGAGCATGCTTAAGACATCGCAAGCTATCCTATCTCTAGGATATTCATTGTACATCATGCACTAAAATTCTACTCACAGGATAGGAGGTTTCATACATAGGAAAACTTATTCACTTCCTAGATTAGAAACATGTGGGCTATTACAATATCTACCCCTTGGGAACATTCATCCTCGAATGAGAATTTACTGAGAGGGGATACAAGACAACAAAACCTGAACTGAACATGAAAAACTGAAACTTGATCTCATGACTGACATGCTAAACATACTGAACTCGTGTATATTTGATGCACGGACAACTGATACATGAATACATGATTGAGTATGCAATGGTTAATAGGTACCAAGTTTATACTGGAAACATGAACATGAAACTGAGTAAGCTTAAGGAGAACTGTTACCTTGATCTTGATCTGAATTGGCGGGGAAGAGGTGAGGATACTTGGTATGCATATCTGCTTCTGTTTCCCAAGTATCTCCTTTATGAGACTGATTTCGCCAAAAAACCTTGACTAGAGAGACTTCTTTGTTCCTCAATCTACGAGACTGATAATCTAAGATTTCGACTGGAATCTCTTCATAAGAGAGGCTGTTCTGAATGTCGATGCTCTAAATAGGGATAACAACTGTTGGGTCACCTATGCACTTCTTGAGCAAAGAGACATAGAAGATTGTATGGACTGAGGCTAGATCTGAAGGCAACTCAAGATCATAAGCTACCTTGCCGAAGCGACAGAGAATTCTGAAGGGACCGACATATCAGGTACTGAGTTTCCCTTTCTTGCCGAACCTCTTCACTCCCTTCATGGGAAATATCTTAAGATAGACATAGTCATTGACCTCGAACTCGAGATCCTTTTTATGAACATCTGCATAGGACTTCTGTCGGCTCTAAGAAGCCCGGAGTCTCTCTCTGATCAATTGAACTTTCTCTAAGGCGTCGAATACTAGGTCAAGAACTATGACTGAGGCCTCACTAACTTCGAACCAACCAATCGGATATCTAAATCTCCTACCATAGAGATCTTCGAATGGAGCCATCTGAATACTAGAATGATAGCTATTGTTGTATGCAAACTCAATCAAAGGAAACTGGTCATCCCAACTTCCCTTGAAGTCAATTGCACACACCCTTAGCATATATTCAAAAGTCAGAATGGTCCTCTCTGCTTGACCATATTTTTGAGGATAAAACGTTGTGCTGAGATGGACTTGGGTACTGAGACCCTTTTGGAACTCTTTCCAAAAGTGAGAGGTGAATTGGGTACCTCTATCTGAGATGATAGATAGTGGAACACTGTGTAACCTAACTAACTCCCTGATATAGAGTTTGGCATAATCCTCGGTGGAATGAGAAGTACGAACAGGAAGGAAATGAGTTGACTTTGTCATTCTATCTATAATGACCCCGACTGAATCATGCTGATGACGAGTTTTAGGTAAACCCATCACGAAGTCCATGTTCACTTCTTCCCACTTCCAAGTAGGAATGGTGAACTCTTGTGGGGAACCACTAGGTTTCTAATGCTTTATTTTAACCTACTGACATATAGAGCACTTAGCCATAAACTCTGCAATATCTCTCTTCATCCCACTCCACCAATAGATCTCCCGCATGTCATGGTACATCTTAGTGGACCCTGGATGAATAGAGTATCGCGCACCATGCGCTTCTGCAAGAATTCGCTGCCTCAATTCATCTAAACCTAGAACACATAGACGACCCTGACAACGAAGAACACCATCTCCCCCTTGGGAGAAAACCTCGACTTTCTGATTCTGAACTGACTCTTTGAGCTTGACAAGGCTAGGATCCCTTTCTTTCTTCTCTTTCACCTTGGAAACTAGAGATGACTCTGAACTACTGTGAACACATACACTACCCTCTGAAGAATCGACTAGGCGAACGCCTAGTCTGGCAAGCTGACGGATCTCTTGAGCCATCTTTTTCTTGCTACCCTCAACGTGAGAAATACTATCCATGGAGAGTCTACTGAGAGCGTCGGCCAAAATATTGGCCTTTCCCGGATGATAAAGAACACTCGTGTCGTAATCCTTTAAGATCTCTAACCACCTTCTCTGACGAAGATTGAGATCTTTTTGGGAAAAGACATACTGGAGGCTTTTATGGTCTGTGAAGACATCTACATGAACTCCATAGAGATAATGCCTCCAAATCTTCAAGGCAAAAACTACCGCTGCTAACTCAAGATCATGAGTAGGATAATTCTTCTCATGTGGCTTTAACTGTCTGGAGGCGTAGGCTATGACCTTACCATGCTGCATGAGGACACAACCTAAACCCACTCTGGATGCATCACAATAGACTACATAACTGTTTGAACCATCTGGAAGAGCTAGAACTGGAGCTGAGGTGAGTCGAGTCTTCAACTCTTAAAAGCTCTTCTCGCATGAATCTGACCACTGAAACTTAATCTTCTTCTGAGTCAATCTGTAAATGAGAGATGCAATAGAAGAAAATCCCTCGATAAGCCATCTGTAATAGCTAGCCAAACCAGAGAAACTCCTGATATCTGATGGAGATACGGGTCTGGTCCAGTTTCTTACTGCCTCGGTTTTCTAAGGATCTACTCTAATGCCATCACCGTAAATAATATGGCCAAGGAATGCTACTGATCTTATCTAAAATTCACACTTTGTTGAACTTATCGAATAACTGATGATCCTTGAGAGTCTGAAGAACAATCCTGAGATGGTCTGCATGATCACGCTCTGTACGAGAATAGACCAGAATATCATCTATAAAGACTATGACAAATATTTCCAAGTACTACTTGAACACAAGGTTTATCAAATCCATGAAAGCAGCAGGGGAATTGGTAAGACCAAATGACATGACTAAAAATTCAAAGTGACCATACCGAGTACGAAAAACTGTCTTCGGAATGTCACATTCTCTAACTCTGAGCTGATGATAGCGTGATCTGAGTTCTATCTTAGAGAAGTAACTGGCACCCTAAGTTGGTCGAATAGATCATCAATCCTAGGAAGATGATAATTGTTCTTGACCGTGACCTTATTGAGATGACGGTAATCAATATACATCGTGAGAGAACCATCTTTCTTGCGCATGAATAATACTGGCGCACTCTATGGGGAAATGTTGGGTCTGATGAATCCCTTATCTAAGAGATCCTTCAACTGATCTTTCAGTTCCTTGAGTTCTGCTGGTGCCATTCTATATGGAGGAATAGAAATAGGTTGAGTATCTGGAAGAAGGTCTATGCCGAAGTCTATTTCCCTTTTGGGAGGAATTTTTGGAAGATCTTCAGGAAAGACATCTGAGTATTCATTAACAACTGGGACTGTTTCGAAACTGGGAGATTCAGAACTGAAATCTTTAACATGCACGAGATGATACACATACCCCTTAGAAATCATTTTCCTTGCCTAAAGGTAGGAAACAAGTTGACCCCTGAACGCTGAAATGCTACCCTTCCACTCTAAGACGGGCTCATTCGGGAACTGAAACTGAACTATCCTATTTCTATAGTCGACTGTGGCATAGAAGGAATGAAGCTAATCCATGATGAGAATGACATCAAAATCAGTCATCTCTAACTCAACTAAATCTACTGATGTGGATTTCTGAGATATCATAACCGGGCAGTTCCTGTATACCCGTCGAGCTATGATGATTTTACCCACTGGGGTAGAGACTGAAAAGGGCTCTGCTAGAATTTCGGGACTGATTTTGAAATTGCCTGCTATGTATGGAGTAACAAAAGAAATGGATGTACCTGGGTCTAGCAAAGCATAAACGTGGACATGGAAAATCTTTAACGTACCAGTAACGACATCAGGAGAATTTTCCTGATCCTGCCAGGAATGAAGAGCATAGAGTCTGTTTGGGCGTTGCCCACTGGTAGCACTGGAAACGGCACCCTACTGGTTCGGGCAACCGGACTGAGCTGCAGAATGATTTTACTGACCGTGAAGACTTGACAGCGGACACTCCCTAATCCTGTGGCCTGGCTTTCCACAACCAAAACAGACATCACTTGCAAATGCCCTTGTGGTTCTTATCACAAGTCTGACAAAGGAGATTCGTTCGGGCACTGCTAACACTGCCCTGAGATTTAGAGCCTGGCTCTTTGTCTTTGATGCCATCTCTGAACTTCTGCACTGGAGCGCTGGCATAGGAAGGGGCTGGAATGGCTGACTTGGAGAAAAATTGTGAACGATTTCCTCCATCTGACTTGGGGTGAGCAAAGTTAAAGTTACCTGACCTTGCTCTCTTGTTCTTCCTCTTCCTAGTCTTAACCTTCTTCACTTCTACTTGCTGGGCATGGGTCATGAGTCTGGCTAAGGTCATATCACCAATCAGCATCGCAGACCTACACTCATTTACCACGCTATCGTTGACCCCTGACACGAACTTGCTCATCTTATCCCTATTGTCTGCAACCATATGAGGAGAATACCTGTCTAGCTGAGTAAATCTGAGAGAATATTCCCTAACCATCATATTCCCCTGCCTGAGGTTGATGAACTCAAGAAATTTGGCTTCCCACAGATCTTGGGGAAAGAATCTGTCTAAGAAGGCCGTGATAAATTTCTCCCACTCAATAGGGCCTGCATCATCTAACCTCTCAGACTTCCACTGTTTGTACCAATGATGAGTAACATCTTGTAACAGGTAGGAGGCTAACTCGGCACTCTCAATAGAAGTAACACCCATGATGTCAATGACCTTCTGGACTTGATCAATGAACTCTTGAGGGTCTTCATAAGACTTAGACCCATGGAAAGATGGAGGGTTCATCCGGGTGAAGTCCCAAACCCTAGATGCTATGTGATTGGCTGCTGGATTGGCCAAAATAAATGGTGGCCATCCATTCTGTGCAGCCACATGCTGATAAAGTGTGGTAAATGCGGCTCTAAACTCCGCATGGGAAACATGTTCTCCCAAAGGATCTTCGAGCTGAAGAGCTGGCTGGTTTCTTCTCTTTGGGGCCATGGTCTGGGCTAAGAGAAGAATGGATTGGACTGAGAGTATAACTTGTGATTATGCTCACTATCATGACATGAATACTGAAGAAAGAGGACTGTTCCTAAAACATCTTATAGACTCTTATACATAAATGTGGTGCGCAACACACCCATGTACAAGACTCTACTAGATGCGGCTTTCAGACTTCCTAGGACTCTATTGAACCTTAGGCTCTGATATCATGTTTGTAATGCCCCGATTTACTAAATCGAAATGCTACACGGTGCTTATGACCCCGAGGTACCACAAGCTAACCCATGACTGATATCTTTATTTGTATACTGCAAATCATGACATAGTAATGCGGAATACGTAAAACTGTAAGGCCATAAGGGTCAACTAAATAAAACCATGTCTAAAAATCATAACGTCCATATGGGTGAAAATACCTAAAACAACTCAATCTGAAAGCTAAGTCTGAACGTAAATCTGAACATAAATCTGAAAGCCTCTAAACTTTCTGAATAAGGAGTTGAAGGAACATGTCTCCAACTAACTCCATAAAACTGAACTGAAGAAATAAATAAATGTATCAAATCATATTGTCCTCGAATCAATGAGGACTCACTGTGTCTCTGCGACAGGAATGTTACTGCTACTGCTGGGATGGAGCTCGTGTCTCAGAACCTATGGTGTAACATGAAAAGAAAGTACCATAGCGCAAATGCATCAGTACAACTGGAGTACTGAGTATATGAGAAAGGTAGGCTAAACATAAAGGGTTTCATGCATGAACAACACTAACTGACTAATATGAACGTGAGAGTGAAAACACACATATATAGAAACTGGGACCGTGAATGCGTGATAGCATGACCTGTAAGATAATACATGGTTTACTGATAACTGTCATGACTGATACTGCAAGATGATAACATGGACGACTATATCTGACAGTCTTGTACATACTGAAATCTTAAGAACATAACGAGTGTATCTGACAGTCCTGTATATACTAAAATCTGAAGAACCCCCTGAGTTCTTTTACTGAGACTGATGCTGAAACTGTGGGAGGTAGTGTTTAACTGACATGCCCCATGTATGCCGTTATGGATAAGATGGGGTCCAATCTCTGCCCCGACTGGAGGGATGTCAATACTGTGCCACGGGTAAGGACAGCTTGTGAGTGACCCTTATCTGGAAGGTACTCAAAGAGAACGATGGGAACCCTAAACTGACAGGTTTAAACCACCTCATCAACCCTAATCTGACAGGTTAAGATGTCTCAACCTATGATGGCTACGTAGTTTTGGAACACAAGGACTGCTGCTAAGAATCACACCCTGAACTGGCGGGTGAGTTCCCATCCTTGGGTTCACTCGGTGCTAACCTCTACTCCCATCTGGAGGGACTGGACATGAATAACTGACTATACATGACTTAACCTTACTAAATTCCATTAACTAGCGGAATGTTACTGATATCTGACAACTGACTGAGATCCTGAGGTTTTCCTGAGTCACATGACTGACTGGAGTCTATGGAATCATAGCTTGAGTTCGGATATCGTGAAACATAACATGGATCTAGGCACACAGCTATAGTTTTCGGGTATGAATACCCCCAAGACTCGATAGGAGGAAACTGACACACATGGCATGACTTGATCACAAGATTTGAGTCCACAATTCACAATATCATAAGCACGAGATCGTATACTTCATGTATGTATTCAACATTTCTAACACAATAGGAAAAGCATGGATATATTTTGTGTACATAATTTATATCTCCATTATCATACATGATTTATACCACAACAATAAAAACACATAATTTTCATGAAAATTTATATTGGAGTGTATGGCTAACATGAACTTGTTATTTAGATATCTTGAAATCATGTAAATATGAAGTTCTAACATACTAGAAATTTTATCGAACACCTTGCATGCATTCTTTAAGGCATTGGTGGATTTCATACTTGCATTCTATCAATCCACCTAAAGATCATATTTTTCAACTAACAACATAACTTTCATGAGATGTACAGTCACGATACTATTATATAACAAAACAAACAAGCATCAACATGGGTATGGCCATATCACCATAACCAACCAAGCTTTTGTATTTTAAAGATTTATTCTTGAACTCCACGGATGAAAGGAACCCATGGATGAACCCTACGCATACCTTTGAAGGGAGGTTCTTGATGATTGACGGAGGAATTTCCTTGAAATTTGATCTTCAAACTTGATTGTGCAACCCTAGTTATTTTACTCCTATGGTGCTCTTGGATAATGAGCTTTGAGATGTTAATAGGGTTGTAATATGTTTAAAAGCTATAAATTTTATGATGTTAGGTTTAGGGACGTGTAAGGAGTGTTAAAAAACTTAACTACCCTTGAAATAACTCAAAAACTAAGTTTTTTCGTGGCTGAAATCATACATAGGCACCGCATATGATATCGTCTATATCTACATAGGCGCTGCATATGCTATCACCTATGTTTACATAGGTGCCATATATGCTATCGCCTATGCTTACATAGGCGCCGCATATGCTATCGCATATGCTTTCCAGTGGCCATGAGCGATTGGTTAGGCGACGCCTTCTACTTTGAAAGGCCATAACTCCTTGCTCGGGTGTCGGATTTTGATGAAATTGGTATCGTTGGGAAGTTAATTCGATTCTCTACAATTTGGTGGGTGTAAATCTGCCAAAATATCACATATATATCACGTTATTCTTGTTCAAAGATGACCCTTGCAAAATTGAACACTAAGACTTGATGGATTCAAAAACTCTTAGCTTGCATCACTCTAAGCTACTCATATGAGCATGCTTAAGACATCACAAGTTATCCTATCACTAGGATATTTATTGTAAGTCATGCACTAAAATGCTACTCACGGGATAGGAGGTTTCATACGTAGAAAAACTTATTCACTTCCTAGCTTAGAAACATGTGGAGTATTACATAAGATTACAATAAATATGCTACATATCTGTATCCGAAATAGCAAATAAAAATCAAAAGATGATTTATACTTCAATAATGACCTCAGAAAATTTGACGCCAAGATTAATAGGACATGGGTAAGGAAAGCAGCGACAGTGTCACGTTATGCTAAGGGGTGTCAATTGACACCCTTTCATCAAAAAATAACACTAATTAGCTAGGTAGAAATTTTAGTTTATTTAATGTACAAATTCTATTTGTTGGCTCCCATTATTTTTTTACGTGTCTACTTTTTTATAGTTTGATAATTTTTGATAAAATTTCAATAAAGTTAAAAGAAAATATTCCTAGTCAATATATTTAATTTAGAAAAAAAATTATCAAAATATAAAAAATGCATAGAATCAAACACAATTTATAGATGCACACAATGTGAAAGTTATATGATTTCTCTGAAAAGCAACTTTACTCCAGTAGGTAAAATGCTTGTGCTATAGGCATCCAAAATCGAAAGCAACTTATTTGGGCATCAGGTCTTGTAGGTTATTGTGTCACGTTGCTGATAACTGAAATACTCTTAAAAGATTTCTCTTCGGATCTTGACAAAACAAATTGATCTTCACAATTCGACTCTATTAGAAAAAATAAAAAGTAAATGCAACATACTAGCATTTATTGTTCAAGACAACCAAGTGTATAATTCTTACGATCACGTTTCACTGCCTCAAGTAATTGTTCCTTCCATATATGTTCATCTCCGTGTATATAGTGTTAACAGGTCATATAATTAGGTTGGATTATAAATTATTTCTTTAATTTTAAAGAATAAAACTAATTAGCATATACTACACAAATATTTGAAAGCAATTGCTCCTTCCATATATTTTCATCTCCATGTATATGGTGTTAACAGGTCACATAATTAGGTTTGACTATAAATTATGTTTTTAATTTTGAAGAATAAAATTAATTAGCATATACTACACAAATATTTAACAAAGAAACATGAAGCAGGCATCTAACATCTTCAAGTAGTAGCAACAAACAGAAAGACACATAAAAGCAGTTTTGTCCAAATTCATTCTTGGATTTCAACAAACAAAGAATTTAAAACAGATAACAAAATTTTTGTTTAAAAATATTTTCAAAAGATTTGTACTTTTATTTCAACTCTAAATTTGTGACACTCCTGATTTATTTTCACCTCAAGAAGTTATTACTTCTCAAAATATGAGTGTGTCATTCATAATAATGAGAAAATGTGAAAATTATTTAAGTATGTTAAATCAAATTATAATGCATTACTTAAGTATGTTAAATCATATTAGTTATTAAATAAGTGTTATTACCACATTATTTCTCAATGAAATTTTCCTCGTCCACCCCAAACCAATCCTTAACCAAATTGATAGCAAAAAAAGTGAAATTCTTGTTAAATATATTTCTTACTCCAAGTAGAAAGAGTGATGAGAAATAATAATTGTTAATATGTGTGAAATAATTGTTAAAAAGTGATGAGAAATAATAATTGTTAATAATATTGTTAAATGAAACTAACAGCCAAAAACAGAGTGAAATTTTTGCTAAATATAATTCTAATTCTCTTTAGCTGACTGAAAGTAAAAAAGAATGATGAGAAATAATAACTGATAATTTGTTTGTAAAAACATTGTGTTTTATATTATAAATATTTTGTTCTATTTTTTTTATTCATTCTTAATACATAGTAACATTTTGTATGATATATATTATCTAGTACTTCAATAATTTTATTTTGTTCAGACATTAATTTTTTATATTTAAAGAAAGAGTAACTGAATAAGAAGATATAGCTCAAATTTAATAATTATCGTAAACATATTCTAAATAGTTAATTATTGAAAAGTTGTTATAAAACATAAAAGCAAGAACAACAAAATATAAAGCGAGAATAAGAATAAATAGAAAGAAAAGGAGAGACTTCTTTATTTCTCTTGAGGATGAGAGATCATCAGATTGTTTAGAATGCAATGAACAAAACTCTTTTATTTATAGAGGAAAATACAACTAGTTTTTTTATTAAAAGACAGATACTTCAAATCCTGATAGATACCAACTAGATCTTGATAGATCTTATTAGATCTTAATAGACATTCACTATAATGTAAATACATTTATAACACTCCCCCCCCCCCCCCCCCCCCCCACTCTTGAATGTCTAGATAGATAATATGTCTCATTAAAACCTTACTAGAAAAAATCTAGTGGGAAAAAACTTTAGTGAAGGAAAAAGAGTACACATGTCTAACAATACACGCATATAGGATGTTTCATTAAAAACTTTACAAGGAAAACCTAGTGGAACAAAACCTAGTAAGAGAAAAAGAGTACAACGCGTATTAACTCCCCCAATGAGAACACCCTTGAGCCTTTGCATCCGGATCTTGTGCGCCATCTTCTTGAAAGTTGTAATTGGAGGAGACTTGGTAAATAAATCAGCCACATTGTCACTTGAACGAATCTGTTGCACGTTAATATCACCATTCTTTTATAGCTCCTGTATATAGAAAAGCTTTGATGAAGTGTGCATTGTTCTATCTCCTTTTATGAATCCTCAATTAAGATGTGTTATGCATGCTATATTATCTCTGTATAAAACTGTGAGTACACTATCACATTTCAAATCACATTTTTCTCGAATGACATGTATCATGGACCTCAATCATACACATTCTCGGCTAGCTTCATGAATAGTTATTATCTCATCATAGTTCAATGAAGTGACTAGATAGATTTCTTTGTATATCTCCAAGATATAGAAGTACCCCATATATGAACACAAAGCTTGTTTGAGACCGAGATTTATGCGGGTCATATAAGCACCCAACATCAGCATAGCCAGCAAGATCGGGACTGTAAACCTTAGAATAAAGTAAGCTCATATCTTTTATCTCATTTTAATGTCTCCTATTAGGAGCAAAAATATACTTTGCAAACAAAATAACCGAAAGACTATATCATGCCTTGTAGTATTTGCAAGATATATTAGTACACCAATTGGATTAAGATATGGTAATTCAGGACCAATCCAATTTGGTATGTTTCTCATTTCAGCAAATAATCTTTTTGCTTTTGAAAACTCTCCAAGAGTCTTAATAATTTTCAAACCATCAATTTATCCTTTATAAGGATAATAAACAAGTTTCCCAGAAACTTTATATGCTTCAGGCATTTTGAATCCTTTAGGGATTTTCATATGGATTGTCAAGTAACAATATCCAACATGTCGAGTGTAACATCTTCAAGTGTCTGTACTGCAAATCAAATAAGTTTTACGCTTACAAAAATGCATCCTTTCAGATCACTTGATAAATGTTTCTACGTCAGTATGCTTAAATAAACGTAGAATTTGGATCCTCATAATCTTTCACAATATTGTATCAAAAATAATGATAATATATCATTTCCTATTGGTTCACATTTTTACATAATATTTTGAGATCTCATCACTTCATTATTTCTAGGTACCTGAACCTCTCATAAGGTTTCATGAAGTGTTATGTCGTAGGCTCTTCAAGAGAACATTGCCTTCTTATTATGATTATTTGCTCCATATTTTTCAAGGATTATTTTATTTGGAACCAATTGGTCTACCATGCTTCAGCATACATGGACTTTTTTCTTTAGGGACAAAAAATAGGAGCACTTGCATCTTAATATGAGATGCTTTCGGCATTTGACTTGAATATCTTTTGGAATTGTTGGATCTGATGATAATTCCTAACATACTTCATAGCGTCTTATAATTTCCCCCTTGTGTTAGGAAAACTAACATACATCCTCCATCTTCTTTGAGGAATCCATCGTTGTGCATCATAGTATATTCATTAATTTTATATCGCATATCAAAATTATTAGATGGAATAATTGGTTCTTGTTATTGAACCAATTGAGAGTGAAGAAATAATCATAATTTATTGATCTAATGCATACAAGTGCTATTGTATGCAACATATCATACTTCAGACCAACACATGAAGTTTTGTTCTCATTAACAATGGTTTAGCTATTTATTGAAGGCATTCAATGTCAAACTATCATCACCAAGATGAATTGTCTTGATTACACAATCTGAAAGTTATGCTCTTAACTCAATTTTATTGAGAAGAAACTTAATGAATGTCAAACTACAGGTTGTCCATGAATGTACATGTGATCATTTTATTGATGCATCTTTTCAATATATCACATAATAGGTGAACAGGCCTTTTTCACCTTTTATACTTTTCATATTTTAAGGGATTCAATCCCAATATTAGTTGGTCCAACCAACTTATCATGAGAACAAGCGACATAAATAATTCTCAAAGAATCTTCTAGTTCTTCAATACATGTCTAATACTCAATATGCACATCTTCGAAATGTCACAATCGTTCATATCAATTTATAAACTTTTATTCTAGTAAACTCCAAGTTTACCATGACATGTACCTTTTACTTTAGTAAATTTTAGATTTAGTATTACATGAATAAATTTCAAATTTACTACTTTATAAGTAGATTTCTAAATAACTCTTCTCAGTTATTCTACCTCTTTCAGAGATGAGTTGTGATACCATCGCAATCAAGTACACGTTTGCATTAATAAGTTCTCATTCCCCAGGAATGGAATACAATTGTGCCTTAAGCCTATCAAATTCTGAATCTTTCATGATATTGCTACTTCAAGAGAAAATCGAGGCATACATATAATGTAGAGAATTTTCTCTAACATATTTCTAGTCATAATAAGCGTGTGAAAATATTATCACTTTTGATGATTATTATCATACTGTCCCTCCATGCTTATATCCGTGCATTCAATTATTTGTCTTCTTTCAAACATATTATGCACTGTTATCATATACACCTCAAGAATGAAGTAAGTTATCATATTTCAGACTTATCATATATTGTTACCACATTCACTTCATGGAATGGAGCATATTCAATGGGTCGAATTTCATAATTTTTTACCAATACCCATTATTTTGCCTTAGCCATCATAATATCATCAGTATGGTGCATTGAGATTCAAACTCAACGTCTTACCCATATAAAGGCGTCTTAGGCATAAATCAATGGGACTTGAACCCAACATATTATCATCTCTTTTGATGATATTGTTCTTGAGGAATAAATTTAAAACTTAAATGGTTCCAAACCAATTATGTTTCCTCAAATCCAACAATAATTATATCATTAGTAGTAAAAGACAAATAACATAAGTAATTACTAACCTTGAAATCCTTTAGATTTATAGTCTCACCTCGTTTGACAGAGTCTCGTTTTGATGTGGCAGCAATTGGTTATAAAATTGTCACATATAATAAGAACATAAAATATTTTTGTGTGACACATCGCTACGTAATTTATCATGTCTCAGCCAACAAAAACGGACAAAAACAAAAACAATCCTATAAAGTAACCTTTTGTAACGTCTTGAAGGCAGTAGTTGCTATCAATCATCATAGATGAAAAGTCCTATAAAATTGTTCATGTGTAAGGTAACCTTCTGTAACAATCCTATAGCCTATTAGTAATTACTATGAATCATCATACATGAACAATCCTATAAAATAATCTTCTATGAAATTAGTTAGCCTATTAGTATTTTACAACACTTACCTTAATATCAGCATAAATATAAATTCAAAGGCAGAACCTCGTGCTGATAACTTGTTATAAAACATAAAAGCAAGATCAACAAAATATAAAGTGAGAATAAGAATAAATAGAGAGAAGAGGAGAGACTTCTTTATTTCTCTTGAGGATGAGAGATCATCAGATTGTTGACAATACAATGAACAAAATCTCTCTATTTATAGAGGAAAATACTCCTACTTTTTAACTAAAAGACAAATATTACTTCAAATCCTGATAGATACCAACTAGATTTTGATAGATCTTATTAGATCTTAATAGACATTCACACACAAATTGTATTATTTTCTTTGAAGCAACCCACCAAGTATACCCTACCTCTCATCATCATTTCGCCAACTTCCTTTTCCATTTATTTATAAAATTAAGTTTTGGCCTATAATGTTGTATTCACTTTATTTTAATAATATGACACTTTTTTGCTGCCCCTAAAGAGTGATGTATAAAAATTGACATTGTATGCATTGTTATTACACTATATTGTAGAATCTACTGTAACTGCACCATAACCAACCATTATCAAGTTTCATTACGTCTGCATATAAAAATTTACTTTACTTGAGAGATGAAATCATTCTTTATATTTTATGTTAAGATTATGCCTCACTAACAAAAAAAAGTGTAGAATTTTTTACTATTTATTTATTTACTTAAAGAAATTTAAAGAATATTCAAACTAAAAAAAAGAAAGTCCAAAAAACATATGTTTGCTATTTTAAATTGAAAAAACAAAGTCAAAGAAGGACCTAATGAATTTTTCTTTCAAACCATAAAGTGTACAAAAACTGTATTTGAATAATCCATATTTAAAATCAGAAAATTAAATATACTTTAAGCACTTTAATTAGACATGCTTTAAATTTTATTTTTAAGCTTAAAAATTAATGCAATCCATCTGCATTATCTTTTTTCTGCTATAAACGTGGGAAGTTAGTTCAAATACTATAATTAAAAAAAAAATGATAACTTTTGACGAAAAAAGAGGCGTCCTAAATGTGCTTAATACATGTCATTTCACTCTTTGAAGCCATATTACATGCAATTTTACTATTGTGAAGTCATAATACATGAAATTTTCTTAATTCCATAATCATTATTGTAGAAGGAGTAATCAAGGTGTTCATGCAGGTGCTCCCAATTAAGCTATCATGTTTTCTGAGTCAGAAAATGCAAAATATATAAGAAATATTTTCTCTTTGCTTCAACCTTTGAATTAATATACTTGATGAAATTTTTTGGGCTTTTTATCATTTCTTTAAATATGCTGACAACATTTTTTGACAGAAATACGTATCACTCTTTCTAGATGTAAGTTAACAATACTGTTAATATTGTCCAAGAAATGCAGATAATATCCCAACTAAAATCAAAGAAAAAAAATGTAACCTTAAAACATTAAGAAAGCAAAATCATCAAATTAACTTCACCTTAAGCGAAATACTTTTCGTTTAAGTGACATTATTTTCACTTTTCTTACTAATATTGCATAATCTAAATTGATTATTTATTTATTTTAAATAAGAAGATAACCTCTAATTTGTCAATCATCAAAATTAAGAACTTAACAAAAATGAAAAAACATATGCCACAAAACTTACAGAGAATTATTGAAGTGGGGTAGATGGTAGTACCAGGAAATTGCATGTCATAGACCCAAAAATGGGTGGCTTTAGATATTTGACCCTAAATAAGAATGTTTTTTAAGAATAGTCTTTCTTACTTTTTAATATACTAAAAGTATTATTTTGCTCCTCTACACCTCAAATATATTTTTAAACTTTCCATACTCATTTATCTCTCAAAATTTATTTTTTATTATTTTCACTTTTTTTATTTTTCCTTTACTTTTATTATTCTACTTTTTTTCACTTTTTTATTTTTTCCTTTAAATTTATTATTCTTTTTTTTATTATTTTTAATTTTTATTTTTTTTCTTTAACTTTATTTTTATGTTTTAATTTATTTGTCTCAACCTTTATTTTTTTCTCTTTTTCTTTTTTTTCTCACCCATTATCTATTTCTTCATTTTTTGACTTTATTTATCTTTAACTTTTATTTAGAGTTTTTCTTATTTATCTTTTTTTCCCCAGATTTTTCTCAGATATTTATTCTCATTGTTCATCCTTTTTCATCATTTCTCAAATACTCTTTCTCTTGCTCCTCTTTCTCTTCATCCGATTTCAATCAAATAGACTCATGATATTTATCATCAACCATTGGATCACGACTTGGTTCACCTTGGAGATTTTCCTCATTTCTCTTCTTTCTCTTGATCCTTTTTACATCATGATATAAGAGCTATTGACTATTGATATGGTCTAAGTTAAGATAATTAATGAAAAAAATTAAGAAAGCTAGTAGGAGTAACAGTGATTGTGGTGATAGATAATGAATTGACCAAGAAATTGAGTCATAATCATCAATTGTATCTGAATGCATCAGATATGTCTGGAGTTATGTTGATTTTTATTCAATTAGAGAGATCTAAAAACTATTGTATGGATTGAATTGATAAGAATTGCCATACTTGGAAGAAATAAGTTGGGATTCATCAATTGCACATGTAGGAAAGAAAGCTTCGACCCACAGATCTCTCATTTCTCAAAGATGTATTGCCCGAATATTTAATGTTTGTCTCTTGTGCTGTGAATTCGAAGGAGTAGTTTTATTGACTTGCAACTTGTGGTTGACCTTTGAATGACACGATATTATAATTTGCTATCCTAGTCTATATTTGTAATGTGCTTTAGACTTGTCCTTTGTTTTGTTCCTCTCTTTCTCCTAGTAGGTCAAACATGCTGACAGTATTTCTTGTTTGTCTATTTGTAATGGTTATATTTATTATGGTTCTTAGGATACAAGCTTAAAAAAATTATTTTTATGTGTATTTTATAGACAATGAACGTGTTGGTGAAAATCCAATTTCTGCTAATGTTGATCAGTAGTTTTGTTTGGGTTTATTAGGAAGTGATAAAGTTTGTTGTTTTTGGTTTTTATTGTTTGTTTGGATGTTTTCCATGGAAGTTTGATGTCTTATCCTTTATTCTTTCCATTTACTTCATTAGTAGAGCTAGGGGGCAGAGTTAAGTAGAGATTGTGCATTGGCAAAAATTCATGTCATATTATAAGGTAAAAAACTATTTTTATGTGTATATTGTAGATGATAAACATCCTTGATGAAAATCCAACTTCCACTAATACTGGTCAGTAGTTTGGATTGGCTAATATCTACCTGCTACCTTTGTAACTTTGGTGTAAAGTTGTAACTTTTCTACTCACTAGTAGAGCCATGTGTACAGTTAGAGGGGTGAAAGGGGGTCATTCAGACCAACAACAACATACCAAGTGTAATTTCACAAGCCATAAGTGGGGTTTAGGGAGGGTTGAGTACAGGTACCCCTACCTTGTACAGGTAGAAGGGGTCAGCTGGACCCCCTTTATCAAATATTCATATTGTATACGTTATACAAGGTCAAAAAATCTCTTTGTTATGTATATACTGAAGATGATGAAAATCCATCCTCCACCCCTTTGAACGATGTTGTTTCAGTAGTTGATTGGCTAAATATCTAGCTGCTACTTTGTAACTTTGGTGTAAAGCTGTAAACTTTTCTATATGTTCAATTCTTGGAGTTCTATTTCCGCTGCTTATTCTATGCTCTAGTCAGACTTTTTATTTTAAATCGTTCAGCTGGGTATATATATGTATAGAATTGGCTACCCCAAAATATCATAGGAATTCTGGAAAAGGTTGAATGTTGACTTAGGTAAGGTGTCTATAAATCACGAGTAAGGAAAAGAGAGTGAATTTTTTCTTTGAAACTGAATAAACTGACTAGAAATGCTTTGATGTGGTTTATTGCAAAGTAAATAGTGGAATTAAACTTACAGTAAAGGAATGATGCATCGATTATGTACCCAATCAAAGTTATTTGAATAGTTGAAAGAGTGAGAGAAAAAGGTACATGATTCTTGTCATACTTGGAATGCACAATTATAAAAGTTAAGCCATTTTACGTATCATGAGTCTACAATTGTATCAATAACCACCCATAGTAGAATATGGCTTATAGTGGGATAAGTTAGAATAGAAGCAGTGTTGTAGCACAGTTTGAGTTGTACCTATGTCTGCTTTGATCGGCCTTTTAAAGTATTCTTCCTTTCTTTTATAGCTAAAATGCTTTCGGTGGTAAAAACCCAACATCTTTTGCTTTACACACTCTTGATCGGCAACTCCTTAGCAATGGAGGTTTGTGTACCAATACTTATTTGGTAGTAGTTATCCTTTTATTACCCCTACTGGCTTATTTATTACTTTTCTCCTTTTTCGGCGTAGTCTCTTCCTATATTCTTGGACAAGCTTATACCATCGTGGGAAGCAATACTAGTATCTGTTACACTAATTCTCATGTTCGGAGATATGGTTTATTCTATTCATCAACTTAACCTTTCAGCTTGTTAGCTATGGAATTTGCTCGGCTCTTGTCCTCTAAATAGGTTCGTCGCTTTTACATTTGCAGATAATTCCTCAAGCAATCTGTACTCGTTATGGATTGATAGTTGGAGCCACTGTAGCACCCCTTGTTCAACTTATTCTCTGGTTATTCTTCCACATTGCTTATCCAATTAGTAAGGTATAAAGCACAATAATCACATTCTATAATTTACTTATGTAGAGTTGTTAAGTTTCCATGTTTTGCTACCAGAGAAAGAGAGAGAGATGCTTCACCAGCTGTGTGTTCGTTTGCCACCTTGTACTCGCAATCCGGGTTAGATGACAGGGTTTAAGAAATAAAACTACATGAACCCATCAACAACTCATAAGATAGATCTATACTCATATACGCTACGGTGGTTAATTTGTATACTTTGTTCCTTTTCTGTAGCTTGGAAAGAAATGGAAAGAATGCAACATAAAGTTGAATGGAGGAGTTCCTTGGTTATGTTCTCCCTCCATTTGAATTTACTTTTCATAGTTTGATGTGGCACAACTATTAAGAAAACAATGATTGGTATAGTGACTTTACAATATTACCGCTATCAATTGATGTTTAGTAATAGGTATTAGAAATGATTTGGAGAATAAGTAATTAATGCTAAAGGTAAAACATGATTTTTTTGTTTTTTCTTGATTTGTCAAAAATGACTAGTAAAAATGAAAATAAAATTAGAAAAATAGTGACAAGTAAATCCGAACGGAAGAAGAAAATTAGTAATAATATAACAGTTACTCCATTTTCCTATCTCTATTTATTTTTTATTACTACTATAATTGAGAAACTTCTCATTCTAATAATTTGATATGTAAAATATCCATCATTTTCTCTATTAAGATACACAGATATTCATCTTTAAAATTGGGGAAAAAGGCCAAAACCTCAAGCAGCAATTTAAGAGAATTTCTCAGTGCTACTTTCTGTTGTTAAGGATCTTATAGTTGGCTTGATAAAGAAAAGGGATCTTAACTTCATCTTTGGTTTTTCTTCTAGGTCTTGGATTGGATGTTAGGTAAGGGGCACGCTGCCCTTCTGCGAAGAGCTGAGCTAAAAACGTTTGTGGATTACGATGGCAATGAGGTAATCTGTTCAGTATTTCATAATTTTTAATGTTAATCTAAGCAAGTGTAAATATATCTCTAGACATGCAATATTTTTGTATATATGCATGAACACAATCCGCTTACATGATCAAGTTTATCTCACTAAGATTAGGTGTTATAGCTAGTTGAACCTTGTTTTGAATTCATTATGTTCCTTTTACTTTATGCCTCAACTTGTTTACTTCTTATTACTATGACAGGATGGAAAATGAGGGGATTTGACACATGATGAAATAATAATAATTGTTAGAGCACTTGAGTTGACGAAAAAAACTACAAAAGATGCAATGACTCCAATATCAAAGACTTTTTCTCTTGATCTGGACGTAAAACTTAACTTGTGGATTTATAAGTTGTTGTTCAATTTTATTCAAGCTTTGATAAACTTTTTATTTCTAGTTTATGTTCCACGAGAAAAATCTAAACTTGGACACTGGACTTTGGGAGTTTTTGACTTTATTGATTGGTGCATATATGTATACAACTTCAACCGTACCAGGCGCAGTGATAAATTTATTCAAAAAGTGATGTTACCTTACCAAACATTAATATCGTATTTTCTGAAAAAGGTCAATTTCTATCTTGAGAAGGGCATTGATAAATCTGAAAATGACACTTTGCCGATAAAAATGGTTAATGAGCTGCCACAACAAACTCAATGGTATCTTATTACATTCATTTTTTAAATGTTCATTTTACTTATTTTTTTGTTGTTTTCCATATATTCACGTAATATATTTCTTTTGTATCACAGTGATTGTGGAGCATTTATTTTTGCGTTTGTTGAATATGTCATTCATGGTAGAGATATTCCTAAATAGATTGACATTGGTTATTTTCACATGAGGTATGGATCTTTGTTGTGGGATTATGGAAAGAAAAAACTAGAAGCTGGTATAAAAGAAAATACTACAGAAAAAGTTGGCAGATTATTTGGAAAAGAAAAAGGAAAGATGACGCACCAGTAGTAGTAGTTTAGTTTTGTAGTTATTGAAAATCACTGCACATGAAGGAGCTTTAGCTATTTTTATGCGATTATGTAAAGTTTAAATAGTCTTTTCAAATTGAAACGGCTATTTTTTATGCGATAACGTAAAGTATACAATGTAGAATCTCTATTGATTCATTTGTTGGTATCTTTGTGTATTTATGTTTTATTATCGAAGAATATTTTTTGCCTATCCTTGTGGCAAGTCTTGCCTCCGAGGCAAGAGTTATTGAGTATCTTCTAAATTAGTAAATAATATGGCAGGACCAATTCATGCCCATGAGGCATAAATTGTTCCTATGGGGGCTGTCTTATCATTAATTATGTGAGACTACTACATGATTATTTGGATCATTGTGAACTTTTCAATCACATTTGTCTTTGATTAAATGGCATAAAATAAGAAATAGTTTGGACCTTGTAATCTAAGGGTCATCTACTCCTCCTCAGTAGTTGGTTCTCCATTTTTATTTATTTGGTTAGATGTTTTATTTGGTTGATTGGTATCATCTTTTTTTCTACTCGCAATTGAATACTCCCTCGTGTTTTATTTTTGTAATTTTTAATATTTATTTCTTTTTTTCTTGGCTTATAGTATTTTAGTTTTTGATCTAGAAGATTGATTCTCATATGGTTGTAAGATTGTAATATTCCTATAAACATATTTTGTATGGTAGAGGAAGAATGTTCTTTGAAAAGTTGTGAGTTGAACCACCTTTGATGTCTAAGTCTTTCCTCTAAGGCAAGAGTTATAAATCATCTATCAAATCATTATAGACTATACTAGTATCAACTCTCGCCCATAGGGCATAACTTGTTCCTTTGGGGTCTAAAAATCTTGCCTCTTCGGCAAGACTTATAAATTATCTACCAAATTATTACACACTAATCTAGTATCAACGCTTATACATGGGGCATAACTTGTTCGTTTGTTGTATTAATTTTTGCCTCTAGGGCACGAGCTGTAGATCATCTGCCAAGTTATTACATACTAAGCTAGTGTCAACTCTTGCCCATAGGGCATAACTTGTTTCTTTGGGCCTTAAGTCTTTCCTCTAGGACAAGTGTTGTAGATCATCTTTGGGGCTTAAGTCTTGCCTCTAGGTCAAGTGTTGTAGATCATCTGCCGAATCATTGCAGAATAAGTTAGTGTTAACTCTTGCTAATGGGGCACAACTTGTTCTGCATCTTACCTTCAAGGAAAATTTTAAAGTGTATCCCATGAAATTATTCACATCACATCTCTTGGGGGTGTGGTCCTTCCCCAAATCTTGTTAATATGATATATTTTTACACATCAATATATAAAAATTTTAACATGATAAGTAATTTTTATAAAAAATCAATAAAAAGGTATTGAGTTAAATACTTCACCACAGGTTTAAACTTCAAATAAATAAGAAGACATTCGTGATTGAAAGTCAAAAGTATTTGTTACTAACTAAAATAGGGGATCAAAGAATCCTATTATAACTGCTATTTTGATCCAACTTCTTGGATAAAAGGTAAAACTAATCATGTTTTCTTATCTTTCTTTCTGTATCTTCTTATATATGGATGAAGGATAGGAGTGTAGTGACAATTTGATCTGTTATGCCTGGTTCTATCTCAAACATCTATAATTATTTCTTGAAGATTTTGTTATAAAAGGATATCTGTATGTTTGTCTTCTCCCAAGCAGAACCTCCTTATCTAGGGATTTTGTGATCAGATCCTTTAAGCTATCTGGGACAATCCATGATGTTGTGCTTCCAACTGGTACGATTTCTCCTTGGAATAGTTGTAGCCAAGACTGTCTTGAGAACGAATAAGAACAATATCTAGAATTATTCATATGTCTACTATTTATCACTGCAATTGCATGGGTACATGTTATCTCATCTGTTTAAAATATCAAGCATTGACAAGTCCTACTCTTCAGGTCTACAAAATATTCAACTCCTCCTTCTCTTACAACAATTCTTGTTGCATCAATGGGGTCTACCTGTAAATAAAATGATAAATAAATGACAACTTATAAACACCTAGTATATGAACAGGATCAGGCATACAGAGCAATGAATCATGCATAGGGAACGAATCTTAAGGCAACCAAGAAACAGATACAATCAAGCATGTAACATCAAATCATAATCTAATATTGAACTAATCAAAAATCTAATAATAAGTGACCAATAATAAGGAGTCACAATTAAGGTTCTATTTCAAAATGGAAGAGAAGGGCCAATATAAAGGATAGTTAGAGTCTTGATGCTTGGCATGGTCAGGGATAGAGCAGGAGAAGGATTTATCATTCAAGAAATGAGCTTTCAAAGTCAATTTCCTGTATTATATGGAAAAGATAGAACCTTGCTTAGGAACAACAACTGATTCAATAGTTATTCTTCCAACATATGAGCAGGAGAATCAGCTACAAATAAACTAAGATAAAACAGATATTGCATCTAACCCGGGAGTAGAATCAACTATGATAGTGAAACATCTAGTTTATGAGCAAATCATCCAAATAGAGCAATCAAACATACATAGGGGATGAATCTTGAGGCAACTAAAAAACAGCTACAATCAAGCATACAACATCAAATCACAAACGATCACACAGCTATGAGCAGAAGCAATGGAACAGAAGCAACAAAACATATATTTCGCGTGCGAATCTCAAGAAAATAAAAAAACTAACAAATAATAGTAAATCAGCTATATATAATATGCAATGAAAAAACAGTAACAAGTATATTTCCCTATCATCAAAATACAATTTCAATTACTTACTTTTAATTTCAAAGCGACTTGAATCTTGTCAGTCACCTCCACTTCCGCCGAACATGTGATGTCATGAAAGTTTCCTTGCGCTTCCATTTTTCTTTCATAAAACCAACTTTGTAACTTGTTGTGAATGTAATCAATTAGTTCCAGTATTGACAGTTTCCTTGCTTTTCTCAGTACCGTATTTATGGACTCCACGTTGTAAGCATATTGTACCTTTTGTTGGTATGAAAATATTTTTGGTTCTTCTTCTTTCAAGTACTCCGCAACAGCTTTGTTGTATTTTTCTATCTCATCCATGAAAGTATAAAATTCAATTTGTTTGTATGTTGTTGTTGCATTGTAGAAGAGTGATAGAACCACATCTGAGAAGTATCTTTTTCTTAAATTCTTCTCCATGTGATAGATGCATATCCCGTGCTGACACTCTGGATAGATATTTACAACTACATTTGTTATGGTCGGGTGACGATCTGATAGAATAGACAATTGTTCACATACCCCAATTACATTTCTTAACTTATTGAAGAACCAGTTACAAGACTCATTATTTTTGGCATCTGCAATTTCAAAAGCCAAAGGAAATATGTTGTTGTTTTCGTCCTTTGACACTGCTATCTTGAGTACACCATGATATTTTGACTTCAAAAATATTGCATCTACCATTATTACCGATCTACAGTTGGTCAATCCAATGATTGAAGCGCCATAAGCAAAAAATGCATATTGAAACCTGTGTTGAGCAAAAGAATATTAGTAACAATTTGCATTTGATGTTTATAATTAGAGTACAATAATTTTCTAAACTAAGTCTTGCTCATGACATATTACATATTTTATTCATAGCGTAGCCAATAACATCATTTATTGCTTAAGCATTATTATAGTCAAGGGCTCATTTAATAGCACGTTCATTAGCCCAAACAATACCTAATCACAATAACATAATTAATAGCTTGACATAAGCTTTATCCAAAAAGGCATACAATGGCATAATCACTTGGGCATTATTTCCAATGCCATTACACATTACCAACAAGTACCAAGAATCATCAATATTGCCTCAAAAGGGCACTCTCTAGTCAATTACTAAGTAGTTTTGTAGGGGACACATCAGGAAACTCACAACAATAAGAATAGAGTCAAGCGATGGACTCTCAACACTAGCATCACAACATAAGTGAGATAAGACTAGCAGCCCCTAAAAATAAGTCCCTTAGAACAAACATAAGATATAATCCTCATTGGCTTGCAGATAAACCTTCTCGGCCACATGACTGGAGGCACACTGGGCATGGCTAAGGTAACAATCTAGGAAAAACAATCCATGATTGCATCATAGTGGGATAATCAGTCCATACCTAAAATCATATAAAAATCCACCATAATAAGAGTAATAGGTCAATATAAGTATCAACATCACTGACAGTCACAACACGTAATCAGAATACGTCAATCCACTACTAAAGAATTACCCATAGGAGTAGATACATGAAATGACACAAATAATAAATCAATAGACAACTCAAACTGTGGTGCATAAAACATACACACACACATATATATATATGTAAGAATAAATGGATTTGAGATTTAATAAACCAAGGAAAAACTGGCGGAACATCAAAATCACACCTGCATCTACAGTATTCGAAGTCTAAGCCTCAGTTTTATCACGTTTTTGTGAAATATATACATGAATCATTTTGGGATTATAACTAGAACCACCTGACCTCCTGTCCTGCCTATTTGAGAACAACCTCGAGCACCCTAGTAATCACCCATGTGATCACGATAATAACCTCTAATTGAGGGGTGAAATTCTCTAATAGGGAAACACTCTAAGCTTAACCAACCACCGTCCCATGACTAAGGCAATCCCGTAAATAGTGACCAATAAATCCATAAGTAAATCAAGAAATCTAAGAAGAACCATAACCAACAGATCCGTCTGACCCAAAATGATGAACATTTCTGGATAGAACAGAAAATAAACCCTTTGAAGATTGACCACTACACTTACTAGGGAAATCACTAGCACTTGACCGACCTCCATCAGTAATCTAAAGAGTTGCCAAAATAGGTTGACTCGGCTGACTCTAAGGCTGCAAGGATGAATGCCGAGGATATCTACTCTGAGAACATATGTGAATGGAAAGCCTCAACTTCTCTAACAAAATAGTGAACCATCTTATAATTAACAACTATCGTGGAGTCCTACTCCAATTTGGGGAAGTGATCTCTGAATAGATCTCTACGATTACAAGGCATATACTTTTCCTAGATCATCTCAAAGAACTGAGTCTAGGACAAATGAGAAAATCCAGTTGGTCCAGAATCCATAAAATCTCTCCACAAATGATGAGAAGATAAGTTCAACTAAAATATGGCGTAATCCTCCCCACGAGCCTTAATAAGGACAAACTAAGAAGCCTATCCTCAAACATAGTCAGTAACTCATGTGTATCCTCTCTAGGAGAACCATAATATCTCAGCGAAGCTAATCTCAGGAATCTGTCCAACATTTTTTGCTCTTTAGAAGATATAACAGGCTGGGATACCACTAGCTGAGCGACTATCAGTGCAGTAGAAATCTCAACTCTGGGAGCTGCATCTATTAGCTACGCCCCTGCCTCAGTGCCACTCTGATCCGTAGACTTTGCACCATCCAACGACACACCACCAATAATACCTAAAAACTGAACTAATGCATCTCTGAGCACTATTGAAAAAATGAGCCCTAGTGGAGATTGAGATGATCCCCGATCCACCGATGGTTGTGGTAGAAGAATTTCTCGCTCAGGTGCAGGAATAAGGTCTGGGAAGAGCAACCTATCTTGGCCTCTAACTGGAGACACATCTCTGGGCTGTGCACAATCTCTAGGTTATCCACATTAAATAATAGGAGTAGGATTCCCTAGGATCGATCTAAGTATCCTTGTGTTGTGTAGCGGTAGCACATGTCCTAGCCTTCTGCTGAAGACTAAAGTCAAGAGAATATTCTACAAACTAACTCAGACTCTTAGCACGATATGAGTGAAGGAAGTGAAGAACTCCTAAGAATGTCACATAGCCTCCTGAATATTAGAAATAGACGTCAAGGTTCTGATCTACATGACTTTACTTGACACTTTCTCTTGTACAAAAAATAACGATGAAACTTAGGCTCTGGTACCAATTTATCATGATCCAATTTATGAGTCATAATGACACCTACCAATTTCCACCAGTAGATAAGCCAATACTATAACTCAGAGCTAACACAATGGATTAATCCGGTAAGAAAGGCCCAATATATGCAAAATTTAAGGAACATCAATAGCTAACATAAGAATTTTAGGCAAAACAAACAGTCATATAAGGTACCAATCCCAAAATCTTTTGGAACAAGTACTAGAGAAACTAAAGTATTAATACAACTCCAAGTCTAGAATATATAATACATCTGTCTCAAATTATAAACACTAAACACAAAAGATGGAAGAAAATCATGTGACTCAAACTCCAACAGCTCACCCTATCTCCGAGATTCAATCACTACATGAACCACGATCGATGAAGAAAACTAATACTCGAATCTGCACCAAAAAGGTATAGGAGTGTAGTTTGAGTACCAAAACAACGGGTACTCAGTAGGCATCATCAGCCGACTGAGCTAAATCATAATATAAGAATGATATAGTGAAAGATAATCTTAATAAGTTAAGGTACAAAATTGAACCTGAATCATCTCCATCATCATTATATATAATTAATACGCAATTCAAAATAACAATATAACATAAGGCATCAATATATGCCAATACTTTTATATATAACAAGTATTAAATATCGGAATAACAATATAACATATGGCATCAACGCATGCCAATATCATCGTACATCACAATTATTAAGTAATAGAATAAAAATATAACATAAGGTATCAATGCATGCTAATATCACCATACATAAGACATAAATGATTCGAGATCATAAAGTAACACGAGTATTATCACAAGCAAACACAAGTACAAAGTTGTCACCCATAAATCAACAAGTGCATAAAGTAAAGAACCCGTCACAGCGTCCCATACTATCAGAGAGCACATCCAAGAGACATAAAAGAATTAAATCTCTAATATAGACTAATGGTGCAATATGGGTATCAATATTATTAACATATCCTCCAAACTTGAATCAGGTATTAATATAAAAAACATATCCTTCGGACTTGAACCGGGTAACAATATCATCAACATATCCTTCAAACTTGAATCGGGTATCAATATTATCAATATATCCTCTGAATATGAACTAGGTATCAATATCATCAATTTATCCTCCGAACTTGAACCGGGTATTAATATCGTCAGCATATCCTCTAGACTTGAACCAAATATCAATATATCATCATAGTATCCCAAGCCTTTCTTGGTATCAATATCATCATAATCATCCTCCGGCCTTGCCGGGTATCAATAATATCATCATCATTCATCGTTGAGGATAATTTATCCATAAATATATAAATATATATAGCATGAATATTACAATGCATTAACGGGTTCAGCATGGTTAGTAGCATAGATTCTCATGTAGTCAATAAATATACCTTTTAGAACCCTTAGTATCATGATTAATAATATTAGCAACAAGAAGACTTTCTAGCTTAATCCCTAGTTTGGTCACTAGACAAAATCATAACATGAGTCCAAACATAATTTATATAGCATTCTTGTATATAGTCAATAGGCCTACCTTCTAGCACCATTTAAATCATCGTTTCTAGTATCGTCAATAAGAAAGGTTTCCAATATAATTTATTAGCATATTTATTAAGCATGATCATAACTTGGGCAATAATATAGTTAACGGTACGAATACAAGACTAAACAATGGCTGAATAAATGTATAATCAATGACCCATCTTACTTAATTCATGATCTAGTCATTTAGACCTTCGGCATAACCATAAAAGGTACCATGAACAATGGATCATTAGTAGAGTATCCGTTGGCCTAAGGATAATTTATCATTAGTATGAATGATGTCTAAATAATGACATATCATATCACTTATTCATAGCGTGGTCAATAACATCATTTATGGCTTAAGCCATATTATAGTCAAGGGCTTATTTAATAGCACGTTCATTAGCCCAAACAATAGCTAATCACAATAACATAATTAATTGCTTGACATAAGCTTCATACGAAAAGGCATATAAAGACATAATCACTTGGGCATTATTCCCAATGCCATTCCACATAACCAACAAGTACCAAGAATCATCATTATTGCCTCAAAAGGGCACTCTCTAGTCAAGTACTAAGCGTAAGGGTTCAAGGGATCACATCCCCAATCTTGCATTAAAGTGGGTCGACAAGCCCACACCTAAATTCCCGATCTAACAAGATATCACAATTATGTCAAAACATAGCTCAACCTAACAAGGAGTAAGCCTAACCTACCTCAAATCAAAAGGAAGCTCACGAACCACTAAACCATTATTTTCTCTTTCCGAGAAGATTCTTCAAGGTGACAACCTATCAAAAACAAATTCTACTCATCATTATGAGAATATTGATATCCATATTGCACCGTTGTGCTTTGGGTCCAAAAACAACACCAAAATCCCAAGTGGGTCCCACATACGGAAAACATGTTTCCGAATCAACCCAATATTCATCTACCACTTGGGAATCATAACCTTGAAGAATTAGGTGCAAAACAAACATATTCGGGCTAAAATCAAGCCCTCAAGAAATTTGGGATTTTGGTCAAATAATCAAGAAATTAAATCTTGAAAATAAAGGATCCATACCTTAAATCCGTTGTTAATCACAAACATAAACGTTAATCAAGCTTCTAACTCACACCTAAGAATTAATTTAAAGTTAAATATCATTTTAGGGATTCTATGGCTAAAAAAGGAGTGAAAATGGCCAATTTCGCAAACGAGGGGGCTATTTATAGTACCTTGGTCGCGGTTAAATGGGGTCCACGAAGTCAAAACTTGTTTTTGACCTCCCATACTCCTTCGGACTCTGTTTTCCGCAAATGAACTATGTAACCCCACTAAATTTGATGTTCCAGACGCATAATTGATGTCGGATTTTCTATTAGAGGTCATTTAGGCCACTTATGGATCCCACACTCATATCTTTTTATTTGTTACTTTTTGACCAATGGGTCGAAATGAGCTCTGGTGCAATGGGACCCGAACCAAGGATCAACCTAGCCTAAAATTTATATTTCAGTGCTGCAGGAGCAGTTGTAATTCACATATTTTTTTATTGAGGTTTTCGCTCTGTGATCATTCGGAACCTACGAAGACTTCTAAATGCGGAATTGATTCTAAAAATCAAACGAACTACTTGGTAACCGAATTATTGATTCCAGCAACTCATAATTAACTTGGGACAACAATGGAAAAGCTCTAATGGAGAATGTACGTGGGATTACGTAAAATGACCTGGAGGGTCATTACATAGGTATATAACTAGTGTGTATACAAACTAATTATATATTGTGTAATGATTATACAATATTTACATTGTGTAATTAGTGTGTAATTATTATATAATATACTTAATGAGTACGCCTTACGTACTAATAATAAGATATATACATTTATAAATTTTCTAAAATTTTTGGTGAAAATGTGATAATATGTTTTGGTCATTTACGCTCAAGTTTTAAACTGTGATAAAAAAAATGAATATAATTATTTTGTATAAGTTATATAATTTTTATTCGCTGATTTGTGTATTTATTATACACGTATAAATTTCTTAAAGTTTTGTTGAAACTCTGGTAATGTTTTTTTTTACCATTTTCATACAAGGTTTTTAAATTTTGTATTTAAATTTTTTTAGAGATAATAAAAAGATGACATATAGCTAGAGAATGTTTTGGGATGATTGTTGGGAAATAATAAATTGAATATAGTTTCATCTTTCTAAGGATTTTTCTTAAAAAAATTTAATCTTCTTATTTGGATAATCTATATGGCTATTTTTTATAAACTTATATAAGGCTACAAAAAGTTTTTAACATTGGTGGGCTTGACTACATGAGTTTTCCCCTATGTTATACGTGGGCATATGTTAAATCATTTTCTCATTCAAAAGCCTATTTTCACCATTATTAGACTTTGAGAGCTCAATTTTTGACAATTTCAAAGGGATTTTTCATCAATCTTCCAAGCGTAAACTCTGAGCTCCTATTTTCATCAATTTCTATTGATTTCATCTTCAAAACAACTTCATATCTTTGATTTCAAACTTGAATTTTGGGGCTTTTACTCGATAAATTATAAAATTAATTTTTATTTAATTTAAAGTACGATTCCAACTCCTTTTTAGTTGGTTTTAATATTTAAACTCCCGTTGATATGAAAACATGATTCTTAAATAAAATTTTCGATTTACCCTTTTCAATTCCAAATCGATTTACAAATGTTGGATCTGAAATAAATACAACCAATATAGTTATTGTTGGACTCCTTTTAACATGAAGATTATGTTTATGATAGATTTAATCAATTTCATTACTGCTCGTGAAGAAAAGACTCCACGTTGAAGGGTCTGGGCTAGAGTTTCGATAATTCGAGGTATATTATGACTTAACTTTGTTCAGATTGGGGTGGACGGTAAACCATTCATGGACAACATGCAATGGGGTGGGCATTTGTTGTGAAATTTGAATTTTGAGATTATTAGAATTATTGTGTTGCCTCTGTGTGGCTTATATGCATATTATTTTTTATTTGAGATATTATTATTATTGTGATGCTAGTGTGGGGGCTTTATTTGATATTATAGGCCTTATTTGTATATTAATTTCCTTTATTATTGTTGTGATGCCCGACCGAATTTCATGAATCTCCTTTTATGGCTAACAATCATTAGGCTAGTAACCAAGAGATAATTATCTCTTTTCTTTGTAAAAATACCATTTATATCCTTGGATTTTAATTATTTGATTGAATTAAAATTCTTCATTCTGAATTATTCCGGGTCACTCGATTTATTCAACTAGTTTAATCGCGCGTGCCTCGCATGTGTTATGTTTGATTGTTTTAAATTAATCATTGTACAACAGGCATATAATTAGTCTGTATATATTACACACTTATTATTCATTATGTAATATGATTATACAATATTTACATTGTGTATTAGTGTATAATTATTATATAAAATAATTAATGAGTACACCTTACATACTAATTATAAGCTATATACGTTTATAAATTTTCTAAATTTTTTGGTGAAAATCTGGTAATATATTCTTTTCGTTTATGCTCAAGTTTAATCTGTTTGAAAAATGAATATAATTAGTGTGTTTACGTTATATAATATTTATTCGCTAGTTTACGTATTTATTAGACACACATAAATTTCTTAAAGTTTTGGTGAAACTCTGGTAATGTTTTTTTTTAAACCATTTTCGTCCAAGATTTTTTAATTTTTTATTTAAATTTCTTTAGAGATATTAATAAATGATATAATAGCTAGAGAATGTTTAGGGATGATTGTTGGGAAATAACAAATTGAATATAGTTGTCTCTTCTTCAGATTTTTTTTTTAAAAAGCTAATCTTCTTATTTGAATAATCTATGGTTACTTTTTATAAACTTATATTAGGCTACAAAAAGTTTTAAACATTAGTGCGCTTGGCTACATGAGTTTTTCACCTATGTTATACCTGGGCAGAATTTAAATCATTTTCTCATCTAAAACCCCATGTTCACCATTATTAGACTTTGAGAGCTCGATTTATGACAATTTCAAAGGGAGTTTTCATCAATCTTCCAAGGATAATTTCTAAGCTTCTATTTTCATCAATTTCTATTGATTTTATCTTTAAAACAACATCATATCTTTGATTTCAAACTTGAATATTGGGACTTTTACCCGATAAATTATAAGATTAATTTTTCTTTAATTTAAAGTCCGATTTCGACTCCTTTTTAGTTGGATTTTGATACTTAAATCCTCTTGATATGGAAACATGATTCTTAAATAAACTTTAAGATTTACCTTTTCGATTCCAAACCGATTTACAACCTATTTTTGGATCCGAAATAAATATAGCCAATATAGTTATCGTTTGACTCCTTTTGACATGAAGATTATGTTTATGATAGATTTAATCAATTCCAAGACCGCTCATGAAGAAAAGGCTCCACGTTGAATGGTCTGGGCTAGAGTTTCGACAATTTTAGGTAGGTTATGACTTAAATTTCTTCAGATTGGGATGAACAGTTAACCATTCATGTAAAACATGCATGCTATGGGTTGGGGATTTGTTGTGAAATTTGAATTTCGAGATTATTAGAATTACCTTGTTGGCTAATATGCATATTATTGTTGAATTTAAATATTATTATTATTGTGATATAGTGTGGGGGCTTTATTTTATATTATAAGCCTTTTTTATATATTAATTGCCTGTACTATTATTGTGATGCCCGACCTAATTTCATGGATCTCTTTTTATGGCTAACAATCATTAGGCTAGTAATCAAGAGATAATTATGACCCTTTTTTTTGTAAAGACACCTTGTATATCCTTGGATCTTATTATTTGACTACATTAAAATTCTTCAATCTGAATTGTTCTGGGTCACTCTATTTATTCAACTAGTTTAATCGCACGTGCCTCACACGTGGAACTTTTGATTTCTTAAAATTGAATGATTTTGTCTATTGCGGTGATTTTTAAAGAAGTACAAAATTTCAAATCACCTTTCAAAGATCATTTATAATTTAATATAATGATATAAAAATAAACATATATTTTAGTATGAGCACAAATAATTTTACCACCTAAAATTTCAAGTGCTTGATGAATCATTACTTTTGCGTTTTACATGCAGTACCCTTTCCTTTGCTACTAGAGGCTAAGAAAGACGCATCAATTTGAACCATATTTGTGGTACAATTATTTTTTTCTTCTTCTATATTTAAAATATTTTCTTGTGTTTAAATTCAAATCCTTACAAAATCATTGATTACATTTTAAATTTTTGATACTTCTTAAATTTTTTATTCTAACCCTTTTATATATATTTCTAGATTTTTCAAATCTTTTTAAAATAAAATTTAGTTGAATTAGAATTACTAAATCAATGAAAAAATATTTAGTTATCGTTAATTCTGATAACTTCAAATAAAGAAAGATTTTATCATAAATATATTTAATAAGTTTTTAACTTTTAAATATTAGAAAAATAGTGAAAAGATAATTTGTCTAAAGAAAAAAACTTTTAATGAAGGAAAAAAATATTCAAACAATGTGCCTCGCACGTGTAACGTTTGACTTTTTAAAATTAATAATTTTATCTATTGCGAAAATTATTAATGAAGTGTAAAAGTTTAAATCACTTTTCAAAGATTTTTCATACTTTAATAGGGAAAAGGGTCCAAAATATACTCAAACTTTGATGAAATTTGTTGTAACAAGCCTGAACTTTGCGGGGATCCTATGCCCACTATACTATTTATTAGTGTATTTAGTGACTTTTAAAAGCTAATAAATAGATAAAATTTATTAATAAATAAATAAATATATACAAGAGTTTAGTGTGAATAAATGTTAGTAAAATATTCTAATAAATAGTCTATGAGGGTTATAATACACTAATAAATTGTCTAGAGGGGTCATAGGACCCCCCCCCCCCCCCCCCCCACCCCCGCAAAGTTCACTCGTATTACAACAAATTTCATCAAAATTTATGTATTTATCAGACCATTTTTTCCACTTTAATATAAAAATGTAAACATAAACATATATTTTAGTATAAGCACATATATATTTTTACATCATCACTTTTGTGTTTGTCATGCAATACCTCTTTTCTTTGATACCAGAGACTAAGAGAGGCACATCAATTTGAACCATATTTGTGGTTTGATTTTTTTTCTATATTTAAAATCTTTCATTGTTTTTAAAGTTAGGTTTTTACAAAATCATTGATTACATTCTTATTACGTACTTAAAACTTTTAAAAATTTGATACTTCTTAATTTTTTCTTATTCTAACGCTTTTATAATTATTTCTAGATTTTGTAAGTCTTCTAAAAATCAAATTTATTTGATTTAGAATTTTTAAACCAATGAAAAAAGTATTATTTTTCATTATTTCTAATGACTTTTAATTGGGAAATATTTTATCATAAATATATTTAAATTCATTTTCAACTATAAAATATTAGAAAAAATAATGAAAAAACGATTTTGTATAAAGCAAACACTTATAATGAAGGGCTAATAAATTCTAAAATCATAAATTTTAAAAACTTATAACAAACAGTAAAGATCATCAATAGTTAACAACCATGATTATGAATTGGTAAAAATATATGAAGATTAATTTTTTAAACGATAAAAAATTTAGAATAAGTGCATGAGTGATTGCTTGACTTGCTTCAAATTAAAACTGTTTCAAGATCTTTATATTGCGTAGTAGTAACATTTCCTTGCATGAAAAGAAAAAGAATTTTACTGTCTATAATTATAGCATATCTAACTCACTCTTTGTTTTGATGGTGGTTTGCCATGGTTTTATAATGTACGGTACTGTATATTATGGTATTGTACTATACTGTACTATATAGTACAATACAATATTTGGATGGACTGTATCGTTCAATGCTGTCTAATAATGTCACGAACCAAACCAAGGCCTAGACGTAATGGGCATCCCAAGTCCAACCAGGATCGGGGACCGCCGCTGTTACCCAACCCAATCACCTTATGCAACCTTTGATGGGATGAATTTCGAGCATATAATAAGATAGTGTAAATGCCCTTATGAAGACTCTAGGATAGAGTCACAACCGTGACCGACCCAACCGAATCCAACCGTACCAAACCAACTATCCAACCATACCAAGCCAAACCATAGGCCATAAACCCGACCATAACAAAAGAGAATACAAAAACATAATATGATAATCAATCCCAAAATATAATATGATGGAACAACCAACAATATTGTCTAAGGGTGTAAGCCCCAACACCAATACCAATGCTAAGGCAAACACCAATACCGATCCCGCCCATACCAACCACCAGTAGTACCACAAAGCCTCTATATAAAAGAGTAAAAATATCTAGCTGGGACAAGCCCCCAACTATGGCCAAAACCAATATCTATAATAAAATAAAAATATCTAAAGATGTCCATAACATGAAATGGAGCCTTCTGAAAGGATGGAAGCTCACCACTTCAGTCAAATGCTGATATCGAATCCGAGTGCTAAACATGAGGAGTAGAATGACCGATTCCTGCATAGCGTGGATATACAACCCTTAGTAGAGGGGTTAGCAAGTGATCGCTAGCATGAACTTAGGATAAGGATAAAATAATGCCATTTATAAAATACAGAAAACCATCCATAATGCATACAACCATAAATATATAAATGCCGGGAAAGGGAACCGGGTTTAGCATGCATTTGAAACCCTTATATGGGTTGTGTAGCTTTGCTGTCCTAAAGCACCCACGAGCAATATGGGTTCAGCTTCCCCTGCTGAAAGGGTCTAGTGCGTGTAGCCACACGACCAGAGAAGTATCCTATTGGGATGACTAGTACATCCCCCAATATGAGGTGTGACATCATGCACATGGTCCACAAAAACCAACCTCATACCGGCAAATCTGAGCTTCCAGTTTCGGTCTACCCCGGGACCTCTACCTTCCACGGCTTAGCTACACCTACCCATTTAATGCCCAATTAAAACAGTTTCCAAGCAATTCATTTACCATTTATTAACCAAGGCCATTTAGTGGTGGTATCTTCATACCAACCATACTTGAAAGTACTATCCATAGCCAACATATGTAGGTATAGGCACCTTAGGTGCCCTTCCAATTACCATTTTAAATCCACTTGGGGGAATCCGTACCCCACAAGCATAACCATTTAGCCATTTACCTTTCCAACCATTTAAGCCATGCATAAATCCTTTACCAAGTTTAAAACAAGCAAGAGTTCCATTTAAAAGAAGATAATGCAATGAACATATCTTTATAATTATTTTGTCAAACACATTAGGGGCATAGTATTTATCAAAACCAAATTCTAATTACCAATAACCATTCCATGTATTCCAATCATCCAAAATCACCATTAATGCATATAAAATCATAATTAAAACCATGGGAAACCATAACTAATGATTTATAAACAAAAACCCCCAAATCATATTTGAAACCCAAAAGCATTCAACAATGAAATCATGAAAACCAATAGTAAAATCAGGACTTTAGTTGGAACTAACAATGAGGGAAGAAAACATTCCTTATAACGAAGAATTGATGGAATGAAATCACCAAAGAAAATCCCAAATTAGTTCTTAGGATGAAACCCTAGCTCTTCTTTGCCCCAAAGCTTTTGAGATGATTTTAGATTATTAAGGAGTAGTTTCTAAGTGTTAATGAGAGAAATAATAAAGTAAATAGCCTCCCAAATAGGTTAGAAGTTGTGGGATCCTATTAGGGTAAGTAGGGAAATATCTATAATACCTCCACTTAAGTTGCAAAAAAATCCCATCACAGCGATACGACTGACCCACACGAGTCGTACCCTTCCTATACGAGTGGTACCTGCCAATCGTATCCACCCTCAACCCTTGGATCCAACACTGTCTAGCATACGACACATCCGACCAAGTCTTATCCAAAGCATACGATCCGTACCTTCCATCTGTATCCCTGGCAGAATAGACTACCAGAAGGATTGAACACTTCCCTATGCGAGTACTAGATACGACTCGAACCCAACCATATGACTCTTATCCTCGAAGTTATATCCATTCCAGTAACCCATCCATCCCATTAACCAACACTAGTTAGCATATGATAGGATTATACCACTCGTACCCTAACATACGGCTCATACCTTAGAGTCATATTGGGTTCGGAGAACGAAATTCCAGCAAAATTTCTAAGGGCCAAAACCTAGGATCTAACATTCTCCCCCACAGGGAACATTCGTCCCCAAATGATGGATAATGTTGAGGTAATCGTACACCAAGTCATTAAATTATCAAACATATTCCCAACCTTCATCAAAGTTCGAAAACAAAGAGGCAAAGATATTAATCCTTCCTTTAACAAACTCAGAAAATAAACATGTGTACAAGAACACATACCTTCCACACGAATCTCAGGAGCAAAAAACAAGAGCGGATATTTGGACTTCATATCCTCCTCCACTTACCACGTAGCCTCTTCCACTTTGTGGTTCTGCCATATAACCTTAATCAAAGACATATCCTTGGTATACAATCGATGAACCTACCTATCCAATATCTCAATTGGGACTGCTTGATAAGATAGAGAATTCGAGGTACCCAATCCATCCAAAGGAACAATCGAAGAAGGATCACCAATACACTTTCTCAACATGGAAACATGAAAGACCGGTTGAACCATACCCAAACTAGCAGACAGCTCTAGTTCATAAGCAACATTACCAACTCTCCCCAAAATTACATAAGGACCAATAAATCGGGGACTAAGCTTCCCCTTCTTGCCAAACTGCACTACTCGCTTCATGGGAGACACCTTTAGGAAAAAATTATCCCCAACCTCGAACTCTAAGTATCTATGCCTAATATTCGCGTGAGACTTTTGGTGACTCTAGGCAGCCTTAAGCATATCCCGAATCACCTTCACTTTATCCATAGCTTGATAAACCAAATCCAAACCAAACATGTCCACCTCACCAAGCTCAAACCAACTAAAAAGAGATCTATACCTCCTACTATTCACCTCCTCAAAAGAGGCCAAACCAATACTAGAATGATAGCTATTGTGGTAAGCAAACTCCACCAAAGGTAGATGCTTAACCCAATTGCCACCATAGTCAATCACACAGGCCTGAAGCATATCCTCTAATGTATGAATAGTTCTCTCTACTTTTCCATTCGACTGCAGATGCAAAGTAGTACTCAGACTAACCTGAAAACCCTTTCTGGAAAGATCGCCAGAAATGAGATGTAAAATATCTACCATGATCAGAATAATCGAGAAAGGTACCCTATGCAGCTTAAAATCTCCTGAAGATACAGATTCACATAATCCTCCACCAAAAAGGTAGTCCCAATCGGTTAAAATGATCAATCTTCGTCATCCTATCCACGATGAACCAAATCGAATCAAATTAGTTTTGAGACCGAGGAAGATCGGTAATGAAATCCATATTGATTTCCTCCCACTTTTATTCGGGCAACTCAATTCCTTGATGCAATCCACCAGGCCTCATGTGCTCAACCTTAACCTGTTGACACACCATGCACTAGGCCACAAAGTCAACCACATCCCTCTAAATACCATTCAATTAATAAATCTCCTTGAGATCATGATACACATTTGTCAAGTTGGGATGAACAACATAGTGCGACTTACGCGCCTTGTCCAAAACCCTTTGCCATAACCTGTCGACATCAGGAACACATAACCTTCCTTGGTACTGCAAGGTACCATCACCACTGATCTCAAACACCATCACCTTTTTCCCGCCAACATCCCTCTTGATTTTCATCAAGAGAAGATCCAACAATTTCTTCTCCTTAATCTCTGCACCAAGAGATGACCGAACCACTTCTTGCACCGCTACACCACCATCTTTAGAGTCCAAGAGACAAAATATAAGATGAGCCAAATGGTGAATATCCTTCACCAATTCCTGCTTTTCTTCCTCCACATGTGTCATACTCCCCATAGATAACCTGCTAAAAGCATCAACAACCATGTTAGCCTTACCTGGGTGGTAGTGAAAACTCATATCATAGTTCTTGAAAAGCTCAAGACATCTTCTCTTCCTGAGATTAAGCTCCTTCTACGTGAACACGTAATGTAGTCTCTTATGATCAAAAAAGATATCTACGTGATCACCATACTGATAATGCCACCATATTTTCAAAGCAAAAACAACTGCCAATAACTCCAAATCATGAGTAGGATAGTTCCTCTCATGCACCTTCAACTACCTGGAAGCATAGACAATCACCTTCCCATGCTGCATCAAGACACAACTAAGCCTTTCCCGAGATACATCACAATAAACCATAAACAAGTCATTGCCTTCTGGTAGAGTCAAAATTGGAGCCGAAGTTAGCTTATTCTTTAACTTCTCAAAACTCCCCTCATAAGCATTCGACTAAGAAAACTTATCCTTCTTCTGTGTCAACTTAAATAAAGGAGACACTATAGACGAGAAGATTTTCGTGAACCACCTATAATACCCGGCTAAACCAAAGATAATCTTTATGTCGAATGTAGTCGTGGGCCTAGGACACTCCTTCACCACATGAAATTTTCGAGGATCATCTATTATTCTCTCACTAGAAATAAAATGACCCAAGAAAGTCACATCATTTAACCAGAACTCACACTTAGAGAACTTGGCATATAACCGTTGTTCCTTTAAGGTTTGAAAAACCACACGGAGGTGATTGGCATAATCTATCTCACACCTTGAATAAACTAGAATGTCATCAATAAACACAATGACAAAGAGATCTAAATACTGCCTGAAGACTTTATTTATCAGATTCATAAATGGCACTAGGGCATTAGTCAATCCAAATGACATCACCAAGAGCTCAAAATGCCCATATCGTGTATGAAATGTCGTCTTAGAGATATCCACTCCCTATTCTTAAGATGATGGTACCCATACTAAAGATCAATTTTAGAAAAGAACTTGGCACCTTGCAACTGGTCAAGAAGATCATCTATCCTCATAGAGAATACTTATTCTTGACCATTACCTTATTCAACTACTTGTAGTCAATGCACATCTGAAGGAAACCATCCTTCTTGCGCAAGAATAACACCGGTGTGCCCTACAGAGAAACGCTAGGATGAATAAACCCCTTATCTAGAAGATTCTTAAATTGCTCCTTGAGTTTCCTCAACTCAACCGAAGCCATTCAATAAGGAGGAATATATATTAGACGAGTGGTTGAAATCAAATCAATACCAAACTCTATTTCTCTATTCAGAGGAACACCAGGAAGATTATCCAGAAAGACCTCTGAAACTCATTAACCGCATGAGCTGGCTGTAAAGAAGGACCTTCCGAGTTAGAATCTTTAACCTAGATGAAGTGATAAAGACACCCCTTGGAGATTAACCTCCGAACTCTAAGATAAGAAATAAACTTTCCCCGAGGAGCTAAAGAACCACCCTCTCATTCTATAATCGATTCACCAGGAAACTTAAAGATAACCTTCCATGTCTGGCAATCTAAAAAGCATAACAGAAGTGTAACCAATCCATACCTAAGATGACATCAAAATCCACCATCCCCAAATCAAAAAGATCCACCAAGGTATTCTTATTACCAACCCATACCACACACCCCCTATAGACCCTTTTAGAAATAACAGAGTTTCCTACTAGGGTAGAAATAGAAAAAGGATCCAAAATCACTTCTGGATCAAAACCAAACGATAAAGCCACATAAGGAGTCATGTAAGAAAGAGTGGACCCCAGATCAAGCAAACAATATACGTCAGAGGAAAAGAGCTGGAACGTAATAGTAACGACATCAAGTGACACCTCGAATTCCTGCTGGGACGCCAATGCATACAACCTATTTCGACCAACACTAGAACTAGGAGAAGTAACAGAAACTGATGCAACACCATCAAGTGTAGGAGTAGAATATGATGCCACAGGAACTTTATTCTCCGCCGTAGAGACCTTATTAACCGAAAAATCCTAAGATGATAACCTGGATGGCCGCACCTGAAGCACTTTTACCTCCCTCATTCATAATAACCCCGATGAGGTTGACCATAGAAATGACATGGAGGGAATAAAAAAATAACTGATCTCCACTTACCTAAGTTTAGGTACGCTGTGCCCAAAAATTATTACCACCCTGATGACGCCTGTCTCCAAACTACTTCGATTAAGGGGAACTGGCAGTAGACAAGGAACCCGAGCTCCCCCACTTCTTCTTATGCCACTTGCCGCTATCTCGACTACCCTGGGACTGCGTATCTACCTAATTAAAAAATTTGCCCCCCTTTTCTTACCTATCCCCAAACTCCGTCTTCCTCCTCTTCTCATCCTCTAGTTGCTATATATGGACAGTCAATCGAGAAATATCCATATCCTTAATGAATAAAGCAGTATTTCTCTCCAAGATCAAATCTCTATTCAACCCAGAAGTGAACTTTCTCATTCTCGCTCTCATGTCAGCTATCAAGTTAGGAGCATACCTTGATAGCTGATGGAACTTCAAATCATATTCCTTGAAAGTCATTCTCCCATGTTTATGATTCACAAACTCCTACATCTTAGCCTCCCTCTACTCTTGAGGAAAGAAACAATCCACGAAGGCATTAGAAAAGGCCTCTCACAATTCAGATTCTTCCACATCACCTTTATCTCTATCCTACTCCTCATACCACTGATAAGTAACATCTTTGAGATGATACGATTCAAAGTTTATCCCCTTCACATTGGTAGCCTGCATCACCTAAAATATCTTCTCTATTCCATCCAAGAAGCCCTGTAGATCCTACTCTACCTTTACTCCAGTAAAAGTAGGAGGACCCATCTTCATAAATTGGCCAACCCTCGTGGCCTTAGTAGATAACCCACCTGATATATCCTGCTCAACCTGCGAAGCAACCAACTGAGAAATAACATAAATATATTGACAAAATTCAGCATTCATCACATATCCCTGAGGAGAACTGGTAGCATTAGAAGGAACTCCAGTACCATACGAAATAGGACCCTGAGATCGAAGATGTACCCCCATCCTAGGACGTACCCCTTCAGCATCATCCCCAGATGGGATAGAAGAATTTTCTTATTTTCAATATCTATGTGGCATGATCTGAAAGACGAATAAACAAGGATTGGGGAAATTTCTAGACTTTAGATTCCAAGCTTGAAAATAAAATACAAAGAAAGTGAAACATTCCTAAATGTCTTGTAGCCTCACTCTTATGAGTGTGGCATTCTATACAACCCTAAAAGAGACTCTACTCTACATGAATTTGTAGACTTCCCAGTTGACCATGAACCTAAAGCTCTGATACCAACTTGTCACGACTCAAATCAGGGACTAGACGTAATGGGCATCCCATGTCCAACCAGGACTGGGGACCGCTTCCTCTTACCTAACCCAACCATATTATGCAACCTTTGATAGGCTGAATTTCAAGTAAAGATTCTAGGATAGGATCACAACCGTGATCAACCTAACCTAGTCCAACCGTACCAAACAAGCCATCCAACAATACCAAGCCAAACCATAGGCCATAAACCCATCCATAACCAAAGAGAATACCAAAACATAACACAATAATAAATCCCAAAATATAATACAATTAAACAACCAACAATATCATCCAAGGGTGTAAGACCAACACCAATACCAATGCTAAGGAAAACACCAATACCGATCCTGCCTATACCAACCCCCAAAAGTACCGCAAAGCACCTATCCAAAAGTATAAAAAATCTAGTTAGGACATGCCCCCAACTATAGCCAAAACCAATATCCATAATAAAATAAAAATGTCCATAACATGAAATAAATCCTTCCAAAAGGATAGAAGCTCACCACTTCAGTCCAAATGCTAATACCGAATCTGAGTGCTAAACAAAAGAAGTAGAATGGCCGGTTCCTACATAGCGTGGGTATACAACCACCAAAAGATAGGTTAGAGAGTGATCACTAGCATGAACTCAGGATAAGGATAAAATAATTTCATTTATAAAACTAAGTCAAACCATCCATAATGCAGATAACCATACATATATAAATGTCGGGAAAGGTAACCGGGTTTAGAATGCATTTGAAACCTTTATCTAGGATGTGTAGCTTCTCCGTCCTAAAGAACCTACTGACAATATGGGTTCAGCTCCCCTACTGAAATGGCCCTAGTGCGTCTAGCCTTATGACCAGGGAATTATCCTGTTGGGATGACTAGTAAATCCCCCAATATGAGGTATGCCATTATGCACACGGTCTACAAACACCAACCTCATACTGAAAAATATGTGTTTCTAGTTTTGGTCCCCTCGGGACCTCCACTTCCCCCGAATTAGCTTTACCTTCCCCATTAATGCCCAATTAAAAGTGTTTCCAAGCAATACATTTACCATTTATTAACCAAGGCCATTTAGTGGTAGTATCGTCATACCAACCATACTTGAAAGTACTATCCATAGCCAACCATATGTAGGTATAGGGGACCTTAGGTGCCCTTCCAATTACCATATTAAATCCACTTAGGGGAATCCATACTCCACAAGAATAAACATTAAGCCATTTACCTTTCCAACAATTTAAACCATGTATAAATCCTTTACCATGTTTAAAAAAAGCAATAGTTCTATTTAAAAGAAGTCAATGCAATGAACATATCTTTATAAGTATTTTGTCAAATACATTGAGCGTATAGTATATATCAAAACCAAATTCCAATTACCAATAACCATTCCATGTATTCCAATCATCAAAAATCACCATTAATTCAAATAAAAGCATAATTAAAACCACTGGAAATTATAATCAACCATTTATAAATAAAAACCTCTAAATCATATTTGAAACCAAAAGTATTCAACAATGAAATAATGAAAACCAATAGTAAAATCATGTCTTTAGTTGAAACTAACAATGAGGGAAGAAAACATGTCTTATACCAAAGAATTGAAGGAAATAAATCACAAAAGCAAGCCCCAAATTAGTCCTCATGATGAAACCATAGTTCTTCCTTGCCCCAAAGTTTTTAAGAGGATTGTAGATTGTTTAGGAGTAGTTTCTAAGTTTTAAAGAGAGAAATAATAAATTAATTAGCCTCCCAAATAGGTTAGAAGTTGTGGGATCCTATTAGGGTAATTAGGGAGATGTCCCAAATATCCCCACTTAAGTTGCACAAAAATCTTATCATAGGGATACGATTGACCCATATGAGTCATTCCCTTTTTATATGAGTGGTATCGCCACTCATATCCACTATCAACCCTTAGAACTACCACTGTCCTGCATACGACTCATCCAACCAAGTCGTATTCAAAGCATACTATCCATACCTTTTATCCATATTGTTGGCAGAATAGAATACCAAGAGGATTGAACACTATTACCTATACGAGTACTAGATACAACTCGTACCCAACCATACGACTTTTATCCCCCAAGTCGTATCCATTTCAGTAACCCATCCATCCCACCAACCAACACTAGTCATCATACGATAGGACCATGCCACTCGTACCCCAACATACGGCTCGTACCCTGGAGTCGTATTGGGTTCGAAGAATGGAATTCCAGGAAAAATTCTAAGGGCCAAAACCCAGTATGTAACAAATAATAGTTTTATTATTTGGTTTGACGGTATGGTACTGTATCGTAACTGGGAAGTTTACTAAAATTTCCTTAATCATTATAAGTGTTAAATTTATCAATAATTGTTAATTAAATAATTCTCTTCATGCTAATCTGTCACAAATTATGCCATGTAAATATAATCAGTTGTTAAATTCATGTAATTTTTAAGAAAATTAATCTAAGCATAGATCAAAATAAATATAATCATATTCAATTTTTAAGTAACAAATTTCATTTCCTTTATGCATTTTGAAACGTGACCACCAACGACAAGTACAAAGTTTGAATGCATCTTTTGTGTATGCTACAGGTGTGTTCAGTATGAAATATTAAAATAATAGGAAAATAAATTATTTCTTATTTATTTTCCTTTGTTTGTTGCACAAATAGAATTTTTTTTTCTAAAAATATTTGTATATATTTATACTAAAAATGAGAATGAATAGGATAAGGGGTGGGTAAGAAAAAAATTATGAATTTTGTGTTAGAAACATATTTGGGGGTGGGATAGTGGAGTGGGGATCGAGGGTCGGGGTAAAGGTGGGATAAGAATTTTTTTTGAATTTTTTAAAAAATAAATTCAAAAATATTTATTTTGGGGGTGGGTGTTTTTGGGGAGGGGGGGGGCTGGTAGGAGGTAGTGGTAAGGTAAGAAATTTTTTTAAAACCTTTTAAAAAATAAAAAAATTGGTTCGGAAGAGGGGATGGTAAGTAGTAGGGGAGGGGGAGGGGTGGATGAGGGTGGAGTATGAAAAAAATTGATTTTTTTAAAGGGAAAAATAGAATTACGTGACAATAAATAAGGGCATAACTGGAAAAAAATAACCAAACCATGAGATACCACCAAATCGGTGGTTAGATAAAGTGAGGATTTTCATGGTTATCAAACCATGAAATTAAACCATACCATATCACACATTTTAAGAAACAATCAAAACAAACATGGTTCTCTTAGTAACCATACCATGAAAAAACACAATCCAAACAGTGTGTAAAGGTGCTATATCCTGGGTTTTTGGCCTCAGAATTTCTCCTGGAATTTCATTCTACAGACCCAATACGACTCATGGGTACGAGCCGTATATTGGGGTACAAGTGGTATGGTCCAGTCGTATGCTGACTAATGTTGGTTGGTGAGATGGATGAGTTATTGAAATGGATGAGACATAGGGGATAAGGGTCGTACTGTTGGGTACGAGTCGTATCTTGTACTCGTATAGGGGACAATGTTAAATCCTCTAGGTATTCTATTCTTCCAGGGATACGGATGGGAGGTACGAATCGTATGCATTGGATACGGCTTGGTTGGATGAGTCGTATACTAGACAGTATTGGATCTAAGGGTAGGGGTGGGATATGAGTGACGGGTACCACGCGTATCAGAAGGGTATGACTCTTATGAGTATCCTTGTGATGGGATTTTTGTGCAACTTAAGTGGAGGTATTCTGGACATTTCCCTACATTCTCTAATAAGACCACACGACTTATAACATACTTGGAAAAGTATTTACCCTATTATTTTACTCTTTAACACTTAGAAAGTATTCCAAAACACTTCATAATTCTCTCAAGAGCTTTTGGGGTATGAAATCTAGGGTTTAATCTTGAAGACTAATTTGGGGCTTGCTTTGGTGATTTCTTTTCATCAATTCTTCGATATAAGGCATGTTCTCTTCCTTCATTATTAGTTCGAACTAAAGGCACGATACCAACACTAAATGGACTTAGTTAATAAATGGTAAATGGATTTCTTGGAAATGGTTTTAATTGGACATTAAAGGGGGAGGTGTAGCTAAGCCGTGGAAGGTGAAGGTCTCAGGGGGACCAAAATTGGAAACTCATATTTACTGGTATGAGGTTGGTATTGGTGGACTGTGTGCATGGTGTCACACCTCATATTAGGGGATGTACTATTTATCCCAATGAGATATATCCCTAGTCATGCAGCTACATGTACTGGGGCCCTTTTAGCAGGGGGAGATGAACCCATATTGCCTGTGGGTCCTTTAGAACGACTAAGCTATACACTCAACTAAATATTTTAAATGCATGCTAAACCTGAATTCCTTCTCTTGGCACGTATATATATGTATAGTTGTATGAATTATAGATGGTTTTACTTGGTTTTATAAATGGTATTGTTTTATCCTTATCCTGAGTTCATGCTAGCGATCGCTCGCTAACCCGTCTACTGGAGGATGTATACCCACGCTATTTAGGAAAACCCCGCATACCTCAATCTAAAAAAATAATAGATTATTCATGAATCCTACAACGTGGGTATTCCAACTCTCTAATTATCTTCTAAAATCCACAGTTGAATCTTGAGTTATTTGGGATTCTTGTTTGAAACCCTAAAGAGTGTTCTTGTGAATTTCTGAAGAAAATATGAATAATGTGGGCACTTGGGAGTACAATCCCATGTTTAAGCTGATAATCGGGGGTGAAAAATACCTAATATGCCCTTAATATGACAGAAAAAATCTCACTAGGAGCCTGATTTTATAGGCTGCCGCGACGCGCCACTATCGCGGTGGCTTACTGGAAATTGACGAATGGGCGAATCTTATATCGATGGAAATCTCATTCAATTTCCCATATGGTAAATAGTCAAAATTTGGGAAATTATAAATATTTTAAACTTTACACATTTTGGAAGCCAAAAAATAAGACTAAGTTTCTTTAACACTATTCTAGTTATTTAACTCTAAGAGCATATTACCTTGAGCTAATGCATGGACGATTTCTTTGTGGGGTGTTACATTATACCCCCTTTGGGATCATTCATTCCCGAATGATGACGTAGAACACAAACAAGTATGATTTAAAGTATACTAAGGCCATAAAAAAAATAAGACAAGGATTGTACCTTCCATTTCGTTATTTACCGGATCAAATAAGTCTGGGTATCTATATCTCATGTCATTTTATGATTCTTATGTTGCTTCCTCAACTTTATGATTTCTCCACAACACCTTAACCGACACTATCTCTTTGCTTCTAAACTTTTGAACTTGGCAATCTAAGATTGCAATAGGTTCCTCTTCATATGATAATAAGCCTGTCACCTTGATCTCCTCTACAGGTAACACTAGGGAATGGTCTCCAATACATTTGTTCAGCATGGATATGTGAAATACCAAATGAACAGAACTCAAACTTAAAGGATACGCAACCCTACCTATCCTTCTTAAAATCTGGTATGGTCCTATATAGCGAGGACTCAACTTACCTTTTTTCCCGAATCGCATAACTCCCTTCATAGGGGAAACTTTGAGAAACACTCTAAGTATCTTCTCCTAACATCAGTATAGGATTTTTGTCTACTCTGGGCTGTCTTAAGTCGTTCTCTAATAATTTTCACTTCCTCCATTGCCTGATGAACAAGATCAGGCCCAAACAACTGCATCTCATCCACTTCATACCACCCTATTGGCAACCTACATCTTCTTCCATATAATTCCTCAAAAGGAGTCATCTTAATACTAGCATGGTAACTGTTATTATATGTGAACTTTATCAATGGCAAGTGATCTACCCAACTCCCCTTGAAGTCAATTATGCAGGACCTTAACATATCCTCAAGAGTTTGAATATTAGGCTCATCTTGCCCATCAGTCTGAGGGTGGAAAGCAGTACTTAGGTTCACTTGGGTACCAAAACCCTCTAAAAAGACCTCGAAACTATGAAGAGAATTGTGCACCTCTGTCAGATATGATGGATATAGGTTCCCCATGAAAATTGACTATCTCCTCAATGTCTAACTTGGAATAATCATCTCCCGAAAAGTTGGTCCTCACAGGCAGAAAGTAAGCTGAATTGGTCAACCGATCAACAATTCCCAAATAGAGTCATACTATTTTTAGGACCTCAGAAGTCCCGTAATGAAAACCATATTGATCATTTCCCATTTCCATAAAGGAAAAGAAATCTCTTGGGAAGTACCACTAGGCCTCATATGCTCTATCTTAACTTGTTGACAGTTCAAAAACTTGGCAACATAGTTAGCCATATCGCGCTTCATATTATTCAACCAATAAACGGTTTTCAGATCATGATACATCTTGGTAGAGCCTTGGTGAGCAACATACCTCAAAGTGTGAGATTTGTCAAGGATTCTCTTCCACAGTCCATCTACATCAGGCACACACAATCTACCCGAATATCTCAAAATACCATCACTACCAATTTTAAAGGACATCACCTTCTGTTGACCCACATCTTTCTTGATCTGCATCAAGATGGGATCTTCGATCTACTTCTTTTTAACTTCATCACAAAGGGAATATTTAGCTACCTCATGAACAACCACTCCCCCATCTTAGAAATCCAAGAGTCACACTCCTAGATTTACAAGTCGGTGAATATCCTTCACCATCTCCCTCTTTCCCTTTTCAACATGTGAAAGACTGCCTATAGATAACCTACTGAGAGTGTCGGCTACCATATTTTCCTTGCCCGGATGGTAGTGTAGGCTCATGTCATAATCCTTTAAAAGTTCCAACCAATGTTGTTGCCTGAGGTTCAATTCTTTCTATGAGAAAACATACTGCAAACTCTTGTGATCAGTAAATACATCAACATGTACCCCATAGAGATAATGCCGCTAGATTTTGAGTGCAAACACCACATCCGTTAACTCCAAGTCATGGTTGGGGTAATTTCTTTTATGCACCTTCAACTGTCTAGATACATAAGCGACCACCTTACCGTGTTGTATGAGTACACACCCAAGTCCCACACGGGATGCATCACAGTACACAACAAAACTCTCTGTGCCTTCCAGAAGAGTCAAAATAGGTGTTGTAGTCAATTTGTCTTTCAACTTCTCAAAACTATTCTCACAGGAGTCAGACCACACAAAATTCACATTTTTCTGGATCAACTTAGTAAGTGGTGCATCTATGGAAGAAAAACTTTCTACAAATCTTCTATAATACCCTGCCAAACTTAAGAAGCTTCAAATGTCGGTTGGAGTCATGGGTCTGGGCCATTTTCTCACTGCCTCAACCTTTTAGGGATCCACCCTAATACCGTAACTAGACACAATATGCCCCAAGAAAGCAATAGCACTTAGCCATAATTCACATTTGGAAAATTTCACATAAAACTTATGATCTTTGAAAGTCTGAAGGATGATTAAGAGGTGATTGGCATGGTCCTCCTCACTCTTGGAATCAAACAGAATATCATCAATGAAAACTATAACAAACAGATATAGAAACAGATGGAACACCTTGTTCATAAGATCCATCAAGGCTGCAGGGGAGTTAGTCAATACAAAGGGCATGACTAGGAATTTGTAATGACCGTATCTGGTTTGGAAGTCTATTATGGGAATGTCTGACTCTCTAACTTTCAACTGATGGTATCCCGAACAAAGGTCTATCCTTGAAAAATATTTAGCACCCTGAAGTTGGTCAAAGAGATCATAAATCCTAGGAAGAGGATATTAAGTTTTAACAGTGACCTTATTTAGCTGGCGGTAATCTATGTACATACGCAGGGAACCATCTTTCTTTTGCACGAAGAATAATGGTGCACCCCAAGGAGAAACACTGAGATGTATAAAACCTTTGTCTAAAAGGTCTACTAGTTGTTCTTTTAACTCTTTCAATTCTGCAGGTGCCATTCTATATGGCAGAATAGAAATGGGATAGGTGTCTGCCAACAAATCAGTACCAAAATCTATCTCCTTATCAGGTGGTATTCCTGGAAGATCATCTGGAAAGACTTCTGGAAACTTATTTACCACAGGGATTGACTGGAGAGGAAGGCTATCGACATTAGAATCTTTAACCCGAATAAGATGATATAGACAAACTTTAGAGATAAGTTTACGGGCTCTGAGATAAGATATAAAGTTCCCTCTAGGTGCTAAAGAATGCCCCTCCCATTCTATCACTGGTTCATTCTGAAAAAAAAGGTGACTCTTCGGGTTCTACAGTTTAATGTGGCATAGCACGAATGAAGCCAGTCCATCCCTAGGATAACATCAAAATCAATCATATCTAAGTCTATGAGTTCTTCCACGGTATCCCAACCAGAAAAAATCACCACACAATTTCTATACACTCTCCTAGCCATAAAAAAATCACCCACTAGAGTGGAAACAGAGAAAGGTTCTGAAATTTCATCGGGCTCAAACCTAAAACTGATAGCCACATAAGGGGTCATATAGGATAAGGTAAACTCAGGATCAAGTAATACATAAGCATCATGGGAAATGATTTTTAATGTACTGGTGACTATGTGTGATGAGGTTTCTGCCTCCTGGCGGTTGGACAAAGCATACAGTCGGTTGCGACCACTCCCAACAGCTGAGGCGACGTCCTTTTGGGGTGGTTGTGGTGTAGAAAAATTTACTTGTGACTTAGATCCACAACCATTCCTCCTAATAGAGGGATAATCTCTCTAAAATTAACCCGACTGACCATATGAATAACACACCATCGTGCCCAACTGATACCTCCCTAGGTGTTGCTTTCTGCAAGTCTCACACAATGGAATAAGATGATACTGCTGAGCCACACTGCCCTGTACCTGAGTATCCTAATCTATGGGTCCATTACTAATCTAAAAAATCTCAGATCATCTATCAACTGGGGTTCTGGGCACTGGGGCACTAGCTGCAGACTGCGCATTACTCCAAAACTTCTTATTTTACCATATATTTCCCTAATTACCGCTCTGTGGCTGACTGTGGTTCTAATCCGCTGTTCTGGCTCTCTTTGCATATTTGTACTTCTCCCTAGACTTAACAATTCTCTTCTCCTACTCCTCTACCTTCTGCATATGCACTGACAGCTTAGAGAAGTCTATGTCCCTATTCAGCATAGCCCCCTTACATTCAAGCACTAAGTCATCCGAAAGGTCGGATGCAAATTTTCTCATTCGGGCTCTCATATTACCAGCCATCTCCATATCATAACGAGCTAGTTGGTTGAACTTCAGAGTGTACTCCTTAACACTCATTTTTCCTTGTTTAAGGTTCATAAACTCCTCGGCTTTGGCCTCTCTCAACTCAAGGGGAAAGAACCGATCAAGGAAGGCTTCCACGAACTCTCCCTATACCCTGGGCTCAACACTCTCTCCTTCCACTGATTAAACTACTGGTTCACAACTTCTTTAAGCTGGTAAGTTGCCAATTCCACCCCTTCTACCTCATCTACATGCATCACCTTGAAGATCTTCTCCATCTCCTCCACAAATCCTGTGGATCCTCCTCTACTTTGGTTCCCAAAAACTTAGGCGGGTTCATTCTCATGAACTGACCCACCCTAGTAGCCTCAAATATGACCGATGCAGACCCAACGTCTTCCAACCGTTAAGTCTGTGTGGCTACCAACTGATAAAGCATGTGAATGGACTGTCTGAATTCTACATTCTATATGTCCCTCTGAGAAAACTGGGGACGATTAACATTTATTCTTGGAGCTCAAGGAGGACTGGTCAGGACTGGAGGTACTCCTGGAGTAGGAACAAGTTCTGGGGTGTGCACTTTATTATGGGTCCGCATCCACTGGGTGGGGAAGACTTCATCATCCTGAGTATTATGATTGTTGGACCGACGAGGAGGCATGACTATTTTCTGAAGTACAATAGATCACTGATTAGGGGACAATTCTAATTCAGACTCTAACACACAAACTAAATCACAAAGAGGGGAAACACTTTCCTAAATGCTAGTAGCCTCCTGCTTATAAGTATGGTACGCTACATACCCATAAACAAGACTCTTCCCGATGCGATTTCACAGACACCCTGGGACCATGAACCGTGATCTGATACCAAGTTTGTCACGATCCAAACTAGGGCCTGGCCAAGACGAATATCCTGAACCAAGAAGACCCGGGCTTCCTACTCTATCTGTTAATCATGTACAACATTTACATAATAAAAGAAGATGCGAAAATATAATCTGATACGAAAACATATTCATACTCTGGATTTAGTTTAACAATAAGGAATAAAATCCAAAAATCACTAACAATATCTAGAACAGTCTGCGAAATCTCTACTACATGATCTAAAGATAATTGTCTGAAAAGTTGAGACAAGGCCTCAGTAGACCAAAACCATAATTGATAATAAATGTCTGAAAATAACTAGGCCTTCTGAAATATAGAAGGCTCACCGACTAGACCCTGTACTTCTATCTGAAGAAATCTACTGCTTATCAGGACCTCTAGACTGTTCCTCAGAACCTAGAAGGTAAGGGGGAAGGTCAATACAGTTGTACAGGTATGCAGAGCAATCCAAAATAAAGATTTTAATATAAATAAAATAGTTGAGAGCTAGTCATAAAACATCACATACGATATAAATTCCAAAACACATGGGCATTTTGATAATCATAAAAACCTTTCTGTCAGTGTAATTTCTGATCTTCGTATTACTTCTGAGTTAGGTGGTACACCCCTACAAGTTTAAAACCTCACGGGCTATATGGACTCCTTTATTGAATCGGCGGGGAAGCCTCCAACACAAGTATGACGCAAGGGTTGGAGTGTCTGAGTATAATACGCCATAGGGCACTAAGCCAGCGTACAATAATATAGTCGGATCGTCAAATCAGGATTTTGGACAATGAGTTGACTGAACTCGTGCCTTCTTTGGGGGACCACCTAACATATTTTTATGCCCAATTTAATCGATTTCTAAACATGTTTCATTCTGAAATCTTAAGTCATAAAAATCAGGTTTCTATGTTAGTCTGAGTCTGTTATGGCATTATTTATTTTGGTATCATCATACCAAGACTTTTCAAGTCATGTTTTCTGAGCCATAATGCAATAAGCATGATCTTTTCATTAACATATAGTTCAGACCACCCAAACATGCAATTCACATAAGATATTTCATCTTCCGAAAACATAAGTCAAAGCTATGCAAAAGTTCTCATCCTTTCAATAAACAAGTGGTGGTCATGTAATCTTTAACAAACCATGCAACTCTTTTCATTATATGATTATGTTCAACATTAGTCAACATAAACAACCCTCTCTCTTTTGGAATCAAAATCATAATCCAAATATAACATTATTCAAGACATTTCATAACATGCTTTTCAAGATGCATTCAAAGGATTTCATATTATATCATAAGAAAATGAAAATCATCACAAGAGAGGGATTTTTTTTCACGGATCATGCTCTCAATTCAATCATCAACCTTAAAACACATGCTTACATAGATATAAAATTTTAAATCAATTTGGGGGAAGGCGTAAAGGCAAAAACAATATCATCAATGCTTCTAAAACATGAATATATTCAAAAATCCAAAACCCTTTTCTTAAAAACATGATTTCTATGCCCATGAGATTTTAGGAAAACCCCGCGTACCTCAATTTGTAAAGCCTACGGTGTGGGGATTACAACTCTCTAATTATCTTCTAAAATCCACGGTTGAATCTTGAGTTATTTGGGATTCTTATTTGAAACCCTAGAGAGTGTTCTTGTGAATTTCTGAAGAAAATATAAATAATGTGGGCACTTGGGAGTATAATCCTGTGTTTAAGCTGATAAGGAGGGGTGGTGGTGGTGGAAAAATACCTATTATCCCCTTAATAAAATAGAAAAAATATAAATGGGATCCCAATTTTATGGGACACCACGATGCGCCACAATCATGGTGGCTCACTAGAAATTGACGAATGGGATTCTTAGGGTTACCACGATGCGGAGCCATCGCATTGTCCCACTGGTTGGGACCTGGAGCTTTAGCGTGACGTGCCACAATTGCGCTAGGCTACTGGATTTTGACAATTGCTAAATAAACCCACTCCATGACGCTCCAAGCACCAAAATGATGGTGTTGTACGATTAGGACTTAAATTAGCTATAACTTCTTGTCCGGGTATTGGATTTGGGCAAATATTATATCGACGAAAAACTCATTCAATTTCCCACATTATAAAAAGTCAAAATTAGGGAAATTATAAATGGGTTAAACTTTACTTACTTTGGAAGCCAAAAAATGAGACTAAGTCTCTTTGACACTATTCTAGTCATTTAACTCTAAGAGCATATTACCACGAGCTAACACATGGATGATTTTTCTGTAAGGTGTTACACAAATATGGTGGAATTATCTGTGTGGTGTTTACGTGTATATCTTTTCTGATATAAGAGTCTACAGTACGTGTTCACTTAGAGAGAGCTTAATCTCAAGTAGTAGAGATGGGTTGAACTTCTTAAGGACTATGACAAGAGTCTTCACTACCATCCAGGTAAGGCTAACCTGGTTACTGATGCTCTTATCAAGTTGTCTATAGGGAGCTTGGCTCATGTGAAAGAAGGAAATTAGGAATTGGTAAAGGATATTCACCGTTTGGCCAATCTTGGAGTTTGTCTCTTAGACTCTAAAGATGCTGGTGTAATGGTGAAAGAAGTGGTTTGATCATCTCTTTGTGCGGAGATTTAGGAGAAACAATTGTTGGATCCTGTCTTGATGAAATTCAAGAGTGATATTAGCAGTAAAAAGGTGATGGTATTTGAGATCAGTGGTAATGGTACTTTGTGATGCCAAGAGAGGTTATGTGTTTCTAACGTCGATGGTTTACAGCAAAGGGTTTTGGATGAGGCGCATGAGTCACACTATGTTGTTCATCCAGGCTCAACAAAGATGTATCATGATCTCGAGGAGATGTATTGGTGGAATGGTATAAAGAGGGATGTGGTTAACTTTGTTTCCATGTGCATGGTGTGTCAATAGGTCGAGGTTGAGCACAGAGGACTGGTGGATTTCATCAAGAAATTTAGTTGACCTAATAAAAGTTGGAGGTAATCAATATGGATTTCATTACCAGTCTTTCTTGGTCTCGAAACCAATTTGATTCGATTTGGGTCATCGTGGATAGGATGATGAAGTCTACTCACTTTTTTTGATGGAGGACTATGCGTAGCTGTATCTTCAGGAGATTGTGAAGCTGCATGGGGTACATGTCTCAATTATTTTTTATCGTGGTATGTAATTTATATCTCATTTATGGCAGTCTTTCCAGAAAAGGTTAGGGACTAAGGTTAGTTTGAGTAGTGTTTTTCATCCGCAGTCAGATGAGCAAGCAGAGAGAACTATTCAGACATTGGAAAATATGCTTCGAGCCTATGTGATTGACTATGGCGGCAATTGGGTTGAGAATCTACCTCTGGTGAAGTTTGCTTACAACAATATCTATTATTCTAGTATTGGTATGGCCCCTTTTAAGGCATTATATAGTAGGAGGTATAGATCTCTAATTTTTTGGTTTGAGTTTTATGAGGCAGACATATTTTGTTTGAATCTGGTTTATAAAGCTATAGAGAAGGTGAAGGTGATTCGGGATAGGCTTAAGGCTGCCCAGAGTTATCAAAAGTCTTACGCAGATATTAGGTGTAGACACTTGGAGTTTGAGTTTTAGGATAAGGTGTTCCTAAAAGTATCTCCCATGAAGGAAGTAGTGTGGTTTGGCAAGAAGATGAAGCTCAGACCCTGGTTTATTGGTCCTTATGTGATTTTGCAGAGAGTTGGCAATGTTGCGTATGAATTAGAGTTACCTTCTAGTTTAGCTTTGTTTCATCTGGTCTTTCATGTTTCCATGTTGAGGAAATATATCAGTGATTCTTCTTTGATTATTATTTGGAGGGATTGGGTATTTCGAATTCTCTATCTTATGAAGAGGTCCTGATTGAGATATTAGATAGGCAGGTTCGTCGATTGCGGTCCAAGGATATGTCTTTGATTATGGTTCTGTGGAGGAACCATAGTGTGAAAGACACTACTTGGGAAGTAGAGGAGGACACGATGTCCAAATATCTGCTTTTGTTTTCTGCTCTCAGGATTTGTGTGAAAGGTATGTTTTCTTGAACACATCTTTATTTTATGAGTTTGTTAAAGGAAAGATTAATATCTTTGTCTCTTTGTTTTCAAACTTTGATGAAGTTTGGGAATATGTTTGATAATTCAAATGACTCTGCGTGTGGTTACCCCTACTTTATCCGTCATTTAGGGATGAATATTTCTAGTGGGGGAGAATGTTACACCTTGGGTTTTTGGCCTTAGAAGTTTTCCTAGAATTCCGTTCTTTGAACCCAATATGACTCATGGGTACGAGCCGTATGTTGGGGTACGAGTAGTATGGTCCAGTCGTATGCTGAACAATGTTGGTTGGTGTGAAGGATTGGTTATTAGAATGGATACGACTTAAGGGATAAGAGTCATATAGTTGGATACAAGTCGTATCTTGTACTTATATAGGGGATAGTATTAAATCCTCTTGGTATTCTATTCTGCCAGGGATACAGATTGTATGCATTGGATACGACTTGGTCAGATGAGTCATATACTGGACAATGTTAGGTCCAAGGGTTAGGGTAGGATACGAGTGGCGGGTAACACTCGTATCGGAAGGGTACAACTCGTATGGGTCAGTCTTAACCCTGTGATGGGATTTTTGGGATACTTAAGTAGGATCATTCTAGATATTTTCCTACTTACCCTAATAAGACCCCATGACTTCTAATCTACTTGGAAGAGTATTTACCCTATTATTTTACTCTTTAACACTTAGAAACTATTCCTAAACACTTAATATTTCTCTCAAAAGGTTTTGGGGCAAGAAAGCTAGGGTTTCATCTCGAAGACTGATTTGGAGCATGCTTTAGTGTTTTTTTTGCATCAATTCTTTGGTATAAGGCATTTTCTCTTCCCTCATTTCCAGGTCCAACTAAAGGCATGATTTTACTATTGGATTTCATGATTTTATTGTTGAATACTTTTGGGTTTTCAAATATAATTTGGGGGTTCTGTTTATAAATGGTTGGTTATGGTTTCCCATGGTTTTATTATGCTTTACTACGAATTAATGGTGGTTTTGGATAATTGGATTATATGGGAATGGTTGTTGGTAATTTTAATTGATTTTGGATATATATTATGCCCCAATGTGTTAGACAAAATGCTTATAAAGATATATTCATTGCATTGATTATGTTTAAATAGAACTCTTGATTGTTTTAAACTTGGTGAAGGATTTAAGCACAGTTTAAATGATTTGGAAAGATAAATGGCTGAATGGTTATGCTTGTAGGGTAAGGATTCCCTCAAGAGGTTTAATATGGTAAATGGAAGGGCACTCAAAAGTTCCCTTAAACCTACATATGGTTGGCTATGGATAATGCTTTCAAGTATGGTTGGCATGAAGATACCACCACTAAATGGGCTTGGTTAATAAATAGTAATGGATTGCTTGGAAACTATTTTAATTGGACATTAAAGGGGGAGGTGTAGCTAAGTCGTGGAAGGTGGAGGTCCCGAGGGGACCGAAACAGAAAACTCATATTTTTCGGTATAAGGTTAGTCTTGGTGGATCGTGTGCATGGTGTCACACCTCATATTGGGGATGTACTAGTCATCCCGACGGGATATTTTTCTGGTTGTGTGGCTACACGCACTGGGGCCCTTTTAGTAAGGGGAGATGAACTCATATTACCCGTGGGTACTTTAGGATGGCAAAGCTACACAACCCAGATAAAGGTTTTAAATGCATGTCCCGACACTTATATATATGTATGGTTGTATACATTATAAATGATTTTACTTGGTTTTATAAATGGAATTATTTTATCCTTATCTTGAGTTCATGATAGTGATCACTTGCTAACCCATTTATTGGCGACTGTATACCCACACTATGCAGGAACAGGCCATTCTACTCCTCTTATCTAGCATGCGGATTCGGTATCAACATTTGGACTGAAGTGGTGAGCTTCCATCCTTTTGAAAGGCTCCATTTCATGTTATGGACATCTTTGGCTATTTTTATTTTATTTTTGATATTGATTTTGGCAATGGTTAGGGGCATGTCCAACCTGAATATTGTTAATCTTTTGGATAGAGGCTTTGTGGTACTTCTGAGGGTTGGTAAGGATGGGATAAATATTGGTGTTTTCCTTGGCATTCATATTGGTGTTAGAGCTTACACCCTTGGACAATATCATTAGTTGTTCCATCGTATTACATTTTGGGATTGATTATCACATTATGTCTTGGTATTCTCTTTGGTTACAACCTGGTTTACGGCCTTTGATTTGGCTTGGTATGGTTGGATGGTTGGTTTGGTACGGTTAGACTCCGTTAGATCGGTCACGGTTGTGACCCTATCCCAGAGTATTCATGAGAACATTCACGCTATCTTGTTATATGCTCATAATAAACTCTAAATTCAAACATATATATTACTTCTGTATTTTTTAAATAACTGCGCTCTGATACCATTTGTAGGGGGTGCGGATTAGGTGCGTAGATTCAACTAGATAATAAATACGTAGGTATTTATTTTTATAATAAATATTATTGATTGGAATAATATTCATTTTTATCTTCTTGATTTAAGATGTTTTATTAATACATATTGTAAATTAGATATTGTCGTGATTAGATTATCTAGTGTTTTAGGATCCTCGTTAGTAATATGTAATTTTTTATATTCTTGGTATAGACTATATAGTTGAGTTTCTATTTCTTTTAATGATTTATTCTTTTCGTAAGAAGTATCCATTAATTTATTTTATCCTATTGAAATTTTAGCAATTTCTGTGTAGTATTTTATTCTAACTTTGCTATATTCAATGCGTAGGTTTATATTTTTTATCTGACTAGTTAGTATTTGTTGTTCATGTATAACTAATTTTCCATCTGTATTAAATAATTTTTCGTATGTATTAAATAAATTATTACTTGTACTTTCCTTTTCTAAGGTTAAATTTATTTTAAGTAATTTTTCTTCTAGTTGTTTTTTCTCTATTTCAAGTTGATTTCTGTAATTAACTTCTTCATATATCCAATTTTGCCTTTCTCTAATTTTCTTTATATATTCTAACATCCACAGTCTTGATCTAAATAATATCCTTCTGGGTAAATGTCTTCGTATATCTGTTCCAACGCATTTATTGTTTCAATTTCGTAGTTTATTATTTCTTCTAATATTATTTTCTTAATATCTTTAATTTCTATGTCTTTAAGTATATATAAGATTAAAACTTTAAGGTAGTCTAAATGGTCTATTTTCTAAAATTGATATTTTATATCTTTATTTTCCATGTATTTGTAAGAATAGTTAGGTATGTGTGGTATATAACTTACTCTAGTCATGTAATATTTACCAAATGCTTTTTCTAATATGATTTTTCTTATATCTACTACAGTTATATCTTTAAGTGCATATAAAATAAGTATTTTAAATTTATCTACCATCTCATCAGATAAATAATTATTCATTTTCATAAAATTGCTTTTTTCAAAATATTCCCTTCAACCATGTACCTAACAAAATATAGTCATATTAGATTACTATATACTAGATTATTCTTAAATAACATGTTCTTCGGTCACTATTAGCATGGTAATCTGGATACTTTTCCCTTAAACAGCGCCTCTACTCTGGTTACTCCCCACCACGGCTTCTTGCCTTATTGGTTTCACCTTTAGGATGGCATAGTTCTTAGGGATCTTTCTCCGTTTCCACTTTGCTAATAAACTTCTTAACATATTATTCTTCGAATAATTCTACTATAAAGTAACTAACATGAATTTATTTTATCATATCATGATTGTTGGGAATTATGAATTTAGCTATTCATAATTATAAATAAATATGCTTGTTCTGGTAGGTTTGATATTTCTGTGCTTTGTTCCTCCATAGATTTTTCCATATATACCTGTTTTTTAATTAACTAAGCAAAAAATATTTATTGTGGACTTTGAGAGAATGTTTGCTTCAACGCATGAAGGCTTGCTTTGCAATGCCTCCTGCCTTCTCTATTTATAGATGAATGAATCTTTACACGTATTTGCAAAAGTTTAAAAAGCTAGGCTAATCAAAAACTATTAAAAAAGTCTTCCAACCTATAAGTCTATCCTAAGGCTATAAAGTAAAATTTCAAACTATATTAATATTTACATTAAATGCTATCAACTACTTTTTCAACTACCTTATCTTTACGTAAACAATTTATACAATAAGTCTTCCGTTTATTTTGTCATATCTGTTGTATCTCCATTATTGCTCTGATCTTATCTTTCCAGCTGGCGTCTTTATCTCTTATTCTAGTTGAACTGCTGGGACATCATTATCTCCTCCATTACATTTTGAACATCTGTGATCTGGATATTTGTGTCCAATAGTTTTGCAGTATCTGGTCAATAATTCTTCTGAAATAATTTTTTCCCTGATAGCTCTGGCAATAGGTTCTGTTTCCGGTTTAAGCAACGTGATAATCCATTGCCTAATAGTTTCCATATCTGTTTCTCGTAACTCTTTTGAATTCGAATATATTAATACATGATCTCTTGAATAGTAGTTCCATATGGGATTTTGGTTGCAATATGTATTTGCTAGCTCTTGTAAAATCGTAGATAATCCGATAATCCTTTTGTTTGCATAAAATTTTGGTATCTCGATTCTGGGTATCTCTGGTTGTGAAATAATATCTTGTGGTATAATCATATCTCGTGTCATTCCTATCTTTACAACTTGTATAGGTTTTTTAACTTCATCAAATAATATTTCTGCTGGTGCCGCGTAAATTTTTATAAAGAACAAGGTACCTTTGGTTATTCTTTTAAAAATGATAAATGCTTCATATATTTCTGGTATAGTGGATATCTCAGTTCCGTCCGTGGTATATACCGTACTAAGTAGTCCATATTCGTAGCAAGTTTTAACTATATTTGGTTTGGTTTTAGGTAAGGCAATTAATTTATTATATCCGGTCAATTTCTGGGTTATATAGTTTGTATCTGGTTCTTGGACATTTGTAGCTTTTGGGTTGCTATTTAAAAAGGTTTGTATATTGTAGATATTTTCTATGTATTTTTGGGATGTGTAGTTATAAACTTTTTTATCTTGGTTCAGACTATCTCGGTATGTGGTAATTTGTGGGGGTATAAACATGGGATCTTTTGGTGTATTTGGGGTATATGGTTTTTCAAATATTTTATTCATATTCATGTTCTGGTATCTTGGTCGACTAGCTCCTTTGCTTGTACCTGCGGAAGTAGATAGATAAACGTTATGGGTTTTATGGAGTATCCCAACGTCTCCTTCTAGCTCTGGAATTTTAATGTCTTCCGATCGACATAGCTCTGCACACTGCTGAGTTAGCTGATTTGTAGCTATAGACTTCAGTTTACCTTCATTAGTCTTTAGCTTTTCTATCTCATTACCCATACTGTCCACTTTCACTGAAAGCGTAGTTAGGGTGTTAAGTATCTTTTCTAGAGTATCTTCTTCTATAATATCAGTCTGTGTAGCTTTGTCTTGATATGTAATCTGCAATAACATTTTTGTTAGTACTGATTACTTCAATTGTAAATGTAAAATTTAATATATTCAATACTAGTCTCCGAATTTCTTTTGTTGTAACTGAATTTTGTATTTTCTTTGTTAGCCACCAGCGTACTTGTGTATTATCTGTTCGTACAATAAATTTGTTATATACAATATATGGCTCAAATGCTAACAAACATTTATATAATGAACATAATTCTTTTCTATTTATTTCCCATTTTATTTCTGTCTCGTTGAACGTACCTGAGTAATATCTACAATGGTGTTCTATTTTTTCTGCTTCATATTTATATTTAAGTACTCCTCCGTAACTATATTCACTAGCATCTGCTTCTACTATATATATAAATTTTCTATTTTCATCAGGAAATTGTAATTTTGGTAATTCTTTACAAAGTATTTTTATTTTTTGAACTTGTTTTTTATCTTCTTCATTATAGTTATATTCCATATCCTTTTTTAATTTTTTCTGTAGTGGTTTTAAGTTTTCTGCTAATTTTGGAATATATTCTCTTACTTGGTTTACTAATCCTAAAAATGATTGTAATTTCTTTTTCGTATCCAATTCCTCTTTCGAATTTACTATTTTTTGTACTATATGTTGTTGCATTTTTACTCCACTTTTATCTATTTGTATTCCTAAAAATTCTATTTGATTTTTCATAATTTCAGCTTTCTTTTTACTTAAACTTATTCCCGAATTTTCTATTATATCCGTAAATTGTTCTAATAATTTTAAATGTTCTTCTTTGGTCTTTGTATATAATAGTATATCGTCTATATATACTATACAATTAGGTAGTTGTTTAAAATAACTATCCATAAAATGTTGATATCTACCTGGTGCATTTTTATATCCAAATGGTAGTACATTCCATTCATAAAATCCTTGTGGTACCGTAAATGCGGTTAATTCCTTAGATTCTTCTTCTAACTTTAGATGGTAAAATCCTGATTTGCAATCAAATTTACTAAAATAATTATATCCTTGTATTTGTCTTATTTTTAATATCTTATTCGGTATTGGGTAATTATAAGTTATTGTTTTTGCATTTAAATTTCTATAATCAATAACCATTCTACTTTTTCCTCTTTTTTGTTCACTATGTTTATTTACTATAAATGCTGGACTATTATGTTTACTATTACTTTTTTGTATATATTGTTTCTCTAATAATTCATCTATATGCATTTTAAATTCTTTTAAATCATCAAAATTATATGTTAATGGTTTTTGGGTTATTATGCTATTTTTATCTATTAATTCAATTTTTATAGTAGTTTTATGTTTTTCCCATCCTTTTAATGGATCTTCACTATATAATTGTTCTAATTTTTTCTTAATTATTTCTATCTTATTTATTGAAAATATAGTTATTTCTGTTTTATTTATCGAAAATACAACTAATTCTATTGTATCTTCAGTATTTTTTAGATTTTCTAACTTTTGTGTAATTTTTTCACTTCCTTTTATCCAATCCGTTTTCTTTCTTATTTTATTATTAGCTCTTTTTGCTCTTACTTTTTGTTTACATGGTGTTGTAAACCACCAGTCTGTTCTAGTTATTATATGTGGGTATAATTTATCTAGAAACGGCATTCCTAAAAGTATATCTTTTGATGTTAGTTCATAATTATAAATTTCTTCTATTGTTAGTATTTTATCCCATACTTGTGTTTTTACATTCTTAGCTTTATAAGTAATTAAGCTTCCTTCGTTATTAAATCCTTTAACTATTATTGGTGTTTTTAATTTATCCCATTTACTTTCTGGTAAACAATTATATCTACATAAATTAGCTTCTGCTCCTGTATCTATCATAGGCGTATAATATCTACTGTAATATCCTTCTACTACTATCTTCATTAATACATATATTTTCATTTTATGTTAATGCTCTTCTTAAGAATAATTTCTCTCTGTTATATGTTATAGTTAATTGTGTATGTTCTATATTATATAGTTTTACTTGTTCTAGCCATTTTATTCCTAATATTATGTCTGTTTTTTGCATTTCTTCTTTTACTTCAAATTCTATTTTTATTTTTCTTATTCCTATTATTATTTTTTTTTCTGCTATATTTTTAGTATTTATTAAGCTTCTTGGTAGATCTGGGCATATATTATTGTCGGTTTTTATTTCTTCATTTTTTACTAGATATTTTGCTATATAATTTTCTTCTTGTCCTGTATTTAAGAGTATTAAATATTCTTTTTCATTTACCTTTCCTGTTATGTAATAATGGTTTGAATTATCCATTGAACTTGTTTCATAACTTATTCTTTTTGATGAGCTTGATGATTCCGGTTTATCATAAGTTGTTCTTTTTGTTGTACTTATTCTATCATTTATTATTTCTAGATTTTCTTCTACATCTATGTCTTTATAGCTATAATCATTATAGTCTATTGTTTTTACAAATTGTTCAAATGGGCTATCTATTTGTATCTTATTAATCTTATTTTTTCCCGTTATTTTATGTTTTGTTGTTAATATATATAAATTTTTGCATCTTGCTGTAAATATTTTACTTCCTGGAGTTAATTCTATTCCTGATATCTTCCAATATAATACTAGTGATTTATCTATATTTCTATCTGTTACTGCTACTGAATAATTTGCACTTATTATAAATTTAAATTTTTGGTATATTAAATTTCCTTTTATGGCAGTTATTATACTTTTTTCTATAGGTTTTATAATTCTATCATCTGCTAAATATAATTCTATTGGTGTATCTATTCCTTCTCTAAAACATGCTTTTATTAATATTTCTGTACCTCCAAGGTGTACATATTTTATTGGGTCTCTACTTTTTATATCGTTTATTTCTTTATTAATTATTCTTTTTGTTACTAGTGGTATACTGGCTTTTCCTTTTGCATATCTACAGTCTATTACGTGCTCTTTTTGACTTACTACATAATATTCTTCCTTTTTTCTAGTAAATATATTTTTTATTGTTGGTATTTTAAATATTTTTTCTACACTTAAGTCTAACTCTTTTCCTTTTATTTCATCAAATACATTGTTATCAAATATTATTTTTTGATCTGTTCCTTCTTCATTTAAATATTCTTCTTTTGTTAATATTTTTATGTCTTCTTCAGTCATTTAATTCATCTAATTCACTATCTATTTCATTATCTGTTTCATTCTCTGAAATTTCATATATACTGTCTTCACTTTCTAATTCGTAATCTATGTAATCTATTTGCATATATTCTGTATTTTCTATTTTTATTTCTGATATTTGTTTATTTTTTGGGTTTTTAGGTAATTTACAATCTCTAGCTAAGTGTCCTAACTTTCCACAATTATAACAAGTACATTCTTTTATAGATTTTTTCTTTCTATATGGTCTTTTGTTTTTATAATTTTTTACATAATATCTTTTTCTTGGTTTTTTGTATTTATATTTTGATTTTTTGTATTTCTTATATTTCTTATGCCTTTTTCTTTTCTTATAATATCTTTCTTCGCATCCAAATTGAGGTGCTATTTTATTTTTGCAACATGCTAAATTTCTTATTAATGTTTTTTCCATTAATACAAAGGCATAAGAAAAGAAAAAGGCATAAGAAATATAAGAAATACAAAAAATCAAAATATAAATACAAAAAACCAAGAAAAAGATATTATGTAAAAAATTATAAAAACAAAAGACCATATAGAAAGAAAAAATCTATAAAAGAATGTACTTGTTATAATTGTGGAAAGTTAGGACACTTAGCTAGAGATTGTAAATTACCTAAAAACCCAAAAAATAAACAAATATCAGAAATAAAAATAGAAAATACAGAATATATGCAAATAGATTACATAGATTACGAATTAGAAAGTGAAGACAGTATATATGAAATTTCAGAGAATGAAACAGATAATGAAATAGATAGTGAATTAGATGAATTAAATGACTGAAGAAGACATAAAAATATTAACAAAAGAAGAATATTTAAATGAAGAAGGAACAGATCAAAAAATAATATTTGATAACAATGTATTTGATGAAATAAAAGGAAAAGAGTTAGACTTAAGTGTAGAAAAAATATTTAAAATACCAACAATAAAAAATATATTTACTAGAAAAAAGGAAGAATATTATGTAGTAAGTCAAAAAGAGCACGTAATAGACTGTAGATATGCAAAAGGAAAAGCCAGTATACCACTAGTAACAAAAAGAATAATTAATAAAGAAATAAACGATATAAAAAGTAGAGACCCAATAAAATATGTACACCTTGGAGGTACAGAAATATTAATAAAAGCATGTTTTAGAGAAGGAATAGATACACCAATAGAGTTATATTTAGCAGATGATAGAATTATAAAACCTATAGAAAAAAGTATAATAACTGCCATAAAAGGAAATTTAATATACCAAAAATTTAAATTTATAATAAGTGTAAATTATTCAGTAGCAGTAACAGATAGAAATATAGATAAATCACTAGTATTATATTGGAAGATATCAGGAATAGAATTAACTCCAGGAAGTAAAATATTTACAGCAAGATGCAAAAATTTATATGTATTAACAACAAAACATAAAATAACGGGAAAAAATAAGATTAATAAGATACAAATAGATAGCCCATTTGAACAATTTGTAAAAACAATAGACTATAATGATTATAGCTATAAAGACATAGATGTAGAAGAAAATCTAGAAATAATAAATGATAGAATAAGTACAACAAAAAGAACAGCTTATGATAAACCGGAATCATCAAGCTCATCAAAAAGAATAAGTTATGAAACAAGTTCAATGGATAATTCAAACCATTATTACATAACAGGAAAGGTAAATGAAAAAGAATATTTAATACTCTTAAATACAGGACAAGAAGAAAATTATATAGCAAAATATCTAGTAAAAAATGAAGAAATAAAAACCGACAATAATATATGCCCAGATCTACCAAGAAGCTTAATAAATACTAAAAATATAGCAGAAAAAGAAAAAATAATAGGAATAAGAAAAATAAAAATAGAATTTGAAGTAAAAGAAGAAATGCAAAAAACAGACATAATATTAGGAATAAAATGGCTAGAACAAGTAAAACTATATAATATAGAACATACACAATTAACTATAACATATAACAGAGAGAAATTATTCTTAAGAAGAGCATTAACATAAAATGAAAATATATGTATTAATGAAGATAGTAGTAGAAGGATATTACAGTAGATATTATACGCCTATGATAGATACAGGAGCAGAAGCTAATTTATGTAGATATAATTGTTTACCAGAAAGTAAATGGGATAAATTAAAAACACCAATAATAGTTAAAGGATTTAATAACGAAGGAAGCTTAATTACTTATAAAGCTAAGAATGTAAAAACACAAGTATGGGATAAAATACTAACAATAGAAGAAATTTATAATTATGAACTAACATCAAAAGATATACTTTTAGGAATGCCGTTTCTAGATAAATTATACCCACATATAATAACTAGAACAGACTGGTGGTTTACAACACCATGTAAACAAAAAGTAAGAGCAAAAAGAGTTAATAATAAAATAAGAAAGAAAACGGATTGGATAAAAGGAAGTGAAAAAATTACACAAAAGTTAGAAAATCTAAAAAATACTGAAGATACAATAGAATTAGTTGTATTTTCGATAAATAAAACAGAAATAACTATATTTTCAATAAATAAGATAGAAATAATTAAGAAAAAATTAGAACAATTATATAGTGAAGATCCATTAAAAGGATGGGAAAAACATAAAACTACTATAAAAATTGAATTAATAGATAAAAATAGCATAATAACCCAAAAACCATTAACATATAATTTTGATGATTTAAAAGAATTTAAAATGCATATAGATGAATTATTAGAGAAACAATATATACAAAAAAGTAATAGTAAACATAATAGCCCAGCATTTATAGTAAATAAACATAGTGAACAAAAAAGAGGAAAAAGTAGAATGGTTATTGATTATAGAAATTTAAATGCAAAAACAATAACTTATAATTACCCAATACCGAATAAGATATTAAAAATAAGACAAATACAAGGATATAATTATTTTAGTAAATTTGATTGCAAATCAGGATTTTACCATCTAAAGTTAGAAGAAGAATCTAAGGAATTAACCGCATTTACGGTACCACAAGGATTTTATGAATGAAATGTACTACCATTTGGATATAAAAATGCACCAGGTAGATATCAACATTTTATGGATAGTTATTTTAAACAACTACCTAATTGTATAGTATATATAGACGATATACTATTATATACAAAGACCAAAGAAGAACATTTAAAATTATTAGAACAATTTACGGATATAATAGAAAATTCGGGAATAAGTTTAAGTAAAAAGAAAGCTGAAATTATGAAAAATCAAATAGAATTTTTAGGAATACAAATAGATAAAAGTGGAGTAAAAATGCAACAACATATAGTACAAAAAATAGTAAATTCGAAAGAGGAATTGGATACGAAAAAGAAATTACAATCATTTTTAGGATTAGTAAACCAAGTAAGAGAATATATTCCAAAATTAGCAGAAAACTTAAAACCACTACAGAAAAAATTAAAAAAGGATATGGAATATAACTATAATGAAGAAGATAAAAAACAAGTTCAAAAAATAAAAATACTTTGTAAAGAATTACCAAAATTACAATTTCCTGATGAAAATAGAAAATTTATATATATAGTAGAAGCGGATGCTAGTGAATATAGTTACGGAGGATTACTTAAATATAAATATGAAGCAGAAAAAATAGAACACCATTGTAGATATTACTCAGGTACGTTCAACGAGACAGAAATAAAATGGGAAATAAATAGAAAAGAATTATGTTCATTATATAAATGTTTGTTAGCATTTGAGCCATATATTGTATATAACAAATTTATTGTACGAACAGATAATACACAAGTACGCTGGTGGCTAACAAAGAAAATACAAAATTCAGTTACAACAAAAGAAATTCGGAGACTAGTATTGAATATATTAAATTTTACATTTACAATTGAAGTAATCAGTACTAACAAAAATGTTATTGCAGATTACATATCAAGACAAAGCTACACAGACTGATATTATAGAAGAAGATACTCTAGAAAAGATACTTAACACCCTAACTACGCTTTCAGTGAAAGTGGACAGTATGGGTAATGAGATAGAAAAGCTAAAGACTAATGAAGGTAAACTGAAGTCTATAGCTACAAATCAGCTAACTCAGCAGTGTGCAGAGCTATGTCGATCGGAAGACATTAAAATTCCAGAGCTAGAAGGAGACGTTGGGATACTCCATAAAACCCATAACGTTTATCTATCTACTTCCGCAGGTACAAGCAAAGGAGCTAGTCGACCAAGATACCAGAACATGAATATGAATAAAATATTTGAAAAACCATATACCCCAAATACACCAAAAGATCCCATGTTTATACCCCCACAAATTACCACATACCGAGATAGTCTGAACCAAGATAAAAAAGTTTATAACTACACATCCCAAAAATACATAGAAAATATCTACAATATACCGACCTTTTTAAATAGCAACCCAAAAGCTACAAATGTCCAAGAACCAGATACAAACTATATAACCCAGAAATTGACCGGATATAATAAATTAATTGCCTTACCTAAAACCAAACCAAATATAGTTAAAACTTGCTACGAATATGGACTACTTAGTACGGTATATACCACGGACGGAACTGAGATATCCACTATACCAGAAATATATGAAGCATTTATCATTTTTAAAAGAATAACCAAAGGTACCTTGTTCTTTATAAAAATTTACGCGGCACCAGCAGAAATATTATTTGATGAAGTTAAAAAACCTATACAAGTTGTAAAGATAGGAATGATACGAGATATGATTATACCACAAGATATTATTTCACAACCAGAGATACCCAGAATCGAGATACCAAAATTTTATGCAAACAAAAGGATTATCGGATTATCTACGATTTTACAAGAGCTAGCAAATACATATTGAAACCAAAATCCCATATGGAACTACTATTCAAGAGATCATGTATTAATATATTCGAATTCAAAAGAGTTACGAGAAACAGATATGGAAACTATTAGGCAATGGATTATCACGTTGCTTAAACCGGAAACAGAACCTATTGCCAGAGCTATCAGGGAAAAATTTATTTCAGAAGAATTATTGACCAGATACTGCAAAACTATTGGACACAAATATCCAGATCACAGATGTTCAAAATGTAATAGAGGAGATAATGATGTCCCAGCAGTTCAACTAGAATAAGAGATAAAGACGCCAGCTGGAAAGATAAGATCAGAGCAATAATGGAGATACAGCAGATATGACAAAATAAACGGAAGACTTATTGTATAAATTGTTTACGTAAAGATAAGGTAGTTGAAAAAGTAGTTGATAGCATTTAATGTAAATATTAATATAGTTTGAAATTTTACTTTATAGCCTTAGGATAGACTTATAGGTTGGAAGACTTTTTTAATAGTTTTTGATTAGCCTAGCTTTTTAAACTTTTGCAAATACGTGTAAAGATTCATTCATCTATAAATAGAGAAGGCAGGAGGCATTGCAAAGCAAGCCTTCATGCGTTGAAGCAAACATTCTCTCAAAGTCCACAATAAATATTTTTTGCTTAGTTAATTAAAAAACAGGTATATATGGAAAAATCTATGGAGGAACAAAGCACAGAAATATCAAACCTACCAGAACAAGCATATTTATTTATAATTATGAATAGCTAAATTCATAATTCCCAACAATCATGATATGATAAAATAAATTCATGTTAGTTACTTTATAGTAGAATTATTCGAAGAATAATATGTTAAGAAGTTTATTAGCAAAGTGGAAACGGAGAAAGATCCCTAAGAACTATGCCATCCTAAAGGTGAAACCAATAAGGCAAGAAGCCGTGGTGGGGAGTAACCAGAGTAGAGGCGCTGTTTAAGGGAAAAGTATCCAGATTACCATGCTAATAGTGACCGAAGAACATGTTATTTAAGAATAATCTAGTATATAGTAATCTAATATGACTATATTTTGTTAGGTACATGGTTGAAGGGAATATTTTGAAAAAAGCAATTTTATGAAAATGAATAATTATTTATCTGATGAGATGGTAGATAAATTTAAAATACTTATTTTATATGCACTTAAAGATATAACTGTAGTAGATATAAGAAAAATCATATTAGAAAAAACATTTGGTAAATATTACATGACTAGAGTAAGTTATATACCACACATACCTAACTATTCTTACAAATACATGGAAAATAAAGATATAAAATATCAATTTTAGAAAATAGACCATTTAGACTACCTTAAAGTTTTAATCTTATATATACTTAAAGACATAGAAATTAAAGATATTAAGAAAATAATATTAGAAGAAGTAATAAACTACGAAATTGAAACAATAAATGCGTTGGAACAGATATACGAAGACATTTACCCAGAAGGATATTATTCAGATCAAGACTGTGGATGTTAGAATATATAAAGAAAATTAGAGAAAGGCAAAATTGGATATATGAAGAAGTTAATTACAGAAATCAACTTGAAATAGAGAAAAAACAACTAGAAGAAAAATTACTTAAAATAAATTTAACCTTAGAAAAGGAAAGTACAAGTAATAATTTATTTAATACATACGAAAAATTATTTAATACAGATGGAAAATTAGTTATACATGAACAACAAATACTAACTAGTCAGATAAAAAATATAAACCTACGCATTGAATATAGCAAAGTTAGAATAAAATACTACACAGAAATTGCTAAAATTTCAATAGGATAAAATAAATTAATGGATACATCTTACGAAAAGAATAAATCATTAAAAGAAATAGAAACTCAACTATATAGTCTATACCAAGAATATAAAAAATTACATATTACTAACGAGGATCCTAAAACACTAGATAATCTAATCACGACAATATCTAATTTAGAATATGAATTAATAAAACATCTTAAATCAAGAAGATAAAAATGAATATTATTCCAATCAATAATATTTATTATAAAAATAAATACCTACGTATTTATTATCTAGTTGAATCTACGCACCTAATCCGCACCCCCCTACAAATGCAGTCTAGAAAGTTATAATTTTTATTAACTATTTGTTTTGGTGTCCATTTGTCATATTCATTCTTTAGATTATATCTTTTAAACTTTAGATTGGAGAAAATTAAAGAATACTACTGGCGCTTTTGGTGGAGTTGAAAAGTTGTTGAAGAATTAAAAATATACCTGTTGATAATTGAACGTTTAGGCTAGATATAACCACTGTAAATTATTATTATAGGTATTAAAATACCATAAAGTATATTTGGAGTCATTTGAATTTAATTAGGAGAAACTTTTAAAAAAAACGTGTTGATAAAATTCTTATACAACAAGTTGTAGTCATCTGCATGAGATTTGTAGCCAATTCAATTTTGGAGATATGTCACGATTTGTGTTTATAATTTTGGTGGTCCATCGAAATTTGTCACGAGCCGTATTTCCAAAATCTAATGATTTTCTAAGACTTCAAATTTGATGATAAATAGTTTTATGCCCTCAAAAAATTATCTATTAATTTTACTTGGCACTTCTCTCGTTAAAACTAAGCTAGGGATTAGCTATACGTAAAATTCCTAGCAAAATCATCATCCTTGGAGGAAAATTTAGCACCCATATTGGTTTACAAAATAATTATCCTAAAATTTCTCTAGAAAAATTACTTTATTTGATTAAATTTTGAGACTAAATATGTTTCTTGGAAATAGGACACTTCTAGCTTAATTTGTCGGTAATGATACATATCAGAGAAATTTGAGTTCTCTAGCTCAAATTCATAGCATGTTCTCAAGTAGTGTTTAAGATTCTGACAATTTATTTAGATTCTGCTAATCTATTCTTGCAACTTTTATAAGAGAATCAAAGTCTGAATGATGATAGTGAACATTCTATTTGTGCAGACCACAATTCCTGTGCAAACCGCAATTTTATTTGTGGTTTGCACAAATAGAATGTTCATTATCGTCATTCATATTTTGATTTTTTTCTAAAAAATGATGGACTATATTAGCAAAATCTAGATGAATTTTCATGATCTCAAACACTATTACAGAACATGCTATGAATTTTAGCTAGAAAACTCGGATTTCTCTAATATACATCGCCAGTGAAAATTTATACTAAAAGTGTCTTATTCCTTAAAAACATACTTCATCTCATAATTTAGTCAAATAAAGGTATTTTTATAGAGAAATTTTAGGTTGATTTTTTTGTGAGAAGAACCAATATTGGCGCTAAATTTTTCCTCCAAGGATTATAGTTTAACTTGGAATGTTACGTATAGCTAATCCCTAGCTAAGTTTTAACGAGAGAATGCTGAAAAATATGTTTCAAGAATACAATTAAAAATATACGAAGATCGAAAATAGGATTGGAGGCTTGAAACACATGCGAAACATTTTCCTAAAAAAGATATTTGCTCACTCTCTTCAACGAGATTGCTATGGGATTCTATGCAAATAGTTTTAGTGGATATGACAAGCCTTTAAATTTCTGCACCCTATTGGAAAGCAAGAACTTGAACTTGATCTTTTTGGAGAAGAAAGAAACTTTGGAAAAAGTTATATCTTTATAAAGTTTTTCAGCAAAGTTACGTTAGAAATAGGAGGAGGTTGAATTTAAATAGAACAGGTGGAAACCATACAATAAAAGGAAACACCCTTTCTTTCAAAAGACACAAATTGAAAGGACACACCCTTTCATTAAAAGACATCTTTTCATCAAAAGACACTTCATTAAAAAGACACCTCTTACAATTAATAATTTAATTTAAATAAAAATTCAACAATCCTCCACTTGTTTAAATATAAATTAGGACTAAAAAATTAAGTCATGTTCACGCACAAAGTAATTTATCTTTCGATTTGAACATCACCTTAGTGCAATGTCACAAGACGAAATCAAAATTTCACGTAGCATAATAGCTTTGAAAGTGTTATTCCTTGTGATAACATTAGTGACATTACATATATAAATATTTCATTCCTACTTTTCACTCAAACATGTTTAGCACTTTTATGGCCATGTGCTATCCAAGATTCATGAATATTTATGAGAGCAACTCCAACTCCATATCAAAGCGGCACTACTTCTATGTTCATATAGGTGAAGTTCTTCCAGTGTCTTTGCATATTTGAGACACTTGTTCCACGAACTGAACCTCATTAAGAGTATTAGAACTTAACCCTCCAAACTATGACAACCAATATTAGTACATCTCTTACTTAAAATACTGAAACATCCACATATCAATAACTTGTTGTTAACCTTTGAACCTATAACTATTTATTTTATAGTGCTAGGTAGGATTTCCATTATTGGTGGACTTAATTAAGGAGTTTTTATATAATCATACTTTAAGATGTATTCAACAACTTTCTATTAATAAATTTAGCAAATATTAGTCAAATTCATTTGACTCCGTAAATGTGATTGAAGTTATAATTCCATCTTGATTTACCTTCTCACATAATCATGTCAATAAACTTATACGTTTTGACTTCTCATTAGATAATGTCTATATACTCGAGCTAGAGCGGTTTGACTATCACAAAATTGAGCTCATATTTTGCAAAATCAATGAATTCTCTTAATAATCCCTCAACCACTCAACTCCTTAGTTTTCTTGCTTTTACTAATGGAAATCTATTTCTTGGTTTCAAGAATTGTACCTCCTTGCAAGGTAACATCCGTCAGGTGATAAAATTATTTTTTTCACATATTTGATACGAAATTGTATCGATATATTCTTATAAAATAATATCAAACTTAAGAGTTTCGTTGCACTTTAGTTCTATAAAGAAAACTAAGAACTTGACTACTGACCCTTCCAATAGTGCTTGCTTACACAACTTAAGCAACAATGTATTACTATTATTAGAAAATTCGATCTTGCACCAAATGGGGTATATATTGACCTTTTTTATGTTAAGTGACTAATTAACTTATTAAGCACTATTTCAAAATAATGAGATTAACTCAATAGTCACCCCCACAATTTTGTTTAATCTTGATACCCAACTTAGTACCAATTTCTCCAAGGTCCTCCATTTAAAATGTGTAAATAAAACCTCTTAGGATTTCTTTCAATCAGAATATGGGTAAATTATCACACAAAATGACAATATTCATTAAGAATTCTAAAGTGAATCCATATTGACTATCTCAAATAGTGCTCTTCAAATATATATTAAATAATTTTAAGTCTACTATTGACTTATAATCACATGCTTAATGTCCCCACACTTTAAACATATCCAGTGATTTTCATATCATATATAGAGAAAACTCAATTCACTAACTCATACTCTCTAAATCTCAGATTCAGTTATAACAACTTTCAAATATAGACACACACTTGTAAAAAATATAATATTTCATATCATTTTTATTAAATTCCACATGTGATCCTTATGCAAGAATAACAATCCACAATGATTACACAAGAAAATATTATTATTAATTATCATGCATTTGAAGATCATCACAAAAATATCATCCACCCTAATATTTTTGAAAATAAATTCACAAAATCACAAAGGGTAAAACTTTATAAATAAATTTTAAGTAGAGTTAAGAAAGTAGAAACTGACACTTTATCTTTGATTCATGGATTTAGAGTTGTCTTTGTGAAAATATTAAAGTAGACTTTTGAAAGAATAGATTTCTAGTTAAGTTTCTAGAATAGTTTAGTGTAGTATCTTGAATAAACATCTTGTAGAATTATCTAGGTATTTTAGAGTAGTGGTAGAAGATAAAGATGACTAGATTTTTATCTTGAATAATCTAGATATTATAGAGTAGTAGAAGATAAACATCACTAGATTTTTCTTGTAGAAGTATCTCAAAGTTTTTATAGAATCATCCATGAACAAGTATAAATAGGGATGGCATTGTACATTAGTAACTATAAAAAATCCAACAAAAAATACAATTCAATACAAGAAGTCTTCTTCCATAACAAAGTCTTTCTTTCTAGCTTCCTCTTCCTAGTTGAATCTTTCGATCTTAGTTAATGATCTTAGGCTAGTAGAAGGCTTTCTAAATAAACCTTTCTTCTGTGAATGGATTTTAGTGGTTACGTTAATGGATTGGTATTATAGCCAAAGTCATAGATTGACTTGTGTTTATTTCAAGATCGGGTTTGTGATTGATTTAACTAGATTGTACGAATGGATTTTAGTGGTTACGTTAATGGATTGGGAATGAAGTTGTTGAATCAGTTTATTTATAAGGTATGGAAGACTTGTATAAAATCATAACTTGTGGGAGAAAATTTGTTGGATGTTATTAACAGGAGTAACACAAGTCCTCCAAATGATGGACCGGAGAATAGTAGTGCATACAAGAAGTGGAAGCATATTAATGCGAAGGCAGAGTTCATTCTGAAGAGGTCTATCTCCTCCAATTTACTTGACCATATTATAAGTTGTAAATCAGATCATGATATTTGGAGGACCCTCGACCAGTTGTACACCAAGAAGAATAAATCTCGGCTACAAAAATTGGAGAATGAATTGGCGAACACCATTCAACGTAATCTTTCTATTGCAGAGTACTTTTTAAAGATTAAGAACTTATGTTCTGACATTTTTTATTGAATATGGTTGAGGCTATCTTTGAAGCACGAATGAGAAGAATTATCATTCGTGGTTTGAAACCAAAATATATTCCCTTTGTGACATCAATTCAGGGATGGGCTCAACAACTATCCTTGGAGGAATTTGAGAACTTATTGTCGTCACAGGAGTTACTAGACAAACAATTGGCTGGTGAATTTGTGAATGAAAGAAAAGAAAATGCTCTTGTAACTGATAAGAGGAATGTTAAAGGAAAAGCAAGATATATGCCACACTCTCGATTCTAAAGTGGTTCAAGCTCGCCCTGAAAGAAGTATAAGTCTTTTAACAATCATAATAAGAAACCTCTCAGATGTTATTGGTGTGGAAAAGTAGGACACATAAGAAGATATTGCCGAGCCACGGAGAGCAACATAGTTCATACTGAAAAAGTTGTTGAAGAAGAAAAAGGCTCGGAAAGATACTTAGAAGCTGAGAGTCAAGCAATAAATGCCTTGGATTTCATAAATTTGGAAAGAGATTGGAGAGATATAATTCAATCCATCTTGAGGAGAAAAAAGGCACTGATACGAAGAAAGATGATAAGGAAGAATTTTATACTGGAGATGTGGCAGCTGCGATCAAGAAAATCAAAGAAGCAAATCATGGCAATAAAAGTCTAGACATGAAGGATATTGAAGTACATTTTGAGCAGACAGTGTCTGAAACTCTATATGCCAGTGATGGCGTTTTCAAAGAAAGCATTAAGGGAGTTGGAATGGAAGTTGAAGTCTCCGATCAATCATCTATCATATTAAAGTCAATCACTGCTTAGAGAACATATTATAAGTTGATAAAGAAGCTAAAGATCAATTAGATGAAGATGCTGAAATTGAAGCCCCAATTTTAGATGGACAACACATAATATGATTGAAGAGCTAGAAACGAAATCTAGTGGTGGATCCTATTATGATACTAATTCATCACAAATAATTGATGGTCAAATCATCATCGAATCAAATGAGGAGTTTGATACAAATGAAATATACTTGTGTTATGGAGTCCCTTCAGAAAGAGTAAGTACTAAAATCTTAAAAGCTAGAGTTCCACACTTTTCCATCACATATGTGTCTCCAGATAATGAAGTTGTGCAGGAGTTGAGATAAAGGGGGAGCTCAAGAACTCAACATCATAAAACTCGACAAGGAAAAATCGATAATGGGAAATCTTCATCATTGGAAGAAGAAAGAAGAGTCTGGAAAAAACTGATAAGAGTTTCACCAAGGCATGGTTCAAAGCTTCGTTTGAGTTCTTCTGCGACAAGTTCAAGGTATCTCCAAAAAATCATTTTAAGGGAGAGTGTGAAAATATTAAAGTAGATTTTGGAAGAATAGATTTCTAGTTAAGTTTCTAGAATAGTCTAGTGTAGTATCTTGAATACACATCTATAGAATTATCTAGATATTTTAGAGTAGTGGTAGAAGATAAAGATGACTAGATTTTTATCTTGAATAATCTAGATATTATAGAGTAGTAGAAGATAAATATCAATAGATTTTTCTTGTAGTTGTATCTAGAAGTTTTTCTAGAACCATCCATGAAAAAGTATAAATAGGGATGGTCTTGTACATTTGTAACTATAAAAAAATAAACCAAAAAGACAATTCAATTCAAGAAGCCTTCTTCCATAACAAAGCCTTTCTTTCTAGCTTCCTCTTCTTAGTTGAATCTTCCAATCTTATTTAACGATCTTGGGATTGTAGAAGGTTTTCTAAATATACCTTTCTTTTGCTATTCTCCACAGTCTTTGTGAAGCCCTTGATGGAAACTCTTTATTTGAACTTCTTTCAATTTTCTTTTATTGATCCATATCAAAGTAATTACCGTTGCTTGGAAGTTGGAACTGGTGCATGGTGGTAGCACTGTTTGACTTCATTTTGTTATCGGAGTACTTCTTTAACACTAGAATCTCCTTACCATGTGCCAGATGAGATCTTCTATACTTGACACATAATCTCCTTGTCATAAAAGATTTCACGAAACTCTGAAAGTCATTGTTATAGCCTCTTTACCCTGCACGAGCAGTCAACTAATTGGTTGTAATTTTCAGAATATAAAAAGGTTAGGAGTCAACTCCCTCTTTTCAAATAGGTTAATAGTATAACAACACTTTGAACTTCTGTTTTTTCTTTTTGCTATATACCTCATGTCATGTTTCAAAATAACCCCTAGGCATGACTGTCTCCCAACAACACCACTTGTCGGGAGAACCAATTTTCTATAACAACTAAATATCTTCAAACACTGAGATGAAAAGATATATAACTCCACATACACGAAATAATCATTAGCGCAGGGTAATTATCCAACAAGATACCACAGAGCAATTTATGAAAATGATAATAGTTTAGATAACAAATCTCTAACCTAAGTCCCATACTAAGTTAATGGAGCATCTAAACAGAATTATATGAGTTCAACTATTGGGCATGCAAACCCAACGAAAGGAAATTTAAGCTAAAAATAACTAAAGATGAATGACAGTATTTGCAGGTATGTAAGTAAGGAGTGATCTATATAAATATAAGCCAGTAAGATCCTCGACCCGCTGCTTTAATACCCCTGGGACAAGTGTTAGAAAATACAAATACACAAATAATATGTACATAATATCTCTCATAAAGTAACGTCAATATGATCCATAGGAAGTTCAGAAATGTCACTCTATATCTCAACAAAACTCATTCTCATGACTTCTCATAAATGACATTGAAGGTGATTGGCTTAACACCCCGACATGTCCACGGTAGCATATATAAATGCCTAAAAAGTCTACTACGGTAGCATGTACAAGCCCCTAACATATTACTGTAGCATAGGTAATGCCCCTAACATATTATGGCAGCATAAACAATGCCCCTAACATATTACGACAACATAAGTAATGCCCCTAACATATTATGACAGCTATGTATCCCCCTAGAGACTATACCGACAACAAATAAAATATATTCAACGCCCCAACCTCACCTCACATTTTCACCTCTAAACAATTCTCAATACACTTCCCGAAATACATATCCACAGCTAGTCAAAGGCCACAAATTCTACCAAGTTCACGCTTGTCCTAACACATGGACTAGGCATAAAAATATAATTTTTATAAATCAGATTTGAAAAGCAAGTATCAAAGCTTAAAGTCTCACTTACCTCACTAAAGACAAGTTCCACAAACTCACTATGCGTAGAACACCAACCAAATAGGCTTCAATGGCTTCAATCTAAACAAAATATTAAATAACAATATTAATTATGCTAGTTCGGGATTAAATGTCAATATCCCCAACTTTTAAACTTAGAGCTAAACCTTAATATCTCACACTGTTATATTGAATTAAAAATAATCCAACAAGAGGAAGCTTCCAAAACAAAACTTTAATTTCAAAATACTGGTCAACAATTTCATCACTACTCAATCCTTACGCACCATAAATATTTCCTATTTGATAGTTTTTTTTAAGGAAATAGTAGTAGTAACTTGTAACAACACTTATCAGGGAAATATTGGTTTTGTACATGATGCCACCATTTGATTCTTACTTCTTCTATATCTATATTTCTACTAAGTAATCAAGATCAACCAACCATTATCCTTAAGCTAGTACGAGACTACCACCTACCATGAAGAAGATCAAACATACATAAGTTACTGCAGAAGATTACTACCCACCAAGAAAAAGATAAAACATATATTAGTTACTGCTTTGCCAGAATTCTATGTCAAAACTACAAACAAATTCATTTCTTATCACTTTAAGAAGATGCCTACCAACACCGTGTAGATTTTCTCTGTTTATCTCTTTCCCTTTTTATGCTGTTTTGCTTTCTATTTTTCCCAAGGATAAAAAATCATTTATATAGTCCTAGTACCGTGAAACTGAAAAGCTTTTGGATTGCCCCCTCTTTAATTCCTTAATTATTATTATTATTAATTGGTTATAATTACCAATTAACCCTTCATCAAATGAAAATAATAAGTTGGCTATTACAATCTCCCACACTGAAAATAACGTTCGTCCTCGAACGGGTCTTGAATCATACATAAAATGTCATATAAGTGAGGATATCTAACTCGCATGTCCTCCTCGAACTCCCAAGTAGCTTCCTCGATTGGATGATTACTCCATAATACCTTGATTGAAGCTATCTTTTTTGACCTTAACTATTGCACTTGCCTATCAAGAATAGATATCGGGCTTTCCTCATAAGTCAGATTCTCATCAAGCTCTACATCCTATGGATGAATCTTATGGCTATCATCACGGACGTACCGTCTGAGAATAGACACATAAAACACAGGATAAACTAAAGATAATCTCGGAGGTAAGGGAAGCCTATACGCCACCAATCCAATTCAATCTAAAATCTCATAAGGACAATGTATCTAGGACTTAGCTTACCTTTCCGGCCAAATCTCATAACTCCTTTCATGGTAGAAACTTTCAAAAAAACTTTTTTTTGTTTTTTCAAACTCCAAATCACGGACCCTTTTATCTGCATAGGACTTTTGCCTGCTTTGTGACGTCTTAAGTCAGTTTTGTATCACTGCAACCTTCTCCAATGCTTACTGAATTAAATCTGCACCTAATAACTGAGTTTCACAGGGCTAAAACCAGCCAACTGGTGAACAACACTAGAGACAATATAGATCCTCATATGGTGCCATTTGAATGCTCGACTGGTATCTATAATTATAAGAAAACTCTGCCAAAGGCAGCTGATCATCTCAATGGACACCAAAATCAATCGCGCAAGCTCTAAGCATATCCTCCAAGATCTGAATAACTAGCTCAGACTGCCCGTCAGACTGTAGATGTAAAGTTGTACTCAACTCAACTTGCGAACCCAATGATTTCTGAAAAGATCTCCAGAACTCAGCAGTGAACTGTGCACCTCGATTATATATGATTTAGATAGGCACACCATAAAGCCAAACTATCTCCCGAAGGTAAATTTCTGCTAACTGCATAGCGCTATAAGTAATCCGAAATGGTATGAAATGGGCTGATTTTTTAAGTCTATCCAATATCACCCAAAACGAGTCGTGCTTCCTGAAAGTATTTGGCAACCCTACAACGAAATCCATAGTAATCCTTTCCCACTTCCACTCCGAAATAATCAATTTTTATATCACTCCGCCAGGTTTTTGATGTTTATATTGACCTGCTTAAAATTTAAGCAACTAGTAACATGCTTCAAACTATCAACTTTCATACCTTTCCACCAGTACAACCCGCACAAGTCTTGATACATTTTTGTAGCACCAGGATGGATAGAATATCATGAGCTGTGAGCTTCTTCAAGAATTAGCTGCCTCATGTCATCCACAATGGGAACACATAATCTTCTATGACGACGTAGCACACCTTCACCATCAATAGAAAAAAACTTAACACCGCTATTCTGCACTCGATCTCGAAGCCCAACAAGGTAGGGATCATCATATTGATAAGTTTTAACTTGCCCATCTAAGGACGACTGAACCACCATAACTGCAAGTAACTTTCCAGGCACTGTATGGTCAATTTGAACTCCTTGATGGGCTAAATACTGAATATCCATAACCATAGGTCGTTTTTTGAAAGAAAATTGGGCCAAGCTACCCATAGACTTCCTACTCAAGGCGTCTTCTACTACATTAACCTTCCTAGGATGATACAAGATAGTGAGATATAATCTTTAAGTAACTCTAACCACTATCGTTGTCTCAGATTCAGATCTCTTTGCTTGAATAAGTACTACAGGCTCTTGTGATCAGTATAGATTTCACACGGCTCACCATAAAGATAATTACACCAGATCTTGAGTGCAAATACAACTGCAGCCAATTCCAAGTCGTGAGTTGGATAATTCTTCTCATGGACCTTTAGCTATCGAGAAACATATGCCACCACTTTACTATTTTTCCTTAAAACCCAACCCAACCCAATTTGAGATGCATCACAATAAATAGTGAAACCACCCTCTGTCGCAGGTAAGGTCAAGATCGAAGCCGAAATCAACGTTGTCTTTAATTTTGGAAAACTTTCTTCACATTCATCTGACCATTGAAACACCACACCTTTTTGAGTTAAGAGCGTCAATGAAGAAGCTACCTTCAAGAAACCCTCTACAAACCTCCTATAATAATTATCAATCCCAAAGAAGCTACGTATCTTTGTAATAGTACTAGGTTGAGGCCAATCTCGAACTGCTTCAATCTTTTTTGTATCAACATGAATCCCATCTCCTATCACCGCATTCCCCAAAAATAAAATCGTGCCCAACAAAAAATCACACTTTGAGAACTTGGCATAAAGCTTGTGATCTCTAAGTGTCTGCATCACAACTCTCAAGTGTTGTTCATGTTCCACCTCACTCCGAGAGTAAACCAAAATGTCATCAATGAACATAATAACAAATTAGTCTAAATACTGATTGAATACCCTGTTCACGAGGTCCATAAAAGCTGTAGGTTCACTAATCAGCCCAAAAGACATCACTAAAATTTCAAAATATGCATACCTGGTCCGAAAATCCATATTAGTAATATCTTCGACCTTGACTCTTAGCTGATGATAACCTGATCTCAAGTCAATTTTAGAAAAGTTAGTAGCACCCTATAACTGATCGAATAGATCATCAATTCGGGGCAAGGGATACTTATTCTTGATTGTTACCTTATTTAACTACTATAGTCAATGCACATTCTCATCGTGCCATCTTTTTTTTTCACAAATAACACAGGTGCACCCCAAGGTGACACATTAGGCCTGATGAATCTCTTATCAAGAAATTCCTGAAGTTGAACCTTTAATTCCCCCAACTCAGCAGGAGCCATACGGTAATGTGGAATTGAGATAGGTTGAGTTCCTAGAACTAAATAAATGTTGAACTCAATTTCCCTCATCGGAGTTAACCCGGGAAAATCATTTGGAAACACATGAATAAACTCTCGAACAAAGGAAACATTATTTATAGAAACTTTATCTGCTTGAGTGTCATAAACGGTAGCAATAAAACCCAAAAAACCATGGTTAATCATTCAGCGGGCTTTTACATAGGATATTATCTTCCCTTGAGTCACATGAGTTATACCTTTCCACACTAAAGGTGGTTCTCCAGGAATATCAAAATGTATAAGCTTAGCATAACAATGAACTAAAGCGTAATATGACGCCAACCAATTCATACACATAATCACATCAAAATTAGTCATTGGCCACACAAGTAGATCCACTATGGCGTCCTTACCCTGAATAGATATCACACAATCTATATAAACTCTATTCGCTGATAAGATCTCCCCTATTGGGGTCCTAATGATATATGGCTCTTTAAGAGTCTCAATCCTTCTCTATAAGAATAAAGCAAAAGATGGGGACACATATGAGTACGTAGAACCAGGATATAAAAGAGTAAGCCTCATGAGAGTTTACAGTGATAATACTTGTGACCACTGCATTAGATGCCTCGATGTACGATCTAGCCATAGAAAAGAATCTCAGTGGTCCTCCTGTTGTCTGAGAACCCTAATCACTCTATCGATCTTATCCACGAGTACCTTGTGGAGCGATCCTAGCTGGCTGAGTGTAAGCATGAGTACCTGCAACATCTCACTACACCTGAGGAGTAGCTTGACTAAACCTAGAATCCCCCTTAGGGCAAAATTTAGCAATGTGCCCTCTTTTAGAAAAAGTATAACAAGGACCGCCAACTACAAAACAACATCCACTATGATTTCTGCCACAATTAGAACATTTGAAACGCTGTCCTGACTGAAAAAAATAGATACCATTCCTCTGTATCTGTTGTAGCTGTCCCTGTTTAGCTGGATAACTATTCCTTACAGATTGGCCCACTGACTCAGACTGTATAGGCCTAGAATGTCCATGATCAAAACCACTCTTGCTTCCAGACAGAGCACCACTAAACCCACCCGAGTTACATGCCTTCTTGTTTTCTCGATTAATTCTTTCCATCTCATAATAGGACTCAGAATGGACAGTAGTGTCAAACACATAAGAATAGGATCCATTACGCATATTGCGTATCACTGGACCACAGTAATGATCCTTAAGTACATCCAGAAATCTTATTACTTTCTCCCTCTGATCTGCAAGTAAAGATGGAACATACCTGGAAAACTCAGTAAACTTAGCTTTGTACTCAGTGACTGACATGGATCCCTGTCATAACTCATTAAACTGGAGTCTTATGTGATCTTTTTTGCTCAAGGGAATAAATCTATCAAAGAACATAGCTGAAAACTCTGACCAAGTGATTGGTGGTAGCCCTGCTTGTCTACCCCTCAAAATGGAAGTCCACCAAGCCTCAGGAGACCCTGAGAATAGAAAAGTAGTAAATTCTACACCACGAGTCTTCTTCAGTCCCAAAAGAGTAAGTATATTCTCGCAACGATCTAAAATCTTTTTAGGCTCAATAGAAGATGGTGTAGCATCAAACTCGGGTGGCTTAAGATCCATGAAATTCTTTAGATCCTTGGGTTGTCCTACAACTGCAATCGAATGATCAACTGGTAGAGGTGCCTGAGAGGTTGCAACAGTCAACTAAACTTGTGCTTGCATCTGTGAAGTAGCTTGAGGAGCTAGAGTTCGACCCTGATTAGACACCAATGCCTCAAGTACATTCAACATTCTAATCACTACGTCTGTAGGCAATGTAATAGTAGGTTCAACAACTGGCATTATAGCAGGAGTATCTCGATCAAGCTGGTCCTGCGCTCGCTCAGAAGCCACAACTTGGGTCCGGCCCCCATTCCCAACTCCAGGCTGAGCACCGGTTTGCATCTTTGTTCGAGGCATAGTTGGATGAGACCCAACTCGATCACCAAAACATGTAGGATCATGTCCAGCACCATGTCCAACAGGTGCATTAGATCGACTAGCAGAGGAAGAAGCACATCTCTTAACCATCTATGAAACAATATTTAAAGGTTAGACTTAATTCAACTCAACGCACGAATAATGAATAAAAAAGGGAAACTTCCTAGATGTTCCGTAGCCTCAAGTTCATAAGTATGGGTGCCTACATACCCCTGAACAAGAATCTACTAAACACTGCTCCATGACCCGAGACCTAAATCCTACGCATTGATACCAACTTTGTCATATCCCAAAATAACCCCTAGCGTGACTGGCTCCTAACAACACCACTTATCGGGAGAACTAATTTTCTATACAACAACAATATCTACAAACACTGAGATGAAAAGATATATAACTCCATATGCATGAAATAATCATTAACGCAGGGTAATTATCCAACAAGATACCGCATAACGATTTATGAAAATGACAATAGTTTAGATAACAAATTTCTAACCCAAGTCCCACACTAAGTTCATGGAGCATCTAAACAGAATTACATGAGTTCAAATATTAAGCAAGCAAGCCCAACGAAAGGAAATATAAGCTAAAAGTAACTAAAGATTAATGATAGGCTTCACAAACAATGCGAAGGATCACCTCAGTGACATAATCCACACGTAAAGACAGTCAGCCGCGAGCATCTCTCTCCACAATCGTATCTGCAGGTATGTAAGTAAGGAGTGAGCTATATAAATATAACCCAATAAAATCCTCAAACCGCTACTTTAATACCCCTGGAACAAGTGTTAGAAAATATAAAATACATAAATAATATGTACATAATATCTCTCATAAAGTAATGTCAATATGAACAAAAGAAAGATAAAAAATGTCACTCTATATCTCAACTCAATAAATTCTCATGATTTATCATAAATGGCAGTGAAGGTGATTGATATAATACCCTGACAAGTCCACAACAACATATATAAATGCCCAAAAAGTCTACTACGGCAGCATGTACAAGTCCCTAACATATTACGGCAGCATAGGTAATGCCCCTAACATAATACGACATCATAAGTAATGCCCCTAACATATTACGACAACATAAGTAATTCCCCTAACATATTACGACAACTATGTAAGCCCCTAGAGACTAAAATGTTAGCGAAGAAAATATATTCAATGCCCCAACCTCACCTCACATTTTCACCTCTAAATAATTCTCAATACACTTCCCAAAATACATATCCACAGCTAGTCAAAGGCCACAAATTCTACCAAGTTCACGCTTGTGCCAACACATGGACTAGGCAGAAAAATATAATTTTTATAAATCAGATTTGAAAAGCAAGCATCAAAGCTTAAAGTCACACTTACCTCGCTAAAGACAAGTTCCACAACCTCAAAATATATAGAACACCAACCAAATATCCTTCAATGGCTTCAATCTAAACAAAATATAAAATAACAATATTAATTATTCTAGTTCGGGATTAAATCTCAGTATCCCTAACTTTTAAACTTAGAGCTAAACCTTAATATCTCACAATGTTATATTGAATTAAGAATAATCCAACAAGAGGAAGCTTCCAAAGCAAAACTTTAATTTCAAAATACTGCTCAACAATTTCATCACTACTCAATCCTTACGCACCATAAATATTCCCTATTTGATAGTTTGTTTAAGGAAATAGTAGTAGCAATTTATAACAACACTTATGAGGGAAATATTTGTTTTGTACATGATGCCAATGTCTGATTCTTACTTCTTCTATATCTATTTTTCTACTAAGTAATCAAGATCAACCAACCTTTATCCTTATGCTAGTAGGAGACTACTACATACCATGAAGAAGATCAAACATACATTAGTTACTGCAGTAGACTACTACCCACCATGAAGAAGATAAAACATATATTAGTTACTGCTTTGCTAGAATTCTATGCCAAAACTACAAACAAATTCATACCTTATCACTTTAAGAAGATACCTGCCAACACTGTGTAGATACTTTCTGTTTATCTCTTTTCCTTTTTTTACGCTGTTTTGGTTTCTATTTTTCCAAGGATAAAAGATCATAGATATAATCCTAGTACCATGAAATTGAAAAGCTTTTGGCTTGCCCCCTCTTTAATTCCATAATTACTATTATTGATTGGTTATAATTACCAATTAACCCTTTATTAAAAGAAAATAATAAGTTGGCTATTACACCTCTTCTTTTAAAATTTTTGAAACTTCCTTTGCCTATGTACTAACTCACGATGATTTTATTGAAATCCTGTACTTCAACGTTTGGGGAAATATATGAGATTTCAAGTCCTTAGGATTTTGTTGTGTCAATCAACAAGGATGGATAATCGCCTGTAATACCAGACAACGATTGCAGATAGTTCCACCATAGTAAACCTTCCAACTAACTACCGCATCCAAAATTCATGTCTTTCCCTTTTCTCAACCAGGGACCATTTATTCTTCATAATGAAATATCATTGTAAGATTATTGGAAAATATGTTCCAAGAACACAATTAAAAATATACGAAAAAGAATACAAAGATGAAGATTAACAATCTGAACATCGAACACCGGATTAGAGGCTTGGAACACATGCGAAATGCTTTCCTAAAAATGATATTTTCTCCCTCTCCTCAATGAGATTGCTATGGGATTCTACGCAAATAGTTTTAGTAGATATGACAAGCCTTTGAATTTCTCCACCAAGCAAATAGTGTAGATAATCCTATTAAAAAACAAGAACTTGAACTTGATCTTCATGGAGAAGAAAGAAACTTTGGGAAAACATATATCTCTGTAAAATATTTCAGCAAAGTTACGTTAGAAATAGGATGATGTCCTATTTAAATAGAATAGGTGAAAATCATACAATGAAAGGACACACCTTTTCTTTCAAAATACACAAATTGAAAGGACACACCCTTTCATTAAAAGACATCTTTTCATCAAAAGACACTTCATTAAAAAGACACCTCTTACAATTAATAATTTAACTTAAATCAAAATCCAACAGAGAAGTGCCTAGCTAAATCAATTGCTAACTTTTTTGAGGAATACGAATATTAATTGTCAAACCTTAAGTCATAATAAATTTCCAGAATTCAAAAACACTTGGATCATCACAAATTTCAATGGATTGCGAGAATTGTAACCACAAATCTTGATAGATCTCCATAATTGAATTGACTACAAATCCTTTATTGATTTCTCATGACCCAGGTAATTGGATACTGCAGGCCCCAACTCTATTCTACTCAGATTGAAAAACCCATATCACCCAACAAAAAATATGCGAAAGACAATTACGAAAATCATTAAACATTAACTAATACCTCAAAATGAATCAACCGTCTAGATGAAAAAATAAAATTACAAACTTTACAAATCCAAAATAAATACACCTACTTTTGTGTTTTTCTATTTAGTGTAAATAGACACCAAGAGTGTAAAATAATACTATAAAATAGAATTACCCAAAATTATATTTTAAGTAACTTGTTTGTGTATGAGATACATCAAATATAATTAATCATTAGTATAATTTAATTTATTATAGCAGATTAATTATTTCTTATTATCAATTCTATTAAATAAAATTACATGTAATTAGATTAAGTAATCTGCTTGTGGACAGGCTACACAAAATCAAGTAGCATTAGTAGTAGGAATTGATGTGAACAATTTTAAATATGACTGATCACAATTTGGAAACACATTGAACTAAAGTCTAAAATGTTTACATTATTTTGCATTATTTTGCAAATTTACATCTTAATTATGTAATCTTATACTGAATCTTTATTAGGAAAATAATTTAGTGTCATATACCTTCCAAATTTAATATCAAAACAACCCAATCAATTTCTATCCACTTTTACTCAACACTATAAAAATTCTTCAAACAGACTTTTCTATTTTTATTTATTTGTAAGAGGAAATTTCATGGATAATTTCATCTCATCAAAAGGGCAGAAATATGGACATCAACTCCCTGCCAGTTGTAGATCTGCAAAACCCATGACAGATCATTAAGGTCATCATAGATTTTGAGCAGTCCATTTAGAAATTATTGAGTTGTCTCATCTTTTTCCATAGGTTTAGCAACACAGTAATTCCTTTCTCTAGACTATATTTCTTGTTGACTGCATAATTCCAAATCTCTGAGATGATGTATCTTCCACTCGGGTTGTAATCGTTAATCTATGTCAAAGCTGTTGTGGCTGCTTTGTAAACTTCCTCATTATAATTTTTCTCTAAGTCTTTCAGCTTTTCATTTTTATCATCCATCACTTTCTAAGATTTCTCATTAACCATAAAGACTTTGATGGGATGCCATCCAGGGTCTCTAATGTATTCCTCCCACTACGAGCATAACTCTGTAGCTCTTTTATCTGCTTCTAACACATTATAGTTCCTCTTCATTGCTTCACAGAATAGTTTATTATCGAGCTCACCCATTCTCCTAACAACAATTGGAAAAAACTCTTGAGAACTCCTTTAATCCTTAAGCAACTCTTTTTGAGTCTTATACATCTCATTATTAATGTTTCTTTCCTTCACTATCAGAGTTTGATTTAGTGTTTCCAAACCATCGTATTCTTCTTCCTTCTCTCTTAAACTTTTAAGGAGTATGTCCACCTTTTACAAAACTTCTTGATCACCTTTATCTTTAATATGTTTCATCATGTTCAAGGAATATGCACTTGTTTGTGAGGATTTTATCACGAGCGCTCAATTCACTATTTGTAAACAAATCCTCACAAACTAGTGCATAGTCCTTGAACGTGATGAAACATATTATAGATGAAGGTGATCAAGAAGTTTCGAAAAAGGTGGAAACACCCCTTAAAAGTTTAATAGTTAAGTAAAATGAATAAAATGATTTGGAAGCATTAAATCATACTCTGATAGTGAAGGAAAGAAATAGTAATGATGAGTTGCAAGACACTTAAAAAAAGTTGGTTACTGGCTTAAAGAAACTACCAAGAGTTTGTCCAATTGGTTTTAATAGGATGGGGGAGCTCGACAATAGACCATTCCATGAAGTAGTGAAAAGGAACTATGATGAGTCTGAAGAAGATGAAAGAGCTATGGAGTTATGTTCATTATTGGAGGAATTCCTTAGAAACCCTGGATTGCATCCCATCAAAGTCGTTATGGTTACCAGGAAACCTAAGAATGTGATAGATAATGCAAATGAAAATCTTAATGTCTTGAAGAAAAATTATGACAAGGAAGTTTATAAGGCTCTCACTGCAGCTTTTATATAGATTGACGATTATAACCCGATTAGAAGACACATCATCTTACAGCTTTAGAATTATGCAACCAATAAGAAATTTACTCTGGACGAAGGATTTATTATTTTATTAAACATGGGAAAAATAAGAGAGGACCGGATTGATGATTTCATGCTCTTTGCCATAGTTTTTAGGCAACCTCAAGAGTGGGGTGAGTGTGAAAACAACTCCAAACTCATAATAACATTTGCACATATGTCCGTCCATAATTTTTAGAAATGTTTTCTTCAGCAACATACCATACTTAACATGTTGTGCGTTTCCTTTCTCTATATGTTTGACCACGCTCTTCATCCTATAGTCAAAAAAATACTTGGAGATGTTTGCGGATGGAAACCCCTGTCTCATGATAGACTTCTCAATATATGTGATGACCTTCTTGACCTACCATAAAATTTATAGATCTATCTTGTTAAGTCCTTGATTTTGATGATTGAAAAATTAATAATTTGGGACCTATTTCCTAAAGCCTTTGTTGTATAACAAAGGCCTCTATGAATTAGAGAACAGGTTGGGCTCACCTATCACTGTCACTGTCAAGTTTCCAGCTAACACATAGTACAAGAGTTGGTGAAAATTTATTCCACCTTTTTTCCTCAACCAATGAGAATACTTCTAGGTTTTCTTAGGTTACAACATATAATGCTCATATTTCTCAACAAGAAAACCAACACTTCTATATACTCATAATTAAAGATCTTTATGAAGTGAAGCAGCGTTGTAATCAAAGGCTGAAACTATAACAGGGAACTTGTTGTTCACCGAGTTTATATTTATTTCCTTTTTATAGTTGACTCTTTGTATTTTGTTCCTAAAAGTCTGCCTACGTTTCTTATGATTGTCAGTAGGTCTGGTGTACCGTCTTGCTTTGTAATCATCTAGAGTTACGTTATTGTGTCAAAGATAGAGTTAGTTTTAAGAGTCTAGTTAGAGGTAGCTAGAAGTGGAAGCAGTAGTGTTACTGCTTGGTTTCCTTTTAATAGAGTTGTTTCTAGGAAATAAAGGATTAAGAGGTTAATCCTTGGAGTCTGTATTCAAGTGATTGCATGAATATAGTGGAGCTTGAAATCCTGGAGGCAGGTCATGATTTTTCTACCTTAAGCAAGGAGTTTCCACGTAAAAACCCAGTGTCTTTACTTTTTGTACCCCTGCACTTCTTACTGCATTTTTCTCCTAGTTCTTGTTACGTTTATGATTCTGGGAATAGTTTTCTGAGTCGAGGAGTAACCTACCCCAAAACCGTTATTTGGTATCTGAGCTAGGTTTTCCTTAATAAAGCTAACACTTTAGAGGGATCCTGAGAAATAGAGGCTTCACAAGCTACTTACACCTCAGAAGAAAATGAAACAACTCTCATTCTAAAAATATCAAGGAGTAGTTTTAAAAAAATTTGAATCTAGAAGGCAGTGCGATGAAGCAATGGGCAGTGGTACCAGTCACAAATGTGGAAAAGTGAGGCATTTTATCAAGATTTTCTTATGCACAAGGTTTAAAGAAAAGGAAAGCAGCTAGCCCATATGAAATATAATTGGAGACTAAGGCTGACAAGATTGCTAGTCAAGTGCTTATAGCTTGTTGGGATGAATAATCAAGTGACATAGATAAGCTTGAGTGAAGGAAAGACATTCCCATAATAGCAACAGACAAAAAGATGCAAGTCCCTAATTCACTTCTTGATCTAATGGAAGATACTGATAATGAGATAGATAAACCAATCACTTTTCTTGACATCAAGGAGAATCTGAAGGATTAGTCCCTCAATAAGCTGAGATCTCTTGCCTCTACAATGATTGACTCCTTAAATGAGATATTTATTGATAAAATAAATCTAAAGAATGCACTTGAAAAGTGTGAAGAAGAATTCATTGAGTTGAGTTTCCAAGTGACAGAACTCACAAGTGGAAAAAGAACACTGAAGGATGATTTGAGCACATGCAAGGAAGAAATGGTTGAACTGAGTATGCAGGTAGCTGAGAAACAATCCACTTATAAGAATATCTCATATGAAAATGATCTACTTAGTAAAAAATTAAGTGATATTACCAAGTCAGTGTCCAAAGGAAAAACAGAGGGAAGCGGTATACAATTTTAGTTGGAAGAAAAATTAGCTAAAGCTAAAGCTAACCTGGCTATTTATCTTGAGAGGTACTCTATTCTTGAAAAGGAATTGACTAGAGTAAAAACTGAGCTTTCAAAAGCACTCACATGGAGTTCTTCACCACAAGTGCTTTCTAGCTCAACCAGTCAGGATCCAAACAGTTGGAGTGGTTCAAAGTCATACTGTCAAAGTGCAAGATCTGACTACACCGTTAGGTCCACAAAGGGCAAGGACGATTACCTAAACTCATAAGGTGGAAAGGTTGGGAATCAAAGAGATATAGGTAAACTCATCACTTTAAAAGGGAAGAAAAGAAGATTATCCAACTGGACGAAAAAAGTTAATTTATAATCTATCCTCTTATTGGGAACTTAGATTAAAGTGGGTTCCCAAAATAAATGACTGATATGTAATGTAGGACAATGCAAAGGGTAGAAACAAATGAGGATATAATTAAAGATGGCTGCTCAGAACATATGTATACAAGTTTTAAAGAGTACCTATTGCATCAAGCCCTTAAAGGAAACAAAGACTCCCATGTATATACTTGTGTGCCTCTAAAATGATCATAGGGAGCTGGATGAAAAAGGACTGAGAATACAGAGCCTATCTAATCCAGTTAGACAGTGGATGCTTTATAAAATTCTCCTTGGTGTCTATGAAATGGCAGACAGGTATCCTAGATGGACATTCACACACATATCTAATTTAGTCTCATATGTTTGCAGAGAAACACCTATGTCAAGGAAGGAAAGATATGATAGGTGTTTTGAGACAACACTAAGTCAATTGAATTCTATCATTTCCTATGGACTAAGTTCTTAATTATGTTAGTATAACTTACTACTCCTAAAATAATAATCATTATTTGAATATTTAATGACTGTGACATATCACTTCCCACCCTCTCAAAAGCTGTCTCTTAAACTTTAAATTTGGCAGACGCGTCCATCTGACCGAACACATCTTATCAAAAGCCTTGAATTCTTCAAATCTCAACCATTCCCTTGCATCATGTATAGAATCAAAAATTAGATCATCTTTTCCCTAACCTCCCTTAAAAGGAAACAAAACAAATAAAACTCTCTCACATCAAATTTCATTAGTCCCCAAATCATTCAAGGATCTTTCTCCTCTCATTATTCTCAAATACCCCTTCTCCAAAAGAAGCCTTTAATTTTACCATGATTATAGAGATGGAAGATCAATGCCAGACGTCTTCCAGTACCAAACCTTCCAGTTGGGAACCTCTCTTGCCAATATTGTCTTCAAAAAGGAAAAATGACTCACTTGAAGGTACTGATGATATTGATATGGTACCTTCACCGACTCTCAATTTGTTAGGAAAAAGAAGAATAAGCAAGAAACCCACTAAGAAAGGAGACATATAAGAAAGGAACAATATTATTAGAGTAGGGTTAGGTGTAAAGAGAGATACAGATATTAAAGAATTAGAGGACGATATTGACAGCATACCCAATAATAGTGAGGATAGTGAGATTGAGAGAATGTTTTAAGGTCTAGGTGACTATGAGGATAAGTCACTTGATTCTCATACAGGAGTGAACGAAAGATAAAAGGGTATGCAATTCTAAAAAAAACTGAGGGGTTGTTAGTTATGAAACCAGTGTCCACTATTCTTGGTAAAAGAGAACAACCAGATCTAATTACTGAAAAAGAATAAGGCTCAGGCTCAAGATTGTCCAAAAGGTCAAAGTATGAGATTCTTAAGGATTAAGAAGTCCTTGGTGGAAGAGTATTCGACCCTGTTGTGGTTGATACACTAGAAAAGAGAGAGATTCTTGACAACGTGCAATTTCAAAATTGGGAACACTTATTTGCATCTGGTGTGTCATACGTATATAAGGAGAAAGTACGAATGTTTTATCATAAATTGGAAATCTCGGATGATGGCCTCTATCTGACTTCTCAAGTAAATGGTGTGACTATAAAATTGGATGAAGAGACGCTTTCTAAAATACTTAGTGTTCTAACTGAAGGAATTAAATCCACTAGGAATGAGAAAAGGTTAGCTGAGTTTCTTATTCTATGTGGTGCCATTGATGTCTTTAACATTCAAAATATCAAGGAAAGGGTTCTCAATGGGGAACATCAATTGTGCTTGAGCTGGTGATAGGGGCACTATTCCTAGGCCTGACATGGGAAGTACTCTGATAGACTCTGATCTGCATCTAATCAAGATATTATTTAAGTTCATCAAGGTTAATCTATTAGTTATAGATCAAATGAACACTATAATCCATGGAAAAGATGGAAGATATGGTCTACCCTATGGGTTCTGGATGTATTGAGTGTTTGCTCACTTCAACAATGAGTGTAGGAAGGTGAAAGCGGACTCAGTGATGGTAATGTTTGGTTTAAATCTTGATGAAAACAAATGCATTCTTAGGATAAGTAATGAAAAGTCCATGTCCTTGGTAGCTGACCTTATGGACAAACAAAAACGATTGTAGAAAGAGATAAGGACCCTCACTATTTTGCTCACTTTATGAGATACAGAGATAGTTGTGTTAAAGGAAGCTTCTAAAAAGGAGAAATAAAGTGGGAAAAATCTCAGGGAAGGATGTGTATGTTTCCCTTCAGGAAAGGGTGAGGATGCCATACACTATTTTCTCCTTTCTTAAAGAGATCCTCCTTGGAATCATATTCTTCCTAGTATCCTACTTCATCCTTTCTCTTAGTTGTCTCCATAAGCAATGTTAATTCTGACTCCTATTCTTATTTTTGAAATGTTATCAGCTCTGTGAAACATTGTCCTCTTTTTTCTCTGATTTTTGCCTTTAGTGAATGATTGGCACAACTAAATTAATATTTTATGATTACTATTTTTGTGAATAGTTGTTGGTACTTTTTGATTCTTGAATAAGTGACTTCTCTCTCGTGCTATCGCTTATCCTATTTATATCTGATCCTCTCTTGCTCATGTTAGTGTTATTTCAATGGCCATAAATTAATATGTATTACTTGTCTATGCCTGGTTTACTGCCTCACCTTTTTGATGATGCTCAAAGGGGGAAAATAGACTACATTTGTAGATATGTATACGCATATATGTAGAGTGTTGTTGAACAGAAATATGTATTAGCTTTGTAGATATGTAGTCTATGGGTGTGCTGATATAGAAAATGGTTCTCTTATTCAGGGGGAACCTAAATTCTCAATGATAGGGCCGAGGAAAAAAGTGGAGGATGCCTATATTGTTATAGGGATTAGTGATAGGGCGAATTGGTTAGGTAAATTGGTATGGCATGTTATTTTGTGGCTTATGTTGTATTGTTGAAAGGATAGGTTGTGCTGTGTAGATATTGAATAAAGATGTTAAGTATGTTGATATGATTGTTTGGGTTTGTTATCTGCAAAAAGGAGAAGCTTTTTAAGTCCTTGGTTTCTATGATTGAAAAATTCATAATTTGGGAGTTGTTCCCTAAAGCCTTTGTTGTCACTGCCAACTTTCCAGCTAACACATAGTACATGAGTTTGTGAAAAGTTGCTACGAACTTTTTGCCTCAACCAATGAGAATGCTTCTAAGTTTTCTTAGGTTACAACATATAAATCTCATCTTTCTCAACAAGAAAACCAATATTTCCATATACTCACCAATAAAGATCTTTCTGAAGTGAAACAGCGCTACAATCAAAGGCTTAAACTTTAATAGGGAAAATATTGTTCATCGGTGTTATCTTTATTTATTTTTTATAGTTGAGTCCTTATATTTTGTTCCTAAAAGTCTTCCTATGTTGCTTATGACTGTCTGCAGGTGTGGTGTTCCATCTTGATTTGTAATCATTTAGAGTTAGGTGATTATGTTCAAGCTAGAGTTAGCTTGAGAAGTCCTGTTAGAGGTAGCTGGAGGTGGAAGCAGTAGAGTTATTGTTTAGTTTCCTTGTAATAGATTTATTGCTAGGAAACAAAGGATTAAGAGGTTAATCCTTGGAGTCTATTTTCAAGAGGTTTCTTGAATATAGAGGAGCTTGAAGTCCTAGCGATAGGTCATAGTTTTTCTCCCATGAGCAATGTGTTTCCACGTAATAACCTTATGTCTTTACTTTTTATACTGCTGCACTACTTTCGGCAATTTTCTCTTAGTTCTTGTTGCGTTTGTGATTCTAGGAATAGTTCCATGAGTCAAGGAGAAACCCACCCCAAACCCTTCATATCAATTTGGTTTTCATATTGGCTCATCGCTTCGACTTATTCATGACGTCTTGAAAATCCATTAGTTTTTCTTAGTTTTGTTGAACTTTGTGACCTTCTTCTTTGCATACTCTCATTAGTAGTTGTTTTGAGATAAAATCCTCATACACTTTATCATCCCAAATATGATGTCTGCCAAAGGTTTTGTTTTTTATTTTAGCATTTTCTACTTTATTGATGTCAAGGAAAGTTTTCGACGTACCTAGTAGCATTGGAAAATTGTTATCCAACAATTCTTCTTTCTCTCTTTCCTCAAAGGAATCTACATCTTGTAGAATATCTTGAGAAAAATAACTACCTCCAACAACTTATAATTCCTTATAGAGTTAACATATGTAAGAGAGTTCAACTTCCCAACATTATTAGTTACAAGTTCTTTAAGATGATTATTTTTCACAATATTATTATTTGGAGTACTCATCTAAGTTAAACTTTGCTGCAGCTAATGATGGAATTACCAAGGCCTGGTTAGGTACAAATTTAGGTGCTAACAAAGCCTAGAGGGGATGTAAGCTTCTCGTCATGCATAATGTTTTCCTAACTCTTCGCACTCGTATCACCATTTTGGACATTCTCAATGTCAAAGTTGTTGGTTGAGTGCACTAGAATTGAGACTATCATTGTATCCACATTTTGGTCCTTCCCCATAGAGATTAGTTGTTATTCAAAGTCATCTTGTTTCTCACCAAAGAACTCCAAAGATTGTGAGAAGAACCAATATTGGCGCTAAATTTTTCCTCCAAGGATTATTGTTTAACTAGTAATGTTACTTATAGCAAATCCATAGTTAAGTTTTAATGAGAGAAATGCTTAGCTAAATCAATAGCTAACTTTTTAAGGGAATACGAATATTAATTGTCAAATCGTAAGTCCTAATAAACTGTCGGATTTGGAAACACTTACCCCAACACAAATTTTGATGAACCACAAGAATTATAACCACAAATCTTGATAGATCACCATAATAGAATTGACAACAAATCCTTTATCAATGTTTCATGACCCAACTAATTTGATCGTGCAGACACCTACTCTATTCTACTCAGAATGGAGAACCCGTATCACCCAACAATAAACATGCGAAAGAAAATTACGAAAATCATTAGCCGTTAATTATTTCCTCAAAATGATTAAACTTTCTAGACGAAACAATAAAAATACAATCTTTACAAATCCAAAATAAATGCAACTATTTTTCTATTTTTTCTATTAGTGTAAAAGAACACTAAGTGCGTAAAAGAATACAATTAAATAAACACCTACAATTATATTTTTAGTAACTTGGTTGTTTACAAGATACATCAAATATAATTAATCATTAGTCTAATTTAATTTATTATAATGTATTAATTATTCATTATTACAAATTCTATTAAATAAAATTACTTGTAATTATATTAAATAACCTTCTTGTGGATGGAAAACATCAAATCAAGTAGCAGCAGCAACAGTAGGAAAGTGACAGAAAAAATTTAAAATGTGACTTGTCACAATTTGGAAAGACATTAAATTATACAAGAAGTAGCAGTCAGCGACAACAACAGTAGTAGTACTAAAGTGACGATAAAAATTTAAAGTATGACTGATCACAATTTGGAGAGACATTAAATTAATGTCTACTAATGTTTATTTTTATTTTTCAAATTTACATCTTAATAGTGTAAATCTATACCGAATATTTGTCAAGAAAATAATTTATATTGTCATATACCTTTCAAATTTAATACCAAAACATCCCTACAAATTTCTATCCCCTGTTACTTAGCACTGTAATAATTCATCAAACACACTTTTCTATTTTTATTATTATTAGAAAGAAGAATTTTATTGATGATTTCATCCCATCAAAAGCGGCACAAATACAGGACTTCAACTCCCCCTTCCCAGTCATAGATCTGTAAAACCCGTGGTGGTTCAAGAAAGTCATCATGGATTGTGAGGAGTGCATTTAAAGATTGGTTCTTCCTTCCTCGAACATTTACAAGCATTTTTTTTACTACTAGATGAAGGGTATGGTCAAACATATAGAGAAAGGGAACACTCAACATGTTGGGTTATGGGATGTTATTGAAGAGAAACTCCTAAAAATTATGGAAGGACATTGTTTAGATGTCATTACGAGTTTGGAGTCCTTATCTCACCCACCCCATTCTTGGGGCTACCTAAAGAGCTAAGGTGAAACACATGAAAGCATAAATCCAGTCCCATCTTTGTTTCCCACGAGTTTAGCAATAAATTAACTATAATACACCAGACATTTTATCGCTCTAATAATGTAAGAAATGATCCCTTAGGACCCCAATATCAATGGTAAATCATTTCAAGTGGGTTTTGAATAGGTTGGGGGTGTTTTTAGGTTTAGAAAAAGGCTTTGCATCACGAAATTAGCACCCCACAATGGATCCGCACCATGGAGGGGTTGATAGACCACTATCTCAGGTTTGTACTATGGTCTGCGCTTGAATACCCCTACATTCACCCCAGGGGTCACACCACAAACCTCCTAGTCTGCAATGGGGGTCACACTGCGAACCCCCTTCCCGTGCATAAAAAATGTTTCATTTTTTTAATATTTTAAGGGCATAGGGGTCTTTACACACCCTTAAATCATTCCCAATCATTATGGACGAATATAGGGCCTTAAAAACATTTTTACACATGAATAATTTGCTAAACATCATTCCTATATTAAGAGAGGAGAAAACTACCTAGGTTTTGGAAACCTTAAGCTTCAAGAGTCAATTTACGTTATGATTCTCTCCATTCCAAGGTACGCAGAACTATACTAACAATCATGAGCTAAAAGTTGTGTATTGTTTGTGGATTCAAAGTATGTTGATGTATATGCATATGTATGATTGTTGAGAATTAAGCATGATTATGATTCCTTCTCTCATGATGAAATTTACTTGATTTGTCTTTCAAGAGAAGGTATTTTCCTTACTTTCTAAATGCTCAATATTTTCCATAATTTCTAAAGGCTCATTCATGTTAAATGGACGAATTGCATGTGATTGATAAAAGAGATGGCCACCTTATGTTAAAGTCCTTAAAGGAGAATGTTTTTGCATAAATTTTCATGTGCTTTTGAAATAAGAATTATACTATGATATGTAAGTCTTTTAGTTATCTATAACATATTATTGAATGACAAGTGCTATGGATATGATATGGATTGTAAGTCTAGGTATGACGATACCTATTATGAAATGCCCTTAACATAAAAGTAAAGAATGTTATAAGCAAAAATCATGGTTTTAAAAGGTTAAAAATTAGCTTAAAGAGAGTTAGATTGTCACTCAAATAAGGCACGAGTTCATATAACTCATTGTCGGAAACTATGTTTTGCCGTCATGGGTTTATAATCTCATTAATATGGATTGTACGTTTTCTATATGCTTGTGGTATTTTAGAAACTATGTACCCCAATTCTTTCAGCAAACTCAGATTGGGGGCTTGGCCACTGATTTAAGAGAGGATTCCATATAGCCCTTAAGATTTTAGAAATGTAGGGTCTACCATCTGGCTCAGAACAAAAGAAAAGAGTTGAGTCAATTCTTTTGCAAGAATATTTTGAAGTTCATTAATTATGCCCATGTGTTATATATATATATATATAATACGATATTGTTTCCACAGTGCTCTTGATTATTTTATATGAATTATAAGTTATTATTAGATTGTTCTACATACAAATACATTCCATGTATTGGCCATCCGCGTGGTGGTTGTATTGTTGCATAATGTAGGTTCTGAGGCATAGTCTTGTGTCCAGCTCAACAGTATGTTACCCCCAAATATTAAGAGTTGGTGAGCCTCCCTTACCATGGAAGGAATTCTATCCATATTTTAGTTTCATTCAGTTTTATGGTCTGACCTAGGGCCTTATCCTGGCTTAGATAGACTAGTGTTTTAGTAGAGGCTTCGTAGATTGGTTTAGTCTGGATTTGGGTCTCATGGATTAATGTTATGATGTATTAACATGTGATTAAGAGGGTTTTAATGTTTATTTTTTACACTTTTATTTCATATGAATTATGCTATGGGGTCTTGGGCCTTCATGGTTAAAGATGCCCGTCATGGCCAAGGACTTGATTAGGGTCGTGATAAGCTTGGTATCATAGTATGGTTTAAGTTCCCAAGGTGTCTACGATGTCGTGTAGAGTAGATTCCTTTTTATGGATATGTAGCACACAATACTTATAGTTTCCTTTGATGATATTTTGATTTATTCAAAGAGTGAGGAAGATTGTAACACCCCGCAAACTATTTTGGCGTAGTATCACCCCTGGTAGCATGCTTAAGAAGATAGTAACTTGAAATCTTTGCAAGGGTGAAAAATGACTTAGCTTCACATTATCTTCTAAACTTTGATGTTCCTTAAATTGATCTTTCTGACCCCGAGACTTGGTTTTTAAAGTTGATTCACGTTCAGGGATGTAAGGAAGGTGTCGTAGATAAGTTTTGGATTTTTCAGAAAAGGGATAGAATGTGTTTGGATGTCGAAAATAGTGGTCTGACGTGAAGTCATCGCTCCGCGTTAGTAATCGCGTTGATAAAATAGTGGATCGACGCGATATCGACGTGTCGCGTCGGGTATCGCATCGAGTGCCCAGTTCACCTTTTCTTCTAAATTTTGGGTCAGGAGGGGTATTTTATTCTATTTCCCCTCATCTAAACTCAGTTATCACATGAAATTAAAATGTGTTTAGGGCCAAATAATTAGAAACTACTCATATTCTCTCAAATCAAAACCCTAATCTTTTGCCCAAAGATCAAGAGTTCATCCTTAACGTCAATAATTCTAAAAACTTAATCAAGATTTGGGTTTCCACTCTCCCTCCTAAGAAAGCTAAGGTACATAGGGTTGTCCTAATACCATGGGCATTATTTTTCTATGAATTTAAACAATTTTTTAATAGTTATTTAAGTATGTATACAATTATAGGTGTGGGGTTTTCAATTTTAACAAAAAACATGCATTGTGTAAAAGTTTTGAGAAGAATATTGAAAGATCATGGGGTTGCTTTTATTATAAATCTTGAATGTTGAATTTGTGGACATGTGCTTTGAATTTTGGAAAGGCGTTGAGAATATGAGTTGCAAATCTTTTAATCCCCATGATGATGTTTATATACCTGCATATGATACTAATGTTAATCTATTGAGATCATGAGTTTTAAAGGCCCTTTTTTATAATAAAAAATTGTGGTTAGCAAATGTTGTGCTACTTTATAAATGATGAAAATTTCTTGACTGTTGAAATTTTGGGAATTAATATGCATGTGTTGAATGAAATGAAATCTTACTGGTATTCATATAAATGATTTTCATAAGAAGTCCTGAGAATCGATGTGATATAATTGACCTACAAGTCAGGGTATGACGATACCCCGTAGAGGATTTTCCATCCAAGGAAAGATAAATGAATATTGTGTGTATGATGCATGTTTTCTTATAATAAACTTAAAATATGACCAATGTGGGTTAGATGGTTACCCGAAGAAAGCACGAGCCAAAAGACTTTATGTTAGAAACCGTGATTTACTGACATGAGACTTTGGTACCCTGCTACGTGATCTTGTGTACCTAGTATTATGTCGTCCCAACTCGGGACCCATGGTTAGGAGCCCTGCTATGAGATCTAGAGCCCAACCACGATATATTGACTTGATTGGGGCTTGTGGTATCCTGTTGTGTGATCTTGTGCGTCCTCACTTCACTAGTGCTCCAATCTTGGCGGCAAACCGAGATCTTGCAGTCGGTGAAAGTGTGAACTTGTAGGGTGTACCATCAAGCTCAATAGTGCTGAAGTGTTATTGAAAACTCATCATACTATGCCTATGTATTTCCAAATGATTTTTGCGATAATTTGTTTTATAAAAGCTGTCACCTATGTTGTATAAAAGTTGTATTTTGTTTTTTTTTGGATTATTCTGTGTACCAGTACATCTGTAATGACCCCCTATATTTCAGGGTTTGAGGCTCAGTCTAGGGGTCCCTCTAAATCGTAGATTTCTCAAATAGAAGTGTGAATTTAGTGAGCCTCCCTTACTTTGGAAGGCCATTTTTAAAGCATTATTATTTCATTATGGTATTGGTCCACCTAGGCGCCTTGTCCTAGTCCCTAAGTAAGATGTTGGCTTTGATGTATTAGAGATTTTACAGACTGATGTTAGATACTATTAGAGGTTTATGACATTCCATTTTTGATTATTCAATTGTAATATAAAATTGACCATGTTTCCGTACGTTATAATTTGCGTATTCTATTTATACTGCTTAGATGATATGCATTATTTCCAGAATGAAACAAGGGGCTCGGGCCATTAGAGTCCTGAATGCCCGTCACGGCCAGGGCATAGTTTGGGTCATGCCAAACTTGGTATCAGAGCATGGTTCATGGTCCCAGGGTTTCTGCAAAATCACGTCGGGTAGAGTCTTATTTATGGGTGTGTAGCGCGCCACCCTTAGAAGCTGGAGGATACAAGGCATTTAGGATTGGTCTTTTTTTTGTGAATTAGTTAGTGTGTAAAGTCTGAATGTCCTCTAATCAATGGTCTCTTGTTTTTTAGAAACGGTATCATCCCTCCTCGTCGCTCCAAAGAACTTAATACCCAAGCTGAGGATGTTCTCCCTACCCATGGGATGAGGAAACGAATAGGGTCCCACTCCTGAATTTGTTGCTACTCTTGGGCTACCTCCTGTTCAGAATAGCCCACCCAGGGCACCTAGGGATCCCCAGTTTAGGACTAACCATGCCCAAGCTCCCGAGAGAGAGATATCAAATGCTGAGCTCAGATAGTTAATGCATATGATTGCACAGTTGGTGGCTTCCCAGGCCCGACAGTCGAAGGATGTTAGGTCTGTGTCTGGTACACTGAGACCATGAAGATAGGCCAGTTCATGAGACTAAACCCACCTAAGTCTACGAGTACAAGGGTTGAGGAAGACCCATAAGAGTTTGTGGATGAGATAGAGAAAATTTTTTGGGTTATGCATGTGAATGAAGTAGAAAGGGTTGAACTAGAGGCCTATCAGCTGAAGGAGGTGGCAAATCAGTGGTACAAAAAATGGGAAGATTCGAGGGAAAACAATATTGAGCCTTCTATATAGGGAAAGTTTGTGGAAGCTTTCCTGGACCGATTCTTTCCCCAGGAGTTGAGAGAGTCCAAGGATGAAGAATTCATAATCTTAAAAAAGGGGAAGATGAGCATAAATGAGTACACCCTGAAATTCAATCAGCTATCCCGTTATGCTCTGTAATTGGCAAGAGACATGAGGGCCTGTATGAGGAAGTTTTCATCCGGTCTTTCAGATGACTTGGTGTTGGAATATAAAGGCACAATGCTGAACAGAGATATGGACTTCTCTAGGCTGAACATGTATATACAACAAATTAAAGAGCAGAAAAAGAGACTAGTTGAGGCCAGAGAGAAAGATAGGCAGGAAAAGAGGTCCAGGTCTACAGATCTGTACTACAGTCAATGTCATGATAGAAATTTGTGTAACATATGGTTGAAGAAAAATACTTGGGGTAATGCACAACCTTTGGCCAACGCTCCAGCGCCTAGACCTTTATGTAAATAACGGCTATTTAATCCTCAGGCTAATAGTGGTTAAAGGATGCAAGACACTCATTCCCAGGGAAGCGTGACTCAGCCCGTTAAGTCGCTTACCCATTTTAGTATCTGTGGGAAGAACCACTTGGGGAAGTGATGCTTCAAGAGAAGGAACTGCTACTCCTGCGGCCAAATGGTCCATATTCAGAGAGATCGTCTATAGCTGGATGTAATGCAGGGGGGGTTAAGTCCCAAGCCACCTCCACGGCTCTTTCTCCTATGGGTGCTACTTCAGCCATCGAAAGTGGTCTTAACCGATTGTATGCTTTATCCAAATGCTAGGATGCGGAGGCTTTACCAGATATGGTCATAGGTACATTACAAATTTTCTCCCGTGATGTGTATGTGTTACTTTATCCCGGGTCCACTTTGTCTTATATGACCCCATATGCGGTAGTCATTTTTGGCTTTGAGCACAAAAATATTCTGGAACCCTTCTCTGTTTCTACTCTTGTTGGTGACACTGTTGTGGCTAGAAGGGTGTACAAAAATTATGTTGTGTATTTCTATAATCGTGATACTGTGGAAGACCTTGTAGAGATTAATATGATTGACTTTGATTCCATTTTAGGAATGGATTGGTTCCATTCGTGCTATGCCATACTCGATTGTAGAACTCGAAAAGTCACATTCTTTTTTTTTGAATGAACCTGTAATAGAGTGGGAGGGGTATTCTCTAGCACCTAAATGGGAATTCATATCTTATCTCAGAACTCATAATCAAATTTCCAAGGGCTATTTATATCATGTTATTCAGGTCAAAGATTCTAGTGCTGAAAGTCCTTCTCTCCTGTCTATCCTCGTAGTTAATGAATTTTTGGAAATCTTTCCCGATGATCTCCCAGGAATACCACCTGATAGGGAGATAGATTTTGGAATTGACTTATTGACGGATACTTATCCTATTTCTATCCCGCCATACATAATGTATCTTGCAGAATTGAAAGAGTTGAAAGAACAATTAGCAGATCTTCTTGATAAGGGCTTTATCTATCCTAGTGTTTCACCCTAGGATGCACCTGTACTCTTTGTACGTAAGAAAGATGGTTTCCTCTGTATGTGTATTGACTACTGTCAGCTAAATAAGGTTACTGTTAAGAACAAATACCCTCCTCCTAGAGTGGATGATCTTTTTGACCAACTTCAGGGTGCTAAGTGTTTCTCAAAGATAGACCTTCATTTGGGGTATCATCAGTTGAAGGTTAGGGAGGCTGATATTCCCAAAATAGATTTCCAAACCCGATATGGCCATTATTAATTCTTAGCCATGTCCTTCAGATTAACTAACGCCCTTGCTTCTTTCATAGACCTTATGAATAGATTATTCCATCATTTTCTATACCTATTCATCATATTTTTCATTGATGACATCTTAGTTTATTCTAAGAGTGAGGAGGACTATACCAGCCACCTTCGAATCATCCTTCAGACCCTCAAAGATTATAAACTGTATGCAAAATTTTCCAAGTGTGAATTCTGGCTTAATAATATTTCCTTCTTAGGGCATATCGTGTCCATTGAGGGAATTAAAGTTGATCCCCAAAAGATTTAGGTAGTGAGAAAATGTCCTAAACCCACGACTCCAACCGATATCCAAAGATTCTTAGGTTTAGCAAGGTATTGCAAATGGTTCGTTAAAAGTTTTTCTTCCATAGATGCTCCACTTACCAGGTTGAAATAGAAAAAGGTAAAATTTGTGTGGTCTGACTCCTGTGAGAATAGCTTCGAGAAATTGAAGGACCAGTTGATTATTGCGCCTGTTTTGACCCTTCTTGAGGGTACAAAGGGTTTTGCTGTTTACTGTGATGCATCCTGGGTGGGACTTGGGTGTGTACTTATGCAGCATGGTAAGGTGGTAGCTTATGCATCTAGGCATTTAAAAGTGCACAAGAGAAATTACCCCACACATGACTTGGATTTAGCGGTTGTGGTATTTGTACTTAAAATTTGGCGGCATTATCTTTATGGGGTACACGATATTTTCACTGACCACAAAAGTTTACAGTATGTTTTCTCATAGAAAGAACTGAATCTCAGACAGAGGCATTGGTTGGAACTATTGAAGGATTATGATATGAGTCTACAGTATCACCGGGCAAGGCGAATATGGTGGCCAACACCCTCAACAGATTATCTATAGGTAGTCTTTTTTATGTTGAGGAAGGAAAAAGAGAAATTGTGAAAGATATTCACCGGCTTGCAAATCAAGGGGTTCGACTTTTGAATTTTGAAGATGGAGGAGTAATTGTTCATGATATCGCTAAGTCTTCCCTATGTGCTAAAGTTAAGGAGAAGAAGGCCAAAGACCCCATCTTGATGTAGATTAAAAATGATGTGGGTTAGCAGAAGGTGATGGTGTTTGAAATTAGCAGTGATGGTATTTTGAGATATCAAGGTAGGCTGTGTGTACCGAATATGGATGGTTTGTGAGAGAGAATCCTTGATGAAGCACACACTTCGAGGTATGTTGTTCACCCAGACTGTACTAAAATGTAACCTTAAGGCAATAAATTGATGGAACAATATGAAACGTGACGTTGCTGATTTTGTTTCCAAGTGTTTGAATTGTCAATAAGTTAAAGTGGAACATTTGAGACCAGGTGGTACTTCTCAAGAGATAGCCTTGCCTATGTGGAAGTGGGATATGATCAATATGGATTTCATCACGGGGCTTCTGAGGTACCGAAACCAATATGATTCCATTTGGGTGATTGTAGACCGAATGACCAAGTCAGCTCACTTTTTACCTGTGAGGACTGACTATTTGGGAGACAATTATGCGAATCTTTACTTAGAGAAAATAGTGCGCTTGTATGGGGCACCAGTATCCACTATATCCGATCGAGGTACGCAATTATCTTCTCTATTTTGGCGGTCTTTTCAGAGGGTTTTAGGTACCAAAATGAACCCAAGTACTGCTTTCCACCCCTAGATGGATGGAAAAGCTGATCACACCATTCAGACCCTTGAGGATATGTTATGGTACTTTGCAATTGACTTCAAAGGTAGTTGGGTAGACCATTTTCCATTGATAGAGTTCGCCTTCAATAATAGCTACCACGCTAGTATTAAAATGGCACCTTTTGAAACACTTTATGAGAGGAGATGTAGATCACCAATTGGGTGGTATGAAATAGATGAAACTCAATTGTTCGGGCCTAATCTTGTTCATTAGGAAATGGAGAAGGTGAAGATCATTTAAGAGCGACTTAAGACCGTTCAAAGTCATTAGAAATCCTATGCCAATGTTAGGAAAAGGCAGTTAGAATTTGAGGTTGGTGATTGGGTGTTTATCAAAGTCTCCCCTATAAAGGGAGTCATGCATTTCGAAAGGAAAGGGACGCTCAGTCTATGTTACATAGGACCGTATCAGATTTTGAAGAGGATTGGTGGGGTTGCCTATGAATTAGATTTTCCCGCTAGTTTTGTTTCAGTACATCCCGTTTTCCATGTGTCTATGTTGAAATATTGTATTGGTGACCATTCCTTAGTGTTACCTATAGAGGAAATCAATGTGAAATACTCCTTGTCATACAAAGAAGAACCTAGTTCTATCTTGGATCTCCAAGTTCGAAAGCTGAGAAGCAAGGAAATAACCTCGGTTAAGGTGTTATGGAAGAATCAAAAGGCTGAGGTAGCCACTTGAGAGGTTGAGGATGATATGCATGTAAGATAACCAAATCTCTTTGATCCTGTGAATGATGATATAGAATTTATGATCTTTTCCCTATTATTTTATCTTCTCTTTAGTAAGATTTATCGTGCTTACCTTTGTCCCACACTATCATTCGAGGATGAATATCCCAAGGTGGAATAATGTAACACCCCACAAATTTTTTTGGCGTAGTAATACCCCTGGTAGCATGGTTAAGAAGCTAGCAACTTGAAATCTTTACAAGTGTAAAAAATGACTTAGCTTCACATTAGCTTCTAAATTTTGATGTTCCTTAAATCGATCTTTTCGACCTCGAGACTTGGTTTTTAAAGTTGATTCATGTTCAGGGATGTAAGGAGGGTGCCTCAATTTTTTTTTTGATTTTTCAGACAAGGGATGGAATGTGTTTGGATGCTGGAAATTGTGGTCCAATGCGAAGTCATCGTGCCGCATCAATGATCGCGTTGATGAAACCGTGGATCGACGCGATATCAACGCGTCGTACCGGGTATCGCTTCGAGTGACCAGTTCGCATTTTTTATAAAACTCTGGGTCAAAAGAGATATTTTAGTCTATTTCCCCTTATCTAAACTCAGTTATTACACAAAATTAAAATGTGTTTAGGGCCAAATACATCAGAAAATACTCATATTCTCTCGAATCAAAACCCTAATCTTTTCTCCAATGATCAAGAGTTCATCCTTAAGGTCAAGAATTCCAAGAACTTAATCAAGATTCAGGTTTCTACTCTCCCTCCTAATCAAGCTAAGGTACGTAGGGTCGTCCTAATATCATGGGCATGATTTTTCTACCAATTTAAACAAGTTTTTAATAGTTATTTAAGTATGTATACGATTATAAGTGTGGGTTTTTCAATTTTAAAAAAAAGCATGCATTGTGTTAATGTTTTGAGAAGGATATTGAAAAATCATAGGGCTGCTTTTATTATAAATCTCGAATGTTGAATTTGTGGACATGTGCTTTGGATTTTGGAAAGGTGTTAAGAATATGAGTTGCGAATCTTTTAATCCTCATGATGATGTTTAAATACCCCCATATGATACGGATGTTAAACTATTGAGAGCATGAGTTTTAAAGTCTATTTTTTTATTATAAAAAATTATGTTTAGCAAATGTTGTGCTACTTTATAAATGATGAGAATTTCTTGAATATTAAAGTGTTAGGAATCAACATGCATGTGTTAAATGAAAGGAAATCATACTGGTGTTCATATAAGTGATTTGCATAAGAAGTACTGAGAATCGATGTGATACAATTGACTTGCAAGTCAGGGTATGATGATACCCCGTAGAGGATTTTCCCTCGAAGGAAAGAAAAAAGAATGTTGTGTGTATGATGCATGTTTTTTTTATAATAAACTTAAAATGTGACCAATGTGGGTTAGATGGTTACCCGAAGAAAGCATGAGTCAGAAGACTCTATGCTGGAAACTATAATTTGCCGACACGGGACTTTCATACCCTGCTATGTGATCTTGTATACCTAGTATTATGTCATCCCAACTCGGGACCCATGGTTAGGAGCCCTGCTTTGTGATATTGAGCCCAACCATGACATATTAACTTGATTTGGGCTTGTGCACCCTGTTGTGTGATAGTATGTGTCCTCCCCTCACTAGTACTCCAATCTTGGCGGCAAATCAAGATCTGGCAGTCGGTGAAAGTATGAACTTGTAGGGTGTACCATCTAGCTTAATAGTGCTGAAGTGTTGTTGAAAACTCATCATACTATTCCCATGTATTTCCAAATGATTTTTGCGATAATTTATTTTATAAAATCTCTTACCTATGTTGTATAAAAGTTGTATTTTATTTTTTGGATTATTCTGCGTACTAGTACATTTGTATTGACCCCTTATATTTCAGGGTTTGAGGCTCAGTCCAGGGGTCCCGCTAAACCATAGATTTTTCAGACAAAAGTATGTAGTTGGTGAGCCTTTCGTTTTTCAGAAGGCCATTTTTAGAGCATCGTTATTTCATTATGGTATTGGTCCGACTAGGGGCCTTGTCCCACTCCCTAAGTAAGATGTTGGCTTTGATGTATTAGAGATTTCGCGGATTGATGTTAGATACTATTAGAGGTTTATGACATTCTATGTTGGATTATTCAGTTGTATTATAACATTGACCATGTTTCCGTAAGTTGAAATTTCTGTATTCTCTTTATACTGCTTAGATGATATGCATGATTGACAGAATGAAATAATGGACTTATGACATTATGATACAGAATGCCCATCACGACCAGGACCTAGTTTGGGTTATGACAATGATCATGCCAATTACCTCTGAATCTTCCTTCAGACTCTTACGGATCCTGACTGTTATGCCAAGTTATCTAAGTGTGAGTTTTGGCTCAGTGCAATAGTTCTTATGGGACATATTGTTTCTAGTGAGGGAATCAAGGTTGATTCCTAAAAGATTAAGGCAGTAAAGAAATGGCATAGAACCATGACTCTAACCGACATTCAGAACTTTTTGGGTTTGGCAGGATATTATAGGAGGTTTGTAGATATTTTTTCATTCATAGCTACTCCACTTACCAGGTTGACTCAGAAAAAGGTAAATTTTTTGTGGTCATTTGAAAGTAGCTTTGAAAGATTGAAGGACAAGTTGACTATTGTGCCTGTGTTGACCCTTCCTGATGGTACAGAGGGTTTTGTTGTGTACTGTGATGCGTCCCAGGTGGTACTTGGGTTTGTAATTATGCATCATGGTAAGGTGGTGGCCTATGCATCAAGGCAAATGAAAGTCCATGAGAAAGACTATCCCACCCATGATCTAGAACTGGCGGCTTTGATATTTGAACTCAAAATTTGGTATCTTAATCTTTATGGGGTACATGTTGACATCTTTACAGATCATAAGAGTTTTAAAATTTGTATTCACCCAGAAAGACTTGAATCTCTGATAGAGGCGGTGGTTTGAACTGTTGATGGATTATGACTTAAGCCTGTACTATCATCCAGGTAAAGCTAATGTGGTTGTTGATGCTCATAGAATGTTGTCCATGGGATGTCTTTCTTATGTTGATGAAGGAAAAAGGATTTTTGTCAAGGAAATTCATCGACTTTTAATTAGGAGTTCGACTCGTAGACTCTGAGGATGGGGGGTTGTTCGTCCAAGAGGTAGATAAATCCTCATTGTGTGTTGAAGTTAAGGTCAAGGGATTCCATATTGATTCAAATTAAGGAATATGTTGGTCAAAAGATGATGGATTTTGAAATTGGAGGAGATGATATTTTGAGATACCAAGGTAGGTTGTGTGTGCCGAATGTGGATGGGTTACGAGAAAAGATTCTTGATAATGCTCATACTTCCAGACATGTTGTTCATCCTAGCTCTACTAAAATGTATCATGATCTCAAGGAGATTTATTGGTGGAATAACATGAAAATAGATGTCGCTAACTTTGTAGCTAAGTGTTTGAAATGCCAACAAGTTAAGGTGAAGCATTTGAGGCTAGGTCGCCCTTCCCAGAACAAAGATTTGCCTTTATAATAATGGGAGATGATCAACATGGACTTTATTACTGGGCTTCCACAATCCCAAAACCAATATGATCCTATAAAGGTAATTGTTGATAGGTTGACCAAGTCTTCTCACTTTTTTCCTGTGAGGACTAATTATTCGGGTGATGATTATAAGAATTTGTACATTCAGGAGATACTTTGATTGCATGGGGCTCCAATATCTGTTATACTCAATCAAGGTACACAATTCTCTATGTAGTTTTGGCGGCTTTTTCAGAAAGGTTTGGGTACCCAAGTGAAAATTAGCACCACTTTTAGCCTTTAAATGAATGGGCAAGCGGAATGTACCATTCAGACTTTAGAGAATATGCTAAGGGCTTGAATGACTGACTTTAAACGTAGTTGGGTAGATCATATGAGCCTAATAGAATTATCCTATAACAATAGCTACCACTCTAGTATCCAAATGGTTCTTTTTAAGACTCTCTTTAGAAGAAGGTGTAGGTCTAATTGGGTGGTATGAAGTGGGTGAAACCTATTTGTTTGGAACTGTCCTTATTCATAAGGTGATGGAGAAATTTAAAGTTATTAGAGAGAGACTTAATACTTCCCAAAGTTTCCAAAAGTCCTATATCGATGTAAGGAGAAGGGAGTTAGAATTTGGGGTTGATGATTGGGTGTTTTTGAAAGTCTCCCCTATGAAAGAAGTCATGAGATTTGGGAGAAAAGGAAAACTCAGTCCTCGTTACATGGGTCCTTATCAAATTACAAGGAAGATTGGTAAAGTTGCATATGAGTTAGATTTTCCCACAATATTAGCTTCAGTTTATCCCATCTTTCATCTCTCGATATTTAAGAAATGCATTGGGGATCATTCAATCGTGTTACCTATTTGGGATATTAGTGTGAATGATTATTTATCATATGGAGAAGTACCCATAGCTATACTTTATAGGCAAGTTAGGAAGTTGAGAAGTAAAGAGATAGTTTCGGTTAAAGTATTGTAGAGGAATCAAAATGTTGAGGAAGCTACTTGGGAATCAGAGGGTAAAATGTGTGCAAGATACCCATCACTCTTTGAATCCAGGGATGATATAATTGAAGGTATTAATCTTTTCTGGCTCTTTATATTCCTCTTAACTCCTTAAATCATGCTTAATATGTTCTAAGTCATCATTTGGGGACGAATGATCCCAAGGGGGGATAATATAACACCCATGACTTTTTATCACTTTAATAATGCATAAAACAAGCCCATAGGACCCCAATATTGATGGTAAATCATGTAAAGTGGGGTTTGAATGGGTTGGGTCTGTTTTTAAGCTTAGAAAAAGGCTTTGAATCATGAAATGGGCACCCCACGATGGCTCCACACCGTTGAAGGTCCCACGATGGGCCACTATATCAGGTCAGCACTAAGGTCTACGCTATAGACGTCCATGTTCTCCCCAGGGTCCGCATTATGAATTTCCTGGTCTGAGATGAAGGTTGAGCCGCGAACCCCCTTCTCGTGCATCAGAAATGTTCCATTTTTGTAATATTTTAAGGGCATAGGGGTCTTTTCACACCCTTAAACCATTTGCAATTCATTATGGATGAATATAAGGACTTAAAAATATTTTTAAACATGAGTAAATACCTAATCATCATTCCTATAGAAAGAGAGGATAAAACTTCTTTGGGTTTGGGAACGTTAAGCTTCAAGAGCCAATTTACATTATGATTCTCTCCATTCCAAGGTACGTAGAATTATCCTAACAATCATGGGTTAAAAGTTGCATTTTCTTTATGGATTCTAAGTATGTTGATGTATATGCATATGTATGATTTTTGAGAATCATCTTAAGAGCATGATTGTGATATTCCCTCTATCATGATGAAATATACTTTTCTTAATATGTTATGGGTTGTTCAAATGCATGATTAAAATCTTGAGCCATATGCTTTATTTTCAATGGTGAATTGATATGGTTTTATGTTTCAAGAGAGGGTGTTTTCCCTACTTTCTAAATGCCCATTCATGTTAAATGGAAGAATTGCATGTTATTGATGAAAGAGATGGCCATCCTATGTAAAAGTCTTGGAGAGTATTTTTGCATAAGTTTTCATGTGTTTTTGAAATAAGAACTTTCTTCTGATATGTAAATCTTTTGGTGGTCATTAACATATTTTTGAATAAAAAAAAGTCTATAGATTTGATATGATATGGCTTGAAAGCCTAGGTATGATGATACCTATTACAAAATGCCCATAACATGAAAGTAAAGAATGTTATACGCATGAAGCCTGGTTTTAAAAGGTTAAAAATAGGCTTAAAGAGAGTCATATGATTACCCGAAGAAGGAATGAGTTTAGATAACTCATTGTCGGAAATTGTTTTTTGCCGTTACAGGTTTATTATGTTCCTAAATATGGATTATACGCATGCTATGTGCTTGTAGTGTATTAGAAATTACGTAAGCCAATTCTTGTGGTAAACTCGGATTGGAGGCTTCACCGCCATGTTAAGGGAGGATTCCATAGAGCCAGTAGCATTTTAGAAATGTAATATGTACTATCTAGTTCGAAACAAAATAAAAGAGTTGAGTCAATGCTTTAGCAAGAATGTTTTGAAGCTCATTGATTACGCCCATGTGTTATATATATATATATATATTTAAATATATATATATGTATGTATGTATGTATGTATATATTATGCTAAATTGTTTCCACAATGTTCTTGATTATTTTATTTGAATTATAAGTTGGTTTTGGATTGTTCTGCATAAAAATACATTCCAATATTATCTGTTGTCGTGGAGGATGGATTGTCTCATAATGTAGGTTCTGAGACACAGTCCTGTGGTCCAACTCAGTAGTAGATTACTCCTAGATATTTAGAGTTGGTGATCCTCCCTTACTTCTAAAGGCATTCTATCCATATGTTAGTTTTAGTCAGGTTTATGGTCTGACCGGGGGCCTAGTCCCTGCTTGAACAGGCTAGTGTTTCAGTAGTAGCTTCGTAGATTGACTTGATCTGGATTTGGGTTTCATGGACAGATGTTATGACGTATTCACATTTGATTAAGAAACTTTTTATGTTTCGATTTATACTTCCACACTTTTATTTCATATGAATTATACTTATGGTAGTATGCTAAGGGGTCTCTCTGGCCTTCATTGTTCGGGATGCTCGTCGTGGCGAGGGCCCCGAATCGGGTCACGATAGTAACTGCTTTCTCCATAGTAGCTTTCATACTGACAATATAATTCCAAAGTACTGAGATGATGTATCTTCCACTCGGGTTGTAATCATTAATCTCTATCAAAGATGTTGTGACGGCTTTGTAAACTTCCTCACCTTAATTTTTCTTCTAGTCTTTCAGCTTTTCATCTTGATCTTGAATCACATTCAAATCGGTTCCTATTGACAGTAACGACTTTTATGGGATGCCATGTAGGATCTTTAAGATATTCCCCCCAAAATGACCATAAGTCTGTAGCTCTTTCATTTGTTTCTGACTCATTAAAGAATACCACTGGCAAGTTTGGTGGACTTGAAAAATTATTGAAGAATAAAATATGTAACTATTGATTATTGAAGATTTAGGCTAGATAAAACCATTGTAAATTATTTTTTTTGGTATTAAAATATTATAAAGAATATTTGGAGTCATTTGAAGTTGATTTGAAGAACATTTTAAGAAAAAATATGTTGATAAAATTCTCATACAACAAGTTGTAATTATCTATAAGAAATTTATTGCCAATTCAATTTTGGAGATTTGTCAAGATTAGTGGTTAAAATTCTGGTGGTTCATCGAAATTTTTCAAGAGTCGTATTTCCAAAATCTAATGATTTGTTAGGACTTCAAATTTGATTATAAATAGTTTTCTTCCCTCAAAAAATTAGCTATTTATTTGACTAGGCACTTCTCACAGTAAAAGATAGCTAGCAATTAGCAATAAGTTACATTCCTAGTTAAACCATAATCCTTGAGAAAAAATTTAGCACCAATATTGGTTCTTCTCACAAAAGAATTAGCCTAAAATTTCTATTGAAAATTCCCTTTATTTGATTAGATTTTGAGACGAAATATGTTTCAGGAAATAGGACACTTCCAGCATAAGTTGTCAATAAAAATGTATACTAGAGAAATTTGATCTCTCTTGTTCAAATTCATAGCATGTTCTCTTATAGTGTTTAAGATCTCGACAATTTGTCTAGGCTAATATATTCTTGCAGCTTTATATAACAAAATCAAAGTTTGAATGATGAGAATTAACATTCTATTTGCGCAAACCACAATTCTATTTGAGAAAACCCAGCTAATTGGATTGTGCATACACCAACTCTATTCTACTCAGATTGGAGAGCCCATATTACCCAACAAAAAACACAAGGAAGAAATTTTCAAAAATCATTAGCCATTAATTAATACCTCAAAATGAATCGACAATCCTGATGAAATAATAAAAATACAATCTTTGTAAATGCAAAAAAATACATCTATTTTTCTATTTTTCTTTTAGTGTAAGTAGACACCAAGAGTGTAGAACAACACAATTAAATAGAATTAATTACCCACAATTATATTTTAAGTAATCTGATTGTGTATGAGATACATCAAATATAATTAATCATTAGTGTAGTTTAATTTATTATAGCTGATTAATTATTACTTATTATCAATTCTATTAAATAAAAATGCATGTAATTAGATTAAGTAATATGCTTGTGGACGGGATACAAAAAATCAAGTAGTAGTAGTAATAGTAGGAATTGACGAGAAAAAATTAAATATGACTGATCACAATTTGGGAAGAAATTAAACTAAATGTAAAAAATGTTTACATTATTTTGCAAATTTACATTTTAATTATGTAATCTTATACTAAAGCTTTATTAGGAAAATAATTCAGTGTCATATACCTTCCAAATTTAATATCAAAACACTCCTATCATTTTCTAGGGACATTTTGTTAAAAGTGATAAAAGAGTTTTAAAATGAGGTGTAGGTGACTCAAGTCTTAATTATTGAGTGTAGGTGACAATTGCTTTATTATGGATTAAGAAAGATGGGGAAGTTTGGGAATAGCCCACAAGTTTTTAACTTTACTCTTTGATTCAAATTTTAACCTAATATAAAAGGAAACGGAGGAAAAAAAGGTGTGTTTATCTGTCTTCTCATCCATTGTTGTTTTCTCTCTCTTAGCTATTTTTGTTGTTCATTGTTGTTGCTGCTTTATTCATCATATTTTGCTTCATCATTATCATCATTTACTTCATTATCATCTTTATCTTCTTCTTATTGACCATTGTTGTTGTTATTACCGCTACTGCTACTACTTGACCAATTTCTTAGGTCAAATTTTGTTTCGTACATCACTTTCCACTTTGGCATTACTTCACAGGAGACTTTGGTAAGTCAAATTATGATTTTTAGTTGAATTTTTCATCTGGGTAACTGCTATTGTGTTGTTTTTTCAACAATGGATAGCACGCGAAAAAGAATGCAACTTAAGAGCCATCTGTTTAAACAAATCACTCATCTGTTGTGATTGATGAGCCATCTGTTGCGACAGAAGAATCATATGTTGGATTCATGTTTATTGTTCTATAGTATCGTAACATGAATCGAATAGATGGGTCATCTGTTGCAACATATGATCCCTTTATTACAACAGACTAGTTATCTGTTGCAATAGATTAGTTATTTGTTGCAACAAAGTAAATATCTATGGCAATTGATTAGTCACCTGTTGCAACAGAACCTGAACTCGATTTCAAAAGACACATCGTCTAATGCAACAGGTAAGTCATATATCGTAACATATTAGTTATCTGTTGCAATATGTCACTCATCTATTGGAATCAACTTCAAAGGTTCTTTAGAACAGTAACATCTATCATAACAGGAGCTTCATCTATTGTAAAAGATGTATAGTCTATTCAACATATGATTCACCTATTACAACAGATGACTCATCTGTTAAAATTAGCTTCAAGAGCGTAACATGAATCCCAATAGGTAAGTAATCAATTGCAACTGATTACTTATCTATTGCAATATTTTTTTCACCTGTTGCAACAGATTAAATATCTGTTGGGGTTCATGTTAAGGCACTATGAAATCACTATTAATTTTATTATGATATCATTATTAACTTTTTTTAACAAATGAATTTATTTAGGTACCACTAATGGATAGATCAATAACAATAGGGGTGAATTTTTATGGTCAATGGATGGAGAAAAGCAATTGATATTTATGGCATTAGAAGGAGGGTGAAATGCTAGAGACGATAGTTATGACAGTCCAAAGTGATGTTTCGTATGATGATTTTATGAACTTAATCATCAGGTATTATGGAATGAATTGTCAACCGAAAGAACTCTTCATTTGCTATATGCATGAATCCTTTGAAAATCAGAGGGTAATACCTTTCAATATAACCGATCATGTTTAGTTGCATGCTTATCTTAGTAATTCAGTTGAGCCGATGTTAAGGGTGTACGTGGTTGAAAAATCGAGAGAGAATGAGATCCAGAATGTAGAAGAAGAACAACAACAATAAATCATTGATGATAAGTTGAATGATATGTACATGAATATTCTAGATAATGATCAAACACCTACGCCCATCGCTGTGAGCAATAGAGTGGGCAGTTCTTCTCAATCGACACAGTCTGGCAATACTCAACATGACGAGACCAATTTTTACAAGGGAATGTCATTCAAGGATAAGGACAAACTATCTACTTCTTTGTTTATTGCTTTCTTGAAAAAATATTTCAAAATAATGAAGGTGATTAATTTGGCAGTCTTTTGCTTCAGATATGCTAATCCGAACTGTAAGTGGTGGTTGAGAAAGGTGAAGTATTTAATTTCTGATTGATCCGTCATTCATAAATATGAAAAGTATCACACATATGGTTTGGAGCATATTTTGGGCCTAAATTCTCACGCCACAGCAAAGGTCCTCACTAAATATTTAAAGAATAGATTCCCTAATGGAAAAGGCCCTTTTACAAGGGATATGGCCAATCAACTCCTTATAAAATTAGGTATCCTTGCTAGTTGTTTGGAGATATATATGGCCATGGGGATTGACATGGACTTGGTTAGAGGGACACACGAGCACAATATGCAGTCCTCGATGTCTACCGTTACATGGTTGAGTCCACAAATACTAGAAGTAAGACAACATTGTATGTTGATGAAAATGGAAGGTTCAATTACTTTTTTGTATCCTATGGTTCTTGGATTCAAGGTTTTCAATATTTTTGAAAAGTCATATCCAACGACGTGACCTTCTTGAGGAGCAAGTATAATGGAGTTTTTCTAGCAGCGGTGGCATAGGATGCAGAGAATTACATCATTCCTGTCACTTTTTGGATAGAGGATAAGGAATGTGATGCCTCTTCTGGATATTTTTATGAATAGATGTGAAGCTGCGTCAAATATATCAAAGTGTTGTGTTTTGTTTCAAATAGGAATCCAAGTATTTCAAATATGGGTTCAATTTTCTACACTTTAGCTCACTTTGGCTGTTGCATAAGGCATCTTGAAGATAATATTCGGAACAACATTCACAATGATAGGGTCGTGAATTTTTTTTATAGAGTAGCTAGAGTATATAATAGAAAGGAGTTTTTAGACCATTTAAATAAAATCAACATTTAAATAAAATAACGGATATGCATACCAAGGCAACAGAACATCTCGTAAGTGTCGGTTTTGAGAGATGGAGCCAGGGATTATGTCCGGAAAATAAGAACATTCTTATGAATTTAATGTCTTATTTGAGTTATAAGTTTGGTATGATTTTGAACTAAGTGATTCTTTTGTATATGTACAATATTATGATGATAACGCTCAAATTACACTCTTGAATGGGTGTAAACGATCGTTGTCAATATAAAACCCAACTAGGTTGGGGTCGAATCCCATAGGGAATAAGGTGTAAACTTCAATTTATTACGAAATGCTTTACTGGTAGTTTACTGTTTCCGAAGATAGGGGTTTAAATTTCACAGAGAGTCAATTGTCGCTTTTAATATTTTAGTGTTGTAATCAATATAAATGAGAAACCAGAGTTATGTTCACCATGGGTATTGGGAGTTAACAAATACTAGGTAATGCTTGGGATTCTTGGAGTAAGTAGAAACAACAAAATATCCCTGACTATGATACTGTCTAACTTATCTCTCAACCTCACCAGACAATTTATTATCTAATTCTCTCGAACTTAGATAACTTATCTATTTCCAATAGGATGTTATCTCAGGTAGATTAGTCCAGTTACGGCATCAATCATTAAACAGAAGGTTGGTAGCTTCCGAGTCCCTATTGATAATTCACGTCCTCTAGTCTATTTCTCCGTTAGAAGCAAATAAAACCTAAGGTATAATCTAATGTTTGCAAACAATAGATTTCAGTCAAAACAACAGAATTTCAAGACGTCCTACTACCTTTTGAATCCGTTAAATGCCTAGTAACCTATCAGACCCTAATCCATGGATCCCATAACTCCGGCTAATGGAATTAGCCGTTCATGATTTGATGAACAAAATAACAAGTTGAATTCATCATAATAAGGATAAAATTATGAATGGATGAAAAACAACAAGTAGTTTCTTCAATTTACTCACGAGATAGAAACCCAAAAATAGTTGATAAGTGCTTTTTAAAGAAACAAGAAAAATATTTGATGGTAAAGATGAAGCAATATTACGTGCTTCTCTTCAGAAGTTCTTCTCTGATAATTAATGATAGATACCTAAAAAAAAACCTAAAACAAGTCTTTAAATAGTCAAGCCTAAATAAAGAAATAAAATTAAAGTTTCAATTTTCTCTTCGAATTGGACGACGACGATCTTGACGGCATGTCAGATGTCTGACGACATGTGCGAGATATCGTCAAAGGTTCCAATGAATTGTTATCTTCTGAATCTTTAGACGGCATGTAAAAATTCTTCACGGCACGTGACAACTGCCGTCACAACTTCACTGGAAATCAGGTTGACGGTGATTTTGACGCCATGTCACATATTTGACGGCCCGTCCTAAACGTTGTCATATTTCATCCTAGTTTTTCAGGTTCTGTCTAAGCTTGACAACAACTTTGACAGCCTGTCCCATGTATGAAGGTGCTTTAGAATTGATGTCAGCTATACTTCATCTTATTTACACCAGATTTCAGCTGATTTATTCTTCTTTCCTTTGGTTTCCTTCCCGATCACTTGTATCTGCATTAACACATTAAAAGAAATCAAAAACAACAAAAGTTGCTTAAGACCTCGCAATTATTCAGAGTTAAAATCTTCAAATGTGTTAGCATCGGCTCATACATCAACACCCTCAACTTAAACAATTGCTTGTCCTCAAGCAACCAAAACATAACTAGGAGTATGCAAAGTATAATTCGGTAGCTAACTACTCTCATCAGGTCATAATACATGCACCATCTCCATGATCAATCAAAGTAAAATCAACTATTTCTAATATTTGAAAACACCCATGTAACTCACATATATCTAGAAATGGCAAAAATCTCAGCAATAACAGCCTAGCACATACCCAAATTACATTATCCGAACAAAGCAGTTAATAGCAATATACCTGTTGTGCCCTCACAACAAATAAATCCCTTTCTCACTTAGATTCACATGTATAGACATAGGTATGAATGTAAGACTCACTCTCAGAACGAAATTCCAATATTGCGCATCAAATGCCATAGGCTTGCCCTTATAGTCAGTATCTAAGTCTTCAGACAAGTTAGTTAGGATCACTATAGGGCTTTTCTTAAGCTTGTAATGTATGCTCAGGTCTGGTATGATATTCATGGGTATTTCATAGTGACTACACCTCCTTGGCACTACATTAACTCACGGGGTTTCAACTTTTGACCTTCTTTGCTTCCCTCTTTTATTTATCAAGCATTCTCAAGATGGGTGTTGTCTGTTCAAGCATTAGATTAAATTTTTCAATTTTCTTTTTTTCTTTTTCACTACACCCAACTTGTTTTTCATTTTCTTTCTTTTACCTCTCTTCATACTTATAATGTATCACGCACCCCTAAAGTAGCCACACTTAACTTAGGTTATTTGCCTAAGTCGAGGTGCACAGTATCAAAGGAGGACCAGGGCCAAAATAGGTTCATTGTGATGTAATGGGAAGGTGAAAGGTGTATAAGAAAGAACTAGGCTATTTAGGCGCAAAAAGGGATCAAGGGATATTATTCACATTTGGAAGGTCATTTAAGCTAAAATGGGTTAACATGCAAAAACAGCCTATGATCCTTTCGTAACGCCTATCCTATGACTATGGTACACCTAAATGTGCAAGTTCTAGATTTAACGCACAATGGGAACTGAGTAAAACCTTACACGCACATAGAACACAAGTATATAGCACATCACTACTCATCCGTTTCATGCATTTGTTTTCTACAGGTTATTTATTTGCCACACTAATGCCACAAACAGATACACAGTGGTCACACTAGATGCAATTCACACAATTCATGACAGATTAGACCACTGGAGAGGTACTCAAAAATTAAAAAACAAGCTAACTGCCACAAGTACTTATACTATTCCTAATTATTTACAGAACATGTTACAACAACAATTTCCCTATACCCTCAAATTAAAATAAAAAATAAAATTCTCTAAGGGTTGGGATATACCTGAAGACAGTCAAGAGTGTGGATCCTAGGTCTCCGACCCTGCTACAACATCATTTACTGTTTTCTCCCCACTCGTAGCATCTGCCTTTGCAGTAGCTGGATCCTGGCTCGATGAAGCACCTGCAGCCCTAGCTCTGATGGCTGCTTCCTATTTTTCTATGTTAGACGGGGATTCCAATCATGCCCTTTTAAAATATTCCTTATCTGCTTTCTTCTTTGCTTTTTTTTTTTTAGCTTTTCTCTCTTCTTCACTATCCGACTCATCTCTCTTATTCTTGCCTTCGTTTTCCCCTTTTTTCTTATTTTTCTTCGGGGAATCCGTAGTGAGATTGAGTATAGGAATTTCTTTCTCTACATCATACATAGATGAACCTGTTGGTACCATGATTTGGTGTTGCTTCATCATCCCAACCTCATCTTTCACCTTATCCAACGCAGCCCTGAAAGTGACAAGATCAACACCTTTCATCTCTTAGCCCAGGCATCGAATATGTTCTCTAGATTTGCCACCCGCTCAGGCAAAGTCATGAAAAGTTCGAGTGTATCTTCGAGTGAAGCTTTGACTCTTCTGTCCATAGCGGTAGAAAACTATTTGGCAAAGGCCTGTAGTTTAACCTCACACCAATTTGCTTGACAAGCCATCTTCCTGATATCAATCGGTTGAAATGCCGAACCTGTTGCTGCCGGAGGGACAGAAGTAGTCGGTTCACATTGAGGCACTGAGCCTGCTTGATCTGAATATGCTAGTGGTGGTGGTACAGCCTCATAGATTTGCACCCCCACATCTGGTGCAGACACAGTCTCAGTGACTGGAGGATCTGCTGTACCAACTGCATCTCGATGAATTCGTAAGCCCGACCGAATTTCATTTTTGCTGACAGGGTTGTGAGTTTTCTTGGAATATATCTCATCATCAATACCTGAAATCTCAGGTACATTAGCTTCTTTACACAACCTAGTAATAAGACATGGTAATGGATATGCAACATCGGGTCTTGCGAGCCGAATCTTGATCTCTTCCGCTATCATTTCTCCAAAATCCAAGGGAGTTCAATCTATCAAGATTGCAACCAATATTCCTCGATCATCCCCTAATATGTTGTCTCCCTCGGTGGGTATAAGATGAATCCGTACTAAACCCTACCAAAATCTAGCCTCTGAATTTAGAGACGCTTTGGTAATCTTTTCGGCCAGATTATTTAGCCACTCAGGTTCCCCATCTGCTATGAGAGTTGCTAGCCATTTGCGTTGGTTTTCCTGATGTTTCAACCGGGCATAGAATGTAGGTGAAGTGGCTCGTGGGACAAAGGCTGGTCCATGAAGAAACCTATTTATGGTGGCATCTGAAATATCCACCCTCACTCCACATACTGGAACTTTGGTCAGCAGAGGCTTATCTGAAGTTCTATATCCTTCTTTGCACATATTTTTAACCGTAGCCTGGTAGTTCGCATAGAAATCTCAGACTAATGAAGGACAATAAACATCGATTACCCTGGTAGTCCACTCCAAACCATACTCCTTGAGTTTTTGCATCACCTCAGGATATCTGATCAGCCCTGTAGTGATGATTTTCTTCTCCTTTAGAATTGTCCTTCTGGCACTTCGTCGATCTGTTCTGCAAAGTCCATCCGAATAGATCGTTTCATCCCCAAGGATTTCCCATCTCGCATTGTTCCTAACCTCGTGGTTTTTGTATTCCACCAAAGTTCCCCGTACTGGAGAATCCTTATCACCTTGATGCTCCGATAATGGTGATTTAGACTCAGTTTCTTCTGTTGCAGGACTTTCAGAGTCTTCAATTTCAACTTCTTATTCAGTGCCCTTAGACTCCTGTTCAGTGTGTTCTGATCCTTGTTCCTACGATGCTTTCTTAGATGAGTTTGTTACCTCAGCATCGTCAGTATCCTTCACCTCAATAGGCTTAGGTGGAGGTGGTGTCTTTTGACCAGCCCCCTTTCTCGTCCATCTGAGCAAGGGTTCATCATCTTCATAATTAGAGTCCTTGTTGACAAGCTGTCGAGGAACATTCTCCTTAGACAATTTCTTTGGTGTTGTTGGATTGTTCTTCTTGGGTGCCATTATCAGTTCTGCAACAACATAGAAATCCTCAATTAGTGTCCATAATCAAACAAAAGAAGAAGAAGGATCACTTAAGTTTAACATCATCACTGTTTTCAGTTCGCAGGTTTGATGACCTTTCTGATTTACCATCACAGGTGTGATGGTGCTTCAAAAGCATCGTCAACCTTATCCAAAATCAACAAAATTTCTCAGCTTTTGATGGCATTTTTGAATGGTCTTCACACAGGTTCAAGGCCATGAAAATTGCCGTCAGACAACTTTACAATTTCTAACTTCTTTTTACTTAATTTTTCTTCTACCATTATTCTCAATTTCAACTTAGGTCATGTTCTTTACTGAGATTTCCACGAAATTATACCACATACCCCTACAAACCCTAGTTTTCGAAGGGGTTTGAAGCATGTTAATGGTTTCATCTCACTCTTTTGAAACCAAGGTTTCTTGTAGTTCACAATTGATCCAAAGAAAGATGAAGGTGAAGTTTTTCTCATACCTGGATGTCGACACTTAGCTGATGTAATCTTAGCACCTATACTTATGTGTGAGAGAAGAATGAGATGAGAGAGGAAGAAGATTTATTGACTTAACTCTCAGGCTTCAACAAGGAAAGTCTTAAAATTTTGCCTTAGAAGGGATTAAATTTGAAAAAGGAAGGGAAATAACTTTCTAAGGAAAAAAAACCAAAACTGGAAGAGAAATATCTAAAGTACGCGGGAATGTGAACGTCTGTTGTTGGTCCGGGTTAGCTCGAAAATTTTAAGCTGCGATCAACTCATTTGACGGCATTTTTGATGGTGCGTCAGATACCGGACGACGCTTCAAAATTGTCGTCAGCTTTAACAGAATAAGGCTTTGACTTGTGATAGCCCGTCAAAATTGACGTCAACCTTCTCAAGATGACTGAAACCAGTTCACCTCCTTTGTACAACTCTTATCTACAAAAATTAAAAACACAAGTGCAATAAATTAGAACATTGGGTTGCCTCCCAAACAACGCCTGATTTAACGTCGCGGTATAACTTGATTATCTTGATTACTCAGAATTTGTCAAGATACCATATCGATACCTCATTACTATTTTCCTGGAATACATCCACAATCGAGAAGATATTCATCTCCTCCAACTACTTCATAGGAGGGTGCATTTTGAATCTGGTCTCCTTTTTTCCATACCTGAACATTAGCTTATTGAGCTCCATACAACCAATACTCTTCCCGTGGATAATAGTGGTCTACCCAAAATGATGGGTACCTCAAAATCAACATCATAATCCAATATCACAAAATCTGCAGGCAGAATAAAGTCATCCACCTTTACCGGCACATCATGCAATGTACCAACTGGTCATTTCACCGATCTGTCTGCCATCACAACATGCATCGTTGTGGGGGTAGGTTCCCCAAATCCAAGCTTCTTGTAGATATTAAGTGGCATCAGGTTAATACTTGCTCCTAAGTCACATAAAGCTTTGGTAAACTTCATGGACCTAACTGTGCACGGTATGGTAAATGCTCCAGGGCCAGGCTTTTTCTACACTAAGAATTGTGAAGAAATAGCACTACAATGGTTGATTTTGTCCAACGGCTCACAGCTTTCCTTCCGTTTCTTTGTTAACGGTTCCTTCATAAATTTAGCATAGTTCGGTATTTGCTCAAGTGCCTCCATCAATGGCACATTCACCGTCAGTTGTTTCATTATTTCCATGAATTTGCTAAATTGTTCATTATCTACTTTCTTCTTCAATCTCTGAGGAAAGAGAGGTGGTGGTCTTGGCATTTCTTTTAATACCACTTCCCCTTTCTTTTTGTCTTTTTTCTATGAAATATCAACAAAGCCATCCAGCTTCTCAGACTCCACTGGATTGCTTCCTTCTGACTCATTAACACTTACCTCCTTCTACATAGCTTTGCCCATAGAACGTCCAGATAACATCTTTCCACTCCGAGTGGTAATTACCAAACAAGAGCTATCAGTCTGCGAGTTCTAAACCGTATTTCTAGGTAAAGTACCAGCTTTTCTTTGGTTTAGAGTAGCCAAAGGTTGGCTCATTTGTTGCTTCAACTACTTAATAGAAGCAGAGTGTAAGATAACCAACTAGCTGAGGGTAAAAAATTTGCTTTTCATAGTAGTTACCCCCGAGTTGGTAGCTTCAACTCCCTTTAACAGCTTTTCCATCATGTCCTCCATGGACATCTTGCCAGAACTAGTCGTTGCAGCATCCCGACTTCCAGGAGGAATATACAAACCACTCTTGTCATTATTGTTTCTCCAATGTCCCTGCTCCCTATATTAATAATCAGGCTTGTCATAGAAAGTTCGACCTTGGTTCCCTTGGCTATTGCCTCGGAGACCCCCCTAATTACTCACATAATTTGCCTCAGCATCAGCACCTGTAGACACAGTACCCTGAGATTCCACAGCGTTAACCATTTCAGTCTCGCCGAATAGCAAGTGCTTTGCCATCAAGTCCATCTGCGTCTTCAAATGGGCCATGTCCTGATCTCACTCATCTTCTCTTATATACTGTTCCACAGTAATACCGCTAACAACAGTCGGGCTATACACTACAAAATCCCTAGTGTGCCAAGCCCGACTCTTCTTGGTCATTCTATTTAGCATTTCAGAAACATCTAGAAAAGAGAGGTCAATGAATGAACCACCTGCAGCGTTGTCAACAATAGGCTTCGTCACAGAGTTGAAAGCTCTGTAAAAAGTCTCCATCAAGTGCAGGTCCGTCATGTTGTGTTTCGGACATTGTGCAAGTTTCTTCTTAAATCCATCCCAGGTTTTGTGCAGTGCTTCAGTTGGAAACTGTCTGATGTTGCTAATTTCGTCCCTCAACTGTACCCTTCTAGAGGGTCAAAAGAACCATTCTAGGAACGCATCTTTCAACTGTCTCCAGTTGGTTATAGAATCGGGATCTAACTCATTCAACCACATTGTTCCTTCCTAGACAGAGACAAAGGAAACAATCTCAACCTGATCGTATTCTGGCTCACTCCCGAATTGTAAAAGGATTTGAAAATGGTGATGAAGTTCACCAAATGCATGTTAGGATCAACACCAGGAAAGCCTCCAAATAACCTCTTCAGATTCAGGAGTTGGATCATGGTACTTGTTATGCTGAATTTTGCACCTGGTGCCAACGATAGAGGAATGATAGCACCCGTTGCACCAGCTCCTTCCATTCCTTCATCATATTCATCATCCTCATATTGCATAGGCTGTTTCCCATATCTTTCTCGGATTGGAGGATTTTTGTTGACGTTTCGCTACACTAGTGCAGAAACTTGCCCAACTCGCCTTGGGTTTTGAGGATTCAACAATTTCTCATCACCCAAGTCTTCATCATCAAGGTTCTGGTGACGTGCTTGTTCACCCAAATTTTGGACATTCACCTGAGCCCTGGCCATAACAGCTAGTCTTTCTGCTTCCTGTTGTTCAGCCATTCTTCCTATCAGTTGAGGTTCCGGATTGATTGGTAATAGTGGTTCTCTAGAACTTCTTGTGTTTTGCATAAGCAACATAGTACCTATAATAAACAAATACAACATATAAACGCAAATAAAGGAAACTTAACTATCAGCAAATTTTTGCGTATAAACTTTTAGTCTACAACCGTATTCCCCAGCAACGACGCCATTTTTGATAATTCTCAAATTACACTTTGAATGGGTGTAACCGATTGTTGTAAATATAAAAACCAACTAGGTTGGGGTCGAATCCCACAGGGAATAAGGTGTGAAATTCAATTTGTTTATGAAATACTTTACTGGTAGTTTACTGTTTCCAAAGATGGGGGTTTAAATTTAACAGAGAGTCAATTGTCACTTTCAATATTTTAGTGTTGTAATCAATATAAATGAGAAACCAGAGTTATGTTCACCATGGGTATTGGGAGTTAACAAATACTAGGTAATTCTTGGGATTCTTGGAGTAAGTAGAAACAACAGAATATCCCGGACTATGATACTGTCTGACTTATCTCTAGACCTCACCAAACAATTTATTATCTAATTCTCTCAAACTTAGATAACTTAACTATTTCCTATAGGATGTTATCTCAGGTAGATTAATCTAGTTATGGCATCAATCATTAAACAGAAGGTTGGTAGCTTCTGAGTCCCTGTTGATAATTCACGTCCTCTAGTCTATTTCTCCGTTAGAAGTAAATAAAACCTAAGGCATAATCTAATGTTTGCAACCAATAGATTTTAGTCAAAACAACAGAATTTCAAGATGTCCTACTACTCTTTGAATCCGTTGAATGCCTAGTAACCTATCAGACCCTAATCCATGGATCCCATAACTCCGGCTAATAGAATTAGCCGCTCATGATTTGATGAATGAAATAACAAGTTCAATTCATCAGAATAAGGATAAACTTATGAATGGATGAAAAACAACAAGTAGTTTCTTCAATTTACTCATAAGATAGAATCCCAAAAATAGTTAATAAGTACTTTTTAAAGAAACAAGAAAAATATTTGATGGTAAAGATAAAGCAATGTTACGTGCTTCTCTTCAGAAGTTCTTCTCTGATAATTAATGATCGATCCCTAAAAAATCCCTAAAACAAGTCTTTAAATAGTCAACCCTAAATAAGGAAATAAAATTAAAGTTCCAGTTTTCTCTTCGGATTGGACGACGATGATTTTGACGGCGTATCAGATGTCTGACAACGTGTGAGAGATGTTGTCAAAGGTTCCAGTGAATTTTTATCTTTTGACTCTTCAGACAGAAAACCTGATGGCGTGTCAAAATTCTTGACGACGCGTGACAACTGTCGTCACAACTTCACTGGAAATCAGTATTCTCTACTTCTGGTTGACGGCGATTTTGATGCCATGTCACATATTTGATGGCCCATCCTAAACATCGTCACATTTCATCTCAATTTGTCAAGTTCTGTCTAAGCTTGACGACAACTTTGACAGCCTGTCCCATGTATGACGGCGCTTCAGAATTGATGTCAGCTATACTTCAGCTTATTTACACCAGATTTCAGCTGATTTATTCTTCTTTCCTTTGGTTTCCTCCCCGATCACTTGTATCTGCATTAACACGTTAAAACCAATCAAAAACAACAAAATTTTCTTAAGACCTCATAATTATTCAGAGTTAAAAGCTTCAAATGTGTTAGAATCGGCTCACACATCATATGACGTCAAACATAATTGAATCGGTGGACAAAATACTCTGTCCACATGTTGTAGCAGTGCTTTGAGCTAAATACGGTGTACAATATGGAATTAAAATTTATGAGTACTCCTCTCCATATTATTTGATGAAAAAAATATATTATGGCATATATTGATAATATTACTGTAGTGCCTCCCAAAGGATCTTGGGTTGTTTCTGTAGAGCTTTTGGGGAGATTAATACCTCCTCCATATATTGACCCAAGAACTATCAAACTTGGAGAAAGGCCATATAAGAGGAGGTGTGGAGTTGGAGAACCATTTCCATCAAGAAAAAATAAGTGCTCCATATGTAAAAACGCTAGCCACAAAAGAAATACATGCCCAGATCGTAATACACCATGATCGTTGTAGTAGCAAAAACTTGTGTTGTTGTTTGTTATGGACTTTTATATATTTAACTCATTGTTGTGAACGTAAATGTTATCATTTATTATATAAAATATATTTTTTAATAACTTGTGCATCAATAAAAAAGGCAAAACAAGAACTAAATACAACATACCACAACTATTTTCAACAGTTTACCCATCTATTGCACCAGATAGAAATTTGCTAGAAGAACACAATACAGTTCATCCAACTAGAATGTGTTCCTCTTACAGATGACAAATCTGATGCAATAGATTAATAATGTGTTGACGGAAACCCACCCGATGACCAATCTATTTCAACAGATGGTCCATCTATTGAAAAAACTCAAAAATCTTGCTATTGTTACTAGATTCAAATTGCTCCTTCCATCCAACCGCCGAAATTTTTGTTGACAAGAAGAAATAGATAAAATAAAAATTAAATAATAATTTAAAATCCAAAGTCAACTAAAAATAGATTTTTCATTTAACAAAAACAAAATACATTAGGTATAGATCTGATATATAAAAATTAAAATACACAAGCTAAAATAAAAAGCATCACCTAAATATTATTATTATTATTATTATTGTCAGTCGGCCGATCGTCAACCGACAGGGTCCTCCTCATCCTGCATATCTCTGTGAACATCCTTTCTCTCACGGCGACCAACTCCTTCTACAGGTCATTAACCTGCCTCTGAAGTTCCCACACAGTGTCGTGCAAAATAGCAATGTCCCAAATAGGATCATCCATATCTAGAACACATATGAATTTACAAAAAATGTAAACACAAAAGTAAATAAAAGAGTTTGAATGTAATACAACATATACTACCAACTGAAGGTTTACACACACAAAAAAGATTACCTCAATGAGAAATCAATATACTCTTTGAAGAGAAGTAGTTGAAGATGTAATACGAAAAGAAAAAATGCAAAAAATAAATAAAATTGAGTAGAATGAAGATTAAGGAGGGACCTATTTATAGAGGGTTGAATATGGATATGTTAGGCAAAAAGGAACAATTGTTCATCTCCATTGTATTAATTACATTCAAACTGCTGGCTTTTTGTTTTCTGTGAAAAGTCATGACTTTTTCTTTGACATTCAAAATTCTCACCTTTTCAAAATAGTTTCTTTCTTATTGATAATAATTATTATTGAGCTTTTGCAATAGATCGTCCATCTATCGCAATAGATAACCCATCTGTCGCAACACATTTACTATTTGTTGCAACAAATGGTCTATGTGTGCAACATATGAGACATTTGTTGCAACATATGGATTATTATTGAGATAGATGGACCATCTGTTAGAGGAAATATTTTGATTTCTTCTGACAACCAATTCATCAGTTGCAACAGATGAGAAATTTGATTCAATAGTTATTTTAACTGTGTTAGACAAAAAGTCACAACTGTTCACCTCTTTTTAATAGACATCACATACCTTGATTAATTTAAATTGGTGAATATTTTATTATATTAAATAAAAATAGATTTAAAAATAAAAAAGTGAAAAGTCATGACTTGTAGAACTTGTTTTTTTCTTGATGGGCATGTATTCCTCACACATCGAAGATGGTCAGCGTTTGAGTCTTCGTAGTTTAATACACTTATTAATGATGGGAAGTGAAGAATAAACATTATCTAACATTGATGTGGTAGGAAGAATAAGGTGCATGCAGATAGATAGATCCACTTTTTTGTGTGGAAGTTATGTATTATTGATCAGGCTTTCATGACAGACACACATAAAGTACACTAATTTTTTGAATGTATTTTTTTACTGATTGACATTTATCCTTCAAACAAGATCCTACAATTTACAGTTTGATTTGATAGGTGCAAACTGGTAAGGCCAAAGGGTTCTAAGAAGGTGGTGTCGATATCCTGTTATAGTTTAATGATAGTGTTGCTCATGTTTATCCACCAAGTTTTGAGAAGGGATCAATATTTGATGGAATTATAGACATTAAATAGTTATTGGACCAATTTTAATAGTGCAATGGACTTTGAGATGGCCTTCAAAGCCTTCCACCACATCTAATAAGAGTGGAAAACCAATAGAAATTCTCATGGTTCAAATTTATATGGATGGGTTGCTGGAGGAGACTATTATACAAAAGAAGGTTCTTAGGAGAATACCTATATAGGAAATGAGAGGTGGAGAAGACCACATATCATCTCAGACCTTGTTTAAGAGAAAACACAGAAAAGCAAGTAAGGAGCTTCTAGCCAATCTAGCCTATGAAATTGACTTGAAAAATGAAAATCTAAATGAGCTACAAATGTGAAAGTGTATCCAAATATTAAAATCTATTAGTTGTTCTTGAAAAAGAAAAATGCTAAAGAGGACTGGAGTTTTACACTTTGCTAGGGACTGGGACTAACTAGCATGACCTAAATGAAGACCCACAAAATATAAGACTAGAACTCTAATGAAGCATCTTGACGAGCATAGAGGATTGGTAAGATATTTAGTCTAGAATAAAACCTAAACCAATAAATCTAGAAGTAAAAATAAGGAAAGCCAAGACATTAATTTCTAAAGTCTAACTTGCATCCCATGCCTTCTCTTTGTTTTTCTGATCTGTTCAATGACAGTAGAAAAATAAAGGTATGAAGTTGGACAGAAATCCCATGCCTTATTGTCTCCACCGACTTTAACCAGGCCAGAACCACAAGAAGAAGTCCTGGGATGCAAGTTTAACTTAAGAAATTGCAACTTTGGCTTGATCCCTTATTTTTACTTCAGGAGTTATTGGTTCAGGTTTTGTTCCTGACTGAAAATATTACCACCATTGATGCTTGCAAAGCTGCAACCTTAAAGTTTTAGACCTTTATTTTGTAGGTTTTCATTCAGGCCACGCTATATAGTTGTAGTCCCCTAAAAAAGTTCATATCTCCAGACCACTTTAGCATTTTTCTTTTCAAAATGGACAGATGTATTTTCATTTTTGGATACACTTTCACATTTGCATCTAATTCAATTTTTTCATTTTTCATGTCAATTTCATCAGCCAGATTCACTACCATTCCTTCCTACCTTGTGTTTCTTCTTTAATAAGGTCTGAGTTGATATATGATCTTCTCCACCTCCCACTTCCCACACAGGTATTCTCCCAAGCACCTTCTGCTATATAATAGTCTCATCAAGAAACCCATCATATAAATTTGGACCAGGGAATTAACTATATTCATTTCCATTCTTGGTTACAACAGTGCGAGGCTTCAGAGGTGTAATACCCCATTCTTTTCTTAGCTTAGTTCAGCTACTAGTTGTATGTATAAGAGCCTTATATCCTAAAAATTCCTCTATGTGCTGGGGATTTAGTCATATTTTTAGCCTCTTCACTTCGAGGATTTTTAAATAAGTTTTCCTGACCATGAGATATTGGTTTTAAAGTTAATTCATATTCAGGGGTCTAAGGAGCATGTCTCAGAGAAGTTTCAGATTTTTTGAACGAGGATTGAGTCGTGTTTGGATTTCGATTCCAGCAGGTCACTGCGATAGCGGTGCATCACAGGGGATATAGCGGTTGAAACTTCATCTCATAACAGTGGACCTTTAATATGCATTCTAGTTGTGAATTTAATTCTTTAAGGTGCAATTGAGTCTTTTCCCCTCAATCTAATTAGTAAAAATACGAATTAAAATGTCGGTTAGGGAATTATATGCCTATTTTCCCCAATTCTCCTAAAAAAGAAACCCTAACCATTCCCCAAGTTCACCAAATTCAATTATCTCCTCTCTTCAAGAAAACAAAGAAAATCAAGTTCCCCAAATCCAAGAACTTTCAATAAAAGCATCAAGATTGTGTTTCTCTTTCAAGCTTAAGTATTTAAGGCATGTGTGATGTTCATACATTGGCCCTTTTTACCCTTGGCGTTCAAGAATCCCCTTGTGATATAGAATTATGATGTTTTACATATTTATGACGAATTGTCTCCATGAAATTGTTATTGACATTTATTACAAGTTATGTTATGAGTGTTTTTCGATGGAATGAGCCCATATATGATTTAAGTACTAAAATATTCATGTTAAATTCCTAATTCATGGTTTTAATGTTGTAACTATGTTTTCAATAACATGTTTTACCCATTCCCATGCTTAAGTTCATGACTCCCATGTGTTTGATGAAATGTCTAAATATTGGGTTTTGAGCAATGATCCTTCATTATGATTTTTAAAGCTTCATATATCCTTTTTGTTATTTTTATCCAGTGTTAGAGGGTTATGAATACCCGATACTTAGCTGTTTACATAATTTCAGTATCTTTTGAATAATTTTAGATAAACCATGAGTGTTGTCATTCAGTTAGTTATCATAACCAGTTGTTTGCTCAGTTAAGCTTAGTTCAATCCAGTAATCAGTGTTATTCAGTTGGGAGTATCATTTAGTATTGAGAAAACCTAGGTATGAGGGCTTATATTCCAATAGAGGGTGTGACCTTCAGTAGTTATCCCTTAGTTCCAGAACTATGTAGCCAACGTAGGTTAGAGATATCAACTTTACAGTTGAGGGTTGATAAAGTGTTTACCTGCCAGTTGAGGGTAACACATATCTTATTAGAGCACCTGCCATATGTGGGTGACTTATTAGCCATATGTGGTTCCACACAAACCATGTTAGTACCCGTGGCACGATACTGGCACTCTTCCAACTGGGGTTACATGTTGGACCCTCATATGGGGGAATGTCAGTTAGATGTTACCTCCCACTGTATCAGTTTAGTAGTATGTATAGAATTCAATTTAGGTTCGATTTACCATAGTATACAGTTCATCAGTTATTCAGTTACCAGATTTTAGTATTTTAGTTTATAGACTATTTCAGTATCATGTTATATGCTTGGTCATGTATTCTTAGATTTTACAGCTTTCATGCATTAGTTATCTCATGCTATTCACTCAGTTATTATTTCATAAACATGAACCTATGCATTTCAGCCTAACCTCATCTTATATACTAGTACATTCGAAGTACTAATTGCATACTTTTCTCAACGCTATGATGTCTTATATCATAGGTTTAAACGCCCAGTTTCTTGAGAACTCTTAGACAGTTCAACTTATCAGCAACAATAGTTGTGGTGAGTTCTCATATGTCGAGGACCTCTTATGTTATTTAGTATATCCATTTTCTTTTCAGATAGTTCAGTTTGGGGTTAGTTGGGGCCTGTCCCATCAACTCTAAAGTTAGTTTAGAGCCTTTTAAATATTTTAAGCATTCAGTCAGTTAGTCAGTTTATCAAATGTTTTATCAATTTTTTTAATCTGTCTTCAGATATTCAGATTTAAGATTTAATCATGTTTCAACATTTACAACCTTATGGCTTTATTTAGATGTTTTTGCACATGTTCATTATAAGTATATTACTCAGTTCTCATAACAGGTACCAGCTCATGGTTTAACTTGTAGTCACTTGTGATCGTAAGCACCGTTGTCGCGACTAGGGAGTAGCCTCGGGTCATGACAAAACTTGGTATCAAAGCCTTAAGTTTTATAGTCCTAAGGAGTCTGAAATCCATGTTGAGCAGAGTCTTATACATGGGTGTGGAGCATGCCATATTTATGGATAGGAGGCTACAAGTCATTTTAGAAAAAGTTTCCCTTCTTTCAGTATTCATGTCGTGCGAGTTAGAATGAGATCTATTTAAACTCTTTTTCTAATCCATCCTTTATTCCATTATAGAAAATGCCTCCTATAAAGAATAACATAAGAAGGAATGGGAACTAACCCGCACCTCTACCTATTTAGGAAGATCCCCTGAATGAGAACGTCTCTTATGTCTAGTTCAAAGCTAAATTCACTACCTTAGATCATTCAGTAACTGCTTAAAATATTCAGCAGGTTGTTGCCCTAGTTAATCCAGTGGCAAATTCAACTGCAACTAGGATTCAAGATTTCACCCGAATGAATCTCTCATTATTTTTGGGATCCAAGTCTAAGGAGGATCCGCATGAGTTTCATTAAATAGTTTAGAAGGTGATTGATATCATGGGTGTCACTTTGAGTGAGAGTGCAGAGTTGGTTGCTTACCAGTTTTAGGATGTAGGTTATTTGTGGTATAGGTAGTGAAAGGAGGATAGGGGTGCTGAGGTAGGGACGTAGAGTGGGGTTAGTTTTCTATGACCTTTTTAGATAGGTTCTTTCCTTTAGAGTTGAGAGAAGCTAAGGTGTTGGAGTTCATAAATTTGAAGCAAGGTAATATGAGTGTGAAGGAATACTCCCTTAAGATTACTCAGATGGTGAGGTATGCTCCTTCGATAGTGGCTGATAATAGGTTAAGAATGAGTAAGTAGGTTTCTGGTATATCTGATAGTATTGTAAATAAGTGTAGGACTGCTATGTTGATTAATGAGATGGACATATCTAGGCTTATGGTCCATGCCCAACAGATTGTAGAACAAAAGCTTAAGAAGAAAGAGAGAGAATAAGAGGGCCAAAACATGTAGCTTTAATATTTCTCAGTTGAGTCAGAGGGTGGTAACCGTTCTCAGTTCTGTCAAAAGTTTTCTACCCCAGCTCCATCTTTAGGTAGTGTGCCAGTACCAAAGATTAAGAATGACAGTCGGGATAGGGCGTCAGGTTCTAAGCCCCAGAATAGTGTTAATAGCGGTATTACTAATCCTCTTTGCCAGAAATATAGTAAGAATCATCAGGGTGTGTGTAAATACAAAAGTGATGTGTGTTTTGGATGTGGTAATCCAGGCCCCAGACTTAGAGATTGCCCAATCGGTAGGGTAAGTCCAATCGTCTTCCAGTTCCATCCGGTCGCCTGACTCAGTAGGGTACCGCATCTAGTGCAGCCAGTAGGCAGTGCTAGAACTAATTGTATGCACTCTAGTTTTTCATATTCATGTTTAGGCTTTATTAGATCCCGAAGCTTCACTTTCTTTTGTAACCCCTTATATAGCTGTTGATTTTGGTGTCATTCCCGAAACTCTAGAAAAGCCTTTCTTAGTGTCTACCCTACTAGGTAAATCTATCACAGCCAGACGGGTGTACAGAAATTTCCCAATTATAGTATCCTAGAAAATCACTTCAGTAGATCTTGTAGAGTTGGAGATGACTAATTATAATGTCATTCTCGGTATGGATAGGCTTCATACATGCTATGCTTTAGTTGACTGTAGAAATAGAGTTGTTTAGTTTCAGTTTCAGTTTCAGTTTCCCAATGAACTAGTTATTGAATGGAGGGTAGTACTTCATCACTTAGGTGTCAAATTGTGTCATATCTTAGAGCAAGAAAAAATGATATCTAAGGGGTGCATGTACCATCTTATCTGAGGGAAAGACTCTAGTTTTGAGACCTCAAGTCTCGATTCATCTTCAGTATGAATTGAATTTCCATATGTGTTCCCTGAAGATCTTTCGGGAGTTTCTCCCAAAAGGGAAATTGACTACGTAATAGATCTCCTTCCAAATACTCAGCATATCTCTATTCTTCCCTACAGAATAGCTCCAGCTGTACTTAGGGTGTTGAAAGAATATTTGAAACATCTCTTATATAAGGTATTCATCAGGCCCAGTACTTCCCTATGGGGAGCTCCAGTCCTTTTCATGCGTAAGAAAAATAGTTTTCTCAGAATGTGCATCGACTACCATTATTTGAACAAAGTCACAGTTAAAAATAAGTACCCACTCCCTAGGATTGATGACTTGTTCGACCAACTTTAGGGTACCAGTTATTTCTCTAAGATAGACCTCAGATCCAGCTATTATCAGCTTAGAGTCAGAGAATGTGACATTTCAAAAATAGATTTTAGAACTCAGTATGGTCACTTCGAGTTCTAGTTATGTCTTTTGAACTAACGAATGCTCCAACAGCTTTCATGGACATGATAAACAGAGTGTTCAAGAAGTACTTGGACATGTTCTTCATAGTCTTCATTGATGATATTCTTGTCTACTCTCGTAGTGAAAATGATCATGTAGACCATCTCAGATTTGTATTGTAGACTCTCAAAGCCCATTAGTTATTTGCCAAATTCAGTAAGTGCAAGTTTTGGCTAAGTTCAATATCTTTTCTTAGCCATATTATTTCTGGTGATGGCATTATAGTTAACCCTCAAAACACCGATGCCATGAGAAACTAGCCTAGAACCATCTCTCTATCAGATATAAGGAGTTTCATGGGTTTGGATGGCTATTACAAATAATTTGTTAAAGGGTTTTCGTCTATTTCATCCCCCATGTCTCAATTGACTCAGAAGAAAGTCAAATTTTAGTGGTCAGATTCTTGTGAAAACTTGTGAAAAGAGTTTTCTGGAGTTGAAGACTCAACTCACCTCATCCCCAGTCTTGACTTTGCTAGATGGTTCAGAGGGTTTTGTTGTTTATTGTGATGCTTCAAGAGTTGGTATTGTTTGTGTGTTGATGTAGAGAGGTAAGGCCATAGTCTATGCCTCTAGAAATTTTAAACCCTATGAAAATAATTACCCTACCCATGATCTTGATTTAGCAGCTGTTGTTTTTGCCTTGAAAATTTGGAGGAATTATCTTTATAGAGTTTATGTTGATGTGTTCACAGATAATAAAAGTTTACAGTATGAGTTCTTGTAGAAAGATTTAAATCTTCATCAGAGAAGGTGGTTAGAATTGTTAAAAGTTTATGATATAAGTGTGTTGTATCGTACGGTCAAGGACAATGTAGTGGCAGAAGCCCTTAGTAAATTGTTTATGGGTAGTCATTCTCATGTTGAGAATGATAAGAGAAAGTTAGCTCAGAAGGTTCATCATCTTGCTAGATTAGGTGTTAGGTTGGTTGATTCAACTGAGGGTAGTGTATGGGTTCAGAATGGTTTGGAATCTTCTTTGGTTGCCGAAGTGAATGAGAAGTAAGATAGGGATTCTAGTTTGGTTAAGTTGAAGAAATCAGTTAGAGATCAGAAGGTAGAGGTTTTCTCCCAAGGGGGAGATGATGTATTGTGTTGTGTTGTGTTGTTAGGGTAGGCTGTGTATAACATGGGTAGATGGTTTGGTGATGGCGAATCTATGAAGAAGCGTATGGTGCACGTTATTCTATTCACCTAGGAGACACTAAGATGTACCGTGATTTGTGGGTAATCTATTGGTGGAGTGGTATGAAAAAAGATATTGCTGAGTTTGTAGCTAAGTATTCTAACTATCAGCATATTAAAGTTGAACACTGGAGGCCTAGTGGTATAATACATGAGTTTAGCATTCCTACTTAGAAGTGGAAAGAGGTGAACACGGATTTTGTAATGGGGCTACCTCGTTTGCGTCATTAGCATGATTCGATATGGGTTATTGTAGACAAAATGACCAAATTAGCCTATTTCTTGCCAGTTCATACTTCTTTTTCAACTGAGGATTACACTAAGGTCTATATTAGAGGGTTGGTTAGGTTGTATGGAGTCCCTTTGTCTATTATTTCAGATAGAGATACTCATGTTACCTCTCACTTTTGGAAGGCTTTTCAGAAGGGTCTTGGTATCCATGTTTATCTTAGTACATCATTTCATCCTCAAATAGATGGTCAGGCAGAGAGAACTATTCAGACCCAAGAGGATATGTTGAGGGCGTGTGTTCTTGACTTTAAGGATAGTTGGGAGGATCACTTTCCATTGATCGAGTTTGCCTACAATAACAGTTATCACTCTAGTATTCAGATGGCTTCGTTTGAGGCTCTCTATGGTAGAAGATGTAGATCTCATATTAGTTAGTTTGAGGCAGGTGAGACTACTTTGGTAGGGCCAGATTCAGTGTTTGATGTGATAGAGAAGGTTTAGTTGATCAGGGAGAGGCTTAAGACAACCCAAAGCCGTCATAAATCTTATGTAGATGTGAGAAGAAGAGACCATGAGTTTGAGGTTGGTGATTCCATCTATTTGAAAATCTCTCCCATGAAGGAGGTTTAAAGATTTGGCAAGAAGGGGAAACTCAGTCCCCGATATGTTGGCCCTTACAAAATCTTGAGCCATTTTGGGAAGTTAGCTTACGAGCTTGAGTTGCCTGCAGATTTGGCATTAGTGCATCCAGTGTTCTATGCCTCTTTACTAAAGAAGTGTATTGGTGATCCAACTATTATAGTTCCATTAAAAAGCACAGATGTTCAGGATAGCCTTTTTAACTAAGAAATCCCAGTTGAGATCCTTGATCGTCAGATTCGTATACTAAGGAACAAAGACATTCCCATGGTCAAAGTTCTTTGGTGGAATTAGTCCATTGAGGGAGCCACTTGGGAAATATAAGCAGATATGTGTACCAAGTAACTTTATCTTTTCTCTGCAAACTCAGACTCAGCTTAAGGTAACAGTTTTCCTTAGATGATCTCTTTTTCATTCTCAGTCCCATCTATATAATCATTCTCATGTCATTGCATGAATTCACGAATCAGTTCAGTTTACATAGCATGTTTCAGACTCAGCCATGTAATCATGTTTTCAGTTAATCATGTCCAGTATATGATCTCAGTTTCCGCAGTATTCTCCGCTTAATCGGTCTCATTTGAGGATTAATGTTCCCAAGGGGGATATATTATAATACCCCATTCTTTTCTTAGCTTAATTTACCTCCTAGTTTTATGTATAAGAGGCTTACAACCTGAAAATTTAACTAGGTGTTGGGGACTTAGTTATATTTTTGGCCTCTTAACTTCGATGATTTTTAAACGAGTCTTCTCGACCCATAGATATTGGTTTTTGAGTTAATTCATATTCAAGGGTGTAAGGAGCATGTCTCGGGGAAGTTTCAAATTTTTCAGATGAGGACTGAGTGGTGTTTAGATTTTGATTCCAGCAGCTCAACGCGATAGTGGTGCATCGTGGTGGATATAGCGGTGGAAGTTTCATCGCATTGCGGTGGACATTTACTCCGCATTCTAGTTGCGAATTTAATTCTCTAAGGGGAAATTGAGTCATTTCCACTCAATCCAATTCATATAAACACGAATTAAAACGTCGGTTAGGGAATTATATGCCTATTTTTTCAAATTCTCCTCTCAAAGAAACCCTAACCATTCCCCAAGTTCATCAAATTCAATCAACTACTCTTTTCAAGAAAATCAAGAAAACCAAGTTCCTAAAATACAAGAAATTTCAATAAAAGCATCAAAATTCTATTTCTCTTTCAAGTTTAAGTATTTAAGGTATGTGTGATGTTCTTCCATGGGCCCTTTTCAGCCATGGAGTACAAGAATTACCTTTTGATATCAAATTATAAGTTTTTACATGTTTATGATGAATTGTCTCCATGAAGTTGTTATTGATTTTGATTACCAGTTATGTTACGAGTGTTTTTCAATGAAATTAGGCCTTATATGATTTGAGTATTGAAATCTTCATGTTAAATCCCTAATTCATGGTTTTAATGTTATAACTATGTTTTCAATCATATGTTTTACCCATTCCCATGCTTAAGTTCATGATTCCTATGTGTTTGATGAAATGTCTAAATGTTGGGTTTTGAGCAATGATCCTTTATTATGGTTTTTAAAGCTTCATGTGTCCTTATTGTTATTTTCATTAAGTTCTGGAGGGTTATGAACACCAGATACTTAGCTGTTTACATAATTTCAGTATCTTAAGAATGGTTTCTAATAAACCATGAGCATTGTTATTCAGTTAGTTATCATGATCAGTTGTTTTCTCTATTTAGCTTAGTACAATCAAGTAATCAGTGTTATTCAGTTTTGAGTAGGATTTATCACTGAGCAAACCCAAGGATGGAGGATCACCTTTTAGTAGAGGGTGTGACCTTTAGTATTATTCCCTTAAATCCAGAACTACATAGCCATCGAAAGTTAGAGATATCAACTTGCCAGTTGAGGGTTGATAAAGTGTTTACCTGTCAGTTGAGGGTAACATATATCTTATTAGAGAACCTACTAGATGAGGGTGACTCACTAATCATTTAGGACATTAGTTTAGTGGATTCACACAGCCCATATTTGTACTTGTGGCATGGGTCTGACACCCTTACGATTGGGGTTACATGTTACACCTTAATTAGCTCAGATTGGGTCCATCGGTTAGATAATATCTCCCACAGTTTTAGTTAAGTATTTAGTACAGAATTCAGTACAGGTTTGCTTGACCATAGCATATAGTTCATCAATTATTTAGTTACCAGATTTCAGTATTTCAGCTTACAAACTATTTCTGTATCATTTTATATGTTTGGTCATGCATTCTCTGATTTTACAGCTTTCACACATTCACGCATCAGTTATCTCATGCTATTTAGTAAGTAATTATTTTATGCACATGAACCTATGCATTTCAGCCTAACCTTATCTCATATACTAGTATATTCAAAGTACTGATCACATACTTTTCTTCGTTCTATGATGTCTTATATCATAGGTTCGGGCACTCAGTTTCCTGACCGCGCTTAGACAGTTCACCATATTAGTAGTAGAAGTTGTAGTGAGTCGTTATATGTAGAGGACCTATTATGTTATTTCAGTATTTCTGTATTTCCTTTTAGTTAGTTCAGTTTAGAGATAATTGTGGCCTGTCCCATCAACTCTTCAGTTAGTTTAGAGGCTTTCAGATGTTTTAAACATTCAGACAGTTAGTCAGTTTATCAAATCTTTTATCATTCTTTTCAGTCTTTCTTTAGACATTCAGATTTAAGGTTTAATCATGCTTTAGTATTTAAAACCTTATGGCTTTATTCATGTGTTTCCACACATGTTCATTATCAGTATATTATGGTCACTTATGACCGTATACACCATTGTCGCGACTGCGGGTAGCCTCAGTCCAATCAATATTAAATATTTACATTGCCACCAAAAACTTAAACCCTTCACCAAACTTGACACATAAACATTAGAAAAATCTTCATTAAACCGTAATAGGGCATCGACAACACCTACTTGGTCCCTCGGCCTTATCAGTTCAAACCTAACAATCTTAACTGTAAAATGCAATATCTTATTTGAACGATTAATGCCTAATATAGGTAAAGAACCAACATTCACAAAATCAGTGTACTGTATGTGTCTTTTCACGATAGGTTGATCGATAATACAAACCTCCCACATATGAAGTAGTTTTATTTGCAAGAAATTTATTCCTCCTAACCCATCTTTACTCTAGCCTTTAATGTTAGTTGGCTAAAAATTGATTCACTTTCACATCTTTTTATCGGCAAATAAGGGAAAACATTTGATGTCAAATAAGAGAAGAACAAAAAGAACATTACAAAAGGGTAACACAAAATTGAATAAATACAAAACATTACAACAAGAGTTCCAATAAATTCTCCATCTGTTCAACAAATGAGTCATCTATTGGAATATGCGATGCATCTGTAGCAATAGATAGATGACATGTTGCAACAAATAAATTAAACTAGCATTGCTACTGGTTTGATTTCTTTCAACAGTTGCTCCATCTGTTCCAATAGCTGATTCATCAGCATGCAACAGTTGAGGAAACTGTTACAACACCACCAACAACATCAACAACAAAGAAACAACACTATATATTCCAAAACTATCAACAACACAAACACCACATGTTTCAACACCCCCAACAACAGCACCACCAATAAAGAAACAAAAAAAGACATAAAAGATGATAGTGAAAATAAGTCTTTTTAACTTTTCCCAATAGATGACTTTTTTTCATATTGTAAGAAAAAACATGATTCGTTCATTCAAGATTTAAAAGTCACATTTCCTTCAATTTTCTCAATAAATAGGATACTGGTAATGTGTAAATCAATAAAAACAATAGATGTAAATATCCAATTTAAATAACATATTAAGAAGAAGACGAGAAGGAAAGAGAAAATAGCGAATCATACATGCAATGTCAAAAATTCAAAGGAATTAGAACACCCATTTAAGTCAAGAAAAGATATAAATCAGTTTTGAAAGAAAAAATAGAGATGAGTAAATTTATGGCTGAAGGAGAGAGAACTCTACAGATGAGTTTTATATATTCATTATTGACTTTGAGGGGAACGTGGAGACGGTGACATTGAAAAGACAAGATAGGACTACTCAAGAAAGAGATTTTTGAGTTATTCATGTAATAGTTTTTAACGCCTTAGTATTTTATCTTTTTTTTATCTCGAAAAGGAAATTGCTTTAAATAATAAAAAAAGATGTTAAAATATATAAGTCATTTATTGCAACTGATGTCAAATTCTATTTGAAAATTTCCAATGGCTCAATAATCTTTTGCAACAAATGGAAACATCTATTTGATAATTTACAAAAGATAAGTTATCTGTTGCAATAGTTTCATTAATTGGTTTGATAAATTTTAATAGATATGTCATCTTTTGCAACAGGTTAAATATACATTTTTATGCAATTTTAATTGAGTTCATATATTCAACTACAACTTCAATTGATTTATCTACAACTAGGGATGAGTTAACAAGGTCAACTATAATGTATGATGTTGGTATTGCGTTCCTCCTGATCCGAGTTGTCAATTGATCAATCTGAGTTGAAATTACTCATATTCGCTTATTATTTCTTATACCTAAATTTATTTAGCAACAACTAGGGATAATTTTATAGGGTCAACTATATTTCATGATGTTGGTATTGCGTTCCTCTAGACCCAAGCCGTCGATCGATCAATCTGAGTTAAAATGATTCATATTAGCTTATTTGTTGAAATACAAAAATTGATTTAACTATAACTAGGGATGATTTGATTGGGTCAACTATACTGTATGATGTTGGTATTGCGTTCCTCCTGACCCGAATCGTCAATCGATCAATCTGAGTTGAAATGATTCATATTAGCTTATTTTTTGAAATACCTGAATTGATTTAGCTACAACAAGTGATGATTTTATAGGTTCAACTATATAGCATGATATTGGTATTGCGTTCCTCCTGAACCGAGTCATCAATCGATAAATCTGAGTTAAAATGATTCATATTATCTTATTATTTGAAATACCAAAATTGATTTAGATACAACTAGGGATTAGTTGATAGGGTCAACTATATTGCATGATGTTGGTATTGCGTTCCTCCTAACTTGAGTCATCAATCGATAAACCTGAGTTGAAATGATTCATATTAGCTTATTATTTAAAATACCTAAATTAATTTAGTTATAACTAGGGATGAGTTGATAGGGTTAACTATATTGCATGATGTTGGTATTGCACTCCTCCTGACCTGAGTCATCAATCGATAAATCTGAGTAAAAATAATTCATATTAGCTTTTTATTTGAAATACCTAAATTGATTTAGCTACAACTAGGGATGAGTTGATTGGGTAACCTATATTGCATGATGTTGGTATTGCATTCCTCCTGACCCTAGTCGTTAATCGATCAATCTAGTTTAAAATGATTCATATTAGCTTATTATTTGGAATACCTAAATTTTTTTAGCTACTACTAGGGATGCGTTGATAGGGTCAACTATGTTGCATGATGTTGGTATTGCATTCCTCCTGACCCGAGTCATCAATTGATCAATTCGAGTTGAAACGATACATATTAGCTTATTATTTGAGATACCTAAATTGATTTAGCTACAACTATGGATGAGTTGATTGGGTCAACTATTTATGATATTGGTATTACATTTCTCTTGACCCGAGACACCAAACGATCAATTCGAGTTGAATCAATTCATATTATCTTATTATTTGAAATACCTATGTTGATTTAGATAAAACAACTAGGGATTAGTTGATAGGGTCAACAATATTGCATGAGGTAGGTATTGCGTTCCTCCTAACTCGTGTCGTCAATCGATTAATTCGAGTTGAAATGATTAATATTAGCTTATCATTTAAAATACCTAAATTGATTTAGCTACAACTTGGGATGAGTTGATTGGGTCAACTACATTGCATGATGTTGGTATTGCGCTCCTCCTAATCCGAGTCATCAATCGACCAATCAGAGTTGAGACAATTTATGTCAGCTTATTATTTGAAATACCTAAATTAATTTATCTACAACTAGGGATGAGTTGATAGGGCCAACTATATTTCTTGATGTTGGTATTGCGCTCCTCCTAATCGAGCCGTTAATCGACCCATCTGAGTTGAAATGATTAATATAAGCTTATTATTTGAAATAACTAAATTGATTTAGTGATAACTAGGGATGAGTTGATAGGGTCAACTATATTGGATGATGTTGGTATTGCGTTCCTCCTGATCCAAGTCATCAATTGATCAATCAGAGTTAAAATTTTCATATAAGCTTATTATTTAAAATACCTAAATTGATTTAGCTACAACTAGGGATGTGTTTATAGGGTCAACTATGTTATATGATGTTGGTATTGCATTCCTCCTGACCTGAGTCATCAATCGACTAATCTTACTTAAAATAATTCATATTAGCTTATTATTTTAAATACCAAAATTGATTTAGCTACAACTAAGGATGAGAAAATTATTTGAACCAAATTAACATTTTCAAAACTTGTCATACTTTTCCAAAATACAATTCAACCCATACGAATCATCCATTTGCTGGAAAAGTATTTTATCATTTCAAATCTCAAGTTCTCGCTCTTTTCTTTCTCTCTCAATAATATAGATAACAACAATTCAATATATTACTCAACCCTTCATAATAGATTGATTTTCTTATCATTTCCGACCGCTTAGTTGTTATTTTTTACTTCATTCTTTCTTGTATCCATCGTTTTATTTGTCTTCACAGGTAACAGAGTTTGAGAAGAGTTCTACATTTATTCTTTTTTCTAAAAATTAGGGCTTTGTAGTTAATGATGAAAAAGAAAACTTTTAGTTGTATTATCTTCGAGAATGGGTTAACAATTTTGAGTTTTGTTTGTAAATTCATAGGAAGAACCCAAGAAAATCCTTGTATTTATCACAGTGTTCTATTGACTATCTTGGTATATTAGATGGTGTTTGTTATGTTAGTCATGGCTGTTGGAGGTGGTGTTGGTATAGGTGGCATTGGAGGTGTTGTTGGTGGTGGTGTTGGTATTGGTGGTGGTGTTGATGGCATTGGTGGTGGTGTTAGTTGTCTTGATGGTGGTGGTGGTTGGTATTGGTGGTGGTGTTGGGGGTCATCGTGGTGGCATTGGTGGTTTTGGTGATCTTTGTGTTGGTATTGGTGGCATTGTTGTTGGTTTTTGTGGTGGTGGTGGTGGTTTGGTGGTGGTGGTGGTATTAGTGGTGTTGGTTATGGTGGTGTCATTGGTGATGTTTGTGGTGGCTTTTGGTAGTTGTGGTGGTTGCATTAGTTAGTGGTGTTTGTGGTAGTTGTTGGTGGTGTTAGTTTTGGTGGTATTTATGGTGGCTGATAGTGGTGGTGTCAGTGTTGGTGATATTTATGGTGGCTGATGGTGGTGGTGTTGGTGGAATTAGTTTTGGTTTTTGTGGTGTCGATATTGGTGGTGTTTGTGGTGGTTATTGGTGGTGTTTGTGGTCGCTATTGATGGTGGTGTGTCGGTATTGGTGGTGTTTGTGGTGGTGTTGGTGGTCCATTTGTTGCAACTTGTTTAATAATTATTGGGAGATATTAAAATAGGTCTTCAAATAGATTTCCTTTTTATTGCAACAAATGTTTTATGAGTAGCAAGACTGTTTTGATCTCATCTATCATGTTGTTCATCAGTTGCAATAAGTTATTCATCAGTCGTAACAGATGATTCATCTAATCCAACTGATGGGTTGTCTGTAGGAATATTTTTTTTGTAATGTGGCCTATAAAAACTTATTGAAATTTGTCTTACATTTGCTTAAATTTATGCATATATCAATTGTAATGTATTTTTTGTTTTTCTGTTGTTTGTAGTTAAAACATGTCTCCCAAACAAAAAGAAAGTTAAAGTGGATCAACTTCTGACCACCTAAAGAGAAAGGCTAGAGTACAGATGGATTCGGAGGAACTTCCTATACAATCTCAGACAGGGAAAAATGAAGTTGAGGAAAGATATGAAAATGACATTGAGGGAGGTGGACAAGGGTCTATAGATACTGATAAGAAAAATGAAAGTAAGGAGAAAGAAGAATAAGATAAACAAGAAGAGGAGGAAAAAAAAAGTAAGAAAAACAATGATGATCAACATGATGATAATGCATCACCAATGAGGCATGAATTAATATCTATGTCCCAGCATGGGGTGTCAAAACTATTAGTATTGACAGGTTTCAAGTTGCGATGCCGATAGATGACCCTACAGAACTAACTGACGATCTTGTACTTAAATGTCAGTTGGGGAAACCTTTTGATGAATTTAGGAATACTATGAAGAATGAAAACATAGATGAACTTATTAAGAAGAGCTGCTTTGGACACTTTCTTGAGCTACCTTAGGACCATACTACCCGTTTCCAAATAAGCATGGTATATGGTCTTTTCAAGAACAAGATCAAGTACGTGGGGGATGATTCAAAGAATGGGGCAAGAAGATGGATGAAATCTAGACCAACTACTATCGCATTCCGATTTGTTTTGGCATGAAATAGTTTGCCATAGTGACAGGCTTGAGATGCGATCGTCTAGAAGAACATCTCATCAAGGAAACACCCCACAAAAGGTCCAAGGCAAGCAGGATATCCAATCCACCACCATCAAATAGAGGGAAGGAATTGTCCAAGAGACCACCGACCAAAACTAACAAATGCAAGAAAAATAGATGGGTTGTTGGGCATTGCTGGACGTGGGTACAAAGCCAATAAGTTGTTAAAATATCTCAAGGATAATACCCTACCAAAGAAGTACATGGAGCAATTGTGCTTAATTTGGTTTGCCCATTCCATTATATTGGCAAGAGGCGTCAACAAAGTCATAGAAGATGATTTACCGAAGCTTACTGAGGATTTTGAGAAATTCAACAATTATTCCTGGGGATATGACATCTACAACTTGACTATCAAATATTTACTGTCAAAGCCATCCCCAAAGATGATCACATTATACGGCTTTCCTTGGGCTTTCATGGTAAATTTAATCACTATTTGTTTATTCTTCCATCAATTTATATTGAATAATTATTCTGACTTTTTTATTTGCTTGCTTTCTGTTTATATTTTTTAGGCTTGGGTATTTAAAGTCATTCCTTCCCTCCGAAAGCAGGTCAAGGATTACCCGGATGAGATTTCTCATCCAAGGATCCTTAGGTGGTTGGCTTCAAAGAGAAGCACAAGAATTAAGGAGGCTGGTCTCTTTAACCCTCCAGATAATGTAGTAAGTCTTCTTTCAAGTAAAATAATTTGACTAAAAGAAAGACAATCGCGACAGATGGGCAATCTATTGTGACAGACAAATCATATTTCACAATAGATTACCCATCTGTTGCTTTGCTTCTCTGAACCCGAATCAACAAATTACTCATCTACTATAAATTATGCAGCAAATGGATAATCTAATGCAACATATATTTAATCTATTTCCACATATGAATCATCTGTTGCGACAGAAAGATCATCTATTGAATAAGATATTTGTGTTAACATGTAACCCAACTGACTGCAAATTATTATATGATTTAAATGTATTTGTCTTTCTTATAGTTTGTGCATCCATGGATAGTGCCTATTTAGCAGGAGTTGGGGATGACTTTTTTTATTACTCTAGCTCTTATTGATACAATAGCAGACCCAATGGTAGAGTTAATAAATAAGAAATTGGCTAGATCAACAACCATAAAAATATCAGTTAGGCAAGGTCAATCTAATGTCGAGGATCTTCATGATCAACCTGCTGCAACAGATCCGAGTGTTGCTTCTAGGGGTGTTGCTGGTGGAGTTGTTGATGTTGGTGGTAGCCATGTTGTTGCTGATACTGATGTTGCTACCGGTTATGATGATGACCATGTTTATGCTCAAGAAAAAATAAATATGTTTTAAAACACCCCTTTCACAGGTCCCTCTCACCCTTACACAAGTCGCTCTCACTCTTACACCGGTCCCTCCCACCCTTATAGTGGTCCCCCTCGCCCTTATTCACCCTCGTGTTCTAATTGAAAATGCGAAGAGTGAAAGGACAAATAGGATAAAAAATTTGAAAAAGTAGAGGCTATCGCTAAATTTGTCTGTAAGACCCCACAAAATCCTAAGCTTAACTTAGTCTGTTAACGCTTAAAAGAGGTCCCAAACTTAGAAATTTCAGCTAAGTGTTTATACTTAGAATTTATTCTAGCCTTCATAAGTGGTGACCCTATTTTACAACCCTTATGACCATAAAATGTCGGTCCTTAGATTGAATCATGATCAGGTGTGTCAATAGGTCACTTTGAGTGAGCTTTCAGAACTCGGTATGGTCACTTTCAATTCTTAGTCATGTTATTTGGTCTTACCAATGCTCCAACAACCTTCATGGATTTGATGAGCCGCGTGTTCAAGAAGTACTTGGACATGTTTGTCATAGTCTTCATTGATGACATTCTTGTATACTTCCGCAGTGAACATGATTATGCAGACCATCTCAGAATCGTATTACAAACTCTCAGAACCCATCAGTTTTTTGCCAAATTTAGTAAGTGCAAATTTTGGCTAAGGTTAGTAGTTTTTCTTTGTCATATAGTTTCCAGTGATGGCATTAGAGTTGATCCTCAAAAGATCAAAGCAGTAAGAAATTGGCCCAGACCTATCTCTCCGTTAGATATCTGTAGTTTCTTAGGTTTGGCTGGCTATTACCGATAGTTTGTTGAAGGATTTTTGTACATTGTATCCCCCATGTGTAGATTGACTCAGAAGAAAGTCAAGTTCCAGTGGTCAGATTGTTGTGAGAAGAATTTTCAGGAGTGAAAGACTCGACTCGCTACAACCTCAGTTTTGACTTAACCAGATGGCTTAGACGGGTTTGTGGTATATTATGATGCTTCTAGAGTGGGTTTGGGGTGTGTTTTGATGCAGAGAGGTAAGTTCATAGCCTATTCCTCTAGACAACTTAAGCCCCATGAAAAGAATTACCCAACTCAAGATCTTGAGTTAGCAGCCGTTGTATTTGCCTTAAAGATTTGGAGGCATTATTTGTATGGGGTTTATGTAGATGTGTTCATAGACCATATAAGCCAGTAGTATATGTTTTCTTAGAAATATCTAAACCTACATCAGAGAAGGTGGTTAGAGTTGTTGAAGAATACGACATGAGCTTCATGTATCATCCGGGCAAGGCCAATACAGTGGATGATGCTCTTAGTAAGATATCTATAGGTAGTGTTGCTCACGTGGAGAATGGTAAGAAGAAGTTAATTCAGGAATTTCATCAGCTTGCACGACTAGGTATCCTCTTAGTTGATTTAGCAGAGGGTAGTGTCTAGGTGCAGAATAGTTTAGAATCATCTCTGGTTTCCAAAGTGAAGGAAAAGTAGGACAGAGATCCCAGTCTAGTCAAGTTGAAAGTGTCAGTCAAAGATCAGAAAGTAGAGGTTTTCTCCCAAGAGGGAGATGGTGTGTTGCATTGCCAGGGCCGGCTATGCATGCCAGGTGTAGATGACTTAAGGCAATGAATTGTTATAGAAGCGCATGGTGCGCATTACTCTATTCATCCAAGGGCCACTAAGATGTACCATGATTTGTGGGAGATCTATTGGTGGAGTGGGATGAAGAGGGACATTGCAGAGTTTGTAGCTAAGTTCTCTATGTGTCAGCAGGTTAAGATTGAGCTTCAGAAGCCCAGTGGATCTATGTAGGAGTTCAGTATTCCTATGTAGAAGTGGGAGGAAGTGAACATGGATTTTATGACGGGTTTGCCTCGTAGTCATCGCCAACATGATATGATTTGGGTCATTATAGATAGGATGACCAAACCAACTCACTTCTTATGAGTTGATACTCTTATTTAGCTGAGGAATACGCTAAACTTTATGTCAGAGAGTTGATCAGATTACACGGAGTCCCTATATCCATTATCTCAGATAAAGGTACCCAGTTTATCTCTCATTGCTAGAAAATCTTCAAAAAAGGTCTTGGTTCCCAAGTTCACCTCAGTACATCCTTTCACCTTCAGACAGATGGTCAAGTATAAAGGACCATCTAGACTCTAGAATATATGTTAAGAGAATGTTCCTTTAACTTTAAGGGTATTTGGGATGATCACCTGCCCTTGATTGAGTTCACATATAATAACAGTCATCATTCTAGCATTCAGATGGCTCTATTTGAGGTGCTCTATGGGAGGAGATATATATCTCCCATTGGTTGGTTTGAAGTGAGTGAGGCCATAGTGGTAGGTACTGACTTGGTATTTGATGCCTTAGAAAGAGTTCAGTTGATCAGGGAAAGGCTCAAGACAGCTCAGAGCCGACAAAAATCATATATAGATGTGCGAAGAAAGGATCTAGAGTTTGAGATTGGTGATTATGTATATTTGAAAATCTCTCCTATGAGAGGAGTGAAGAGGTTTTGCAATAAGGGGAAACTCAGTCCCCGATATGTCAGTCCTTACCGAATTCTCATTTATTTCGGAAAGGTAGCTTATGAGCTTGAGTTGCTTTCAGACTTAGCTTCAGTGCACCCAATGGTTCATTTCTCCTTGATAAAGAAGTGAATAGATGACCCAACAATTGTAGTCCCGATAGAGGGCATTGATGTCCAGAATAGCCTTTCTTATCTGGAAATCCCAATTGAAATTCTTGATTTTCAGGTTCGCAGACTAAGGAACAAAGAGTTTTCTCTAGTCAAAGTTCTTTGGCGGAATCAGTTCGTTGAGGGAGCTACTTGAGAAGAAGAAGCAGATATGTAGACCAAGTATCAATTTTCCTTGAATTTATTCAGACTCAGCTCAAGGTAAGTTTTCCTTTAATTTACTCACCTGCAAGCTCAGATTACCTTTACAACTCTATAACATTTCAGTTGTATAGCATTATCATATCATGTATACCTTTACGAAATAGCTCAGTCATATGTCATGTCTTCAAAACTCATTCATGCTTCAGTTATGCATGTTCAGTATGATAACTTAGTATTTCGGTACTTTCAGCCATGTTATCAAGCTTCTGTTGTGCGTGTTCAGTCTATAAACTCAGTCTATTAGTATTCTCATCTTAGTCAGTCTCATTCGAGGATGAATGTTCCAAAGGAGGAGATATTATAAGACCCCGTAAAATCCTAAGCTTAACTTAGTCCGTTAACAATTAAAAGAGGTCCCAGACTTAGGAATTTTAGCTAAGTGTTTATACTTAGAATTTATTCTAGCCTTCACAAGTGACGACCCTATTTTACAAACCTTATAACCTTAAAATGTCGATCATTGGATTGAATCATGATCTGGTGTGTCAATAGGTAACTTCGGGTGAGTTTTGGATTTTTTGGACCTCGTTTGAATCATTTTCAGGTGACCAAAATAGTGGGTCGACGTGTTGCCCATCGCTTCAACGGATAATTTTTCCCCAGCTTTCAGTGCAATTCCAGTGAACCAATGCAAACTTAATGCAGCGCGATGGTCATCGTGTCGATACCATCGGCACAGCGCGTCGGTAAACATGTCACTAGGCACACTTTTTAGTAATTAAATTAGCGTCCAGGGGGGTATTTGGTACATTTTTCCCACTTCTACTCATCCCCAAAACATGAGATTAAACCCCTCAATAGGCAAAATACTCTCATTATTTACTAAAATCCTCTCAAGAACAAACCCTAGTCCATCAAGTTAAGATCAAGATTCAAGAAATTCACCATCAATCTTTACGAATTCAAGTATCAAGGTATGTTAGGTGTTCATCCAAGGGTTTCCTTCCACCCTTGGAGTTCAAGAACCCTTTTCAAATTACAAGTTGATTTCTTTTCATGAATTTCATGTTAAATTTTATTGTATTCTTGATTATGATGTATTTGGGTCTATAATCCACGATTAATTGCAAGTTTTTTGAGAAACAAATAGCATGTGTGTTGTTATATGGTTTCTTGTTAAAAGCCCTTGAATTTGTGAATTAGGATTTTGATCATGATTCTTGCATGTTATTGTATTGTCATGTGTATAAATTATGCTCCCCAAGTGTTTGATGAATTGTTCATGTGAGTTGAGTAATGAAATCATATCATGTTAGCATATATACAAGTTCATGTTATGCAAGTGTTTGCTAAAATGCCTCAATGAAGGAATTGTGAGAAAGTGTCTAGCTATCGTGCATTCAAGATTGTGCTATGCTTTTACAATTTACACAATCGAGTCCTGGGGTATCTAATACCCAACAATCAAACTGTTTACTGATGTTGGGCGTATTTACACGCCTAAAGTACTATACTTTACCCATATTTTAGCTAAGTTTTAAGGACAAAATATATAATTCCTGCACTTTTAGTCCTTTTTCCTGTAAGTGAGCTAACCAACGTGATTAGCAAGTTTTCAGAAATAAATGATGAAGATTTCAGCATTTTATGGACTGTTGGATGCCAAAGGAAACTTCACGTAAGAAGGAAGGCAGCTTCTGGAAGCTTGTGGACTGAAAGTAATGCATGGAGAACTTGTCCCAGGCAAAAACAGCATTTCTAAAGACTTGGGGGATCAACAGTAACTTAGTAGGATTACGACAAGTATGCAGTAACCCAGTAGGACTAGGACAAGGATAAAAATCCTATTTCAGTAGGACTAGGACAAGGATGTTATAAAAACCCTATTTACTGAATTTTTCAGCAAGCTTTTTATTATTCACTCATTCATTAATTCAAGTCTTTTTCATTCGACTTTTGCTCCTAATTCACGTTACAATATTCTGTAAGTCTAACACAGAGAACTCGTCTCTCTTGAGAAGAACGGCTAGGGCAAAACGTTTGAGATCTTTTGACGCCATATCACTTCCATCGCCAAGATTATTCTAGGTTTTGGTATGATGATTATATCTATTGTGATTTCCGTTGCACTCATGAGTAGAAAACTTCTCTGTTAGGGTTATGGAAGCTTTATGATATACTATCTATTGCTATGAGTTTGTGAATTCTTGATACGTATGCTGCTTATATCATTACTCTCTTCATCTTAATTGAATTCTTGTGGTTGCAAACATATAGAATACACCAGTATAGCATTAACTTGTTCGAAAGAAAAGTTACATGTCTGGAAAAGAGAGAATGACAAGGAAATAGGGCTACCAACCCCTGTTTAAAAGTTAGTGTCGTAACTGGATTAACCTCTTGGAGAATTCGTACCATTAGTATACGCTTTAAGCTCGAAAAAGTTAAAGTGATATAATCCTTGATGGTCGAAAGACACTAGGATTTACCATAGAATACGAATCTCTATAAGCGCATGCATGTCTGAATTCCGCATAACTCATAGACTATAGATACGTAAAACTCATAAGGTGGACATAGCCCTAACTTACAATTCTCATTGATTAAAACCTACTAAACATTCCGTTTCTCTTTGTTACTTTGATACTCTTAATTCACGCTACAATTAAATCCCTCCTTTTTCGTAGAATTTTTTATCAACAGTCTACTAATCGTTGCATACTTAGTGACCAAGTATTCCCTGTGGGATTCGACACCCAACCCAGTTGGGTTCTATATTTGACAACGACCACTTACACTCTTACGAGAGCTGTAGTTTGGGCGTTATCAAATTTTGGCGCCGCTGCCGGGGAATACGGTTGTCAACTAAGTTTGTGATAGTTACTAGACCCTTTGGTCAAAGATTCTCGAATTTTACATTTATTTGTTGTTTTTGTTTTATTCAGGATCTGTTGAGTGCATGCCAAATACTCGTAGTTCTGGTCAGCCATTATTACCCATAAATCCTGAACCTCAACTTATTGGCAGAATGGATGCACAGCGTGACATTGATAGAAGGGCGGCCCAACAGGAGAAGGCTAGATTAGCTGCACTGGCAGCTGCTCAAGTACATCAACAGAATATTGATAACCCAGGGCGAGCAACAAATCCTGATGATGAGGACCTGGGTGATGATGAGTTACTGAATCCCAGGCGTACTGGTGAAGTGGCAGCACCTATGCACAGGAGAGATCATCAAGCTAGAATGAGAGTGACCGCCGAGCTGTGCAGTCTCCTTTTGATGATGATGATGATGATTTGGATGGAGTTGGTGCCACAGGGGCTATTATTCCTCCACCCTTGGCACCCGAAGCTAAGTTCAATATCACTAGAACCATGATTCAGTTATTGCAGCTCAAGGGGTTATTTGGTGGACTCATAGGAGATGATCCGAATATGCATCTGATCAACTTTATTTCAACATGCAAGTCGTTTGACAATCCAGGAGTTGGGCATAATGCAATACGACTGTGCTTATTTCCATTGTCTCTGTCTGGGGAGGCAACTCTATGGTTGAACGGGCTAACTCCTGATTCTATTACTAATTGGAGGCAACTGAAAGACGCTTTCCTAGAAAGATTCTTTCCGCCATCCAAGAGAGCCCAATTACGGGATGAGATCAGCAATTTTTGACAGCTTCCAACTGAAGCTCTCCACGAAACATGGGAGAGAATCAAGAAGAAGCTTATGCGGTGCCCAAACCATCAGATGACGAATATCCACTTGATGGAAATATTATATAGTTCTTTGAACTCGGTGACAAAGACAGTGGTTGATAATGTTGCAGGTGGGTCATTCATGGACCTTACTTTTCTTGAGGCAAGTGACATGCTAGATCGTATGATAAAATAGAGTAGAGCCTGGCATACCAGGGATTCTGAGGTAGCAAGCTCTACCGTATCTATTGGCATAACTGCAGAGCAGAGGCGTAGACAAGAGGAACGTGACCAAGATATGGCTCACATGAAAATGCAGATGGATCTTCTTACCAAGCATTTATTATCAGGGAAGACCAAAAAGGTTAAAGCCATTGTATCACAGGGAAGAGATGAATCAGACTCTGAGAAAGAAGCAAACTACTTGAATAATCAGGGGGGTTTCCGAGGCAATGCCCACGGAAACCAAGGTCGGAACTATTACGATAAATCAGGATATAAGGACCGTGATCAAGGTAGTTGGAAGAATAAGACCGACAGGAGTGGTTTGTACGTTCCTCCTGGAAATCGTGAGGCTGTGGTGTATGGCTCTGGGAAGATGTCCATGGAAGATATGATGGCTAATCTATTGAAAGGAGTGGAGGCAACCAACATGGGTGTAACCGAGGTGAAGAATGATTTGTCTTCAATAAACCAATTGGTTGACTCGCATTCTACTTCAATAAAACAGCTGGAACAACAATTGAGTCAACTATCAGCGGCATTCAACCAAAGAAAGGCTGGAACGTTACCTAGCGACACTGTGCAAAACCCAAGGAATGATGGATCATGCATGGCTATTACTACCAGGAGTGGTAAAGTGTTAGAAAATCCATCCAAAGGTAAGCAGGTGGTTGATGATATAGCAGAGAATGTTGATGAAGCTGAGTTTGAAGATGTCGTAGAAGCTGAAGTGAGTGCTCATGATGTTACACCTAGACGTCACCAACCTGAAAACAGTGATAATAGAAAGCAAGATAAAAAGAAAGTGGTGGAGAAAACGATTCCTCTTCCACCACCACCTTTTCCTCAGAGACTGAAGCAGAAGGATGATGACACTCCAGAAAAGGTTGATAATCAGAAGCAAGATAAAGAGGAAGTGGTGGAGAAAACGATTCCTCTTTCACCCCCACCTTTTCCGCAGAGACTGAAGAAGAAAGATGAGGACACCAAGTTCAGTAAATTCATAACCATGTTGAAGCAGCTGACTATTAATGTTCCTTTGGTGGAAGCGCTAGAGCAGATGCCCGGATACGCTAAATTCATGAAGGACCTTTTGACAAAGAAGCGGAAAGTAAGCTATGAGCTGGCAGATAATGTTCATCATTACAGTGCAATCGCTACAAGATTGCTAGTTCAGAAAAAAGCAGATCCTGGTGCTTTCACTATTCCTTGCACGATTGGATCGTTGGATTTTGCTAAGGCGTTGTGCGATTTGGGAGCTAGCATCAATTTGATGCCGCTATCCGTGTACAGAAAGTTAGGGTTGGGTGACCCTACACCAACCAATATGCGGCTCGTGATGGCAGATAGGTCGGTAAAATGACCCGTGGGTATCTTGAATGATGTGTTGGTGAAGGTTTCCACCTTCATCTTTCCTACAGACTTTGTTATTTTGGATTGCGAGGTGGATTCTGAAGTTCCCATAATCTTGGGGCATCCTTTCCTCGCAACTGGAAGTGTGCTTATCGACTTAAGAGCTAATGAGCTTTTATTTCGGATGAATGACGAAGTGGTCCATTTTGATGTATGCAAAGCAATGAAGCATCCCAGCGATATGTATGTGTTCTCTATAGATGATGTTTATTATGAGGATGAGAAATAATTATCTGTAGAGAAGCAGATTACTGTTGAGTCACTATCTGATGTGCTACTGAATTTTGAACGTGAGGAGGCTGAAGAACAAGAAGAAACCGTTCGTTCTCTAACAGGAATAAGGTCCTATTCTCATGATCCTAAGAAGTTGGGCCTTGATCTTAAGAATCAATCTTCACCAAAAGCGAAGACTTCCATTGAAGAGATACCAGCGCTAGAATCGAAAGAGCTCCCCAGTCACCTAAGGTATGCATTTTTGGGAAGTGGAAATACACTTCCGGTGAGTGTTGTGGCTGATTTAGGTGAACAGCACGTAAAGGCTCTCATCTCTGCTCTGAAGAGGTACAAGAGAGCTATTGGTTGGTCTATTGATGATATAATTTGTATCCCACCTGGGATATGTATGCACAAGATGCATCTCGAAGAAGATTGCATGCCCATAATTAAGCATCAGCGTCGTCTGAATCCATTCAGAAAACGATGCACCAAATATCTCGATGAAGTCTAAGTAATCGAGATAACTATGTCGTGCCGCGACAATAAATCAAGCGCTTGGTGGGAGGCAACCCATCTTTCTAATCGTTTTTGTTGTTTTTGAGTAAGTGTAGGTGCAAGACGTATAAAGGAGGAACTTGGTTTTAAATTTTGATTTGGAAGTATTGCATGTTGAAGGTGGTAAGTTGGGAATGAAGAAGCAAAAGGCTATGAGTTAGGCATTGCCTATGAAAATCTAGGCAACGAACAAGGCAAGGCCTATGCTATGGCCTAAGCTCTCTGAATCTAGAATGCCATAGCATAGGCGGTGCCTATGCCTAAAAATTCCATAGCATAGGCTCCGCCTATGAAAAAGCCTTTTATCTCTGAATCTAGAATGCCAGGGCATAGGCGCCGCCTATGCCTAACAATGCCATAGCATAGGTGCCGCCTATGCAAAAGCCTTTTGTCTCTGAATCTAGAATGCCATGGTGATAACGCTCAATCTACAGCTCTCGTTTGAGTGTAAAGCGGTCGTTAGAAAATATAGAACCCAACCTGGGTTGGGTGTCGATCCCACAGGGAATAGCTTGGCCAACAAGTAAGTAAAATTACTAAACTTTTGGTGCAAGTCTCGTAAGAAGGGGGGATTCTTGTTTTGCAAGTAATGTAAACAAAAGCTGAAAATAATAAAGTAAAAAGAGAGAGATTGTTACGTTGGTTGTAAACAATGAGAATTGAAGCGTTGGGGTTATGTCCACCTTCTGAGGTATACGTCTCTATTGGCTATGAGTGTGTAGAATTCTGACATGCAATTGCTTATAGAGGATTGTAGTCGATGGTAAATCCAAGCGTCTCTCGACCTAAACAAGGACTATTTCACTTTAACTCTCTCGAGCTTAAAGCGTATCTAACGGTACGAATTCTCCAAGAGGTTAGTCCAGTTACGACACTAGCTTTTTAATAGGAAAGGGTGTCCTACTACCTTGACATTATCTCTTTTCCAGACAAATAACTTTTCTCTCGAACAAGTTAAATGTTAGACTGGCGTATTCTTGCGTTTGCAACCGCAAAGAATGTAGATTAAGATGAAGAGAATAATGATATAAGCAATATACGTGCCTCGAACTCACAAACTCACAGCAATAGATAGTATCTCATACGGCTTCCATAACCCCAACAGAGAAGTTTAGTTACCCATGAATGCGAAGGAGATCATGATTGACATTGTTGTTATACCACAAGATTGAGTAATTTCGTGTAGCTTAGGTGGTAGGCATGAGGCGTGAATTCCTAGGCAAAGTAAAGATTCTCTTGTTGTGGAATTTAAGAATGGAAGAGTAGAAGAAGAAAAATAGAATTAATGGAAAGATTAGAAGAGTTGTAGAGTAATAGAATTGAATTGTAAGATGAGAAGTTATAAAATCTCTAGCATGATAGGGTATTTATAATACCCATATCCTAATCCTACTAGATAAATAAAATATCTAACCAAATCCTACTAGGCTAATGTAATACTTAACCCAATTGTACTAGGTTAATGTAACATTATCATAATCCTCATAAAATAATGAAATACATAACCTAATTGCACTAGGTTAATGTATCATTGTCAAAATCCAGCTTTGTGTCTGTAAGTCCCCAATGTCTTCAGAATTGCTGTTTTAGCCCGGGACTGATTTTCCATGCAGCAGTTTTGGTCCTTTAGGCGTCCCACTTCCTTCTCCTTCGTTCGTGAGCTTTCTTTTGCGTCAAGTTAGCCATAAAATGCTGTATTTTGCATCATTTATACCTGAAACTTTCCTAGTCATGTTCGTTAGCTCATTTACGGGAAAAAGGACTAAAAGTGCATGAAATATATAATTTGTTCTCAAAACTAGGCTAAAATATGGGCAAAATATATTGATATAGGCATGTAAATCCTCCTATCATCACATGGCATAGGCGCCGCCTATGCCTAACAATGCCATAGCATAGGCGCCGCGTATGCTCAACTAGGCTTTGCAAAAGGCGCCGCCTATGCCAAGCATAGGCAAAGCATTAGGCACCGCTTATGCTCACTTTTTGGGCTCCTAATCCGATTCCAAATGGGTCAAAACCCGACAAAAGCTTGTCCTATAAATATAACCTTAGTCTTAGAACAAAATTTCATTGCAAACTCAACCTAAGCGCCACCTACCTCTCCAAAATCTCTCAAAAAAATTCTTTTTGCTCTTTTAACTTTGCAAGAACATCTTCCAAGGTCATCAACCAAGTAAGTAATTCTTTGCTCTTCTTTTATATTCTGTAAGTATTACAATACTATGCCTATAATAAGTTGTTAAATCTTGAAGTAGTTTTGGTGATTTGAATGTGGTTGATTTGTTGTGATACAACTAAGTGAGTGAAAGAATACGTTTGGGTGTTCTAGACTTGGTTCCAACCTGAATTTGATTTTGATACACTGTCATACTTTTGCGGAATCGACATGGTTAAGATAATTGCATAGTCTTGTAACTCAAAAGCTTGTATGTTTGAATGACTTGTACATCGAGATGAAAATCATGGTTAACTACAAACATGAGATGTTGTGATTATTTCTAAGCCATAAATTGATACGATATTTATGTAGTAGTTTTGTTCAAAGAGATGCATTAGTCCAAAAATGAAAACATAGTTAAGAATACATGAAAAAGAATTGAAAAAAATAGTGAAGATGACAAGAAAAGTATGACTGCGCTGAATATATTGTTGGAACATAACACCTAAATGTAGGGCGATGAAGTCTGAGTAATCGACATCTTTCACTTAATTAAGTTTGTGCCAACAAATTAAGTGTGGGGTAGTGCCACTACTATTGGTTTGTCGATTGTGTCTACCGAGATGAATCTAACATGACTATTATTTTAATCTCAGGTACAATGGCACCAAAAAGTCGACCCAAAAAAGAAAAAACATCTACCTCACAGAAAGGCCAGAAAAGGGGAAGAAAAGAGCAAGCTGAATCCTCCTCGCTGCAAATACCTCGACGCATGTACGGGATAAAATGGGTCCTAGAGGAGGAAGGAAAGGAGTGGTACAAGAACAATAAAGTAAAAAAATATGTTCATGTGGAGTTGATACAAAAGGAGAGCCTAGCAAAGAAAGAACCCCACATTTTGGCTAAAATCATGGCGCTACATCTTGATTTCATTTTCCAAGATATGGGAGAATGCAATCTTGATCTAACACGAGAATTCTATGCCAATTGGTCCCCAAATACTACCGAAAGTGAAGTGAAGATTCGGGGCCTAATCTTGCAACTGAATGCGGAGTTCTTCAACTCTTTTCTAGGTCTTCCATCTGTGGATCCATCACCGCTCAAGGAGCTTTATCACAGACCTCCATACAGGGAAATCAGACACACACTATGCGGAACAAGATCAATGGCATGGTGGAGTCATCACAAGGATACCGGTCGGCACAATACCTTCCTGTATGCCTCCTTGAACAAAGAAGCTCGGATATGGTTGCGGATAGTCAATTTTTGCCTGATTCCAGGGTCACAGTACATAAATATCACAAGTGATAGATTGTTCTTGGTGTAAGCTTTGATGACGAACATCCCCATCAACATTGGGGCGATTATTCAATCTTCAATGCGTAAGGCCAGGCTGCACAAGAGGTCCCGTTTTAGCTTTGGCAATCTGTTAACTGCGATATTGAGGAAGGAGGACATCGAAGAGGAACCAGCAGATCATAAGCTTCCACACAACCCGAAGAAGGTTAACCTCACAAAGGTTAAAGATGCTGAATCCATGCATGGCGTCAACCTAACCACTGCAGAAAGACATACTCGCAACGAAAGCTTCTTCCGCCATTTATATGGCATGATGAGGTTTACCATGATGAGCGGGGGTCGTGTTCCAACTGCTGCAAAGCTCCAACAATTGGATTATGACTACCCAATGAATGAGTATGCAAGGGCTATGTGTGGAGTAGGTGTATACTTTGAGGAACCTCTTGATGATGACGTGCCAACCGATGATGATCGCCGAATGCCCGACTCCGACGTGGAGGAGAACTCTGATGACGACGACTCTGATGATGATTCCGATGCAGGGGGTATGACCCCAGACATAGAGGATGAGTCCGACTAATCAGGTTCTTCTTATTTATTTTCCACTGAGGGCAGTGTGTCCCGTCTAAGTGTGGGGTGCTGGTATTTTTATGCTATACTTCTTTATCTGCATTTGCATTTATTTATGTTTATTTAGTTGTTAGTATTTAAATTTTAGAATTTTTTTTTACACTTTTCATGCAATTGTTCTGATAGGCGGCATGGTATTATGACAAGAGTTTGTGCTAAAACCATTACTATTGAGACATTTAGGCTCCAAATGTGACTCACTGTTGTGTGGTTTAATTCCTTCATATGTTAGGTCAAGATTCTATATTGCTCCCAATAAAGTTGACCATGTGCCTTGTGTGTGTGAGATTATAGTATATTCTGTGTTTGTGGCTGATGCTAGAACTTGCCTGGTGTGTATGTAAAGCGAAATAAAGAGTGCAAGTTTAGGAGATGATTTAGGCATTTCTTTGGCAACCTGTATTTGTTTACCTTCCTTTTACCTACCCATTGACATTATCTTAGTTAACCCCCTTTGAGCCTTTAGCCATTTTCTTTGACAGCCTCATCTGTAAGCCTAATCCATTTTTTTTCAAGACCATAATTTGATCCAAATTCCTAAGTGCTTTAAATTGTGAAGTCATGTGACAAAATAAGAGGAAATTGGGTGAGAGTGATTCCTTAGAGTGTATTGGTACTTGAATTTGTTATGAAAAAGAGTGGCTATCATAGAGGTGTGTTATAAAAAAAATAGAAAAACAAAAAGATAAATTGTGTTTATGATTAAATAAAAAGATAGTTATGTTTGAATGGCAAAATAGGTGAAAAGGGGTGATAGATGAAAGAAAGGTAGCAAGGTTGATTAAAAGAGAATGTTAATGACATAATGTGATGTATTAAAGCGCTTAGGAACATAGTCACTATTTCTGGCCAAAATAGTCCTACCCGTCCCTTAGCCTACATTACAACCTGTAAAAGACCTATTTGATGCTAAGCTTAGCATTCTGATATTAGTGGAGCATTACACTAAGGGAAAGCCTATGGTCATCAGTTGCAACATATGAATTCTTTGTGAGAGTGAGAGCAAGGAGAAGCTTATACCCATGTTCTGAAAAATGCAATACTTGTGAGTGATTATGGGTAATATCTTATGTGAGACACACATGGTTGATGAGTTTTGGGTAGTTTTGGATGATTCTTTGTGCCTTAACTTGTGGATACGAATTAACCATCATCATGAGTCTATATTAGAGGTTGAATTGTTTCTAGTAGTGATCAGAAAACTACTCTTTGTTAATAATTGTCGTGCCTGTCTTGTTGAACAATTTGTGCTGTTACTGTGAAATCCTAAGTAGATGTTTACATGGACATGATATCTTTTTCGAGGATGAACAAAGCTTTAAGTGTGGGGTGTTGATGTTGGGTGTATTTACACGCCTAAAGTACTATACTTTACCCATATTTCAGCTAAGTTTTAAGGACAAAATATATAATTCCTGCACTTTTAGTCCTTTTTCCTGTAAGTGAGCTAACCAACGTGATTAGCAAGTTTTCAGGAATAAATGATGAAGATTTCAGCATTTTATGGAATGTTGGACGCCAAAGGAAACTTCACGTAAGAAGGAAGGCAGCTTCTGGAAGCTTGTGGACTGAAAGTGATGCATGGAGAACTTTTCCCGGGCAAAAATAGTATTTCTAAAGACTTGGGGGATCAGCAGTAACTTAGTAGGATTACAACAAGTATGCAGTAACCCAGTAGGACTAGGAAAAGGATAAAAACCCTATTTCAGTAGGACTAGGACAAGGATGTTATAAAAACCCTATTTGCTGAATTTTTCAGCAAGCTTTTTATTATTCACTCATTCATTAATTCAAGTCTTTTTCATTCGACTTTTGCTCCTAATTCACGTTACAATATTCTGTAAGTCTAATACAGAGAACTCGGCTCTCTTGAGAAGAACGGTTAGGGCAAAACGTTTGAGAGCTTTTGACGCCATATCACTTCCATCGCCAAGATTATTCTAGGTTGTGGTATGATGATTATATCTATTGTGATTTCCGTTGCACTCATGAGTAGCTAAACTTCTCTTTTAGGGTTATGGAAGCCTTATGATATACTATCTATTGCTATGAGTTTGTGAATTCTTGATACGTATGCTGCTTATATCATTACTCTCTTCATCTTAATTGAATTCTTGTGGTTGCAAACAAATAGAATACGCCAGTATAGCATTAACTTGTTCGAAAGAAAAGTTACATGTCTGGAAAAGAGAGAATGACAAGGAAATAGGGCTACCAACCCCTGTTTAAAAGTTAGTGCCATAACTGGATTAACCTCTTGGAGAATTCATACCATTAGTATACGCTTTAAGCTCGAAAGAGTTAAAGTGATATAATCCTTGATGGTCGAAAGACACTAGGATTTACCATAGAATACGAATCTCTATAAGCGCATGCATGTCTGAATTCCGCATAACTCATAGCCAATAGATACGTAAAACTCATAAGGTGGACATAACCCTAACTTACAATTCTCATTGATTAAAACCTACTAAACATTCCGTTTCTCTTTGTTACTTTGATACTCTTAATTCACGCTACAATTAAATCCCTCCTTTTTCGTAGAATTTTCGATCAACAGTCTACTAATCGTTGCATACTTAGTGACCAAGTATTCCCTGTGGGATTTGACACCCAACCCAGTTGGGTTCTATATTTGACAACGACCACTTACACTCTTACGAGAGCTGTAGTTTGATCGTTATCAAATTTTGGCGCCGCTGCCGGGGAATACGGTTGTCAACTAAGTTTGTGATAGTTACTAGACCCTTTGGTCAAAGATTCTCGAATTTTACTTTTAGTTGTTTTTTTTGTTTTATTCAGGATCTGTTGAGTGCATGCCAAATACTCGTAGTTCTGGTAAGCCATTATTACCCATAAATCCTGAACCTCAACTTATTGGCAGAATGGATGCATAGCGTTACATTGACAGAAGGGCGGCCCAACAGGAGCAGGCTAGATTAGCTGCACTGGCAGCTGCTCAAGTACATCAACAGAATATTAATAACCCAGGGCGAGCAATAAATCCTGATGATGAGGACCTGGGTGATGATGAGTTATTGAATCCCAGGTGTACTGATGAAGTGGCAGCACCTATACACAGGAGAAATCGTCAAGCTAGAATGAAACCTGACCGTCGAGCTGTGCAGGCTCCTTTTGATGATGATGATGAAGATCTGGATAGAGTTGGTGCCACAGGGGCTATTATTTCTCTACCTTTGGCACCCGGAGCTAAGTTTAATATCACTAGCACCATGATTCGGTTATTGCAGCTCAAGGGGTTATTTGGTGGACTCGCAGGAGATGATCTGAATATGCATCTGATCAACTTTATTTCAACATGCAAGTCGTTTGACAATCCAGGAGTTGGGAAGAATGCAATTCGGCTGCGCTTATTTCCATTGTCTCTGTCTGGGGAGGCAACTCTATGGTTGAACGGGCTAACTCCTGATTCTATTACTAATTGGAGGCAACTGAAAGACGCTTTCCTAGAAAGATTCTTTCCGCCATCTAAGAGAGCCCAATTACGGGATGAGATCAGCAATTTTCGATAGCTTCCAACTGAAGCTCTCCACAAAACATGGGAGAGGCTCAAGAAGAAGCTTATGCGGTGCCCAAACCATCAGATGACGAATATCCACTTGATGGAAATATTATATAGGGCTTTGAACTCGGTGACAAAGCCAGTGGTTGATAATGCTGCAGGTGGGTCATTCATGTTCCTTACTTTTCTTGAGGCAAGTGATATGCTAGATCGTCTGACAAAATAGAGTAGATCTTGGCATACCAGGGATTCTGAGGTAGCAAGCTCTACCGTATCGATTGGCATGACTGTAGAGCAGAGGCGTAGACAAGAGGAACGTGACCAAGATATGCCTCACATGAATATGCAGATCGATCTTCTTACCAAGCATTTATTATCAGGGAAGACCAAAAAGGTTAAAGCCATTATATCACAGGGAAGAGATGAATCAGACTCTGAGAAAGAAGCAAACTACTTGAATAATCAGGGGGGTTTCCGAGGCAATGCCCACGGAAACCAAGGTCAGAACTATTATGATAAATCAGGATATAAGGACCGTGATCAAGGTAGTTGGAAGAATAAGACCGACAGGAGTGGTTTGTACGTTCCTCCTGGAAATCGTGAGGTTGTGGCATCTGGCTCTGGGAAGATGTCCATGGAAGATATGATGGCTAAGCTGTTGAAAGGAGTGGAGACAACCAACATGGGTGTAACCGAGGTGAAGAATGATTTGTCTTCAATAAACCTATTGGTTGACTCGCATTCTACTTCAATAAAACAGCTGGAACAACAATAGAGTCAACTATCAGCGACATTCAACCAAAGAAAGGCTGGAACGTTACCTAGCGACACTGTGCAAAACCCAAGGAATGATGGATCATGCATGGCTATTAGTACCAGGAGTGGAAAGTATGAGAAAATCCATCCAAAGGCAAGAAGGTGGTTGATGATATAGCAGAGAATGTTTATGAAGCTGAGTTTGAATATGCCGTAGAAGATGATGTGAGTTCTCATGATGTTACACTTAGACGTCACCAGCCTGAAAAGAGTGATAATCGGAAGCAAGATAAAAAGAAAGTGGTGGAGAAAATGATTCCTCTTCCACCACCACCTTTTCCTCAGAGACTAAAGCAGAAGGCTGATGACACTCCTAAAAAGGTTGATAATCGGAAGCAAGATAAAGAGGAAGTGGTGGAGAAAATGATTCCTCTTCCACCACCACCTTTTCCACAGAGACTGAAGAAGAAAGATGAGTACACCAGGTTCAGTAAATTCATGACCATGTTGAAACAGTTGACTATTAATGTTCCTTTGGTGGAAGCGCTAGAGCAGATGCCCGGATACACTAAATTCATGAAGGACCTTTTGACAAAGTAGCGGAAAGTAAGTTATGAGCTGGCAGATAATGTTCATCATTACAGTGCAATCGCTACAAGATCGCTAGTTCAGAAAAAAGCAGATCCTGGCGCTTTTACTATTCCTTGCACGATTGGATCGTTGGATTTTTCTAAGGCGTTGTGCGATTTGGGAGCTAGCATCAATTTGATGCCGCTATCCGTGTATTGAAAGTTGGGGTTGGGTGACCCTACACCAACCAATATGCGGCTCGTGATGGCAGATAGGTCGGTAAAATGACCTGTAGGTATCTTGAATGATGTGGTGGTGAAGGTTTCCACCTTCATCTTTCCTACAGACTTTGTTATTTTGGATTGCGAGGTGGATTCTGAAGTTCCCATAATCTTGGGGCGTCCTTTCCTCGCAACTGGAAGTGTGCTTATCGACTTAAGAGCTAATGAGCTTTTATTTTGGATGAATGACGAAGTGGTCCGTTTTGATGTAGGCAAAGCAATGAAGCAGCCCAGCGATATGAATGTGTTCTCTGTAGATGATGTTTATTATGAGGATGAGAAAGATTTATCTGTAGAGAAGAAGCTTACTGTTGAGTCACTATCTGATGTGCTACTGAATTTTGAACGTGAGGAGGCTGAAGAACAAGAAGAAATTGTTCGTGCTCTAACAGGAATAAGGTCATATTCTCATGATCCTAAGAAGTTGGGCCTTGATCTTAAGAATCAATCTTCACCAACAGCGAAGACTTCCATTGAAGAGATACCAGCGCTAGAATCGAAAGAGCTCCCCAGTCACCTAAGGTATGCGTTTTTTGGGGCTTATCCTATCAGCTCCACTTTCAGACAGTTCAGTCGTAGGCTTTTCAGGCTAGAGTATTTTAGACAGATGTTTAGTTTACAGTATTGATTTTTAGTATTTAGTATTTGATTCAGTTTTGAACCTTATGGTAGTTTAACCAAATTTTTGCATTTTTATAGCTGTATTATTCATTGATTGCAGCAGGTACCAGTCATGGGTTAGCTTATGGTCCTTCAAGATTATGAGAACCGTGTGACATCTAGGGTACAAACTTGGGGAGTTACCATATCGAGGAATTGAAATCCTAGAGGGGTGTCATACCATCCAAGAAGGTTGGAGCCATACACTCCTATTGGGCAGTTAGGAATAAGAAAAGAGCAATTAGCCAAATACTCTCCAATCGAAAACCAAAATAAATAGCCACTGCTCCTTCTCCAAATGTTTTTGAAGTTCAGGAGCTATTGAAGAAGGTGGACATATACACGGAATATGGAGCCAAAAAGAAGAGGAATCTATGATGGGCCATGAATTCAAAGCAATACGCACAATATTACGCCATCTATACCTTTTGCACTCAAGACTTCAAGAATATGGCATATATGCATAACTGGTATGTGGATAAGGTAAGTTTAATTTTCCTAACCTATCCTTCTAATCTACTCTATGAAGAAGAAGCTACGCAATAGATTTTCATCTGTTGCAACAGTCGGGTATTCTTTAGCCACTGGTGGTGGTTTTGTTGTAACAAATTACCTATATGTTGCATAAGTTGCATTAGATGGGTAATCTATGAATATATTCAGAGAACCCTCTACAATAGATAGATCATTTGTTGCATCTTTCCACTATATTTTTCTTCTTTACAATTACTAACTTATTTAAAAATTGTCTTCTTATATTATAGTATGTTTAAGAAATTCTATGCCTCATGAGGGGCAGGCTATTAGTGTACTCGGAAGCTTATGTTGCTGCCGATAGGATATGGACCTCAACTTCTACAATAATTTCAAGGATAGGTATGATGAGCTTATTAAGCTAGCATCAACTCCCAGTAGCCCAGGATTTGATTCGTTAGTTTCTGGGTTCCAGTAGGATGAAGAAATGATGAAATATGTTAGAGAGGAGAGGACATATCCACACAGCAAGATCTGGACCAAGGCAAAGAGAATTCTTGCAGTCCTAAACGTGGACGTCATATATTTTTTGGCTGTTGAGATACTACTCGAGGAGGGGAAGATCAAGGTTTATGAATACAACTTACCTTCCTTCGATGATGCCATTTTTAACCCATATGTATCCATTGTTGGAGTTGTCCCCAACTTGTTAAGGCAGATTAAACTAATAGATCATTTGCCAACGTAAGTGTTGATAAAGCGAACATGGGATTTTGAAGGTCTAAATAAGGACATGGACCTTCCAACAAATAAAAATTCTACGGCGTGTGGATTGTACGTGCTTGCACACATTGAATGTTTGCTGACAAAAACAGAAATGGCCAAGCCAACAACCCTTCTGTGCGATAATGTTGTGGAAAATATGAAAGAGGTCTGATATTATGAGTTACTAATTGGATGCTTGGATCCTATGTATAAAGAATAAGATGTAGAAACAAAAACACCATAACCATTTTTTATTTTAAGTCACTTCACTTTACATGTAGTGGCAATTTTTTTTGTCCGATGAAAGTTGAATTTTAAAAAACGCAACAGATTGTCTATTTTTTGTAACTTCTATCTGTTCTAATAGATAGTTTATTTATTGCAATAGGTTGGTAATCTATTGCATTATGCAAATGTTTCTATCTAAGTCTATCTGTTACAACATTGGGAAGACCTGTTTGATAAATTCCAACAGATGACCTACATGTTGCAACATATGTCTAAATTTGTTTGATATTTTCCAACAGATATGTCATCTGTTACAATAAATACCTTATATATTAAAATATTTGAATCTAGTATTCAATTTCAATTAATAAGTTCAAATCTAAGGATAAAATAAAATTCATAGACAAAATAAAATAAATCAAAGCCTTCAAAAATTACATGAAATAAATTAACAAATAAATAAAAAGTAAAAAAATAATTATGGGTACAGATCTCAACAAATAAATCAACAATTTCAGATTTGATGCCAACAATTCCTAAGTAGGGGTGAGGTTATTACTTTGACAGACTCAATCTATAAGGATCTACTCAATATGGATAAGTTGTTCTTCAATTCTATCGAATTCGTCTTTGGTGATCGTGGATCTTTGAAGAGTAGCATATTGTCAATGTTGTTCAGTAGTAGCTTCTACTGTGGCATCCACCTGGAAATTTAGAATAGTTAATGCTAATTACAAAGATACAAAAATAATGGAAAAGGATCACTTATCTATTTTAGAAAATTAAGTAGGTCTTCCTCCTATTTTAAATTATCCCTATCAGATTATCTTTCTATTGCAATATATGGATCATCTGTTGGAACAAATTAAAACATGAGAAATACCTGTATGATAATTGCCAATGTATGAACCATCTGTTACAACATATGACTCATTTTTTTGGAAAACTGAAATAGTAAGAAGTCTTGATTTAATTAGTCCCAACAGATGACCCATCTATTACAACAGATAGGTCATCTGTTGGTACAAATACAAAATAGTACGTAGAGCTACTTGAATTGGTAAAATAGACTTTTCATATGTTGCAATAGATATTGTATCTGATGCAACAAATTTGTCAACTATTGCAACAAATGTATATATTTGTTTGATAATTTTTAGAAGATGTGTCGGATGTTTAAACAGCTATGTGTTTGTTTGTTAGTTGGAACAAATGTTATATATTCACCTTCATCAGCTCATGTTGCTCTCCTATGGACTTTTTACATTCCTCAATAGTGCAACACAAAGACAACAAAGTTGCAATTTCACTTTTTTGTATGCTTGATCAACACAACGACAATAGAGTTGTAATTTCACTTTTTTGTATGCTTGATAATGCCTTGAAAATTACTATCCTTTTCCTCTTAGCCTTAATCTCTAATGGAGTGGATGGATATGAAATACTCTTTGATGGAATAACACCCTTCTTAGATGGCAATCCCTTTATAGAAGTAGTTAATTCATTAATAGTATTAATCACTACATCATGTTTTGCCTTGCATTATTGACATTTGCATGCAAAACATTCGCTAGGAGGGGCAAAATATGTATAACCAGTATAGTCATACCTATAATGGTTTGTTTTAAAAAATGTAAGAGCAGCATCATTATCCCCAACGGCAGCACCACTACCACTACCAAAAACTACATCACCACTAACACCATCAACAATAACATGCCTACCTATAAAATTATTTCTCTTATGATGGTTGTTGCTCAAAATAATTCTATTTTTATTCTGGCAATGACCTTAGGGTCCGATAAAGTTTGTACAGACTGTAAAGTATGAAAAAATGGCATCTTCAACTCTCAATTGGTCGAAACAAGCGACAGATGCACAATTTAATATAAATCAGTACATATATTAGAATGATGACTAGATCATTCAAAAAAATCATTAATTTTAAAAAAAACTTAATTAGAATTAGACTTAATGCATCCGTCGGGGGTTGAAGAGATCAAGAAATTTTGCATTTTTATCAGTTTTGGATGACAACTATCTCAAGATTCTTAGACAGGAAACTTCTTCCTAATAGTTCACTTGTTGCCTCAAATGAGGAATGACTTCAAACACCCAAGCCTATAGAATAAAGCCAATAAATCAAAAGTATTATTGAATAAAAAATATGAATCATACCATAATAAAAGAAATATTTACCATGAAATCTCATGGAAAGCCATATAAGTTGACTGTCTTTTGCATTAACGGAGTCAACAAATATTTGACACTCATTTTGAAGCTTTCATAATCCCAAGGATAGTTGTTACATGCCTCTAGATCCTCGGAGAACTTTATTAAACCAAGTGGTATGTTGCTGTTAATGTCTCTCACCCAAAGAATGTTATGTACAAACCAAACCAAGCACAATGATTGTTTGTGCTTCTTTGAAAGTCTTTTACCTTTCAACGCTTCTATCAAGTTTTTGTTTTTGAAGATTGGACCAACAAGGGACACCAAATCTTCACGATCACTTGACTCGCATTTGTTGTTTTTGGTAATGTGGAGTGCCTTTTTGGGTTAGAATAGGTATAACTTGAGAAGGAGAAAGAGGATAACATCTTAGTCCAGTAACAATGGCTAACTCCTTCCAACCAAAACAAATAGACATGCCACAGTAATTTATCCGTACCTCACCCATCTTATCTTTGTTTTCATACATAAATCTATGCTTGAGAAGATCATATATTATTTTTATTTGGAAATGAGCATTGTTGTCCTCCAGCAAATCAAGATATTGCCTAAATCAATTATCCCTGAAATAAGCATCCAAATTTTGTTCTCGAAGTATTTTTCTGAAGGTGTCAAAAGATTTTTCCATGGCTAACTTAACCAAGAAATCACCCATTAAATCTGTGGCACCATCACACTGCATTCTCATAGGATAACTATCAATGCTGAAGGTTTTGACCAACTCTTCGTTGGAAGGACTATTAGTATTTGGATTATCTCTTTTGAAACATTCCTTCTCCTTATGTTTATTATCTTCTGCTTCTGATTGAGATAATGCTTGTAAAACAAGCTAATAGAGTGGTGGATATAGACTAGCTGCTTTACTTGTTCCTTTACTTGGACTTGATTTAGTTTCCTTTCATTTGGAAGCCATATAATCTAAAAGTAACAGGAACATAAAATAGATTATAATTAATTAATGCATCATTAAAATTGGATAACAGGATATCTAACATGTACAATAGTAAATAATAGTTCCAAAAAATCATACATCTGTTGCACTAGGTAGGTTATCTGTTGCAACATATAACTAAACTATTGCAATGGATAAGTAATCTATTGTAACAATAAAAATAAATCACTCATCTGTTGAAATAGATGACTGGTCTGTGTAATAGATCTCACATCTGTTGCAACATATATGTGTTCTGTTGCAACATGTAACTAACTTATTCAATAAATGAGTAATTTCTTACAACAATAAAAATAAATCACTCATATGTTGAAAAAGATGATTGGTCTGTGCAACAGATCACACATCTGGTGCAATATATGAGTGATTTGTTGGAACTTTTATCAATGGTTAATATTGGTAAGATTTCTTCCAACGAAAGGGTCGTCTATCATGACAAATGAATGATCAATTGGATAAATTAAGTCTTGGACATGTCCTAGTTTAATAGTTGATAGGATTTTATCTAATAGAAGGTTCATCGGTTGCATCATATGATTAATCTGTTGCATTAGATTTTTAATCTGATTATTCCTCTATTGCATCAGATGGCTAATTTATTGCATTAGATTTTTAATCAGATAGTATCTCTGTTATATTCGATGGTAAATTTGTTGCATCAGATGGTTAATCTATTGCATGATATGGTTAATCTGTTGCATTAGATTTTTTATTCAATGGTAAATCTATTGCATCTGATGGTTAATCTATTGCATCAAATTTTTAATTAGATTGTTTCTGTATTGCATCCGATGGTAAATCTATGAGATCAGATAGTTAATCTGTTGCATCATATGGTTAATTTATTACATCAGATTTTTAATCCTATGGTAAATCTATTACATCAGATGGTTAATCTGTTGCATTATATTTTTAATTTGATTGTTCCTCTGTTGCATCAGATGGTTAATCTATTGCATCATATGGTTAATATATTGCATCAGATGGTTAATCTTTTGCATCAGATAGTAAATTTGTTGCATCAAATGGTTAATCTATTGCATCAGATGGTTAATCTGTTACATCAGAAGGTTAATCTATTGTATCAGAAGGTTAATCTATTACAAAAAATTATTAGCATGATTTTGTTCAATAGAACAACTACAATATCACCATTTTTACAAAGAACAAGAACAAATCAACCCAACAACGGGCGCAACACCAAAAACACCAACATCATTGTTTTGTTTGTACATACACAAATAACAAAAATCAAACTTCAAAAATTGCAACAAACAATAAAAAATCATATTTCACTTCGAAAAGAGAAGAGAAGAAATACCAGAAATTAGGGTTTTATTCAGAACGTATTTCAAACTAAATTAATAAATATTGAAATTGTTAACCCATACTAGAAGAGAAATTAGTTCAAGTTTCTCTTTTTATTCAAAATTAAAAAGGCCATATTTTTTTACATGTGACAGAAGAAAAGGGATAATGAAGAACTCAAAGTTGTTGCGGACGGAGAGCAAGGTTTTCCTTCGATTGACAGTTGAAAGTCGATATTTGGTGTGAAGACTAACTATTTATCACCGGAGATTGAAGTCGGTGGGGATTGAAAGGAGAAATTTTCAAAACTGTTGGTAGGGAGAAACTGTCTAAAGAAAGGGAAAAGACGATTGATTTTGAGAGGAGAGGGGTGTGGGTTGAATTGTATTTTTGAAAAGATTAGAAAGTTTAGAAAATATTAATCAAGTTCACAATTAACCTAATCAAGTTTATTAATTATGTTTGACCCTTTAAGTTGGTCAATGTCACCAATACTGTCACGACCCGAGCCTAGGCCCTAGCCGTGACGAGCATCCCGAACCATGAAGGCCCGGAACACCCATTCTCTATCTGGTTATCATGCACAACATTCATAATCATAATAAAATACGGAATTGAAACTGAGTACGGAAAACATGGTCAAGTTCTGCAACATTTTTGAATAATACTATCTGACATCAGTCTGCGAAATCTCTACTAAGAACATAAACATCTGTCTGAAAAGAAACTGGGACAAGGACCCCAGTAAACCAAAAACATAATAAATAAGATAATGTCTGACATAATTAGGCCTTACGAATAATAGAAGGCTCACCACTGTGAGATCAAGTCTGCAAATCCGAGAATGTCTACTGAGTAGCTGGACCCCTAGACTGTGCCTCAGAACCTGGAAGGAGGGGGGGTCAGCACAAAAGTACTGGCACGCGAAGCAATCCAAAAAAAATAGTATAATGGAACATACATACATATATATATATATATACATATTAAGTGAAAGCATTTTTCATCAAGACATCATGTATAAAACTGTTTCTGAAAAATACATGGGCACTTTCTGAAAACATGTAACCTGTCTGTTCATTTCAAATCATGATCTGTGTTTTACTTCTGAGTTAGGTGGTATTTCCCTACAAGTCTGATATTCCACGGGCTGTATGGAATCCTCCATTGACTCGGCGGGGAATCCCCCAACCCAAGTGTGCCGCAAGGGTTGGAGTGTCTGAGTCTGATACGCCACAGGACATTTAAGTCAGCGCATAATAGTATACCCGGGTCGGAAAACCACGGTTTTAGGCAATGAGTCGCTTGAACTCAAGCCCTGTTCGGGGAACCACCTAACATCTCTGTATGCCTATTTTTAACCTTTTCTGTACATGCAACATTCTGAATGTCTAAAATCATGAAAGTCTGAAATGTTTGTTAGTCTGAGTCTGATATGGCATTAGTCTGAGTTGGTATCGTCATACCAAGACTTGCAAGTCATGATTTTTCTGAGCCATAATGTATTAAGCAAGAGCTTTCATTCAAAACATAGTTTAGACCACCAAAACATGTAACTGATGTAAAGGATTTCATATTCCGAAACTTAAAGTTCAATTCATGCAGAAATTTCATCAAACACCCGGTGGTCAAATGTCTTTAACAAGTTCATGTATTCAAAATTGAAACACATTCATTCATATATGTATATAAACTGTCAAATCGCTTTGGAGATGGTCAAAAGACCAAAACAATGATGTTAAAACATTTTATACATAAATATATATACATAATTTAAAACCCCATTCTAAAATATGATTTTTCTATGCCCATGATAATTTAGGAAAACCCCGCGTACCTTGTTCTCCACGAATTTTGGGTGTCTATCGAAGCCTACGTCGAGAGGATTCCAAATCTGTAATTTGTTTCACGAACCCGCGGTTGAATCTTGAGTTGCTTGGGTTTTAATGTTGAAACCCTAGGGAGAGTTCTTGAGCAATTTTGGGAAAAGTATGTGTATTATGGTGTTTGAGGGATTAAATCCCGTGTTGGTGGTATATATAGAGGTGGAGGATTACCAAAATACCCCTAAGTAACAATTAAGGTCAAATCTGTCCCTCAGTTGACAGTTTGGTAGACCGGAGTAAATCGATTATAACTTTTTACTCATATACTCCAATTGGATGAAACCAACTGAAATTGAAAGACGACTCGAAGAGATTTCATTTGATATATTATAGCTCACACATTTCATTATATACAGGGAGTTATGATCGTTTGAAATTGACCCTGAAATGCTGAAAACTGGGCAATAGTCTATGCGTTTTGCTACTGTTTTTAAATCCAAATGCAGCCTTATGCGTTCCGAAAAATTCCGAAACTTATCCGAGATTTACTATGAGATTTCCCGATCATAACGCAACTTGAAAATCTAAAAGAGGATGTCGGGAAGGTTGAAAAGTTGTATCCCGAAGATTGCCAGCTAAAATGACTCTAAGTCCTCAGTACACTTAGAAAAATTTTCAAGTTTTTAAGTCTAAGGGCACTCTATTAAAGGCTAATCCATGCACGACTTTTACAGGGTGTTACATTATCTCACCCTTGGGATCATTCGTCCTCGAATGATGGGTAGGAACTTGTTGAAGCCTTAAATATATGGAATAACGCGGACATGACATGTCCTCTAATAAAAATACACTGATCTGAATATTTGTAATCTAAATTTAATGCATGATGCATGAACTGGGCTATACTCGTAACTACTGGTATACTCTATCTTCGACTTGTAGCATGTCTGAGATTTCGAGTAGCATGAATAAGTGCAAAGACAAGAAAACAAGTCATGCGAATCTGACTGCTAAACTGACTTATTGGCCATACAGACTGAATTATACTACACCCTCATACTTAACTGGAGTATTCTCTTCAACACTCTCTCTAAGGAAGCTCTAGCAGTAATAGGGAACCATGAATCTTGGGTATGGATTACACAAAACATCCCACTGAGGAAATCACAACATTGACACTACTCTGCAGTCTGGAATATAGACATATAACTCCTAAATTAGGATAGAATTTTCAGACCTTTGGCAATACAACTTCTTACTTTAAGGCTTAGAGCACTTCCCGAATATCCCTTAACTATACTATTCCCTACAAATATCATATTCATTCAACTCAGCTTAAAATTCTCATATGAGCATTGATAATATTTTTTTTTCTACTAATGTCTAAAATATCTTAATCCTTACCCCGCGATCAAGCCTAACTCTAAATCACAAAAATACAACATGCTACACCACGCTATTATTCTAAACCATATGATGCCACCTTCTATACCTCTTTTAAAAATCACATCCTAAGCATAACATGCCTTACCACTTCAATGACTACACTGAACTCTTAATATGAAGTCGCTAATGCATATGGCGACCTTCCACTACAATCCCAAAACGTCGTTCAAGCCTAATTTATAACCACATGTTAACTTCAAGGCAAACACCCATAAGTAGATACTTCACATAGTTTCTAAACTACTATCAATATAACTCCCACGCGCTATCCTAAAAATATACACACGCAAACTTTTCCACTAACCATCACATGTATCAAAGACTTGGCCCCAAATCTTACTTCATACTTATGGCCTTATCTAAACAAGCATACTATGATCTTCCATCAACAAGAACATTTACATCAACACCACTATCATTGCATAGGAAGGATCACTAAAAGGTTAAAACATAAGACCCTCAAGCGTGAAAAAGATCTTTATATGGGACTGAGCACACTATAAAGAGTGAGTACATGCGTCATGAGTTGCATGACCTCAACTAAAGTTCATAACATAAGGAATGTGATTCCGACTACTTGAATGAACTAGAACTCATTATCTTGGGATTGGAAGAGTACGTGACTCTCTATCATATACCGGAATCATGAACTATTTTCACGGAACTGCATCGTAAGGCATGAGTAAGCATCCGGATAACAAAAAAAAATATTGAGGTAGGAATGGGTTGAGATTCACCCTTACTTTCTGATGTTATAAATCACACTGCATCACTACTAGAATCTGAGAGACTTACTTGGTTATTCGTTCTATCATCTCCCACTTAGCTTCAAGTCATCATCTAGCGTTTGGGAGATCCCTTACCAGATTCTAACTGAACTACACTTACTACACTCTAGGGTCTGAAAAATTGACAATACATGCATATCATAGAACTCAACCTGAATGACTACCTTCTGGGATACACTCTATCTTTCCATAGCCACCAATAGTCAAAGTATAATGCTTGCACACTTATTTCTATCCGTTCAACCTTCAAAACTCAAACTTAGATTCTAACACTTAACATGGATATCACCAAGCCTTTGATGAACCATACCACTTTTGTCCTAGCATACCAATATTGCTACTCCAAACTTATATCTCTCTACCATGAGAATCGAGATCACATCAAAAGGCTCAACACTATCAATCAAGGCTCCTTAACTTGGCTATCTAGAACACCATATATCATCTAACTAGTCTTTTTCCAACTAGCAACTCCATGGTACCACTAGTCACACACAACATGTAATAGTCTTAGAGAAATGCCACAACTCCATATCACCTTGGGCATACTTACACACCATACCCACAACATTATACTTCATTACGAATCAATTTAAACTTAAGCCATTTCACACACCGTTCAAGCCTATTAGATCACTTTCATATAACTAACATCATTGATCAAGAAATCATCACATCCACCTTTATGAACTTCAACTATTCAAACTTAATATCTAGTGCTATGCATGACTTACAACCCAACCTTACACAAAATTTTTACTTGGAAACTATAAGTAAACATCACGAAACACTAGTGCACTAGAACTTCATAACCACAATAATCGATCATGACCTAACGGTTTACCTTATCATCATTCCGTTAGCATGTACTATTTCAGCACCTCAAGCCTACTAAATTAATCCCACAAAATATGCATCAACAAACTCTTGCCACTATTTACCACCACACCATTTAAATTCAAGCCTATAGTTTAGTATCAATCATCTACCACCAATGAAGAATGCAACATAATATAATTACACTAATCCATCAAATTGGGATATTCTACCCAAATATCTCAAAAATCTACTACATACCTTCTCACAAGTAGCACTAGTTTACAACTACCAATGAAAAGAGGGTCAAGGGGATTAAAGCCTCATAATAGACATGGTCAACCTTAATCTTATATTATAACCCCGTGCAATTGTATCTAATTATATGGATTTCTCACCTCATACTTACTCACTCATTCATACATTTAGACTGCCTTCAAATTCCTCAAACAACCATGAGTCTATAATCATAACTTACTCGCTAATATAGCCATTTCCATATTCAAGCAATCAACAAATCACCCTGACCAACAACTCCTTCTCTACCTTCAACTAATAACACACAAGGATGAATCACTTCATTACCAACTCTATCTCATGCAAACAAATTCAGCCATACATATATTAAACCAATGAAAGAACAACAAGTTGGACAACAAGTTGCTAGTGAATCGAAACAGGCCTCACACGGCTTCACTAGACTTTGGTTTTGTATTTTGAACAAGAAAATGAGATGGATGACAAGGTAACTATGCTAGTGAATCGAAAGATCCCCACACGGCTTCACTAGACTTTAAATTTATTTTTTTTCAAAAACATCATGATAACAAGATTACATATTACAAGGGATAGAAAATTGACACCTAATATTTAATGGTCTAAGAATATACATATTATTCTGTATAAATAAAAATCTGAGTAAAACACTTCCTCCATGGACTACCATACAATCCACACATGGTGCTAGCTACCACATTAGTTTATCACTATAAAGGGGTAAATCATCCTCAAACATCGATTATTCAACTGAAATATTCATTTACACAAAATCACCCTCACTCTGACTTCTAACTTTGTGACTTTACATCACCAACTTCTTGGTCCAATATCACTACCAATAGGTCATGACAACAACACTTTAACTTATGCTACTATTTGGGTAGAAATATAGTTCCAACATTCTGCTATACATTGTCCACAACTGTAACAAGATTTTGATAGGGACAATATACACTTAATACCTTAAGCTGGAATGCACGATTCCATCAGGATCAATATTTACATCAGAATCAGCATATATTGATGCACTAACAGACTCCTATCGAGTTTTTCCATAATTTTTAAAATCTTATAGAACGTAATCGAAAAGGACTATTTCATGTATACTCTAAACTTTTTGCAGTTGAATCAACCCAATAATGGGATAGTTTAGACTCTGAAGCACGAACTAAATCACAAAGAAGGGAAACATTCCTAAACGCCTAGTAGCCTCCTGTTTATAAGTGTGGCGCGCTACACACCCATAAACAGAACTCTACTCGATGCGATTTTGCAGACACCCTGGGACCATGAACCGTTCTTTGAAACCAAGTTTTTCACGACCCGAGCCTAGGCCCTAGCCGTGACGAGCATCCCGAACCATGAAGGCCCGGAACACCCATTCTCTATCTGGTTATCATGCACAACATTCATAATCATAATAAAATGCGGAATTAAAACTGAGTACGGAAAACATGGTCAAGTTCTGCAATATTTCTGAATAATACTATCTGACATCAGTCTGCGAAATCTCTACTAAGAACATAAATATCTGTCTGAAAAGAAACTGGGACAAGGCCCCCAGTAAACCAAAAACATAATAAATAAGATAATGTCTTACATAATTAGGCCTTCCGAATAATAGAAGGCTCACCACTGTGAGATCAATTCTGCAAATCCGAGAATGTCTACTGAGTAGCTGGACCCCTAGACTGTGCCTCAGAACCTGGAAGGAGGGGGGGTCAGCACAAAAGTATTGGCACGCGAAGCAATCCAAAAAAAAATAGTATAATGGAACATATATATATATATATATACATATTAAGTGAAAGCAATTTTCCATCAACACATCATGTATAAAACTGTTTCTGAAAAATACATGGGCACTTTCTGAAAACATGTAACCTGTCTGTTCATTTCAAATCATGATCTGTGTTTTGCTTCTGAGTTAGGTGGTATTTCCCTACAAGTCTGATATTCCACGGGCTGTATGGAATCCGCCATTGACTCGGCGGGGAAGCCCCCAACCCAAGTGTGCCGCAAGGGTTGGAGTGTCTGAGTCTGATACGCCACAGGACATTTAAGTCAGCGCATAATAGTATACCCGGGTCGGCAAACCACGGTTTTAGGCAATGAGTCACTTGAACTCAAGCCCTGTTCGGGGAACCACCTAACATCTCTGTATGCCCATTTTTAACCTTTTCTGTACATGCAACATTCTGAATGTCTAAAATCATGAAAGTCTGAAATGTCTGTTAGTCTGAGTCTGATATGGCATTAGTCTGAGTTGGTATCGTCATACCAAGACTTGCAAGTCATGATTTTTCTGAGCCATAATGTATTAAGAAAGAGTTTTCATTCAAAACATAGTTTAAACCACCAAAACATGTAACTGATGTAAAGGATTTCATATTCCGAAACTTAAAGTTCAATTCATGCAGAAATTTCATCAAACACCTGGTGGTCAAATGTCTTTAGCAAGTTCATGTATTCAAAATTGAAACACATTCATTCATATATGTATATAAACTGTCAAATCGCTTTGGAGATGGTCAAAAGACCATAACAATGATGTTAAAACATCTTATACATAAATATATATACATAATTTAAAACCCCATTCTAAAACATGATTTTTCTATGCCCATGAGAATTTAGAAAAACCCCGCGTACCTTGTTCTCCATGAATTTTGGGTGTCTATCGAAGCCTACGTCGAGAGGATTCCAAATCTGTAATTTGTTTCACGAATCTGCGGTTGAATCTTGAGTTGCTTGGGTTTTAATGTTGAAACCCTAGGGAGAGTTCTTGAGAAATTTTGGGAAAAGTATGTGTATTATGGTTTTTGAGGGATTAAATCCCGTGTTGGTGGTATATATAGGGGTGGAGGATTACCAAAATACCCCTAAGGAACAATTAAGGTCAAATCTGTCCCTCAGTTGACAGTTTGGTAGACTGGAGTAAATCGATTATAACGTTTTACTCATATACTCAAATTGGATGAAACCAACTGAAATTGAAACAGGACTCGAAGATCTTTCGTTTGATATATTATAGATCACACATTTCATTATATACAGGGAGTTATGATCGTTTGAAATTGACCCTGAAATGCTGAAAACTGGGCAATAGTCTATGCGTTTTGCTACTGTTTTTAAATCCAAACGCAGCCTTATGCGTTCCGAAAAATTCCAAAACTTATCCGAGATGTACTATGAGATTTCCCGATCATAACGCAACTTGAAAATCTAAAAGCGGATGTCGGAAAGGTTGAAAAGTTGTATCCCGAAGATTGCCAGCTAAAATGACTCTAAGTCCTCATTACACTTAGAAAAATTTTCAAGTTTTTAAGTCTAAGGGAACTCTATTAAAGGCTAATCCATGCACGACTTTTACAGGGTGTTACAAATACTTAATTCAAGACTTAAATGATACCTTTCCTTCAATTTTCTCTAGTTTCAATCCACTTTTACTCAACACTATAAAAAGTCATCAAACAAACTTTTCTATTTTTATTTTTATTTGAAAGATGAAATTTCATGTATAATTTTATCCCATCAAAGGTGGCAGAAATTGGGACAACAACTCCCTACCTATTGTAGATCTAAAAAACCCATGACAGATCAGCAAGTCTGTCATGGATTTTGAGTCGTCCATTTAGAAATTGTTGGGAAGTCTCATAGTTTTCCATATATTTAGTAAAATAATAACTCCTTCCTCCAGAATATCGTTCCTATTTACTGCATAATTCCAAAGCCCTGAGATGATACACGATAACTCTGTAAAAGTTGTTGTGGCAACTTTGTAAACTTCCTCACGGTGATTTTTCTTTAAGTCTTTCATCTTTTCATCTTCATCATCCATCACGTTCTAAGATTTCTCATTAACCATAATGACTTTGGGGTGATTCAATCTAGGGTGTCTAAGGTATTCCTCTCACTATAAGTATAACTCTGTAGCTCTTCCATCTACTTCTTACTCATTATAGTTACTCTTCATTACTTCATGTAATAGATTGTTGTTGAGATACCCCATTCTCCTAACAACAATTGGAACAACTTTTGATAGCTCCTTTAACCCATTAACCAACTCTTTTTTAGCGTTATGCAGCTCATCATTACTGTTTCTTTCCTTCACTCTCAGAGTTTGATTTAGTGTTTCCAAACCATCGTATTCTTCTTCCTTCTTTCTTAAACTATTAAGTAGTGCGTCCACCTTTTTCAAAACTTCTTGATCACCTTCATCTTCTATATGTTTCAACACGTTCAAGGACGTTGCACTTGTTTGTGAGGATTTTATCTCGAGCTCTCAATTCAGTATTTGTAAACAAATCCTCGCAAACAAGTGCATAGTCTTTTAACATTATGAAACATATAATAGATGAAGGTGATGAAGAAGTTTCGAAAAGGTGGAAACACCCCTTAAAAGTTTAAGAGAGAAGTAAAAAGAATACAATAATTTGGAAACATTAAATCATACTTTGACAGTGAACAAAAGAAATGGTAATGATGACCTGCAAGACACTCAAAAAGAGTTGGTTGATATCTTAAAGGAGTCACCAAGAGTTGATCCAATTGGCGTTAATAGGATGAGGGAACTCTACAGTAAACCATTCCATGAAGTAATGAAGAGGTACTATGATGAGTAAGAAGTAGATGAAAGAGTTATGGAGTTATGCTTATTGTGGGAGGAATTCCTTAGAAACCCTGGATAGCATCCCATCAAAGTCATTATGGTTAATAGGAAACCTGATAATGTGATAGATGATACAGATGAAAATCTGAAAGTCTTGAAGAAAAATTATGGTAAGGAAGTTTATAAGGCTCTCATAGAAGCTTTGATACATCATATTAAAGCTCTAGAATTATGCAATCAATAAGCAATATACTCTTGAGGAAGGATTTATTGTTTTATTAAACCTAGGGGGAAATAACAGAGGACCGGTTTGATGATTTCATGTTTTTTGCCTTATCTTTTTAGGAAGCCCCAAGAAAGGAGCGGGTGTGATAACATCTCCAAACTCGTAATAACATTTGCACATAAGTCCTTCCATAATTTTTAGAAATGTTTTCTTCAATAACATCCAATACTTAACATGTTGTTTCTTTCCTTTATTTACATGTTTTACCACGCCCTTCATCCTATAGTCAAAAGAATGCCAAAAAATGTCTGCGGATGGAAACCCCTGTCTCTGGACGGACTGCTCAGTATCTGTGATGACCTTCTTGACCTGCCATAAATTTTTCAGATCTATCAATTTGGTTCTTCTCATTGTCTCTTGCCTTCTACTTAATCAAGAGGTCTTGAAAATCCATTTGTTCTTCTTAGTTCTGTTGAAGTTTTTGACCTTTTGCTTTGCATACTCTCATAAGTAGTTGTTTTGAGATAAAATCCTCATACACTTTATCATCCCAATTATGATGTCTAAAAGTTTATTTTTTTTTTAGCTTTTTCTACTTTTTTGTTGTCTAAGGTAGTTGTCAACATACCTAGCAGCATTAGAAAATAATTATCAAACAACTCATCTTCCTCTCTTTCCTCAAATGAATCTGCATCTTCTAGAATATCTTGAGAAAAATAATTACCTCCAACAACTTATAATTCCTACTAGTGTTAACATATGTAAGAGAGTCCAACTTCCTAACATTATTAGTTAGAAGTTCATTAAGATGATCATTTTTGCTATATTATTGTTTGGAGTAGTCATCTAAGTTAACATGTCCTGCAGCTAATGATGGAACTACCAAGGTGGAGGTTAGGTACAAATTTAGGGCTAATAAAGCCTAAGGGGGATGTAACATTCTTGTTATGCTTCATGTTTTCCCAACTCGTCGCACTAGTGTCACTATTTTGGATATTCTCAATGTCAAAGTTGTTGGTTGAGAACACTAGAGTTGAGACAATCACTGTATCCACATTTTGGTCCTTCCCCATAGAGATTAGTTGCTATTTAAAGTCATCTTGTTGCTCACCAAAGAACTCCAAATATTGTGAGAAGAACCAATATTGGACCTAAATTTTTCTTGCAAGGATTATGGTTTAACTAGGAATGTTACTTATGGCAAATCCCTAGCTAAGTTTTAATGAGAGAAGTGCTTAGCTAAATAAATCGCTAACTTTTTGAGGGATGACAGATATTAATTGTCAAATCTTTAGTCCTAATAAACTGTCAGATTTTGGAAACACTTGACTCAACACAAATTTTGATGAACCGCCAGAATTATAACCACGAATCCTGACAGATGTCCATAATTGAATTGACTACAAATCCTTTATCGATCTCTCACGACCCATCTATTTGGATCGTGCAGGCATATACTCTATTCTACTAATATTAAAGAACCCAACCGAAAACACGCAAAAGAAAATTATGAAAATCATCAGCCGTTAATTATTTCTTCAAAATGATTAAACTTTCTAGACGAAACACTAAAAGTGATATCTTTACAATTGCAAAATAAATACAACTATTTTTTATTTTTCTATTTTCTATTAGTTTAAAAGAACATTAAGTGTGTAAAAGAATACAATTAAACAGAAATACCCACAATTATATTTTAAGTAACTTGCTTGTGTACAAGATACGTCAAACATAATTAATCATTAATCTAATTTAATTTATGATAACCTATTAATTATTGTTTATTATAAATTCTGTTAAATAAAATTATTTGTAATTACATTAATTAACCTGCTTGTGGACAGAATACATCAAATCAAGTAGCAGTAGCAGTAGTAGGAAAGTGACGGAAAATATTTAAAATATGAATGGTCACAATTCGGAAAGACATTAAATGATAGAAGAAGAAGAAGGCAGGAGGAACAACAACAGTACTAGTAGGAAAGTGACGAGAAAATTTAAAATATGACTAGTCAGAATTTGGAAAGACATTAAATTAATGTCTATTAATGTTTATTTCTATATTGAAAACTTATATCTTAATAGTGTAATCCTATTCTGAAGAATTACCAGGAACATAATCTATACTTTCATATATCTTTAAAATTTAATACCAAAACATCCCTACAAATTTTTGGACATCAATTCCCCCACCCTCCAAGTCATAGATCTACAAAACCTGTGGCAGATCAAGAAGGTCGTCATGGTGAGCAGTCCATTTAGAGATTGGTGTTGCCGCCCGCGAATATTTCCAAGCATGTCTTTGGCTACTGTGTTAGCCCATATTCTCATAATATGTTTTAATAACAACAAAATAATAAACAAGTATCTTGCAGGATATACTGAAGATACAGTCGAATTAAAGGATCCCTACAGAATCAATCTACGATCTCCTAAGTTCTCCAAGAATATCCCATACAAGGAAACAAGTACAAATGAGATGGCGCTAAACTTGGAAATGCATCAATCGTGAATCTCATTAGATCCCCAAATGTAAGGGAAATGACTGACGAATGAATCACTACAACATCTTCCACAATAAAGTAAAATTGAAAGAAGACCACACCCTCTACATGGACAAATATGATATGGATATGTATGGTTGTGAAAAGAAGGTTGGACCATGTAAGGACATATCTGATATGGACATACCATATGGTCCAATCCCTTAATCAAGGAATCAATTAAAATCCTTGATTGAGAAGAAATCCCTTGGGTTTCCCAATGATAAGAAGAAGCTAAAGCAACTAAGGGGTATAAAAGAAAAAGACTGAAGTTCAAAGCACTTACGCAACTTCAAAATTCTTAGTATGTATCAATCTTAGTCACCATAAAGATTTGTAATTCTTAGTTTACAATAGTTACATAAGAATAAGATTAAGTCAACTTAATCATACCGGTTGAGGCTGTGTCACAAGATCTAAAAATCAAAATAAGCTTCAGAACTTGTACTCCAACTCTACGTTGAAAAGATCTAAGGAAATCATTGAAACCTAAGGAGATTGGAAGTAGGCACCACATTGGTGTTCCAAACCAGTATAAATCCCTGTGTCTTTACTTAAATTACTTATTTACTTGCCTACTTGTTTAAATCTAATCTTTTTTTATGGAGTATACTGATTTGCAGGTAAGTCGTCTGTGGAGGCTTATCAGTCAACTCAAAGGAAATTTTCATTTCACCCCCTCTTGATTTTCAATTGGTATCAGATCAGGTTTTACTAATAGTGTTGCTTAAAAGCACTTGGGCAAAGATCGAATGGAAAACTATCAAATTCAAGTTGCTCTTCTTCAAGATGGTCACTCCTCCACAAGACCACCTTACTTTAATGGACAGTACTCCTATTAGAAGAATAGATTTAGAATCTTCGTTCAATAAAATGATGTCCAAGAGTGGGTTGTCATTTTGAAGGGACCAAATCCTATTCTAGGACTCAAAGAAAAATAGAAAGACAAGGAATCAAGCAGTGTTGACATGGAAGACCTTAAGAACTTCAAAGTCACCAAGGAACAACAAGAGGTAATTCAAACTAATGCAAGAGCCATAAGTTTACTTCTTTGTGCAGTTAGCGGTGAAGAATATGATAAGATATCAACCAATGAAACTACAAAATATATATGGGACAAACTAGAGGTAAAATATGATGGAACCACCAAAGTCAAAAAGGCAAAAACCAGTGCTCTGGTTAATGAATACTAACTCTTCAAAATGGAAGAAAACAAAAATGTTAAATCAATGTTTGTTATATTTAGCAGGATCATGAATGAACTAAAGTCAATAAGGATGATCTATCCACACAGCCTGCAAGTTCAGAAACTCATGAGAATTATTCCAAAAGAATGGGAGACCAAAGCTACAATTCTAGAAGATGAAGATCTCCACAATATGACCTACGATGAAATATGAGGTGATCTCATTTCCTATGAATGAAAGTATTACAATAGGTACAACAAGGAGGAAAAAAAGAAACCAGTGGCATTCAATGCTATAACAACTAAAGAAGAAGAATTCCTTGACAAAGTCAACACTGGGTATGGATCTTATAAATTTGTTGTAAGAAAGATCTTAACACAAAGGCAACAAAGACCACAAGAGTTCAAAAACAATAAATTCACAAGGAATGATGGTCGTTGTTATTACTGTGGGAAGACAAGTCACATCAAACAAAATTTTCCAGAGTTCAAAAGAAGATCATCAAGAAGAAACAAAAACTTTGGGGCATAGAGTGATGAAGATGAAACAAAAGATACAAATGTGTGTTTTATGGAAAAAGGTGAATCAAGTGAGGTAAGGCCCTACAACTGTTATCATTTGAATTTCTTCAAATAAATCTTGATATGATTGATGATGAGCTTCAAAAATTTATTCATAAATACAATAAACGTGCTCTGAAAAAAACAAAAACTGGGAAGCTTGGTTAAAATAAAATTTTGAAGAGGAACGAAAGAACTGACAAATCAAACTTGAAGCATATCAAATCAAAATTGAATTTCTTCAAGAAGAACTTGATAGTGTGAGATTCAATTAAACATCATTTGAAAATCACTAAGTCATAGTTCCATACGATCCAACTCATTTAAAACAAAATTAAGTTCCTCATCAAGTTCGTTTAAGTCAGCAAACATCTCTTTTTCTTTTCAAGGACTAATCTGCTACACCTATTGTAAGAAACAACTGTAGAGAAAAATCTAAAGGTGTGTAGGTTTGGAGACCTAAAGAAAATACATCAAATTCAGAAGGACCCAAGACTACTTGGGTAACTAAACAAAATTGATCTTCTTGTTTTGTAGGAACATATCTGCAAAAACTATAGGAAAGGAATGTGGGTCATCGACAATATATGTTCCAAACATATGAATGAAATAAAAGAAAATTTTTGTTCTCTAAAGAAAATAGAAGATGGATCAGTTAGATTTGGTGATAATGCCAATGATGACATTGATGGAGTCGGCTCAGTGAAGCTCAAATACTCCTGCGAACTCATTGAAGTATATCGACGGACTCAAAAACAACATGCTCAGTATTAGTCAATTGTGTGATGCAAGATTTGGAGTCTTCTTCAGAGATGAGAGTTGCTCCATCAAACATGAAAGGAGAGATATTTCTATTATCGGTGAACGTGTTGATAATATTTATGTTCATAATAATCCTGACTTTGCTACTCTAACTTATCTCACTGTGCAAACCAATGACACTTGGTTATGGGACAGAAAGCTTTGACATCCTAGCATGCATGCCATTGAGAAACTCTCTAGACTTGAACGGGCAAAAGTTCTGCCGAAACTCAAGTTAAAAAAAAAATCATATCTGTGATGCTTGACTCTAGGTAGACTGATATGATTTATTTAGGTTGACTTACAGAGGAGGTTTGCTAAGTCTGATGTGTATGAGTTCTATACTAACGGGGTAGCTATTGGTTAGATGTTCTCTACAACTATTTAAGGGGATCATTTTGCTGCAGATATTACTAGAATCCTGCATATTCCTCCAATGGGATAGGGTCACTATGTCAAGGTCATATGGCCCCTCTTGACATCTCTCATAAGTTTTCTGGCAACCTTCAATAGGTCAATCATCGAAGGGTTCTTAAATGAGAAATATTTCCACTCCATAAACTCTATTTTGTTGTTGAGTACAAAATTCTCACCCTTAGGAAGTAAATAAGGATTGTATCCAACTTTCTTAACCTTACTCTAATGGAGTTGCCGGACACTGAGTTCAAAATTGATCTACCTAGGCTTATCCTGAAGCATATGCAAAGGGTTCTCCTAAAGGAAGTAAATGTCCATGCTCTTCCTTACAAAGTATGGCTCACCCCTATGTTTGAAGAGTTTGGTGTGTCTGTCTAAGTATGGTTGTTAGTGACTACAAAAGATATTATCGAAAGTGCGAACCATTTGCACCTACCTGTTTCTATGAGGGTTACAGACAACCCTATGCAACGCCTAAGGAATGCGCTTGCAGCTAAAGATGCTGAGTCGGAGGTTGCTCAGGCTGCATTTGATGCTGCTCAGGCTACCCATGATGATGAAAAAAGGGCTCTCCTTTCTCAGGTTGCCGTACTTACAGCTACCTTAGAGCGTGAACGGGCTGAGAATGCTGAGATTGTTCAAAAGTTGACCTCACTTATCCCCTCTTCCTTATTTACTTAGTTCCCATCTTAGTACCTTAAGACTTTTCCCTTGCTTTCTTTACTAGGTCCCTATTATCTTTGTTTTTCTATTTTTGGATAATGATAATTGTATCCTGCTTTTTGAATGACATGGACTTACTTTTTTTTTGTGATCTGCTTTTGCTTTTTTCATAATGCATAAATGGTCACTTATACTAGGTTTTGATTATTTTAGTGATAGCCCCAGTGGCCATGAATTATTAAATATTTTTTCACTTTTTGGGCCCAGCTTTTCAATAATGTCAAAAGGGGGAAGAGTAGATTATGCAATGCTTATAACTCAATTGACTATCCTGTTTCATTTTGTGTTCTTTTGTTTAAATTTTTTTATTGAGTATGTCAGGACTTTGTGATGGATGTTGTGCTGATTAGTTTGTCATCATCAAAAAGGGGGAATTTATTGGGGAATTGGAAGTTTTGATGATAGACATATGGATGAAATATGTTGTATAGGCTCGCTCATACTAGTGAAGAAAGAGAAATTACTGGTTCTCACATGTATTGCATATTATAGTTGGTGCAAGGCTGATAAGGCGTTAAGACAAAAATGGATAAGCAAGGAAACTCAGATATGTTGCCAATTCTTATCACATACATCAAAAAGAGATTGAGTTGATCAAGGATTGAGGAGAAGATAAGTGCAACACTTAGACATTAAGTCGATCAAGGAGTACCAGACTAAAGAATAAGAGAGAAAGAGTTCTATTTAGCTAAGGAGTGAAACTACCTGGGAGTCCTATTGAAGATAGAAGAGTACATCATCTAAAGGACTCTATCAAGGATTTGTCTTAAATACAACATATGACATTCAAAGTTTCACTCATGCACTGACAAGAATATCATCAATCAACAAATTAGTTCTCTTACTTGAAGAAGATCCTGGTCCTTTACATAGAAAGTCGTAGACTTTATGTAATAGGTTGGTTCTTTAAGTTGTAATGAGTCTTTTGTTCTAGTCTCAGTGAAGTATAAACTGAGTTAGGAGTTTTGTCTTCAATTTAGGGAACTCAAATACTTGGGAACACTTATCTTGGAAAGATTTGTGTTTTTGTAGAAATAGGAGTTAGAAGTTTTAATTCCTAGTTTTCAAGAAGTCTTGTAATTTATTGATTGTTGAGGCTCAAGAGTAATAGTGAAGTGTGGGTTAAATCATGTAGAGGTACAAGTCATGTTTTTGTACACCTTTCGAGCCGGGTGTTTTCTACGTAAAAATATTGTGTTCATCTTTTACTTCTGTGAACCACGTTAGCTTACTTGTTCCACATATAGGCAACTAGTAGAGTGTAATATTAAAATCAGTAGACCACACACTCTAACAAATCCTATGGGTTGTTCTTTATCAAAATGCACAACACTCTTACCTACTTTATTGACAAGCATTAAAATAATGACTGCTATTCAAAATGGGGTCTTGTCCCTTTTCTTTGGGTTATAAAATGATTTTTCAAACAATGTCTGCCACATTTTTTATGTTTCGATGATCATCTTGACTGTTTTTCTGCATTATGTTTGTTGTTTCTCTTTGCCTGTTTGTTGCGTTATTCTTTTTTATTATGTAATAAGAGGGAGAAGAAGAAAACATCATAGAGGCTTTCGAGACAAGGGGATCAAGTCGATTACAAAAGCATGGAATTAAACTGATGCTCCAAGACAATAAAAGAGCAAGAAAGGTGGAGCAAATCGACTGCAGTAATAGGGAAGTCAACTGATGTTTATTATTTGTAATTATTAAAAAAAGAGAGATTGTTAGCCCCATATTCTCATAATATGTTTCAATAATGACAAATTAATAAATAAATATCTGGCAGGAAATACAAAAAAATACAGCCGCATTAAAGGATCCCTAAAGAATTAATCTACGATCTCTTAGGATCTCCAAGAATTTCCCGCACAAGGAAACAAGTACATATAAGATGATACTAAACTTTGAAAAACATCAATCATAGATCTCATTATATCCCCAAATATAAGTCAAATGACTGACTAACGAATCACTACAACATCTGCCACGACAAAGCAAACTGGAAAGAAAATCACACCCTCTATATGGAAATATCTAATATGGACATATGGACATGAATGGCTGCGAAAAAAAGGTTACACCATATATAGACATATCTGATATGGATATACCATATGATGCAATTCCCCAATCAAGGAATCAATTCAAATCCTTTATTCACAGGAAATTCCTTGAATTTCTATATGAAGAGAAGAAGTCGAAGCATCTGAAGAGTATAAAAGAAAAAGACTGAAGGTCGTAGCACTTGCATAACTTCAATGGAAATTCTTAGGGTGTCTAAATCTTAGTCTCCATAAAGTTTTGTAATTTTTAGTTGACAATAGTTACACAAGAATAAGATCAAGTCAACTTAGTTATACCGCTTAACGCTATGTCACAAGATCTAAAAATCAAAATAAGCTTCAGAACTTGTTCACTACACTTGTACTCCAACTCTACTTTGAAAAAATTTAAGGAAACCTTTAAAACCCAAGGGGACTAGAAGTCGGCACCATATTAGTGTTCCGAACCAAGATAAAATCTTTGTGCCTTTACTTCAATTACTTATTTACTTCCATACTTGTTTAAATCTAATCTATTTTATTGAGTATACTGATTTGCAGGTAAGTTGACTGGGAAGGCTTATCAGTTGACTCAAAAGAATTTTTCAATTCACCCCCCCTCCCCTCCCTCCCCCCTCTTGATTTTCATACTGGGTGAAGATTTGGTCAAACATGTAGAGAAAGGGAACACACAACATGTTAGGTTATGGGATGTTATTGAAGATAAAATCCTAAAAATTATGGAAAGACTTTGTTCAGATGTTCTTATGAGTTTGGAGTTGTTATCACACCCACCCCATTCTTGGGGCTTCATAAATAGCAAAGGTAAAGCTCATGAAAGCATAAATCCAGTCCTCCCTTCTTTTCCACAAGTTTAGTAACAAAGTAACTCCTTTCTCCATAGTAGCTTTCTTACTGACAATAAAATTCCAAAGTTTTGAGATGATGTATCTTCCACTCAGGTTTCAATCATTAATCTCTATTAAAGTTGTTGTGACGGCTTTGTAAACTTCCTCACTTTAATTTTTCTTCAAGTCTTTCATGTTTTCATCTTGATCATCAATCACATTAAATTAGGTTTCCATTGAATGTAACAACTATAATGGGATTCCATCTAGGGTCTTAAAGATATTCCTCCCACAATGAGCATAAGTCTGTAGCTATTTCATCTGTTTCTAACTCATTATAGAATACCACAGGCAATATTGGTGGACTTGAAAAATTATTGAAGAATAAAAAATATGCCTATTTATTATTGAAGGTTTAGGCTAGATATAACCATTTTAAATTATTTTTATTGGTATTAAAATATTATAAAGCATATTTTTAGTCATTTGAAGTTGATTTGGAAAAAAAAAATTAAGAAAAAATATGCTAATAAAATTCTTATACAACAAGTAATAGTGATCTATAAGAAATTTATTTCCAATTCAATTTTGGAGATATGTCAAGATTTGTGATTATAATTCTTGGGGTTCACTGAAATTTGTCACGAGTCGTATTTTCAAAATCTAACTATTTTCTAGAATTTCAGATTTGATGATAAATAGGTGTCTTCCTTAAAAAAAATTAGCTATTAATTTTACTAGGGACTTCTCTAATTAAAACATAGCTAGGGATTAGCAATAAGTTACATTCCCAGTTAAACCATAATCCTTGGAGGAAAATTTTAGCACCAATATTGGTTCTTCTCACAAAAAAATTAGCCTAAATTTTCTCTAGAAAAATCCTTTTATTTGATTGAATTTTGAGACGAAATATGTTTCTAGGAATTAGGATACTTCCCGTGTAATTTGTCAATAAAAATGTATACTAGAAAATATGGAGTTATCTGGTTCAAATTCATAGGATGTTCTCCTGTAGTGTTTAAGATCATGACAATTCGTCTAGGCTAATATATTCTTGCAACTTTATAAAACAGAATTAATGTCTGAATGATGATAATGAATAGAATGTTCATTATCATCATTCATATTTTGATTCAGTTAAAAAGAGTTGATAGAATATATTAGAAAAATCTAGATGAATTGTCATGATGTCAAACACTAGTACAGAACATGCTACACAATTTTATCTAGAAAACTTAGATTTTTCTAAAATACATCAGCAACGATAAATTTTACTAAAAGTTTCCTATTACCAAAAAATGTATTTCATCTCTGAATTTTTTCAAATATAGGGATTTTCTCTAGAAAAAGTTTAAGCTAATTCTATTTTTACAGAACTAATATTGGCGCTAAATTTTTCTTCCAAGGATTATGATTTATATAGGAACGTTACTTATATCTAGTCCCTAACTAAGTTTTAACAATAGAAGTGCCTAGAAAAATCAATATCTAACTTTTTGACGGAATATGAATATTAATTATCAAATCATAAGTCCTAACAAATTGTCAGAATTCCGAAACACTTGGCTAGTCAAAAATTTTGATGGATCGCACGAATTATAACCACAAATCTTCACAGATCTCCATAATTGAATTGAGTCCAAATCCTTTATCGCTCTCTCATGACCCAACTACTTTGATTATGCAGGCACCAACTATATTCTACTCAGATTAGAGAACCCGTATCAACCAACAAAAAACATGAGGAAGACAATTACAAAAATCATTAGCCATTAATTAATACCTCAAAATGATTCAACGAGAAAAATTTAAACTATGATTGACCACAATTTGGAAAGAAATTAAACTAATGTCTAGAATGTTACATTATTTTGCAAATTTACATCTTAATTATGTAATCTTATAATGAAGCTTTATTAGGAAAATAATTTAGTGGCATATACCCTCCAAATTAAATATCAAAACACTTCTATCAGTTTCTATCCACTTTTACTCAAAACTATAAAGAATCATCAAACAGACTTTTCTATTTTTATTTTTATTTGAAAGAAGAAATTTCATGGATAATTTCATCCCATCAAAAGTGGAACAAATTGGGACATCAAATCCCCACCTGTCGTAGATATGCAAAACCCAAGATAGATCAAGAAGGTCGTCATGGATTTTGAGCAGTCCATTTGGAAATTGTTGGGCAATTTTATCTTTTTCCACAGGTTTAGTAACACAGAAACTCCTTCCTTCAGAATATCTTTCTCGTTGACTGCATAATTCCAAAGCCCTGAAATGATTATCTTCCACTCGGGTTGTAATCGTTAATCTCTATAAAAGTTGTTGTGGAAGCTTTGTAAACTTCCTCACCATAAATTTCCTTCAAGTATTTCAGCTTTTCATCTTCATCATCCATCACGTTCTATGATTTCTCATTAATGATAATTACTTTAATGGGGTGCCATCCAGGGTCTCTAAGGTATTCCTCCTACTATGAGCTTAACTCAGTAGCCCTTTCATCTCCTTATGACTTATTATAGTTTCTCTTTGTTGCATTATAGAACAGTTTGTTGTCGAGCTCCCCCATTCTCCTAACAACAATTGGAATAAATATTGATAACTCCTTTAAGCCATTAGCCAACTCTTTTTTTAGCATTATGTATCTCATCAATACTGTTTTTTTCTTCAGAATCAGAGTTTAATTTAGTGTTTCCAAACCATCGTATTCTTCTTCCCTATTTCTAAAAGTTTTAACCCGTGAGTCCAAATTTTTAAAAACATCTTGATCGCCTTCATCGTCAATATGTTTCAACACGTTCAAGGACTATGCACTTGTTTGTGAGGATTTAATCATGAGCACTCAATTCACTATTTGTAAACAAATCATCGCAAGCAAGTGCATAGTCCCTGAACCTGATGAAACATATCAAAGATGAAGGTGATCAAGAAATTTTGAAAAAGTTGGAAACACCCCTTAAAAGTGTAAGAGAGAAGGGAAAAGAATACAATGATTTGGAAGTATTAAATCATACTCTGATAGTGAAGGAAAGAAATAGTAATGATGATGAAGGGTCGGGGTGGATTGCTCCTCAACTCAGGCAACTATTTTAATACCCCATGAAATTTTTTGTTGAAATTTTTTGTATAAACGTATTGGGTTCTATCTTCTAGAATGAATTATAAATTTTTCTAGTGGAATATCTTAGATTATGACCCACCATTGCGTAGAGTATCAAATAAGCTTTCTAAAGATATGTGGATCATCCAAAAGGGACACCCGAGCGACGAGTTATGAACATTCCAATCGAACTGTGAATAGTTGTGAACAGTAAAGCGTGCAGGAAAAAAAGTACTGAGGCCTGGCGTATTTTTTCTCCAACTTTAAATGATCAAAAATCCTTGTACATAATGATCTGGGTGATCTACTATATATCAACGTAAATCTCTGCGAGTCCTCTTTCCGGTGAAATTGGTTTCTTCCAATTTGTCTATCGGAGCAAAAAGTTATGGTCGATCTATTTCAGCCTATCAAAAGTGAATTTTTGGGTCAACTTCAAATGATCATAACTCCTCGTACACAATTATCTAGGTGAGATACTATATATCAATGGAAATATATGAGAGTCCTCTTTCTAATGAAATTGGTTTCATCCAACTTGGATATCGGAGTAAAACATTATGGTTGATCTACTTCAGACTATCAAAACAGTCCACCAAACGACAGATGCGAGAGTTATTTAATTTTTAGGGGCATTTTGGTCATTCTCCCTCACCCAAAATCCTTCCAAACCCTATATTAAAGCCTATTAGAAGCATTATATGTTATATTTCATCAAATTCCCTCAAAAAGAAAACCCTAAGCTCCTACATCCAACTTCAAGAACCTCCAAAGTTCACCATTAATTCTGCAAATTTATTCAAGATTCCAAGTTACTAGTTCAAGAACTTCAAGAACCTCCAAAGTTCACCATTAATTCTACAAATTTATTCAAGATTCCAAGTTCCTAGTTCAAGAACTCCAAGAACCATCATTCAAAGGCATGATTAACATCTCAAAAATGAGTATCTATCTAAAGTTCATCATTCAAGGTATGTGGGGGTTTTCAACAAGAACTATCTTTCGTTCTTGTGCCCAAAATTAATTTTCTTTACAAAGGCATGATTTTTATTTAATTTTTATGAATTTGAAGCATGAACCCGTATCTTATGATGATTATTATGAAATCTTGATGTTTATGATTTTGAAAGATGAATTTACATGTGTGGTGATATAAAGCATGAATCTTGAACGATATTTATCATGATTTTGATATTTGGGTCGTGAATCCCCATTGGAAATTGTATTTTTTTTAGAAAGTGTGTGTTACAAGCACGTTGATGTTGAATATTTGAGATATTTTGAATGATTTGACCTTTTCGTCTTAATGGATTTGTTTTGAAATCGAGTGTGAAAGAAATCCACAATGTGGTTGATTTTGATAGAGGGGAAGCATGATGGCTCCCGATGTATATTTATATATTACTGAAATTTTTTTGTTGTGGATTTTCTTTGAAATGATCTGATCTAAGTCCGGGAGAAATCTTTAGCACCGAGTGGGAGGTATAAAGTGACCTTACTTCCCTAGAACTACGTGCCCCCGTCGGAGTGAGCCTGAGGCTAATTATATTGTGATCACTAGTTTGTGTGGATTTGATATCGATAGTCCTACTCCGATGGCAAGGATAGGATGGCTCTCCCCAACGTGGGTTGTACGTTGGACTCCATGTAGCTCACATGGTTTATGTCGGTTATAGGATCTCCCAATGTGTGTGTGTTTCCTTGTGTCTATGGTGAATGGTGAAGTGCTTTGAAAGTGGAATTGTGAAAGTTATTCTTTCGAAAGATTTAAATGATATTTACATTATGAGAATTGATATTCTTGATGAGCTGAAAGTAATTGACAAATTATATGATGACTCACATGTGTTATTATACTTATTTCATCCTCTTATGATTATGATGATTTTCTTCAGGCTATGTGAGTCTTTCATACATCCTACATATTTCTTATAAATATTTATGATGATGATGTTTATACAACTGCATACACCCCCATATACTCGATTTCTTTCCATGGTACTGACCCACATCTTCGGATGTGGGCTGTATTTTCTTAGAATATAGGTACAAAGTATAGTTGCACCTTCAGATCCAATCAGTTCGTGGTATCCAATCAGCAGGTGATGAGTCATTTTGATTCAAGGGCTTGGGTTAGTTATGCAGAGTTATAGTGTCATAATTTCTTTATTCAGTCATATTGAGTTGGAGTAGTCGGGAGTCATGACCTGGCTACCTACAGTCAGTACTAGTAGAGGCTTCATAGACAGTCAGTAGAAGTTGATGTATTTTGTTTCAATTTTGGTTGTAAAGGCAGAATTGTAATCCTGTAAAATTCTATTTTTGTATCGATCAGATTCAGAAAAGATTTAATTTCTACTGATTTGTATGGATTTGTATTTTTATTCAGTTGCTTATGAGTTATGCCAGTAGAATGATTAGCTTGGGGTCACTTGTGACCCTAAGCACCGTGTGGCATCTCGGGACCCGATTTTGGGGCGTAACAAACTTGGTATTAGAGCATAGAGTTCAAGTGTCCTAGGGTGTCTATGAAGTCGTGTCTAGTAATTCTTGCGGAACGGTACGGAGATGTCTGTACTTTTCTTCGAGAGGCTACAGGGAATTTAGGAAATATTTCCCTTCTTTCAAGTCTAAGATCGTGCTATAAAAAGGTTCTCTAAGAAGCTTATATAGATTCTCATCTTACTCTATTCTGGCCAACTCTGCCTCATTTTCAAGGTATCAAAACCAATTAAGCTTAATTCTCCATAGATAGTTGTGGGATTGTAAGATATCTAGAAAGTATCCTGTCAGTGCTTTTGAGTTCCAAAGATTGAAGTACTTTATTCATGTTCATAAAAGTCGTGAACTAAGCCTAGGTTAGGTGTGCTTTCAGATTCTTCCTCAGAATCTACAATGTTAATCTATACTTCTCTCTCTATGTATTATTTTTGAGATAACATGATTTTCAAGCTCCAGTTCTACCCCAGGTAATGCTTCAATATTTTCTAGAAGAAATTTCAAAAGTTACAGAAAGGGCTTGAGAGGATCTCTCTAGTGTGTTAAGTTCCTTAAGTTGAAAGTTATGCCCTCATTCTTATGAGTTATTTAATTAAGACAGAGTAAGGTGTATTCTTAGATCATTGAATATTGTGTGTCAAGTTTCTATCTCTTGTATTATGTAATCTTGTTATCATTATGTTTATGAAAAATCAAAGTCTAGTGAAGCCGTATGGGGCTCTTTCAATTCACTAGCATAGATTCTTTGTTATTAATCTTATTTTCTTGTTCAAAATACAAACCAAAGTCTAGTGAAGCCTTGTGGGGCCTATTTCGATTCACTAGCATAGTTACTTTGTTATTCATATAACTTTCTTGATCAAAACACAAAACCAAAGTCTAGTGAAGCCGTGTGAGGCCTATTTCGATTCACTAGCAACTTGTTATTTATCTTGTTGTTCCGGTGTTAGTTGAAAGTGTGGGTTTAGAAGTATAGTGATAAGAATGGTGGTAAGGGCGATTTATTGAATATGTATATCTGAATTTTTGCTTATGATTGAATTAGTAATGAAGTGATATACCCTTATTTGTTAGTTTAGTGAAAGTTAGAGGAGGAGTTATTAGTTAAGGTGGATTGTTGTTGCTTAGGGTAAGGAAAGAGTTATTGATGGTATTTGTGGTGTTAGAAAAGTATAGGTTATTGATGAAAGTACTTGGTGGATGAGTGTTTTTAATTTAGGCTTTCCTGAGGTGGAAAGAGGGAGTTTAGTTGAAACTTATAGAGCTATGAAAGAAGTTTAGGTGTATAGATGGGTAAATAGTAGTGACGGGTGAAAGAAGGATGTGTTAATGGATTGTGAATAAGATAGGCTATATGATTAGGACCAATTATTATTGTTATGATGTTTAAGTGGGCTAGTGTTCATGGATGTGTTGTTTTATAATATTCACGTGGGAGTTATGCGTGAGATAGAGTTGTAAATTATGTGAAGTGTAAGACCTTAAGTTTGAACGATTGCTGATCATGAAGCCGAATGTGACGGTTTCCAGATTAATGGTATTAGTTGCCGGAAGTGACCTAATAGGCTTGAACAGTGTACACAAGAGTTTAAGTGTAGTTGACTTGTAATTAAGTTTAATATTATATTATGATGAGAAAGTTCACCCAAGATATTATGGGACTTCTTTAATATCGAGGATTAGTGTATGTGGTGTAGTGAGTCGTGCCATGGGATTGTTAGATGGATAAATACTAGTTAGACAATGGATGATGTTTTGATGGCTAAGTTAATGCGAGGCGTATGATTGGAAATGTTGAGCCTCTTAAGTATGATTTTGATTCTTATGGGTTAGAAACATAAGTTCATAGGCATGGTATTAGAGGGAGAAGACAAAAGTAGCATGGTCTATCAAAAGGTTAGAAAGTATTCAAGTTGAGCTAATAGAAATAAGAGTTGAAGAACTAGATGGTGTATATTCCGGCGAAAGAGATGTTCGTGGAGATTCAAAATTAGTAAGCATTTGAGAATTTGAGTTGTGGCTTAAAGCTAAGGGGGAGATGATAGAACAAGTCGTCAAGTCAAGCTTTTACATTTTAGTAGAAGTACCAGTAAGTTGTAAATTTGCTATGAGAAAGATCGGTGCTTGACCCAATGTTATTTCAGTATTTTCAGCTGTCCCAAAACCTACTCATGCTTTACATTTCAGTTCCATAATCTTAATTCATGTTCATACACGTGATGGAAAATTACATACTCTTCTAGTTTCCAAAAATGAGAAATTCCAGTTCTTCTAGCAGTTGGAATCACATTCCATAAGTTATGAGCTCTAAATTCAGGGCATGCCGCCCATGACTCATATACTCAAGTTTTACAGTATGTTCAGTTCCAGTACTCAGGCAATACTCTTATTGATCAGTGAGATTCAGTTTCTGTTATGGGTGTCTTCAGTTTTGATACCTTAATGAACCCATTATATTTCATATTTTATTCCTAAGGCCTCAATAGAGAGAGTCAAGTTATATACATTATCCCTTCATGTTTCAGGTCTTCATATTTTAAAATTTTGTGACCTTTTCATTAAGTCAAGCTAATGGTGTTGAGCAGTTGTCTAGAAGGGAGAGAATATACTTCTTTATCTATGATAGAAGGTGGTGTTCTCACAGCAGTGAAGTGAATTTAGATTGAGGCTAAGTCCTTGATACATGCTGTGGTTAGTTGAAGCTTTAAATGTTTATTTGGAAAGATTGTTGTGCATTGGTTTTATGAACTTCTATGAGGTTGTAGGAATAGTAATACAGAGTTTTTGTGTATAGTTCAATTGGTTGAGAAAATGTTATGTGTGTCGTTTACAGAATTGACCAGTATGTGTGAATAATGTAGTTGATGGAATCTTAGAGAAAGCGAGGAATATTCTTTATGAGTGTTCGTTTAGAGGTGCATGTGCGAAGTGTGTGTGTGGTTATGAGTATAGGCTTGAATGTTATGGATGTATATCTAAAAGAATGCACCGCAAGTTAGCGGATCCCAAGTATAAGATTGTATGTGGTTGTTGGAGTAGCAATAAGAGTTATGTTTGAAGTGAGCAGTTGTGAGGCACAGTGTGTATTGAGGTTCATGATATAGATTAATATTATAGTGTTATGTGGCGTATCTCATGAGTACTTGGAGTTAGGCTTGAACATAGTCGAGGGAGTAGTTGAGAAGTGTTGCTAAGTTTGGAAGCAAGGAGTTATGTTTCCCAAGACCTAGAAATTCCTATCTTAATTTATGCCATATGGGTCCTTGTTCCCATACGATAGGATTGTATCAAATTATGGTTCATTTTCTCCCCGAACAATGTCATTTGAATTTTTTGGAGGGAGTGTTAAGGGACGTTTCATTTGGGCTCAAGTGGTCCTTCTTTTGATGAGATCCACTTCGAGACCTTTGATTCTCAGTCTCTGAATAAACCAAAGATGTTGATTCCTTAAAATTAGTCTCCTTTGTTTAAGATCTAACTATGTGACCATTCTCATTATGAATCGCATTATCTATGAAGTATTCGAAAGTTTGGAGTGAAGTAAGTGGATTGACTTCATTATCCCAGCCTTTTGTCCTCATTTCCATGGTATTCTGTACTTTTTCATAGACCTTCGAGGACGAATGTTTCCAAGGGGGAGATGATGTAATACCCCGGGAAATTTTTCGTTGAAATTTTGTGCGTAAACGTGTTGGGTTCTATCTTCTAGAATTAATTATAAATTTTCCGTGCGGAATGTCTTAGATTATGACCCACCATTTCATAGATTATTGAATAAGCTTTCCAACGATATGTGGATCATCCAAAATGGACACCCGACCGACGAGTTATGAACATTTCGATCGAACTGTGAATAGTAGTGAACAGTAAAACATGCAGGAAAAAAAGTATTGAGGCCTAGCGTATTTTTTCTCCAACTTTAAATAATCATAAATCCTTATACAAAATGATCTGGGTGATCTACTATATATCAATGGAAATCTCTGCGAGTCCTCTTTCTGATGAAATTGGTTTCATCCAATTTGTCTATCGGAGCAAAAAGTTATGGTCGATCTACTTTAGCCTACCAAAAGTGAATTTTTGGGTCAACTTCAAATGATCATAACTCCTCGTACACAATGATATGGGTGAGATACTATATATCAAAGGAAATATATGAGAGTCCTCTATCTAATGAAATTGGTTTCATCCAATTTAGATATCGGCGTAAAACGTTATGGTTGATCTACTTCAGACTATCATAACAGTCCACCAAAGGACAGATGCGAGAATTATTTGATTTTTAGGGGCGTTTTGGTCATTCCCCCTCACCCAAAATCCATCCAAACCTTATATTAAAGCCTATTAGAAGCATTATATGTTATATTTCATCAAATTTCCTCAAAAAGAAAATCCTAAGCTCCTACATCCAACTTCAAGAACCTCCAAAGCTCACCATTAATTCTGCAAATTTATTCAAGATTCCAAGTTCCTAGTTAAAGAACTTCAAGAACCTCCAAAGTTCACCATTAATTCTGCAAATTTATTCAAGATTCCAAGTTCCTAGTTCAAGAACTCCAAGAACCATCATTCAAAGGCACAATTAACATCTAAAAAATGAGTATCGATCTAAAGTTCATCATTCAAGGTATGTGGGGGTTTTCAACAAGAACTCTCTTTCGTTCTTGTGCCCAAAAGTAATTTTCTTTACAAAGGCATAATTTTTATTTGATTTTTATAAATTTGAAGCATGAACCCATATCTTATGATGATTATTATGAAATCTTGATGTTTATGATTTTGAAAGATGAATTTACATGTGTTGTGGTATAAAGAAGGAATCTTGAACGATATTTATCATGATTTTGATATTTGGGTCGTGAATCCCCATTGGAAATTGTGTTTTTTTAGAAAGTGTGTGTTATAAGCACGTTGATGTTGAATATTTGAGATATTTTGAATGATTTGACCTTTTGGTCTTAATGGAGTTGTTTTGAACTCGAGTGTGAAAGAAATCCACAACGTGGTTGATTTTGATAGATGGGAAGCATGATGGCTCCCGATGTATATTTATATATTACTGAAATTGTTTTGTTGTGGATTGTCTTTGAAATGATCTGAGCTAAGTCCATGAGAAATCTTTAGCACCGAGTGAGAGGTATAAAGTGACCTTACTTCCCTAGAACTACGTACCCCCATAGGAGTGAGCCTGAGGCTAATTTATATTGTGATCACTAGTTTATGTGGATTTGATATCGATAGTCCTACTCCGATGGCAAGGATAGGACGGTTCTCCCCAACGTGGGTTGTACGTTGGACTCTATGTAGCTCACATGGTTTATGTCGGTTATAGAATCTCCCAATGTGTGTGTGTTTCCTTGTGTCTACGGTGAATGGTGAAGTTATTTGAAAGTGGAATTGTGAAAGTTATTCTTTCGAAAGATTTAAATGATATTTACATTATGAGAATTGATATTCTTGATGAACTGAAAGTGATTGACAAATTATATGATGACTCACATGTGTTATTATACTTATTTCATCCTCTCATGATTATGATGATTTTCTTCGGGCTATGTGAGTCTTTCATACATCCTGCATATTTCTTATAAATATTTATGATCATGATGTTTATACAATTGCATACACCCTCATATACTCGATTTCTTTCCATGGTACTGACCCACATCTTCGGATGTGGGCTGCATTTTCTCAGAATGTAGGTACATGGTATAGTTGCACCTTCGGATCCAGTCAGTTCGTGGTATCCATTCAGCAGGTGATGAGTCTTTTTGATTCAAGGGCTTGGGTTAGTTATGTAGAGTTATAGTGTTGTATTTTATTTATTCAGTCGTGTTAAGTTGGGGTAGTCGGGAGTCATGACCCGGCTACCTACAGTCAGTACTAGTAGAGGCTTCATAGACAGTCAGGAGAAGTTGATGTATTTTGTTTCAATTTTGGTTGTAAAGGCAGAATTGTAATCTCGTAAAATTCTATTTTTGTATCGATCAGATTCAGAAAAGAGTTAATTTCTACTAATTTGTATGGATTTGTATTTTTATTCAGTTGCTTATGAGTTATGCCAGTAGAAGGGTTAGCTTGGGGTCACTTGTGACCCTAAGCACCGTGTGATGTCTCGGGACCCAATTTCGGGGCGTTACAACTATTCCCTGAAGAACGTAGAAACTAGAGAGTCTAGAGTACAAGAAGTAAAAATACGTGTAAAGATAAATGAAAAGACATAAAACTTTTACATGGTAACTCCTTGCTCAAGGGAGAAAAAAACCACGACCTAACTCCAGAATTTCTAAAGCTTCACTATATCCAAGCAAACTCTTGAATACAGACTCTACTCTTGAGAATCAAACTCTTAATCATCACTTTTCTATTAATAACTCTATTACAAGGAATCTTCCAGCAGTAACTCTACTGTTAATACCTCCAGCTAACTCCAACTAGACTCCACAAGCTAAGTCTAGCTTGAACAATGTAACACCCCAAAATTTTGGGCTAAAGTTGAACCATCTTTCCTACATTTATAGACTTGAAACCAATGGTTTCTACTTATATTAAGTGTGAATAACATTTCCTTAGTGTGGTAACATCCTTGTATAAGAATATATATCATAAAAATCTCCTAGCTCAAAAGTTATGATGAGCATTTTCCTATCAATTGACTTTTAGGTGATGATTTTTCTTGGGTCAAATTCAAGTGACCATTTCTCATAGGATATAAATTTTCACGTGGACTTATATATATCAAATTAAAGCCCTTCGAGTCTTCTTCCAAAGTCTCCGACCGTTTGTCAATACGAGTCCAGAGTCAATAGTTATGAGTGTTTGAATGAGGCACTGTCCTAGGTCTGCGATGGCCCTAGTCTGCAAAGAAAACTCCTAAGCACACTGCCTCAGCTGTGCTTTGGGCATGCGGCACAAAGCCTTTCCGAGGCATCAAAAAGTGTTTCGTTTGATTTATTTTTAGGGCATAAAGTTCTTTTATCATCCCATAACAATTCCCAACCACCTTTGCACAAATATTTAACCTTAAATATGTTATTTTCACCTTACAAAATCCCTAATCATATCTCTATAAGAAAGAGTGGAGAAACTACCTAGGGTTTGAGGAATTCAAGCTACAGGGACCAAATTTCTCTATGTTCCCTTCAAGTTTTCTCCGTTAATAGGTATGTATAACTATCATAAATCTCATGGGAATGAATTTTACATTTTTAAATAAGTTTTAAAGATATATATGTATGTATATGAAATGTGTTTTTGGAAATCATTTAAAGAGCATACATCATAAACCCGTTTTGATGAAAGTACATAATCATCATGGATTTTTTCCATAAACTTGATTTATAATCTTGTGCATACATGATTTTAGTTCGAAAATTTATTTATGAACATGACTTTCAAAATTCCCTTCCTCGTGATGAAATTTATGGTCGTAGCAAGTAATGAATTGTGAATTCGGTTTGAGAGCATGAATTATAAACTCCTTTTTTATCATGAGATTTATGTATAACAAATGTTGGGATTATTTTACGAATTAAGACAATTCTTGAGTTTAAATGCCTCTGACTTGTCATGGATAGTTTTTTCACGTGTTTTTCAAAGAGGTGATTTCTATTCTAAATGCTATAGTTTCCTAATGAAGTAACTGCACGTGATTAATGATTGAATTGGCCATCGCATGTTTATTTCTTTAAAAGAGGGTGTGTTTGCATAAATTTGCACATGCTTTTGAAATAAAAACTCTATTATGTTGTTTAATTCTTTTGGGTGGCCATTTATATGCGTTTGAAATAAAAGGGCGATGAATATGATATTATGTGACATGGCTTCCAAGTCTATGTATGATGATATATATTTTTGAGTTCCCTTAATATGAAAAGAATGAATATTTTAATCATTAATCATGGTTTTAAAGTACTAAAATTGGGCTTAAAAAATATAGTTGGTCACCCAAAGAAAGCACGAGTCGAAAGTCTCATTGCTGGTAATCGTGATTTGCTAACGCGGGATATGGTACCCTTCTTTGTAATCATGAATACTTTTGATTTATTTCATCACAATTTGAGACTATGTTTATGAGACCTGCTTTGTGATCTTATGCACTACCATGACATGTTGACTTGATTGGGGATTATGGAACCCTGATTTATGATCTTGTGTGTTACCCTTACTGTTACTCCAATCCTTGCAGCAAACATAGATTTGGGGCTTGGCCTCTGAGTCAAGGGAATATTCCATATAGTCCATGGAATTGTAGAAATGTAGGGTGTACCATCTTGCTTAGAGGTAATACGAAGAGTTGAGTCATGACTTACAAGAATGTTTTGAAGCTCTTGAATTATGCCCATATGTTTTTGATATCTATTATGTTAAATTGTTTTCTGAATGCTCTCGACTATTTTATATGGAATATATGTTGTTTTTGGTTAGTTCTCCATACCAATATATTCTAGGTATTGACTGTCCTTCGTGGAAGCTATATTGTCTAAGAATATAGGATTTGAGGCTTAGTCCTGCGGTCTATTTTAGCAGCAATATAGTGTTCCAAGAGTTCAGAGTTAGCAAGCCTCCCTTAGTTCGGAAGGCATCCTATCTATATGATAGTTTTTAGTTATTTCATGGTCTGACTCAAGGTCTTGTCCTAGTTTAGTTAGACTATTATTTTTAGTTCAGTACAGGCTTAGTAGATTATTTAGATTGGATTTGGGGTTTTCCCTTTTGATACAATGTTTTATTATTTTAAGTTTGATTTCAGACTATCATGTATTCAGTTTATCTTCCACACTTTGATTTATGTATAGATTATGCTTATGATAGTATGCTAAGGGGTCTCTCGGGCCTTTGTGGTTTAGGATTCCTATTGTGGCCAGGGCCTCGGTTTGGTTCGTGACAAGCTTGGTATCATAGTACAATTCACGGTCCTAGAGTGTCTACGAAGTCGTGTCTAGTAGAGAGTTTCTTATAGGTGTGTTGTGAACAACACTTATATTCAGGAGGCAACCGAGCATTTAGGAGTTGCTTCTTATTCTTTCATACTCTAGTTTGTTCCAAAGCATCATCCATATGGAAGTTATCCAAATTCATGCTCTAATTTTATGGGTCATACCTCGTTGTCGAGGTGATACAAGTCTAAGAGTTTATATCCCCAATGATGTGGTCCGTTTTGATTGAATTATCCATGAAGTTATGAGGTAGTACAAGGAATTGAGAGGATTCCATTATTGCTTCAAAGTGTATTGATTTTAGTACATACCTCTATCTTAATACAATCTTTCTTTTCACCCTGTGGTATGAAGTGTATTCAATCCATTTCAGAATCCTTGTTCCAGATGTCATACTTAAGGTTAGAGATATGTAGCAGAATATTAGAGAAATATTTCCACCTGAGTAGTATAATATATTAATGTGTCATGACCTATTGGTAATAAGATAGTGAATAAGTTAGTGATATGAGTCACAAGTCTAGAAGTCAGAGTGAGGGTGATTTTTGCATAAAGAAGCTAGTTTTTGTTTTATAACTTTTGATTGAGTGTGGGTTGCCACTATAGTGATAGAATAATGTTGTAGCAAGATTTATAGATTGTATGGTAGTCTATGAAGAAAGTGATTAGTTATGATTGGTGTTTATTCAAAATAGGGATGGAACCCTGAATAGTTATGGTGGTTGTAAAAATTATTTATAAATGGTAAATAGGAAGGGGTAGGTTAGCCAATAAGTTATAAGTATAGACTAACTTAGGGAAAACATAGTTATTTTTAAGGAATTTTAAAAGTAGTCTGAATGTGTGCATGGGTAAGTTGATTTAAATTGAGAAAGTAGAACATGTTGATAAGATCTTAAAGGGTTATATTATAAGATTAAGATCGTCTATCCTTATTATGTGAATTTAGCCCCTTGATTTTCTTTTCTACGGTAGTTGTAAACTAGTAATGCACGTGAGAAGGTGTGTGGTAGATTATAAGGTGTGGTAGTAATGTCATGGAGAGAATGAACTTGTGGGCCGTAATTAGGTGAAATGAGAAATTTTGGATTGATTTCGCCGTGGACAAGTATAATATGTGGCATGCTTCATCGGTGGTACATGATTGATGCTAGACTATAGTCTTGAACATTAGATGTTGATTTTGGTGGTAAGAATATTAGCTTAAGATTAATGATGCATTTTTTGCGGGAGTACGTAGTAGGTTGTATTATATATATGCAATATCCTAGATTGGCAACTTGTAGAATAATGAGTGGATAATTGTGATATATATATATATACACAGACATGAGGACAAGAGTAAAATGATGAATTGAGGTTGAGTCATTAAGTGGATAAGAGCGTAAGTATATAAGAATAAGTTCAACCCACAGGTAGCATGTTGTTAGATAAGGTTTTATATGTATAAGTTTCATGTGTACCTAGTCCATGTTCTAGAATTTTGTAGTATGGAGAAGTTTACAAAGTTGTTGTACGGTGTTCTTTAGAGTTGAATTGAGGAAATGTAGGTAGTCAATATATGCCTTTGGTATAGCTTTAAATTTTTTATTAAGTTGTAAGTTATGTGATTAGAGGTCTAATGTTAGAATGTTAAGTAGAGGAGAATGGATTTTTATGTTATACGGAGTGAGGATATGTATGCTCATGAGACTGTGAGTTGTAGGTTGATGGCTATAGAGGCTAGCAAAAGTTAAGAGTAGCGTTCCCGGAAAGCAATGCCTTTAGAGAATAGTTTATCCGGGGGAATTTAGCATTTATGTGTTTGGTGATACCCTATTGTGTTGAGTGTTGTACTTGTAGATTTAATAAGAAGATATGTCCTCAATTCTAAGATTGCGACTTTTATCTAGGGGGAATTATGAGTTAAGATAGTTCCCAAATTTTCTCATGGTGGAAAATTTTAGGGAAGAGTCATGATAAATCTATTCTTATTTTAGCAAGAACCTCCTACTTCAATTTAATAGGTCATTCTGCTAATTACTTATGAATTCAAGTAATGCCTATGCCTATGATTCGAGTTCTCTATGCACTTATGTCCATGTTCTAACCTTCAAACTGGAAGTCATAGTGTCTCTCAGTAATCCAAGTGTAATCCAAGTTTTCAAGTATTCAAGCTCTATGTTGTGATGGTCATGACCCACAGATCCATGTCTCATATCATTTTTAGTTCAAAGGAACTATGTTTTCTATATGTTACCGATTCATTTACGTCAGGATTAGCCAAAATGATAAGGTTCATGCAAACCCATGACTGTCTCAGCTCTGAAAATGAGGAGCAATAGCTTCAAGTATCAATCCTTGTCTCAATTGTTGACTTCATGGTTTTCGGCCTTATGTTATACAACTCATGATGTATACACTCATGTTTTCACACTGTGCCCAGTCCTAAGAATCCATGTTCTATTTGTGTTTATGCAAAATGATTCTCTGCTCATGATCTTGACATTTGATATATGAAGCACTTTGTTCCTATTGTATCGTATCTACAATTCATGTCCCACCTTGAGTAGTGCAACAAGTATAAGTTATTGTCAAATAGTGTTACTCCCATTTTTTATGATTATGCTTAGGTTCCTCAACGACCATCCGAATAATAGTATGACAGTAGTTATGGAGGATTCGTAATGACTTAGACAACGGATTAGATGTTCTTATTGTCTTAAAAATTTTTGTGTGACTACTCAACCTAAGGTTATAGTTGAAGAAGGAAGAAGGAGATGCACTTCCGTTATGTGAAATAGTTAGGAAGGAGATATGTGGAAAAAATATTTGTGAGAGTGATCGTAATTGATGGTCTTATTAGGGAGATAGTATAGCACCCCACACCTTCGAGCTAAAGTTGAACCGTCTTTCCTATGTTTATGGACCCAAACCCAATGGTTTTTACTTAGATATAAGTGTTAACAACATTTCCTTAATGTGGGAACATCCTTGGAGATGAATATACAACATAAAGAACTCATAGCTCAGAAGTTAAATTGAGCACTTTCCTATCAATTGACTTTTAGTTGATGATTTTTCTTTGATCAAATTCAAGAGACCATTTCTCAGAGGATATGAAGGATTATGTGTCCTTCTATATATCAAATTAAAGTCGTTCGAGTCTTATTTCCAACGCCATCGACCATTTATTAATCAGAATACGGAGTCAAAAGTTAGGAGTGTTTGAATGAGGCACTGTCCAGGGTCTGAGATGGCCCTGTCCACAAAGAAATCACCTAAGCACACTAACTCAGCTATGATTTGTCCATGCGACACTAACCCTAAGTTTTTTTTCTCATGCGACGCAAAGCCTTTTTGAGGCATCAAAAAGTGTTCCATTTGATTTATTTTTAGGGTATAAAGGTCTTTTATCACCCCATAACCATTCCCAACACTCTTTGGACAAATATTTATACTTAAACACATTATTTTCATCTCACAAAATCTCTAACCATCCCTAACCATCTCTCCATAAGAAAGAGAGGAGAAACAACCTAGGGTTTGAGGAATTCAATCTACAGGGGTCAAATTTCTCTATGTTCCCTTTGAGTTTTATCTGTCAATAGGTATTTGGAACTATCCTAAATCTCATGGGTGTTAATTTTACATTTTTAAAACAAGTTTTAAAGATATATATGTATGTATATGAAATGTGTTTTTGAAAATTGTTTAAAGAGCATGAATCATAAACCCGTTTTGATGAAAGTACGTAATTATCATGGGCTTTTTCCAACAATTTGATTTATAATCTTCTGCATACACAATTTGAGTTTAAAAAGTTATTTATGAGCATGACTTGCAAAATTCCATTCCCCATGATGAAATTTAAGGTCTTAGCAAGTTATGAATTGTGAATTTGGTTTGACAACATTAATTATAAGCCCCCTTTTTATCATGAGATTTACATATAACAAATGTTGGGGTTGTTTTACTAATGAAGATGATTATTGAGTTTAAATGCCTCTTTACTTGTTATGGATGGTTGTTTCACGTGTTTCTAAAAGAGGTGATTTCAATTCTAAATGTTATGGTTTCCTTATGAAGAAACTGCATGTAATTAATGATAGAATTTGCCACCACATGTTTATGTCTTTAAAAGAGGGTGTGTTTGCATAAGTTTGCACATGCTTTTGAAATAAGAAATCTCTTGTGATGTTTAAGTCTTTTGGGTGGTAATTTGTATGCTTTTTAATGAAAAGGGCAATGAATATGATATGATATGACATGGCTAACCAGTCTAGGTATGACGATACCTATTATAGAGTGCCCTTAACATAAAAAAAAGAATATTTTGATCATGAATCATGGATTTGAAGGATTAAAATTGGGCTTAAATAGAGCTAGTTGGTCACCCGAACACAGCACAAGTCGAACGACTCATCACTGGAAACCATGATTTGCCGACGCTGGATATGGTACCCTACTTTTTGATCTTGTGTACTTTTGATTCATGTCATCCCAATTTGGGACTATGGTTAGGTGCCCTACTTTGTGATCTTGTGCACTACCATGGCATGTTGACTTGATTGGGGATTATGGTACTGACTTTGTGATCTTGCGTGCCCCCTCCATATAGCCCGTGGAATTGTAGAAATATAGGGTGTACCATCTAGATCAGAAGTAATATAAAGAGTGGAGTCATGTCTTATAAGAATATTTTGAAGCTCTTGAATTATGCCCATGTGTTTTCAATATCTATTATGTTAAATTGTTTTCTTAATGCTCTCGACTATTTTATTTGGAATATATGTTGTTTTTGATTAGTTTTGCATACAAATATATTCCAGGTATTGACCTTCCTTCTTGGAGGCTACATTTTCCCATAATGTAGGATCTGAGGCTCCGCTCTTTGGCCCAGTACAGCAGCAGTAGATTGTTCCAAGAGTTCAGAGTTGGTGAGCCTCCCTTACTTCAGAAGGCATACTATCCATGTGATAGTTTTCAGTTGCTTTATGGTATGACCGGGGGCCTTGTCCCGATTTAGACAAATTATTATTTTCAGTTCAGTAGAGACTTCATATATTGTTTAGAATGGATTTGAGGTTTTCCCTTTTGATACGATTTCTTGAAGTTTTAACTTTGATTTTTGAACTACCATATTTTCAGTTTATCTTTCATACTTTGATTTATGTATAGATTATGCTTATGATAGTATGCTAAGGGATCTCTCGGGCGTTCATGGTTTGGGATGCCCTTCGCGTCCAGGGCCTCGGCTTGGGTCGTGGCAAATAATCACCTAGCTCTATATATGATTACAATAAGAAGGTTTGCACCTCAACACCTACTACAATCATAAACTAATGTAGGCAGACTTTTAAGAACAAGATTATAAAGACTAAACTGCAACAACAAAGAAATATAAAATACAACTCTATGAGCAATTAGTTCCTTATTACAGCAGCAGTCTTTCATGTGCACTTCAGAGAGATGTTTAATTGTGAGAATCTGGAAGTGTTGGTTTTCTTTATGAGAAAGATGAGCATTATATATTGTTACATAAGAAAACCAATAAGCAATCTCATTAGTTGAGGTAAAGAGGTGGCAATAACTTTTCACCAACTTTTGTACTATATGTCAGTTAGGCTGTTGACTGTGACAGCGACCAGTAAGCCCAACCTATTCCCTAATGTGTAAAGGTATTTGTTGTCACAACAAGGGCTCCAGGGAACAGGTCCAAAACTATGAATTAGTCTATCATCAAAACTAAGGACTTAATAGAAAGAGTTGTTTAATAGCTTAATGGAGCTACCAAGAGTTGGTGTTAATGGGATAGGATAGCTCGACAATAGACCATTCTGTGAAGTGATGAAGAGGAACTATGATGAGTCAGAAGCAAATAAAAGAGCTACGGAGTTATGCTCATTGTTGGAGGAATTCCTTAGAAACCTGCATGACATCCCATAAAGTCGTTATGCTTAATAGGAAACCTGAGAATATGATAGGTGATGCAAATGAAAATCTGAAAGTCTTGGAAAAAAATTATGGTGAGGAATTTTATGTCCCTCACAGCATCTTTGATAAAGATTGATGATTACAACCCGAGTAGAAGATACATTATCTTAGAGCTCTAGAATTATGCAATCAATAAGATATCTACTCTAGAGAAAGGATTTATTGTTTTATGAAATCTGGGGAAGAATAAGAGAGGATCAGATTTGATGATTTTATGTTATTTGCCTTAGATTTTTAGGCAGCCCCAAGAATGGGGTAGGTGTGATAACAACTCGAAACTTGTAATAACATTTGCACATAGGTCCTTCCATAATTTTTAGAAATGTTTACTTCAGTAACATCCCATACATAAGATATTGTGTGATTCCTTTCTCTACATGTTTGACCATGCCCAGACTGCTCAATATATGTGATGACCTTCTTGACCTACCATAAAATGTACAGATCTATCAATTTTGTTCTCTCATTGTCTCCTCCCTTCAACTTAACCAAGATGTCTTGAAAATCCATTAGTTTTTCTTAGTTATATTGAACTTTGTTGCCTTCTGTGTTACATACTATCATTAGTAGTTGTTTTAGGATAAAATCATAATACACTATATAATCCCCATTATGATGTCTACCAAAAGATTTGTTTTTTATTTTAGCATTTTCTACTTTTTTGTTGTCAAGGGGAGTTGTTGACGTCCCTAGCAACATTAGAAAACAGTTATCCAACAATTTATCTTCCTCTTTTTTCTCAAAAGAATATGAATATTGTAGAATATCTTAAGAAAAATAACTACCTCCAACAGCTTGTAATTCCTACTAGTGTTAACATATGTAAGTGTAATTCCCCATGTTTTGAAGTCACTGTACAATGTACAACTCATGACTTTGAGTCGTATGGACATCATACTAGTCATATGTTTAACTCGTACCCATGATAGTGTGTGATGGGTGATATTCTCTTTAAGGTATGAGCTAAAACTTGGAACTCGTATGGTGATCATATGAGTGGTACATGGTAGGTTGTAACTATATCATTGTGGGGTGAGATGAGTTTGTCCAGGTTACTAGAGGATGAGTGCTAGTCATATGACTTGATATGACTCATAAGATATTACTAGTATCTAGGTCAGTGAAGGATCCAAGAATCAATCCTCATGTTTTGATAGATTTATGAGTTACTGGGACATACATTAAGTCCTCAAATATCTCCTAACTTATGGACAAGTCAAAACATCCCATAGCGATTAACTTCTTAGGATGTATAGTAATATCCAAACAAGGATAACTTTTGTTATAATAAGAATTTACGAGCTAAAGACATACAAATAGATAGATAATTAAATTATATTTCCAACGATACAAATTTTTCCTTGATCCGATATTGAGATTAAAAGTTATGGCCAAATTACTGAAGCACTGTCAAAGCAGCCAGTAGGGTACCCAGACCATACAAGTCATCGAGAAGAGTCATACCCACAATAGTAGGGGTCGAAAATTGGGTTCCTGGTAATAAATCAAGGTATGACCTATACCCAGAACGTAGGAGTCGTACCCAAACATGTCGGAACGGCTTCCATACGACTTCCAGAGGGTTTCTAAGGAGTTTTTTGGTCTTTTCTCCCCTTCTAACTCCCAACCCACGACATTTAACCCTAAAGAGAACTATTTTTCCTCTATTTTCCATCAATTAAACAACATAAAATCCCTACTTCATTTCTCAAGAACAAGATTGGGGTTTCTTCTCAATATCATCTCCCAAGTCTCAAAGGTCAAGTTTACTTCACCAGGACAAGAACTTTAAGGTATGTGGGGTATTCATCAATGTGTACCTTTCATCCATTGATCCCAAAAACCCTCTCTTTGATTTAAAGTATGAACTCTTCTTTCATTATGAAATCTTACATGTTCAAGAAGAGTTTAATCCATGTTTTTCTTTAGTAATTGAATTCAATTCATGCCCTCATATGATCCCATGTAAATTAGGTTATGTAATGCTTCAAATTTCAAGTTACTATGTATATTTAAATTGATTCCATGTTAACTTATCCAATTCATGCATTAATCCAAGTGGGCATATTACCTTGTCGTGGTTGACTCATTCCCATGTTCCAACTCATAAAACTCATTAGTTTAATGAATGTCTGATAAAATTAAAATGTGTTACAACAACTTCGATCATAGTTTAGGTGTGTTTTGAGTCATTTTCCCTATAATATGCTCTATATTTTTTTCAATTTCAATTAAAATTGTTGTTGATTCAGGTGCTTCCATTTTTTAAATTTTTTTTTCTAATATGTGGAGTCTTGAATTTACTGAGTAGTGCAAGGAAGATTCAAGAAGAGCAAGAAAGCTGGGGAAATTACGAGCTTCAAGTTCAAATTATAGTGACAGATTATTTTTAACTTTACAAAAGGGGTCGACGTCAATTGTTCTTTGTTCTCTCCAACCAGCATATTCCAGTGAACTCCGAAACGTCGGTGATTTTCTCTGTTACATACTTCCTATCTCATTTGACGAAGCCAAGCGACCCCAATTTTTTATGAAGACCAGTGACCCGTTCAGGAAATTAAAAGCTGCGACGTTGATGTATTCCATATCACAGCAGAAACAACTGATACTGAAGAAACCAGATCATCATTAAAACGCCCCAGATATAATACCCGAAATGCTATATGGTTTTCATGACCCCAAAGGACCACAAGCTAACCCATGACTAATATTTGTACCTGTATACTACATAATATACTATATTATTGTGGAAACATGAACTGAAAGGCCATAATGTTCAAGACTGTAACATAACTGATAATGATATAACATCTGAATGGGGTAAGAAATACCCAAAAAAAAACTAAAATAACATGATAGTCTGAACATGATAGTCTGGAAAGTCTCTAACTGACTGAACTGTCTGAATAAGGAGTTGATGGGACATGTCCCCAACGAACTCTAACTAATAAATTACTTAATGAGATATTAAATAAATGATCATGTCCTCGAGAGATGAGGACTCACTACTAACTTTGACTGCTGAGACTGTAATTCTACTGATGCTCTGAAGCTCATGCTTCTGAACCTATGGTATAAGACACCATAGCGCAAATGTGTCTGTACTTTGAATGTACTGGTATGCATGGAAGGTAGGATGAATGCATGGAGTTCATATGCATGAACAATATTGGCTAACTGACAAATATAAACGTGAGAATACATGGATGAATACGTAGTAACTATATCTTAGATCGTGATAACATTAATTTACTAATAACTAACGTAACTGATAACTGAATTCTGATGACTGATATAAATAATGACATAAGTGACTGTATTTGACAGTCCTAAATCTAATGGAACTATCTGAGTTTCGTACTATATTTGAGTTGACTGTATCTGACAGTCTGAAATTCTGTAGAACTATCTGAGTTCTATTACTAAGATTGAATGACTGTATCTGACAGTCCTGATTCTATAACTGAAACTGTGGGAAGTAGTTATCTCACTGACATGCCCCTAATACGCCATTATGGCTGAGTTAGGGTCCAATCTGCAACCCTAATTAGAAGGGTGTCAATACCGTGCCACTGGTAAGGACAAGTTGTAAGTGACCCTCATCTGACAGTGTCCCCAAAAGAGATAGGTGGGGCCCTTATCTGAAAGTGCTTATCCACCTCATCTACCCTCAACTGACAATGTTGACGTCTCAACCTATGCTGGATATATAGCTATAGAATGCAAGGATGACTTGTAAGAATTACACCCTCATCTGACAGTGTGTGTTCCTATCCTTGGGTTCACTCGATGCTAATTCCTACTCCCATTTGAATAGACACTGAACATGGATTACTAAACTGAACTGGACTGAATTACTAAGTTCTGTTGACTGACTAAATAGTACTGAGATTACTGTATTACTAACTTTTCTTGAGTCACATGACTGACTGAGTTCTATGGATCATGGCTTGACTGAGGATATCATGAAAATATGACACAATGCTAGGCACACAGCTATATTTTTTTTGAGTACAACTAACCCCAGGACTTGATGGAAGGAAACTGATAATGCATGACATTCTAGAATACAAGACTAGCATCAACAATAAATAATCCATTGACAAAGACATTTCATCAAACACTTGACATACATAACTTATAAATGAATGGGGATTTCATAATATCATACTATTATGGCATTTTTCCTTCACATAGGCATTTAATCAAACATGTGGGGAGCATGCTTTGGTCACACTATCATCACCATATGTAATAATCAAGGATACATCAATCAACTTGTGAATTGAAGGGTTTATCATTAATACCGCGTAATTACTCACATACTAGAATCAATTCTTGTAATTAATAGTCTATAACATGGAATGAAACCAAACAACAACATGAACATCTCTTTTCAATTTAATCAAATCATGAAATAAAACCAAACAACAACATGAACATCTCTTTTCAATTCAATCAAATCATGAACATTCATAAATATACAAATCTTTGATTTTGAAAAGAGATTCTTAAGCTTCATGGGTGAAAGAGACCCATGAATCAACACATGACATACCTTAGTTATTAATTTAGCGAAGATTGACGGAGAGACTGTAACGCCCCGAGATCCCATCCTGAGACATCACACGGTTCTTATGACCCCGAAGGACCATAAGCTAACCCTTTACTGATATCTGTACCTGTACACTGCATAATATCTGAAATAAATGCAGAAACTAGCCATAAGGTTCAACAGATCTATGAATACTCATACTACAGGAAACTGAATACTAATACATCCATCTGAAAAGCCTCTAAACTGTTTGAACTGTAGAGTTTATGGGACAGGTCCCCAACTAACTTCGTCAACTGAAAATAAAAAAATTCTGAAGCAATAATAGTAAACTGAGATGCATCCTCGAAAGAAGAGGACTCACTATTACTGCTGCTGACTAGGACTGAACTGCTGAGGATACTCTCGATCCTGTGCCTCTGAACCTATGGTGTTAAATAAAACACCATAGCACAAATGCGTCAGTACAGGAATGTACCGAGTATGTAGATGAGGTAGGCTAATGCAAGGGCTCATGCATTCACAATATCTAAACTGAATAATCATAAAGATGCCGCATGAAAATACATACATGAATGAAAAGAACATGAACACAATCATCACAAATCTAGATACTGAAACTAGGATACCACCTTACTACAGACTGAACTCACTACTAAAACTGAGATACTGAATCACCGACTCATCTGATACTGATAACTGAGGATCTAGATGTACTTACATCAAGGAATGAACTCTGAGCTTACTGTTTTCGACTGATAAAATTAAAGATTAACTTTTCTAACAGATTATTCTGGAGTGATTCTCAATGATAAGAAGTATGATCATGTACGAATCTGACAACATGAATACTTAATAGAATCTAAGATGGAGATCACGCCTCTCTGACGGGATATCTCTAGATATGATAATAAGAATACTCAAAATGGTCTAAGACTGAGATCAACTTTTCTAACCGATTACTTTGGAAGCTTTATCAATGATAAAAAATATGATTATATCTGAATCTGACAGCAAGAATATTTAATAGAAATCTGATACTGTGATCAAGCCTTTCTGGTGGCATATCTCTAAATATGATATCAAACAACTGTATATGAGACCAAGCCTATCTGACGGGAATGTCCATAAATCAATGGAACTATTTGAGTTCCTCATGAAGATAGATGACTGTATCTGTCAGTCCTGACTTCTGAAGATTGATTTTGAAACTGAGACTGAATCTAAAACTAAAACTGTGGGAAGTAGTCATCTAACCGACATGCCCCAACCTACCACAAGTGGGGTCCAACCTCAACCCCCAATTGGGAGGGTGTCAATACCATGCCACTGGTAAAGACATTATCTTTTCTCTAAGGTCAGGCTCTCTGGCGGTGACCATCAACAGGATGTCAAGCTTGCTTGACAAGTGAATTATTTTCCTGTGCTGGCTACACAGTTCTGAAACGCAAGGATTGCTTTTAAGAATCACACCCTCTAATAGCTGGTGAGTTCCCATCCTTGGGTCCGCTCGGTGCTGAATCCTACTCCCAACTAAAAGACACTGATCTAATTCTTAACTGAACTTAGACTGAGCAGAATCTGATACTGATCATGTTTCTCAAAAGATCTTACTGAGTTACGCTGAGATTACTTAGTTCTGTATCCGGCATAAAAGATATCTAATCATGGTATCTGACTGGCGGTACAGATCTTGAATAGATTACTTGAATAGCTTCTGAGATTAGAATTGCATCACTTGAATACTATTAGATCTGAGCTGATTACAGGACTAAGGTTAGATTACTAGCGATACAAAGATTACAGAGATAATTGAGATTACTAAGCTTTCTTAAGTTCTTCACTTGTTTGAGGATACATAGTTCTATAATTCACTGTGTTCTATGAATCATGGCTCGACTGGAATTATCGAGAAACAGACATGGGCTCTAGACAACATCTCTATTGTCGGGTATAAATACCCCCAGGACTCGATAGCATAAAAGTAAAGAATAATCATTCATTCATCATCAAAAGCATTCGTTCATCATCACAATCATTCATGTCTCATCATAATCATTAAAAAATCTCATAATCATTAAAGCATCATCATAATCATTAAAGCATTTTCACAGTCACCGAGGGGTCACTTTAGGCATCTCGGAATCATGATCATATAGTAACGTAGGGGAAACATGCTACTAAATTGTATTCCATTCAAAAAGGTTTTACCTTAGCTATTTCATACCTATATCAATCTTGACACGTATTTTGGATATTACATGGCTTGGGGAAACTTCATACTATCACGTCATAACTTACTTGCTAACCCCTTGGCATATATTAAAAGCTTAACATATATGAAGAGCACATAATTGGGGAATTTACTACTATGACCTCTCCACTTGTTCACTAACATCCTTCAACAAAATACTAGACATGCACGGGTTCACACTTATTTGGGAATTTCCCACTACCATTGAATAATTCATTCACTTGGGCATTTTATCAAACACTAAGCACAAACTAACTCACAATTTGGGTTTCCATTTCAACATACTATAATGGCACTTATGCTTTACCTAAGCTCTTTATCAAACCTATGGGGGACATACTTCACTTATTCAACCATTTCTACACCCAAAATTCATGAACACGTCACATAGAAAACAACTTCAAGAAGGTCTATCACAAACATCACATGAATTCCACATACTAGGGTAAAAGCTCATTAATTTTGTAGGTAAACATTTATCAAAACTCAATAACACATTAGACATCAATTTAAACTCATAAAAATTATTAACAACTCATAAACATAAAAAGCTTTTAGTTTTAAAAAGGGTTCTTGAGCTTCTTGGATGAAAGGGACCCAAAAATCAACATCTACATACCTTAATCTTTGAAATTGGATGAATTCTAATGCTTGAGACTCTATCCTCACTTGTAATAAATAATTCTCGAAGACCACACTATGAGGAACTTGATTCTTGAAGAATTTATGGATGATTTTTGGAAGATTAGGGTTCTTGATGAAACCCTAGATTGATATTCTTGAGAGAATTAGAACAGAAAATGATGAAATTATGGCTTTGGAAGTGGGTTCTCATATTTATAGAGGCTCCCAAAAGGTGGGAAATGACCAAAATACCCTTGCAAAAATGTTCTAAAATTTCTGGAAAAAAATAGCTAACGACATCCGTGACAAGCCGTCAGGCCCGTGACAGGCCGTCAAGAATTGTCGTCACAAAAAGGGTAGATTTTGTGACTTTCTTCCTTAAGGTGATGACATTTTGTGACGGTCCGTCAAGCTTGTGACAAGTCATCACAAAAGGTCGTCACGGATTTTCCAGGCTTACACACTGGAGTAAAATAAGGATAACTCGTTGTTTCGATATCGGTTTTGGACAAAATTGGTCTCGTTGGAAAGATAACTCAAAGAGATTTTATTTTATATATAGTAGGTCCTATAATTACATATATACAAGGAATTATGGTTGATTGAAGTTGACCTAAATTTTAACGGTCACTAAAACTTGAACGATAGGAAAGCTTTCAACTCGTCCATGAGTTAAGGGACCTCTATGATCTTAATTCGTGCTCAAAGTGATTCCCACACGATTCAAAGTATGTCATACTTGGGAGGATATTTATGAAACAGTTAGACTCAGATTTTCACTTTACCAAAATACTCTCTAAGGCTCAGACTGGAAGAGGATTTTGCGGGGCATTATATTACCTCCCCCTTGAGAACATTCATCCTCGAATGTCGCTTGATGGACTGAGAATACAAATCTACAGAACTTACTCAAGAAATGGAAATATCTCAGATCAGAACTACGCAACTGGAATGACTGACATGTAGAGTTCTCACACTAGGCATGCATATCTGATGCATGGAATACTCAACTGATGATACTCATAGATGAATTCTCATAATACACATGCATATTTGATGCATGGACTCATGACTGGGATGATCTCATGAATACACGACTGAAAACATGCTGACAAGCTGAACTCTTTCTACTAAATGTGCATATCTAATGCATGAATGTCCGGCTAAGCTAACTTTTGAAAGCACGTCTTGATAATGCAATGACAACTGATGCTAACTCCATAAAGAAAATATGAACATGCATCGGGATGAATCTAATGGCATGCAATATTATAATACTATAGGGTATCTCCCCCTTGGGACTCTATGTCCTTCTAAACACACTTCGCTAAAATACTGGGGCGGTGCGTGGGGCACCTACAGACTGGGTCATGATTGATCGATCAAGATTTGAAACTCATGCATGACTCATTCTAACGTATAAGCTCAAAATAGGATCAAAGGATCTATCAATATATGTCATAAAGATAAAGGGATCATAACATACCCGGGTCTATTTCAGGGGATCTTTCCCAATCAAGGCGATCCTGAAACGCATGAAGTCTACCCTTTCGAGTCACCACTCTACATTCTCACATTCTATGGCCTGGATCACCATACCCAAAGAATACATCACTACTATATATACACACACCTTGGTGGCGCCTGCCACACTCTCCACAACTCAAATGGGTACGAACACCACTAGCACTACTCTGGGCTTTGGAGCTTGGCGCTCCCTCAGATCTACCACCCCCAAACACAGGTACGGGTACACTATTTGAAGATGGAGTTAGAACTAAAAATCTCTGACCATACTGAGAACTACTGTCACTTTGAGACTCTGATTGCGAGAAACCACGACTACCTATCTTGGATCTCTTACTCACTCTCTCTTTTTAGAAACATACAAAATCTAAGTGATCTTCTTCACCTCCTCTAGATAAAGTTGGGGTTCTCACCTACTACTAACCCAAAGAACTCTGGCGGGTTCATTTACATGAAATTTCTAACCCTGGCTGTGGCGGAATTCCCATATTACTGAGGTGGGGCTGCAACCTGACGGTTCTTCTGAACATTAGTCACAGCTTGGACTAGCACCTGAAAAGCTGCCCGAAACTCTGTATGTGACACACTCTCTTTCTCAGGATCTACTGGCTGTGGGGGTTGATCACCAAACCCACAGACAAAATCTCTATGAGGAGGCATACTCTTTAATTGGAAGAAAGAAGTGGATTAGACTAAGGATCAACTTGAGCTCATGCTCACTCGCACGAAATGATCACTGAAAGAAGAGGAACTGCTCCTAAGAACATCCCATAGCCTCTTGTACATAAATGTGGTGCGCTACATACCCATGCATAAGACTCTACTAGACGCGGCTTTTCAGACTCCCTAGGACACTCTTGAACCTTAGGCTCTGATACCAAGTTTGTAACGCCCCGAGATCCCATCCCGAGACGTCACGCAGTGATTATTACCTCGAAAGACCACAAGTTAACCCTTTACTGATATCTATACCTATACACTGCATAATAACTTAAATAAATGCAGAAACTAGCCATAAGGTTCAACACATCTATGAATACTCATACTAAAGGAAACTGAATACTAATACATCCATCTGAAAAGACTCTAAACTGTCTGAACTGTAGATTTGATGGTACAGGTCCCCAACTAACTCCGACAACTAAAAATAAATAAAGTCTGAAGCAATAATAGTAAACTAAGATTAGTCCTCGAAAGAAGAGGACTCACTGCTACTGCTGCTGACTAGGACTGAATTACTGAGGATACTCTTGATCATATGCCTCTTAACCTATGGTGTCAAATAAAACACCATAGCATAAATACGTCAGTATAGGAATGTACCGAGTATGTAGACGAGGTAGGATAATGCAAGGGCTCATGCATTCATAATATCTAAACTGAATAATCATGAAGATGCCGCATGAGAACAGATACATAAATGCATAGAACATGAACACAATCATCGCAACTCTAGATACTGAAACTCGAATACCACCTTACTGCAGACTAAACTCACTACTAAAACTGAGATACTGAATCACTGACTCATCTGATATTGATAACTGAGGATCTGGATGTACTTACATCAAGTAATGAACTCTGAGCTTACTATTTTCGACTGACAGAATTAGAGATCAACTTTTCTAATAGATTATTTTGGAGCGATTCTCAATGATAAGAAGTATGATCATGTCCGAATTTGACAACATGAATACTTAATAGAATCTGAGATGGAGATCACGCCTCTCTGATGGGAGATCTCAAGATATGATAATAAGAATACTCAACATGGTCTGAGACTAAGATCATCTTTTCTAACTGATTACTTTGGAATCTTGATCAATGATAAGAAATATGATTATATCTGAATCTGACAACAAGAATATTCAATAGAAATCTGATACTATGATCAAGCCCTTCTAGCGGTATATCTTTGAATATGATATCAAACAACTGTATATGAAACCAAGCCTATCTAATGGGATGGTCCATAATCAATGGAACTATCTGAGTTCCTCATAAATATAGATGATTGTATTTTACAGTCCTGACTTCTGAAGATTGATTCTAAAACTGAGACTAAATATGAAACTGAAACTATGGGAAGTATTCATCTAACCAATATGCCCCAACCTACCATAGGTAGGGTCCAACCTCAATCCCCAGTAGGGAGGGCACCAATACCATGCCATGGGTAAAGACATTATCTTTTATCTAAGGTCCGGCTCTCTGGCGATGACCATCAATAGAACGTCAAGCTTGCTTGGCAGGTGACTCCTTTTCCTGTGTTGCCTACACTGTTCAGGAATACAAGGATTGCTTTTAAGAATCACACCCTCTACTAGTCGGTGAGTTCCCAACCTTGGGTTTACTCGGTGCTGAATCCTACTCCTAACTGAAAGATATTGATCTGATTCTTAACTGAACTTAGACTGAGCTGAATCTGATACTGATCATGAATCTCAAAAGATCTGATTGATTTATGCTAAGATTACTTAGTTCTGTATCTGACGGAAAAGATATCGAATCATGGTATCTGACTGACGGTACAAAGCTTGAATAGATTACTCGAATCGCTTCTGAGATTAGAATTGTATAACTTGAATACTATTAGATCTGAGTTGATTACAGGACTGAGGCTAGATTACTAGCGATACACAGATTACAGAGATAATCGAGATTACTGAGCTTTCTTAAGTTCTTCACTTGTATGAGGATACAGAGTTCTATAATTCACTGAGTTCTGAGAATCATGGCTCGACTGGAATTATGGAGAAGCTGACACGGGCTCTAGACAACAGCTCTATTATCGGGTATAAATACCCGCAAGACTCGATAGCATTAAAGTAAAGCATAATAATTCATTCATCATCACAAGCATTCGTTCATAATCACAATCATTCATGTCTCATCACAATCATTAAAAAATCTCATAATCATTAAAGCATCATCATAATCATTAAAGCATTTTCACAGTCGCCGAGGGGTCACTTTAGCTATCTCGGAATCATAATCATATAGTAACACAGGGGAAACATGCTACTAAATCGTACTCCATTTAACAAGGATTTAACTTAGCTATTTCATACCTATATCAGTCTTGACACGTATTTGGATATCACATGGCTTGGGGAAACTTCATGCTATCACGTCATAACTTACTTGCTAACCACTTGGCATATATTAAAATCTTATCATTTATCAAGAGAACATAATTAGGTAATTTACTACTATCACATCTCCACTTGTTCACTAAGGTCCTTCAACAAAACACTACACATGCACGGGTTCACACTTATTTCAGAATTTCCTACTACCTTCGAATAATTCATTCACTTGGGTGTTTTATCAACCACTAAGCACAAACTAACTCACAATTTGGGTTTCTTATTCAACATACAATAATGGCCCTTATGATTCACCTAAGCTCTTTATCAAACCTATGGGGTACATACTTCACTTATTCAACCATTTCTACACCCAAAAGTCATGAATACATCACATAGAAAACAACTTCAAGAAGGTCTATCACAAACATCACATGAATTCCACATACTAGGGTCAAAGCTCATTAATTTTGTAGGTAAACATAGATCAAAACTCAACAAAACATTAAACATCTATTTAAACTCATACAAATCATTAACAACTCATAAACATAAAAATCTTTTAGTTTTAAAAAGGGTTCTTGAGCTTCTTGGAGGAAAGGGACCCAAGAATCAACATCTACATACCTTAATCTTTGAAATTGGATGAATTCTAATGCTTGAGACTCTATCCGCACTTGTAATAAATAATTCTCGAAGCCCACACTATAATTAACTTGATTCTTGAAGAAATCTTGAAGAATTTATGGATGATTTTTGGAAGATTAGGGTTCTTGATGAAACCTTAGACAGATATTCTTGAGAGAATTGGAAGAGAAAATGATGAAATTAGGGCTTTGGAAGTGGGTTCTCATATTTATAGAGGCTCCCAAAAGGTGGGAAATGACCAAAATACCCTTGCAAAAATGTTCTAAAATTGCTGGAAAAAAATAGTTGACGACATCCGTGACAAGCCGTCAGGCCAGTGACAGGCCGTCATGAATTATCGTCACAAAAAGGGTGGATTTTGTGACTTTCTGCCTTAAGGTGATGACATTTTGTGACGGTCCGTCAGTCTTGTGACAAGTCGTCACAAAAGGTCATCACGGATTTTCCAGGCTGACATGCTGGAGTAAAATAAGGATAACTCTTTGGTCCGATATCGGTTTTTGATGAAATTGGTATCGTTAGAAAGATAATTCAAAGATATTTTAGTTGATATATAGTAGTTCCTCTAATTCGATATATACAAGGAGTTATGGTCGATTGAAGTTGATCCAAATTTTGACGGTCACTAAAACTTGAATGATAGGAAAGCTTTCAACTCGTCCATGAGTTAGGTGACCTCTATGATCTTAATTCATGCTCAAATTGATTCCCACACAATTCAAAGTATTTCATACTTGGGAGGATATTTCTGAATCTTTTAGACTAAGATTTTTTCTTTACCAAAATACGCTCTAAGGCTCAGACTGGAAGAGGATTTTGCGGGGCATTACAGAGACTTTCTTGAAATTGAATCCACAATTTAAACCCTAGCTTGTTCTTGAGAGAAAATTGAGAGAAACTAGTATATTTTGGGTTCCAAATAGCTCAATCTCATGTTAAAAGGCTTAATAGGGGTTGTAAATTGACTCTTTTAACCCTGGACTCGTCTTTTAATTTCAGTGAAACTTTCCCGAACTGGACCCCTAGTGCGAAGCGGCGCTATCGCGTCGTGTCACTGGAAATTGACAACTAGGAAATTGAGGGATGGTGCGACATGAAGCCATCGTGTTTCCACTTCGTTTGTGATCTGAAAGTTTGGCGCGATGCAGAGAAATCACGCTGAGACACTGGAAAAAGGACAATTTCCATTTTAGCTTGTGGCACGGCGCGCCACTGACCAATTTGACATTGTTTTACGACAGGACTTGAAATAGTCATAACTTCTTACTCGATTATCGGATTTAGGCAAATATTATATCGATGGAAATCTTATTGAATTTCCCACTTGAAAAAAGTGAAAATCTAAGAAAATTCCCCATGGAATAAACATCATTCAATTTAGAAGATAATACTAGACATTCATGGGATGAAATTAATTAGAAAACTTTGGGTTATTACAATATCTCCCCCTTGGGAACATTCGTCCTCAAATAAGACTAACTGAGAAGAGAGAAACGATAAGCCAAAGTACATATGGACCATGAAAAACTGAAGCATGACTAACATGTCTGAGATTTATACTGAGCATGCATATCTGATGCATGATTTCATGACTTAACTAAATCATGAACACATGACTGAGATTTCTAATAACTAAGTTTCTCACTAGGAAAATACATGTCTGATGCATGAATATATGACTAATCTTATGCATGAACATATAATTGAATATGCCATGGTACTTAGTACCGTGTTTAAAAATGGAATCCTGAGCATGAGGCTGATATCAAGTTGTAACTGAAACCTGTACTTGAAAACTGAAAAGCTTAAGTAGAACTGTTACATTGAGCTAGATCTGAGTTAGTAGAGAAGAGGTGAGGAAACTTGGTACGGATATCAGCTTCTGCTTCCCAAGTATCTCCCTCAACGGACTGATTCCACCTAAGAACTTTGTCTAGAGGGACTTCTTTGTTCCTCAGTCTACGAGTTTGATAGTCTAGAATATTGACTGAAATCTCTTCATAATAGAGGTTGTTCTGAATATCTATGCTCTGAATAGGGACTACAAATGCTGGGTCACCTATGCACTTATTGATAAAAGAGACATGGAAGACTGGATGAACTGAGGCTAGATCTGAAGGAAATTCGAGATCATAAGCTACCATGCCGAAGCGACTGAGAATTTTGAGGGTACCGACATATCGAAGACTGAGCTTTCCCTTCTTGTTGTACCTCTTCACTTACTTTATGGGAGATATCTTTAGATAGACATAGTCACCAATCTTGAACTCAACATCCTTTAAACGCAAATCTGCACAAGACTTCTGTCGGCTCTGAGCAGCCCAAAGTCTTTCTCTGATCAATTGGACTTTCTCTAAGGCATCGAATACTAAGTCAGGCCCTATAACTAAGGCCTCACTAACTTCGAACCAACTTATTGGATATCTGCACCTCCTACTATAGAGAGCTTCAAATTGAGCCATTCAAATATTAGAATGATAGTTATTGTTGTATGCAAACTCAATAAAAGGCAAGTGGTCATCCTAACTACCCTTGAAATCAATTGTACACGCCCTTAGGATATCTTTTAGGGTCTGAATGGTCCTTTCTGCTTGACCATTTTTCTGAGTATGAAAGGTTATACTGAGATGAATTTGTGTACCAAGACCCTTTTGGAATGCTTTCCAGAAATAGGAGGTGAACTAGGTACTTCTGTTTGAGATAATAGATAACGGAACACCGTGCAATTTGACCAACTCACTGATGTAGAGTTTTATGTAATCCTCAGCTGAATAAGAGGTATAAACTGGGAGGAAATGAGCTAATTTGGTCATCCTATCTATAACTACCCAGACTGAATTATGCTGACGACGAGTTCAATGCAAGCCCATCACGAAGTCCATGTTCACTTCCTCCCACTTCCAAGTAGGAATACTGAACTCCTGTATGGACCCACTAGGCTTCTAATGCTCTATCTTAACTTACTGACATGTAGAGCACTTAGCCACAAACTCTGCAACATCCCTATTCATCATACTCCACCAATAGATCTCCCATAAGTTGTATTATTTTATTTGTGTCTATTACACAGTCTAAATCTAAAAAATTATAGTTAATTATTTGTTTTGGTGTCCATTTATTATATTCATCCTTTGGATTATATCTTTTAAACTTATTTTTGTAATTATAGGTTGGTTTTCTTATTTCTGATGTACTAGGTATTATATTTTTATCTAGAGTATTTACTTCTGTATTTATTAGTTCTAGTTTTTCTTTATTAATTACTTCTTGTTCTTCATTAATTTCTAGTTTTTCTATGTTTTCTAGAATCTCTGTATATGTTTCACTATCTTCCGAATCATAATTATCTGTTTCTTTGGCATCTATTGTATTTATTTCTAGTTCACTGGTTTTTGATTCTTTATTTTTTATTTCTAATTTTTCTTTAAATTGATTTATCTCGTTTAATAATTTTTGCTCTTTAGCTTTTTCTTTCTTTTCTTTCTGTCCTTTTTCATACAGGTCTTTTAGTATTTGTAGTTCTTTTTCTAATTCAGCAATCCTACTATTTTTAGTTTCTTCTATTTTTCGTATTTCTTCTGTGGTTTGTTGTTTTATTTTATCTATTTCTTTTTTTCTGTCTATTTCTTCGTTTTCTCTTTCTATTCTTACCATGGCTGCCAACTTATCTTCTAATTTTAATTCTTCTTTTTCTAACATTAAATATAAATGTTCACCTATTTTCTTATATCTTTTTCCTAGATTAGAGAATACTATTTTTATTTTTGATCCTTCGTGATTTTCATATGTTTTTTCGTCTATTATAAATTCTTCTTTGTTCATTTTATTCAAATGTATATAGGTTATGTTGATATATATATTCTAGACTATCTATTGTTGATTCTAAATTTGATATTTCTTCTTTTTGTGCATTTATTGAGTTTTTACTAACTCCGACAATTATGTTATACTGTAGTCTTTCTATCCTTATTTTTAATTCTTTATGTTTTTCATATATTATTTCTTTTAATTCTTTATATTGTTGTGGTTTTTGTACGTTATTCATCTAAACAATATTTATAATATTTTGGTAGATATCTAGATCTAATTTTATCATAATTAATAAATTAATCAAATAAGTCCAAATATATATACTTCCGTAACTTTAAACAACATACTTTTGTCATGTATAAAACGAAGATAATCTAGGAGCCTGAAATGGAGCAATCGAGGAGTGGGCCAAAGCTCAAGATTTTGAGTCCAAAGTTTGGACATTTATGGGTTTGGAATTACCATGTTATTTTGCAAATTAACTTTTTGTTTATTCAAATTACTAGTTTCATTAGGCCCGTGCTAAGCCCGTGTCCAAATTTTAGATATATAATTATAATATTTTAATTTAAAGAGGTAAAATTTGTATCTATTTTTTTACTGCATAGTTAAAATAATTTAATGACACATTTAGTATGTATTTCTTTAAACTTACCTCTAGAAAATAAGAAGTATTTTTATTTTATTATCCGGTAAATAATTCAAGTTAGTCAAATGTCACGGCCCATCACGGAAGGTAGGATAGGGGCCATCACGATCTCAAATTTGGGCCATCACGGTCTCTAATTCATATTTTATAATGTTTTTAGCTTGTGCACACTCTTTGTAATTTAGTTTTCCCAACAAAAGTAAAAAGTATTTTTACTATATTACCCTTGATTAACTAATATCAATTTAATATAATTTCTTCATTAAGTAAAAGTCGACTTATCTAAATACGAAAAAAAGAAACTATTAATATCGTCTTGATTATGCAAAAGATGATTTATTACTTTCTCATTTATTTTTTTATAAAAAGGGTAAGAGATTATATATTGTGGGGAATAAAATTCTCACCAACAAAGTGAGAGTTCATGTGCCCAACCAAGCTATTAAGGTTTTCTTACTTCCCCGTTTCTATTTGCTTGAGCTATCTTTCTTTTTAGTCCGTTAAAAAAAGAATTTTTTTTCTTTTTATCAATTTTTAATTTCAACTATCCACAAGACATATTTACACCACAAGATTAAAAGATATTTTAGTACATGCGATATATCTTTAATTTATGATCATAAAATTTAAAACTATCTTTACTTTTTTAAATTTTGTGTCATATTAAATAGGCCAAATAAATTAAAACAGATAAAGTATATTAGGATATGAACCCAAAAAAATAAGGAAACACAACAAAAAAAAAAAAATACTGAAAACCAATATACAATAAATGATAGAGTTCCACGTTGAAATGGACAAAGAAAATAAAATGAGCACAAAAGCTGAAATTAAGAAGGAAATGATAGTCGTGTGTAGCTTGATGACTTGATGTCATCAAAAGAATATTCTATAGTATAAATTTGTGAGGACGACAAATCCTTTGTGTTCTCATATATAGTATAAGTGTCCAATTTTAGAGTTCTAATTATTTCCTTAAAATTAAAACTTGAATTTTCTCACGAGGCTTCCTTTATTTCATATCACTTTATCTTTCCTTGATAAAAATGAATATTCATTAAAAAAAATTCTTAATTAATTTGTCGCTTAGCCTAATTAGTTAAGTTCTTTTGCAAGTATTTCTTAACTAATCAATATTAATTTTTCCTTGAAGAATCATTTCTTTACTTATTAAAATATTCTCACCTTTTTCAAGTTACTCAAATGTCACAGCCAGAATTTGAGACTGTGATGGACTTTATCCTACCCTCCGTGATAGGTAAGCTAAAGATCCAATTCCAAAACAACATTCCAAACTTATAGAAGTAGAAGGAAATAAGAACATAATAGATCCTGAATAATCTCATAAGTAGATTACTAGGCTAGCAAAATCGAAACATAGATAATCCCAGGTCTGGAAGTCACTAATATAAGCCACTAATTACAGAATCAAAGTTTCAGTATTTCAAAACGCGAAAATGCATAGAGATAAGGCTGAAGGAGATTTCAGTAGTCTCTAAAGCCAATAACAGCTACCTTGAATATCTAATGGTGCTAACAAAGAAGAAACCACAAGAATCAATGTCCGAAGATCGTCAGATCTGTACCTAAAAAAGCAAGGGTATGTATGGAACCACGTGTACTCAGCAAGCATCATCGATCGACCTTAATTCAAAATGGTAACGAGTAATACCACGTCAATCATCTAAAAACAAACATACAACCTTCACTCAGAAAAGCCACCCTAATCTAACTGAATAATCAAGCCTATCAGTCATAAGGATATCATAACACAGTCCAAACAATTCTCAATACAGTGAGAGCAAGTAACAGATATTCAAGTACTTAAAAAATAGTAAAAAGTCAACAAATACACCTTATATAATCTGAGCCAAAAATGAATGAATGCAGTGCAATGCAATGTATATACCTAGTATACACACCTACCGAGCAATGGCTTTAAGGTCAGGACCCATGGGGGACTCACAAGGACTATGTGTTGCGCAAGTGCGCACTCCAATCCCAATAAATATATTGTGCCCTATGTCCCAATAAATATATTGTGCAGGCTTGCACTTCGATCCCAATAAATATATTGTTCAGGTGTGCACTCCGATCCCAATAAAAAAAATTGTGCAGATGTGCACTCCAATCCCAATAAATATATTGTGCATGCGTGCACTCTGATCCTAATAAATATATTATGCATGCGTGCACTCCGATCCCAATAAATATATTGTACAGACGTGCACTCCGATCCCAATGAAATGCAATGCATGATGTGCAGGCATGCAACTCCGATCCCAAATCAACAATAGAGTCAAGCAAAGCACTTCGTGTCTCAAATCAGATCAAACATCAATTTCAAAGTCTAACTCAACTTATCAAGTGAGTATTCTCATTAGTCAGCTTTTTCAATAATTTATTTACCATAGCAAATCAATCCATCGGGTTAGAAAATATGGAAAAACAGTTCAAAACATACAATTAACTTATTTTATCTCCTTAAACAACATCGGTATCCGCATAGATGCTCGTCACAATCACCTATTCGGAACCCCCATTTTCCATTACTCCCATTACACATAACTAACAAAGAGCACTTTGAGAAAGAGTCTAAGAAAAATCTCAACTTGCCTTAAAAGGAGATCTGTGAAGTTAACTCGAAGATGAAAGGATCATATGAAATCTTTAACCTTTTTAATTACCTCCGAACGACCCCAATCTAATCAAAAACAATATCCTCAATTTAATAAATTTTACTCTAAAAAGATCATAGACCTAAAACTCCATTTTTTTTTTCTAAATTTTTGGAGTCTAAAGTGATACACAAAAATAGTAAATTATAGTACCTTACTACAATTGCATCAGCACTATTAAACACCCATAATGTAATCTTCCAATTATTACAAACTTTCTAATACCATTGGCCTCATGTAGACTTAGTTTCCAGTAACCATTATAGCATTATAACTATTACTAACTTAAATCAATTATTAAAATTAACACTACCTAAAAGAAAATTCTTTGGCCCAACTTTCAAGAACTTCACATTGCCTCACGTTATTTACTCCTTCACACAAATTTAATAGTAGATAAATTGTATTTCACCCGTACTAACACCACTTTAATTTACTTTTCCAATTTAACTATCACCTTGTCATTGGAAATAGCAGATATAGCACCGTAGAAATACGAACAAATTCACCAAAAGAATAAGCTTTACCTGAAGCGTAGATACTCTGCTCTGAAGCGGTGAACGTGAAACGGTGTAGTAACTGTTGTGCACCTCTTTCTCTAAGTTTCCTGATGCTATTGTTATTCTTATAATAATTGAATATCCTTCCCACTTAAGTTTATAATTTATTTTATATATAGGTCTCAAGAGTTAAGAAAATATCAATTTAGCCCATTACTATAAAATAATCTATATCTATAATCTATATCTATCTATCTATCTATCTATATCTATAATCTATATTTATTTTCTACATCTATATCTATATCTATAATCTATCTATAATCTATAATATATAAAAAGTGTGAAGATCCTTAGAAAAGTAATTTTGTTATGATATATATCAATTATAGTGAATGTCTATCAAGATCTATTTGATGTCTATCAGGATTTGATGTGTTTGTCTTTTAGTGTAAAACTAGAGGCAAATTCTCCTTATAAATAGAAGGGTTTCCTTCATTGTAAATTCATCCTTCAAGAGAAGAAATAAGAATTACTTTCTCTATTCTCTCTACTCTTCTTCCTTGTTCTTTATTATTTTATAACACGTTATCAGCACGAGACTCTGCCAAATAAGGTGAGATTATAAATCTAAAGGTCAAGATTAGTAATTTCTTATGTTATTTGTATTTTTCTATTAATGATATAATTATTGTTGGATTTGAGGTAAAATAATTGGTTTTGAACCATTTATATTTTAAATTCATTCTTCAAGAACGATATTATCAAAACGGATGATAATATTTGGGTTCAAGTCCCATCGTTTTATGCCTAAGCCACCTTTATATGGATAAGATGTTGAGTTTGAATCTCAATACACCATATTGATGATATTATGATGGCTAAGGCAAAATAATGTATTTTTGATGAAAAGTCATGAAACTTGTCCATTGAATATGCTCCATTCCAAGAAGTGAATGTGGCAGCAATATATGATAAGTCTGAAAAATAATTTGCTCCATTCTTGAAGTGAATGTGGTAGCAATATAGAGAAATTCTCTCTATCATATTTATGCCTCGATTTGTTCCTGAAGTAGCAAAATTTAGAAAGAGGTTATAATCTATCATAATTTGATAGGCTTAAGACACAATTATATTCCATTCCTGGGAATGAGAACCTAGTTAATGCAAACGTGCACTTGATTATAATGGTATCATGACTCAACTCCGAATGAGGCAGAATAAATGAGAAAAGTTATTTTGAAATCTACTTCTAAAGTAGTAAATCTAAAATTTATTCATGTAATAAATAGTAAATCTGAAATTTACTAAAGAAAAAAGTACATGTCATGGTAAACTTAAAGTTTACTAGAATAAAAGTTCATAAATTGATATGAACGATTGTGACATCTCGAAGATGTGCATGTATTGAATAACTAAAAGATTCTTCAAGAATTGTTTATGTCGTTTGTTCTCATGATAAGTTGGTTGGACCAACTAATATTGGGATTGAATCCCTTCAAATCTGAAAATTATAAAAGGTGAATAAGGGCCCGTTCACCTATCATGTGATACATTGAAAAGATGCATCAATAAGATGATCACATGTACATTCATGGTCAACCTACGTTCGACATTCATAAATTTACTTGTTCAATATAAATTGAACATAATTTTCAGATTGTGTAATCGAGATAATTCATCTTGATGATGATGGTTTAGCATTGAATGACTTTCATAAATAACTGAATCATTACTAATGAGAACAAAGTTTCATGTATTGGTATGAAATATGATATGTTGCATACAATAGCACTTGTATGCATTAGACCAATAAATTATGATTATTTCTTCTCTCTCAATTGGTTCAAGATCGGGAACCAACTATTATATCTAATAGTTTTGATGTGCGGTATTCGATTAATGAATGTACCATGATGCACAAAGATAGATCCATCAAACAAGATGAAGGATGTATGTTAGCTTTCCTAACATAAGGGGGAGATTATAAGCAACTATAAAATATGTTAGGAATTATCATCAGATCTTCATTCAAAAGATAATTCAAGTCAAATGTTGAAAGCATCTCACATTAAGCTGCAAGTGCTCCTATTTTGTGTCCTTAAAGGATAAAGTCTATGCATGCGTGAAGATTGATATACCAATCGGTTCCAAATGAAACAATCCTTGAAAACGATAAGGAGCAAATAATCATGATAAGAAGGCAATATGCTCTAGAAGAGCCTACGACATAACACTTCATGAAACCTTATGAGAGGTTTAGGTACCTGAAAATAATGAAGTGATGAGATCTCAAAATGTTATATCGCATTGTAAACCGATACAAAATAGGAAATCGTCGACGATATCTTTGATAAAATATTGGCGCAATATTATAAAGATTATGAGGATATGAATTCTACGTTAATTTAAGCATGCTGACGTAGAAACATTTATCAAGTGACCTGAAAGGATGCATTTTGGTAAGCGTAAAACTTATTTGATTTACAGTCCACACACTTGAAGATGTCACACTTTACATGTTGGATATTTTTACTTGACAAACATCCATATGAAAATCCCTTAAGGATTCAAAATGCCTGAAGCATATAAAGTTTCTAAGAAACTTTTTATTATCCTCATAAGATATAATTTGATGATTTTAGTATCATTGAAATTCTTGGAGATTTTTCAAAAGCAAGAGTATTTGCTTAAATGAGAAACATGCAAAAATTGAATAAGGATCCATTCCAACCTCAAGAAAAGAATGAGGAACTCCTTGGTTATGAAGTACCATATCTTAGTGCAATTGATACACTAATTATCTTGCAAATACTACAAGGCCTGATATAGCCTTTTTTTTAGTTGATTTGTTAGCAAGTTTGTAGTCCCGATCTTATTGGTCATACTGATTTTGGGTACTTATCTGAACTACATAAAGCTCGGTCTCAAATAGGCTATGTGTTCATATGTGGTGGTACTGCAATATCTTGGAGATATACAAAGTAGTCTATCGTAGCCACTTCATCGAATCATGCTGAGATAATAGCTATTCATGAAGCAAGCCAAGAATGTGTATGGTTGAGGGCCATGATACATCTCATTCGAGAAAAATATGGTGTGAAATATGACAATCTACCTACAATTTTATACGGAGATAATGCATCATGCATAACACATCTTAATGGAGGATTCATAAAAGGAGATAGAACGAAGCACACTTCATCAAAGCTTTTCTACATACATGAGCTACAAAAGAATGGTGATATCAACGTGCAACAGATTCGTTCAAGTGAAAATGTGGCTGGTTTATTCACCAAGTCTTCTCCAATTATAACTTTTAAGAAAACGTTGCACAAGATTGGGATGCAAAAGTTCAAGGATGTTCTCATTAGGGGGAGTTAATACGCGTTGTACTCTTTTTCCCTTACGAGTTTTTGTCCTATTGGGTTTTCCTTGTAAGGTTTTTAATGAGGCAACCGATATGTGTATTGTTAGAAATGTGTACTCTTTTTCCTTCACTAGATTTTTTTTCCTACTAGGTTTTTTCTAGTAAGGTTTTAACGAGGCACATTATCTATCTAGACATTCAAGGAGGAGTGTTATGATATATATCAATTATAGTAAATGTCTATCAAGATCTATCAAGATCTATTTGATGTCTATCAGGATTTGATATATTTGTCTTTTAGTGTGAAACTAGGGGAAAATTCACTTTATAAATAGAAGGGATTCCTTCATTATAAATTCATCCTTCAAGAGAAGAAATAAGAATTACTTTTTGTATTCTTCTACTCTTCTTCCTTGTTCTTTATTATTTTATAATAGATTTAAAATTTTTGCTCTTCATTAAAAGTCTACAATTTAGACATAATCATCTTTGTCCTAATTTTTTAATAGATAAATATTAAAATTCATTGAAATTTGGTTATCAAACCTTTCCTTATTTAAATTTTATACCTTAAATGTATACTTTTAAAATCAATTAAAATTTTACCTTAAGTAAATCTTTAAAACAAATTATTAATTGGAAGTTTTCAACGTTAGTACTTCGAAAGCACTATAAATATTATATGTACTTATGAAATAATTTTGTATGGAAATTATTAAGTAACATCTAATTGCATTCTTAATAGACAAATTATTTCTCAAAAAAAAGATCGAATTTAACTCTTTTAAAAATTCAATGTTACGTATACTTAATATTTTCAAATTATTATTTAATTATCTTTATAATATTTAAAATTAAAAAGTTCTAAAATATATGGTAAAATACAATATATATATATATATATATATTTTATTTTTAGAAAAATTATTAACTAATGATTCCCAAAAATATAGTAAAAAAAATATATTTTAAAAATTAAAAAATTCTAAATTTATGGTAAGATTCAAAGTTTTCTCAGTGAGAAAGAGGTTAATGGAGGATAAATTAATATTTATTTAATGTCACCCATAGGAAGAGTGATAAAATCAAACCAAATGGTACCCAATTTTCAATTATAAGGTCCGTACGAGCTACATCAAAATTCAAAAGACAATATATAAGTAATTAATGAATTTATGGTTATAAAATTTGATTTAGGGTCCTCAACTTTTTATTTTTTCCCCAAGTTTAGAAGTCTTTATTTTAGGTTATCTAACCTAATTAGAATTCAAGCAACCTAAAATTAAAAATTTCCTGTTTAACTTGTGGTTGATTTATTATACATATTTTACATGCATAAGAACACTTAGAACTATTTATATCCACAATATAATAATTACGTGCTGACATATGTCCCAGCTATTTTGATCACAAAGTACTCATTTAGAATTTTCCTCCCCAAGTCATAAATCTACAATTATTCTACAGAAAAGGGCCTAATATACCCTTCAACTATTGAAAATGGTGCAAAAATGTCCTCCTTCCACCTTTAGGTTCAAAAATATCCTTTCATCCACCTGTTTGGCTCAAAAATACCCTATAACTTAACCGACAAGTGATTAGGCTTCTAACTTAACACGTGGCAACTTCTTATTGGTTAGAGTTTTAATTAATTAATAATTTATTATTATTAATAATAAATAAATAATCCAATCGGATTTCACTACCCAACCCAACTAAATATCCGACCCAGCTAATAATTCTGTATCTATGTTCACTCTCAGATATGGCTCATCTTTATCTTGCTGCACTTTTATCTTTGCAACACACACATTCAAGAACCATATGCATAAGCAAAAAAAAAAACACCAAACCAAGAAACCCCATACAAAAAAGAAATGATTCTTTTTCAAGATTGGTTCAAATATGTTACCTGGTATAAAACTTGAACTTGAATTTTAGAAGCAGCAGTAGCAAAAGAGAATAAAGAAGAAGAAAGGAGGGAACTTTTTAGTATTTGCCATTAAAGAGAGGCTTGATGTTTTCTTGTATTAGCTTTTGTTTCAGGTTCAGGTAAAGATTGCATTACTCAGATACAACCTTAAGAACATGTGGGCTTAAGACAGCCAAATCACCATCAACCTTATTCCCCTGCGATATTTCAAAATGTTTACCAATTCAATTTACTAGGCAATATAATAACTAGAACAACCAGCTTGCCACCTTCATTGGCCAAATCAGTGAGAACTATAACGATTTTGCACTTATACTTAATCATCCCATAGTAATTCCAGTAGCCAAACTATAACGAATCAGTGAAAACTATAACGGTTTCCCTCTTTTAATATTAGGATCGGGTTTTCTATTTGAGTATTTAGCTGGGTCGGGTGTTTAGTTGGGTTGGATAGTGGGATTTGGTTGGATTATTTATTTATTATTAATAATAATGAATTATTAATTAATTAAAATTCTAACCAATAAGAAGTTGCCACGTGTTAAGTTAGAAGCCTAATCACTTGTCTGTCAAGTTGAAGGGTATTTTTGAGCCAAATAGGTGGATGAAAGGGTATTTTTGAGCCTAAAGGTGGAAGGAGGTCATTTTTGCACCATTTTCAATAGTTGAAGGGCATTTTAGGCCCTTTTTCGATTATTCTATGTTATATGCCGTCTTTACATTTAATTTATGCACCTAATCTTTATTCCTTTACTTTTTATTGTTGAAATTTGTAATTTTTTGATATGTGATTTGATTTTGTTTTGTAATGTATTTTTTTTTCCACTGTGCTTGAATGGTTGTTATGTATTATTTTATAATGAAATGTATTATATTTTATTATACTGTATCATACTGTATTATTTTAATAAATATAATATTTGAATAGATTATATCATTTTATGTCCTTACTAAAGTCATATATTATCAATTTTTGAAAGTAATTGGAAGCAACTCAAGCTTCCAATGTAGAGATGTAAGCAGAACTAAGAAAGCTAAATATGCAACCCGACCAACTGAAAGCAAGATTAACTCACCTTATTTGAGGACATGAATGATGATTTAATAAAGAGAAAATGGTCAAAAGCCCGTCCAACTTTTACTCCAAATCTCAACTATATACTTATACTTTGCGGGGGTCCTATGACCCCCCTGAACTATTTAAAACAGAAATTATGAGACCCCTAAAAAGCCACAACCATATTCATGTTGAGTGATGAGATACACGCATTTTGACACGTGTATAATGTATTTAATTTTTTTAATCAAATTTTTTATTCATTTCCTTCTACAAATATTACTCCATTCTTTTATAGTACTTCTTTTTATTCCTTTCTCTTCATCTTTCTCCTTTGTCTTTGTCTTCTTTTCTTCAATCTCAAAAATCAAAATAAAAATACTCATTAAATTTTCTTTCCTTTTTTTTTTTATGATTTTTCCCAAATCAAAGAATGCTTTGAGAAATAGTTTAGATATTTCTACCACACTTTTTTTTTTCATTGCATTTAATTTTTTAATTTCACTCCAAATTTGATAAAAGGGGGTGGGAGTGGCGGTGGCGGCTAATTCAAGTTATGTTTTTATCAGATTAATGGTCTAAAATTAAGGTAGGGGAAAGGAAAAGACAGGGAATGGGATTTATGTTCAAATATATTCTGTCATTTTCTCTCCGCTTTCTCTCTTTCTATACAAACATATATTGTTGGAAGAAATTAGTAGGCATCTCGAATGTCCCTTACACTAAACAGGGAAATACATGAGTTGGGCCCATTTTCACTTTTTGGATAGAAATTAGTAGTAAGTAGCTATGATACTGTGAAGGATTGTTTGAATATCAATGATAAAGTGTTTGCTGCCCGCCAGGGAAGCTTAGTTAGAGGGTATATCGGGTACAATAATGCATTGCTTTTTCTTGCTAGTTATGGTAATTATTGGAGAAAGATTAGAAAATTTGTTATTAAGGGAGTTTTGTCTAGTAGTAGGTTGGAGAAATTGAGAGATGTGAGGGTTTCTGAAGTGAAAACTAATATTAAAGAGCTTTATATTTTTTTTTGGTGGGAGATCGATTATTGATTTTCGGAGAAAATCTTAATTTTTCGATGACCGGAGGTGATTTTCATACGAAATTGGATATTACTAATTGGATAGAAAAGTTAACACTAAGCTTGATAGTGAAAATGATAGCTAGAAAAAGTTATGGAAGGGTAGAAAAAGGTGAAAATGAAGAAGAAGAAACTGAGAGATTTAAGCAAAACGGGTTGATTTTCCTGCATACCAAATGGGTTGATGAATTTCAAATTATGGTGGGTGGTGATGGAAAGATTTTGGATATGGTGAAAGTAAGAAAAAAGAAATTAATACATAATATATATATATATATAAAAATTAATATATTAAATAAATATTAAAATAAAGTTTCAATTCTTTTTTGGGTGCTCACTCTCCACTCACTCTCTCAAAAAGAGTGAAACACACTCTCTTGCTATGTCAGTTTTTAGGGGCATTATAATTTCCGTTTTAAACAGTTCAGGGGGGTCATAGGACCCCCGCAAAGTATAGGCGTGTAGTTGGAATTTGGGATAAAGGTTGGGGGACTTTTGACCATTTTCTCTTTAATAAAGATGAAAGATCCAAATATGCTTAAAATAGTTGCAAGATCACACACTGTGGTAATATATCAAAAGGGGGAGGTATCTTAACAAATAATTTTGGGTTGAAGTAGGACTTATCAAATATGTCTATGTTTAGTGTCTTGAGATCATACAACAATTAACCTTACCCCTTTGTTTAATGATAACTTAGTTTTGATTATATTATTTAACTATATACACTAAGTTTTCTCCTTCTGATATTTCTTGTGTTTTTATTTCAATTGAAATTTTTTAATTATTTTTAATTGAAAACATGGATGAAATAAACTTGTTGCCGAAGAATGAAGTAGCAAAAAAAATAATCAAAAGTTTTATCTCTTTCATTCTTTTTTCTTATTTTAATTATGTTGTTTAGCTATGTATATTTTTGTACAGTATTCGTCAGTATTATAGTTAAATTTTTAATTCAACTTATTTGTTGAATTTGAAATATAATATTTTAATTTAGTGTTTGTGGGCAACGAAATTTTATTAAATTGAAATTCAAATTATGTTAAATTCAAAATAGATTAGTCCCAAATAAATATTGCGAATTAATATAATTAGATTAATCATTTAAGTCTAAACATGTATGGATTTAAATAAAGTCCAATCTTTATTGGGCTAGTCCATTAATTTGGGCTACAAATAATGAGCCCACTTTTCTAAGCCCAAGATATTGTCATACTCTATAGGCCCAAATAAGCACCACATGTCAAATGACGTGGCATGCCAAGTCAAGGGGAGGAGCCAATAGGACCGTTCCACATGTCAAAATGATGCAGCAGGCTCAATGAAATCAAAACCCATAAAAGGTGTCATGTCATTCAAATCTGATTGGTCAAAGGAAGTCCATCTTTATTATGACTCTTCCCTTTTCCACAACTATAAATAGGAGTCTCATAATTTAGAAAAGAACCCCCAGAACTCTAACAAGAAACAAGAGAAAGTCCGTGGATCAAACACCACAATTTCTCTACAAAGCTCAGGCATTCAAAGCAAGTTCATCAAGATTAAGATCAAGACCGCGATATTCAATAACAAGCTCAAAAGACCTTGAATTCAAGTACAAGTCAAGATCAAGACCCTTAAATCAACAAATCAATTTCAAATTCAAGATAAAGCTTTAAGCCCTTGAATTTATATTTGAAAAAGTGAACCAGAGGATTCATAGAGATTGTAACACTCACATATTGAAATCAATAAATTAATTGTTGCAATATTTTCTTGTCTCAAATTATTTATTTTTTGGTCTCAAGAATTTTACTGTCCAATAAATTCTGGCATGCCTAGTGGGACGATCTCTACCTCTCATATCAACTTTTCCAACTGCAAAGTTCAACAATACTGAAATGACTTCCAAGAAGGTAAACTCTCAATCAACTGCTTCCAAGACTGCTGATTTAAAATTCTTTACTGAAGTAGAAAACATCCTTGGTGTTACTTTTGGAAGCTTAGGAGCTATCACAAGGAGCAAGGCTGGCTTGCTAGGATAACAAATCTAGTGTCGTCCACGCCAATTCTAGTTTTTGGATCTTTAACCCCAAAAGGAACGAAGTCCAATACAAGTGATTCGGAAGGAGAAAAGCAGTGTGGCGGAATCACTTAAGAAGATGCTAGCTGTACTTGAGCATTTCGGTTCCAAATACTCTGGCGCAAAGAGCGATGGTCATTCAAGCAACTCATCATCTCCGACTATACCGCATAAGTTGAGCACTTTAAAGATCAACTTGTGTAATAATCCTTGCTACTTTACAACATCTCCAGTGATTATGCAAGCGATGGTGACTGATGCCTCGTCTATGGAGGAGCAACTTGCGATCTGGCAAAGGCAATTGAGGGCCTGACCAAATATGTTCAAAATCAAGATGCTCAGATTGATAAGATAGTGGATAGGGTGGAAGGCATGATAGATGGAGAGTATATCCATGCACCTGGAAAATATCCAGAGGCTCACAAAACAGAACATCCTGTGAAACAAACACCACCAACTAAAGAGGTAAAGGTTTCTTCTGAGGGGCCGATCCCGATTGAGCAATTGAAAGAATTCATTGAAGGGACCCTCAAAGACAAGTATGATGTTTTCTCCAAGTATTCCCTTGTGTATGTCAAGACCTACACTGCGAGGATAGATAGCCTCAAAATGCCTGCCGTCTATCAACCCCCTAAATTTCAACAATTTGAGGGCAAAGGGAACCCAAAACAGCATGTCGCATACTTTGTTGAGACATGTAACAATGTTGGAGCTTACAGTGACTATCTTGTCAAACATTTTGTTCGTTCCCTAAAGGGAAACACCTTTAATTAGTATCCGGACCTAGAGCCAAATTCCATTAATAGTTGGGAGCAATTGGAGCACGAATTCCTAAATTACTTTTAACGCATAAGGCATACAGTGAGCATGGTAGAGCTCACAAATACTCGGCAAAGAAAGGATGAACCAGTCATTGACTTTATCAATTGATGGAGAAATAATAGCCTAAACTACAAAGATAGGCTCAGCGAAGCTTCTGCGATAGAGATGTGCGTCCAAGGAATGCATTGGGAGCTTCTCTACATCCTACAAGGCATTAAGCCAAAATCCTTTAAAGAGTTATCTACCTGTGCTCACAACATGGAGTTGAGCATGTCTTCTACTGGAAAAGGAGCAACGCCTATCCATGACCCTCGAAGGGGAAAGGATAAGCAGGAACCCCAAAGATAGGGAAAGTTTGTCCCCAAAAATGACAACAAAGAGTCCATGAATATTGATGTGTCTCCTATGAAGGTCACCACGAAGGTAAGCAAGAGGCAAAGTGTGAAGACGACTTCTGGAGCATGCCCAAATCAGAAAACTTTGAAGGAGATGCAAGAAAAGGAATATCCCTTACTTGATTCTGATGTTGCTGAGATTTTCAATGAGCTCCTTGCGTATAAGCTCATTGAAATCCCATATATGAAGTGACCCAATGAAGCCGGAAGGACCAATGACCCTAATTATTGCAAATATCACAGGCTTGTGAGTCACCCTCTGGAAAAGTGCTTTGTCTTTAAAGACAAAGTCATGCAATTGGAAAATATGAAGAAGATCTTCTTCAACGATGAGACGACCAGTTCTCATCAAATCTCTATCATTTTTGGCTTGCTTGATCCAATCCAAACATGTGTCGAAGAGCATAATGGAGAAAATATTAGAGCCTGACAGGTCTTCAGTTGATAAAGGCGATGATGAAAGTTGGACTCTAGTGACCAGCACAGACACAGGAGGAAAAGTCTGTGAAAAGAGTCGTCCGAGTAGCCAACTAGAAGGAGAATGATGAAGAAACCAAGGAAACAAAAGTTGGTTGAACTTTTGAAAAGGTCGAGTGTAACAGAGCTTCATCTATAAAAACCACGATGTCCAGTAACATTAGGGGAATTCTTACCAAATTGGTCTCATGCGAAGACTTCTCGAGTCAACCTTGAGGCATCTTGTTTTAATACTACCAAAGAGGGGGCAAAGGGTGATAATCTACCCATGGAAGTTCCTTTATTTTTTGAAAAGCTTGATGAAACTCTTGGAGAAGAGTCACATGTATGTGATACAAAAATCACATTTACAAATGATGATCTTCTTCTTGGAGGAGTCCTACACAATCGTCCCTTGTACATGGTAGGTCAAGTTCTAGGAAAAAAAGATAAATAGGATCTTGATTGATGAGGGATCCGGAGTTAACATCCTTCCTATTCGTACAATGAAGAAACTTGGCATCGTTACCGACAAACTGACCAAAATCCATATAATAATCCAAGGCTTCAACCAAGGGGGCCAAAGGGCCATGGGAGCTGTCAAGTTGGAACTTCGTATGGATGATTTTCAATCAAATGCATTGATGCATGTGATCGATGTGAAAACTTCATACAATATATTACTTGGTAGGCCTTGGGTACACGAGAACAAAATTATCTCATTCTCTTACTATCAATACTTGAAGTACCTTGAAGGAGGAGTGGAAAGAAAGATAGTTGCCGATGATAAGCCACTCACACTTTGCCAATGAAAAATTCTACTCAAAGAATTATGTTGTGAATGAGAAAAGGGTTGAAAATATCACCAAGAACTAGTGAGATGATCTTGTATCTAAGAAGGTCGCGGTGACTATCAAAAAAGTCTCCACTAAGAAGTCCTTCTTCACTTTGAATAAAGAAAGCATCGCACTTATGAAAAAGAAGAAAACTCCTATTCTTCGGTATGTACCAAAGGTAAAGAAAGAGGAAGGTCACCTATCTGATGACCAAGATAGTGTGCTAAAGGGGATAACTTTACTTATCAAGAGGATTGATGCAATAAGTCCATCCTCAATACTACTTGGAGAGTCTGTGGCTCAAAATTCACTACAAGATATGAAGCTTCCTATGAAACGTACGAAGGAGGTCTTCGACCCAAATGCATACAAGCTATTTGTAAAGGCTGGATATAATCCTAATGAGCCATTAAGGTTGGGCAAACTTTTGTTGAAAGGTACAACTCGGTAGGCACGTGAGGGCCTATGATACACATAGCTACCTCCAGTTCACATCTCCATAAGAAAGGCAGTTAGTAACTACATCACTGTAGAAGAAGAGTCTACTGCATCAAATAAAAGGCCTTCTATCTTTGACCGACTTGGAGAATCAACTATAAAAACTTCTGTGTTCGAAAGGTTGGGACCTCTAAATAAGAAGAAAAGCAACAAGCATAAGAGGAGTCGTCAAAGCACGATGATGTACTCTTCACTTAAAATACAGAAAGATTTCCAAAGTTTGATTCCTTCTAAAATGAGGCGACAGATAGAACTGGTGGTTTCATGCAATGAGGTATTAAAAGCAAAGGCTCATACTATGGTTTATACCAAGAAGCGTGAGGAAGATGAAGAAAGTGTTGGCTCCATATATCATGTTATGACCCAAAATGGGAATGAGCTCTCATCCCAAATAAAGGTCGATGAAGTGATGGAAGATACTTTTCGATGCTACCACATATCCATCAACGACGATGATCCTTAAGAGGAGGAAGATACTAGAGATGCTCCATCACAACTTGAAGAAGAAGTAAAGTCCACAATAGATCCCTTAAAGGAAGTTAATCTTGGAACTGATGAAAACCCAAGACCAACTAACCTGAGAAAATCGCTTATATGGACATACTCAAAGAATATATGGATGTTTTTGCTTGGAGATATAAGGAAATGCCTGGATTATATCCAAAAGTAGAAGTCCATCAGTTGGCGGTCAAGAATGGTGATCTTCTTATTAAGCAAGTCCAAAGACGCTTTAGGCCAGAGTTGGTTCTATTAATTAAAAATGAAGTTAAAAACTCATTAAAGTTGGCTTTATTCACAAATTTAAATATCCCACGTGGATTTTAAGTATTGTTCTAGTACGGAGTTTGTGTTGAATTTCAGGATCTCAATAACGCCTGCCCTAAGGATCTCATACATGGATGGTTCATCTTGATACAATCAAATCCACATGGCGCCAAAGGATGAAGAACTCACTATATTTCGCACGTCCAAAGGTATTTATTGTTAAAAGGTAATGTCTTTTGGTTTGAAGAACGCAGGCTCCACTTATGAAAGTGCTATGCCAAACATATTTGATGGTCTGCTCCATAAAAATGTTGAATACTACATGGATGATCTAGTGGTGAAGTCAAGAAAGAGAGATGACCACTTGAAATACCTAAGAATGGTGTTCCGGTTACTTCAAAGATATCAACTTAGGATGAATCCATTGAAGTGTGCCTTTGGAGTTAGTTTCAGAAAATTTCTATGCTTCATTGTGAGACACCGAGTAATTAAAATTGATCAAGACAAGGTCGATGCAATTTTGAAGATGCCCGAGCCTTGAAATATTCATGAGTTAAAAAACCTTCAAGGAAGGCTAGCATATTTAAGAAGGTTTATCTCAAACCTGGCTGGAAAATGTCAACCATTTAGTCATCTTATAAAGAAGGGTACTCCCTTCGAATGGGCCCAAGCTTGTAGTAATGCCTTTGAGAGTATCAAATCATACTTAATAAAGCCCCCAGTTCTTGCGGTACCCATACCTAGGAAGACGTTGATACTCTACATCGCGGTATAAGAGAGGTCAGTTGGAGCACTACTGGCTTAAGAAAATATTGAAGGCAAAGAAAACACTCTTTACTAGTTGAGCAAAATGATGACACCAAATGAGCTAAAGTATTCTCTAATAGAAAAGGTATGTTTGGAATTGGCCTTCTCAATTCAAAAGATGAAGCACTACTTTCAGGTTGTTCGTCTTATGTCTAGGGCGAATCCCATCAAGTTTGTAATATCGAAACCAGTCTTTAGTGACTGACTTGCAATATGGTACCTTCAATTTCAACAGTTTCAGATTGTGTATGCTCCCCAAAAGGCTGTAAAGGGAAAAACATTGGCTGACTTCTTGGCAAATCATCCGATACCTGATGATTGGGAACTAAGTGATGAACTTTTTTATGACGATTCAATGGTTATTGAAGCCATTCCCCCTTGGAATATGTAATTTAATGGTGTCGTATATCGAGATGGAGCTGGTGCTGGTGTGGCGTTCGTCACTCTACAAGAAGAGTTCATCCCATACTTTTTTACCCTAACAAACCATTGCTCTAATAATTTTGCTGAATATAAGGCATTAATACTTGGACTTGAGATGGCAGTTGACATGAAACAATTGTAATTACAAGTCTTTGGTGACTCCCAATTGGTGATTAAGCAGTTTTTGGAAATCTATGAAGTCAGAAAGCTTGAACTACGACCATATCATGATTATGCACAGATGTTAATCGGGTGGCTTGGAGAAGTAACCCTCCAACATGTTCCATGGAGAGGAAATAATCAAGTTGATGCCCTAGTTACCTTGGCCTCAATCCTGACTCTTCTAAATCAGATGTGAGTAAGTATCCACCAAGAATGAGTAGTACCACCATCAAATAAGGATGTAAAAAATAAGATTGAATACCTCATTGCCGTGCTGTAAAGGAAAATTGGCAACAACCTATCATTGACTATTTGTGTTATAGAATACTTTCAGAAAATCCAAGTAGAAGGACTGACATTCATCGTCGTGCACCTCTCTTCCTTTACTACAAAGACACACTATACAGAAGATCATTTGAAGGAGTACTTTTAAAGTGTTTGGGAGAGGAAAAAACAATTCAAGCTTTGCAAGAAGCACACTTGGGAGTTTGTGGATCGCATCAGTATGGACCAAAGCTCCATTTTCACATTAAAAGGATGGGATACTATTGGCTAACGATGGTGAAAGATTGCTTGGACTATGCTAGAAGATGGAAAGCTTGCCAATTCCACGTAAATTTCATTCATCAACCTCCTAAAGTACTACACCCAACTGTAGCATCTTGTCCATTCAATGCGTAGGGAATGGATGTTATTGGTCCACTATCAAAATCTTCTGGTGGACACTTATACATCTTTCCCGCAATAGATTACTTCTCAAAATGGGACAAATCTATTTCTCTTAAAGAAGTAAAGAAAGAGAATATTACAAATTTCATCAGAGTGAATATCATATACCGCTTGGTAATCCTTCAATAAATAATAAATGACAATGGCAATCCATTCGATAACAAGTTGATGAACAAGATCGGTGATCTCTATGGCTTCAAGCAACATAAGTCTTCAATGTACCATGTCGCCGCCAATAGTTTAGCCAAAGAGTTTAATAATACTTTATGCAACTATTGAAGAAAGTCGTCTCCAAGTCCAAGTGAGACTGGCATAAATAAATGAAAGAAGCTCTATGGGCATATAGAACGACTTACCACACACCAACACAAGCAACCCCATCCTCACTTGCTTTTGGAGTTGAAGAAGTCCTGCCACTTGAGCATCAAATACTTTCTTTGAGACTGGCTATTCAAGAAGGGCTCACCGATGAAAAAATGCTAAGTTACGTCTTGTGGAGTTAGAAGCTCTTGATGAGAAGAGGATGGAGGCTCAACAAAATAAAAAATGTTACCAAGCCCATCTATCTCGTTCTTTCAATAAAAGAGTCTGATTCAGGTACTTCCAAGTTGGAGATCAAGTTCTTGCACTGGAAGACCCATTATTACTTCTCAGAAGTCTAGGGGAAAATTCACCCAAAAGTGGGATGGACCATATATCGTACAAGAGACATATTCAAATGGTGCTTACAAGCTTGTTGATGCAGATGGCGTGAAAATCGGTCCTATCAATGCCAAGTTCTTGAAGAAGTACTATCCTTGAAAGAAGATAATACTCCATAAGGCACGAGTATAAACTGCATGTAAACTCCTGGCCCGCAAGAGTATAAACTGTGTACGGCTTAAAAAAAGGGAAGTCCGCTAGGTTGAAAACCTCAAAAGAGGCGGCCTAGGCAAAAGTTAGGATGAAAAAAAAATACTCACCCCAGAACTACGTTGTGACTTGATCCTCTTTACTGATATGTAGGCGCTTGGAATTTCATTCTAAGTTTAGTTGCATGAGTGTCAAAAAAAATATGTTCCTGCAGTATCTACCATATGGATACCAAGTATGAAAACATTCTAATTAAATTTTGGATTCAGTCCAAGTATTGGTGTCTCAATGGAGAGCAAATTCCTATGGAATATGAGCTTCATTCACATAAAATGAAGTCTCCAAAATCCCTAAATTTGGAAGTTGAATCACTCAAAACGCCAAATTTAGGAGTGAAAATTGACAAAAAATTTCCAAGTCTTCAAAACAAGGCCTCCAAAATTTTCATGCCTTAAGGTGGACAAAATTTATCCCTTTGCACCTTAAGCTGGCCTCTTATGTGTTTATCCTTAAAAGGTTCTCAAAATTTCATGCTTTAAGTTGGACAAAATTTGTCCCTTTGCACCTTAAGATGGCCTCTTACGGATTAATCCTTAAAGGATCTCAAAATTTTTGTGCCTTAAGGTGGACAAAATTTGTCTCTTTGCACCTTAAGCTGGTCTCTTACAGATTTATCCTTAACAGGATCTCAAAATTTCCAAGCCTTAACGTAGACAAAATTTGCCCATTTGTACCTTAAGCTAGCCTCTTACGAATTTATCCTTAAAAGGATCTCAAAATTTCCATGCCTTAAGATAGACAAAATTTGTCCCTTTGCACCTTAAGCTGGCCTCTTACAGATTTGTCCTTAAAAGGATCTCAAAATTTTCATGCCTTAAGATGGACAAAATTTTTCCTTTTTTACCTTAAGCTGGCCTCTTGCGGGTTTGTCCTTAAAAGGATCTCAAAATTTCCATGCCTTGAGGTGGACAAAATTTGTCCCTTTGCACCTTAAGCTGGCCTCTTACGGGTTTTTCCTTAAAAGGATCTCAAAATTTTCATGCCTTAAGGTGGACAAAATTTGTCCCTTTGTACCTTAAGCTGGCCTCTTACAGGTTTATCCTTAAAAGAATCTCAAAATTTCCATGCCTTGAGGTGGACAAAATTTGTCCCTTTGCACCTTAAGCTGGCCTCTTACGGGTTTATCCTTAAGAGGATCTCAAAATTTCCATACCTTAAGGTGGACAAAATTTGTCCCTTTGCACCTCAAGCTGGCCTCTTATGGGTTTATCCTTGAAAGAATCTCAAAATTTCTATACCTTAAGGTGGACAAAATTTGTCCTTGAATGGAATGCCATGCCTCACCAACGGGTCTTACGTGTAGAAGATTCATGAAAAAAAATAAGAGATTTTTTTTAGAGACGATATCAATATGTAAATTGCATGGTTCAGCTTTATGGAATTTATTGAAGCACGAAGAAAGCATGTTTAAATAAATCATACTTCAAGTCTAGTCTAAAAAAGATTAAATATCTCGACAAGTCTTGAAGTAAGAGGCATTTTGTGGGCAACAAAATTTTACTAAATTGAAATTCGTACGAAATTCGGATTATGTTAAATTCAAAATAGATTAGTCCCAAATAAATATTATGAATTAATATAATTAGATTAATCATTTAAGTTCAAACATGTATGAATTAAAGTAAAGTCCAATCTTTTTTGGGCTAGTCCATTAATTTGGGCTACAAAGAATGAGCCCACTTTACTAAGCCCAAGATATTGTCATATTCTAGAGGCCCAAATAAGCGCTACATGTCAAATGAAGTGGCATGCCAAGTCAAAGAGAGGAGCCAATAGGACCATGCCACATGTCAAAATGATTGAGCAGATCCAATGAAATCAAAGCCCATAAAATGTGTCATGTCATTCAAATTTGATTGGTCAAAGAAAATTAATCTTCATCACGACTCTTTCCTTTTCCACAACTATAAATAGGGGTCTCATAATTCAAAAAAGAACTCCCCAAAACTCTAACAAGAAGCAAGAGAAAGCTCGTGAATCAAACACCGAAATTTCTCTACAAAGCTCAGGCATTCAAAGCAAGTTCATCAAGATTCAAGATCAAGACCGCAATATTCAAGAACAAGCTCAAAAGTCCTTGAATTCAAGCGCAAGTCAAGATCAAGACCCTTAAATCAACAAATCAAGTTCAAATTTAAGATCAAGCTTTAAGCCCTTGAATTTATATTTGAAAAGGCAAATCAGAGGATTCATAGAGATTGTAACACTCACATATTAAAATCAATGATTGTTGCAATATTTTCTTGTCTCGAATTATTTATTTGTCGGTCTCAAGAATTTAATTGTCCAACAGTGTTGAATCTTTATATGTATAGCTTTTATTTAGATGATGAAGTTTAAGGTTATAACCGACTCTTTTAATTTGGGGCTTACTAATTTATCGAGTACGTTATATATGTAATATTCTTAGCAATTGATCAAACTTATTTATTTTGTAACTCAAATATATTACTTAGTAATGTTTATACAATTTTTAAAAGTTATATACTCATTGATTAAGTCATACACGTCACAATTTGCTCAGTTTATATACATAATTTTATTATTAACATGGCATACACTTTCAATGAACATATCCTAATTCAGAAAATAATTTGTAGGATCGTTACATCAAATAAAGTGTTCAAACAGACTGGACAACTGCGTGTTAGGGGACATTTAGGCGCCTTAAAAACCTTCCTAAAATGTTAATACGAGCCCTTATATATATATAAAGGAGGAATAAAGTCTTGCTGACATGGAATACCTAAGAATCAAGGAATGCTATTTATCTTTCTTTCTCCATTGTTTGCATTTTTCCTTATTTAATCATTTATTATCTAGTTAAAATAAAATAATAAAATACTGAAATATAAAGACGAAATGATCTCGTGGACCCTTGTACTTATCCGAATTTAAAAGTGAACACCTCTACTTAGACTTTTGTCATCTGAAACCTTCAATTCAATAAAACTCAACATTTTAAACTCTTTTGATGCATATGCAACATTAGATTGCTGATATGGACAGCGTGTGTTTGCACACATTTTTTGGTGTGCGTGAAGTTAAGAAGAAATTTTAAAAAATTAATAAAATTATTCTTTCTCCTTCACCCTTCCCCCATCCTCCCCCCTCCCCTCCCCCACATCCAGCAATGCCTTTTGGCCCTTCCCCAAACCCACCCACCACTCCATTTTTTCTTTCTTCTTCTTTGTCACCCCCACCTCGTCTCCCCTATCCCCAAATCCACCCCCTCTAATTTTTTTTCTTTCTTCCTTTTTCTCACCCCCATCCCATCTGCACCACCCCACCCTAACCCACCCCACTATTTTTTTTCCTTCAGCCCCCACCCCCACTGCATCCAAAAGAAAAAAATAATCTATTTTTATTCATCAAAATTTTCTTCCCCTTCGTTTGAGATTTATACTTTTTTTTGCTAATTAATTTCTCAATTCTAAATCTTTTCATGTTTTTTTAGGATTAAAATTTAAACTTGAATCGAAAGTGAGTGATAGTGGATATTGAAAAATTAATAAACTCCATGCATAAGCTTGAAAAAACTTGAAGTTCAAGTTTGAAGAGCAATAAATGAATTTTGTGATTTCTCAAAGATATTCAAAATTAAAAAAAAAAAAAATTGTGTTTGTGTATTTGAATTTATAGTTGAAAATTTAAATTAATCTTAGAGGGATTTTACCTATTTGAAATGAAATTAAAAGATTTTCTATAATTTGTAAAACTTTTTTATTTAATTAATTTATTTTAATATTTATTTTTTATGTGGCATTTTAAAATGGACGTGAAATTTAATGCTGCATTTAAAAATGACGTAGAAGCAGATATGGAAGCAATTGTGTTACTAAACCAAAATAAGGTTTAAAATATTGAGTTTTATTGAGTTGAGGGGTTCAGATGACAAAATTTTAAGTAGAGGTGTACACTTTACAAACTCGGACAAGTACAACGGTCCACGAGACCATTTTGCCAAATATAAAACACACCAAGTTTGCATTGTTTCACTAGAATGTTGCCCCACAACCGGCAATAAATCTTACTCCCTCCGTTTAAAAAGGAATGACCTACTTTCTTTTTTAGTCCGTTTAAAAAAGAATGACTCTTTCCTTTTTTGGCAATACTTTAATTTCAACTTTTCACATGACATGTTTAGGATCACAAGATTAAAGGACATTTTGGTACATTTGACACGATTTTAATTTAAGCCCACAAGATTCAAAAGTCTTCTTTATTTTTTAAATTTTGTGTCAAGTCAAAGTAAATCATTCTTTTTTAAACGGAGGGAGTAGCTTTTATGCTTCCCGTTTCAGTATTCGAGAAGACGCCTCGGCTAACATATAATGTTCACATTGAAACACAAGACCTACATGGAGAAAAACACATTCATCAAGCACAAAGATACAGCAGAGGGGATTCGAAAAGAATTTAAAAGTTTTTTGAAGTGAAAGAAAAGAGATTTGAGTTTAGTCACGATCTCGATTTGATTGTTTCTTTTTTCGTTTGAGTTCTAGTCATTGTATGTCGTTCATAGTCTAATTTTACTATCAAAGTTTATTTTGTTACAACCAATTTCATTCCCAGGTTTTCTTCCCCACTACTCATATCCATTGTATTCACTGGCTGTGAATTGAAGCCTGATTACGTTGTCTTCATGGTGAATTTTTAATATTTCGTGCACAGTATAAGCCTGATTAGTTCTTCGAAAATACATTATGTATTATCTTTTATTTTAATTTTTGGTTAAATGCAGTGTTATGTATCATTGGGTCTTTTCCATAAATCACTTGATTATGTGGTAAAAATTTTATATGTATTTTTTGTAAGTTAACTTGGTTATCTAATTAGCAGGAAGTTAATCTTTTCTCTGGCACCAAGTTTTCATAGCATGAAAGTAGTCCGGTAAAATTAAAATTAGTAAGAACATACTCAATGAAAATGGCTAAAGAAAAATATAAGACAAGTTTTAATTAGTAATTTACTTGGCTTTTTTGTTGCCTTCAAGATTTATTATGTGTATGAAATTTATCTAAGTTTGTGAAATTTCAAAAGGTAAACTTTGAGGTTGTCAAGTTTCCTTGATCTTCGAGAAAAGAAGTAAGAGTTACATAGTTACACATTAAAGCAAGTTAGAGAGTATCGAAAATATTCTTTTAAGTTTCTTCATGTGATCAGATCTTCATAGTACAGTGCGATGGTGGTTATATTGACAATCATACCGAAAAAGAATACCTTTATGAGCTAATATTTGAAAACTTACATTTTAATTGATGCATAAATAACACATTAAAGTCTAGAGAGAAAAAACATTAAGCTTTCAGAAATATGATTAAAAGAATTCCGATGCTTCGTGCTGCTGAACATATGGGTAATTGATGTGTACAGATAGTTACCTAAAAATCCTATACAATATAATTTAATATTTTTTAGATCTTTGTTGACATTTACTTTTTCTAATGAATCCAAATCCACATATTTATAAGCATTTTTATTTTCATAAGAAAAGAGAGTTGGATAATTTAAATATCTTTTTATGACCGTGCGAAGCGCGAATATATCGACTAGTTTTTAAAATTAAAAAGATTTTATCTGTTTTAGTCTTTTGAATATTTTTTACTATTTTCTTGATTTTTTCCTAAATAAAATAAGTGACGACTTTATTTTGAATTGAATTTGATTTTTTTTAATTTTCAAATCCAAACAAGTTAAAGTTATTTTCTCCGCAAATCACCAATCGCGTGCATTTCAATCCTTAAGGTCAATAAGGCTTTTAACTAGAGGTGTCAAATAGGTGAGTTGAGTTAAATTTGGACATTTAAAATGGTCAGACTTAATTAAGGAAAAATTACATATTATAGACAAAATACTATATTAATTACATGATATGGTTAATGTTTTAAAAAATTACAATTCATAGTCATTTGGAGTTAAAAATCATTTTTTTGTGGGCCCTATATACAAATATATTAAGATTTGTATATATCAATTTTCTCTCTCATATATTTATTTTTGGTATTTTCTTTCTATTCTCTCTCTATCCTATTGACTCAAAAAAAGATAACAATGGAATATCAAAACACAAGATTTTTTATGATATCTTCTTCAACTATTTTTCTCTCAAAATCACTCTAATATCCTTGATTTTAAATTAAAGAAACAACAACATTGGCAAAATCATAATACATGATTATTCAAGAGATCTTCTTCAACTTTTTTCTCCTTATTTTTCTCTCAAAGTCACTCTAATATCACAAAATATAATCCTTGATTTTTCTGTGATAAATCATTTTTGCGGATTTTTTCACCACAGAAAATCAGTTTAGGATATTTATTGACATTAGATTTAATTTTTAATTTTTTTTATATATTATGTCAGTTAGTCGTTAAATTTCTTCGTTGTTCATATATTTTACAAAAAAAAATAGAAAAGGGGGAGCACTCCCCTATTTTTATATTTTTTCGTTTTTGCAGATTTTTATTTTATAATATAAATTTTTATATATTATGTAAGTCACTCCCCCACTTTTTTTATGGATGATTTATCAAAAATAAAAAGGAAAGAATTTTGTATCTTCTAGCAAGGAGGAAAAGAAAAAATATTTTAAGGTATCTAAATCTAAAAGGGGGAGCAATGAAGTTGACAATGATTACGAGGTTTTTTTGTATATATTCTCATGAAACATAATTGTTGGTCAATATACATTTTTGTTTCAATACATGTAGATACATATATTTTTTTTTGTAAAATAATACATGCATATATATACAGAGTTAGAGTGTATGTATGTATATATAGTTTGTATTTTTGATATATGTATATACAATTTACATATATGTATATACAATTAACTTTCACATATACATTTTGAAGAATAATGCATATGCATCTATATACAGTTTTAGAGTGCATATATGTATATACATTCAAATTTGTTATTATGTAAAACATTCAAATTTATATATACAGATATACAAACAACAGATGTACAAATAATAAATATATATGTATATGTTTATTTCGTTTGCATATATGTATATACAGATATACAAACAACAGATATACAAATATGTATATTTCGGTTGCATGTACATTTCGTTTACAAACAACATTCAAATTTGTATACACAGATATATAAACAATATACATATAAATAATAAACAACAATTTTGCTTTAAATATATGTATATTTCGTTTGCAATATCGTTTACAAACAACATTCAAATATGTATATACAGATATACAAACAACAAATATACAAATAATAAACAACAATTTTGATTTGAATATATGTATACTTCATTTGCATATAGGTATATATAGATATACAAACAACAGATATACAAATATCAAATTTATGTAAACTAATATACAAATATACAAACAATAGATATACAAATAATAAAAACAATCTTTGTAACCTTTAAAACAGATATACAAATACAATTATACACTTATGTTAACAGATATACAGAAATTCAAATATACTATTAATAGATATACATAAAAAAATATTAAAAGACAGTCAATACGTATGTTATGAAATATGCAGTAGAGTAATGAATGAATATATCACACAAATTGCAATTACAAATGGGATTTAGAAAAGAAAAAAAAACTAACACAAACAAAGATTATAGCCTTTTAACAACTTCTGTGATTTTTTTTTTCAAAATTACGAAAATAAAAATTGAATACGAAAATTGAAACAAAAAATTACAATTGAAGTTATTGTATACAAAAATAATAGTAATTACAAAATTGACAATTTGAAAGTGTTTGAAGTTTATATTGTGCATTTAATTTCGAAAATCTAATTCAAACCAATAATAAAATCGATTTTTATTATGTTGAAATTGAATCAATTTTTATTGTGTATTAGATTCAAAAAAGAATTTTAGTAAATAAATTCAAGTAAAAAAGTAATTTGCGTAAATCGTATATACCAGAATTTTGTATGCACGAATTACCAACTTTCTCATGTAGATCACAATTTTTTTTAAAAAAAAATTATCAACTTTTGAAGGAGTAATTAACGCATAAATTCATATTTATTGATCTGTTATATCAGAGAAATAAATAAAAAGTTGGAGAAGATTAAGGACATTTATTACATTAAAATTTCTTTTTTTTTCTCTTTTTGTTGTTATGGACTTTTCCTTCTTTTTTGTATATATATATATACATAAAACTGTCATTTATTTTGTCTATGAAATGTAAATATGAAATTTAGACTAGAAAGTTAGTTATAAATACTCTAATGAGACTATTTGTGAATTTTTGCCATTAATAAATTAGAAGGACATTCGATATCTCCAAAAGTTATTTGAGATGAAATGAGTTGGATCGAAATGGGCTACATGTGGGTCATAACTCAATCTGTCCATTTTTACTAAGTTTTAGTTGCTTCATTTTTTCTTTTATGTAAATTTTATGTACCTAGTAGAACTACTTTTTTTGTATTATGACTACTTGTGTTGGACACGTGCATTATACGTGTGTACCATACAAGTACATATAATCATATTAAAATTGCATTTTAATAAGTATTGAACTTTTAAGAAAAAAATACAAGTCGAAAATGATGGACAATCAATCTATTTAAATAACTCCTTTGTTTTGATGACTAATGATTAAATATTCTTTAAATATAATAAATTTAATATTTTGCAAAATACATTGGGTGATGACTATAGCTAATAACAAGAGTAAAATAGATACAATGTTGTAAAATATCCCTTGATTTTCCAAAGGGAAAAAAAGTCACATAACCTTTCTTAGATGGTTAAATGCAACTTATAAAAAAACTTTTAAGTTTGTAAGTTATAGCACAATTCAATTTTAAAAATTGAAAAACACCATTTTTTCCTTTGAATTAAAAAAAATACAAATTTATATAAGGAAAAAAAGAATTTCATACCCATAAAAGGGATTATAGTTATTATCAAGATATCAATCATCTCCTTTTTTGTCTCTCAAACGGTTTTACTCCTCTTTCAATAATATCTATACGGTTTTTTCTTCAATATCCCATTATCAAACAAAGTTTTCTTCTTCATCATATCAATTTTGTTTAAAATTTTCTCCTACTTCTTATAAAAAAAATATTGCTAGAATGATAATCTTTTCCTTATTCGCTTCAATGGATGGGAATAGTGCTATAATTATAATCTTTTCTCAAATTTTCATTATCAAACATTGAATTTTTCTTCTTCTTCTTTACGATTTTCTCTTAAATTATTTCATCATAGTTTTGTTTTTCTTATTCTAAGAAAAATACTGATATAAGTATTTTATTTTATTCAGACTAAAAATGAATGGTGATAGTTTGATTTCTCTACTTATGATGAATGGAGGGAGATATTTCTATATTCTTTTCATATAATATTTCAAAAAATAGTTAACTAACTAATCGAGATACCAATTTGTGTATTCTTTTCATATCACGTTCTTAGGTGCTAATGAAGTAACTATACAGGACATCAATTTTTATACCTTTTCGATGTTTGTGAAGGTAATTAAATCACCATTCGGCGTATCCGTTTTTATATCCTTTTGATATTATATTCGTAGGAGGTAAGAAAATAACTATTTGGGACGCCAGTTTCTATATCCTTTTTATATCATGTTTCTAGGTGCTAATTCAATAACAATACGAGACAACAACTTTTATACCTTTTCACATGATGATTCTAGAAGGTAACTAAATAACCACCTAAGACACTAATTTCTCTACTCTTTTCATACTATGTTTTTATACCCTTTTCACACCATATTTTAAAAATATATGTCATACCAATTTATATATCATTTTCATAAAATATTTTTAACAAGGTGTATAATAATTAATGACTGAAATTTGTATGGACATTAATGCTCACCAAAATTTATATGTTATTAATTGTTTTAGTGCATGAATAGGTATATAAACGGGTATGTATGAATTGTAATATTCAATTTATGTGATCTGTTTGTATACCTTTTTCATACACCACATTATCTAAATCAAACAGGTGTATATCTAACTGAACAACAACATATACTGAATATATATTTGATTCTCCACTGAATAGTAAAAGCATACAGTAAAGCATGTTATGAAAAATGATGCTATTTTACTGTTATACTAAGCAAACAGTGAAAAAATCACATACCACACCAATTTTATATACATTCCAAGATACACAAAACACATAATGGATCGTATATGTTTTCTTAATGATAATTAATCTTTATTGCACTAAACATAATGGTCATAACTCTTTTATAGACTTTCTAATGAGTGACTGACAGATTAAATTCATTACTTAACATTAAATCAAATCGAAAAACTACTTGTGTTCGCATTTTTCGTAGTTCAACACAATAGAATATATGAACATCTACTATTGTGAAGCATGACAACGTTCAATTTCTGAAATGTTCCTTTTCAATTTTCAAAACTAGTTAAAGTTCAAAAATTATAGGAGTAAACCATCAAATTGCTATCTCTTCAACGAAATATAAGTTTGCATTACGACAATGAATCAATTCATCTACTTGTGAGACAACTCTTTAAACAGTGAAATAAAAGTAGAAAGTTAGTCATAATAAACAAAATTTCAAGAATCTTTATGAGAACATACAGATGAACAAAAAATATTAGAGTATGAAAACGAATAAGAAATGTGTTTCAATGGAAAAAACATATTCTTTCAATAAAGTAAATATAGAAAAGGGTGAAACTTTTTGGAAGAGTAAATGTGATAATAAATGTAGATATAAAATTTTGATCATGTTTATCTCTTACAGTAATTATCAACATAGTCTTTTATTAGATATTAAATACTACCCTATAAAAAAGGAACGAATTTTATTTGTGAAATGTATTTCCGAATTTATTAAATAAAGTAAAATAATTTTTCAAAAAATTACGAAAACTTGCTTTTAAATCCTTACTAAAATAATTATCTAAAAGTGTTGCTATAATTTGCAATTTTCAATCTAATAAATGCATTGGGGATAAATTTTCACTTTTCCAAACTAAACAAGTAAAGTTGGACAATTAATTTTAGTATACCGGACAAGTAAGATGAACTTATGTAGTATTATATTCCCTCAATTAATTTCACTTGTAGTATTATGTTAAAAAAAATGACAATAATTTAGGAATGGAGGGAGTAATTATTTTTCTACATTTTACGCTTAGCTTTAATTACTTATTTTTTAGATCTTTTTTCAAGACCTTATATTAAGCATCAATTAACAAAGATAGTGTGGTATAACAGTCATATTAATCATCGCTTTCTTAATGGGCGTGCCACGAAAAAATGAATAGAGGGAGTTTATAACTTATTCTTGTCTCATTAAAGTCACTACTTTTATCCATTGTATTAACTTGGTTCGAATTATGTCATACCAATAGAAAGAATTGGTTTGGTTTTGTGGGGCTAATCCATGTGGAAGAAAATTTCATGTGTCAATTTACTTGGCTAAAAAGTAAACTTGGAGGAAAATAAAATTTTGTGGAGGACCAATTTTTTATTTATTTTTTCTTTTATTATTTTGTACTTGGAGGCCAAGTTTTTTTACTTGGAGCCTAAGTTTTATTCTGTAAAAGGATGGTCATTAATCATTGTAAAACCATCCCAACAAAATCATAGTTAAATAATTGGAAGAATAGAGTTGAGATAACAATTCTCTTAGGTGTAATTGAGACCTTATTCCTTTCTTTGTTGTTAATATAAAAACAATTATTCTCTGGTGAATGTAGGATTATTTGGATCTGAACTATGTAAATGTAACACTCCGTATTTTTGTGCTAAATTTCTAGCCGTTGTTCTTACGCATATAAGCCCTAATACAAATGATTTTCATGTGAATATAAGTTTCATAATAATTATCCTAGTGTGTGAAGTATTTAGTAGGTGAATAATGTTCATAGAAATCACTGAGAGCCAAGTTGAGCTAAGAACCTTAGATTCGTCCAAAGTTTGGTGTTTGATTCTACAAGGATCAACTTTGAAAGTGTATAATTTTTTATGAATGTAGAATTTTTTATCTCAAGACCCACAAAATTATAGATAATTGAATTAACTTTCTAACGATACCAATTTTGCCTTAATTCGATACCCGGGCAAAAAGTTATGCCCATTTTCGTGAAAGGCAGTAAGGGTGTGCGATAGGCAATGCGCCGCCTAACCAAACTTGGGTGATGGGAAATGCGATGCAAATCCTAGCTTGGGCGATTGACTGGGCATAGCCTAAGTCAATGCCAAGTGCCAAAAACACTCCGTTTTGACTTATATCAAGGGCGTTGAAGTCATTTCACACCCCTAAACCATTCCTAATCACTCAAAATCATTATAAGGGATTTTTAAATGCATTATTTACAATCCTTAATCCCCAAATCATTCAAGTTATGATACAAAACCCTTCTTATCTTCCCAAGAACAAAATCCAAGTGTCATCTCTCAAGAATCAAGAAGTTAAGCTCCAAATTCAAAGTTTTCTACAAGGATTCTTTCAATCAAGCTTAAAGGACCAATCTTTTCACAATTTCGTCATCACTAAGGTATGTGGGGTTTATGAACAAGTATACCCTTTAATTCTTGTGCCCAAATTTGATCTTTATTTAAGATTTCATAATTTGCAAATTAGGGTTCATACCCAATTATCATTGTTTGAAGATTATGATGTTACAAGTTACTTAAATATTGAATTGCACGTCTATTTTCATATCTTTATGCGTGTGATATGATTTTACAAATTTCCAATTAGGTTTTTAAGCATGATATTGTGAGTTTGATTTCATTACCTTAGATATTGTTGAAGTATTTTAAGAAGTATATTGAGCATGACGTTTTACTATGAACTTGCATGAGTTTAAGGCATGAATTTTTATGCCCTAAGTCTAAGTATTGATATTTCAAGAAGATTGTGATTTTAAGCCTCTTTTATGAGTTGTTTACAAAGATTTAAGAAAGAAATTGATTTTGATCCTAAGCTAAGATAAGGAATCTACAATGTCCATCTTGATCATAATTTAAAGAAAGAGAAGAATAATTGGTTTCATTATAAACCTTTGTGCTATTTTAAGGTGGATTTCCTAAAGTTCTGAGCGATAAGTATGGGAGTAGTATTTAGCACCGAGTTGGGTATGATTCCAAAGGTCTCATGCCCCAGAACTACGCGCCACCGTTGGTTTAAGATTTTCCCATATTGGGCTAAGATAGTGATCACTTAAGATAAGATTCTATTCCAATGGCAAGGGTAGAATAACTCTCCCCAACGTAGGTAAGATGTTGGACTCCATGATAGCTCGCATGGTTTATGTTGGTTAGAATAACCTCCCAAAGTCCCTAAACTCTAAGTCCTAACATAAAAATAATAATAGAATAATTTTTAAAAACTAAGTGTAAAGGCTCACAAATTTACTCAGATATTGTCTTACTTAAGACTTCAGTTATTAGATTTCAGCTTTTAGTTTTCATATGATAAAGGTGGCCAGCATGATTTAAAAACGGAATAAAACTACAACTTTTAAGACCTAAGTATGGTGGCTCACAGAATTACCTTTACGCTTTACTTCTCATGATTTATGATTTTACAGTTTTGATTACTCAAGCCGAGGCGAGTCACTTACACTTAGCATGTAATTTTTGACAATTTGCATGAATAGTGCATTATTGTTTTACTTATGCATTCACCCCCACATGCTCAGTACATTCCAAAAGTACTGATCCACATATACGTCTATGTTCTACATTGTTTAATAATGTAGGTACTAGTTGTAGCATGCACATCATAATCAGACAGTTGTAGATTCCAGCCAGCAAGGAATGAGTCCTCCAATTTCGGGGACTTCAATTAGATGTTGTTTATGTACTTTACTTTCTTACTCATATGTATTGATTTGTGGTAGTTGGAGTTGCGTCCCAGTATCTATAGTCAATATTAGTAGAGGCTTCATAGACAGTCAGTAGAGTTGATGTATTTGATTTCAGTCTTTTTATATATTACCAGAGTTGTAATCATTTTACTATAGTTTTGTATTAATCATATTCAGAAAAGATATATTTTCCACATTATTTTTTTAGACTTATGTATTTATTTCAGTTGCTCATGAGTTATGACAGTACAAGGGTTAGCTTAGGATCTCTTATGGTCTTAAGAACTGTGTGACAACTAGGGGTAGTCTCGGGTCGTTACAAACTTGGCATCAGAACACAGAGTTCAAGTGTACTAGGGTGTCTTGGAAGCCGTGTCTTGTAGAGTCTTACAGAGCGGTACAGAGACATCTGTACTTTTCTTCGAGAGGCTACAGGGCATTTAAGAAAAGTTTTCTTTCTTTTATACTCTAGGTCATGCTATAAAGTTGTCCTCTAAAAATATTTTGTCGATTCGTGTGTTACTCCATAATTGTTCATCTATGTCATATTCTTGAGATAACATGATTAGCAAGTTCCAATTCCTCCCAAGATGATGCTCTCAAATTTTATATCTGTAACTTCAGAAGTCATACAAGGAGCTTGAGAGGAGCCTGCTAGTGTGTTATAAGTTCCTCAAGTTGAAAGTTATTTCCTCATACCCATTAGTCCTTCAGTTAAGATAGAGTATGATATGTATTCAGATTCCTTATTAACCCTTCAATACATATAATGTTCATAAAAGGAGATAGCATGAACCTAGATTGTTAAATAGAGTTTGCGTTCAAGGGGTATTGAAAACCTAGAGTGTTATGATTTATAAGTAGTAGAACCTTCTTATAGTTGGAAGTATGGGTTTAGAAGGGTAGTGACAAGAAATGTGGGGAGGGAAATTGATTAAATGTATATAGCTGAACTTTTGCATATGATTGAGTTAGTACTGAAGTGATATGTCCTTATGTGTTTGTTTAGTGGAAAGTAGAGAAAGAGTAATTAGTTAAGGTGAATTTTTGTTTTCTTAAATTATCAATGGAGTTACGGATGGTATTTATTTTGTTAGAAAAGTATAGGTTATTAATGAAAATATTTGGTGGTTGAGTATTGTTAATTTAGGCTTCCCCTGAGGTTGCAAAAAGTAGTTTAGTTGAAACTTATAGAGCTATGAAAGTAATTTAAGTGTATCGATGGGTAAATAGTCATAATGCGTAGAAGGAGGATGTGCTAACATATTTTAATAAGGTATATTACATGATTATGACCGATTATTGATAAAGTATTTTGGTGCTATTATTGCAAACATAAAGTTTATTGTGTTTTTACATGATTTCCAAGTATGGGTTATAAGCCATGAAGTTTTAGTCTTGGTATTCAAGAAAGATGCTTTTGAACAAGTGTGGATGTTAAGTCCTAAGATGAGAAAGGAGTCCATATAATTTTGAGTTAAAGCAAAGAGAAGCATGGTTGGCTTCCATTATACTATATTGTACTATTTAAGGTGGATTTTCCTAAAAACTCTAAGCCTGAGTATGGGAGTAGTATTTAGCACCGAGTTAGGTATGATTCCAAGGTCTCATTAGCATACATTTCATGCTTACATTATTCCATACTTTTAATGCTTCAATAAGTTCCTACCCATCATTTGAGGACGAATGATTCCAAGAGGGAGATAACGTAACACCTCATATTTTTGTGCTAGATTTCTAACCATTTTTCTTACGCATATAAGCCTTAATACAAATGATTCCCATTTGAATATAAGTTCCTGATAATTATCCTAGTGTGTGAAGTGTCTAGTAGGTGAATAATGTTCATAGAATTCACTTAGAGACAAGTTGAGCTAAGAACCTTAGATTCGTCCAAAGTTTAGTGTTCGATTTGACAAGGCTCAACTTTGAAAGTGTATAACTTTTTATGTATGTAGAATTTTTCAGCTAAAGACCCACAAAATTGTAGATAATTGAATTATCTTTCTAATGATACCAATTTTGCCTTAATCCAATACCCGAGCGAAAGGTTATGCCCATTTTCCTGAGAGGCAGTAAGGGTGTAGGATGGGCAATGCACCGCCCAACCAAACTTGGGCGATCGGCAATGCGACGCAAACCTAGCTTGGGCGATTGACTGGGCGTCGCCTAAGTCATTACCAAGTGCCAAAAACACTCTGTTTTTGACTTATATCAAGGGTGTTGAAGGCATTTCACACCCTTAAACCATCCCTAATCACTCCAAGTCATTATATGGGGGTTTTAAACTCATTATTTACAATCCCTAAGCCCCAAATCAGTCAAGTTACGATACAAAACCCTTTCCCTCTTCCCAAGAACAAATCTAAGTGTCATCTCTCAAGAATCAAGTAGTTAATCTCCAAATTCAAAGTTCTCTACAAGGATTCTTTCAATCAAGCTTAAAGGTCCAATCTTTTCACAATTCCATCGTCACAAAGAAATGTGGGGTTTATGAACAAGGATACCCTTTCATCCTTATTCCCAAAACTTGAACTTTATTTAATATTTCATATTTTGCAAATTAGGGTTCATACCCAGTTATCATTGTTTGAAGATTATGATGTTACAAGTGACTTAAATGTTGAATTGCATATCTATTTTCACATCTTTATGCGTGTGATATGATTTTACAGATTTCAAATTAAGTTTTTAAGCATGATATCGTGAGTTTGATTTCATTACCTTGGATATTTTTGAAGTATTTCAAGAAGTATATTGAGCATGAAATTTTACTATGAACTTGCGTGAGTTTAAGGCATGGGTTTTTACGCCCCAAGTCTAAGTATTTCAAGAAAATTATGATTTTTAGCCTCTTTTATGAGTTGTTTACAAAGATTTAAGAAAGAAATTGATATTTTGATCCTAATCTAAGATAAGGAATCCACATTGTTTATCTTGATCATGATTTGAAGAAAGATAAGCATAATTGGTTTTATTATAAACCCTTGTGCTATTTTAAGGTGGATTTCCTAAAGTTCTGAGAGATAAGTATGAGAGTAGTATGTAGCACCGAGTTAGGTATGATTTTAGAGGTCTCATTCCCCAGAATTATGCGCCACTGTAGGTTTAAGATTTACCCATAGTGGGTTAAGATAGTGATCACTTAAGATAAGATTCTATTTCGATGGAAAGGGTAGAACAACTCTCCCCCAACGTGGGTAAGACGTTGGAATCCATGATAGATCACATGGTTTATGTCAGTTAGAAGAACCTCCCAAAGTCCCTAAACTCAAGTCCTACCAGAAAAAGAATAACAGAACAGTTTTTTGAAACTAAGTGTAAAGGCTCACAAATTTGCTCAGATATTGTCATACATAAGACTTCAGTTATCATATTTCAGCTTTTAGTTTTCATATGATAAAGGTGGGTCCTTTTTTTATACTTAGCCAACATAATATGAAAACAAAATAAGAATATAGGTTTTTAGAACTAAGTGTGGTGGCCCATAGAATTACCTTTACGCTTTACTTCTTATGATTTATGATTTTACAGTTTTGATTACTCAAGCTAAGGCGAGTCACTTACACTTAGCATGCAGTTTTTGACAGTTTGTATGAATAGTGTATTATTGTTTTACTTATGCATTCACCCCTACATGCTCAGTACATTTCAAAAGTACTGATCCACATATACGTCTATGTTCTACATTATTTAATAATGTAGGTACCATTTGTAGCATTCACATCATAATCAGACAATTGCAGATTCCAACCAGTATGGGATGAGTCCACCAACTTCGGGGACTTCAGTTAGATGTTGTTTATGTAGTTTACTTTCTTACTCATATGTATTAATTAGTAGTAGTTGGAGTCGCGTCCCAGCTATCTATAGTCAATATTAGTAGAGGATTCATAGACAGTCAGTAGAGTTGATGTATTTGATTCCAGTTTTTTTTTATATATTATCAGAGTTGTAATCGTTTCAATATAGTTTTGTATTAATCATATTCTGAAAAGATTTATTTTCCCCATTATTCTTTTAGACTTATGTATTTATTTCAGTTGCTCATGATTTACGCCAGTACAAGGGTTAGCTTGGGATCACTTGTGGTCCTAAGCACCTTGTCACAACTAGGGGGTAGTCTCATGTCTTTACAATAAAATCTTGTGTCTTTATCTTGTTCTTTATTTCACGTTTTTGGTAATAATTAGTATCAAAGCCGAGGTTCTGTCTGAATGTGCTTTGTCGTTGCAACATAGTTTGAATTTCCACTTCAAAAAATAATTATTTTAGTTTTATGTATTTCCAAATACTGTATATCTATTGTAGAAGAGGAAGAAAAAGTATGGATAAGTTCCATAAAAGTTTAAATTTAATAATTTAGTGGGAGCAAGAACTTTAATATCTAGAAGATTAAGATGATGGCGCTACTGTATAAAAGAGGTTCAACTCTGGATATTGACGAAAAATACCCTGATAGTACATTAGATTATGACAAGGGGAAGATTGAAGGTGATGCATTGAGTGTCATCAACTGTTCCTTGCACCTAAGATGCTATGTGAAGTGAATTCAGATATCGATGAGACGGCCAAATAGTTATGGGAAAAACTGAAAGTGCTTTACCTATTTAAGATCGATCAGTGACAAAAAGGAGGTTGTTATAATGACGTCTTAACACATTTAAGATGGAGTCAGGTACTATGTTGCAAAACCATTTAGATGCGTTCAATAAACTTATCATGGACTTACAAACTGCCAAAATTTAATAAAATGAGGAGGCACTAGCATGTGTTTGTCTATTTTCATTGGCTTCAAAATATCGTGATTTTCTTGTCACTCTTGATTAAGTGCATTAAACCCTTAACTCCTGTAATGTGAGGAAGTATTTTGAAGGAGACAAAGATGATGAAACTAGTGGGCTCTTTGTGAGAGGCCATAAAAGCAAACAAGTAAGGAGCAAATTAAAGCATAGATCGAAGTCAAGTGTGAACAAGAAAAATGTCAAATGTTGGGGTTGGCATAATAAGGGAAACTTTGAATGAAATTTCCTAATGTCAAAGACCAAAGAAAAGGCAAGTACATCCATTTTTAAATTGATACATGAATCTTCTAATGAAGATATACTCATAACATCATTCAATAATGAAATCTATGACAACAAATGGGTGCTAGACTCTAGTCACTCTGCATATGACATTCCAAAAAGACTGGATAAAAAAAGTGGAGGAACCATTAGAAAGGATAATAATACAACTTGTAAAATAGTTGGGATTGGTTTATTTTGAGTTTGCTGTTAAGTACGCCATGTTCTTGATTTGAATTAGAATTTGATCTTATTGGGTACTCTGGATAAACAAGGCTACAAGTACATGAGCGAATGAGGAACTATGAAGGTGACTAAAGTTCCTTTAGTCATGCTAAAGGCCAAGCTAGAGAATGGCCTTTATACACTGGTAGGAATCACCATTGTTAGATCTATCAATGTATCTACTGTTCCATTATCCAATGATGACAAGGAAAAATTATGGCACATGTGACATGGTCATATGAACGCACGAGGACCGGAGATGCTGAGAAACCATAACCTTTTGAATAGTGAGATAATCAGCACACTTGAATTGTGTGAGCATTATAGACTAACAAAGTAGAAAAAGGTTAGCTTCAGCACTTGCAAACACAAGGCAGGAGTGATTCTAGACTATATCCATTTAGATTTATGAATTCCCTTTAAGTTTCCACCGTGGAGAGAAAAGAGGTATCTTCTCACATTAATTGATAATTTTTCACAAAAGATTTAGGTGCATTTCTTGAAGGCAAAAAGTGATGCATTTGAAGCATTTAAAGAGTGGAATATATTGGTTGAGAATTAATTGGAGCAAAAACTCAAGTATATTAGCATATACAGTAGCTTGGAGTTTTACAGTGAAGAGTTTAATGATTTATACAAAGTTCATGGAATCTTAAGACATAAGATGGTCAGGCACACACCATAACAGAATGGAGTTGGTGAGAGAATGAATAGAACTCTTCTTCAAAAAGCTTGTTGTATGATCCTACAAGCTAAAATATCCAAAGTGTTTTGGGCTGAAGTAGTTCATACTACTTCTTATATTGTCAATCAATCTCTAGAATCAATGATTGACTTTAAAAATATGAATGAGGTATAATCAGGTGAACCCATTAACTATTCATACTTAAGAGTATTCAGGTTGCCTGCTTATTAACATATTAATAAAGAAAACCTTGGGACAAAGTCTAAGATGACCATATTTGTAGGGTATGTGGATGGAGTAAAATGGGACATGCTTTGGTGTTTGTCTTTACTTAAGTTTGTAGTTGGTAGAGATGTTACCTTCGATGAATCCTCTATACTTGGTACTCATAATTTTTTTTAAAGCTATCAGGAAACAAGAACAACGAGCAGGTAGAGCTTACCAAGAAGAAGGATCAAGAGACTCTAGTGGTGAGTCAAATAAAGTATACATTGAAGAACTTTTTGTAAATGAATCAAACACAATTGAGAAGGGAAGGGACAGAAGGCATATACGAATATAAGAATGCCTTATTGAGAAAGCAAATCCAATTACATATGCGTTCATAATTGCAGAAGAGGAGATTAAGGATCTTAATCCCTACTCGTATGTTGAAGAAACTTCTTGCAAAGATACTGCACAATTATGGTTAGCCATGATGAAAGAGATGTAGTCTCTTCACAAGAATCAAATATGATTGTTAGTTAAAAGGATAGAGGAGAAGAGGATGGTTGGATGCAAATGAATCTACATAAAGAAAGAGGGAATTCTAGAAGTGGAAAATGGTAGGTTCAAGGCGATATTGATTGCAAAAGGTTTCAGTTAGAAGGAAGGAATTAACTATAATGATATTTTCTTTTTTTCATAAAACACAACTCAATTCACGTGCTACTAGCATTGGTTGAACAATTATACTTGGAGCTTCAGTACCTTGATTTCAAAACTACTTTATTACATGGTGATCTAGAAAATACAGTTTATATGGACCATCCTGAAGATTTCCTAGCTGAGGAAAAATCAAATCATGTATGCTATTGGAAGAAATCATTGAATGACAATGGTACAAGAGGTTTGATGCATTCATGAATGAACGTGAATTCCCAAGAAGTGTATTTGATAATGTGTATATTGCAAGAAGATGTCTGGTAACAAAATGATTTATTTACTGTTAATATTAATGATATGCTTATTGCTTCTAACAACATCATAGAGATAAATGATTTGAAGAAATTGTTGAGAAAGGAATTTGACATGAAGAATTGGGGACCTATAAATAAAATTCTTGGTATGGAGATTTCAAGATGAGACAGTGTTGTACACTTTTTCAAAAGAGGTACATTGAAAAGGTTCTTGAGAGATTCAATATGCATTTGTCCAAACCTATAAGTACAGTGTTAGCTTCTTATTTTAAGCTTTCATGGTTACAAATGCCTTGGTATATGTCAAAGGTTCCTTATGCTAACAGAGTTGGTAGCATTATGTATATTGTAGTATGCTCATGTCTAGATATTGTTCAGTCTATAAGTGTGGTAAGTAGGTACATGTCCAACCCAGGAAAAATGCATTGAGAAGCAGTAAATATGGTATTTAAGATATTTAAACAAAGCTTCTTATGTTGTCTTGACTTCTTTTAAAAGTGAAGGTATTTCATTTCTCAATTACGTGTATTCTGAATATGAGAGGTCCTCAACTAGATATATCTTTACTCTCATTGGCAGTGCTGTTAGTTGGAAATTGATTTTACAGTCAATTTTAACTTGGTCTACAACAGACAGTAGAATATATTGCGATAGTGGAGGTAGAGAAAGAAGTTACAAGTCTAAAAGGGTTAGTGGCAGAATTGTGTTTGGTTTACCTAGAAGCAACTCTAAGATGTGATATTTAAATTGTTATTCATTTGATTAAAAATCATAGATTTTGAGCGCACCAAACACATTGATGTTAGATTCCATTTCATTAGAGATGCCATTGAAGAAGGAACTATCAAGGTCCTGAATTTTATCACAGATGATTACACCACAGACATGTTGACCAAGATAGTCTCGCTAGCCAAGTTTGCACATTGTATGGACTTGCGGGAGTATGCATCAACTAAGGAAACTCTGAGAGAATAACTGTTATGTGGAGCTAGTATGTTAACAAAAGTTTGATTCTTCTTGTTTCTTATAATGAAATTCCCAATAATCTTGAATGTTTTATCTAGAGTAGTTCATACGCATGCTTGGAATGCAAACCAATTAGTGGAGATTGACAAAATTGGTTTGATTTTTGTCACGACCCAATTTATTAAGTTGTGATGGATTCTACCTTATCCCCCAGTAGGCAAGCCAAGCCATAGCCCGAAATAATAAGTAATGGGCTAATAGGTAGAAATAAAAAAAGATTGCGTATAGTGATAGCAATAGTAATAACAAGTAACAAACAGAAAGAAAACATATCTCATATACTAAAACGAGGGAAGAAAAATGATCAAATACACAAAAGAATCCCTCTCATGGTAAGGTCGGTACTAGAGCCACTACTAAAATATACCGAGAGTACTGGACAAAATCCAAAACATACCCAATATGTACAAACAGTCTTGAGTACAAAAGACTAAACTAGATTAGATAGAGGAGGATCAGCCTCGGTCGACAGTAAGCTCACCCTTCTTCGAATCAGTACTAGAAGATAGGAATCACATCAATGTCGGCTGCTACTACTCGAATCTGCATCAGGGAAAAGATGCAGAAGTATGGTATGAGTACCAAAGCAACGGGTATTTAGTAGGCATCATCGGCCGACTTAGCTCAATGTAGCAAAATTATAACTACAATGCAAGGATGTAATCTAAGTCAATAGTAAAAAGGGATAGAAAGGTAAACAATTGCCAAGCTAAGCCAATGAGATAAAGAAATAAATGTAAGTGATACAAAAAATAAATAACACTGTAATTATAGACAAATCAAACATAACCTAACTGGGCCCCCATAAGCCCGCTAGGTATACAAATATACCCTAACTGGGCCTCTATAAGTCCGCTAGGCACACTGAAGATGATAATTAATCCAACCGTACCCCCATAAGCCGATGGGACACACAAGTAGAAATTAAAGAAAATAACAGTAAATAATTTGTAACTGAGCCAATCCCAAGAAATTGTAGTAGTCATCCAAATGTGCACCGGACTTGAACCGACACCAATGGGTAGTAACAAGAGGCCAGATACCGGACATAAACTGGAAGTGATGGATAATAAGAAGATGAAACGTGCCAGGTTCGAACTCTACATAGTGGGTAATAACGAGAGGCCATATATATAATATACAATAATACTCATATTCAGATGCCGAACTCGAACCAAAACACAGTGAAACCACAATCATTATCAGATGCCGGACTTGAACCACAACTCAAATTAAACCAAAACTCAAAGAAACCATAACCATAATCAGATGCCAGACTCAAATTGAGACTTAATGGAACCACAACCATAATCAGATGTCGGACTCAAATCGAAACTCAAAGGAACCACAACCATAATCAAATGCCGGACTCGAACCGAAACTCATAGTAACTATACCCAACTGTAATATTAATATTCATACCATACCATAACAGTGTCAACGTGGTACAAAAGTTCACAATCAACGACAAAAATAAAGTATATTCTGAACCTGAACAAAAGCTAAAATACGTCTAATTATCGTACGTATGTCTTAATTTTAAAGGGACAAATTCAAGGTTTTGCAGTTTAATTTCACATCCTAAAGTGATAGATGCTATATTATATTGATAGATAAAATACCAAAATCTACTAAAACGGGATACTAATATGGATAAATAAGGCATGTTGTATATGTATATATCTATATATATATATATATATACATATTTATATATATATATATATACATATTTATATTTATATATATATATATATATATATATATATATATATATAATGGTCCGCAACTACAAATAATTATCTAGTATTAGCATAATAGTCCACAATTTCAGTAAATAAGCTCAATTTAAAGGAAGGGTAAGCATAGCCTATCTGGACACCAAAGCTAAAATGTCTTTCTGCGAAGCCTCCGGATAGTGCTACTAGAACCCGAACTTGAATAACTTATTAGTAGATAATTAATTCACTTTCGTAGATATAATGAAACATCTAAAATATTTTCAATCCAATATCTTCTAATCGGGCTTAATAAATGAAAAGGGAGAAGTATGTAAAGGAAAATGAAGCAGGACTATGCAAATGTTAAAGAAAGCTTGAAATTTTATAAGAAAATTAAGTGGGGAAAATATTGATATGTAATGAAAAGTTAGGGAAAAAATTTATATATGTATTCACTACTTAAAAGGTTTGGCAAACCTTGTATAGGTGGAAGAATACCACTATTATAATTTCAATTGCTCACACATAGAGATAGAGGTGGCAACATCCACCGCTTACTCTTCGTTAAATTCGTATTTGGGTATTGCATAAATTCGTGATAAAATAATTATAATATTTTTTATATATCATAATGAATAGAAAATTATTTCTAACAAAACCTCTATTATATGTAATATTATTTTAACATTTCTAGATTTACTATCTACACTTAAAAATGTTAATAGACTATAAAAAGTACTATAAAGTGATATAAATATAACATAAATTAAGGAATTTAGTAAATATTTAAAATATTTTAGAAGACAATAAATTATATTTCTACCAAATGTCAATTTAAATCAAATATTCCACAATATACTAGATATTACTAATATTAATCAAACGAACCGCCTGGGAAACGAACTATCAGACCCAACAAGTCATACATAACTTGGGACAGTTATAGAAAATCCCTTGATACTGAAAATGTATGAAAATTCAGACAAATGACCGTGAGGGTCATTACAACATCCATTACTAAAAGGACTTTCATCCGCGAAAGTAAAGCTTAAGGACGTACCTGAGGACTGAAACAGGTAGGGATACTGGGTGCGCATATCATGCCTGGGAGAAAGGCCAGGTAGGGTGGTTGAAACCACATCAAGAAATTCATGAACCACAGGGACGGAGTCAAGCATTGGGCTATTAGCACTAACATCTCAAACATATGCAAGATATGACTCACAACCCCTCAATATTCATCTCCTAACCTAATGTAAGAAAATAATTCCCATCGGCATACGACTAACAAAACCTTGTCACACAATCGGGGTATGCCCAAAAAGGCAAAAATAATGGTTCCAACAGAACAATCAAAGATCACATGATAAGGAGATAGCTAATCCAAGCCCGAAATCACATAAAAATCTATAATATCTAGGATAATGAGATCAACCTGAGTACTAAGTTCCCAAACGATCACCAAACACGAGCTATATACCTGATCCACGACTAAAAATAAAAATAAAAAAATCACCCGTAGGGATAGCTATATGCAATGACACATATAAGGACTCAAAACATAAACATAATCGCGATCCAAAATAAATAGAAACATTTGAAAATGTGGAATCGAGATCAAACAAAGCAGAAACTGGCGGATGGAATACGATAATATTACCAGTGATTAAAGCACCCAATGCCTCAGCCTTAGATCTACCTGATATAGCATATAAATGACCTAGTACACTACTGGACTGGGTGCCTATCCAACCACCTCTAGAACCCTGAGGACCATCCCCATAACTTTGCGCATCACCCATACCTAACGGCGGTACTGACCTAATCGGTTGTGCAATCAAAACTAGAGGCTCAACCATCCTACTCTGAGGATACTTATGGGAGAAGTGACCAACAATCTCAAAGTCATAACATGCCTCGGTACCCTACTCTATCTAGAATATCCAGCGGATCCAGAATGGCCACCCTGACTCGACGGTTCTGACTGAACACCCCTCTGCAACTGGTTGCTACTCTGACCACTGGAACTACTAAAAATAGGTTGAACCCTATCTGATATATGAAGTGATGCTTGGACTGGCTGACAAAGATGGCCTTAATGCTGAGAAGGTTGTTGCTGGGGGTACCACTATGAAATCCTCCTGTGAACTGTGAATCGCTGTAGCTTCCCTGGTAATGTGGTCTCTTATAACTGCCCCCTTGGGCCTCACGATACATCTCATCTATAGAATAGATATGCTTAAATATCTCAGAAAAAGACTTTCCTGAAGTCACACCAAACTTTGTGTAGCCCTACGAAGTATAATCTCAATCCCTTGACGAAGCATTGAATCTGCTCATACTCCGTAGGAAGAATCATAGTGGAGTGCCTGGCTAACTCATGGAATCTCACCTCATACTCATTCACAAACATAGAACCCTTTCTCAATGTTGTAAACTCATCCCTAAGACACTTGTGTATGCTTCCAGGCATATACTTCCCCAAGAAAGCCTCAGAGAACTAAGTCCAAGACACTGGTGGAGATCCAACTAGCTTGAAATCAAGATAACCTCTCTATCATTTCCTCAGTGATGTGTCTAACTGATAAGCAAGAAAGTCCACTCCTCGTGCCTCAACTAGCCCCAAATTCTGCAACCGCTCCTCGTAACTGGATAGAAACTCATTAGCATCCTCTCCTGAGGTCCCAGCAAACCTAGGTGGAGTCAATCTCAAAAATCAGCTCAGCATCTACTACTTCTCTGAAGACATAACTGGCTGGGATACTGCTGGCTAAGGGACTTTTGGTGCTAGTGGAACCTCTACCCTAGGCGCCGATACTGTAGGTTGTGCCCCTAAATCAACACCACCCTGTGCTACTGGCTGAGCTCCCTCAGTCGGGGGACCACCAACTAACCCTAATAACTGTACCAACGTATCTCGAAGGACCAAAAAGGATATAAAACTAGGTGAAGCCTAGGCTACCCTCTGGCCCACCTGCTGCTGTGGCAGAATACCTAGAGCTATCTCAATCTCCAGAGCTATAACAGGATCGAGTGATGGATCCCTGACCTGATCTCAAATTGGGTCAGCTACTATATCCTTCCCATGACCTCTAGGTCAACCTCGACCATTAAATAGAACTTTAGATGTGAACCTGAGGTCCCGATCCCCAGCTCTCGAACCTCGCATCCTAGCCAACTATGAAAAGAGTGGACCAATAAAAATACAACCAACTTAGACCCAACACACGAAAATGGATCAAGAAAATAAGATTGTTCCCTAAAAATGCTTTGTAATCTCCCGAAGATAGAGTACAGACGTCTCCGTGCCGATTCACAGGACTCTACTAAACATTGGCTCTAGTACCAACAGTATCGGTGAAAGCTAAGCTCTGATACCAAGCTATCCGACCCAATTTCTCAAGTTATGATAGAGCCTACCTTATCCCTCAGTAGGCAAGCCAAGTCATAGCCCAAAATAATAGGTAACAGGATAATAGGAAGAAATCAGAAAAAATCACATATAATGATAACGATAGAAATAATAAGTAACAAACAGAAAGAAAACATATCTCATATACTAAAATGAGGGAAGGAAAGGGACCAAATACAAAAAAAATCCCTCCCAAGACCTGATAAGGTCGGCACTAGAGCCACTACTAAAATATACCTGGAGTACTAGACATAATCCAAAACATACCCAACATACACAAGCAGTCTTGAGTACAAAAGACTAAACTAAAGTAGATAGAGGAGAATCTTCCTCGGATGATAGTAAGCTCACCCTACTCCAAATCAGTACTGGAAGGTAGGAATCACGTCAATATCGGCTGCTACTACTCGAAACTGCATCAGGGAAAAGATGCAGAAGTGTATTGTAAGTACCAAAAAAGGGGTATTCAGTAGACATCATCGGCCAACTGAGCTCAATACAGAAAAGGTATAACTACAATGCAAGGATGTAGTCTAAGTCAACAGTAAAAAGAGACAGAAAGGTAAACAACTGCCAAGCTACACCAATGAGATAAAGGAATAAATATAAGTGATACAGAAAATAAATAATGCAGTAATTACAGAAAAATCAAACATAACCTAACTGGGCCTCCATAATCCATCTAGGCACACAAATATACCCTAATTGGGCACTCATAAGCCCGCTAAGCACACTGAAGAAGATAATTAACCCAACCATATTCTCATAAGCACACACAAGTAGCAATTAAAGAAAATAACAGTAAATAATTAGTAATTGAGCCAATCCCAAGAAATCGTAATAGTCATCCAGATGTGCCCTAGAATTGAACTGACACCAATGGGTAGTAACGAGAGGCCAGATACCGGACTCGAACCAATAGTGATGGATAAAACCAAGAGGACACTTACCTAATTCGAACAGGACATAGTGGGTAATAACGAGAGACCACATATATAATATATAATAGAACTCATAATCAGATGCCAGACTCAAACCGAAACTCAGTTGAACCACAATCATAATCAGATATCGGACTTGAACCGAAACTCAAAGAAACCACAACCATAATCAGTTGTCGAACTCGACAAGGAACCACAACCATAATCAGATGCCGAACTCGAACCGGAAGTCATAGTAACCATACCCCACTGTAATATTAATTTCATACCATACCATACCATACCATACCATAACAATGTCAATGTGGTACAAAAGTTCACAATCAATGACAGAAATAAAGTATATACTGAACCTTAACAGAAGCTAAAGTACGTCTAATTACCGTACACATGTCTTAATTTTAAAGGGACAGATTCAAGGTTTTGCAATTTAATTCTACATCCTAAAATGATAGATGCTATATTATATTGATAGACAAACTACCAAAATCTACTAAACGGGGTACTAATACAGATAAATAAGGCATGTTATATATATATATATATATATATATATATATATATATAATGGTACGCAACTACAAGTAATTATCTAGAACTAGCATAATAGTCTACAATTTCAGTAAATAAGCTCAATCTAAAGGTAGGTAAGCCTAGCCTACCTGGACACCAAAGCTAAAGTGTCTTTCTGCGAAGCCTCCAAATAGTACTACCGAAACCCGAGCTTGAATAACTTGTTAGCAGATAATTAGTTCTCTTCCATAGATATAATGAAGCATCTAAATTTTTTCAATCCAATCTCTTCTAATCAGGCTTAATAAATGAAAAAGGAGCAGTATGTAAAGGAAAAGCGAGCAGCACTATGCAAATGTTAAAGAAAGCTTGAAATTTTGTAAGAAAATTAAGTGAAAAAATATTGATATGTAATGAAAAGTTAGGCAAAAACTTTATATATGTACTGGTTATTAATATCCCGTGCAAGACACAGGCCCAAAAAATATTTTTTTAAAATTTATTTTAATTATTATAATTTATAATTTTTTTAAAATATATAATATATTTTTTATAGATATTTTAAGCTATTAATTATTGTAATTTATAATACTTTTTCTGTAATTTTTAAATAATATATATCGCTCTCGTTGTCCAAATTTTTGTGACATTGATAGTCAATTATATTTTTAAAAATAATTTAAGTTTTAAATTATTGTGATGTACAATATTTTTCTTCTATTTCAATTTAAGTGTCATAATGCTTAGATGAACATAATAATTAACTATGGGTGATATGGTAAAGTTACAATTGAAGCAGCGAAGCAGACATGTCTTAATGACTCACAACAACTAATTAGAAGTGATATATCAAAATTAATATAAGAAATACTTGTGAAATTTTTTTGATTAACTTATAATTTAATTTTTATTTTACCTTTTTTATCAAATATTATTAATTGATACAATGCTTACAGGGTCATAATAATTAATTAGGAATAACATAGTAAAATCACGATTGAAACAATGAAATAGACATGTCTAATTAGAAGTGATACAATAAATTACTATACAAAAATACTTGCGAAAAAAGTTAAATGTGTCTCATATAAAACAACATGTAAAATTAACATTAAATATTATTATTTTTTTAATATTTAGATGACTTTATAGTAATTTTTTAATATTTAGATGACTTATAATAATTAACTATGGGTGATACAATCAAATTATGAATGAAGCAACTGAAGTAGACATATCATAAACATCTATTTTACCTTTTTATTAATATTATAAATTTTATAATACATAAATAAATTTATAATAATTAATTAAAAATAACGTAATAAAATGACGGAGGCAGCAACTTATGAAGCAGGTGGGAGAAGCAGTCATGTTGACGGAGACCTGCCTGCTTCTCCTCCTCATTCCCTCTTATAAGATACTAGTTATTAATATCCCGGGCAAGGCCCGGGCCTAACAAATATTTTTTTTTAAAATTTATTTTAATTATTGTGATTTATAATATTTTTTTAAAATATATAATAGATTTTTTTATAGATATTTTAAGCTGTTAATTATTGTAATTTATAATACTTTTTATGTAATTTTCAAATAATATATATCGCTCTCGTTATCCAAACTTTTGTGGCATTAATAGTCAATCACATTTTTTTAAATAATTTAATTTTTAAATTATTGTGATGTATAATATTTTTTTTTCTATTCCAATTTAAGTGTCACAATGCTTAGATAAACATAATAATTAATTATAAGTGATATGGTAAAGTTATGATTGAAGCAGCGAAGCAGACATGTCTTAATGACTCACGACAACTAATTAGAAGTGATATAACAAAATTACTATAAAAAATATTTGTAATTTTTTTTTGATTAACTTATCATTTTATATCTATTTTACCATTTTTTATCAAATATTATTAATTCATACAATGCTCAAATAGTCATAATAATTAGGGAAAATGACAGAAACGACACTTCAAATTAAACTATTTTCATGAAAATGATCATGAAATTTAAATTTCACTTTCTAGCTATTTCAATTTACTGACTTGGGGGTTTGGGCCACAGGTGACAAAAAAGTTTTAAAATGAGGTATAGGTGACACAAGTCTTAATAATTGAGTAGAGGTGACAATTACTTAATTATGGTTTAAGAAAGTTTTGGAAATTTTAAATAACCCACAAGTTTTTAGATTTACACTTTGATCCAAATGTTAGTTAATATATAACGGGGAACGAAGGAAAAAAAGACATCTTTTTCTCTCTCCTCATCCGTTGTTATTTTCTCTCTCTTCGCGATATTTGTTGTTCATTGTTGCTGTTGCTTTATTCATCATCTTTTGATTCATTATCATCATCTTATACTTCATTATCATCTTCGTATTCTTCTTGTTGACCATTGTTGTTATTGTTGTTGTTGTTGTTACCCCAAATGCTGCTCTTGACCAAATTCTTATGTCAAATTTTATTTCGTAAATCACTTTCAACTTTGGAATTTACTTGAGAGGAGATTTTGGTAAGTCAGATTATGCTTTTTTGTTGAATCTGGGTAACTGCTAGTGTGTTGTTTTTTCAACAATAGCTTGCACGCGAACATGAATGCAGTACAAGAGCAAACAGTTTAAACAGATCCATTATCTGTGGTAATAGATAATGTTCTGTTGTAACAGTAGACTAATGTTGGATAGATTCATGTTTAAGGATTTTAGGTGCCCGTAATATGAATTGAATAGATGGGTATTCTGTTGCACCAAATTAGTAATCTGTTTCAATAGATAAATAATCTGTTTCATCAGATTACTAATATGTTTCGAACAATAAAATTCAGATACAACTCCTGGCACACACAAAACCTAACAGATAACTCATATATTCTTGCTATTGATACTGGAATCAAATTATTCTTTAATTGTAGACATGTCATTCGTTAAGAAATAGAAATAGACAGCACAAAAATTAAATAAGAAATAAAAAGTCAAGTGCATCAAACATAATTTTTTATAAAACAAACAAAAAAATACATAGATAACAGAAAAAGAAAGCTTAATTATTATTATCATCATTATTAACATTATTATTATTTGTATGGCCAACCGACCAATCTTCAAAGGGCAGCAGCAGCGCCTTCTGCAGCCTGCGGATCTCCCGCAACATCCTTACTCTGACGGTGGCCAACTCCCAATGCAGGTCGCGAACCTCGTTCTACAGTTCCCTCATGGCGTCTCGTAAAATAGCGACATCCCACACAGGATAAGCCATATCTAAAAAATACATAAGTTGACCAAACACACACGTAAACATAAAAGTAAAGAAAAAAAATCGAATGTAATGTAATACAACGTATATTTACAGAAAAATCAAGAAAAAAACTTACCAGAGAAAGGAAAAAGCTATAAAGTCCTTGAAACGAAAGTAGTTGAAGGTGTAACAAGAGTGAGGAATAAATAGTGTGTAGTAGAATGAATGATTTTGTAAGGAGGGACCTATTTATAGAGGATTGAACTTGAATAAGTTAGGCAAAAAATCGCAACTGTCACCTCTATTTATTAATGACATTTTTTATTACTGTAAAAAGTTATGACTTAATTAAATTAATCAATATTGATAAGTCATGACTTTTCATCTTTATTATTATTAATAATTAGTTCTTTCCAGGAACCATTTTTTTTACACTATTTTGGACAACAGATAATATATCTGTTACATCAGATAAATCATCTGTTACAATAGATATATCATAGTTTGAAATAAATAGATAACCTGTTGCATCAGATAATATATCTGTGTCAACATATAATATATATATTTTTTAAAATAAATAAATTATCTTCATGACATCCAAATTTTCTGACTTTTTAATTATACAAATTAATAAAGCAGATTTAAAGGCACAACTGTTCACTTCCATTTATTAATGACATTCATGATTACTGTAAGAAGTTATGACTTAATTAAACTAAACAATATTGTGATAAGTCATGGCTTTTCAGATTTATTATTAAAATAATTAATTCTTTACAGGAACCATTTTTTATTTACAATGAGTTGGTCAACAGATTATATATCTGTTGCATCAGATAAATCATCTGTTACAACAGATATATCATCCTTTGCAAAAAATAGATAACCTGTTACATAAGATAATATATCTGTTACAACATATAATATATATATATTTTTAAAAAATATATATTATCTTCATGACAACCAAATTTTCTGACTTTTTAATTATATAAATTAATAAAGCAGATTTAAAGGCACAACTGTTCACCTCCATTTATTAATGACATTCTTGATTACTATAAAAAAATTATAACTTAATTAAATTAATCAATATTATGATAAGTCATGACTTTTCAGTTTTATTATTATTAATAATTAGTTCTTTCCAGGAACTGTTTTTTTTCTTACACTGAGTTGGATAACAGATAATATATCTGTTGCATCAGATAAATCATTTGTTACAATAGATATATCATGATTTACAACAAATAGATAACCTGTTGCATCAGATAATATATCTGTTGCAACATATAATATATATATTTTTTTATAAAAATAAATTATCTTCATGACATCCAAATTTCTGAATTTTTAATTATATAAATTAATAAAGCAGATTTAAAGGCACAACTGTTCACCACCATTTATTAATAACATTCTTGATTATTGTAAGAAGTTATGACTTAATTAAATTAAACAATATTGTGATAAGTCATGACTTTTCAAATTTATTATTAAAATAATTAATTTTTTACAGGAACCGTTTTTTATTTACAATGAGTTGGGCAACAGATTATATATCTGTTGCATCAGATAAATCATCTGTTATAACAGATATATCATCCGTTGCAACAAATAGATAACCTGTTACATAAGATAATATATCTGTTGCAACATATAACATATATATATTTTTTTTAAAAAATATTATCTTCATGACATCCAAATTTTCTGACTTTTTAATTATATAAATTAATAAAGCAGATTTAAAGGCACAACTGTACACATCCATTTATTAATGACATTCATGATTACTGTAAAAAGTTATGACTTAATTAAATTAATCAATATTATGATAAGTCATGACTTTTCAGCTTTATTGTTATTAATAATTAGTTCTTTCCAGGAACCATTTTTTTTTACACTGAGTTGGACAACAGATAATATATTTATTGCATCAGATAAATCGTCCGTTACAACAGATATATTATGATTTGCAACAAATAGATAACCTGTTGCATAAGATAATATATCTGTTGCAACATATAATATATATTTATTTTTTTTAAAAATATATTATCTTCATGACATCCAAATTTTCTGTTTTTTTAATTATATAAATTAATAAAGTAGATTTAAAGGCACAACTGTTCACTTTCATTTATTAATGACATTCTTGATTATTATATAAAGTTATGACTTAATTAAATTAATCAATATTGTTATAAGTCATGACTCTTCAGCTTTGTTATTATTAATAATTTGTTTTTTTCAGGAACCATTTTTTTTACACTTAGTTGGACAACAGATAATATATCTGTTGCATCAGATAAATCATCTGTTACAACAGTTATATCATCTGTTGCATCAAATAGATAACCTGTTGCATCAGATAATATTACTGTTGCAACATATAATATATATATATTTTTTAAAAAATAAATTATCTTCATGACATCCAAATTTTCTGACTTTTTAATTATATAAATTAATAAAGAAGATTTAAAGGCACAACTGTTCACCTCCATTTATTAATGACATTCTTGATTACTGTAAAAAGTTATGACTTAATTAAATTAATCAATATTGTGATAAGTCATGACTTTTCAGCTTTATTATTAATAATTAGTTCTTTTCAGGAACTATTTTTTTTACACTGAGTTGGATAGATAATATATTTTTTGCATCAGATAAATCACCTGTTACAACAATTATATCATCATTTGCATCAAATAGATAACCTGTTGCATTAGATAATATTACTGTTGCAACATATAATATATATATATATATATATATATATATATATATATATATATATATATTTTAAAAATAAATTATCTTCATGACATCCAAATTTTATAACTTTTTAATTATATAAATTAATAAAGCAGATTTAATGGAACAAATGTTCACCTCTATTTATTAATGACATTCTTGATTAATGTAAAAAGTTATGACTTAATTAAATTAAGCAATATTGTGATAAGTCATGACTTTTCAGCATGAAACTTAGCTTTATAATTATTAAAATAATTAGTTCTTTCCAGCAACCGTTTATTTTTACACTGAGTTGCACAACAGATTATATATATGTTGCATCAGATAAATCATCTGTTACAATAGATATATATCATCCGTTGCAACAAATAGTTAACCTGTTGCATCAGATAATATATCTGGTGCAACATATATATATATATCTCATTAAAAAAATAAATTATCTTCATGACATTCAAATTTTCTAACTTTTTAATTATATAAATTAATAAAGAAGATTTAAAAACAAGAATATTTCTGGTGAGTTTTTTACGGTTTAAATTGTGTTTATCATTTATTTCATTATTCTTTTCTGTGAAAAGAAATGACTTAATTAAATCAAGCTGGTGGTGAGTATTTTATTATTGTGACAAGTCATGACTTTTCAGCTTAGTAAATTTAAATAACCTTTTTCTCAATTTAAAAATCGAATACACCTAGTTTGCAATAACCATTCCGTTTCTTTAATAACCATTTTTATTAATTGAGTTATGCCAACAGATTGTATATCTGTTGCATCAAATAACCCATTTGTTTCAATAGATATACCATCTGTTTCTATAAATTGACCATCTGTTTAAGGAGCTTTTTTAATTTCTTCTAACTGAATCATAAGTCGCAATAGATGAGGAATTTGATGCATCAGAAGCGTTTTTTATTTTTGTTTGTTTGTTGAATGTGTTTAGACAAAAGTCATAGTCACGACTATTCATTAACTTTTTTCTTAAAAATTATATCATCATATGTATATCTTAATTAAACTAATCCAATGTTGTGACTTTTTTTAAATTAAATAATCTTTGTTTTACGATTATAATATCATTTAGTTCCTTATTATTTATTAACGAACCATTTTTAGGAGAATTTCTCATCATGACCGTATCCCTAACTCCAACCGCCGACATGTTGAGAATAGGAAATAAATAGAATGATAATTAAATATTGAATAAGAATTAAAAATTCAAAATCGACCAAACCAAACCAAACCAAACATATACATGGATTTTTTTGAATCCTTTATAGGTAGATCGGATATAAAAAAAGGAAATGCATATGCTAAAATAAAGAAAAAACATAACCTAATTATTATTATTATTATTACTATTATTGTCAACCTGACAATTTTTATTTGGTAGCAGCAGGGCCCTCCTCAGCCTTGCTCGGAAGTCGGCCAAATCCCTCTGGTGTTCATCAAACTGCCTTTGAAGTTCTTGCAAGGACTCGATATGAACCTTCTTGCACGAATCTGGATCTGACATATTAGTATTGTAAGTATAGTAGAATGAACGAGAGTGAGTGAGAGTGAGTGAGGAGGCCGAAGGGACCTATTTATAAAATAATTGAATTGGAAGGGTCTGGACTTAGTCAAACAAAAAGCCACGACTGTTCATATCCCTTAAAAGGAAAAATTACACAAATCCCATACTTAAGACACCATATTACACAATATCCCTTAATGTTTTAAAAAATAACATAAAATCCCAGATTCATATTTACTAGTGATACATTTGCTATATGTATCACTACTGTATACATATGTATATACTAGTGATACATATACATATGCATCACTAGTCCATATATGTATTACTTCTTAACATATGTATCACAATTCGAAATTTCGGGATAAGATGTAATTAGAAAACTATCTGGGATTTAATGTAATATTACTGAAACTATTCGAAATTTATGTGTTGTGTGTGTTAGTGTTACTTTAATAAAATTGGTGACTTTATTACTAAGTAAATTAGAAAAAAATGGATCTAAATACAACATTTTATCTTTTTGTTGTATTTCCGAAAGAGAAAGATTGGTAATCTGTTGCAAAATATATTCCACCAGTCAGATAACTTACAACATATGGACAATCTTTTGCAACAGATGGATATATCAGTTTGCTTTTTCATTTGCTGTGGCGTCTTTTGCAACTTGCTAGTCATCTGTTTATTCAATTTCATCGAGAGCAATCATTTTTCTAAACACTTCTTGGCCAAATTCAATTTTTTCTCTTAGAATGCTTTTTTTTTTCTTTGCATCCTTCAACCAAACTAAATTTTTGCTATTGGATTGAGGGCAAAAATTGAATTTGGAGGCCAGCTTGAAGGATGCAAAGAAAAAAAGAGAAGCAATCCAAGAGCAAAAATTGAGTTTGGCCAAGAAGTATTTAGAAAAATCTATTTCTCTCGACGAAATTGAATAAACAGATGGCTAGCAAGTTCTAACAGATGCCACAACTGATGGAAAAGCAAACTAATATATCCATCTGTTGCAACAGATTGTCCATATGTTGTAAGTTATCTGACAGGTGGAATATATTTTGCAACAGATTACCAATCTGTCTCTTTCGAAAATACAACAAAAAGATAAAATGTTGTATTTAGATCCATTTTTTTTAATTTACATATTAATAAAGTCACCAGTTTTATTTAAGTAACACACATAACACATAAATCCCGTATAGTTTCAGCAATATTATATTAAATCCCAGATAGTTTACACCAGTTGTGGAGTCTGTTGCGTCAGATATGGAGTCTGATACAACAGATATGGAGTCTATTGGAATACATAGAAGCCTTGTTGGTGGTTTGATTTGTTCCATCAATTGCTCTGTCTGTTGCAACATCAACAATAACATAAACTACAAACAACAAATAAAAAACATCAACAACAAATAAAACAACAACATTTGTTCCAACAACATCATCAACAATAAAGAAGCATACATCCTATGTTCCAACACCATCAACAATAAGGGACGGACCCACATGGAGTCCTACGGGTGCACGAGCACAGAATGAACTCGTATCTAACTTTATATATGTATGTGGAAATAAAGAAAAAAATGTCTATAATCTAATCAGTGAGCACCCATAGTAAAAGTTGTTTGGTTAGCCTAGTTGTTGTTTATGGGTGCTTAAGGCTATTTATTTCTTTTGGTCTTGAGTTCAATTCCCACTCACCACATATTTTTTTTTTAATTTTGGTAACCAACTCCTCTTCTTATTTACTTTAAACTTTTTATTTTTTTCTCCCTTACTCCTTGTGTTGATTGTTCGGACTCCACTATTTTTAAGCTAAGAAGCACCCACCATCTAAACCAAACAACACCACAAGTTCCAACAATGCCAACCCTACCAACAACATCAATAACAGCATCAACAACAAAGAAACAGACAAAATACATAAAAAAAATGATACTTCCAACAAGGCTTTTAAACTTCTACCAACAAATGACTTTTTTTCACATCTTATAATAAAAATTCTCGATATGTTTATTCAACAATTAAAAGTTCCTTCAAATTTTTTAAATAAATATGATATGGGAAAATGGTAATTAAATAAACAAAAAGATGTAAATAAAGATGCAAGAAGAAGACGAGAATGAAAGAGCAATAGTGAATCATATCATACCTTAATGTCAAAAGAGGGTCAAAACAACAATTTCAGTCGAGGAATCTAAGATATGGATATCGATCGATTTAGATCCGAACAAAATTTTTTGAGAAAGAGGAGAAAGAAAAAAGGCTGTGATAACCCTAAAGAGGATAGAAAGAAAAAAGATGAGAGATTTAGGGCTGAAGTTGAGGAGAGGAGAGGAGAAATGAGATAATTCTAATTTCTAGATGTACTACCCTTAATATTAAATGACTAAACAAAGTGTATTTATTCAAATTTATATTTTCAAAGCATAATTAATAAGGCTAATTTCGTAGTAAAATAAACTCCTAATTAATATTTTCTTGATGGGAGTGCCAAGTCAATATGAAATGGAAGAAGTATTAGGGGTTTCAATATTCATTAATTAATATTCACTAATAATTTGAGGGGCACGAGGAAGAAAATGGGTGACATTGAAAAGACAGGACAAGACTACTCAATGAGATTTTTGAGTTATCCAAGAAACACTTTTTACCGCCTTTAGTAGTACTACTACTTTATCTACTCGGACAGTAGCTTGCTTTAAAATTAAAATAAAATAAAAAGATTTTCAAACAGATATGTCGTCTGTTGCAACAGATTTTATCTATTTGAGAAATCCCAACAACTCAGTCATCTGTGACAACAGATGGAAATGTCATTTGATAACTAAATCAGAAACGTCATCTGTTACAACAGATATCAATATCTGTTTGAAAATTTCCAACAGCTCATTCATCCATCATAACAGATGCAAATGTCTATTTGATAATTAAATAAGAAATATCATCTGTTGCAACAGATATTGTTATCTGTTTGAAATTCTCCAACAGCTCAGTTATTTGTTGCAACAAATTTCATTGCAATTGATTTAGGATGAACTAGGGATGAAAAAATGAGCTCATTAATGTTAAGATTAATAATAGTACCTACATCAATCTAGGTGGGACGAGGGATGAATGAATGAGCTGACAGGGTCAACTACAAATCCAATTGAGTCGTTGTATTTTCATGGTATTAGTATTGCATTCATCCCGACCTGAGTCATTGATCGATCACTCTGAGTTGAAATATGTTCTCATTAACTTAATTTTAATATTAATAATAGTACCTACACTGATCTATGAGGAATTAGGGATGGATTAATGAGCACAAAGGGTGAACTACAACTTTAATTGAGTTTTTGGGCAATTATATGATAAGACGGTACTGCATTCCTTCCGACAAGAGTCATCGATCGATCGCTCTGAGCCGAAACGATTATTACTACCTCGTATATTCAACTAATACCTTAATTGAATAATCTGGGACTAGGGGTGAGTTCTTATAGGGTTAATTACAACTTCAATTGAGTCTTTTAGCAAATGCATGATGAGATGGGACTGGGTTTCTCCCAACAAGAGTCGTTGATCGATCACTCTGAGCCGAAACGATTCTTAATACCTCATATGTTCAACTAATACCTTAATTGATTAATCTAGGACTAGAGGTGAGTTCTCATAATGTCAACTATAATAGATGACAATGCCTATTCGATAATTTACAACAGATGGGTAATCCGTCGCAATAGATGACTTAATCTGTTTGATAGTTTACAACAGATTCGTGATCTGTCACAACAAATGACTTAATCTGTTTGATAGTTTACAATAGATGGATAATATGTTGCAATAGATTACATAATCTATTTGATTTGATCCAACAGAAAGGACATCTGTTGCATCAGGTTGAACATTTGTTTATATATAATTCAATTAGTTCATATGTTAGACTAATACCTTAATTGAATGTGAGTTCTCATAGGGTCAACTACAACTTCAATTTAGTCTTTTGGCAATTGCATGATGAGATGGTACTGCGTTCCTCCCGACCAAAGTCAGCGATCGACCACTTTGAGCCGAACTGATTCCTACTACCTCATATGTTAGACTAATACCTTAATTGATTAATATAGGACTAGGGTACTAATACCTTAATTGAATAGTCTAGGAATAGGGCTGAGTTCTCAAAGGGTCAACTACAACTTTAATTGAATCTTTTGGCAATTGCATAATGAGACGATACTGCGTTCCTCCCGACAAAGTCGTCGATCGATCACTCTAAGCCGAACCAATTCTTACTACCTCATATGTTAGACTAATACCTTAATTGATTAATCTAGGACTAGGGTACTAATACCTTAATTGAATAGTCTGGGACTAAGGGTGAGTTCTCATAGGGTCAACTACAACTTCAATTGAGTCTTTTGGCAATTGTATAATGAGACGGTACTGCGTTCCTCCCGATAGAGTCATCGATCGATCACTCTGAGCCGAATCGATTCTTACTACCTCATATGTTAGACTAATACCTTAATTGATTAATTTAGGACTAGGGTACTAATATCTTAATTGAATAGTCTGGGACTAGGGGTGAGTTCTCATAGGGTCAACTATAACTTCAATTGAGTCTTTTGTTAATTATATAATGATACGGTACTGCGTTTCTCCCGACAGAGTCGTCGATCGGTCACTCTGAGCCGAACCGATTCTTACTACCTCATATGTTAGACTAATACCTTAATTAATTAATCTAGGACTAGGGTACTAATACCTTAATTGAATAGCCTGGGACTAGGGGTGAGTTCTCATAGGGTCAACTACAACTTCAATTGAGTCTTTTGGAAATTACATAATGAGACGGTACTGCGTTCCTCCCGATAGAGTCATCGATCGATTACCCTAAGCTCAATCGATTCTTACTACCTTATATGTTACACTAATACCTTAATTGATTAATTTAGGACTAGGGTACTAATACCTTAATTGAATAGTTTGGGACTAGGGGTGAGTTATCATAGGGTAAACTACAACTTTAATTAAGTCTTTTGTGAATTGCATAATGAGATGGTACTGCGTTTCTCCTGATAGAGTCGTCGATCGATCACTCTGAGCCAAACCGATTCTTACTACCTCATATGTTAGACTAATACCTTAATTGATTAATCTAGGACTAGGATACTAATACCTTAATTGAATAATCTAGGACTAGGTCTGAGTTCTCATAGGGTAAACTATCGATTAATCTAGGACTAGGGGTGAGTTCTCATAGGGTCAGCCACAACAGATGGCAGCGCCTATTTGATAATTTACAACATATGGGTAATATGTTGCGACATATGATAATCCATTTGATAATTTACAACAGATGGGTAATCTATAGCAACAGATGACTTAATCTATTTGATAATTTACATCAGATTCGTAATCTGTTATTACCTAATCTGATTGATAATTTACAACAGATGAGAAATCTGACGCAACATGTTGAACATTTGTTTTTTACAATTTCAATTAAGTTCATATATTAGACTAATAGTACCTAAATTGATTAATCTAGGACCAGGGGTGAATTTTCATAGGGTCACCTCCTAGAGTACTCGGTCAACTACAACTTCAATTGTTTTTATACATTTTCAATTGAATTAACCTTTTGGCAATTGCATGATGAGAGGGTTAAAAATTACGCATATATTTTATGATTTTAAAAATTATTAAGATCATTTCAAACCAAATTAACATTTTCAAAATTACTTGTCATTCTTAAATCAACCCATACAAAACGTTTCATCATTTTAAATCTCGAGGTCTGGATCTTTCTCTCTTATTCTCACTGAACAATATAGTACAGACAATAACTACTTAACAAATTTTCTCAACCCCCTATAAAAGATCACTTTTCTTCTCATTTCCGACCACATAGGTGTTATTTTGGACTTCATTCTTGCTTGTATCAGTCATTTTCTTTGTCTTCGTAGGCAACAGAGTTTGAGAAGAGCTCTATATTTGTTTTTTTTTTCTAAAAAATAAGGGATTTTAAGTTAATGATGAAAAATAAAACTTTTAGTTGTATTATCTTTGAGAGTGGGTTTACAATTTTGAGTTTTGATGGTAAAATCATAGGAAGAACTCGAGAAATCCCTAGTTTCCGTCGCAGTGTTCCGTTGACTATCGTGGTATAGTTGGATGGTGTTTGTGGTGTTGATGGTGTTTGTGGTCATCGTGGTGGAACCGGTGGTGGCATTGGTTGGAGGTGTTTGTGGTGGTGTCGGTATTCATGGTGTTTGTTTGTTTATTGGCATTGGTTGGTGGTGTTTGTGGTGGTGGCTGTTGGTGTGTCAGTATTTGTGGTATTTGTAATGTATTTTTTAAAATCTATGCATACATCAACTGTAATGTAATTTTTGTTTTCTTTGTCTGTAGGTAAAACATGTCTCCCAAAAGAAAAGAAAGTGAAAGTGGATCAACGTCTGACCACTAAAAAAAAAGGCTACAGTACAGAGGGATTTGGAGGAGCTTCCTGAACAATCTTAGTCAGGAAAAAGTAAAGCTGAGGAGAGATGTAAAAACAACATTGAGGGAGGTGGACAAGGGTCCGTAGATGGTGATGAATAAAATAAAAGTGAGAAAAAGGAAGAATTGGAGAGTCAGAAAGAGAAAGAGAATGATCATTAAAATGATGATAATGGATCACCGATGGGGCGCGAGTTAATATTGACATCCCAGCATGATGTTGTCAAAACTTTTAGTATTGACAGGTTTCAAGTAGCGATGTCGATAAATGACCCAGAAGGAAAACAACTAACTGGTCAAATTGTACTTAAATGTCAGATGGGGAAATTTTTTGAACATTTTATGAAAATTATGAAGAACGAAAACATAGGCAGACTTTTTAAGAAGAGCTTCTTTGGATGCTTTATCGAGCTGCCTAAGGACCTCTCTTCCCATATCTGTTTCCCTATGACGATGGTATATGGTCTTCTCAAGCGCAGGATCAAGTACGTGGGGGATGATAAAGATCCGGAGGAGGGGGGCAAAAAGAAGATGGACGAAATCTGGATCAACTACTGTGGCATGCCTGTTTGTTTTGGCTTGCAAGAGTTTTCCATAGTGACGGGCTTGAGATGCCATTGTCCAGAAGGACCACCACCCCGCAAAAGATCAAAGGCAAGAAAATGCAACGAAAAAATAGATAGGTTGTTTGTCATTGCTCGACGTGGCTACAAAGCATTGGATTTATTGACAGATCTCGAGGATAAAACCATACCAGAGCAGTACAGGGAGCATTTGTTCTTAGTTTGGTTTGTCCATTCGGTTATATTGGCAATATACGTCAACAAGGTCATAGAAGATGATTTGTTGGTGCGTGCTGAGGATTTTTATAAATTCAACAATTATCCCTAGGGATATGACAGCTTCTACTTGACTATCCAATATTTACTGACAAAGATATCCTCAGGGACGACCACATTATACGGCTTTCCTTGGGCTTTCATGGTAAAATTAATCACTAATTTTACTCATCCATTAATTTATATTGAATATAGTTATTATGATTTTTTTTTGCTTTCTTCCTGTTTACATTTTTTAGGCTTGGGCATTTGAAGCCATTCCTGCTCTCCGAAAGTAGTTAATGGATTACTCGGATGAGGTTTCTTATCCAAGGATGTTTAGGTGGTTAGCTGCAAAGAGAAAAACCAATATTAAGGAGGCTGATCTCTTTAACCCTCCGGATGATACAGTACGTCTTCTTCAAGTAAAATAATTCTACTCAAAGATAAGAAAGATATTGAACAAATGTTATATCTGGTGCAACGGATGTTATATCTGATGCACCAGATGGGATATCTATTGCGATAGGGTATATCTTGCATCAGATTATCGATCTGTTGCTTTGGTTCTATAAACTCGACTCCTAAAATATTAACCATCTACTAAAAATTATGCAACACATGTTTAATCTGATAGCATATTGTTCATCTGTTGCAAAGTACAGATCATCTGTTGCATAACAGATTACCCGTCTTGTGAAACTATTACAACAGATGATTGACATTTTGCATTAGATTATCCATGTGTTGGTCTGTTTCTCTGAACCAGACTCAAATGGATTTTAACCATATACTACAAACTATGCAACAGATGGGTCTTTTTTTTAAAAACGTAGCCCAACTTTGAAAATTATTATATTATATGATTTAAATGCATCTGTCTTTTTTTTCTCTTTTATAGGTTGTGCATCCATGGATCGTGCCTACTGAGGAGGAGTCGGTGATGACTTCTTATATTAATCTAGGTCATGTTGATACTATAGCAGACCCAATGGTGGAGTTAATAAAGAAGGAATTGGCTGGAGAAACAGCCATAAGAAGAGCAGCTAGGCAAGGTCAGCCTAATATTGAGGCTCTTCATGACCAACCTTTTACTAAGGCAGATCCGGGTGTTTTTTCTGGTGGAGTTGTTGGTGGCAGGCATGTTGATGCTGCTACCACTCATGATGATGAGCATGTTGATGCTTAAGAGAGAATAAATATGTTTGAAAACACCCCTTTTCGCCCTTACACAGGTCCCTCTTACCCCTATTCACCCTCGTGTTCTCGTTGCGAATGCGATGAGTGCAAAAACAGACATAATAAACTCTTTGAAAAAGTAGAGGCTATCTCTAAAGCTATTGAGGAATTCAAATCCAAGTGGTGTGTCATACCATCCAAGAAGGTGAGGGAGCCACACACTCCTACAGCGTTGGTTAGGATAAAGAATAGAGCAATTAGAGACGTACTCTCCGCTCGGAAATCAAAAGAAATTGCAATTCCTCCCTCTCCAAAAGTTGTTGAAGTTCAGGGTCCAGTCAAGAAGGTGGACATATATGCAAAACTTGGTGCTGAAGAGAAGAAGGATCTGCGACAGGCCAAGAATGCCAATCTAGGCGCACCGGATTACCCCAGGCCTGCCTTTTCCCTCCAAGACTTCCAGACTATGACTGATATGCGTATGCCGTACGAGGACAAGACATGTTTACTTTTACTAACCTAGCCCTTCTAATCTATCCCATGAATAAGAAGATACACAACAGATTTCACATCTGTTGCAACAGCTGGGTATACTGGTGCAACTGGTAGTGGTTCTGTTGCAACTTATTATCCATCTGTTGCATAAGTTACGTTGAATTATTGATTCAGAGAACCCTATACAACAGATGGACCATCCATTACATCTTTACAATTACTAACCTATTTAAAAATTAACTTCTTATCTCACAGCATGTTGACATAATTCTCTGCCTCATGAAGAAAAGAAAATTAACGTATTGGGAAGCTTATGACACTGCCAATAGGATAATGGACCTCGACTTCTGCAAGAAGCTCAATGATAGGTACGATCAACTCAATGGAGAGGCATCATCCCGTGGCGTGTAACTTTATTTCCTAGTTCCTACGTTGGTCTTGGATGAAGAAGAAATGTTAAGATATGTTAGAGAGGACAAGCCAAATCAACACGACAAGAGCTGGACCGAGGCAAAAAGGATTCTTGCAGTCATTAGCATGAACGATATACATTATTGGGCTGTTGAGATACTACTCGAGGAGGAAAATATCAATGTTTATGACTCCAACGTACCTCTCATCGATGATTTTGATGATTTCGATCTTTTTTTCCTCGTGGAACCACTGATGGTGTTGTTTCCCATCTTGTTGAGGGAGAGTAAAATGATGAATCATTTTCCAAAGAAAGTATTGATGAAGAAATCATGAGATTTTGAAGGTCGAAATAGGGGAATGATCCTTCCAAAAGATGATTACTAAGATGTAAAAATGATTTTAGAGCCCTAAACTCGTACATAAGGGATTTGGAATGACTTAAGAGTATGAAAAGACCCCTATTTCCATTAAAATATAATTAAAATGGAGGCCTATAGATAAAAAGAAGGGGGTTCACGATGCAACCCCACCGTAGATTAAGAGATTGCAGTGCGACCCATGACGCAATCCTAGGGATTTTATGTGCGACCCCTACCGCTATGGTTAGGAAGTGGCTTATCACGGTGGCTTTCACGATGTAGGGCTGCCACGAGGTCTCCTTTTCACAATGCACGGATATGTTCAAAGTGTAAAAATGTCCTCAACCCATTTAAAACCATCTTAAAGAGATTTATCTTCAATAATGGGGTCTTACAAGCTTATTTCATGTACTTTTTAAGCGTTGGAAAGGTCGGGGTGTTATATTATCCCCTTTTGGGACCATTCGTCCTTGAATGATAGCTTGGGACATCTTAAGCATGATTTAAAGAGTTACATAGATTAAAAAGAGTAAGATAAGATTAATACCATTCAGGATATCATCCGATGATTTGAAAAGTAATGGGTACCTTGCACACATATCATCATTCAATTCCCAAGTAGCTTTCTCTATCTTTTGATTCCTTTATAACACTTTAATTGATGTTATCCTCTTGCTCCTCAATTTTCAAACTTATTGATCTAATAATGCTATGGGTACTTCTTCGTATGACAAAGAATCACTCACACCAATCTTCTCAACTGGAAATACGCGTGAATAATCTCCAATACATTTATTAAGAATTTACACCGAAAGATAGGATGAACTGAAGCTAAACTTATGGGTATATCTAACTCATACACAATTCTACTATTCCTTCTCGTAATCTAATAAGGATCTATGTAATGAGGAATGATTTTTATTTTCCTACCAAATATAGTGACTCTCTCCATAAGGGAAACTTTCAGAAACACCAAATCATCAACCTCAAATTCTAACTCCCTTCTTCTTACATTTGCATAGGACTTTTGGAAACTTTGGGTGGTCTTAAGTCTCTCTCTAATGACTTTTACCTTTTCCATCACTTGATGAAAAAGACCAGGTCCAAATAAATGGGTTTCACCTACCTTATACCAACAATTGGTGATGTACACCCCTCTCATAGAGAGCCTAAAAAAAGCCATTTAGATGCAGAGTGATAGCTACTATTATAGACAAATTCTATTAGAGGTAAGTGATCTACCAAATATCTTTAAAGTCAATCACACAAGCCCTTAACATATCTTCCAAAGTTTAAATAGTACTGAAACACCTTGGGTTTTGGTCCTTAGAAAATTTTCCTGATATTTGGGTCCTAGACAAATACGACCTGTGGGTACCAGTTGTATAATGGGGTACAAGTGGTATACCTTAGTCGTATGCTGACCAGTGTTGGTTGGTGTATTAATTAGTTTTTGGAATATGTACAACTTGTGTTGGTACGAGTCGTATGGATGGATATGGGTTGTTTGGTTAGGGTTTTTTGTTCACTCAATCTAAGACTTAGCAAAATAATTTAGATCTGAGTACGAGTGGCTCACCATGAGCTATAATCCAGGGTACAAGTCATACCATGAACTCGTATAGTGGATAGTATTCAAACATCTTGTGATTCTATTCTCCCAAGGGTATGGATCAAGGGTACTAGTCGTATTGATTGGGTATGACTTGGTTTGCGTAAGTCGTATAGGGGACAATGTTGGGTCCAAATGGGAGGCTCAGGGTAAGAGTGGTGGGTACCACTCGTATGGAAGGGTACGACTGGTATGGTGAGTCATACCCATATGTGGGATTTTTATATAGTTTAAGTAGGGGTAATTTAGAAATTTCTCCTCTTAACCTATTAAGGCCCCACGACTTCTAAACCACTTGGGAGGTTATTTTCCCCAATATTCTATCATTACACACTTAAAGAACTCTCTTAAACATTCTATAATTCTCTCTAAGGCTCTTGGGTAAAGGAAGGCTAGGGTTTTACTATGGTGGTCAATTTGGGACTTGTGTTGGTGATTTTTCTCTATCATCTTCTTAATTTAAGGCAAGATACTTCTCCTTCATTGCTAGTTTCAAATAAAGGTACGATTTACATAATGTTTTCATGGCATGATTATTGTATGGTTTTGGGGTTTTCAAATATATGTTGGGGTTTTAGTTATAAATGCTTGGTTGTGGTTTTCCAATGTTTTAATTATGTTCTCCCATTCTATAATGGTGGTATGGACAATTGGTTGCATGGGAATGGTTAATTATTATTCGGTTTTTGATTTTGGAAACACTATACCCCCAATATGTTTGATAAAATGCCTATGATAATGCTTTCACTATATTATTGGACTATTAATGTCTCTATTTCATGGTATTGTTTGGTAATGGAACCTAAATAGTAAAAATAGTTTGGAATAGTTAATTGATAAGGTTTTGGTGGTCATGGTAATGGTTAATTGGACATCCTTGTGGGGTACAATGGAATCCCCCAAGTAAACATGTTAATGAAAAACTTGTGGGGTACATGGGACTCCCCCAAGCAACTTAATAATAGAACACTTATGGGGTACACGAGACTCTTCTAAGTTAATTGGATAATATAACCTCTAGGGTACACTAGAATTGTCTAAGTTTTCCTAAGGACATTGTTTGCAAACTAAAGTCGGTATGACTATACCACTACTTATAGCTTTGGTTAATAATAATGGTATTATGGTTTGGTTGGAAGGAAATGGTTTTAATTGGGAAATAATGGCGAGGTATGATAGTTAACCGTGAAGGTGTAAATCCAATGGATAGATACCGAAAACTCATGTTTGTCGACATGAAGGGTTGGTCGTGGCGACCATATATGATACTATGAGGTACATGAGAATCCTTTATGTACACTATAAGTATATATCATGAAGGGTAAGGGTACTCGGGAATCCCCTACTCTTATGGTATCTCCAGTTCATGTAGCTACATATATCGGGGCCCATTCAGGGCGTTATACTGGACCCATATAGCCCATAGGTGGTTTTAGGACAGTTAAGTTACATATACCCAGGTTAATGGTTTTAAATCCATGCTAAACCCAGTTCCTTTTCTCGGAATAGTTATATATATGTGTATAGATTGTGTGCATATGGTTGGTTTATTTGGTTTTATAGGTTGGAATTATTTTATCCCTATCGTAAGTACTTGCTAGTGTACACCGGCTAACCCATCCTCGGGCGGCTGTATACCCACACGATGCAGGAATCGACCATTATACTCCTCCTTAGTTCTCAGACTCGGGATCAACTTGGTTAGATTGAAATAGTGAGCTTTCATATTTTGAAAGGATCTTTTTCATGTTCATAGATGTTTTTACATACTTTGGATTATTTATGGATATTGGTTTTAGCTATTATTGGGGTATGTCCCAACCAGATATTACTTTTCATTTTGTTAGAGGCTTTTGTGGAACTTCTATGGGTTGGCATAGGTGAGATAGATAGTGGTGTCAGCCTTAGTATTGGCATTAGCATTGGGGATGACATCGTTGGACTAAATTTCTCATTGTTCCATCCTTTATGTTATGTTATGTTATGTTATGTTATGTTATGTTATGGAACTTGGTTTGGTTATTTCTTTAGTTTTGGCTTATAGTTTTAGTTTGGTTACGGTTATTGGTTAGGTTTGGGATGGTTGGACTTATTTGAGTCGGTATCGTTCATAGACCTATCCTAGAGTCTTTTTTTGGACAATTACACGCTATCTTATTATATATTCGGAATTCATCCGTCTCAAGGTATGTGTTTGGACAATTATGGTGGGTATTGGGGATAGTCCCTGATACTGGACAGACTTGGGATGACCATTAAGACAAGGCCCCCGGTCGGGTCTTGTTAAGTTGGTATCAAAGCTTTAAGTTCATGGTCAATTGGGAATCCACAAAGTCGTGTCGAGTAGAGTCTCTTTTAGGGGTGTGTAGTGCATCACACTCATAAGGGAGAGGCTACAAGACATTTAGGAATATTTCACTTTCTTAGTATTCTATTTTGAAGTTGCAAGGTCTAAGGTCCTTTCGAATCCTGGTTTTTTCGCTTTCCAGATCATGCCTAGACGATTTGAGATGCAAGGTAACTCTTTTGTCCCAACTGGGGACAATGCTGAAATGACACGTATTACTTAGGTGATCCATACTCAGTCTAGGGGTCCAATCCATGATATTTCTAGAGTTTCTCCAGTTGCTACTAGTCCTCCTCAGGGTGAGGTGACTAACATGGAATTTTGACAATCGATTTATATTATTGCTCAGTTGGTTACTGCTCAAACTGAGGAGGATACTTTTAGTGTTTCATTTGTCGAGGCCACAATGGTTAGACAGTTTATGAAGATAAATCCTCCTACTATCACTGATATGAATGTGGAGCAGGATCCTTAGTATTTCTTGGAGGAAATAGAAAAACTCTTTAGGGTGATACAGGCCACAAATATGGAAGGGGTCAGTTTTGCAGCTTATCAGCTTAAGGATATGACGTATTAATGGTACGAGAAATGAGATGACCTAAAGGGTGATGTTGAAGAGTCGTCCTTATGGAAGACTTTCTCTAAATCTTTTATGGACTGCTTTTTTCCTCAGGAGTTGAGGGAAGCAAAAGCAAAGAAATCTTTTAATCTAAAGTAGGGAAAGATATCGGTCAAGGAAAATGCCTTGAAGTTTCATTAATTGTCAAGGTATGCTCCAAATATAGTGGCTGATATAAGGGCCAAGATGAGTAAGTTTGCCTCAGGGTTGTCTCAGGAGATGATACTTGAGAGAAAGACCGTATTTATAATCAAGTATATGTATATATCTAGGTTCTTTGTTCATATGCAACAGGTGGAAGAAGAAAAGATAAAACATGCTGAGTTTGGAGAAAGACAGGGAAAAAATTTTAGGTCATCTAAACAAGGTGGTGCTCAATAGCAAGGTGGTCAGAATAGTGGAAAATGGATAAAAAAGTGGTGGAGTTTTGGTTCCTTCTCTATAGCTAGTGCTCCTCTTAGTTTGTAGGTTCTGCGGTAGGCTACATAGGAAGTTCTATGACGAAGGGAGGGACATGTATTTTAACTATGGTTAACCAGGCCATATGCTCAGGAATTGTCCAGTTGGTAAGGGTGCTTCGGGAGCAAGTAAGGCTCTAGTTGCTTCATCTTCTTCTCCTTCACCGAAGGGTGATGCTTCTGCATCTGATTTTACTCTAGTTACTGGCACAGGTCGGAATAGGTTATATGCTTTGGCTACTTGGCAGGAATCTGAGGCATCTCCTGATATTGTGACTGGTGCGTTATAACTCTTTTCTTGTGACCTATGTTATTTCCTCGATCTAAGGTCCACTATTTCTTATGTGACCCCATATGTGGTTGTGTTTTGGTTTTGATCCCAAGGTTATTTCAGATGCTTTTTATATTTCCACCCCGGTAGGTGACTCTGTGATTGCAAAAATGGTCTATAGAGGGTATGTGGTATCTATTGGTAATAGGAAAACTTTGGTGGATTTGTTTGAACTTAATATGGTGGATTTTGATATTATTATGGGGATGGATTGGTTACACTATTGTTATACGTCCTTAGATTGTTGGACCCGTAAGGTTGTCTTTAGTTTTCCTAGTGAACTGGTTATTGAGTAGGAGGGTGATTCCCTATCTCCTAAGGGGAAGCTTATTTCATATCTTAGGGATCAGAAGTTAATCTCCAAATGGTCTCTCTATCATTTGGTTTGGGTTTAGGATTCTAACTCGAAAGGTCCTTCTTTTTATTCGGTTTTAGTGGTGAATGGGTTTCCTGAGGTCTTTCTGAATGATCTTCCTGGTGTTCCTCAGGATAAGGAAATTGAGTTTGGTATTGATTTGGTTTTGGACACTCATCTAATATCTATTCCTCTTTATAAAATATCTCCGACTGAGTTGAGGGAACTCAAAGAGCAACTTAAGTATCTCTTAGATAAGGGTTTCATCCATCCTAGTGTGTCACCATGGGGTGCACCAGTATTTTTGTGTGCAAAAAGAATGGTTCCCTTTGGATGTGCATTGACTATAGGCAGTTGAATAAGATGACGGCTAAGAAAAAATATCATCTTCCAAGGATAGATGACTTGTTTGATCAATTACAAAGTGCCATGCTTTTCTAAGATAGATCTTTGGTCTGAGTATCATCAACTTAAGATTAGGGAGGTGGATATCCCAAAGACGACTTTTCAAACTTGGTATCGATACTTTGAGTTCTTGGTTATGTTATTTTGGTTGACTAACGCTCCAATATCATCTATGGATTTAATAAATAAGGTTTTTAGGCAATTTTTGGATTTTTTTATCATTGAATTAATTGATGACATCCTGGTGTGTTCTAAGAGTGATATGGATCATCCTAATCACCTTTGTGTGGTGTTGTAGTCCTTAAAGGAGTAACAGTTGTATGATAAGTTCTCTAAGTGTGAGTTTTAGTTGAACGTTATAACTTTTCTTGGTCACATTATTTCTAGTGAAGGGATTATGGTGGATCCACAAAAGGAGGTTGTGGTTAAAGGTGTCCTAGACCCACGAATCCAACCAAAATTTGGAACTTCTTGGGTTTGGCTAGATATTATAGGAGGTTTATGGAGGATTTCTCTTCTATAGATTCCCCATTGACTAAGTTGACTCAGAAAAAAGGTAAAGTTTTCTTGGTCGGAAGCTTGTGAAGGTAGTTTCAAGAAGCTTAAGGATAAGATCAATTCAACTTTGATTTTGACACTGCATAAAAGTAATGAGGGGTTCGTAGTTTATTTTGACGCATCTTGGGTTAGACTTGGTTGTATTTTGATGCAGCATGGGAAGGTGATAGCCTATGCTTCCAGGCAGTTGAAGGTACATGAGAGGAATTATCCTACTCATGATTTGGATCTTTTAGCGGTGGTTTTTTCTTTGAAAATTTGGTGGCATTATTTATATATAGTGAATGTGTACATCTTTCTAATCATAAGAGTCTACAAGATGTGTTCACTCAGAAAGAGCTAAATCTCAAGCAGAGGAGATGGTTGGAGCTTCTCAAGGACTATGATATAAGTCATCACTACCACCTAGGTAAAGCTAATATAGTTACTGATGCTCTTAACAGGTTATCCATGGGGAGTTTGGCTCATATGGAAAATGAGCAGCGGCAGTTGGTAAAAGATATTCACCGATTAGCTAATCTTGGATTTCGTCTTTCAGACTCAGAGGATGGTGGTGTGATGGTACAAGAAATGGTTCGGTCGTCTCTTGGTACGAAAATCAAGGAGAAGCAAATTCTAGATTATATCTTGATGAAAATAAAAGGTGATGTAGGTGGGCAAAAGGTAATGGTATTTGAGGTTAGTGAAGATGGTACTTTTCGGTACCAAGAGAGGTTATGTGTTCCTAATATGGATGGGTTGCGTGAGAGGGTATTGGATGAGGCGCATGAGTCGCGCTATGTTATTCATCCCGGTTCAACTAAAATGTATCATGATATCAAGGATATGTATTGGTGTAGTGGTTTAAAGAGAGATGTGGCTAACTTTGTAGCCAAGTGTATTATGTACCAACAAGTAAAAGTTAAACACATGAGGCCTGGTGGGTTATATCAGGAAATGGAATTATCAGAATGGAAATGGAAGGTAATCAGTATGGATTTCATTATCGATCTTCCTCGGCCTTGGAATCAATTTGATTCGATTTGGGTTATCCTAGATAGGATGACAAAGTCATCTCATTTCTTGCCAGTGAGGACTAACTTTTTGGCTGAGGATTATGTGAGGTTGTATTTCATGAGATTGTAAAGTTTTATGGGGTGACTAGTTCGATTATCTCTGATCATGGTACACAGTTTTCATCTCACTTCTGGTGGTCTTTCTAGAAGGGTTTGTGGATTAAGGTCAGTTTGAGTACTGTTTTTCATCTGCAGATGGATGGGCAAGCAAAAAGAACTATTCTAACACTGGAGGATATACTTCGATCATGTGTGATTGACTATGGTGGTAGTTAGGTTGAACATCTACCTCTTGTAGAGTTTTCTTATAACAATAGTTACCATTCTAGTATTAGAATGGCCTTTTTTGAGGTGTTGTATTATAAGAGGTGTAAGTCTCCTATTGGGTGGTTCGTGCTTGGTGAGGCAGATATGTTTTTTCCGGATTTGTTTTATCAGGAAATAGAAAAGTTTAAGGTGATTCGGGATAGGCTTAAGGCTTCCCAAAGTCGCCAAAAGTCCTATGCGGATGTAAGACGTATAGACTTGGAGTTTGAGGTTAGGGATAAGGTGTTCTAATGGTATCTCCCACGAAAGGAGTCATGCGGTTTAGTAGAAAGAGGAAACTCAGTCCCTGATATATTGGTCCTTATGTGGTTTTGCGGAGGGTTGGTAATGTGGCGTATGAATTGGATTTGCCTTCTAGTTTGAGCTCCATTCATCCGGTATTTCACGTCTCTATGTTGAGGAAGTGTCTTGATGATCCTTCTTCGGTGGTTTCTTTGGAAAGTTTGGGTATCTTAAATTCTTTGTCTTCTTAAGATATCCCGATTGAGTTCTTGGATCGGCTGTTTTTCATCGGTTATGGACCAAGGATGCGGCCTCAGTTAAGATTCTATGGCGGAACCACAAGATGGAAAAGGCTACATGGGAAGTAGAAGAGGACATGAAGTCTGAATATCCATATTTCTTCACAGCTCTGGACATTCGTGCAGAAGGTATGTGTTCCTTATTTATATTTGATAATGCAAATGAATCTACTTGATTTCTTCACATCTTTTATAAAGGTAAGAGTAGAGGCATCTAAGGGGTGTAAGTAGTGCTTGTACTACCTTATCCGTCATTCGGGGATGAATGATCCTATTCAGGAGAGTGAAGCACCCTAGGTTTTGGTCCTTAGAAAACTTTTTGGATTTCTGGCTTCTAGACAACATAGGAACATTGGGTACAAGTCGTATAATCGGGGTACGAGTGGTATGCCTCAGTCTTATGCTGACCAATATTGGTTGGTGGGTTGGATTGGTTTCTAGAATAAGTACGACTAGGGTTGGTATGAGTCTTATCGATGGATACAGGTCGTTTGGTTTAAGTTTTTTCTTCACTTGATCTGAGACGTAGTAAAATAATTTGGATCTGAGTATGAGTGGCTCACCATAAGTCGTAAGCCAGGGTACAAGTCATACCATAGACTCATATAGTGGATAGTGTTCAAACCTCTTATGATTTTATTTTGCCAGGGGTACGGATCAAGGGTACTAGTTGTATGGATTGGCTACGACTTGGTTCGGGTGAGTTGTATAGGGGACAATGTTGGGTCTATAGAGGAGGCTTAGGGTACAAGTGGTGGGTACCACTCGTATGAAAGGGTACGACTGGTATGGTGAGTCGTACCTATATGCAGGATTTTTATATAGTTTAAGTTGGGGTAATCTAGACATTTCCCCTCTTAAACTACTAAGGCCTCATGACTTGTAAACTACTTGGAAGGTTATTTACCCTATTATTCTATCATTAAACACTTAAAAAACTCTCTTAAACATTCTACAATTCTCTCTAAGGCTCTTGGGTAAAGAAAGGCTAGGGTTTCACTAAGGTGGTTACTTTGGGACTGGTGTTGGTGATTTGTCTCCATCATCTTCTTAATTTAAGGAAAGATACTTCTCCCTCATTGTTAGTTCCAACTAAAAGCATGATTTATACAATGTTTTCATGGCAAGATTATTGTATGGTTTTATGGTTTTCATATATATATATGTTAGGGTTTTGGTTATAAATGATTGGTTATTTTTTTCCCATGTTTTAATTATGTTTTCACATGCTATAATGGTGGTTTAAACAATTGGTAGCATGGTAATGGTTAATTAGTATTTGGTTTTTGGTTTCGGAAACACTATGCCCCCAACATGTTTGATAAAATGCCTATGATAATGCTTTCACTATATTATTGGACTTTTAATGGAACTATTGCATGGTATAGTGTGGTAATGGAACCCCAAATGGTATAAATGGTTTGGAATAGTTAATTGTTAATGTCTTGGTGGTCATGGTAATGGTTAATTGGACATCCTTATGGGGTACAATGGAATCTTCCAAGTAAACATGTAAATAAACAACTTGTGGGGTACATGGGACTCCCCCAAGCAACTAAATAATGGAACACTTATGGTGTACACGGGACTCCCCCAAGTTAATTGGATAATGTAATATATAGGGTACATAGGAATCCTCGAAGGCTGGCTAAGGACATTGTTGCAAACTAAAGTCGGTATGACGATACCACTACTCATAGCCTTTGTTAATAATAATGGTATAATATTTTGGTTGGATGGAAATGGTTTTAATTGGACAATAATAACGGGGGGTGATAGCTAACCGTGAAGGTGTGAGTCCAATGGACGGATACCAGAAACTAATGTTTGCCGACATGAGGGGTTGGTCACGGTAACCATATATGATACTATAAGGTACATGGGAATCCTCTAAATACACTGTGCATATGTATCATGGAGGGTAAGGGTACTCAAGAACCCCTTACTCTTATGGTATCTCCGGTTCGGCGGATACACGCATCGGGGCCCGTTCAGAGGGTTACACTGGATCCATATATCCCGTAGGTGGTTTTAGGATAGTTAAGCTACACATACCCAGGATAATGGTTTTAAATACATTCTATTCCCAATTCCCTTTCTCGGCATGGTTATATATATATATATATGTATGGTTTGTGTGCATATGGTTGGTTTACTTAATTTTACTGGTTGGCATTATTTTATCCCCATCCTGTGTACTTGCTAGAGTTCACCCACTAACCCGTCCTCGGGTGGCTATTTCCCCATGTGATGCAAGAACCTACCATTCTACTCCTCCTGATTAGTGCTCGAACTTGGATCAGCTCAGTTGGATTGAAGTAGTAAGCTTTTGCTCCTTTTCATATTCATGGATATTTTTACATACTTTGAATTATTTATGGATATTGGTTTTAGTTATGGTTGGGGGCATGTCCCAACCGAATATTACTTTTTCTTTTGGTTAGAGGATTTTGTAAAACTTATATGGGTTGGTATGGGCGGGATTGGTAGTGGTGTCAGCCTTAGTATTGACATTGGCATTGGGGCTGACATTATTGGAATAAATTTCTCACTATTCCATCTTTTTATGTATGTTATGGAACTTGGTTTGGTTATTGCTTTGGTTTTGGTTTGGTTATGGTTATCAGTTAGGTTTGGGACGGTTTGACTCGTTTGGGTTGGTCTCGGTCATAGACCTATCCCAGAGTCTGTATTTGGACAATTACACAATATCTTGTTATATGTTCGGAATTCATCCGCCTTAAGCTGTGCGTTTGGACAGTTTGGTTGGGTATTGGGGGTGGTCCCTGGTCCTAGTTGGACTTGGGATGCCCATTACGACAAGGCCCCCGGTCGGGTCGTGCCAAGTACGTTCCACTTGCCCATCCATTTGAGGGTGGAAAGAGGTGCTAAGATTCACCTGAGTATCAAAACTTTTCTGAAAAGACCACCATAATTGAGAAGAGAATTGCGTACCTCGATTAGATATATTGGATACTGGAGCCCCATGTAGTCAAACTATCTCCCGAATGTACAACTTTCCATAATCATTTCCCGAATAATTAGTCCTCATAGGTAAAACGTGAGCAGACTTGGTCATCCTATTAACAATAACCAAAATATAATCATATTGGCTTTGGGATCGCGTGATCCCATAACAAAGTCCATGTTGATCATCTCCCATTTCCATAGAGGCAAAGCTATGTCCTGGAAGGTACCACCTGGACTCAAATGTTCCACCTTAAGTTATTGGCAATTCAAACACTTAACTACAAAAGTTAGCAACATCTCTTTTCATGTTATTCCACCAGTAAATCTCCTTTAGGTCATGATACATTTTAGTGGAGCCAAGGTGGACAATATACCTAGAAGTATGAACTTCATCGAGAATCCTTTCTCGAAAACCATCCACATTCAGAATGCACAACCTACCTTGGTATCTCAAAATACCATCTCCTCCAATTTCAAATGCCATAAACTTTTGTTGACCAACATCTTCCTTGATCTGCATCAATATGGGATCTCTTGCTTGCTTCTCCTTAACTTCAGCATAGAGGGACGATTTAACCACCTCTTGGATGAACAACCTTCTATCCTTAGATTATAGGAGTCAAACTCCCAAATTAGCATGTCAATGAAATTCTTTAACCATGTTCCTCTTTTGTTTCTCAATATGAGAAACGCTTCCCATGGACAACCTGCTAAGACGATCAACAACCATATTAGCTTTAACTGGATGATAATGTAGGATCATGTCATAATCCTTCAACAGTTTGAGACACCGCCTGTCACGACCTAATATCCAAGGGTCATGATGGCCCTTGTCGCGACGAACCTTGACAAGTAACCCTATCACTAAAAATTATACAAAAGGAGAAAAACAGGAATAACCTCAAGGTAAGGCTCTAGAATGAAGCCGAACCATAAAAATATAATATGAAAGTGGAAACATACAACCAAAGATATTATACCAAAACTCCCAAAACCTGGTATCAATAGTGCAAATATACAACCAAAGATATTATACCAAAAATCCCAAAACCTAGTGTCAATAGTGCAAGAAGCACTAATACAATCCATGAGTCAAATACATCAGGAATCCAACAGGAACAATATTTTCTTTCGAATCTTAGTAAAAGAATAATCTAATACAAAAAGATAGAAGTGGACTCCAGACACATGAATGTCCAACTACAACCTTGAGTAACTCTGAAGGTGCCAAAAATCAAGCCACACGAGATGCACCCGGACCAAAATCTGCATTAAAAAAGCACAGTAGGGATGAGTACAGTCCATTTGTACTTAGTAGGTATCATATGCCGATCGAGCAAAGAAGAAACTAAAGCATACAAAATACACACTAAAGGCGTATTACCTGTAATCAGAAAATGTCCCATAATGGTAGCCCACACTGCTGGCACTAACAGTTCTACAATATCCACATATAATACAGTAAATTACCAAAAAGGAATACAATTACATATTTATACCACATATAAGTAAGGAAGAGGAGAACAATATACACGAGAGAATCAAGTACAAGTAAGGAAGATAGAACAATGGATAGGTAACAAGTCAAAATAGAATATACAATCACATCATAAGCATAAACAAGTAAATACAATAAGAATGATGATGACGATAATGCATGAGGTCATCACACAACCATCGATACCATCGCACAGTCTACATGATGATGATGTATTACACGATGTCGTCGTATAACCTCCAAGACCGTCGCACAGTCTCCATGATGATGATGTAATACGCAAGGTCATTACACAACCTCCAAAACTATCACATAATCTCTACAATGATAATGTAATACACGAGGTAGTCACACAACCTCCGAGATTATTGAAAAATCTCCATGATGATGATGTAATATACGGGGTCGTCGTACAACCTTCGAGACCTCGCAAAATCCCCATGATGATGATGTAATACACAAGGTCATCGCAAAACCTCTGAGACCGTAGCACAGTCTCCATGTTCCTAGTGTTTTTAGAATTTCCAGTATTTCTAATATTTCAGGAGCACATACATAACATAAGACAAGAATAAAGTACAACATAAAACAACAAGTATCTATAAAGCATTCAACAAACAAATAAGGCATACAACAAACAAATAATTCATGCAACAAACAAGTGAAATCATGCGTGTGATGCCATGGGGATGATGATGCAATGTTCACAACCAACCGACTATAAGAAATATCCAATAACCAATCAATATACCATATGTGAGCCAATAATCCACGCAATATTTCCAACTCTACAAGAATCACATCATAAACCATATGCCAAATGAGTAAAACACAACAAAATATTTCATTGACACTACATTAGGCTTTTCATTCAACAAGATACAATTGTTCTCATGTTTATAGGCAATCAACATTACCTAGGACCCCACACAGATGCAGACAACACATAATATACAAAATACATCACATATAGGCCCCACACGGGCAAAACACAATAAGATAGCCATTTTTTATGATTATTTCCCACACCCTTAACAAGCATTTTGTATCAACAATTACTACCAAACTCAGTATGAAAGAACTTAAGCCGTAACCTACATCAAAGGCCGAAAACCGGTTTGCAAGCCTTTAATATAAAACCTTACTCTTCATGAAAAACTCAGAATCAACTTAAAAGCCCAAATATAGAATCTATGCATCAAAAGGAAGTCAACGACACCCATATTGCCTATTTTCAAGTCGGTGTCAAAACGGACCCCCAAAATAGGTTTTTAAAAAAGAAGAGATAAATCATAATTTTATTTCAAAAACATGTTTCCCATATTTTTAGGAGTCTATAGCTGAAAACCCAAGCAAAAATGAGTTAAAATGGGGTTCAAATTGAAGAAAAACTATCTTCAAGATTTATCGAGTAGAAATCCCCGAAATTTATTTTAAAATTAAGAATTAAAGTTGTTTTGAAGATGTAATTGAGGGAAAATTGATAATTATAGGATTAGAAACTCATTAAAGCAAAAAAAGAATTGAAATTGGGGTTTAAATTGAAGAAATAACATTCTTAAGCCTTACGGGCCAAAATCCCCACATTCCATACTTTAATCCATGTTTAATACAAGAATTTAATGATATATATTGAAGAATTAATTAAAATAAGTGCAATAGAGCTTACTCAAGCTTAGAAATGGAGCAAGTATATATATATATATATATATATATAGGTATCGCGATCACGGACCTTGAGTCGCGATCGCAGTACCTTGAATGGCAGGGGTATCATGATCGTGGACCAGGGTTGCAATCGCGACACTTACCCTGCACGCCCTATCACGATCGTGACAATAGCTTCATGATTGCGGGTGCACCAGCTAGGGACTTAGTTCAATCCGAATGTCCGTGGGTCCCTCGGTATTCATTTGAAATTCCACAAACGAAATATGCTACCCTATTAAATTCAATGTTCTGGACTCAACGAAGATATCAGATTTTCAAAACCACATCATTTCATAAAGTTGATACCCGAAATCCAAAATCATAATTTTTCAAACCGAGGGTTGAAATGAGATTTAAAAGCCATAAAATCACACCAACCATGTTAACACCCTAAAATTGACATTTTGGATCTGTTGGCATAGTCTGTTTTCCATTCGTCTCATGAATCAAAAGATTTCAACTAAAGTCAATTGTAAGGCTTTCGTAGCCACCAAAAATCACAATATCACATAAATTACACCAAAATACATCGGGAACCATGCTAATCAACCCCACACCCTAGAAATACCATAATGCAACTACGGGGTGGGGTAAAATGGTCAAAATACATATTTCAAATATCTTATAAAAATTCAGGTCACTACATTATCCACCACTAAAAATCTAATTCATCCTCGCACTAAAGGCAAGAGAAAAACTTAAACACACAAAGATTTGGGGTTAAGAACTACGCATATCGGTGGGTGAAGTAGGTTTAGCCCAATCACGAACTGCTGCAACCTTGGATGGATCAACCATAATATCCTATTTAGTCACTACATAACCCAAGAAAGAAACAAACTCTAACCAAAACTCACACTTGGAGAACTTAGCATACAACTTCTCATCCCTTAATTTCTGAAGCACAATTCGAAAATGCTCCTCATGATTAGCCAATCTCTTGGAATAAACCAAGATATCATCTATAAATATAATAACAAAGGAGTTGAGATCTGGTTGAAACATTCGGTTCATCATCTTCATGAAAGCATCTGGGGAATTGGTTAACCCAAAGGACATGACTAAGAACTCATAATAACAATATCGAGTCTGAAATGTTGTCTTCATAATATTCAAAACTCTAATCCTGAATTGGTGATACCCTGACCTCAAATAAATCTTCAAAAACACTATAGCATACTGAAACTGGTCAAATAAATCATCAATATGATAAAGAGGATACTAATTCTTAATCATCACCTTGTTCAGTTGTCGACAATCAATACATAGGCATAAATCCATCCTTTTTATTAACTAACAAGATAGGCGCACCCCAAGGTGATACACTAGGTTAAATAAATCCCTTATCCAACAACTCCTGTAATTGATCCTTCAATTCTTTCATTTCGGTCGGGGTCATCCTATAAGGAGGAACAGTGATGGGATTGGTTCCAGGAACAACATCAATGGAAAAATCAATATCATGATCTGAAGGCATACCAGGAAAATCCACAAGGAACACATCCATAAACTCACAGACAACACAAATGAAATCCAAAGAAAGAGACGAAGCAACACTAGTATCACGAATATGAGCCAAATAAGAAAAACATCCCTTATCAACTAATCCATACCCAAAATAACATCAAAGTCAACCATATTTAACACAAGAAAATCTACCCAAGTATCTTGCCCCAAAAAAAGTCACAACATAAGATCGGTACACCCGATCCACCACTAAAGGATCTCTTATAGGGGTAGATACATGAATAGACATGGCAAAAGGCTCACTAATAGAATCAAAACCCAAAGCAAAATATGTAGACACATATGAGAAATTTGATCTAGAATCAAATAACACAAATGCAGATCTAAAATAAACGGGGATGATACTTGGGATAATAGTGTCGAAAGCCTCTACCTCTAGTCTGGAAGGGATGGAGTAGTACTATCCACAACCACCAACTGGCTTAGTAGCACCACGACCAATACCACGGTCTCCACTACTTATGCCTCTCGCACTTCTGATAAAACCCCTACCTCTCACAGCTGAAATAGAAGTAGCTATGGAAACACGATATGGACAATCCTTAGCCACATACCCAGCCTCACACATATATGTCAGACTCTAAACTTTCCCTGATGGTGCACCCTCTTATCCTCTTTGAGATGCTCGAGGAGTAGATCCATGCATCATCACCTGACCCCTTATAGTCTGAAGAGATTACAAAAACACTACCATCTGCGTTGTGGATCTTAAAGAGCCGAAGACATAGCAAGCCCAGCTGGCAGAGACCTTACCTGGGGAGGTAACATAAATGAAAAATAAACTCCCGATCTCAGAACACCATACTTAAAGGTCGATGCTAAAGGATGAATAGTACTCAGGGTCAGAACAGTACCTAAAATAGAAGTAGGTGAAATCAGAGGAACCATACTCTTGACTAGAGGAATACCATAAACAGACTTTATCACAGGTGGAGATACAATACTCATAGTTGGGGGAACATCAAAGAACTAAAAGGAGCACCCTCAAAATAGGTCGACATTCAAACCAACAATCCCTTCACGATTGAGGTGTAAGAACTCGGTGGAACCGAGGCAGGACCCATACCTCCAACATGCTTAACAAGAGGCTTAGGGGAGAGTCCCATAGCACTATTCCTGGTCAGGGCAGATCCGTATGACCATTCGCTCCCTCGAGCCCATCTATGATTCGAGGCTCGCCTTTTTTATGAAGGCTCTGCATCTCTAACCTCACGAGACCTAGTCGACACCATCTACACAAAAAAAGTAAAAAATAACTCAAAACACAAGGTATGAAAGAACTTTGCATGATAAGGAATAAAATGAGGGAAGTTTCCTAAAGACATCCTTAGCCTCTCAAAGATAGATACGGACGTCAACGTACCGATCCGCAAGACTCTATTAGACATCTAGTTATTACACTATTGAGACCAATGAACCTAGCACTGATACCGATTTTCACGACCCAAATTCCAAGGGTCATGATGGCACTTGCCGCAAAGAACCTTGACAAGTAAGCTTATCACACAAACCAATCAAAAAGGGGAAAAAATAGGAATAATCTCAAGGAAAGGCTTTTAGAATAAAGTCAAACCATACAAATATAATATAAAAATGAAAACATACAACCAAAGATATTATACCGAAATTCCCGAAACCTTATGTCAATACTATAAGAACTAGTCAATACATCAGAAATCCAACAGGGAAAATATCTATCTCCGATTACTAGTAAAGAAATAATTTAATATAGAAAGATAGAAGTGGACTTTAGACACATAAATGTGTAACCGTTATCTTGAGTAACTCTGAAGGCACCCAAAATCAAGCCATATGAGACACACCCGCACCGTAATCTATACTAAAAAGGCACAGTAAGGATGAGTACGTCCACTTGTACTTAGTATATATCATATGCCGATCGAGCAAACTAGGCATACTAAATACACACTAAGGGAACATCACCTGCTATTAGAAAATATCCCACAATGATAACCCACACTGCCTGCACTAACAGTTCTACAATATCAATATATAATACGAAAAACATAAAAAGGGAATAAAAGTATACATTTATACCACATATAAGCAAGGAAGAGGAGAACAACATACACGAGAGCATCAAGTACAAGTAAGGAAAAATAAAACAACGAATAGGTAACAAGTCAAAATAGAATATACAGTCACATCACAAGAATAAAAAAATAAATATAATAAGAATGATGATTATGATGATGATGATAATGATGATGCATGAGGTCATCACACAACCTTTGAGACCTTCGCAAAGTCTCCATGATGATGACATAATACATCAGGTCATCGTAAAACCTCCTCGACCATCATATAGTCTCCATGATGATGATGTAATACACAAGATCATTTCATAACCTCTGAGATAGTCACATTCTCGCCATGATAATGATGTAATACACGAGGTCATCGCACAACCTTCAAGACCTTCGCGTAGTCTCCATGTTCCCAATGTTTCTAAAATTTCACGTATTCCCAGTATTTCATGAGCACATAGATAACATAAGATATAAATTAAGTAGAACATACAACAACAGGTATATATAAAGCATCCAACAAACAAATAAGGCGTACAATAAACAAATAAAGCATGCAACAAATAAGTGAAATGATGTGTGCAATGCAATGAGGATGATGATGCAATGTTTACAACTAAACGACCATGATAAATATCCAATAACCAATCAATATACCATATATGAGCCAATAATCCACATAATATTTCCAACCCTTCATGAATATCATCATAAACCATATGCCAAATGAGTAAAACACATCAAAATATTCCATTGACACCACATTAGGCTTTCATCCAATAAAATACAATTGTTCAAATGTTTATAGGCTGTCAACATTGCCTAGGACTTATCACACATAGCATATTAGGATTTCATCCAATAAAATTCAATTGTTCAAATTTTTATAGGCTATCAACATTACCTAGGATTTATCACACATAGCTCATAATATAACAAATCCACCAAATACATCATATATAATCTCCCACGTGGTCACAACAAGATAATATAGCCATTTCTCAGGATTAGTTCCCACACCCTTAACATGAATTTTGTATCAACATTAACTACCCAACCTAGTCTACAAGAAGTTAAGCCATAACCTACCTCGAAGGCTGAAAACCAGTCCGCAAACCTTCAATATGCAACCTTACTCTTCATGAACGATCACAAAATAAATTAAAATATCAAAATATATAATCTACACGTCAGAAGAAAACCAATGACACCCATTTACCTATATTCTAGTCGGGGTCAAAACGGACCCCGAAAACAGGTTATTAAAAAAGAAGTAAAACATCATAATTTTGTTTCCAAAATATGTTCTTTATATTTTTAGGAGTCTACAGCTAAAAAACTAAGGAAAAATGAGTTAAAAATGAGGTTCAAATTAAAGAAAAATTATTTTCAAGCTTTACTCGGTAGAACTCCTTGAAATTCATTTTAAAATCAAGAATAGAAGTTGTTTTGATGATGAAATTGAGGAAAAACTAATAATTATAGGATTAGAAACTCATTCAAGTGAAAAAAAAGATTGAAATTGGGGTTTAAATTGGAGAAATATCATTTTTAGGCCTTACGGGCCAAATCTCCAAATTCCATACTTTTATCCATGTTTAAAACAAGAATTTAATGTTAAAGATTGAAGAAATTAATTGAAAGGAGTGTAATGGAGCTTACCCAAGCTTAGAAATGGTGAAAGTTTCTCAAAACCGCGAAAACCTAAGCTCCAAGTCTAAAAAATGGTATAAAATAGCAAAACTAGGTATATATATGGAGGTATCATGATTGCGGACCTCGGGTCATGATCGTAGTACCTTGACTGGTAGGGGTTTTGCTATCATGGACTAGGGTTGTGAATGCAACACTTACCCTGCTGCCCTATTGCGAACGAAACAATAGATCCATGATCGCGAATGCACCAACTTGGGACTTGGTTCAATATGATTCTCTGCGGTTCCCTTCGAGTTCATCTAAAATCCCATGAACACAGAAAAAATATGCTACCCTATGAAATTTGATGCTCCAGTCTCAATGAACACATTAGATTTTCAAAAAATTCCATTTCGACAAAGTTAACCCCTGAAACCAAAAATCACAACTTTCTAAACTGAGGGTTGAAATGAGAGTTAAAATCTATAAAACCACACCAACCATGTTACCACCCTAAAATAGACATTCTAGATCTTCTGGCATAGTTTGTTTTGCCATCCATGTCACGGATTGAAAGATATCAATGGAACTTAATTATAAGGCTCTCAAAGCCACCAAAAACCACAATATTGTATAAATGGCATTAAAATCCATTGAAAACTATGTCAATGAATACCATACCCTAGAAATACCTCAATGCAACTACAGGGATCGATAAAATAGCCAGATCACACAAACATAGTTATTTTTTATATTTTATCAAAATTCATGCCATTACACTGCCTCTGCCTGAGATTCAACTCCTTCTGGGTGAACACATATTGTAAAACTTTATGATCAGTAAAGATGTCAACATGCACCTCATAAAGATAAAAAAAATGCCATATTTTAAGTGCATAAAGCACAACCGCCAACTCTAAATCATGGGTGGGAATAGTTTTTATCATGGACTTTTAATTGCTTGGATTCATAGGCCACCACCTTTCCATGCTGCATAAGCACACACCCAAGTCCTACCTAAGACACAACACAATATACAACAAAACCTTCTATACACTCAAGAAGGGTCAAAATAGGGGTTGTAGTCAACTTGTCTTTCAATCTTTCAAAACTATTCTCACAAGCCTCAGACCATAAAAACTTTACCTTCTTCTATGTCAACGTAGTAAATGGAGAAGGTATGGATGAAAAAATATCTACAAACCTCCTATAATATATGCCAAACCTAAGAAGCTTTGAATATCGATTGGAGTCATGGGTCTGGTCCATTTTCTTACTGCCTCAATATTTTGGGGATAAACCTTAATTCCTTCATTAGAAATAATATTCCCCAAAAAAGCTATTGCATAAATCCAGAACTCACACTTAGAGAATTTGGCATAAAACTCATGGTTTTAAGAGTCTGAAGGACTATCTAAATATGATTGGCATGATCTTTCTCACTCTTAGAGTAAACTAAATATCATCCATAACAACTATGACAAATAGATCCAGAAACTACCAGAACACCCTATTCATGAGGTCCTTAAACATTGTAGGAGCATTAGTCAGTCCAAAGGACATAACCAGGAATTCATGATGACCATATCGGGTTCAAAAAGAAATTTTGGGAATGTTCTCCTCCCTATAAGTATAGTGTTAGCTTCTTATTTATGCTTTCATAGTTACAAATACGTTGGTAAATATCAAAGGTTCCTTATAAGAAAAGTTAGACCATATCAGGTTTGAATTAATTCCAAGAAGAGGGTACTTATTCTTGATTGTGACTTTGTTCAGTTGACGATAATATGGAAGCTATATTTCTTACACACAAAGAGTACGGGAGAACCCCAGAGGGAGACACTAGGATAAATGAAGACTTTATTAAGAAGATCTTTTAGTTTCTCTTTCAATTTTTTCAATTCTATAGGATCCATTCAATACGACAAAATAGAGATAGGTTGAGTGTCTGGAATTAGGTCAATACTAAAGTCTATCTCCCTATTTGGAGGTATTCCATAGAGGTCATCAGGAAAGACTTTTGGGAATTCATTAACTATTAGAATCGACTGGAGAGAATAACTTTTAGTGCTAGAATCTTGGATTCAAACAAGATGATACAAACAACCCTTAGATATGAGATTGCGGGCTCTAACATAAGATATGAACTTCCCTTTAGGTGTAAGGGAATTTCCCTCCCATTCTAAAACTGGCTCATTAAGGAAGCAGAAGGTAACCTTTTTGGCTCTACAATCTAGTATATCATAGCACAAGTGAATCCAATCCATCCCTAGAATAGTGTCAAAGTCCACCATATCAAGTTATACAAGGTCTACCATTGTATCTGATGCAAGACAGATACCACACAATTTCTATGAACTCTTCTAGCAATAATAAAGTCACCAATAGGGATGGAGATAGATAAAGGTTCAAAAATATTCTTGAGATCAAAACCAAAACTTACTACCAGATAAGGATTCACATAATACAGAGTAGACCTTAGATCAAGAAACACATAAATATAACAAGAGAAGATTTGTAACATACCCGTAACAACATCTAGTAAAGCCTCTAAGTTCTGGCGTGTAGGTAGGGCATTCAAGAGGTCACAACCACCCTCAATAGCAGAAGAAGTACCCTTAGAAGGAGGATCTGTTAAAGTAGTTTGGTACATAGTGCCCCCAAAATTTCCTTTAGCTGAGGGACAATATCTCTTGAAATGGCTTAGCTGGACACAAGTAAAGCACACATTACTCTCAAGATAGCATTTTCCTAGGTGATTATTTATACATGTGTTACAATGAGGGTATGACCTAAAAGGCTGAGTCACACTCTCCTGAGATTGAGTTCCCTGAATTCGTAACCCTCTACTAGGATGAAACCTCTACTCACCAGAAGGCCTGGGTGCAGGCGCGTTAGCTAATGAATGAACATCGCACCAAAATTTCTTTTCGGACCATTTCTTACCCTATTTGTTACCCTGCTGCTAGATGGCATCCTGATATGTGGATCTAGCTCTCTTAATATGCCTCTCCTCTAATTCTATTTTTCTATTCTTCATCTTTTCTTCCTCTTTTCCACTTATTAAATATACATAACCAATCGAGAGATATCTATATTACTGTTTAAAATTGTCCGTTTATATTCTAACACTAAATAATTAGAAAGACCTGAGGCAAACTTCCTCATACAATCCCTCATGTTGCACACTAATTCTAGAGTATAATGAGACAATTGGGTGAATTTCAATGCATATTCTTTGACGCTCATTTTCCCTGCTTTAGGTTAACAAATTCCTAAACCTTGGCTTCCCCTAATTCCTGGGGGAAAATGATCTAGAAAGGCCTCTAAAAACTTTTCCCATAACGTTGGTTCAATATTCTTACTCCTTATCTCTTTCAACTCATTATACCACTAGTAATCCATATATTTCAGCTGATAAATTGTAAACTCTACCCCCTCAGTATCCCTAATATGCATGACCCTAAATATCTTCTCTATCTTATCTATAAATAATTGAGGATCCTTTTCAAACTTAATACCCATAAAGATGGGTGGGTTCAGCTTTATAAACTAACCATCCCAAGTGATTTCAAAAGAACGAGTAACAGAACTCAAATCCCCAAACTATCAAGACTATAAAGCCATAAGCTGAGAAAATATATGGATGGATTGGTGAAACTCAACATTTAATACCTCTCTCTATGGAGACTAGGTATGATTGATATCAATCGAAGGAGATCGAAGAGGGGTAGTTTGGATTGGTGAAACCCCTGGAAGAGCGGTGAATTTTTTAGTACAAGCTCTATACTAGGTCCACGTCCCATGGGTAGGGCGGACTTTCTCAGCATTTGTCCCTATAGGGCAGAGTGTCCATTTGAGGGGTTTGACCATTCGATCTTCATGGAGGAATAATCTAAAATGCAGAATGTCAGGCATTAGGATACATTCAGACTCTATAACACGAACTAGAACATGAAGAAAAGGAAAACATTCCTAATTGCCTCGTAGCTTTTTCTTATAAGTGTGGCTCACTACATACCCATAAAAAGGATTTTACTTGGGTTGGCTTCGTAGACACCCTGGGACCCCAAATAGTGATATGATATCAAGATTTTCATGACCCAATATAGGGCCCTGCCCATGATGGGTATCCCAAGTCATGAAGTCTCGAGAGATCTCTTTTCATACTATAAAATCATTATTCAAATTTAAATACATTATGTAATCAAAACATAAGTCCAAATCTAGTCTGTGAAGCCTCTACTGAATACTAGTCTATCTATATTGGGACAAGGCCCCCGGTTGGACCATGAATTGAAAGAAACTAATTTATTAATAAACACATTTTGGAATAAGTGAGGCTCACTAAATCTGAGTTCTGGAAGAGATATACTATTGTGCAGGTCCGCATGACTATGCCTTAAAACCTATATTATAAGACAATACAGCCACCCGAGGACGGTCAATACTTGGAATGTATTGGTATGCATAACTAGCCAAAAGCAAAAATACATTTCTTTGTATAACATTATAAAAGAATTAAGAAGACAATTTAATGAAAGCTTATGGAATCAATGTAACATAAATGATTTTCAAAACACATGAGCATAATTAAGGTACAAGTTGGGGTCAATCTGATAAAACATAAACAACACTCTTTGTTTTACTTCTGGGATAGATGGCATCCTGGTATCATCACCTACGGGCTATATGGGTCTGCCATTAACTCAGCATAAAAGCCTCCAATTCAAGTTTTCTCTAATGATCAGAGTTCTATATGAAGGTATACAACAATTATCCCCATTTGGTGTAGAATACCATAGTCATCCCCCTTTTGGGATAACCTAACATAAAACCCATGTCAGTAAAACACGGTTTTGGTCTATAAGTTATTGAACTCATGCCTTCTCTGTTCACCATCTATCCCCCTTTAAACCCAATTTTAGCCTCTTAAAACGATGCTTCATGCTTATAATATTCATTTCTTTTATGTTAAGGGCATTTTGTTATAGGTATCATTATACCTAGATTTGCAAGCTGTATCATATCATGTCATATTCATTGCCCTTTTATTCAAAATTATGTTAATGACCACCAAAAGATTTAAACACCACATGAGAGTTCTTATATCAAATATCAAATGGAAACTTATGTAAAAACATTCCTTTTTCAAGACTTTATCATATGGGGGCCATCTCTTGCATAAATCATATGAAATCCTTCATTTATTTACAAAAGGGGATTTAGAACATAATACAAAACCCTCTCTTGGAATATTAAACCATGTAAATTCACCATTGATAGAAGAGGATTTAACTCAAGCCTTTAATCATGTATTTGAACAACTCATAACATCTTAAAGCAAGTAATTTCATCATGAAAGAGGGAATATCATAAATCATACTCTTAAGTTAATTATTAAAAATCATACATATGCATGTACATAAATATACTTTGAATTCCATAAATAAAACATAATTTAACCCATGATTATTAGGATAGTTCTACATTCCTTGAAGTGGAGAGAATGCAGTGAAAATTTACCCTTAAAGTTTAGAATTCTCAAACCCTAGATAGGTTTCTCCTCTCTAGCTATTAGAATGATGATTAAGGGATTAATGAGGTATAAAAATGTTTTTAGGGCCCTAAAATCATACATAAGGGATTGGGAATGACTTAAGGATGTGAAAAGACCCTTATGCCTTTAAAATATAATAAAAATAGAGGGATATTGGTGAAAGAAAGGGGTTCATAGCGTAACCTACATCGCGAATAGGAGTTTTGTGATGCAAACCCTGGCATAATCTTGGGGCTTTGTGGTGCGAACCCTACCACAACGGCTAGGCAGTGACCTATCGCGGTGGACTTCACGGTACGGGGTTGTTGTGAGGTCCTCTTTTTGAGACACATATATTTTCAAAGTCTAAAAACATACCCAACCTATTTAATTCATCCTAAAGTGATTTATATTCAATAATGGGGTCTTAAATGCTCATTTCATGCACTTTATAAGCATCAGAAAGGCCGGAGTGTACATTATCTTTCTTGAATAAGCTGAAATTCTTGTCTAGTATTGATAATCTTCTGATATATGCCTTTAAATTCTTTTGTGTTGAGCCTTTTAAGTGATAGTTACAAAAAAATTTTCTTTCTTCACGTGTTTCTCATGTAATTAGTTAACTAATTATGCTTCCATACTCACTTTACTAACTCCACAAATTGGCCATGTTAAGTCCATACATTAAAGAACTTAAAGGGAACCTTAGCGTTCACGTGCATATCTTCTATAGCCAAAATCATAGGTGAATGATAAGAAATATTTGGAAGGTAATATTCAGTACATATGTGTCCCTAACTAAGCATCTATTCTTGATTTCCCAATGCTCTATCAATTCTACTACAAACTCTATCAACTCTGTGTTGTTGATTAGTCTAAGTATAGTAACCGTCTCTCTAATCCAACTCTGAGATGTTAATCATGCACACATTCTGCAAAATCTTTTGGTGTCATTATAGGATATAGGGTTACCTAACCTTCTATCTTGAGGATAAAGTATTGCATTAAAATCCTCAAACAGTATCAATGGATTAGTAACCCTTTAGGCGGTCGGTTGTAAAGTGTTCGATAATGCTCTTATTTGATCCACAATATTAAGCCCATATATAACTGCCAGTAAACAATTTAATTTCCATATCCTCTATCCACCTTGCAATATACAATTTTTGCATCAACCTGGAGTAAGTGTACTGTATAGAAAGACAGGTCCCATGTAAGCCAAATTCATCCATTATTGCAGCTTGGTAGTTTGTATGTAGTCCCTAATTAGCAGTGATTTTGCTATGTATTATCTTACAATTATGCTCCTTCACTCTTATTTCAATAATGCCTCCCAATTTTAAATTATTGTTAATGATATAGTACCTAAGCTCTTTCTATTTATAGCTCTTATTTACACCTCTTATATTCTAAAATAAACAATGCATTTGAATTCTATAAGTCCCCTCATCTGCCGGGGGGCAAAGAAAAGTTATTAATTCTCTACTTACCTTACTCACTCTGTAGTTTAGGCTTGTAGACGCTTGACAATTTTGGAATATTTGTATCACTGAGTATCGGGCTTGTTTGTCCATAAGTACTACCTTTTGTTCCTTCTTCAGATGTAATCCTTGGTTGATTTGCTCCGTCTTGATAAGAACTAGGTTTTTCAGTCACTGGTTTTTGAACTAGTTTTATCTCTAATATTTTAGTCTGATGTATCTAAGGTAACACAATTCCTTTAAATCTCTATTCCCGGGACACTTTTTTAGGACGTTCCCCTACTGGTGGTGCTATTACATTGCGCTTATGACCCACGATCTAGTACTTGACACAAAACTTTGGTTTCCAATCGTATTCCACCCATTGATTAATTTTTTTTAAAAGGATCTTGCACTACAATTGCCTCAGGCAATTCTTTAGTAACATTTACCTCAATGAGCATCCTCGCAAAGGATATTCGACTTTGCTTTGTAGTGCATTCATTTGAATAGACCGAGACTCTGATTGCACCTGCAACTTTTCTTAAAGAATCTGAACTCCAACAAGACATAGGTAGGTTTGGAAATTCACCCATATTGGGATCTCTGTAGGATATTCTTTGCTAGAATCAAAATTATGATTCCAAGGTTTAAGAATATTGTTCTGTTATTGATGGTATACAGTCTTGAATAAAACTTCTAATGATCTAATTTAACCTAAGTCTCAATTAGCTACAATCCATAGCATCTCTTGTCAATTAAAAATAATTGAAAACCCCTCTCCTTTGTTTCTGCCTTGATTTTCTCTCTTTATCTATCTTCTATTTCTCTTTTTTTTTCTCTGTTTTTCTCTTTTCCTTGTTATCATTTCTCATTTTTTATTTCCACTTTTTAATTTTTTTTCTTTGCAATTTTTTTCTTTATTTTTTTGTTTTGTTTCATTTTTTGTTATCAATTTTTTTCATTTATTTTGCACTTTCCTTTTCTTTATTTTTTGCTTTTATTTCATTTATTCTTTTTTTTCATTTTTATGTTTTCTGTATTTTTTTCCTCTCATTTTTTGATTGTGTAATATTTTATATTTTATATTTGTTTTTATCATACTATATATTTCAAGTAAATTTATTAGTTATATTTTAATAGTTTAGACGTTAATATGTATAATTTATCATTTGAATTTTTATACAAACAAGAATATGAATTCATAGTATTTGCTTGAGTCTAAAATATATAAATATGCATGTATCATTCAATAGAAATGTGTTGTTAGTATTTGTATATGTCAAATTTACCATTTGTATAAAACAAGTATCATTATGTGTATGGTTCGAGTTGTACAAACATGAATCATTTGATACAAATGTAACATTTGTATTTGCATAGTTTAGCACTTGTATTTGTAAAATTATAATTGGTCTGTTCAATTTGTATCAATAAAATACAATTCATATCAATTAATATAAATACAAATGTTCATAGAAAGAAAAATATCAATTATTTTTTAATTATTTAAAAATATAAATTATGCAGTCAACTACAAATTCACATAAAAAAAATGAAACAAATGAAACTATAAATACAAATAAATATGCGGTCAGTTTACAAATACAAATGCAAACTGGTGCTTTAAAGATACAAGTGCATCGATGAAAATAGAATACTAATACAAAAAAATGAAACCTCAAAACAACAAATACAATATGAAGTCAACTATAAAATACTAATACAAACAATTTTTCAGAATACAAGTGTGAATTGTATTAAATATAAATGATGGTGCAGACTATAAAATACAAATACAAGTGAAATATAAAATATAAATAAAAGTGTGAACTATAAAATACAAATACAATTATATTAATGAATATAATAATATAAATGAATATAAATACAATGTGAACTATAAAATATAAATACAATTGAACCAACAAATATAAAAATATAAATGACGATGCACATACAAATGCAATAGGAAATTGTAATATTTTCGTTTTCATTCATGGCTTGTGCTCGAAGTAGCCATATTTTTTTAAAGTACAAAATATAAAATAGAACAAAAAAATGAAAAAAAAAAAAGGAAAAATGAATAAAGAAAAATAGAAGCTAGAGATAGAAGAGATGGAGAAAAAAAGCGAAAAGAAAGAAACGAAAAAAATAAAAATAGAAAAAAGGGGGGGAGAAAATGAAAAAGAAGAAGGAAAAAAAGAGAAATAGAATTTAGAGATAGAAAAGAGAAAAAAATGAGAAGAAAAAAGAAAAAAAAGGGAAAAAAAAGGAAAAAGAAAAAGGTTGGTTCATGTAATTACTTATTATATTTATATTTTATATTGAGTACAGTCAATTGTGTAGAGTTGAATCACTGACTACAAATTGTAATTTTAAAAGTTAGGCTATGGACTCCTCCAATTTACTAAAAACTAGGCTATTTCTGAAACTTTTTTTTTCTTTTATATAAATTTTTAGCACCTAGTAGAACTATTTTTTTATATTATAACTACAAGTGTTTCACACGTGTATTGTACGTGTGTCCCATGCAAATACATATAAATCAAGTTAAAATTGCATTTTAATAAGTATTGAACTTTTAAGGAAAACTACAAGTGGAAAATGATGGACAATCAATCTAGTTTAATGACTCTGTTGTTAGATTACTAATGATTAGATGTTCTTTGTATTTGTGAAACTTGAAAAATTAATATAATTGGTTTGGTAGTCAAAATGTTTAATGAGTCACATTTTTAATGCTTGCATGTAATTAGTAATATGTTGCCCAATACTTTCTTATAGGCGATATTCTTGGTGTATGTTTCATTTTGACTAAACGACATCAAAAAGATATTTATCGGCAATTAGTTAATATGTTAATAGCTTAATTTTTCACATTGAATCCAATGATAATTAACTAATGCTAGTAAAAGCTTTAACACTTTTTGTTAAAGTGCATATTTTTTGCCGTTAAAAGTCTGGTACTTCAAGGTGTCACAGAATTAGACACTGGTATAAAGAGATGTATTTTAAATGTGAAAAAGTACTAGCATTCAATTAAAATTTAATAGGAAACCATTAGATCCCATTCACCTATTAATGTTTTAACAAAACTTATGTACAATTTCATAGAGGGGGAAAAGACACCAGGCGGTCTACCTCAAAAGAAATGGTCCATGTTTGAGCCAACTGACATTTAATTGCCAGTCAACCATAGTAATTCCTAAAAGGGAAAAGTTTTGTAAAACTCTTAAAAATTATGATCATTTAACTTTTGATCCTCCCGTGTTTGTAATATCGATTTTTGACTTGATTTATTTTTAGGGGTGTTAAAAAGGTGTTTGGAAGAAATTTTTGAATTTTTTGGAAGGGGTTCAGGGTCATTTTGAGACCCCGAGGCATTTATGGTCCGCAATATCACCAATCCACAAAGGTTAGCCTCCACTATATCAACGTGTCACGGAGGATAGCCTCCACGATAAGGCTGTGCCATGCTAAGGTATAAATTTTATCCAGTTTTATTTTATTCCACTTAGGGTGAAGGGATTTTGTCCTTTTCACCATTTCCACGACTTATAAACATAAAAGTGACCCTTTTCCTTCAGTTTTAAAAGATCAAACTCTAATTTATTCATCTTTAACTCAAAACCCAAGAACATTCAAGGGTTTCATTGAGAATTTATCATCTGAGCTCCAAACTTCAAATTAACTTCAATTTCTTGTGTGTTTCAGGCATGTTATTCTTTCCTAAATTTTAATTTTATATTATGGCATGAACTGAATGAATATTAATGTGATTTAATAGTGGGTTTTGAAATTGGGTTGAGGAATTTTAGTTGTTACTGATTGAATTACTTGTTTCATATTTTAATTGATTATTCATGCTTTAAATTGATGTTTCGTACATTATTTAAATGGTTAGAATAGGGGACATGGTTTTTCCCAAATTGAAAGAATTTCGGCTTGGAATTACATGAACCTCAACCCATATTGTGAATTTGATTTTAATTATGGAAAATTGCATGGTTTAACTTATTTTTGAACTCAATGCATTGCATTAATGGGTAAATAGATATAAAAATAGATTTGAATGGCCTTGGTGGCCATAGTTTGGATTTTAATACAACTTGGAGTCCAATTTGGTTGTGTGAATTGGTTTGGCATATTTAATTTAGCTTGCAAGCATATTGGTATAATGATATTAAGGGCTAAATGCCTTAACGAATGACTATTGGGTTAATGGTTGAAAATATGTGCAATTTTTTTAATTTGGCCTTAAAAGGGGATTGTATAGCTCTCCATGAAGGTGTAAGCCCAGAGGGGATGAACACTGGAAACCACGTTTACCGGCGTAGGGTTCTATATGGACGCGTGCATGGTTCACACTATATATATATATTCTAGAATGGTTGGAGCCTTGGTGGCTTTGGAACATTCTTAGATTTCCTCAATTCATGCATCTACACTCACTGGGGCCTTTTTAACAGGGGATGCTGAACCCATAAAGCCCGTGGGAGCCCATAAGACAGATAGAGTTACATAGTCTAGGTTAATGGTTTTAAACTCTCATGTTCATAACCCTTTACCCTATACCGATATCCTGTATATATGTATGTATGCATGTGGATTTTGACTGATTTTGTTCATGGTATTGTTTTATCACTTTTTCAGAGTTACATACTAGTGCTTATCCCATTGATCATCCTAGGATGCTATATCATTTCATGATGTACCTAAGACACTTTTATTACTCCTATATAGCATTAGGTGGATTAGAATGTTTATCAAGTAACTATAAAGTGGTGATCCTCCATCCTTTGGAAGCCTTATCATTTCATTTTTATTTTATTATTGATTTAGTACTTATGGATTCTTTTTAGTCATAGTCGAGGGCATGTCCCGACTTATTTGGTATTCTGGTTTTACAGGCTATTGTGGACAAGTGTAGGTTTGCTATTGTTTGGACTCTTTGTTTTCTTTAAGTTTTTTATTCATCTTCTTATTTCTATTGATTGGATTCCACTTTATGTTTATTTTTATGCTCATGAAGCTAGGCGATGGAGATGGTCTCTGACCTATGGTGGTCTTGAGATACCCATCACGGCTAGACCCTAGTTTGAGTTGTGACAAGATTAGTATCAGAATTCACAATTTAGAGTCATTGGGTATCCACAATGCCATATTGAGTAGAGTACTTTTATGGGTGTGTAGCATGCCACACTTATAAGGAGAAAGCTACAAAGCATTTAGGAATGTTTTCCTTTCTTGTGTTCTATTTCGGGCTATAAAGTCTAGTGCTACGAAACTTCTCTAACTCTTGGATTTCTCACATTTTAGATTATGCCTCCCAAAAGATTTGATGTTCGTAGAAACTCTGTCGGGAACTCTGTCCCACCTGAGGAGAATATGGAGGGAACTCGTCTTGTGTATGGAGTGCATACCCGATCTAGGGTCCTTGCTCCTGATTGTGCTGCTCCATATAAAGTTCCACCTATTCCTACTAGTACTCCTTGGTCTTTCCATGCTGGTGACACTTATGCTTAGTCTCCTCAGTGAGATATCACTAATATGGAGTTCCATCAGTTTATTCATATGCTTACTTAGTTGGTGGCATCAAACTCTCATCAATCTAACTATGTTGGTTCTGTTTCTTATTCATCTGAGTCACTCGGATTGGCCAGTTTATGAGGTTAAATCCTCCAACATTTATTGGCTCTAAGGTTGAGGAGGATTCGTAGGGGTTCTGTAATACTCCAGATTATGGCATCTAAAGATTTCTTGACTTTTGTCGTCACTGCCTATGCAATGACTCATGTGATGAGTCGTTATCACTCATCACAAGTCATATAGTGACAACCATAGCTTGACCAGTGAGATTTCCTAGTGTTTCTATCCTTATCACGACTAAGACCCTATGAGTAGTAAGGTGTGGTTACAAATCATGGTGTGAAAAAAGTGATCATAACAGTAAGGATGTCGTGAGTCACTACCCAGAATACGAGTCCAGGAAATAACTCGTGGCTAGTCATTACAAGATGTTACCTGACCTGTAGCGACTGGAGCTAATTTTTTGACCATTTTCATGAAGGGTAATAGGGACTTTTCCTTCCACCATAGTATTTTCCATGACTTAAAACCCTTCATTTGGCTGTATTTTCATCATTTAAGATAACATAAATACTACTCCTCTAAAATTCCCCAATCAATAAAAAGGCTAGGGTTTCTTAGGATCAAGCACCTAGGGTTCAAATTTGATTTCTTCTTCAAATTCTTGGTATTTTCAGGCATGTATCTCTTCCCTAACTTGGTTTTTCTTAAAGGCATTTGTTTCACCATTCTTTATGTGATTTTAAATTATGGGTTTTGAATGATGGGTAGAGGGTTTTGTATGATTACTACTTGGTTGGTTTTCCCATGGTTTTGGAATTATTATTCTTCCTTTATCTTATGGTATTTGAGCTATAATTGTGCATGGGTATGGTGGATGAGAAGAGGGTCGTGGCATTCACCTAAAATTATGGTTTTCGATTTGGAATTTGTGTTAACCTCTGCCCACATGCATAATTGGTTTTGGAATATGGATAATTACATGGTTTTGCTTAGTTTTCTAAACTATTGTATCACATTAATGGCTAAATGGATTTAAATGGTTTTAAAAGGCCTTGGTGTCCATGGATTGGCTTTTAAATCTGAACTTTGGAGTCTATTTGGATAATTGGTTTGGGATGGTATAATGAAATTGACTTACAAGTTCAATTGGTATGACGACACCATTTGGTAAATGCCTTAATGGATGACTCCTTGGTTTAATGAATGGGTTATGGGAAAATATTTTAATTTGGGCTTAAAGGGGGTTGTATAGCTCGCGTGGAAGGTGGCGTTCCTAGAGGTACTGGTACTGAAAACCATATTTGCAAACATAGAGGTCATATATATATATATATATATATATATATATATATTGAAGTGACTAGGTTCATGGATTCCCCGGACCTTTCTCGAATTTTTCCTAGTTTGGTGGCTAACACGCGGTTGGACTCTTTTAGTAGGAGAAGCTGAACCCATATAGCCCGTGGATGCCCTTAGGATAGTTAGAGCTACTCAGTCCAGGTTAATGATTTTAAATCTCATGCTAAAATTTATTCCCTATCCCAACATATTATATATATGTATATAAATGTGTGCATATGTTTTTTGTAATGATTTGCATTTGGCATTATTTTATCCCTTCCCTAAGTTACATGCTAGCTCTCAACCCGTCAACCGTCCTAGGACGCGACATTGTTACATAATGTAGGGTCCGAAGACAACTCTTTTACCCTTGTGCAGCAATATATGGATTAACACGACTGTCAAGTTGTGTTGAAGTGGTGAACCTCCATCTTTGGAAAGCCTGGACATTTCACTACTTTCTTTATAATTTTTCAAATCTCATCAGTTTCTTTTTTTATATTCTAGATTTCCTTGTTGGCCATGGTGGGGCGCATGTCCCGACCTAAATTGGTATTCTGGTTATAAAGGCTCTTATGGACAAAAGTATGGGAATGGTTGTTGTTTTGTACTCCTAGTGCTTCTTTTGGTTATCTTATCTATCTTGCTTATATGTTTGCTATCTTCCGCTATTAGTCATATTGGATTCTGGTTGGCTAGGCTAATGGGGTGGTCTCTGGTCCTCAGTGGACTTGAGATACCCGTCATAATTAGGCCTTGTTTTAGGTCTTGACAAGCTTTGTATCAGAGCATAGGTTTAGGTTCTTTGGGTGTCCACAAATTCATGTTGAGTAGAGTCCCTTTTATGGGTGTGTAGCATGCCACACTTATAAGAGGGAGGCTACAAGGCATTTAGGAATATTTCCCTATCGTATGTTCTATTTCAGGATATAGAGTCTAGGGTCATGGTATTTCTCTAACTCTTGGTTTGCTCACTTTCTAGATTATACCTCCTCTAAGATCTAATGTTCGTAGAAACTCTATTGGAACCTCTGTCCCACCTAAGGGGAATGTGTAGGAGACTCATCCTATTTATGAAGTACAGGACTAGTCTAGGGTCCCTGATCCTGATTGTGCTTCTCCACTTGGGGTTTCACCGGTCCCTACTAATCCTTCCCCAACTGGTGATGCTCATGCTCAGTCACCTCAGATGGATGTTTCTAATGCAATATTTCGTTGGTCCATTCATCTGCTTATTTAATTGGTAGCTTCTTAGTCTTATCTATCTTCTCCTATTAGTTCTATTGCTCCTTCATATAAGGTTACTCGGGTTGGTCAGTTTATGAGTTTGAATCCCCCAACCTTTATAGGCTCTAAGGTTGAGGAGGATCCAAAAGGGTTCATTAATGAGATGAAAAATATTTTTCAAGTGATTCATGCTACTAATATAGAGGGTATGGAGTTTGTTGATTATCAGTTAAAAGATGTAGCTCCTTAGTGGTATGAGAAGTGGGAGAAGTTAAGGGGTGATAATGCTGAGCAGGTAATATGGGAGAAGTTTTTTTGGTGTTTTTCTTGATCATTTCTTTCCTTGGTAGTTTAGGAAAGCTTAAGATGAGGAGTTTGTGAATCTAAAACAAGGTAGGATGAATGTGAAGGAATAATATACGTTGAAGTTCCATCAATTGTCTCATTATGTTCTGGAGTAAGTGTCTAGTGTGAGGTCTAGGATGAGAAAGTTTGCTTCTGGTTTGTCTCGTAACTTGGTATTAGTATGTAAGGCTTTAATATTAAACAATGATATGGATATCTCTAAGCTTATGGTTTATATGCAATAAGTAGAGGATGAAAAGAAAAAACAAGTAGAGATAAGAAAAAGGCAAAATAAGAAGTTTAGGCATTCAGAGCAAGGCACAAGTCAGAAAATAGTGAAAGAGATAGTAGATAGTGGACTAAGAAGAAGAATTGGGGGACTCCTAATTCCTATTTTTCAGTTAGTACTCTATATCCTAAGTCGTGTGGTGATTGCTATTTTTAGGCTAGCAGTGGTCCTAAGGCACAAGGTGCCCAGCCTCAGGCTAGTAGAGCTCAGTTCGCCCAACCTTATCCTTCTTATAGATTTTGTGGGCAGCTTCACCATGGTTATTGTGATGATGAGGGAACTTTTGTTTTCATTATGGTTATATTAGACATATATAGAGGAACTGTCCTACAGCTAAAGTAGCCACTAGGGCTAATAAGGTTTCGATCGCCACTTTTTTGGCTCCTACACAAAAGGGTGCTACAGCTAAAGTACCACTAGGGCAAATAATCTCTTGATGTTGTCAATGGTATGTTATAACTCTTCTCTCATGATTCATATTATTTGCTTGATCCGGGGTCTATCCTCTTTTATGTGACCCCTTATATGGTTGTACATTTTAGTTTTGGTCCTAAAAATATTTTCTATCCATTTCTATGTATACTCTAATGGGTGATTCTATTATGGCTACAAATATCAAGCTACAAATATCAATAGGGGTTGTGTAGTGTCTATTATTCATAAGGAGACCTTGGTGGATTTGGTAGAACTTGACATGGTATATTTTGATGTGATATTGGGGATGGTGTGGATTTATTTATGCTATGCTTCCTTGGATTGTAGTACCTGAAAAGTAAGTTCCAATTTCCTAACGAACTGGTAATCGAGTGTGAGGGAGGTTTCTTAGTACCTAAAGGGAGGTTCATTTCTTATCTAATAGGCCGGAAGTTTATGTCCAAAGGGTGTCTATATCATCTGGTTTGAGTTAAAGATTCTAGTTCTGAGGTTCATTCTTTGCTATATGTCCCTGTGGTTAATGAATTTCCTGAAGTGTTTTCTGATAATCTGCCTGGTATTCTTCCCGATAGGGAAATAGATTTTGGAATTGATCTTCTATCTAGTACTCGTCCTATTTCCATTCCTCTTTATAGAATGGCTCCGACTGAATTAAAGGAACTAAGGGAGCAGTTAAAGGATCTTTTGAATAAGGGTTTCATCTTTCGTAGTGTTTCTCCATGAGGTGCTCCTATTTTTTTCATGTGAAAGAAAGATGGGTCTATTCGGATGTGTATAGGCTATCGTCAGTTGAATAAGGTGACAGTGAAGAAAAAGTATCCTCTTCCTAGGATTGATGATCTTTTTTACTAGCTTTAGGGTGCTAGATGCTTTTCTAAGATTAATCTCCATTCGGGCTATCATCAGTTGAAAATTAGGGAAGGTGATATTCCAAAGACTGCTTCCTGAACCTAGTATATTCATTATGAGTTTTTGGTTATGCCATTTGGATTGACTAATGCTATAGTTTCTTTTATGGATCTTATGAATTAGGGTTTTAGGCAGTTTTTAGACTTGTTTGTTATTGAATTCATTGATGATATTTTGGTGTATTCTAAAAGTGATGAGGATAATGTCAATCACCTCCGAATTGTGTTGCAGTCTCTTAAAGATTATAAGTTGTATGTTAAATTTTCTAAGTGTGAATATTTGATGAATGATGTGACTTTTCTTGGGCATATTTTTTCTAATAAGGGGATCAAGATGGATCCAGAAAAAATTGAGGCCGTTAGAAGGTGTCCTAGACCTATGACTCCAACCGACATTAGGAGCTTCTCTATTACTGCTTCACTAACGAAGTTGACTTAGAAAAAGGTAAAAATCTTGTGGTTTGATGCTTGTGAAGGTAATTTTTAGAAGTTGAAGGATAAATTCACTTCTGCACCAGTTCTGACCCTTCTCAAGAGTACTGATGGATTTATGGTGTATTGTGATGCATTAGCATGGTAAGGTTGTGACTTATTCTTTAAGGTAACTTAAGGTTCATGAGAAAAGTTATCCAACTCATGATTTAGATTTTGAGGCTATTGCTTTTGATTTAATGATTTAGCGCCATTATCTATATAGGGTACATGTGGATATCTATTTAGATTATAAGAGTTTGCAGTATGTATTTTCCCAGAAGGAGTTGAATATTAGGTAGAGGCAGTGACCCAAGTTGCTAAAAGTCTATGATATGAGTCTTTACTACCATCTATGTAAAGATAATGTGGTTACTGATGCTCTTAATAGGTTGTTCATGAGGAGATAGTCTCATGTGGATGAGAAAAAGAGAGGATTGGTTAAGGACATTCACTGGCTGGCTAATTTGGGAGTTTATCTTTTGGATTTGGAGGATGGGAGAATGATTATTAAAGAAGTGTTTAAATTATCTCTTGGTGCTGAGGTGAAGGAGAAACAAGCTCCTGATCCCATTCTTATACAGATTAAGGATGATATGGGACAACAAAAGGTTATGGACTTTAAGATTGGTGGCTATGTTATCTTGAGGTATCAAGGTAGGTTGTGTGTTACTGATGTTGATGGTCTATAGGAAAGGATTTTGACTGCGGCTCATGAATCTAGATATACAGTTTATCAAGTTAGACCAAGTTGTATCATAATTTAAATGAGATTTATTGGTGGAACAATATGAAAAGAGATGTGGTAAATTTCATGGCTAAGTATATGGTTTTTCAGCAAGTGAAGGTATAACACTTGAGGCTTGGTGGCATGTCTTTAGAAATAGAGTTGTCCATGTGAAAGTGGGAGATGATTAATATGGATTTCATTACATGTCTTTCGTGGTCTCGCAATCAGTATGATTCAATTTGGCTCATTATGGATATGATGGCTAAGTTTGATCATTTTTTGCCTATGAGGATTACCTACTCTTGAAAGGATTATGCTAAGTTGTTTATTGAGGAAATAGTTAGATTGCAAGGAGTGTCGGTGTCCATTATTTCATATCGAGGTACATAATTTTCTTCTCACCTTTGGCATTCATTATAGAGAGGTTTGCCAACTAAGGTGAACCTTAGCACCACTTTTCACCCTCAGATAGATGGAAAAGCAGAAGAAACTATTCAGAGTTTGGAGGATATGCTAAAGGCCTGTGTGATTGACTTTAAGGAAAGTTGGGTTAATTACCTACCTCTTGTTGAGTTTGCTTATAACAATGGTTATCATTCTAGCATTAGAATGGCTCCTTTTGAGGTTTTTTATGGTAGGAGGTGTAGGTCTCCTATTAGGTGGTTTGAGGTTGGTGAGGATAGGTTATTTGGTCCTAACTTTGTTCACCAATCTATGGAGAAGGTGAAGGTGATTAAAGAAAGGATTAAGACTACCCAAAGTCGACAAAAATCTTATGCAGTTGTGAGGCAAAGGGAGTTAGAGTTTGATGTAGTTGATTGGGTGTTTTTGAAAGTTTCTCCTATGAAGGGAGTGATGAATTTGATGAAGGGGAAGCTCAGTCCCCGTTATGTTGGTCCGTACCATATTTTGAAGAGAGTTGGGAAGGTTGCTTATGAGTTAGAGTTGCCTACGAATTTGGATTCTATTCATCCCATGTTTTATGTGTCAATGTTGAAGAAGTTTGTGTGTAATCCTTCTTTGATCGTCCTGGTGAAGGATGTTGACATCTCAGATTCCTTTTCTTATAAAGAAGTCTCGATTGAGATTTTGGATAGTCAGGTTTGTAGGTTAGGAACTAAGGATGTAGCTTTGGTAAATGTCCTTTGGAGAAATCAAAAGGTAGAGGAATATACTTGGGAAGTAGAGGATGATATAAAGGCTAAAAATCTATTTTATTTACTGTGTTGGATGAGAGTGTTTAAGGTATGGGTTCCCTTTTTGCTCTTATCTTTTTTTTTAATTTTTTTCATGGTTTTGTGGTTACTTTCTGTCTTGTATTTGTGCCAGAAGATGCCCTAACTCCTCATTCGAGGAAGAATAATCTAGGAGAGAAGTTAATGTAATACCCCAGGTTTTGGCCTATGAAAATTTCTTTACATTTATCATCGCTACCCATGCAATGAATCATGTAACAAGTGTTATCACTCATCACAAGTCGTATAGTTCCAATCATATTTTGACCAGTAAGGTTCCCTGATGTTTTTGTCCTTATCACAACTAAGACCCTACGAGTAATAAGGTGTGGTCACAAGTTGTGGTAAGGGACTCATGATCATAACAGTAAGGGTGCCCTGAGTCACTGCCCCGAGTACAACTCCAAGCAATGACTCATAGCCAGTCATTACGAGTCATCACCTGACACATAGGGACTAGGTGCTATTTTTTGCCCATTTTCATTAAGGGTTGTATGGTTTTTTCCTTCAATATAGTATTTCCCCTAACTTAAAATTCATCCATTGGCCCTAGTTTTATTTGTTAACATAACATAAACACTGTACTTTCTCTCAAATTCCCCAATCAAGGGCAAGGCTAGGGTTTCTAAGGATCAAGCACCTAGGGTTCAAAATATCATTTCTTCTCCAAATTCTTTCTATTTTCAAGCATATATCTCTTTCCTAACTTGGTTTTTCATAAAGGCATGTGTTTAATTATTCCTTATGTGATTTTAAATTATGGGTTTTGAATGATAGGTTGATGGTTTTGTATGATTACTACTTGATTGTTTTTCCTATGGTTTTGGAATTGTTATTCATGCTTTATCTCATGGTCTTTGAACTAAAATTATGCATGGGCATGGTGGATGGGGAGTGGGTCATGGCATCCCCCCCAAAAATATGGTTTTTGGTTTGGAATTAGTATTAACCTTAATCCACTTGTATGATTGATTTTGGAATATGGATAATTACATGGTTTTGCTTACTTTACTAAACTATTGCATTACATTAATGACTAGATGAATTTAAATGGTTTCGAAAGGCCTTAGTGTCCATAGATTGGTTTCTAAATTTTAACTTTGGAGTCTATTAGGCTAATTGGTTTATAATGACATAATGGAATTAACTTGCAAGTTCAATTGGTATGATGATACCATTCGGTAAATGCCTTAATGGTTGAATCTTTGGTTTAATAGATAGGTTATGTGAAAATGTTTTAATTTGGGCTTAAAGGAGTTTATATAGCTCATCATGGAAGGTGGAGGTACCGAGGGACAATACTGGAAACCATATTTGTCGACATGGGTGTCTTGGTGACTGTGTGCATAGTTCAGACTTTATATATATATATATATATATATATATATATATTAAAATGTCTAGGGTCGTGGATTCCCTAGCCCTTCTTTGGACTTTTTTGGTTCGTGTAGCATACATGCACTGGGACTCTTTTAGCAGGGAGAGCTGAACCTATATAACCCGTAGGTTCTCTTAGGAACATTAGCGCTACATAGTACAAATTAATGGTTCTTAAATCTCATGCTAAACCTTATTCACTATCCCGACATCTTATATATATGTATATGAATGTGTGCATATGGGTTTTGGATTGATTTGTACTTGGCATTATTTTATCCCTTCCCTGGGTTACATGCTAGCTCTCACCTCGCTAACCATCCTAGGATGCCACATTGTTTTATAATGTAGGGTCTTAAGACACTTTTTACCCTTGTACAACATTAGGCAGATTAGCACGTCTGTCGAGTTGCATTGAAGTAGTGAGCCTCCATCTTCTGAAAGGTTTTATATTTCATTGGTTTCTTTTGATTTCAAAATCCCATCGGTTATTTTTTATATTCTGGATTCCCTTTTTTTCCATTTTCGAGGGCATGTCTCGACCTAAATTGGTCTTCTAGTTTTAAGGCTCTTGTGGACAAAAGTGTGTAGGAATGGTTATTGTTTTAGACTCCTAATACCCCTTTTAGTTATCTTATCTATTTTTCTTATAGTTTTGGTTATCTTTCGTTCTTATTCATATTTGTTCTGGTTGGCTAGGCTAAGAAGATGGATGTTGTTCCTCGGTGGACTTGAGATACCCATCACCACTAGGACCTTATTCGGGTTGTGACAGGTTCATTAATAAGATGGAGAAAATCTTTAGGGTGATGCATGCTACTGATGTAGAGGGTGCAGAGTTCGCTGCTTATCAGTTAAAAGATGTAGCTTATCAGTGGTGTGAAGAGTAGGAATCTATGAGGGGTGATGATGCAGAGAAAGTTGTGCATGATAAATTTTTAGTGGCCTTTCTTAATCACTTTTTTCCTCAGGAGTTGAGGAAAGCTAAGGATGAGGAATTTGTTAATCTGAAGTAGGGTAAGATGAATGTGAAGGAGTATGCACTAAAATTTTAGTAGTTGTCTTGTTATGCTCCAGAGTTGATGTCCAATTTGAGATCAAAGATGAGGAAGTTTGCTTCTGGGTTGTCCCGTGACTTGGTATTAGAGTGTTAGGCTACAATGCTAAACAATGATATGGACATCTCTAGACTGTGGTTTATATACAGCAGGTAGAGTATCAAAGAAAGAAATATGTAGAGATCAGAGAGAGGCAGAACAAGAAGTCTAGGTATTAAGAATAGGATGGGGGTCAACAGAATAGTGGGAGAGTGGTAGATAGTGGAACAAAAAGAAGAATTGGAAAAATTTGTATTCGTTTACTAGTGATCTCTATCCTAAGACTTTGGGCGATTGTCATTCTTAGTCTAGTAGAGGTCCTAAGGCACAACATGCCTAATCTCAGGCTAGCAGAGCAAAGTCAGCCCCACAATATCCTCTTTGTCATTTTGTGGGAAGCTTTATCATGGTTATTGTGAAGAGGGGAGGAATCAGTGTTATAATTATGGTTAGCTTAGTTACGTAAATGACATTGTTCTTCAACCAATGTTTCCACTAGAGTTTATAAAGTTCTGGTTGCCACATCTTCAGCTCCTTCGCCAAAGGACATTGCTTCTGGTACTAATACTGGCCAGAATCATCTCTATGCATTTGCTACTCGCCAGAGAGTCATCTCCAGATGTAGTTACGGGTATATTTCAACTTTTTTCTCATGATGTTTATTATTTTCTTGATCTGAGTTCGATTCTATGTGACCTTTATATGGCTGTACATTTGGTTTTAGTCCTAAAAATATTTTTGACCCCTTTTCTGTGTCTACTCAGGTCGATGATTGAAACATCCTGGGTTTTGACCCTTAGAAAATTTCATGAAATTCTGTTCTCTGGACCTAATATGACTCAAGGGTATAAGCCATATGGTGGGGCACAAGTGGTATGGTCCTGTCATATGCTGACTAGTGTTAGTTGGTGGGATGGTTTTGGTTATTGGACTGGGTATGACTTAGAGGTGTGAGTTGTAGGGCTTGGTACAAGTCGTATCAAGGACTCGTATGGTGGGCAGTGTTTGATCCTCCTGGTATTTCATCTTACCAGGGATGCGGGTCATGGTTACAGATCGTATGTTGTGGTTATGACTTGGTTAGATGAGTTGTATACTGGACATTATCTGATCCAACAGTGAGGCTTGGATACAAGTGGTGGGTACCAATCGTATTGGGAGGGTACGACTCCTATGGGTCAGTCGTATTTCTATGATAGGATTTTAAGGGATTTAAGTAGGGGTATTTTGGATATTTACCTACTTACCCTAATTAGAACCCACGACTTTTAATACACTTTGGAGGCTATTTATCCTATTATTTTATTCCATAACACTTAGAACTATTCCAAAACACTTTATAATTCTCTTAAGAGCTTTTGGGGAAAGGGAGCGAGGGTTTCAACTAAAGGATTGCTTTGGGGCTTGTCTTGATGATTTCTTTCCATCGTCTTCTTGGTTTAAGGCATGATTTTCTTCCCTCATTGTAAATTTAACTAAAGGAATGGTTTATATGATTGATTTCATGGTTTTATTATTGCATGATTATAGTTTTCAACTATTATTTGGGGTTTTTGATATTAAATACTTGGTTATGGTTTATATGGTTTTAGTTATGCTTTTCTATGCATTAATTGTGGTCTTGGATAATTGGATTACATGGGAATGGTTTATTGGTAATTAGAATTGGTTTTGGTTATATTATGCCCCTAATGTGTTTGATAAAATATATATAAAGATATGTTCATTGCATTGACTTCTTTTAATGGAACTCTTGCATGTTTTAAACTTGGTAAAGGAATTATGCATGGTTTAAATGGTTTGGAAAAGCTAAAGGATAAATGGGTATGCTTGTGGGTAACATGGAAGTCTCCCAAGTGGTTTAAGGTATATGGAAGGGGACTTGATAGTCCTCCTAAACCAATAAATTATTGACTATGGATGATACGTGCAAGTAAGGGTCGGTATGATGATACCAATATTAATGGTCGTGGTTAATAAATGGATAATGGTTTGGTTATTTAGAAACTGGTTTTAATTGGGCATTAATGGCGGAGCGTGTAGCAAAGACGTGAAAGGTCGTAGTCCCAGGGGACCAAAACTGGAAACTCGTATTTGTCGATAAGAGGATTGGTCATAGTGGACCATGTGCACAATGTCACACTATTGGGGGATGTACTAGTCATCCCATGGGATACTTCCCTGGTCGTGTGGCTACACGTATTGGGGTACTTTCAGCATTGGGGTAACCCATATAGTCTGTGGGTGGTTTAAGAAGGCCAAGCTACATAACCCAGGTAATGGTTTTAAAGGCATGCTAAACCTGGTCCCTTTTCCTGGCATGGTTATATATATATATATATGTATGGTTGTGTGTATTAGATGGTTTTACTTGGTTTTATAACTAGCATTATTTTATCCTTATCTATGATTCCTGTTAGCGGTCTCTGGCTAACCCAATCTATTGGTAGTTGTATATCCACTCTATGAAGGAACCGACTATTCTACTCCTTCTACATAGTAATTAAGTTAGGGATAGTATTTGGACTAAAGTGGTGAGCTTCCATCTTTTTGGAAGGCATTATTTCATGATAAGGATACTTTTAGACATTTATCTTTTATTTTGGATATGGTTTTTTGCCATGGTTGGGGGCATGTCCCAATCGGGTTTATTTACTCTTTTGGATACAGGATTTGTGGTACTTCTATGGGTTGATATAGGAGAGATCGATATTGGTGTTGTCCTTGTCATTGGAATAACTCGATGGGCTAACATCATTAGATGATATTGATTATTGTTCCATCCTATTACATTTTGGGATTAATTATATTATGTTTTGGATCGTCTTTGGTTATGGCCTGGTTAATGGCCTTGTTTGGTATGGTTGGATTATTGGTATGGGATAGTTGGACTCAATTTAATTGGTTACGATTGTGATCTATTCCTAGTGTCTTGGCATGACCAGTTACACTATTATGTTCTATGCTCAAAATTTAGCCAACTCAGTGCAGGAGGCTAGAGGTTGGGTTGGGTAATGGGGGTGGTCTCTGGTCCTGGTTGGACTTGGGATGCCTATTACGTCTATGCCCTGTTTTAGGCTATGACAAGTTGGTATCAGATCTAGCTTCATGGTCAATTGGGAGTCCATAAAGTTGTGTCGAGTAAAGTCTCTTTTATGGGTATGAAGCATGCCACACTTGTAAGGTAGAGGCTTCAAGACATTTAGGAATGTTTCACTTTCTTTGTATTCTATCTTTAAGATTGAATTCTCAATCCTGGAATCTTCCCTAATCTATGTTTGTTCGTCTTTTAGATCATGCCTCGTAGTTCTAGAACACAAAGAGATTCTTCTATCCCATTTGGGGATAATACTGAAGGGGTGCATCCTACTTCTGGGGTTCATCTTTGATATCACGGTCCTATCCCAGATAGTTATGGAGTTCCACTGGTTGCTACTAGTCCTCCTTAAGGTGAGATAACTAATGCAGAATTCTATCAGTTTATTCATAAGTAAGATATACTTGGTGCTTTGCTTGCGGGGGCCATAAGGGTTGGCCAATTTATGAAGATGAGTCCTATGACTTTTATTGGAGTGAAGGTGGAGGAGGATCCATAGGGCTTCTTGGATGAGATGGTGAAAATATTTTGGGTGATACAGGCTACTAATATAGAAAGGGTTAACTTTGTAGCCTATCAGCTCAAAGATATTCTTTATAAGTGGTATGGGGAGTGGGACAAGTATAGAGGTGATGTGGAAGAGGAAGGGTTATGAGAGGCCTTTTCTAATATCTTCTTAGATTGGTTCTTTCCTCAAGAGTTGTGGGAAGCTAAGATGGCAGAGTTTATGAACCTTAGGCAGGGAAGGATGTCGATAAATGAATATTTTTTAAAGTTCCATCAACTATTAAGGTATGCTCCTGACTTAGTGACTGATATGAGGTCGAGAATGAGGAAGTAAAGGTTAAACCAAGATTTGATCTTGGAAAGAAAGACTGCTTTTCTCATTAAAGTATGGACATCTTGAGATTAACTGTCCATATGCAGTAAGTGGAAGATAAAAAGAGGAGGTAGGTGGAGTTTGGATAGAGGTAGGAAAAGAGGAATAGGTTTTCCAATCATGGAGGTGCTCAGTCTCAGAGTGGTAGAGATGGTGGCAAGTGGCAGAAAAAAGAAGTGGAAAAGTTCTGATTCCTACTCTTTTGCTAGTGCTCCTTACCAGTCGGGCGACAGGCGTCATCATAGTGGTGAAAATTCTCGAGCACAGGGTGCCCAATCTCAGGCAAGTAAAGGTCAGTCAGTTTCTTTATGTCCCCCTTGTCGATTTTATGGTCATCCTCTTTGGGGTTATTGCGTTTAAGAAAGGGAAAAATGTTTCAGGTGCGGCTAGGTAGGCTATCGTCTTAGGGATTGTTCGGTTAATAAGGTTGCTATGGGGGCGAATAAGATTCCCATGTCTTCTTCTTTTGCCCATGCACCTGGTGGTGTGGCATCTTCTTCTATTAATTCTCCTAGTTCTAGTGTTGGTCGAAATAGGTTCTATGCTTTTGCATCCCAACAGCAATCCGAGGCATCACTTGATGTTGTTATGGGTATGTTACAGCTTTTCTCTCATGACATATATTGTTTTCTTGATATAGGATCCACTCTTTCTTATGTGACTCCTTATGTGGCTGTTATTTGGTTTTGATCTGAAAGTATTTAGGATCCTTTTTTTATTTCTACCCCAGTAGGTGACTCGGTTATTGCTAAAAGAGTCTATAGGGAGTGTGTGGTATCTGTTAGTGATAAGAAGACCTTGGAGGATCTGTTTGAGTTGGGTATGGTTGATTTTGATATAATTCTAAGAATGGATTGGTTACACTCTTGTTATGCATCTTTGGATTGTCGGACTCGTAAGGTTATCTTTAAGTTCCACGGTGAACCGATTATTGAATAGGAAGGTAGTTACTTAGCTCCTAGGGGGAGGTTTATTTCTTATCTTAGAGCTCAAAGGTTAATCTCCAAGGGTTGTATTTATCACTTGGTGTGGGTTAAAGACTCTAACTCGGAAGGTCCTTCTTTGTCTTTGGTCCCTGTGGTTAATGAGTTTCCAGAGGTCTTTTTGGATGATTTTCCTAGTGTTCCTCCGGATAGGGAAATAGAGTTTGGTAATGATTTAATTCCGAACACTCATCCAATTTCTATTCCTCCGTATAGAATGGATCTGGCTGAGTTAATGGAACTCAAGAAAAAATTTAATGATCTTCTAGATAAGGGGTTTATTCTTCCTAGTATTTCTCCTTGGGGTGCACCAGTGTTGCTTGTGTGAAAGAAGGATGGTTTCCTTCGGATGTGAATTGACTATGGGCAGTTGAACAAGGTGATGGTTAATAACAAGTATCCTCTTTCCTATATAGATGACTTGTTTGACCTGTTACTAGGTGCCAAGTTCTTCTCTAAGAAAGATCTTTGGTCTGGGTACCATTAGCTTAAGATTAGGGAGGTGGATATCCCTAAGATGGTTTTTCATACTCAGTATGGGCATTTTGAGTTCTGGTGATGTCATTTGGGTTGACTAACACTCCGACAATATTTATGGATCTGACGAATAAGGTATTCAGGCAGTATTTGGATCTCTTCATCATTGTGTTTATTGATGACATTTTGGTTTATTTGAAGAGTGAGTAATCACCTCCTTGTGGTGTTGCAGACCTTAAAAGAATAACAGTTGTATGCCAAGTTCTCTCTAAGTGTGAGTTTTTGTTGAATTCTATGACTTTCTTAGGTCATATAATTTCTAGTGAGGGGATCATGGTGGATCCGCAGAAGGTTGTTGTGGTGAAGAGGTGGCCTAGTCCCACGACTACGTCTGATATTTGGAGTTTCTTGGGTTTAGCAAGTATTATAGGTAGTTTGTGGAAAACTTTTCTTTGATAGTTGCTCCTTTGACATAGTTGACTCAAAAAAAGGTCAAGCTCTCTTGGTCAGATACTTGTGAAGGGAGTTTTGAGAAGTTGAAAGATAAGCTAACTTTGTCTTCAATTTTGACTTTGTGGAGGGTAATTAATTATGGGTTCATAGTTTATTGTGATGTATCTCAGGTAGGTCTTGGTTGTGTTTATGCAGCCTGGGAAGATGATTGCATATGCTTCCAGACAGTTATAGATACATGAGAGGAACTATCCTACTCATGATTTAGAGTTGTTGGCAGTTGTGTTTGCTTTGAAAATATGGTGGCATTATTTGTACGGTGTCCACGTGGATATCTTTTCTGATCACAAGAATCTTCAGTATGTGTTCACTCAGAAAAAGCTTAATCTCAGGCAGAGTAGATGGATTGAGCTTCTCAAGGACTATGATGTGAGTCTTTACTATCACCCAGGTAAGGCTAATATGGTTGCTGATGCACTTAGCAGGTTATCCATGGGTAGTTTCGCTTATGTAGATGAAGAAAAGTGGGAATTGGTAAAGGATATGCACTGGTTAGCTAATCTTAGAGTTTGTCGCTTGGATTCCAAGGAGGGTGGTATGATGGTGCAAGAGGTTGTTCGATCATATCTTGGTAAGGAGATTAAGGAGAAACAAGTGTTGGATCCTATCTTGATAAAAATCAAGAGTGATGCAGATGGGAAAATAGGTAGTGGTGTTTGAGATCAATGGAAATAGTACTTTGCGGTACCAAGGGAGATTGTGTGTTCTTGATGTCGACGGTTTGCAATAAAGGGTTTTGGTTGAGGCGCATGAATCGCGCTATGTTGTTCATCCCATCTCGGCTAAGATATATCATGATCTCAAGAGATCTATTGGTGGAATGGCATGAAAAAAGATGTGGTTGACTTTGTAGCCAAGTGCATGGTGTGTCAACAGGTTAAGTTGAGTGCATGAGACCAGATGGGTTTCATTAAGAAATTTATTTGCCCGAATGGAAGTGGGAAGTGATCAATATGGACTTCGTTACCGATCTTCCTTGGTCTAGGAATTATTTTTATTTGACTTGGGTCATCGTGGATAGGATGACTAAGTTTGCAAACTTTTTGCTAGTGCGGACTAACTTTTCGATAGAGGATTATACGAAGTTGTATCTTTATGAGATTGTGAAGCTACATGGGGTGCCGGTTTTAATTATTCTTGATCGTGGTAGACAGTTTATGTCTCACTTTTAGTGGTCTTTTCATAAAGGATTGGGGACTAAGGTTAGTTTGTGTACTGCTTTCCATCCGCAGATGGATGGGCAAGCGGAGAGAACTATTCAGACATTGGAGGATATTCTTTGATCTTGTGTAATTGATTATGGTGGCAGTTATATCCACCTTTAGTGGAGTTTTCTTACAATAATAGCTACCATTCTAGTATTAGTATGACTCTTTTTGAGGCATTGAATAGAAGGAGGTGTAGATCTCCTATTGGTTGATTTGAGATTGGTGAGGCAGACATGTTTGGGCCAGATTTGGTTTATCAAGCAATGGAGAAAGTGATGGTTATTTAGGATAGGCTTAAAGCTATCCAACATCGCCAAAAGTCCTATACGGATGTTAGGCATAGATACTTGGACTTTGAGGTCGGGGATAGGATATTCCTCAAGGTATCTCCCATTAAGGGAGTAATGCGGTTTGGACAAAAGGGAAAACTCAGTCCTTGGTTTTTTGGCTCTTATGAGATTTTGCAGAAAGTTGGTAATGTTGCTTACAAGCTAGTGTTGCCTTCTAGCTTGAGCTTGGTTTATCCGATCTTTTATGTTTCCATGTTGCAGAAGTGTCTTGGTGATCCTTTTTCAGTTGTTCCTTTAGAAGGATTGGGTCACACGAATTCCTTGTCTTATGAAGAATTCCTAGTTGAGATCTTGGATAGGCAGGTTCGTCGGTTGTGAACCAATGATGTGGCTTTGGTTAAGGTTCTTTAGCGGAACCATAAGGTGGAAGAGGCTACTTGAGAAGCGGAAGAGGACATAAAGTCTAAGTATTCGCATTTGTTTTCTTCTCTTAGGATTCATGCAAAAGGTAAGTGTCTTCAACACTTCGTTATTTCCAGAGTTTATTAAAGTAGAAATTTATATTTTTACCTCTTTGTTTTCAAACTTTGTTAAAGATTAGGAATATGTTTGATAATGCAAATGACTCTAGCTGTGGTTACCCCTACCTTGTCCATCATTCGGGGATGAATGTTCCTAGTGGGGGATACTGAAACATCCTGGGTTTTGACCCTTAGAAAATTTCCTGGAATTTTGTTCTTTGGACCTACTATGACTCAAGGGTATGAGCCGTATGGTGGGGTACGAGTGGTATGGTTTTGTCATATGCTGAGCAGTCTGAGTTGGTGGGATGGTTTTGGTCACTGGAATAGGTACGACTTAGAGGTTTGAGTTGTAGGGCTTGGTACGAGTCTATCATGGACTCGTATAGTGGGTAGTGTTTGATCCTCCTCGTACTTCATTCTGCCAGGGATATGGGTCATGGGTATGGATCGCATGTTGTGGGTACGACTTGGTTGGATGAGTCATATACTAGATAGTGTCTGATCCAAGGGTTAGGCATGGATACGAGTGGTGGGTACCAATCATATTGGGAGAGTACAACTCATATGGGTCAGTCGTATTCCTTTGATGGGTTTTTAAGGGATTTAAGTAGGGGTATTTAGGACATTTCCCTACTTACCCTAATTAGGACCCACAACTTCTAATACACTTTGGAGGCTATTTACTCTATTATTCTATTCCTTAATACTTAGGACTATTCCAGAACACTCCATAATTCTCTCAAGAGCTTTTGGGGGAAAGAGAGCTAGGGTTTCAACTAAAGGATTGCTTTGGGGCTTGTCTTTGTGATTTCTTTTCATCAATTTCTTGGTTTAAGGCATGTTTCTCTTCCCTCATTGTTAATTTAACAAAAAGGCATGGTTTATATGATTGATTTCATGGTTATTTTTATTGTATGATTATGGTTTTCAACTATTATTTAGGGGGGTTTTATATTCAATACTTGGTTATGGTTTCTATGGTTTTAATTATTCTTTAATATGCATAAATGGTGGTCTTGGATAATTGGATTACATGGGAATGGTTTATTTATAATTGGAATTGGTTTTGGTTATATTATGCCCCCAATATGTTTGATAAAATTCTTATAAAGATATGTTTATTGCATTGACTTCTTTTAATGGAACTCTTGCATGTTTTAACCTTGGTAAAGAAATTATACATGGTTTAAATAGTTTGTAAATGCTAAAGGATAAATGTTTATGCTTATGGGTAACATAGAAGTATCCCAAGTGGTTTAATATGGTATATGGAAGGGCACTTGAAAGTTCCCTTACACCTACAAATTGTTGGTTATGGATGATACTTCCAAGTAAGGGTTGGTATGGAAATACCAATATCAATGGTCGTGATTAATATATGAATAATGGTTTGGTTATTTTGAAACTAGTTTTAGTTGTGCATTAATAGCAGGGTGTGTAGCAAAGTCGTGGAAGATGGTGGTCCCGGAGGGACAAAAACTGGAAACTAGTATTTGTCTATATGAGGATTGGTCTTAGTGAACCGTGTGTAGGATGTCATACTATTAAGGGATTTACTAGTCATCTCATGGAATACTTCCCTAGTCGTGTGTCTACACGCGTTGGGGCCCTTTAAGCAAGGGATCTGAACCCATATAGCCCGTGGGTGGTTTAGGTTTAGGACGTTTAAGCTACACAACCTAGGTAATGGTTTTAAAGAAATTGTAAACCCGGTCCCTTTACTCGGCATGGTTATATATATATATATGTATGGTTATGTGTATTGGATGGTTTTACTTGGTTTTATAACTAGCATTATTCTATCCTTATCTTGATATTTATGCTAGCGGTCACTCACTAACCCCGTCTATTAGCAGATGTATACCCATGCTATGCAGGAACCAACCATTCTACTCCTTCTACATAGTGATTGACTCGGGGACAACATTTGTAGTAAAGTGGTGAGCTTCCATCTTCTTGGAAGGCATCATTTCATGTGATGGATACTTTTAGAAATTTATCTTTTATTTTGGATATTGGTTTTTGCCATGGTTGGGGGCATGTACCAATAGAATTTATTTACTCTTTTGTATAGAGAGTTTGTGGTACTTCTATGGGTTGGTATGGGTAGGATCGGTATTTTTGTTGGCCTTGGCATTGGAATAAGCCAGTGGACTTCCATCATTGGACGTTATTAATGGTTGTTCCATCCTATTACATTTTGTGATGAATTATATTATGTTTTGGAATGTCTTTGGTTATGGCCTGGTTTATGGCCTTGTTTGGAATGGTTGGATTATTGGTATGGGATGGTTGGACTTGGTTGGATTGGTCAAGGTTGTGATCTATTACCAGGGTCTTGGTGTGAGCAGTTACACTATTATGTTTTATGCTCGGAATTTAGCCAACTCAGTATAGGCTGCTGGAGGTTGGGTTGGGTAACATGGGTGGTCTCCGGTCCTGGTTGGACTTAGGATGCCCATTATGTCTAGGACAAAGTTCGTGCTGTAAAAATAATTTAATAGATGCTAGAAAAATCTATAGGGGTTGGGTGGTGCCCATCTTTCATAGAAAGACGTTGGTGGATCTTATAGAGTTGGATATGGTAGATTTTGATGTTATCTTGGGGTTGAATTGGCTCTATTCGTGTTGTGCTTCTCTAGATTGTAGGACCCAAAAGGTTAGTTATCACTTTCCTAATGAGTCAGTATTAGAATAGGAGAGGAGTTTCTTAGTGCTTAAAGAGATGTTTATCTCTTATCTTAGAGCCCAAAAATTTATTTAAAAGGGGTGTCTGTATCATCTAGTTTAGGTTAAGGATTCTAACTCTGAAGTCCTTCTTTGAAATCTGTCCCTGTGGTTAATGAATTTTCTAAAGCATTTCCTAGTGATCTTCTTAGAATTCTTCCCGATAGGGAAATAGATTTTATGATTGATCTTTTATCGTAAACTCATCCTCTTTCTATTCCCCCTTATAGAATGGCCCCGACTTTACTAAAAGATCTAAAGGAGAAGTTAAAAGATCTTCTTATTAAGGGTTTCATTCATCCTACTCTTTCTTCATGGGGTTCTCCTATTCTTTTCGTGTGAAAGAAAGACAGATCACTTCGAATATGTATAGATTATCGTTAGCTGAATAAGGTGACAGTGAATAATAAGTACCCTTTTCCTAGGATTGATGACCTTTTTGATCAATTTCATAGTGCTAGTTGTTTCTCTAAGATTGATATTTTTTTAGGTTATTATCAGTTGAAGATTAGGGAGGTTTATATTCCTAAAACTGCATTTCAAACCCGATATGGTCATTATGAGTTTTGGGTTATGTCATTCGGTTTGACTAATGCTCAGGCAGTATTCTTGGATCTTATTAACCGAGTTTTCTGGCAGTTTCTAGATTTGTTTGTTATAGACTTCATTGATGACATCTTGGTGTAGTCTAAGTGTTAGGAGGATCATGCCAATCACCTCCGAATTGTGTTGCAAACTCTTAAGGATAAAAAGTTGTATGCAAAATTTTCTAAGTGTGAATTTTGGTTAAGTGTTTTGATTTTTATTGGGCAAGTTGTTTCTAGTAAGAGGATCAAGGTGGATCCACAGAATGTGGAGGTAGTTAAGAAATGGCCTAGACCCACGACTCCAACTGACATTAGGAGCTTCTTGGGTTTGGTTGGGTATTATAGGAGGTTTATGGAAAGTTTCTTATCTATTGCTTCTCCATTGACTAAGTTAACTTAGAAAAAGGTTAAGTTCTTGTGGTCCGATGCTTGTGAGGGTAGTTTTTATAAGTTGAAGGATAGGCTGACTTCTTTGCCAGTTTTGACCCAGCTGAAGGGTACTGATGATTTTGTTGTGTTTTGTGATACGTCCCATGTGGGACTGGGTTGTGTTTTGATGCAACATAGTAAGGTTATGGCTTATGCTTCTAGGCAGCTTAAGGTTCATTAGAGGAATTATCCAACTCACAACTTGGAGTTGGCAGCTATGGTTTTTGCTTTGAAGATTTAGCGCCATTATCTCTATGTGGTGCATGTGCATATCTATTCAGATAATAAGAGCTTGCAATATGTGTTTACTCAGAAGGAGTTGAATCTCAAGTAAAGGTGGCGACTTGAATTGATTATGACATGAGTCTTCACTACTATGCAGGTAAAGCTAATATGGTTGTTGATGGTCTTAGCAAGTTTTCCATGGAGAGTTTATCCCATGTTGATGAGGTGAAAAGAGGATTAGTGAAGGACAATCACAGATTAGCTAATTTTGGAGTTCATCTTTTGGACTTTGAGGATAGAGGAGTGACTGATCAGGAAGTAGTGAAATTATCTCTTGGTGCTGAGGTGAAGTAGAAGCCAGCTTTGAATCTCATACTAATGTAGTTTAACGATGATGTGGGCTAGCAAAAATTTATGGCTTTCGAGATTGGGGTTGTGTGTTCAAAATATTAATAGACTGCGGGAAAGGATTTTGACTGAGGCTCATGGGTCTAGATACATAGTTCATCCGAGATCAACTAAGATGTATCATGACTCGAAGCAAATCTACTAGTGGAATAATATGAAGATAGATGTGGCAAATTTTGTTGCCAAATGTATGGTCTGTCAGCAAGTCAAGGTTGAACACTTGTGGCCGGGTGGCATATCTCAAGAGTTAGAGTTGCCTGTGTGGAAGTGGGAGATGATCAACGTGGATTTTGTTATGGGTCTTCCACGGTCTCACAGTCAGTATGATTCAATTTGGATTATTATGGATAGGATGACTAAGTCTACTCACTTCTTGCCTATGAGTACTAACTACCCAGGAGAGGATTATGTTGAGTTTTTCATTCAGGAGATTGTGTTTTATAACCCGAGGCTACCCCCTAGTCGCGACAATGGTTCTTAACGGTCATAAGCTGACCACAAGCTAACCCATGAGTTGGTACCTACTGTGAGCACTGAATAAAATATGAACATGTAAGTATACTGATAAGAGTCAAGGATTAACTGTCTGAGTACTTGAAAAGCTAAATTCATGTAAATCACATAAGTATCGAGTGTTCATTACCCACCAGCACTAAATGGAATTAACAATTACGCCATATAAAAGCTTTAAAACCATATTAAAGGATCATTGCTCAAAAGCCAACATTTAAGAATTCCATCAAACACTTGAGAGTAGTAAACTTAAACATGGGAATAGATAAAGCATGCGATAATAACATGATTGCAAGACTAAAATCATAACTTAGGGATTTAGCGTAAAGAATACAACATTTAAAATATGTAATGGCTCATTCTGCTTGAAAACACTCATAAACATAACTTGTAATTGAATTAACAAGAGATTCATGGAGATATCTCAACTTAAACATGAAAACTCATAATTTAAAACACCAAAAGGGATTCTTGGACTCCATGGGTGAAAGGAACCCATGGATGAATATCACACATACCTCATTAGATGATTTCGTGAAGATTCTTGGGAATTTCTTGATATTTGAAGATTGAATTCCTTGACAGCTTGAGAATGGGTTAGGGTTTCTTCTTGAGGTTGAAGATGGTTTTCTTGATAGCTTTTATGAATAAATGGGAAAATAATGCTCCTTAGGGACCTAAATTTCGTGTTATGGAAGAGTTTGGGTGGGGTAAATGACCCAAATGCTCTTAATTATCGAAGAACAAAAAGTTGGATGGATAAAGAGGGTGCGGCTCACGCATTAGAGTGGCGCACTGGAGGGCACGGCGCCCGCCCTAGAGCAGTGCACTGAAGGGGGCGGTGCCCACATTAGAGCAGCGTACTAGAGGGGGAGGTGCTTGCTTAGAGAGGTGATGCTACTGTTTTGTTGATCCAAACATGCCCTTACGCTCATCTAATAATTTCGTAACTCACCCGAGACATACTTTTAACTTCCTCAATCATGAATCAACTCAAAAAATGACGTACCATGGTAGGAAAGGTCAAAAAAAAAATCAATAATGTTTAGGGGCCTTGGAAATGATTAAGTCCTAAAACTTGGGTTAATTTTTAAGTTTTGGACCCCTCTTAACATGCCACCGAGAGCTGAAACAAGATAAGACTTTTACGAGGTATTATAATATCTCCCCTTTGGGAATATTCATTCTTGAATGAAACTGGTTTAGCTAAGAGTACTGAAGTAACTGAGATCATTTAGTAAATATGCGTCACTAGAAACATAATTACATAACTGAGTATGAAAAATGATACATGAACTGATTTGAATGTATGCAATGACATGAGATAGATTACATAGCTGAAACTGAAAATGGAAGAGAGTCGATCCGAAGAATATCGTTACCTCAATCTGATTTTTAGTTCGCGAAGAAAGGGTGAGAGTACTTAGTTCACATATCTTCTTTTACTTCCCAAGTGGATCCCTCAACAGACTGATTCCGCCAAAGAATTTTGACTAAGGGAACTTCTTTATTCCTTAGTCTATGAATCTGATGATTAAGGATCTCAATTGGGATTTCTTCGTAAGAAAGGCTATCCTGAACATCCATCCATCCTAACGGAACAAATACAACTGAGTCACCAATACACTTCTTTAATAGGGAAACATGGAACACGGGATACACTGACGCCAAATCTGCAGGCAACTCTAGCTCATAAGCTACCTTCCCAAAATAACTCGAGATCTTATTCGGGCCAACATAATGGGGTTTGAGTTTTCCCTTCTTGCCAAATCTCTTCACTCCCTTCATGGGTGAGATTTTCAAATAAACTGAATCCCCAACCTCAAATTGAAGATCTTTTCTCCTCACATCTGTATAGGATTTTTGACGGCTTTGGGTTGTCTTCAGCCTCTCCTAAATCAACTAAACTTTTTCCGTGGCCTCAAACACTAAATCTGATCCTACCAAAGCAGCTTCACCTGTCTCAAACTAACTAATAGGAGATCTATATCTTCTCCCATAAAGAGCCTTAAATGGAACCATCTGAATACTAGAGTGATAGTTATTGTTATAGGCAAACTCAATCAAATGTAAGTGATCATCCCAACTACCTCTAAAGTCTATAACAAATGATCTTAACATGTCCTCTAAGGTCTGAATAGTCCTCTCTGCCTGACCATTTGTCTAAGGATGAAAAGTTGTACTGAGATGAACGTGGGTACCAAGACCCTCCTGAAAAGCCTTCCAAAAATGGGAGGTAAATTAAGTACCTCTATCTTATATTAAAGACAACAAAATACCATGCAACCTAACCAACTCTCTAAGTTAGAGCCTTGCATAATCCTCAGTTGAGTAAGAAGTATGAACTGGTAAGAAATGAACTTATTTGATGATTCTGTCTACAATGACCCATATAGAATCATACTGACAATGAGTACGAGGAAACCCTGTCATAAAATCTATGTTTGCCACCTCCCACTTCCAATTAGGCATACTAAACTCCTGCAACCACTAGGCCTCTAGTGCTCAACTTTAACCTGCTGACAATTAGAGAACTTAACTACAAACTCTGCAATATCCCTCTTTATACCACTCCAGTAATAGATTTCACGCAAGTCACGATACATCTTAGTGGCTCCTGTATTGATAGAGTATCCACACTGTGTGCTTTTGCAACTATTCATTATCTCAAGTCATCAATACTCGAAACACATAATCTACCCTGACAATAAAGTACACTATCCCCCCTTGGGAGAAAACATCCACCTTTTGATCTCTAATTATTTCCTTCAATCTAACCAAACTGGGATCCCTGTCTTGCTTTTCCTTTAGTTTGGCAACCAGAGAAGATTCCAAAACATTCTGAACCAATACACTTCCTTTAACTGAGTCAACAATCCGAACACCTAATCTAGCAAGTTGATGAATCTCCTGGACTAACTTTTTCTTATCCTCCTCAACATGAGCAACACTACCCATAGACAACCTACCAAGAGAATCTTCCACTACATTGGCCATTCTATAATAATACAACACACTCATATCATTATCCTTTAACAACTCAAGCCATTGATAACATTCAACTTACACATCAGTTTAAGTGCAAGGCGGTTGTCATCAATATATTTACCCGACTTTGGAGTCGGGCTCAAATCCACGAGGAACAATGTGAGTGGTAATCAAGTTAATTCGAATTAATAGATACAAGTCAAATTCAAACAAATGTTACAAGAAAATAAAAGTGGGGGAGATAGATATATACACTAATGTTTCTTTTTGGGTTTTTCTAGTATAAATTCGGGGCTACGAATAATTAAAGTTTTAACAATTATGGATGGATCTTGGGATTATGCATTACTAAGGGAGTGATGTATGGGTGTTATCAATCAACATCAATTTATTAAGTCAAATATGGGTAGGTTTGGTTATAGATTTTGATGCTAGTCTTTCAACAAAATGCTAAACTTTCACCCGTTGATTCTTTCGAATACCTAATAGGTATGTTCAACAATTGGTAACAACAACCTCAATCTAGGCATCTCTATTTCTAGGATGATACCCAACATAACAACAACAACAACAAACCCAGTGTGTTCCCATAAAGTGGGGTCTGGGGAGGGCAAGATGTACGCAGTCCATACCGCTATCTCCGAAGAAGTAGAGAGGTTGTTTCCAATAGACCCCCGGCTCAAGATAAAGAATAAACGACAAGGAGATGAAATACATAACAAAAAAGGTATAAGGAATACTAAAAAGTAAATCAGAGCAACACGAAAATATGAGAGATACGGCAACACAAAGTAAGCAGATAGCAACTGAGAAAATATGAAAGGGACCCCCACGTATAAGTAACACATATTCGCCGCCATAGACACCTATAGACACAGACCTAAGGTTACTAACCCGGCTACAAAAGATCTCTCATGGTGGCTTGCTATAATGGACACCCTCCCATTAGCCTTCTACCCTTATCCGCGACCTCCATACCTTTCTATCTAGGGTTATGTCCTCAGTAAGTTGCAGCTACTCTATGTCATGTCTGATTACCTCCCTCCAGTATTTCTTCGGCCTACCTCTACTCTTCCTAAAGCCATCCAATGCTAGTCTCTCATACCTACGCACTGGGGCATTCGCGTCCCTCTTCATCACATATCTAAACCATCTCAGCCTTCCTTCCCGCATCTTGTCTTCCACCGAGGCCACTCTCATCTTCTCCTGTATAATCTCATTTCTAATCTTGTCCCCTCTAGTAAGCGTACACATCCAACGCAATATCCTCATTTCTGCCACCCTCACTTTTTAGATATGGGAATGCTTGACTGGCCAACACTCCATACCATACAATATGGCCGGAGGGACTGCCACTCTATAGAATTTGCCTTTAAGCTTAAGAGGCATTTTTTTATCACACAGCACCCCCAAGGCGAGCCTCCACTTCATCCAGCCTGCTCCAATACAATTAGTGGCATCCTCATCAATCTAATATTCCCCTGGATCAAAGACCCAAGATACTTAAAACTATACCTCTTACAAAGATCTTGGGAGTCCAACCTCACCACCACATCGTCCTCCTACCTCAAGTCACTAAACTTGCATTCCAAATACTCTATCTTGGACTTACTCAACCTGAACCCCTTCGACTCAAGGGTTTGCCTCCAAACCTCCAATTTGTCATTCACGCCCCTCCGCATCTCATCAATCAACACTACATCATCCGCAAATAGCATACACTAAGGCACCTCGCCTTGAGTACTCCGCGTTAATAGGTCCATCACCAACGCAAATAGGAATGGGCTAAGAGTCAATCCCTGATGCAACCTTGTCTCAACCGAAAATAGTCTGAGTTTCCTCCCTCCATCCTTACCCTGGTCTTCCCTCCACCGTACATGTCCTTAATAACTCTGGTGTACGCTATTGGGACCCTTCTAACCTCCAAACAACCTCTATCGGGTCATTATTATACGTCTTTTCTAGGTCGATGAACACCAAGTTTAAGTCCCTCTTCTTTTCTCTATACTGCTCCACCAATCTCCTCACCAAATGGATTGCCTCTGTCGTTAAACGGCCAGGCATAAATCCAAACTGGTTCTCCAAAACAGACACAACCCTTCTCAATCTCCACTCAACTACTCTCTTCCAAATCTTCATAGTGTTACTCAACAGCTTAATACCCCTGTAGTTTTTGCAACTCTGAATGTCATCCTTGTTTTTATAGAGAAGAATCATCGTACTCCATCTCCAAGCCTCAAGCATTCTCGCAGTCTTGAAAATACCATTAAACAAATCCGTCAACCACCTAAGCCCTGCCTCGCCCGCATACTTCCAAAAATCCACCGGAATCTCATCCGGCCCTGTCGTCCTACCCCTACGCATCTTATGAATAGCCTCTTTGACCTCCTTTACCTTAAAACTCCTACAGTAGATGAAAACACGGCTCTCTTTTGAATGCTCCAGCTCTTCTAGCTCAATGCCTCTGACCCCTTCCATATTCAAAAATTTTTTAAAGTAGCCCTGCCATCTCTTCTTAATGTGAGCATCCTCCACCAGAACACTACCATCCTCCCCCTTAATGCACTTCACTTGATCTAGGTCACGACCCTTCCGCTCTCTAACTTTTGCAATCCTATACAACCTCTTATCTTCTTCTTTCTCCTCTAACCCAGCATACAAATGCTTAAACGTTGCTGACTTGGCAGCCGTACAAGCCAACTTAGTCTTCCTCCTAGCTACCTTGTACACCTCCCTATTCACCCACTTCTCTTCTTCATCTTTACTGTAACACCCTGTAAAAGTCGTGCATGGATTAGCCTTTAATAGAGTGCCCTTAGACTTAAAAACTTGAAAAATTATCTAAGTGTAATGAGGACTTAGAGTCATTTTAGCTGGCAATCCTCGGATACAACTTTTCAACCTTCCCGACATCCGCTTTTAGATTTTCAAGTTGCGTTATGATCGGCAAATCTCATAGTACATCTCGGATAAGTTTCGGAATTTTTCGGAACGCATAAGGCTGCGTTTGGATTTAAAAACAGTAGCAAAACGCATAGACTATTGCCCAGTTTGCAGCATTTTAGGGTCAATTTCAAACGATCATAACTCCCTGTATATAATGAAATGTGTGAGATATGATATATCAAACAAAAGCTCTTCGAGTCCTATTTCAATTGCAGTTGGTTTCATCCAATTTGAGTATATGAGTAAAAAGTTATAATCAATTTACTCCAGTCTACCAAACTGTCAACTGAGGGACATATTTGACCTTAATTGTTCCTTAGGGGTATTTTGGTAATCCTCCACCCCTATATATACCACCAACACGGGATTTAATCCCTCAAACACCATAATACACATACTTTTCCCAAAATTGCTCAAGAACTCTCCCTAGGGTTTCAACATTAAAACTCAAGCAACTCAAGATTCAACCGCGGGTTCGTGAAACAAATTACAGATTTGGAATCCTCTCGACGTAGGCTTCGATAGACACCCAAAATTTGTGGAGAACAAGGTACGCAGGGTTTTCCTAAATTCTCATGGGCATAGAAAAATCATGTTTTAGAATGGGGTTTTAACATCATTGTTTTGGTCTTTTGACCATCTCCAAAGCGATTTGACAGTTTATATACATATATGAATGAATGTGTTTCAATTTTGAATACATGAACTTGCTAAAGACATTTGACCACCAGGCGTTTGATGAAATTTCTGCATGAATTGAACTTTAAGTTTCGGAATATGAAATCCTTTACATCAGTTACATATTTTGGTGGTCTAAACTATGTTTTGAATGAAAGATCTTGCTTAATACATTATGGCTCAGAAAAATCATGACTTTCAAGTCTTGGTATGACGATACCAACTCAGACTAATTCCATATCAGACTCAGACTAACAGACATTTCAGACTTTCATGATTTTAGACATTCAGAATGTTGCATGTACAGAAAAGGTTAAAAATAGGCATACAGAGATGTAAGGTGGTTCCCCGAAGAGGGCTTGAGTTCAAGCGACTCATTGACTAAAACCGTGGTTTGCCGACCCGGGTATACTATTATACGCTAACTTAAATGTCCTGTGGCGTATCAGACTCAGACACTCCAACCCTTGCGGCACACTTGGGTTGGGGGCTTCCCCGCCGAGTCAATGGCGGATTCCATACAGCCCGTGGAATATCAGACTTGTAGGGGAATACCACCTAACTCAGAAGTAAAACACAGATCATGATTTGAAATGAACAAACAGGTTACATGTTTTCAGAAAGTGCCCATGTATTTTTCAGAAACAGTATTATACATGATGTCTTGATGAAAAATTGCTTTCACTTAATATTTCTCTCTCTATATATATATGTATGTTCCATTATACTATTTTTTTTGGATTGCTTCGCGTGCCAGTACTTTTGTGCTGACCCCCCTCCTTCCAGGTTCTGAGGCACAGTCTAGGGGTCCAGCTACTCAGTAGACATTCTCGGATTTGCAGACTTGATCTCACAGTGGTGAGCCTTCTATTATTTGGAAGGCCTAATTATGTCAGACATTATCTTATTTATTATGTTTTTGGTTTACTGGGGGCATTGTCCCAGTTTCTTTTCAGACAGATGTTTATGTTCTTAGTAGAGATTTCGCAGACTGATGTCAGATAGTATTATTCAGAAATGTTGCAAAACTTGACCATGTTTTCCGTACTCAATTTCAATTCCGCATTTTATTATGATTATGAATGTTGTGCATGATAACCAGATAGAGAATGGGTGTTCCGGGCCTTCATGGTTCGGGATGCTCGTCACGGCTAGGGCCTAGGCTTGGGTCGTGACAAACTTGGTATCAGAGCACGGTTCATGGTCCCAGGGTGTCTGCGAAATCGCATCGAGTAGAGTTCTGTTTATGGGTGTGTAGCGCGCCACACTTATAAACAGGAGGCTACTAGGCGTTTAGGAATGTTTCCCTTCTTTGTGATTTAGTTCGTGCTTCAGAGTCTAAACTGTCCCATTATTGGGTTGATTCAAGTGCAAAAAGTTTAGAGTATACATGATATAGTCCTTTTCGATTACGTTCTATATGATTTTAAAAATTATGGAAAAACTCGATAGGAGTCTGTTAGTGCATCAATATATGTTGATTCTGATGTAAATATTGATCCTGATGGAATCGTGCATTCCAGCTTAAGGTATTAAGTGTATATTGTCCCTCTCAAAATCTTGTTACAGTTATGGAAAATGTATAGAAGAATATTGGAACTATATTTCTACCCAAATAGTTGCATAAGTTAAAGTATTGTTGTCATGACCTATTGGTAGTGATATTGGACCAAGAAGTTGGTGATGTAAAGTCACAAAGTTAGAAGTCAGAGTGAGGGTGATTTTGTGTAAATAAATATTTCAGTTGAATAATCGATGTTTGAGGATGATTTACCCCTTTATAGTGATAAACTAATGTGGTAGCTAGCAGCATGTGTGGATTGTATGGTAGTCCATGGAGGAAGTGTTTTACTCAGATTTTTATTTATACAGAATAATATGTATATTCTTAGACCATTAAATATTAGGTGTCAATTTTCTATCCCTTGTAATATGTAATCTTGTTACCATGATGTTTTTGAAAAAATAAATAAATTAAAGTCTAGTGAAGCCGTGTGGGGCTCTTTCGATTCACTAGCATAGTTGCCTTGTCATCCATCTCATTTTCTTGTTCAAAATACAAAACCAAAGTCTAGTGAAGCCGTGTGAGGCCTGTTTCGATTCACTAGCAACTTGTTGTCCAACTTGTTGTTCTTTCATTGGTTTAATATATGTATGGCTGAATCTGTTTGCATGAGATAGAGTTGGTAATGAAGTGATTCATCCTTGTGTGTTATTAGTTGAAGGTAGAGAAGGAGTTGTTGGTCAGGGTGATTTGTTGATTGCTTGAATGTGGAAATGGCTATATTAGCGAGTAAGTTATGATTATAGACTCATGGTTGTTTGAGGAATTTGAAGGCAGTCTAAATGTATGAATGAGTGAGTAAGTATGAGGTTAGAAATCCGTATAAGTAGATACAATTGTACGGGGTTATAATATAAGATTAAGGTTAACCATGTCTATTATGAGGCTTTAACCCCCTTGACCCTCTTTTCATTGGTAGTTGTAAACTAGTGCTACTTGTGAGAAGGTATGTAGTAGATTTTTGAGATATTTGGGTAGAATATCCCAATTTGATGGATTAGTGTATTTATATTATGTTGCATTCTTTATTGGTGGTAGATGATTGATACTAAACTATAGGCTTGAATTTAAATGGTGTGGTGGTAAATAGTGGCAAGAGTTTGTTGATGCATATTTTGTAGGATTAATTTAGTAGGCTTGAGGTGTTGAAATAGTACATGCTAACGGAATGATGATAAGGTAAACCGTTAGGTCATGATCAATTATTTTGGTTATGAAGTTCTAGTGCACTAGTGTTTCGTGATGTTTACTTATAGTTTCCAAGTAAAAATTTTGTGTAAGGTTGGGTTGTAAGTCATGCATAGCACTAGATATTAAGTTTGAATAGTTGAAGTTCATAAAGGTGGATGTGATGATTTCTTAATCAATGATGTTAGTTATATGAAAGTGATCTAATAGGCTTGAACGGTGTGTGAAATGGCTTAAGTTTAAATTGATTCGTAATGAAGTATAATGTTGTGGGTATGGTGTGTAAGTATGCGCAAGGCGATATGGAGTTGTGGCATTTCTCTAAGACTATTACATGTTGTGTGTGACTAGTGGTACCATGGAGTTTCTAGTTGAAAAAAGACTAGTTAGATGATATATGGTGTTCTAGATAGCCAAGTTAAGGAGCCTTGAGTGATAGTGTTGAGCCTTTTGATGTGATCTCGATTCTTATGGTAGAGAGATATAAGTTTGGAGTAGCAATATTGGTATGCTAGGACGGAAGTGGTATGGTTCATCAAAGGCTTGGTGATATCCATGTTAAGTGTTAGAATCTAAGTTTGAGTTTTGAAGGTTGAACGGATAGAAATAAGTGTGCAAGCATTATACTTTGACTATTGGTGGCTATGGAAAGATAGAGTGTATCCCAGAAGGTAGTCATTCAGGTTGAGTTCTATGATATGCATGTATTGTCAATTTTTCAGACCCTAGAGCGCAGTAAGTGTAGTTCAGTTAGAATCTGGTAAGGGATCTCCCAAACGCTAGATGATGACTTGAAGCTAAGTGGGAGATGATAGAACGAATAACCAAGTAAGGCTCTCAGATTCTAGTAGTGATGCAGTGTGATTTAGAACATCAGAAAGTAAGGGTGAATCTCAACCCATTCCTACCTCAATATTTTTTTTTGTTATCCGGATGCTTACTCATACCGTACGATGCAGTTCCGTGATAATAGTTCATGATTCCGGTATATGATAGAGAGTCACGTACTCTTCCAATTCCAAGATAATGAGTTCTAGTTCATTCAAGTAGTCGGAATCACATTCCTTATGTTATGAACTCTAGTTGAGGTCATGCAACTCATGACGCATGTACTCACTCTTTATAGTGTGCTCAGTCCCATATAAAGATCTTTTTCACGCTTGAGGGTCTTATGTTTTAACCTTTTAGTGACCCTTCCTATGCAATGATAGTGGTGTTGATGTAAATGTTCTTGTTGATGGAAGATCATAGTATGCTTGTTTAGATAAGGCCATAAGTATGAAGTAAGATTTGGGGCCAAGTCTTTGATACATGTGATGGTTAGTGGAAAAGTTTGTGTGTGTATGTTTTTAGGATAGCGCATGGGAGTTATATTGATAGTAGTTTAGAAACTATGTGAAGTATCTACTTATGGGTGTTTGCCTTGAAGTTAACATGTGGTTATAAATTAGGCTTGAACGACGTTTTGGGATTGTAGTGGAAGGTCGCCATATGCATTAGCGACTTCATATTAAGAGTTCAGTGTAGTCATTGAAGTGGTAAGGCATGTTATGCTTAGGATGGGATTTTTAAAAGAGGTATAGAAGGTGGCATCATATGGTTTAGAATAATAGCGTGGTGTAGCATGTTGTATTTTTGTGATTTAGAGTTAGGCTTGATCGCGGGGTAAGGATGAAGATATTTTAGACATTAGTAGAAAAAAAAAACATTATCAATGCTCATATGAGAATTTTAAGCTGAGTTGAATGAATATGATATTTATAGGGAATAGTATAGTTAAGGGATATTCGGGAAGTGCTCTAAGCCTTAAAGTAAGAAGTTGTATTGCCAAAGGTCTGAAAATTCTATCCTAATTTAGGAGTTATATGTCTATATTCCAGACTGCAGAGTAGTGTCAATGTTGTGATTTCCTCAGTGGGATGTTTTGTGTAATCCATACCCAAGATTCATGGTTCCCTATTACTGCTAGAGCTTCCTTAGAGAGAGTGTTGAAGAGAATACTCCAGTTAAGTATGAGGGTGTAGTATAATTCAGTCTGTATGGCCAATAAGTCAGTTTAGCAGTCAGATTCGCATGACTTGTTTTCTTGTCTTTGCACTTATTCATGCTACTCGAAATCTCAGACATGCTACTAGTCGAAGATAGAGTATACCAGTAGTTACGAGTATAGCCCAGTTCATGCATCATGCATTAAATTCAGATTCCAAATGTTCAGATCAGTGTATTTTTATTAGAGGACATGTCATGTCCGCGTGATTCCATATATTTAAGGCTTCAACAAGTTCCTACCCATCATTCGAGGATGAATGATCCCAAGGGGGAGATAATGTAACACCCTGTAGAAGTCGTGCATGGATTAGCCTTTAATAGAGTGCCCTTAGACTTAAAAACTTGAAAAAATTTCTAAGTGTAATGAGGACTTAGAGTCATTTTAGCTGGCAATCTTCGGGATACAACTTTTCAACCTTCCCGACATCCGCTTTTAGATTTTCAAGTTGCGTTATGATAGGCAAATCTCATAGTACATCTCGGATAAGTTTCGGAATTTTTCGGAACGCATAAGGCTGCGTTTGGATTTAAAAACAGTAGCAAAACGCATAGACTATTGCCCAGTTTTCAGAATTTCAGGGTCAATTTCAAACGATCATAACTCCCTGTATATAATGAAATGTGTGAGCTATAATATATCAAACGAAAGATCTTCGAGTCCTGTTTCAATTTCAGTTGGTTTCATCAAATTTGAGTATATGAGTAAAAAGTTATAATCGATTTACTCCAGTCTACCAAACTGTCAACTGAGGGACAGATTTGACCTTAATTGTTCCTTAGGGGTATTTTGGTAATCCTCCACCCCTATATATACCACCAACACGGGATTTAATCCCTCAAACACCATAATACACATACTTTTCCCAAAATTGCTCAAGAACTCTCCCTAGGGTTTCAACATTAAAACCCAAGCAACTCAAGATTCAACCGCGGGTTCGTGAAACAAATTACAGATTTGGAATCCTCTCGACGTAGGCTTCGATAGACACCCAAAATTCGTGGAGAACAAGGTACGCGGGGTTTTCCTAAATTCTCATGGGCATAGAAAAATCATGTTTTAGAATGGGGTTTTAAATTATGTATATATATTTATGTATAAGATGTTTTAACATCATTGTTTTGGTCTTTTGACCATCTCCAAAGCGATTTGACAGTTTATATACATATATGAATGAATGTGTTTCAATTTTGAATACATGAACTTGCTAAAGACATTTGACCACCAGGTGTTTGATGAAATTTCTGCATGAATTGAACTTTAAGTTTCGGAATATGAAATCCTTTACATCAGTTACATGTTTTGGTGGTCTAAACTATGTTTTGAATGAAAGCTCTTGCTTAATACATTATGGCTCAGAAAAATCATGACTTGCATGTTTTGGTATGACGATACCAACTCAGACTAATGCCATATCAGACTCAGACTAACAGACATTTCAGACTTTCATGATTTTAGACATTCAGAATGTTGCATGTACAGAAAAGGTTAAAAATGGGCATACAGAGATGTAAGGTGGTTCCCCGAAGAGGTCTTGAGTTCAAGAGACTCATTTCCTAAAACCGTGGATTGCCGACCCGGGTATACTATTATGCGCTAACTTAAATGTCCTGTGGCGTATCAGACTCAGACACTCCAACCCTTGCGGCACACTTGGGTTGGGGTCTTCCCCGCCGAGTCAATGGCGGATTCCATACAGCCCGTGGAATATCAGACTTGTAGGGGAATACCACCTAACTCAGAAGTAAAACACAGATCATGATTTGAAATGAACAGACAGGTTACATGTTTTCAGAAAGTGCCCATGTATTTTTCAGAAACAGTTTTATACATGATGTCTTGATGAAAAATTGCTTTCACTTAATATGTTTATATATATATATATATATGTTCCATTATACTATTTTTTTTGGATTGCTTCGCGTGCCAGTACTTTTTTGCTGACCCCCCCTCCTTCCAGGTTCTGAGGCACAGTCTAGGGGTCCAGCTACTCAGTAGACATTCTCAGATTTGCAGACTTGATCTCACAGTGGTGAGCCTTCTATTATTCGGAAGGCCTAATTATGTCAGACATTATCTTATTTATTATGTTTTTGGTTTACTGGGGGCCTTGTCCCAGTTTCTTTTCAGACAGATGTTTATGTTCTTAGTAGAGATTTCGCAGACTGATGTCAGATAGTATTATTCAGAAATGTTGCAGAACTTGACCATGTTTTCCGTACTCAGTTTCAATTTCATATTTTATTATGATTATGAATGTTATGCATGATAACCAGATAGAGAATGGGTGTTCCGGGCCTTCATGGTTCGGGATGCTCGTCACGGCTAGGGCCTAGGCTCGGGTCGTGACATTTACTCTCAATCAGCTTATGTCAACCTCATGATACCCATGGTATAGTAAACTTCACATTCACGCATATGTCTAAGATAGTGAAAATTTAGCAAACTACATAGACAATTGTCTATCATTGCTTTAGTTTCCATATCCCTCTTTCAAGGATGATATGGATTCCTAAACTTCACCTAAAACCGTTTTTTCAAAAGATGGCTTTGGATTTTCTAGAGAATGAAGCTTTTACTCATCATACCCATGTGGGATTTTGGGGTTTCACCCATCAAACCCCAACCAAGTTAGCATAGCAATGATAAAATCCATAAACATGAACTACTAAATAGAAGCTAATCAATAACAACCACACACACTTTAACTCCTATTCATACATAACCCCATGAGGGAGATTCCGTGACACATAAGATAAATAAGCATAGATATACCCATAATCTCCATTAAAGTGATTTATTGGAGCTTAAGTGAATATTACATCAAACTTGATACTCCCACAAATCAACAATGATGTGAGATAATCTTCCACTCAGAAAGTCTCCAATGTATTCTCACCCAAAATTATACAATATTTTCTTCTCCAAAAATAGAGTCCCTAATGTATTCTCACTCATCTACTAAAATGCCTACTCCAATCCTACACCTCTCACTTTCTGGGTACCATAGCTTGTACCCATCCACATACATAGTCATAGACCCTACCTACTTGGTCTCCTAGACACATTCAATATTGATCCTGCTCTTTCTAAGAATCTTCACAATCTCTATGGACTTACCCTGAAGGGTCCCTCTGTTCCAAGACCCAACCCTCAACTTATTATCTCTTGCATCACGTCTACCTGTACCTTTCCTCACTTCATACCCTAAACATGTCCTAACACCAGACCTTGCCCCCACTTCCAAAATACCTCTCCCTTCTTCTTCCACCCCCAAAATAGCCCCCAACCTCTTCGTACATGACCCTATTCTACTATCATTCCCAAAAGCCACTACTCAAAAAAAGTACAAACAAAGACAAAAAAAAAAATAGTAGAAAACAGAAGGCAAACGCAAAGCACACTATCCGGCCTAACACCAAGAACAACAAAACAATAGCCATCAATGCAAGAAGGCAGCTAATCCCAACAAATTAAAAGCAAGTCAAGAGACACGAAATAAAAAAAGCAAGTAAATATTCTCTCTCTCTCTCTCTCTCTATATATATATATATATATATATATATATTTCTATCAAATTTATCATTTGTATTTGTATATAAACATGTATCATTTATATGCATATGGTTCAAGTTGTATAAACATGTATCATTTGATACAAACATCTTCAACCTATTTACACCCATCCTAAAGTGATTCATTTTCAATAATGGGGTATTACAGGTTCATTTCAAGCACTTTTTAAGACTCAAAAAGTGTGGAGTGTTACATTGTTGTTCTTGGATAAGTTGTAATTCTTGTCTAGCATTGATGATCTTCTGATATATGTCTTTAAATTCTTCTGTGTTGAGCCTTTTTAGTGTAATTTACAGTTTTTGTTGCTTTCTCGACATGTTCTAATGTAATCAGTTGACAGATGTTGCTTCCATACTCTCTATACTTACTCCAAAAACTGGCTATGTTAAGTCCATACATTAAAGAACTTGAAGGGAACCTTAACGTTAATGTGCATTTCTTTTATCGCCAGAATCATAGGCTAATGATAAGAAATGTTTGGAAGGTCATATTTAGTACATTTGTGTCCCCAAATAAGCATTCATTCATGATTTCCCAATGTTTCATAAATTCTACCTCAAACGCTATCAACTTCGTATTGTAGAGTAGTCCAAGTATAGAATCGCCCCTCCAATTCAGCTCTGAGAGATGTAAATCATGCACAATCTCCACAAAATATTTGATCTCATTATAGGATATAGGGTTACCTGTCCTTCTGTCTTGAGGATAAAGTACAATATTAAAATCCCGACCCAGTAACCATCGCTTAGTAACCCCTTGGGCGGCCGATTGTAAAGTGTTCAATAATGCTCTTCTTTGATCCACAATATTAAGCCCATATATAATTATTAACAAATAATTTAATTTTTTAGATCTGCTATCCACCTTACAATATATAGTTTGCATATCAACCCCGAGTAATTGTAATGTATAGAAAGACGGGTCCTATTTAAGCCAAATTCATCCATTATTTGCATCTTGGTAGTTTGTATGTAGCCTCCAATTAGAAGTGATGTTGTTGTCTATTCTCTTACAATTATGCTCATTTACTCTTGTTTCAATAATACCTCCCAATTTTATTTTATTGCTAATCATATAGTTCCTAAGCTCTGTCTGTTTATATATCTTATTTACACCTCTTATATTTCAAAATAACCAATGTATTTAGATTCCACAAGCCCCTCTCTTCCTGAGGTCAATCATAAGTTATTAGTTCTCTACTTCCCTTTCTCACTCTGCACTTTAGTCTTATGGATGCTTGACAGTTGTGGAAAATTTCTATCATTGAGCACCGAACTTGTTTGTCTTGAAGTACTACCTTTTGTTCCTTCTCCAGATGTGATCCTTGATTTATTTGCTCCGTCTTGATAAGAACTAGGTTTGTCAGTCATAGGTTCTTGAACTTGTTGTATCTCTTATTTTTTATTCTGATGTATCTCTAGTAAAATAATTTCCTTAAATCTCCATTTTCGAGTCACTTTTTAAGAGGCTCCTCAACAGGTGGTACTATTACATTATACCTTTGTCCCACGATCTGGCACTGACACAAAACTTCTATTTTCAGTCGTATTCCACCCATTAATTAAATTGTTTTCCATAAGGATCTTGTACCATAATTGCCTCAGGCGGTTCTTTAGTAACATTTACATTGATGAGCATCCTTGCAAAGGATATTTGACTTGGCTTTGTAGTGCATTCATCTGCATAGATCGGGACTCAGATTTCACTTGCAACTCTGCTTATAGAACCAGAACTCCGACAAGAAATAGGTAGTTTTGAGAATTTCACCCATATTGGGATCTTTGTAGGATATTCTTTGCTAAAATCAAAATCATGAGTCCGTGGTTTAAGAATATTGATTTGTTATTGATGGTATACAGTCTTGAATAAAACTTATAATTATCTAATTTAGCCTAAGTTTCAATTAACTATAGTCCATAGCCTCTTTTGTCAATTAAATAATCCATAACCCCTCTCCTTTATTTCAGCCTCAATTTTCTCTCTTTTTCTATCTTCTATTTCTCTTTCTTTTTTTCTTTTCTTTATTTTCTATTTTCCTTTTTTTTCTGCTTTTTTTGGGTTTTTTTTTGCTTTTTATCATTTGTCATTTTTTTATTTCCATTTCTTCATCTTTTTTTTTCTTTGCAATTTTTTCTTTATTTTTTCATTTTGTTTCATTTTTTTTTCATCGATTTTTTTCGGCTTATTGCACTTTCCTTTTTTCTATTTTCCCTTTCATTTCATTTATTCTTTTTGTCATTTTTTCATTTTTTTCCTCTTATTTTTTGTTGTTGTTGTTATATTTTATAGTTTATATTTATTTATATCATACTATATATTTTAAATAAATTTATTATTTATATTTGAATAGTTTAGACCTTAATATGTATAATTTATCATTTGAATTAGTATATAAACAAGTATATGAGTTGATTATATTTGCTTGAGTTTAAAATATACAAATATGCATGTATCATTTAATACAAATGTGTCGTTAGTATTTGAATGTCAAAATTACTATTTGTATTTGTATACAAACAAGTATCATTTGTATGTATATGATTCGAGTTGTATAAAAATGTATCATTTGATACAACTGCAACATTCGTATTTGCATAATTTAGCATTTGTATTTGTATAATTATCATTGTGTTGTACAATTTATATCAATAAAATATAATTTGTGTCAATGAATATAAATATAAATGTTTATAGAAAGAAAAGTAACAATTAATTTTCAATTGTTTAAAAATAAAATAATGCAGTCAACTATAAATTCAAATAAAAAAATAAAATAAATGATATTATAAATACAAATAAATATGTGGTCAATTTACAAATAAAAATGCAAACTAGAACTTTAAAGATAAAAGTACATCGATGAAAATAGAATACAAATACAAACAAGATAAAACCACAAAATAATAAATACAACATGAAGTCAACTATAAAATACAAATACAAAATATTTTTTTAAAATACAAGTGTAAATTGTATTAAATATAAATGATGGTATGGACTATAAAATACAAATTCAAGTGCGAAAATAAAAATTAAAGTATGAACTATAAAATACAAATACAATTATATCAATGAATATAAAAATATAAATAAATACAAATACAATGCGAACTATACAATATAAATATAATTGTATCAACAAATACAAAAATATAAATGGCGATGCACATACAAATACAATAAGCAATTTATAATATTTTCATTATCATTCATGGCTTGTGCTCGCCGTAAGCATATTCTTCGAAAGTACAAAATATAAAATAGAACAAAAATGAGAAAGAAAAAAAATACAAAAAAAAAAAAGAAGAAAAAAGGAATAAAGAAAAATGGAAGCTAAAGATAAGAGAAGGAGGAAAAAAAGTGAAAAAAAAAATAGTATAAAATGAAAAAGGAAGGGGGGGGGACAAGAAAAAAAAACAACAAAAAAGAGAAGGAAAAAAAAAAAGAAATAGAAGTTAGAGATAGAAAAGAGAATAAAACGAAAACAAAAAAAAAAAAATAGAAAAAAAATATAAAGTAACACAAATGAAAAAGAAAAAAGAAAGAAAAAAAGGCTAGTTCATGTAACTACTAATTGTATTTGTATTTTATATTGAATACAGTCAATTCCATAGAGTTGATACATTGACTACAAATTGTAATTTTAAAAGTTAGGCTATGGACACATCCAATTTACTGAAAATTAGGTTATTTCTGAAACTTTCCTTTTTTCTTTTATATAAATTTTAAGTACTTAGAAGAATTAATTTTTATATTATGACTACAAGTGCTGGACATGTGTACTTTTATATAAATTTTAAGTACCTAGTAGAACTACTTTTTTATATTATGACTACAAGTGTTGGACACGTGTATTGTACGCGTGCATTTTAATAAGTATTGAACTTTTAAGGAAAACTACAAGTGAAAAATAATGGACAACCAGTCTATTTTAATGACTCCATTGTTAAAAAAATTACAGTGTATTTTATAATATAGTCATTTGATTAAGAGACAAGATGGAGGCCGGATTAGTAATGCAAAAATTATAATAGATGTTAGTAATATATGAATTAATTTTGCAAAGCTATTTCTTGGTGAATGATTAATATATTATATTTAAAATAAGAGTTTGTTCTTTAATTTAAATAAAATGTAAAAAAAAAAATTTACTATGGTAGGTTTGTTATTTCAGAATTATTAATCTATGTATTGCTAATATCCTCATTTTTACTTTATATTCTACCTTGCATAAAATTATGCTTAGGTTATTGCATCATTTGTGCAAATGTTATTTATTCTGAAAATAAAAATTAACAACAAAAATATTGTATAACTTAAGGGAAAATGTTTCAAACGATACATAAATTATTATTTGATTTGTAGTAACACAATCATACTTTACAGGGGAGTTAGTACCCATTGAATATTTATTTAAAGAACTTTTTATCATTTATCTGACATGACACAAGTCAAAATTTGATTATAGAAGAATAAAGAGATTGACGAGATCAAATTCAAAGAGATTCAACCGACTTGTTCATGAAAAAGTGAAGTGTGAAAGAGGAGATTTTTAATTTTTTTTTCTTTTGTTTAAGAGTGTGAAAATGATCTGTAATATCGGTTGAACCCCCTTGTCTTTTAATCTTTTGATAAGTGTGTGTACAAATAAAATAACAAAACTTTGATTTTTTATTCAGCTCATCCGATAAATTATATCAAGAAGATGCTTTAAAAAATAACCTTGGGGATTTTGGGGAGAGGGAGGTTGGGGGAGGTGGGAGGATCATAGAACCCTCATAAAGTGTGTATGTTAGGACAAATTTGGTTATAGTATAAGTGTCATTTTAATCATTTCCCCATAATTTAATTCTGTTTTTATGCAAAAAAAAAAAAAAAAGAAATTTCTCAAATTCAATCAAACATGATGCAAATCAATGTTGATTCTAAGTGAAAATTAAATCTCCTCCAAGCCAAATAGAGCTATTTTAATTTGTGAAATAAAAGATAATAGTATTGAGATAAATTATAATATTATTTTATTCCTGTTTGATTGAACTTTTAATTTCTGAATTGACAATTTTGAATTAATTATGCTATAGTTATGAAATTATTTTTGTCACCTTCTACGAGAGGTATCAATTCCAAAGTCACTAATTTTGATGCCTTTTCTGAAGTTTCTTCTCCCAAAACACTTTACAGTATAACCTCGATAAATTAATACTGTTGGGACCGTCAAATTTTATTAATTTAGCGAGGTATTAATTAATCGTATAAATTAATAATTATTAATTTATAAATTATATACTTTTTGGGTCCATATTATGAATGTACCTAGGTGTACGTGAAAACTAATTTCTACATTGACTATTAATTATGCATACTTAACCAAATTCATGTATTTTTGCTGATACATTTTCAATATTCTATGTATATCTTAATAAAATATATAAATCTACTTAATTATTAATGTAGTTACATGTACCTACATTCATTAAAATGTATAAATCCACTCAATTATTAATGTAGTTACACGTACATACATTAACTAAGTTACTATATAAATAGATGTATTATGCAAGTCTTCAAATCAAAAAATAAAAAAAATGGCTTCTCATCTCAAAGGTGTTAAAAAATCAACCATGACTAATGGTATACGTAGAGAACTGTGTGAGTATAAACAACAAAATCTAGCATGCACTCAAAAGCAATTGCAACAATGGGTGTTAGAGAAGTTTAATTTGCAAGTGAGTCAAGCCACAATATCAAACACGATCAAGAGGTCAGCAGAGTATCTATCAGCAGCCGACATTCCAAAAGATGAGGCTAAAAGACATAAAACTGCCAAATTTCCAGAATTAGAGAAGGCTTTGTTCGAGTGGTTTATTCATTACCAAGAGCGTGTTAATATGAATGGGGAACTAATTGTAACGAAGGGAAAAGAGCTTCTAAAAAAGATGTATCCCATCGATACACCTAATTTTCATTTTTCTCAAGGCTGGCTAGAGCGTTTCAAATCAAGACACGGTATCAAGCAATATCGTCGTTTTGGAGAAAGTGGATCAGTTAATATGGAGGCCATGGAGAGCAATTTACAATCCATCAGAGAGAAACTTGATCAGTTTGCTAAGAAAGATGTTTTCAATATGGATGAAACTGGATTGTTCTTTAGGCTACAACCAGATCATTCTCTTGCAACGAAGCAACTTGAAGGTAAGAAACAAGATAAAGAAAGACTTACAGTTGTTATTTGCTGTAATGAGGATGGTTCTGAGAAAAATCCTTTATGGATCATTGGGAAGTATTTAAAACCACGTTGTTTCAAGAATGTGAATTTGGGAAGCATGGATTGTGAATATCGAGCCAATAAAAGAGCATGGATGACTGGGATTCTATTCCAAGAATATGTTCAACAACTTGATGCAAAAATGGACGGTAGGAAAATTCTTTTAATTGTTGATAATTGTCCTGCTCATCCAAAAAATGTCGAAGGTTTGAGAAATGTTGAATTATTTTTTTTACCACCTAACACAACATCAAAGATTCATCCTTGTGATGCAGGGATCATAAGAGCTTTTAAGATGCATTACCGTAGGCGATTTTATCGAAATCTTTTGGAGGGTTATGAAATTGGGATCTCAAATCCAGAAAAGATTAATGTTTTAGATGCAATGAATCTTGCAATCTCGGCATGGAAAATGGATGTCAACTCAAGTACAATTGCAAATTGTTTTAAGCATTGTAAACTTAGGTTGTTAGATGATGAATCCTCGGAAAATCAAGAACAGTTGAATAATGATGGCTTACAACAATTGCAGAATCTAATCAATGGATTGAAGTATCGAAATGCAATGAATGCTGAAGATGTTTTGAATTATCCGGGAGAAAATGATATGAGTTTTGAGCTACCTACGGATGAACAAATAATTGAGAGTGTTATGGAAACACCTAAAGAAGATGAAGTGGAAGATGATAGTGTGGAATTAGAACAAGTTTCGCGCAAAGATGCTCTGAAAGCAACAATCACCTTACATCACTTCCTTTTGCAATATGAGAAGACTACACCTGATATTCTTAATACAGTAAGAAGGGTTAGAGATGAGATTCAAGGTGATATTGATTTCAAGAAGAAGGAAACAACATTAGATTCATATTTTCAGAAACCTGTTTAGTTTACTTATGTATTATGTATGAAATATTTTGATACAGATGAATTATTAATTTATATATCAAATGGGACCTATATGAATTTTTTTTTTGTATTATCTTATAAATTTAGCGAATTATTAATTTACCACGTTGATCCCGACTCGGGACCGAAGAAAATTATTATTTTAGCGAGGTTATTAATTTATCGAGTATTAATTTATCGAGGTTATACTGTAAAAAGAAAAAAATATCTAAGGCTAGGAATTAACAAAATAATGAATTCATTTAATCTAAAAGATGTACTTGGGTTGTCCAAAGTCGTGATTCTGATTTTCAAAAATATTGTTACTTTGAGACCTAATTTCATACACTAAAAAACAAAGTATTGAGATTTAACAATATAGAATGCTAAATTAGATTAATATAAGTATATGTTGAAACAAGAAAAATTAGAGGATAATAGTTCAAGAATGAGCCAAGTCTCTTCAAAATTTACAACTGGGTATAACACTAAGGAGCGAGATGTGTAACTTATTTATAATACAACAATATACACAGTTAAATTTCACAATTGCTTTGTGAAAATGATAGAGTATACACAGATCTTACCCCTATCTTGTGGAAGTAAAAAGATTTTTTTGAAATATCCTCAACTCAAGTACAACATATCAATGTGAAAAAAATTTGGAGAACATACAATATGAAATCGAACTTATTTAGAATTTGAGGATAATAAATTTATTGTGTTTGAAAATACAGTTTTAGAAGTACCATAGTAATGAATAGAATAAATTAGACTGTTGAAATTAATTTTGCACAGTTTCAAATCCAACACCAATTTACAAAATATATTAACCATTTGCTATCAATTTCAATACTTCTATCGTAACACATAATTATTTATTTATAAAATTAATTTCAATATCTAAAAACATTTTTCAACACTAATTATCAGGTAATTCTATGTCAACATATATATTTAAAAGTTGGACCTATTTAGGATGATGTACACCTCAAATTTACACATAAGAAAACATGTCAAAATATTTTTAGAAATTGTTTAGGAAATTAAGCAAGTTGTAAACAGAAAGCAAATAAATTATGGAATTTTCATTAGTTGAAGTAAGAATTAACTGCTTAATTAATTTTATTTTAATATATTGTAATAAGAGAATAAATTATCAATTAATTTTTATATAATAATAAACATTATATGGGATAATCGTTGTATGAAACAAGTGCAAAGTCAAATTCTGATTCAAGTACTTAGCGAAATGCATAGTTCATTCAAAAAATCATTAAAGTGAAAACAAAAAATATTTGTGAACTATGTTAAATGGACTTTGAATCTATCTTAAACCCCAAAAGTTTTCTCAAATATTAAGAAAGCCCAAGACCCCTTCTACCACTATTGCAAAATTCATTTTTATTTATCAACACCCCCACCCACCCCTATGAACATAACTTATATTTGGTAGGGGGGAAAAATCAAATAATCACATAACCAAGGAAAAACAGATATTAATTAAGTAACACTAGGACTATGTCCACCTAAAATATGCATTTGAGAATTTAAAGTTTATATTGAACAAGTTTTGATATGTAATGGTCAACCACTCCTTCGAAAAATAATCAAAGAGAGAAATGAAAGGTGATATATAATAAGTAATATTCTTTATAACGAAAGAACTAGCTTTAAAGTGAAGTTAGAATAAAATAGTCAATCAAGATTAAAAAAATAGTAGAAGAAACAAATTCTTATATTAAATTTGATGAAATTTTGGTGATAAAAGAGAGAAAAAAGCTATTTATATTTTACTTTTTTTTCTTAATAATAGTAAAAATTTATTCATATTCAAGATTAAATATAATAGCAAAAACTTATTCACATTCAAAATTAAACATATTGCATTTGCATTGAGAAATGTTGTCTCATCTACTTTTACTAGAGTAAACTGAAAGACAACCCAAACTTCCATGCATATAAGTTAAGTTCAGATAAATGACATTGATATATTACCTTGAATGAAAGCTTAAACAAAGAAAATAATGGCTAATTCTACCTATAAAGCACTATTATTTTTCATAAAACAAATACTTATAGGGTAATATATATAAGCACACAAAGCATAGTAAAAAATTCTAGTAAAACAGTAAATTCTTAGGCCACGTTTGGATATTAAAATTAATATAAATTGAAGATGAAGTTGAAGTTGAAGTTGAAGTTGGAGTTGGAGTTGTATTTGAACATGAATATAAATTGGAGTTGCTTTTGAATCTTTGTGAAAAAAGTGGGAGTGAAAAAAATTTTACTTGTCTTTCAGATTTCAGAATCCAACTTAAAGTTGAATTCCAAAAAATTTCAAAATTTTATGGCCATACACTTTTTTCAAAATTCAACTCTAAAAAAATATTTTTTCATGCCCAAACGCCCATCATTCCTTCTGATATTTACACCAAATTTAATTGAGTACAAAATTAGTATTTTTGTAGGCACATTTATTGTTTAACATGATTCAGTGATATGCATTTTTATTTTTATTTTTAATTATTAAGATAAATTGTAATGACCCTCATTGTCATTTTTCTTATTTTTATATATTTTCGATGTGTAGAGCTTTTCTATAACTGTCCCAAGTTATTTATGACTTGTTGAGACTAATAGTTTGATTTCGGGCAGTTCGTTTGAGAATTTTAATAATACCAAATATATTGTAGGATAGTTAATTTAAATTGACACATGGTAGAAGTATAATTTACTAACCTTCTAGAATATTTTTAACTTATATCAAAATTGTTTAGTTATGAAATATTTATATCACGTTATAATAGCTTTTATAGTTTATTATTATTTTAAGTAGAGATAGTAAATTTTAAAATATTAAAATATTATTATTATATAATAGAAGTGTTATTAAAAATAATTTTTAATTAAATTTTTTCACGTATCAATGCAATATTCGAATATATATAATGAGATAATTAAAGTTAATTAGTGGCACCTCCACTTCCGCATGGAAGTGGAGGGAGCAGCCTTTATGCATTAACCTTCAAATTTTGCCAGCATATATGCATGTATATTGTGGCATAAAATAAAATGAGTTCAAGTGTTAGCTAAGGTGGAATAATGAATTTCTTATGTTGTTTCTTGTTATTCCCTCCATTTTATTTTATTTGTCATAAATTTTTTAATTTGATTTCTCATTTTATTTATCATTTTTCATAAATTAAGAAGAGACAATTTTTTTCCATATTTTTACCCTTTGTATTAATTATTTTTTCTTCAAATTAAAATATAAACATCATTTAATAAGGATACTATGATAAACTAATCATGTTATTAATTATTTTTCTTAATTAACATGTCATCGCAATTTGAAACAAATAAAATAAGACGAATGGCGTATAATTTAAATTAAATGTTAACTCCTATCTTGGCCACTAAGAGTTTAAACATATTCTCACAATTGCTACTTTCTCATTATGGATATGGCTCTCATTTGGATATGGTTACTATGAGTTCGACATTTGGTTATGATGGTTTGGGAGTTCTGATACTGATTATGATTGTTATAAGAGTTGTGGTTCCTCCGAGTTTTGATTCGAGTCCAGCATCTAATTATGAGTTCTGTTATATTTTATATATGTGGTCGTTCATTATTATTCATTATTTCTGGTTTGAATCCTGCATGTGATGTCTTGTTAGTATCCCTTACTATCTGTTCAATCCAGGCATTTGGCCTTTCGTTACTACCCATTGGTGTCGGTTTAAGCCCGATGCATATCTGGATGACTACTATGGTCTCGTGGGATGAGGTTAAGCTATGGATTATTTATGTTTATTTGAATTAATTACTTCTTGTGTTTCCACCGACTTATGGGGGTACAGTTAGGTTAATTGTCTTCTTTAGTGTGCCTAGTGGGCTTATGGGGGTCCAGTTAGGTTATGTTTTATTTATCTTTGTAGTTGTTTATCTTTCTATACCCATTTACTATTGACTTATATTATACCCTCGCATTTTAGTTATATTTTTCTTATATCGAGATCAATCGACGGATGATGTCTATTGAGTATTAATTGCTTTGGTACTTATACTACACTTCTACACTTGTTCCCTGATGCAGATCCGAGTACTAGCAGTCAGAGTTGATATGATTCCTACATTTCAGCACTGATTCAGAGCTGGGTGAGCTTAATGTGTTCGAGATTGATCCGCCTCTTACCATTCCAGTTTAGTTTTTTATACTCGAGACTTCTTATATATGTTGTATATATTTTTAAATTCTATCTAGTACTCTGGATATCTTTTAGTAGTGGCTCTAGTACCGATCTTATCAGGTCTTATGAGAGATCCATTTATATAATTGGTCCTTTTTCCCAATCTCCTTTTCATATATATTATATATGTTTCCTTTCTGTTAACACCTATTATGCTATCATTGAATGCGGTCTTTCAGGTTTCTACTTATTAGACCATTACCTATTATTTCGGGCTATGACTTAGCTTGCCTACTGGTAGGATAAGGTAGGTGTCTTCATGTCTTGAGACACCGGGGCGTGATAACGTGGTATCAGAGCCTAACTTTTACTGATATTATTGGTACTAGAGACGATGTTTAGTACAGTCCAACGGATCAGTACGAAGACGTTTGTATCCTATCTGCGGGAGGCTATGAAGCATCTTTAGGAAACGGTCTCATTTTCTTTATTTATTTACGTGCATAGGGTCTGAGTTGATTTTTATTTTTATTGGTTCACTCTTTACAAGATAGCTAGGATGCAGTATGTGGGAGCTAGGAATCAGGACCCCGAGCCCTCTGCTAGAGTTTCAGTTAGGGATCGAGGTTGACTCAGAGGTTGGGGATAGGATAGAGCAGCAACACAAGTTCGAGATCAGGCCAGGGATCCATCACCTGATTCTGTCATATTTTTTCAGACTGAGAGAGCTCCAGGTATTCGCCACAGCAGTAGGTAGGCTAGGGGGCAGTCCAGGCTCCACCCGATTTTATATCCTCTTTGGTCCTTCGAGATGTATTGGTGCAATTCTTAGAGTTATTTGGTGGTCTACCGGAAGAGGAGTTTAGCCAGCAACACAAGCAGGTATTGATTTAGGGTCACAGCCTGCGACAGTGTTGTCTAGGGTAAAGGTTCCACCAGCACTAGTAGTCCCACAACCAACAGTAGCCCAACCAGTTATGTCTTTAAATGAACAAAAAATATTGGGCCAATTTTTTATATTGACTCCACCCAGGTTTACTGGGACCCCAGGAATGGATGCTAATGAGTTTCTATCCTGTTGCAAAGAGCGATGGCGGAATTTGGGGTTGATTTAGTTGTGAGGAGTGGACTTTGTTGCTTACCAATTAGACACGAAAACGAGGAGGTGGTGGTGAGGTTATCTTGATTCAAGGATAGCTAGATATGTATCGGTGACTTGGACTCAGTTCTTCGAGATTTTGAAGAAGTATATGTCCTGCATCATGCGCAAGCGTCTTCGAGATGAGTTTATAACACTGATACAAGGTTCTATGTTTGTGGCTGAGTATGAGGCGAGATTCTATGAGTTAGTAAAAAATGCCAATATGATTCTCCCTACGAAGTATGAGCATATTCGATTCTTTGTCAGGGGATTGAGATTATCGCTTCGTAGGGCTATACAGCGTTTGGTGACTTTAGGGAAGTATTTTTCTGAGATAGCTGAATATTTTTATTCTATAGAGGAGATGGTCACGATGTCCAAGGGGGCAACCATAAGAGGCCTCATAACCAGGATAGTTAAAGTAGGAGCCACAACAGTTCACAGTTCATAGGCCGAGGATTTCACGGTAGGTATCCCTAACAACAACCTTCTTAGTATCAGGGTCAACCTAGTCGGCCAATCCAGCCATCACATCAGATATCAGAAAGGGGTCAGGCCAGTTACAGTGGTCCCAGTGGTTAGAGTAATGGTCAGCCACAGAGAAGTACTCAGTTAGGATCATCGATTCGGGGTGGTCATTCTAGATCTTTCAGGCCTTCTAGACAGAACAGGGTGCCCGAGGCATGTTATAACTGTGGTGTTATTGGTCACTTCGCCCATGAGTGTCGTCAGCGTAAGATGATTGAACCTTCAGGTGTTTCCCTATCCTTTACTTTTTCGGACGAAAGTCCTTTTAGTAGTGGATGTTGTAATCATCCTCACGAATCTTTTTCTTATTTTCATATATTTTCGGTGTCTAGAGCTTTTCTATTACTGTCTCAAGTTATTTATGACTTGCTGGGACTGATAATTCAATTTCGGACGATTCGTTTGAGAATTTTAATGATATCAAATATATTGTAGAATAATTTATTTTAATTGACACTTGGTAGAAATATAATTTATTACCTTTCCAGAATATTTTTAACTTGTATAAAAATTCTTTAGTTATGAAATACTTATATTACTTTATAATAGCTTTTATAATCTATTAACATTTTAAGCGGAAATAGTAAATCTAAAAATATTAAAATATTATTATTATTAATATTAATATTATTATATAATAGAATTTTTATTATAAATATTTTTTTATTAATTATAATATATTCAAAATATTATATTTATTTTTTCACGTTCATATGCAATATTCGAATATATATAATGGATAATTAAAGTTAATTAGTGGAACCACCGCTTCCACGTGGAAGTGGAGGGTGTGGCCTTTATGCACTAACCTTCAAATTTGGCCAGCAAATATGCATGTAATGTTGTGGCGTAGAATAAAATGAGTTACGTGTTCGGTAAGGTGGCATAATGGATTGCTTTTGTTGTTTCCTGTTGTTATTTAAATTAAATGTTAAATCCTATGTTGTCCACTACAAGTTTAAACATATTCCTACAATTGCTACTTCCTCATTTTGGATATGGCTCTATAAATGAATGTGTGTTGTGAAAAAATTAAGAAAAAATAATTATCCGTATCAAGATATTTAAGTTTTGGTTTTAGTGATACTATTCGGAATTTTCTTGAAAAGATTTTTAGCTTTGGCATTCAGGTAGATTAGGCTTATTCTATATTAAGATTGAGTTTATTTATGATAATTGTGTCCGATTATACTATTTTTAGACAAGTACTTATTATTTGCAAACCATTTGATCTATCTATATGTCTATCTATTCATCTCACTATATATATATATATATATATATATATATCATGCCTAATTTATCTGATCAGGACCCGTTCTAGTAAATTTTGATATATTAGCTTTTAGTATAATATAGCATATATCAATTTAGGACTTGAAATTAAGTTGCAGAACCTTGAATTTTGCCCTTTTGAATTAAGGTATGCAAATGATTTACTACCTGTATTTTAGTTTCGATTTAGGTTCAGCATATACTTTATTTTTGTCATTAATCGTGAATTTTGGTGCTACGTTGACATTGATTTTGGTATGATTTGGGTATTAATTTTGCATTTGGGTATGGTTACATTGAGTTTCGGTTCTAATCCGACTTTAGATTATGATGGTTTGAGAGATCTAGTACTGATTATGATTGTTCTGAGAGTTGTGGTTTCTCTGAGTTCCAGTTCGAGTTCGACATATGATTATGAGTTCTGTTGTATATTATATATGTGGCCTCCCATTATAATTAGTTATTTTTTATTTGAATACTGCATGTGGTCTCTTGTTATTATCCATCACTACCGGTTCAAGTCCGATATCTAGCCTTTATTATTACCTATTGGCGCCGGTTCAAGCCCGGTGCACATCTGGATGACTACTATAATTTTGTGGGATGAGGTTCAGTTACGGATTATTTATGTTTATTTTTCACTAATTAGATCTTGTGTGTCCCACCAACTTATGGGGTACAGTTGAGTTAATTGTCTTCTTCAATGTGCCTACCGGGCTTATGGCCCTCAGTAAGGTTGTGTTTGATTTATCTTTTACTACTACATTATTTATTTTCTGTATCGTTTATATTTACTCCTTTATCATATTTATGTAGCTTGAGAGTTGTTTACCTTTCTATTCCCGTTTACTATTAACTTAGATTCGCATTTTAGTTATATTTTTCCTACATTGAGCTTAGTTGACCGATGATGCTCACTGAGTATCTGTTGTTTTGGTACTCATACTATAATTTTGTACCCTTTTTCTGATGTAGATTTTTGTACCCTTTCTTTGATGTAGATTTGAGTACTAGCAGACAGTGATGACGTGATTCCTACCTTTCAACACTGATTCGGAGTAGGGTGAGCTTATTGTCGTCCGAGGTTCTTCCTCTTCTATCTATTCCAGTTTTGTCTTTTGTACTAAGACTGCTTGTATATGTTGTGTATATTTTTGAATTTTGCCTAGTACTCTGAGTATTTTTTGTAGTGGCTCTAGTACCGATCTTATCGGGTCTTGGAAGGGGTCCGTTTGTCTATTTGGTCCTTTTTTCTGCTCTCATTTTCGTATATTATATATGTTTCCTTTCAATTATCACTTGTTATTATTACACCTATCATTGTATGTGGTCCTTCTGATTTCTACCTGTCAGCCCGTTATCTATTATTTCGGGTTATGACTTAGCTTATCTACTGGTGGGATAAGGTAGACGACGCCTTCATGACTTGAAAAATCTAGTCATGGATTAAATTGACTAATTCAACATATACATTAAGTATTGATAAATATTACCATTCTTAAACAAATCTGCATGCCCTATATTTCTATTCAAAATACAATAAAGGTTGATAAAACAACATTACTAAAGGAAATTTCTTTAAAAAATAAAAATTAAAAACTAAGACAATCTTTTCAGCCTAAATTTTATTCAACAAAAAAAGAAAATATTTAATACCATTCAAAGCAAAACATATAAAAAGTCAAGTTGTTCAAAATCTATATTGTCAGTTAATTATGATTAGAAACATAAATCATGTGTTTAGGTGGCAAAGACAAGGATACTAAACCAAAAAAAAGTAAGTCATTGATAAAATCTATGTGTGTTAGTAATTAATTATGATTTGAAGCATTTACTATGCATTTAGGAAAAAAAGACAAAATGATACTAAACATACAAAAAAAATAAGTCATTGAAATTGATACTTTTAGTTATTTGATTAAAAGCATATAGGGAAAAACGACAAGGCTAATAAATGTACAAAAAGATAAATCATTAAAATTGATGCTTGTCAGTTAATTATGATTAGAAGTATATACCATGTTTTTTGAAAAAAATGACAAGAATACTAAACCTACAAAAAATAAGTCATGAAACTCGTGCTTGTCAATTAATTATGAATAGCATCATATACCATGTATTTTGGCGAAAAAACAATAAGGATACTAAATCTACAAAAAAATAAGTCATTAAAACCTATGTTTGCTAGTTTATTATGATAGGTGTACAGGTGTAAGTAACAATAATATGAATACTTACATGTCTACTACTATTGCAACTTTAATCACCAATATCATATGTTTAGAAAAAAATGACATGAAATCTATGCTTGTCAGTTAATTATGATAGATGTATGTAACAACAAATTAGAAGCACAACATAATGCCACGAATGCCACATGACTAGTCTTGACCAGCTTTAGTCACAATTAACTTGTTTAAGATGTAAGAGGATAACATTGTCCTCTTGCTTCTAAAGCAAATTAATTGTGATTAACTCTGTAATAGTATTATATTGTCTTATACTTCTACTTTATTGTTACTTATATCTAGTATAATTAGCTGAGAAGCGTAGATTTTTGTACGTTAGTATTCTTGTCTTTTTTTAAAAAAAAACAATGATATTTGTTACTAAAATTGCAATATCAGTACATAGTACATATATAAGAATTCATATTGTTTTCCAAACTTAAGCTTAAGCTTCAATCTCAACTATGTCTATTGTGATATTTGTGTATACGTAACGCTCCCCTTCCACGCCTCACACAGAAAAGACTATTTTCAATCCATCCCGCCTCCTTTTGCAAAGACCCACCCCCTTAAATGTTTAGTTTTATTTTTTAAAAACATAATTTGCTAGTAACATATGATATTTCTAAAAAGAAAAATTCATTGTCTTGCTAAATCATATTAATTAATTTATATTGTTGCTTCTATTGTATATCTTTATTTCAGAAAGTTATTTTGTTTCACAGTTGAAGCTTATGATCAGTTTCTTTTTCCAATTTCCTTTAATCTCCTAGACAATTTTCATTCCTTTTCCTCACTTTTGCATCTTTTTTTTCAATTTCCATAATTTTTATTAAGTTATTCCCATTTATTCATTGATTTCATTTTAATATCCTTCTCCTTTTTATGAAATTTATTAGTAAGGAAAAATTGAAAATAGATTATTAGTTTATATTTAAATTTTTATTCTTGTCATTTTTTCCTAAACACATGATATTTGTGACTAAAGCTGCAATAGTACTAGACATGTAAGAATTTAAATTATTGTAACTTACACCTAAAACACCTATCATAATTAATCAACAAACATAGGTTTTAATGACTTATTTTTTTATGTAGGTTTAGTATTCTTATTATTTTTTGTAACGCTTCGAGTCTGTACCCCGGACGCTACACGATGCTCATAATCCTGAAGGACCACAAGCTAACCCATGACTAGTACCTGCTGCAATAACTTTGTAATAAATACTGTAATGATTGCGGAAATAGGCAGAAACATATGCCATAAGGTTCAAATCTGTAAATAAATCTGAATCCGATATCAAAATACCAAAACTGAATATAAGTACTGTAAAACTGAACAACTGTCTGAAAATACTCTAGTTTAGAAAGCCTCTAAACTGTCTGAACTGTGGAGTTGATGGGACAAGTCCCCAACAAACTCTGGCTACTAAAAATAATACTGAAATACTAAAAATAACAAGTATGTTCTCGAACTATGAGGACTCATCACTACTCTGAAAGCTGAAGATCTTAACTGCTAAGGGTGCTCTGGAGCCCGTGCGTCTGGACTTATGATATAATACATCATAGCGCAAAAAGCATGCATCAATACTTTGAATGTACTGATATGCTTAGTGAGGTAGGCTGAAATGCATGGGTTCATATGCATGAACAATTCTAACAGAATAACATGAGTATGACTGAATAGAGTACATGCATGAATACATAGACTATAACTGAGATCGTGATAATACTGAGTACTGAGTCTGAATACTAATAACTGATATCTGAGTTTATTGATACAATATTACTGATTATCTAAATAACTGTATCTGACAGTCCCGAATTCTGTGGAACTATACTGAGTTTCATACTAAGCTGAGTAACTATATCTGATAATCCTGAATCTGTAGAACTGAACTGAGTTCTATTTCGAGACTGAGACTGAAACTAAGACTGTGGGAGGTAATCATCTAACCTACATGCCCCTCTCTAATCTGATTTGGGGTCCAACCTGTAAACCCAGTTGAAAGGGTATCAATACCGTGCCATGGGTAAGGACAAGCTGTGAGTTAACCCTCTCTGACAGGAAGCTCTTTCGCCAGCCCTCGCTGACAGGATAACTCAAATGAGATATATCAACCCTTATGATATCTGACAGGAAGATATCTTAACCTACACTGGCTATGTAGTTCTGTAACGCAGGGATTGCTACTAAGGGTCAAACCTTCTACTGGAAAGAATGCCCCCATCCCTGGGCTCGCTCGGTGCTGAATCCTACTCCCAACTAAATAAACACTGAATTGATTTCTAGTTTGTATTAGGCTGGACTGAACTGTTACTGATAATACTATTTAACTTAACTTAACTGGATTCACCGAGTTCCGTTGACTGATGGAATACTATTGAATTCTGTTAGTTGACTGAGTTTACTTAGGTCTGGGCTGAGTACTGAACTAGACCAGACTATACTGAGTTTACTGAGTTTTTCCTGAGTTTTGTGACTGACTGAGAGTACTACTGATCGTGACGTGACTGGTACCATTCTATGACTGACCATGGCTCTAGGTAAATAACTAAATTGTTGGGTACAAGTACCCCCAGGACTCGATAGCATAAATTAAGAGATATGGCACAAGCTTGAAATATGTAAATCTAGTACTTGATCATCATTCATTCATTGGGGCATTTTAACAAACACTTGTATGGCGTGAACTTGAATACATGCTAATATGATATAATTCCACTATTCAACTCACATGCTTAATTCATCAATCACTTGAAAAGCATAAAATAGGCACATAATACTAATCAACATGTGAGCAAACAATTCCAAATATTAACTTCACAATTTGAAGGCTTTAGCATGATCTCACATGATAACACATATAATTTAATTAACCCCACATGAAATTTATTATGAAACATGGATTTGAAACCCAATTAATCATTATAAACATGAATATTATCAAACCCAATATGGAATTCATGAATTTCATATACTTGATGTTTAAAAATAATTTCTTGGACTCCAAGAGTAGAAGGGACCCTTGGATGAACACTTCACATACCTTAGTGCCTGAATTTTGAGGGATTAATGGTGAGTTATTGAGTTTTTAATTTGAAATTGAATCTCCTAGGGTTCTTGAGTATTTTGAGTATTAATGAGTATAATTGATCTTCAAAGGTTTAATTTCGTGTTTTGGGGGCTGAAGGTCGTGGGAAAAAGATCCAATTACCCTCAAGAACGCGATCTTTTAATGACTAAAAAACTGTGTCACCGACGCTTAGGCCGACGCGCTGCATCATTGGTATCAACGCGATAGCCAATGTACCGCGTCAAGTCTGTGTCGGTTCATTGGTATTTGCACTGGAGCTGGGGGAAAAATCATCCATCGACACGATGATCGATGAGACGCGTAGAGATCGCATCGACCCACTGTTTTGGGCACTCAAACATGGTCTAAATGAGGTTCAAAAAATTTGAAACTCGTTCGAGAACACCCATTGACCTTTTTGATCTTGAATTAACTTGAATATCAATATTTAATGGATGTAAAGGTATTGAAATAAGATTGCCAACTTTAGAAGGCTAAAATGGCACTAAGTCTGAATACTTAGCTAAAATATTCTAAGTCCGGGGCCCCTTGACAAGCCTAAAGGACTGATTTAAGATAAGAATTTTATGAGGTATTATATTATCTCCCCCTTGGAAACATTCATACTCGAAGGAGACTGAGAATACAGATATCTTGTACTTGGACACTGGGCATACACAACTGAAGCATGGTTTTATGACAGAGATTACTGATACACTGAATTATTATACTGAACATGCATATCTGATGCATGAGTACATGATTGAACATGATTCATGAATGCATGTCTGGGATTACTGATAAGCTGAGTTTCTCATATTGGACATGCATATCTCATGTATGAATACATGACTGAACTGACTCATGAACATATGACTGAACATGCAACGGTAATTGATACCAAATTTGTAACTGAAAGCTGAACATGAAATTAATTAAATTTAAGGAAAACTATTACCTTGAGCTGAGTATGGATTATCGGAGAAGAGGTGAGGATACTTGGTCTGCATGTCTTCTTTGGCTTCCCAAGTAGCTCCCTCAACGAACTGATTTCGCCAAAGAACTTTGACTAGAGGAACTTCTTTGCTCCTCAGTCTGTGAATCTGATAGTCAAGGATTTCGACAGAAATCTCTTCATAAGAGAGACGGTTCTGAAAATCTATGCCCTCGATAGGGACTACGACTGTTGGGTCACCTATGCATTTCTTTAGCAAGGAGATGTGGAACACTGGATACACTGAAGATAGATATGAAGGAAACTCAAGCTTGTAAGCTACCTTTCCGAAACAACTGAGAATTTGGTAAGGACTGACATATCAGGTACTGAGCTTCCCCTTCTTGCCAAATAGTTTCATTCCTTTCATAGGAGAGATTATTAGATACATAAAATCTCCAACCTCAAACTCAAGATCCTTTCTGCGCACATCTGCGTATGATTTGTGTTGGCTCTGGGCTGTCTTAAGACTTTCCCTTATCGACTGAACTTTCTCTAAGGTATCAAATACTAGGTCAGGACCTATCACTGTGGCCTCTTCCACTTCAAACCAACTAATGGGAGATCTACACCTCCTCCCATAAAGTGCCTCAAACGAATCCATCTTAATGCTAGTTGTTGTTGTATGCGAACTCAATCAAAGGTAAGTGGTCATCCCAACTACCCTTAAAAATTCTATCGCACATGATCACAGCATATCTTCTAAAGTCTGAATGGACCTTTTCTTCTTTACCATCCATCTGAGGGTGAAAGGTTATATTGAGGTGAACTCGGGTACCAAGACCCTTTTGGAATGCCTTCCAGAAATGAGAGGTAAACTGGGTACCTCTGTCTGAGATAATAGACAATGGAACACCGTGAAATATGACCAACTCCCTAATATAGAGTTTGGCATAATCCTCGGCTGAAAATGAGGTATAGACTGGAAGGAAATGAGAGGATTTGGTCATCCTGTCTGCGATAACCCAAATTGAATTATGTTGACGATGAGTACGAGGCAAACCCTTCACAAAGTCTATGTTCACTTCTTCCCATTTCCAAGTGGGAATATTGAACTCCTGCATGGACCCACTAGGTTTCTGATGCTCAATCTTAACCTGCTGACATGTTGAGCACTTAGCCACAAACTCTGCAATATCTCTTTTCATCCCACTCCACCAATAGATCTTACACAGATTACCGTACATCTTGGTGAGTCCTGGATGAATCGAGTAGTGCACACCATGCGTTTCTGCAAGAATTTGCCGCCTCAATTCATCTACACGTGGAACACATAGCCGACCCTAGAAACGCAGCACACCATCTCCCCTTTGGGACAAAACCTCTACTTTCTGATCTCTGACTGATTCTTTCAACTTGAATAGACTGGGATCCCTATCCTATTTTTCCTTCACTTAAGAAACTAGGGATGATTCTGAGCTACTCTGAACCCCACACTACCTCCTTCTGGTGAATCAACTAAGCGGATACCTAGTTGGGTTATTTGATGAACTTTCTGAGTTAACTTCTTCTTACTGTCCTCAACATGGGCAACACTACCCATAGACATTCTACTGAGAGCGTCGCCACTACATTGGCCTTGCCCGAATAATATAGGACACTCATGTCATAGTTTTTTAACAACTCCAACCACCTTCTCTGACGAAGGTTGAGGTCTTTCTAAGAGAACACATACTTCAGGCTCTTGTGATCCATGAATACATCAACGTGCATCCCATACAAGTATTGTCTCCAAATCTTCAAGGAAAAAACTACTGCTGCTAACTCAAGGTCATGAGTAGGATAATTCTTCTTATGAGGCTTAAGTTGTCTAGAGGTGTAGGCTATGACCTTACCTCTCTACATCAAAATGCACCCCTAACCAACTCTGAAGGTATCACAATACATAACAAAGCCGTCTGAACCATTTGGTATGGTCAAAACTGGAGTTGTAGTGAGTCGAGTCTTCAACTCCTGAAAACTCTTCTCGCAAGAATCTGACCACTGGAATTTGACTTTCTTCTGAGTCAATCTGGACATAGGGGATGAAATAGACAAAAATACCTCAACAAACCATCGGTAATAGCCAGCCAAGCCCAAGAAACTCCTGATATCTGATGGAGAGATGGGTTTAGGCCAGTTTCTCACTACCTCAGTATTTTGGGGATCGACTTAATGCCATCACCGAAAATGATATGGCCAAGGAAAGCTACTAGCCTTAGATAAAATTCACACTTACTGAATTTGGCAAATAATTGATGATTTCTGAGAGTCTATAATACTATTATGAGATGGTCTGCATGATCGTGTTCACTGCGAGAGTAAACAAGGATATCATCTATGAAGACTATAACAAATATGCCCAAGTACTTCTTGAACACACGGTTCATCAAGTCCATGAAAGATGACAAGTTATTGGTAAGACCAAAGGACATGACTAAGTATTTGAAGTGACCATACCGAGTTCTAAAGGCCATCTTCGGGATGTCACATTCCCTGACTCTGAGCTGATGATAGTCTAATCTGAGGTATATCTTAGTGAAATAGTTGGCACCCTAAAGTTGGTCAAACAAGTCATCGATCCTGGGGAGGGGATACTAGTTCTTAACCGTGACTTTATTTAGTTGACGGTAGTCTATGCACATTCTGAGAAAACCGTCTTTCTTACGCACGAATAAGACTGGCGCGCCCTACGGTGACATACTGGGCCAGATAAATCCCCTATCTAGGAGTTCCTTCAACTTCTTTTTTATTTCTCTGAGTTCTTCTGGAGCCATTCTGTATGTCGGAATAGTATGGCGGAATAGATATGGGTTGAGTATCTGGAAGAAGATCGATTCTGAAATTAATTTTCCTTTCAGGAGAAACTCTGGGAAGATCTTCAGGAAACACATCTGGGAATTCATAAGCTACTGACACTGATTCAAGATTAGGGGTTTCTAAACTAGAGTCCTGGACTCGAACGAGATGGTAGACATATCCCTTAGATATTATTTTTCTAGCCCGAAGGTAAGAAACAAGCTGACCCCTAAGTGCTGAAGTACTACTTCTCCACTCTAGGACGGGTTCATTCAGAAACTAAAATTGGACAATTCTATTTCTTCAGTCAACTGATGCATAGAAGGCATGAAGCCAATCCATGCCGAGAATGACATCAAAATCAGTCATCTATAATTTGACTAAGTCTACTGAAGTGACTTTCTGAGATATCATAACCGGATAGTTCCTGTATACCTGCCTGGATATGATAGATTTACCCACTGGGGTAGAGACCGAGAAAGGCTCTGCTAAAATATCGTGATTGACTCTGCTATTAACTGCTATAAATGGAGTAACAAAGGACAAGAAAGCTCCTGGATCTAGCAAAGCGTAAACATGCAAATGATAAACTTGTAACGTACTAGTGACCACATCAAGAGAACTTTCCTGATCCTGTTGGGACTGAAGAGCATAGAGTCTGTTTGGGTGTTGCCCACTGGTGGCACTGGAAGAGGCCCCCTGATGATTCAGGCAATCGGACTAAGCTGAGGGACGGGTATGCTGACTCTGCGAACCCACCTGAGGACACTGTCTGACTCTATGGCCTGGCAGTCTACATCCAAAACACACATCGCTGCCAGCTCTGTAGATACCCTGGTGGTTTATGTCACACTTTTAACAAAGGGGATTGGTTCGGGAACTGCTAATACTGCCCTAAGGCTTAGAGCCTGATGCCCTATCTCTGCTGTCGTCTCTGAATTTTGGCACCGGAGCACTGGTTGAGGATAGAGACAAAACTGAGGATTTCGATCAGAACTGAGAACAATTCCCACCCTCTGACTTAGGTTGAGGTAAACTAAAACTACCTGTTCTCGCTCTCTTGTTCTCTCTTTCCTTATCTTTATTCTTGGCCTCCTCTATCTTCTGGGAATGGACCATGAGCCTAGCTTTGTCCATCTCCTTTATCAACATTGCAGTCCTACACTCTTTGACCATGCTGCTAGACATCTCTGACATAAACTTACTCATCTTAGATCTGCTATAACATTCAGGGCATATCTGGCTAACTGAGTAAACCTGAGAGAATACTCATGTACTGTCATATTGCCCTACTTCAAATTAATAAACTCCAAAACCTTTGTTTTTCTCAACTCTAGTGGAAAGAACCTATCTAGAAAAGCAACTGCGAACTCCTCCTATTCTATGGGCCTTGCATCTGTGGCCCTCTCTACTTTCCACTGTTTAAACCATGAGTGAGCCAGATCCTGTAACTGATATGCGGCTAACTCAGCGCTCTCAACAACAGTCACCCCCACGACATCGATAACCTTCTGCACCTTATCAATAAATTCCTGAGGTTTCTCATCTGACTTAGACCCGGTAAACAATGGAGGGTTCATTCGGGTGAAGTCCCAAATCCTGACAGCAGCAGTATTGGCCACTGGGTTAGATGGAACAGCAGCTGGACGTTTATTCTGGGCTGCTACAGAATGAGCTAGGGTGGTGAAGGCTGCTTTAAACTTTACGTGGGAGACATGCTCGCCCAAAAGATCTGGATGGATGGGCTGAGGGGCTGACTGGTCTCCCATTCCTCTTCCCTGAGTCATCTTTGGAGGCATATTCTGTAAATAGAAAAGAAACTAGGATTAGAAAGGGAATGTAACTGGAGCTCATGCTCACTCACATGACATGAATACTGAAGAAGGGAAATTGTTCCTAAAACATCTTGTAACCTCCTGTACATAAGTGTGGTGCGCAATACACCCATGTACAAGACTCTACTAGATGCGGCTTTCAGACTTCCTAAGACACTGTTGAACCTTAGGCTCTGATACCAAGTTTGTAACACCCCGATTCTATACCCCGAACACTACACGGTGCTCATAATCCCAAAGGATCACAAGCTAACCCATGACTGGTACCTGCTATAATAACTTTGTAATAAATACTGTAATGATTGCATAAATAGGAAAAAACATATGCCATAAGGTTCAAATCTATAAATAAATATGAATGCGGTATAAAAATACCAAAACTGAATATAAGTACTGTAAAACTAAAAAATTGTCTGAAAAACTCTAGTCTAGAAAGCCTCTAAACTATCTGAACTATGGAGTTGATGGGATAAGTCCCCAACTGCCTCTAAACTATCTGAACTATGGAGTTGATGGGACAAGTCCCCAACTAACTCTGGCTACTAAAACTAACAAGTATGTCCTTGAACTATGAGGACTCACCACTACTCTGTAAGCTGAAGATCTGAACTTCTAAGGGTACTCTAGAGCCCATGCATCTGAACCTATGATATAAGAATCATAGCATAAAAAACATGCGTCAGTACTTTGAATGTACTGGTATGCTTAGTGAGGAAGGCTGAAATGCATGGGTTCATATGCATGAAAAATTTTATTTGAATAACATGAGTATGACTGAATAAGAGTACATGCATGAATACATAGACTGTAACTGAGATCGTGATAATACTGAGTACTGAGTCTGAATACTAATAACTGATATTTGAGTTTACTGATACTGTATTACTGATTATCTGAATTACTGTATCTGACAGTCCCGAATTTTGTGGAACTATACTAAGTTCTATACTAAGCTGAGTAACTATATCTGATAGTCCTGAATCTGTAGAACTAAACTTAGTTCTATTTTGAGACTCAGACTAAAATTGAGATTGTGGAAGGTAATCATCTAACCGACATGCCCCTCTCTAATCTAATTTGGGTTCCAACCTATAATCCCAGTTGGAAGGGTGTCAATATCGTACCATGAGTAAGGAAAAAATGTGAGTTAACCCTCTCTGACAGGAAGCTCTTTTGTCAACCTTTGCTAGCAGGATAACTCAAATGAGATATATCAACCCTCATGATATCTGGCAGGAAGATATCTCAACCTACGCAGGCTACGTAGTTCTGTAATGCAGGGATTGTTACTAAGGGTCAAACCCTCTACTAGCAGGAATTCCCCCATCCCTGGGCTCGCTCGGTGTTGAATCCTACTCCCAATTGAATAAACACTAAACTGATTTCTAGTCTCTACTAGGCTGGACTGAACTATTACTAATAATACTATTTAACTGAACTTAACTGGATTCACTGAGTTCCATTTACTGACGGAATACAACTGAATTATGTTAGTTGACTGAGTTTACTGAGGTCTGGGCTGAGTGCTGAACTAGACCGAACTAATACCGAGTCTACTGAGTTTTTCCTGAGTTCTGTGACTGACTAAGAGTACTAATGATCATGACGTGACTGGTATCATTTTATGACTGACCATGGCTCTTGGTAAACAACTAAATTGTCAGGTACAAGTACCCCAAGATTCGATACCATAAATTAAGAGACACGACACAAGCTTGAAATATGTAAATCTAGTACTTGTTCATCCTTCATAAATTGGGGCATTTTAACAAACACTTTTATGGTATGAACTTGAATACATGCTAATATGATATAATTTCACTATTCAACTCATATGCTTAATTCATCAATCACTTGAAAAGCATAAAATAGGCACATAATACTAATCAACATGTGAGCACACAATTCCAAATATCAATTTCACAATTTGAAGGCTTTAGCATGATCTCACATGATAACACATATAATTTAATTAACTCCACATAAAATTTATCATGAAACATGGATTTGAAATCCAATTAATCATTATAAACATGAATATTATCAAACCCAACATGGAATTCATGAATTTCATATACTTGATGTTTAAAAATAGTTTCTTGGACTCCAAGAGTGGAAGGGACCCTTGGATGAACACTTCACATACCTTAGCGCCTGAATTCTGAGGGGTTAATGGTGAGTTATTGAGTTTTTAATTTGAAATTGAATCTCCTAGGGTTCTTGTTCTTGAGTATTTTGAGGATTAATGAGTATAATTGATCTTCAAAGGTTTAATTTTGTGTTTTGGGGGCTGAAGGTCGTGAGAAAAAAATATAATTACCCTCAAGAACGCGATCTTTTAATGACTAAAAAACTGTGTCACCGACACTTAGGCCGACGCGCTGCATCATTGGTATCAACGCGATAGCCAATGTACCGCGTCGAATCCGTGTCGGTTCACTGGGATTTGCACTGGAGCTGGGGGGAAATCATCCATCAATGCGATGGTCGACGCGACGCGTTGACCCACTATTTTGGGCACTCAAACATGGTCTAAACGAGGTTCAAAAAATTCAAAACTCATCCGAAAATACCTATTGACCTTCCTGATCATGAATTAACTTGAATATTAATATTTAATGGATGTAAAGGTCCTGAAATAATATTACCAACTTTTGAAGGCTAAAATGGCACTAAGTCTGAATACTTAGCTAAAATATTCTAAGTCTGGGACCCCTTGACAAGCCTAAAGGACTGATTTAATCTAAGAATTTCCGGGGTCTTACATTTTCCCCCAAATACATGGCATATGTTGCTAATCATAATTAACTGACAAACATAGGTTTCAACGAGTTATTTTCTTGTAGGTTTAGTATCCTTGTCTTCTTTCCTTAATACATGGTATATGTTTCTAATCAAATTACTGAAAAGTATCAATTTCAATAACTCATTTATTTGTGCATTTAGTATCCTTGTCATTTTTTTTAAGCACATGGTAGATGTTTCAAATCATAATTAATTATTGACACACAGATTTTGTCAATGAGTTGTTTTTTTCTTGGTTTAGTATTCCTGTCTTTTACCCATAAACACATGGTTTTTTCTTCGAATCATAATAAATTACTGAAAAACATAGATTTCATCAATGACTTATTTTTTTGTCTGAATTTAGTGTTATTCTTATCGTTTTTCTTAAACATGAGACATATGCTTTGAATCATAAATAATTACTGACACACATAGTTTTTTTCAATGGCTTATTTTTTCTAAATTTAGTATTATCCTTGTTATTTTTCCTAAACAGGAGATATATGCTTTGAATCATAATTATTTACTGACTCACATAGCTTTCGACAATGACTTATTTTTATCTAGATTTAGTATTATCCTTGTCATTTTCCTAAACACGAGATATATGCTTTGAATCGTAATTAATTACTGACACACATAGATTTCATCAATGATTTATTTTTTTGTAGGTTTAGTGTTCTCGCCATTTTTTTCTAAACACATTGTATTTGTGACTAAAGCTGCAATACGCACCCCACTCCACATAGCCTCACCACACGTAACTATTTAGTTTTATCTTTTTTATTTTTTTAAAGAGAGTTTTTTATAGTAACATATGATATTAATAAAAAAAAAAAAGCTCATTGTCATCTGAAATTGTATTAACTTATACTGTTATTCTTGTTGTACTTCTTTGTTTTAGAAGATACTCATGTTATTCTTTTTTGTTTGCTCCTTTTGGATCGAACACATCCCTAAACAAAGTTCTTACTTCTAGAAAATCAAATGTATTTATCAATATACCGCTTAATTAATTTTGTACATCTTCCAAATTAGTAATTAAACACGTTGAATTTTTTTTTTTCAATTAATGGTCTTGATACTTTGAATAAGGATATAATAAAAAGATATTGATCACATTATTTTTAAAATATCAAAGGAGCACTTAAGAAGAAATATAACCACACCCCAAAAATATCAAATTAAAAGAAATGGTGGGAGTATTTTTTTCTTTAGAACTTGAAGCTTATGTTCAATTTCCTTTTTCAATTTCCCTCAATCTCCTAGACAATTTCCATTCTTTCTCCTTAGTTTTGCATCATTTTTATTCAGTTTCCAAAGTTCTGAAGTTGTACTTTGAAAATTTTATATCGCCCAAAGAAAGTATCATGACGAAATAATCCATTCACAAAGGTCTCAATTTAGTTCATATAACTAAATTAAATAAATAAATAAAGATACGATAAAGAAAATAAAGTAACTTGTGAGGAAGAAGGATGGAAAACCTTGATAAAGTTAAAAAATTTGGACTTATTGTCAGCCAGATCTATGAGCATCTCATTTGAGTCCAAAACTTTAACTTACTTTTGGCTGGCAATGCTAAAAAATTTTATTCGACAAAATGCTCGAATATTACCTGAAACAGTATAGTAATGTTCTCCTAAGTAATGTACATAAATTTTTAGTACGAAGAATTAACGGAGGAAAGAACATGATCATAATAATTACTATAATATTTAGAAAACAAAAAGTCACTAAACTTTTAAGCCGTAGAGCTCATTAAGAACCTGCCTGCTGATATGTTTAATTTTTTATGGAAGCATCTATTTGTCACGATCCAAAAATAAAAGGGTCATGATGAAACTTGTCAGGCCGAACCTTGACAAGTAAGTCTATCACCCATATTGATTGACAAAGGGAAAAAGATAGAAGTACCCCCAAGGTAAGGCTTCTAGAATGAAGAAGACACACATAGATATGATAAAAGCGGTAAGAATAAAATCAACACATGCAGCCATAACTCCCCAACCTTAGTATCAAAGTATAAGAACATATCGAATACAACTTGAATCCAAATAGAATACATAAGATATTCAAATGCAAGAAAACTTTTTCTCTGAAATAAAAATAAAGACATAGTCTATAAAGAAAGGTAGCAGAAGACATCTAGACGCCTAAAAATCATTAGCTACCTTGAAAGCTCCAACAATAGCCGAGTCAAGCAACGTGTTGGTTCATCCGAATCTAAATCAGCACCGATAGTGTACGGTAGGATTGAGTACGGTCCACTTGTGCTCAGTAGGTATCATAGGCAGACCGAGCAAAGTAGAAAATAAGGTACACAAAATACACACTAAGGGCACGTCACCTGCAATCAGAAAATGTCCCACAATGGTAGCCCGCACCGTTTGCTCTAATAGTTCTACAATATATATATATATCATAAGTACAACAACAATACAACAAGTATAACATAAGTATAAATTATATCACATGCAAGTATAAACAGAGAAAAACATGTAGATACACAATGGTAAAGTATAAGTAACAGGGTATAAAGCAAGTAGACATATAACAAGTCAATACGTAAATTCAATCACAACATCTACCCAATAAAGCAAATGCAATGTATAAGATGCTGATGATGATGCTAATGATGATGATGCATGAGGTTGACACACAACCTTGAAGTTAGCAAAATAAAAAATACTCCCACCCTTCCTTTTAATTTGCTCTTTTTGGGGTGTGCTTATATTTCTTCTTAAGCTCTCCTTTAATCTTTCAGGAATAATATGATCAACATCTTCCTATTAACCCTTGTTCAAATTATCAAGACCATCAATTAAATATTTCTTTTTCAATGGATTCAATTACTAATTTGGAAGAGGTACAAAATTAATTAGGATATATTGGTAAATACATTTAATTTTCTAGAAGTGAAAACTTTATTAAGGAGTGTGTCCAATTCAAAAGGAGAAAACAAAAAGGAATGACGGGAGTAACTTTTAAAATGACGAAATACAATTAGAATAACCGTATAAATTAATTAATACAGTTTCATAGGACAATGATCTCTTTGTTTTTATGAATATCATATGTTACTATCAAATTCACTCTTTAAAAAAAAAAAAAAAACTAAAAAGTTTTGTATGGTGAGTCTATGCGGAGTGAGGTGGGTATTGCAATTTTAGTCACATATACCATGTGCTTAGGGGAAAACGATGAGAACACTAAACATATAAAAAAATAAATCATTGATGAAACCTCTGTGTGTCAGTAATTAATTATGATTCAAAGCATGTATCTCGTGTTTAGGGAAAACGACAAGAATAATACCGAATCTAGAAAACATATGTTATTGACGAAACCTATGTGTGTCAGTAATTAATTATGATTCAAAGCATAAATCATGTGTTTAGGGGGAAAAGTACAAGGATACGAAACCAAGAAAAAAAATAAGTCATTGACAAAATCTATGCGTGTCGGTAATTAATTATGATTTGAAGCATATACCAAGTATTTACGAAAAAAGGATAAGGATACTAAACATACAAAATAGAGTTATTAAAATTTATATTTTTTAGTAAGTTGATTAGAAGAATATACCATGTGTTTAGAAAAAAATGAGAAGGATAATAAACGTACTAAAAAATAAATCATTGAAACTAATTCTTGTCTGTAAATTATGATTAGAAGCATATACCATGTATTTAGAAAAAAACGACAAGGATACTAAACTTTAAAAAAATGTCATTGAAACCTATGCTTGTCAATTAATTATGATTAGCAACATATACCATGTGTTTGAAAAAAAATGATAAGGATAGTAAACCTATAAAAAAAAATAAAGTCATTAATAACTGTTTGTTAGTTAATTACAGTAGGTGTAATTGGTGTACATAATAATAATATGAATTCTTATATGTCTATTACTATTGCAGCTTTAGTCACATATATCATGTGTTTAGGTAAAAATGACAAGAATGTGAAACCTATAAAAAAATTAGTCATTGACATTTATGCTTGTTACTTAATTATGATAGGTGTAAGTAACAACAAATTAGAAGAATAACGTAATGTCATGAACCTCACATAACTAGTATGGACCAACTTTAGTCACAATTAGTTTGTTTATGATGCAAGAGGACAAATTTGTCATCTTAAACAAGTTAAATGTGACTCAAGATTGTCAATTAACTTTTAGTGTTATGCTTCTAACTAACTGAAAATCATAGACTTCACATTTAAGTATCACTATACTGTCATTTTCTCCTAAATCCATGGTATTTTCGTGATATTTTGACTAACACGGAAATAGTAATGTATGTTTAAGAATTAAAAAAATATATAAAATTTAGATTCTCTTATTTTGTCATTTAGAAAATACCTTTTTCCCTCATCCAACTCGCTTCTTTATTAATTTCATATTCCCATCGGTCCTTTTTAATAGGTTTGCTTATTAAATATAGTTGATTTAAAATAGTGGCTAGTTTAAAATTTTTTGATATAAACTGAGTATTTATTTTCAATTTTACCTTAATAATAAATGGGAGAAGAATATGAAATTGAAATCAATGAATAAAGAAGACTAATTTAATAAAACCCATGGTAATTAAAAAAAGAAATGCAAAAGTGAGGAAAAGGAATGGAAATTGACTAGGAGATTAAGGAAAATTGAAAACATAAACTGATCATAAGATTCAACTGTGAAAGAAAATAATTTTTTTAAAATAAAGATATACAGTAGTAGAAATATAAATTAATTAATATGATTTAGTAAGATAGTGAATTTCTCATTTTATGAATATCATATGTTGCTATCAAATTACGTTTTTTAAAGATAAAACTAGTCATTTAAGGGGGGTGGATCTATGCAAAGGAAGGTGGGACGAATTGAAAATAGAATCATTTTCTATGTGAGTTGTGAGAGGGGAGTGTTACGTATACGCGAGTATCATAGAAGACATAGTTTAGCCTCAAGCTCGAGCTTATGTTTGGAAAATAATTTATGATTCTTACATGTGTAATACTCTTGCAATTTTAGTCACAATACCATTGTGTTTAGGTAAAAAAAGTGGCAAAGATACTAAATGTACAAAAATCTTTGCTTCTCAGCTAATTATGATACGTGTAAGTAATAATAAATAGAAGTATAAGATGATATAATAATATGAAAAAGTTAATCATAATTAAATTATTTTAGATGCAAGAGGACAATTTTATCCTCTTATATCTTAAAAAGGTTAATTATGACTAAAGCTGATCAAGACCAGTCATGTGGAGTTCATGACATTGTATTATGCTTCTAATTTGTTGTTACATACATCTTTCATAATTAACTAACAAGCATAGATTTTAATGACTTATTTTTTTTTTAGGTATAGTATCTTTGTCTTTTTTCTCTACACACATTGGTATATACTTCTAATCATAATTAAATGAAAAGCATATATTTTGAGCAACTTCTTTTTCTATGTTTAACTTTGAATGGTACTAAATTTTTTCATTTTATGTTGAATAAAATTTATGCTGAAAAGGTTGTCTTAATTTTTAATCTTTATTATTTTTTAAAAAATTCTATCATAATGTTAGTTTATTAACCTTTAATGTATTTTGAATAGAAATATAGGGTATGCATATAGGTTTGGTTTAAGAGTGATAATATCTATAATCTATATCTACAATCTATAATCTATAATCTATATTTATATATATAATCTATAATCTATAATCTATATCTATAATATATTAAAAGTGTGAAGACCCTTAAAAAAGTGATTCGAACTTTTTGCCCTTTATTAAAAGACTCTTCTTTAAACAAAATCATCTTTTCACTATTTTTTGCAAGTAATATATTAAATTAATATTCAAACATTTAGTCTAAAGGAAAAGAAATAAAAAAAATCTCATACCTAAAAAGCACTAAATGTAATGTGTGATATCAGTCCTAGGCAATCTTTTGGGGAAAAACTATCTATGGTAAGGAAAAAGAAATATTTAAGCACCAACATTTATACTTCACAATAAATTATGCATGGAAAAGGAAGTCCTGCACGACTTTTTAAGGAAAAATGTCTTCTAAAAAATAGAAAAAATATATTTAATTATGGTAAGAAATCATAATATTTAACACTTCTAAATTAATTAAAATTTTATTTTATTTATATTTATAATTTATATTTATTTATAATAATAATAATACATATATAATATAATAATATAATAATATAATCTATATCTATAATATATTAAAAGTGTGAACACCCTTAGAAAAGTGATTTAAACTTTTTGTCCTTCATTAAAAGATCCTCCTTTAGACAAAACTGTTTTTTCACTATTTTCTTCAATTTATTATTTAATTATTTATATTATATTAACTAGACTCCTAAAATATATGGAAGGAAAATCAATTAATATTTTCCTTTGTACTGATCAATTAAAAAATACTCCTAAAATAGGATAGAAAAATACTACTAAAATAGGGACTCTATTAAGGAAATATTTCTATAAATATTGAGATGCACGTTAAACTAGAGAAGAAATCGGTTTACTTATTGTGAAAATATGATTGATACTAATCTAACTTGATTCGGTTGCATGTCTGGATTGGTGGATTGGTCGATGCTTAATTTTCTAATCCTCAACTTTTTCACTGTTTTTTCAACATAATAGAATTCAACGTGTGTGTATATATATCTTCTTTGTTTTCATTCAAGTTATTCTTTAGGGTCAAAATTTTCGCTTAGACAAGAATTATTGTCATCAAAACTGAAGCTTTATGATCACTATTGTATTATTTTATTGTAGTTTACAGGTTGCAGATGAATTTACAGGTGGTAGATGAATGTCGGTCGGCTTTGAGGAATTTTTTAGGTAAAGATTAGGTTTAATTGTATTGTTTTTATATCTCTGTTTTGAGAATTTTTTTTATGTAAATGTTAATTTTAGCTGTATTATTTTAATATTTCTATTATCGTATTATTTTGTTATAGTTTATAGGTGTTAGATAAGGGTCAGATGACTTTGAGAATTTTTTGTGTAAAGGTTAGATTTAATTGTATTGTTTCAATGTCTCTATTATCATATTATTTTGTTGCAATTTACAGGTGATAGATGAATGTCGATCAACTTTGATAAATTTTTTTGGTAAAAGTTCGGTTTAACTAATTAAATTAAATTTTCTAAAAGATGTTGAATTTAATTATTGTATTCATCTTTATTATTTAAACAAATATTCTATTTAGTGTAACGTTTGATTTCAATAAAGTGAGGTACACGAGCAAGATGCATACACCTAAACTAGTAATATATTAAATTGTAAAGGCCTTAGAAATATCATTTGAACTTTTTGTCTTTTCATACAGAGCCAATGAAGGAAAATTCATGTAATTAAAATAAATTCTTTTTGGTTTAGAAGTCTTTATTCTTTTAACATAGAATTATGCACTAATTCCATCTTTCAAAAAAATTATGACCAAAAGAAAAGATAAATAAGAGACCCAAAGATGAAAAATTTCACGCTATTAAAATTTATGTAGGTTTAGGAATCTTTATCTTTTACCATAATAGATCTAAGTGTTAATTTCATATTTTAAGAGAACCAAGTCGAGAAAGAAAAAACATATTTACCAATGCTTCCCATCTTGATTTGTTTCTTCTTTCTAATCAAATTATTTCATGTAGCTTCTTGAAACTATAACATTATTTTATTTTATACTGATGAAGCCAACGTTATAATTCAAATTTATGACTCAAAAGTTTGATGGCGGCATAATCAGAATATGTGGTTAATCACATTTGTTGATTTGCCACACCACGTGTTGGTTTCATTGACTGAAATTTTTTTTTCTGCTTTAATGCTTCAACTTTTGATTAAATCGAGGGTAAATCCATAAAGTTAGAAAAATACTACAACTCTACGGACTATATATGACACATTTATTTTCGTCATCATACTCGACCAAGGTATGTTTTTGTTGGTATGTTTTTGTTAGTTTAATTCTTTTGAGGAACTATCAGCAATGATCTCTCTCCTTTTGTAAAAAAGAGGTAAGGGCAACGTATACAATTACCCTCCTTAAACTCTACTTATGAAATTACACTAAATATGCTACTATTATTGTTGTATTTCTATAATTGGATGCTCTTTTCAAAGAATATATTGTCTTATGATGTTATTCTTCAATATTAATTCTTGTGTTGTAATTTGCCTATCACAAATCTATAAAGATAAATAATAATTATATTTACCACAAATCACAAGGACAAACTTGATAACTCTAATTTGTGAGAAAGATGGATATGTACATTGAGATGTCATTCTACAAATATGGAGTATTTAGAGTGTTGATTAAGGGAAGGGAGCCTGAAGTAACTGGTAAAGTTACTGTTATGTGACCAAGAGGCATTCAGACTGTTGGTTAAGAGAAGGGGACCTTAGAGTAACTGGTAAAGTTACTGCTATGTGATCGGGTGGTCATTGGTTCAATCCTTGAAACAGTCTTTGGTATAAATGTAAGGTAAGGTTGTGTACAATACACCCTTGTGGTAGGGACCTTTCAGGCACTGTGCATAACGGTAGCTTTAGTGTACTGGGTTTTTCCAGAGTGTTGGTTAAGAATTACTAAAATTTGAAAACACAGACTTTGTTCCAACAGATTCAAGGTTTCTTAGAGGAAGTAGACATAAGACCTTGTGATGTGGCAGAGCATTTGATGCTCAATAATACTTTAGGAGGGCTTCAAATTTTCTTGGAAAACTTGATTCAAGCTTTGAAAGAGGTCAACAAGATCCAAAACAAGTCCAGAAAAAAACTAAGAACTCCAAAAAAATTGAGGTTACCCTCAAAATTATTCAGAATTTTGGCAATGTACAAAAGTTTTTCAAATGATATTTTCATCATATAATTTTTTAGTTTCAGTTACATGATTTCCTTCTCTTCTTGCAGGCCAAGGTCCAGGGGATAAGGCTTCTTCAGGTATAGACTATAGTTTTGTATTGTTGTATCCGTGAAGTAAGATGATGCTTTCTCTTTGAGGCATTGGCAACTGCAAGGATTTATTAGTGTACTACTAATATTATTACATGTTTTTTATAAGTTGTTAATTTAAGTACACGCTAAATATGTTTCTATCATCTTGCAACAATTTTAACTATTAGCGATTTTGTCTTAATACCTGGATAATATTAGTGATTGCTTGACAATACTTACCTCATAGGTTGTCACAAGTTTGGTTGATCCATCCATCAAAATCATATTTGGTGATGTTGAGGATGAAAGTTATAACGAAGAGTTACACGTGACTAATAGTTGCAGCTGGTTTTAAACAGTCCTTTTAGAATACTCTTTAACTAGCCTTCGAAGAGAAAAGCTAGCTGATAAGCACAAAGGAACCACGGAAAGAACGGTAACACCTGATACTCTAAACTCATCAAACTCTCATTTCACGAAACCTCCACGCCCTCCCTACTCGGGAGTTGTTCTTCTATCTCCTTCTTAGTTTGTTCTCTCTTTTTCTTTTTGGATGTGTCAGTGTCTAAGAAACAACCTTTCTACCTCCAAGATAAGGATAAGATTGTGTGAGCTTTATTTCTTTATGAACCTCACTTTGTGAGCTTACACTAAATATTTTATTGTTGTTGTGCTTATATAAGAAGAATTTCCTTTAAATTATAAATCAATTACTTTGCCTCAATTCTAAAAGTCCCCTGTAATTTTTTTAATTTTTTGATATGTTCTATATTACATTAATTTGAGTTTACTAAGAGCAATGGTTATGGAGTTCAATTTAAAATCAAACATATTTAAAACTAAAGAATATAGAAGTTGTTGATTCATGGAATCTGATACTGACAAAAAGAGTCAAGTACTTAATGGATCTATTTAAGTTACTTGATTTATCCTCACCCCCTACAATTGGTATCAGAGCATATGTTGTTTAAAGTTATCGGAAGTAGTATGTATTTGGATTTATTTGATTAATTTATTAATTATGATAAAATTAGATTTAGATATCCACCAAAATATTATAAATATTATTTAGATGAATAACGTACAGAAATTACAAAAATATAAAGAATTAAAACAAATAATATCTGAAAAACATAAAGAATTAAAAATAAGGATAGAAAGACTACAGTATAACATAATTGCCGGAGTTAGTAAAAACTCAATAAATGCACAAAAAGAAGAAATATCAAATTTAGAATCAACAATAGATAGTCTAGAATATATATATCAACATAACCTATATACGTTTAAATAAAATGAACAAAGAAGAATTTATAATAGATGAAAAAACATATGAAAATCACGAAGGATTAAAATTAAAAATAGTATTCTCTAATTTAGGAAAAAGATATAAGAAAATAGGTGACCATTTATATTTAATGTTAGAAAAAAAGAATTAAAATTAGAAGATAAGTTGGCAGCCATGGTAAGAATAGAAAGAGAAAACGAAGAAATAGATAGAAAAAAGGAAATAGATAAAATAAAACAACAAACCACAGAAGAAATACAAAAAATAGAAGAAACTAAAAATAGTAGGATTGCTGAATTAGAAAAAGAACTACAAATGCTAAAAGATTTATATGAAAAGAGACAGAAAGAAAAAGAAGAAAAAGATAAAGAATAAAAATTATTAAATGAGATAAATCAATTTAAAGAAAAATTAGAAATAAAAAATAAAGAACCAGAAACCAGTGAATTAGAAATAAATACAATAGATGCTGAAGAAACAGATAATTATGATTCGGAGGATAGTGAAACATATACAGAAATTCTAGAAAACATAGGAAAACTAGAAATTAATGGAGAACAAGAAGTAATTAATAAAGAAAATCTATAACTAATAAATACGGAAGTAAATACTCTAGATGAAAATATAATATCTAGTACATCAGAAATAAGAAAACCAACATATAAATACAAAAGTAAGTTTAAAAGATATAATCCAAAGGATGAATATAATATATGGACACCAAAACAAATAATTAATTATAACTTTTTAGATTTAGACTGTGTAATAGACACAAATAAAATAATACAACTATGGGTAGGATATATGTCAAAACAATTATTAGATAATAAAATAGATACAACAAACACACCAGAATATATAGAAAAGACATTAATAGGAACAGTAAAATTATGGTTTTTAAACCTAGCTGAAGCAAATAAAAAAGTATTAAGATCTGATAACAAAATAGAAGGAACATCAACAACTACTAAAATACTACCAACAAAAATATTGAAAAAATATGAAATAGCTAAAAGAGATGAATTTAGCAGTGTAACAACAGAAGAAGAAGAAGAGCAAAATAAAGAAAAAGATATAAATAGAAATTTATTGTTAAAACTAGCAATATGTAATATGTGTTATATAGATGAGTATGCATGCGCATTTAAAGTATATTATTATAAAGGAACATATAATATAGAAGAAAGTAAAGAAATAAGAAGATTATATTTTCGTAAATTACCCGAATAATTTAGTTCAAAAATAATAAAGAGTTGGGATGAAACAAAAATAGTAGATACCCTAGGAGCGAGAATAAAATTTTTACAGCAATGGTGTAGAAATCTATGTGAAAAATATAGAGAAGAAATAAAAATGGAAAAAACATTAATAAGAAATTTAGCATGTTGTAAAGATAAAATAGCACCTCAATTTGGATGTGAAGAAAGATATTATAAGAAAAGAAAAAGACATAAGAAATATAAGAAATACAAGAAATCAAAATATAAGTATAAGAAATCAAGAAAAAGATATTATGTAAAAAATTATAAACATAGAAGACCATATAGAAAAAAGAAATCTATAAAAGAATGTACTTGTTATAATTGTGGAAAACTAGGACATTTAGCTAAAGATTGTAAATTACCAAAAAACCCAAAAAAAAAATATCAGAAATAAAAATAGAAAATACAGAATATATGGAGATAGATTATATATATTATGAATTAGAAAGTGAAGATAGTATATATGAAATTTCGGAGAATGAAACAGCTAATGAAATAGATAGTGAAGTAGATGAATCAAATGACTGAAGAAGATATAAAAATGAACCAAATAACTGAAGAAGATATAAAAATAATAACAAAGGAAGAATATTTAAATGAAGAAGGAACAAATCAAAAAATAATATTTGATAGTCATATATTTGACGAAATAAAAGGAAAAGAGTTAGACTTAAGTGTAGAAAAAATATTTAAAATACGAACAATAAAAAATATATTTAGTAGAAAAAAGGAAGAATACTACGTAGTAAGCCAAAAGAAACATGTAATAGACTGTAGATATGCAAAAGGATGAGCTAGTATACCACTAGTAACAAAAAAAATAATTAATAAAGAAATAAACGATATAAAAAGTAAAGACCCAATAAAATATGTACACCTTGGAGGTACAGAAAGATTAATAAAAACATGTTTTAGAGAAGGAATAGATACACCAATAGAATTATATTTAGCAGATGATAGAATTATAAAACTTATAGAAAAAAGTATAATAACCGCCATAAAAGGAAATTTAATATACCAAAAATTTAAATTTATAAAAAGTGTGAATTATTCAGTAGCAATAACAGATAAAAATATAGATAAATCATTAGTATTATATTGGAAAATATCAGGAATAGAACTAACCCCAGGAAATAAAATATTTACAGCAAGATGTAAAAATCTATATGTATTAACAACAAAACATAAAATAACAGAAAAAAATAAAATTAATAAAATACAAATAGAAAGTCCTTTTGAAGAATTTGTGAAAACAATTGATAATAATGATTATAGTTAGAAAGACATAAATATAAAAGAAGATTTAGAAATAATAAATGATAGAATAAGCACAACAAAAAGAATAGCTCATGAAAAATCAGAATCATCAAGCTCATAAAAAGAACAAGTTATGAAACAACTTCAACAGTTAATTCAAATCAATATTATATAACAGGAACAATAAATGAAAAAGAATATTTAATACTCTTAAATACAGGAAAAGAAGAAAATTATATAGCAAAATATCTAGTAAAAAGTGAAGAAATAAAATCTAATAGTAATATATGCCCAAATCTACCAAGAAGTCTAATAAACATTAAGGATATGACAAAAAAAAGAAATAATAATAGGAGTTAGAAAAATAAAAATAGAATTTGAAATAGAGGAAGAAATGCAAAAAACAGATATAATATTAGGAATAAAATGATTAGAACAAATAAAACCATACAATATAGAACATACACAATTATCTATAACATATAATAAAGAGAAATTATTCATAAAAAGAACTTTGACATGATATGAAAATATATGTACTTGTAAAAATAATAATAGAAGAATATTATAACAGGTATTATACACCTATGATAGATACAGGAGCAGAAGCAAACTTATGTAGATACAACTGTTTACCAGAAAGTAAATGAGATAAATTAAAAATACCAATAGTAGTCAAAGAATTTAATAATGAAGGAAGTTTAATTACATATAAAGCTAAAAATGTAAAAATACAGATATGGAATAAAATAATAACCATAGAAGAAATCTATAATTATGAACTAACATCAAAAGATATGCTTTTAGGAATGTCATTTTTAGATAAATTATATCCATATATAATAACTAAAACAGATTGGTGGTTTACAACACCATGTAAACAAAAAGTAAGAGCAAAAAAGAGTTATTAATAAAATAAGAAAGAAAACTGATTAGATAAAAGGAAGTGAAAAAATTAAAGAAAAGTTAGAAAAAATAAAAAATACAGAAGACACAGTAGAACTAGTTGTATTTTCGATAAATAAAAAAGAAATAACCATATTTTCAATAGATAAGGCAGAAATAATAAAGAAAAAATTAAGACAATTATATAGTGAAGATCCATTAAAAGGATGGGAAAAACATAAAACTACAATAAAAATTGAATTAATAGATAAAAATAGCATAATAACTCAAAAACCATTAACATATAATTTTGACGATTTAAAAGAATTTAAAATGCATATAGATGAATTATTAGAAAAATAATATATACAAAAAAGTAATAGTAAACACAATAGTCCAGAATTTATAGTAAATAAACATAGTGAACAAAAAAGAGGAAAAAGTAGAATGGTTATTGACTATAGAAATTTAAATGCAAAAACTATGACATATAATTATCCAATATCAAATAAGATATTAAAAATAAGATAAATACAAGGATATAACTACTTTAGTAAATTTGACTATAAATCAGGATTTTACCTCTTAAAGTTAGATGAAGATTCTAAGGAATTAACCGCATTTACGGTACCACAAGGATTTTATGAATGGAACGTATTACCATTTGGATATAAAAATGCACCAGGTAGATACCAACACTTTATGGATAGTTACTTTAAACAATTACCTAATTGTATAGTATACATAGACTACTATACACAAAAACTAAAGAGGAACATTTAAAATTATTAGAATAATTTACAGATATAATAGAAAAATCGGGAATAAGTTTAAGTAAAAAGAAAGATAAAATTATTAAAAATCAGATAGAATTTTTAGGAATACAAATAGATAAAAGTGGAGTAAAAATGCAACAACGTATAGTATAAAAAATAATAAATTCAAAAGAAAATTAGATACAAAAAAGAAATTACAATCATTTTTAGGATTAGTAAACCAAGTAAGAGAATATATACCAAAATTAGCAGAAAACTTAAAGCCTTTACAGAAAAAATTTAAAAAGGATGTAGAATATAATTACAATGAGGAAGATAAAAAACAAGTTCAGAAAATAAAAATACTTTGTAAAGAATTACAAAAATTACAATTCTCAGATGAAAATAAAAAATCTACATATATAGTAGAAGCAGATGTAAGTGAATATAGTTATGGAGGAGTACTTAAATATAGATACGAAAATGAAAAAATAGAACATCATTGTAGATATTATTCAGGAACATTTAATGAAACAGAAATAAAATGGAAAATAAATAGAAAAGAATTATGTTCATTATATAAATGTTTATTAGCATTTGAACCATATATTGTATATAACAAATTTATTGTGAGAACAGATAATACCCAGGTTCGATGGTGGTTAACAAGAAAAATACAAAACTCAGTTACGACGAAGGAAATTCGGAGATTAATATTGAATATATTAATTTTTACACTTACGATTGAAATAATCAAGACTGACAAGAATGTTATTACAAATTACATATCAAGACAAAGCTACTCAAACTGATTTACCAATGGAAGAAGTTGATGTCAAAGATACCCAAACAGACTTAATATTACAAGTGTTTGAACAAATGAAGTTATTACAAGAATGAGTTATCACATTAACTACTGAAGTTACAAATGTAAAAGTGCAGGTTGAGCACTATAAAAATCAAGAAGCTATTAGCAAAGATACTGTGCAGGAAGAGCACATTAAAAAACTAGACCTAGAAGGTGACGATGAGAAACACCTAAAAACTCAAATTACTAACGAAATTACAGTTACAGCTGCAGGCGCAGGTGATGTATCCAAGGGAAAGAATATAGTCACTCAAAATAAACCTGAACTACCAAAGAAAAAGAATTATAACCTCAACCAAATATTCTCAAAACCATATACACCAAATATACAAAAACCAGAGTCATCTATACCTCCCCAGATATACACATATTCTGAATCACTCAACCAACAAAAGCAGACTTATAACCATATTACTCGTACATATATTGATAATATTTATACCTTACAAAAATTGTTACATACAAAACCTATCCAGGATAAAGATTTAGAAAAACAAAACCAAGGATATATTACACAAAAATGTCAGAACTATAACAAACTTATTGCTTTGCCTGGCACCAGTGCAAACTTAATTTCTTCATGTTACTATTATAGACTATTATCTACAGTTTACATAATTACTGGAGAGAGTTAACAAGAATTCCAGATATTCACAAAAAATTTATGGATTATAAAAGAATTATGAAGAGACAGTTATTTTATGTTCGTTTCTACTCAGCACCAGCAGAAATATTGTTTGATGAAATAAAATAGACAATTACTGTTGTCAAGATAGGAATACCACGAGATTATATTATCCCTGAAGAAATATGCGAACAAGAAAAGATAACCAAAAATCATATACTGGACTTCTACCGAAACAAGAGAGTTATTGGACTTAGCAGTATATTGACTGAGTTAGCAAATAATTATATAAATCAGAACCCAGTTTGGATTTACTATAACAAAAATCAATTATTGGTTTACTCTACTTGTAAAAATATTAGAGAAAATGACAGAGAAGAGATAAGAAAATGGATCATAACGATCCTAAAACCAGAAGAGTTACCAGTCACAAGATCTATTACGAAAGGAGTTAGTTCAGAAGAATCTATGGATCAATTCTGTAAACAAGTTGGCCAAAAATACGATGACCACATATGCAGCAGATGTAGTGGAAGACACAACCTTATTCCAGATGTGATACTACAATAGCAGGAAGATAAAAAAGCAGCAGATACGACAAGAAGAAGATAAAAAGAAGACAGTAACAGAGCAATAATGGAAGCAAACAAGACATTAAATTATGAAAGAGACATATAGACAAATTATATAACTTTCTTGACTTCCTTTACGTAAATAATTAGCTTTTATCTTTTTGACTTTTTTGGCAAGACTTTTAAAGTTTTTATCTTTTTTCCTTACTTTTGAAAATTTGTAGGACAAATGTAAAGACTAAGAATAGTATATAGGTAACGTGTAAAGTTATATTAAGACAGGTGTAAAGATATAAAAAGTTTACACGCTTTCTTAGGATTATAAATAGAGAGCATTTTGCTCAATTAGAGGTATTCCTTCATGAGTTGAAGTAAAACCCTCTCTTGTACACAAAAAACTTTTGAATTATTTAATAAAAAAACAGGTATATTTCTAAGGAAAATATATGAATCAGACAGCTATGGAAAATCTAGAATTATCAGATTTACCAGAACAGGTATTTATATTTATAATTATAAATAACTAAATTCATAAATTCCTGACAATCATGATATGATAAAATAAGTTCATGTTAGCTACTTTCTAGTAGAATTATTCAAAGAATAGCATGTTAAGAAGTTTATTAGCAAAGTGAAAAAGGAGAAAAATTCCTAAGAACTATGTCATCCTAAAGGTGAAACCGGTGAGGCAAGAAAGCCGTGATAAGGGAGTAGCCAGAGTAGAGGCATTGTTTAAGGGAAAAGTATCCGATTACCATGCTAATAGTGACCTAAGAACATGTTATTTAAGAATAATCTAGTATATAGTAATCTAAAATGATCATATTTTGTTATGCGTATGATTGAAGGGAATATTTTGAAAAAAGCATCATATGAAAAATGAATACTTATTTATCTGATGAAATGGTAGATAAATTTAAAATACTTGTTTTGTATGTACTTAAGGATATAGAAATTGTAGATATAAGAAAAATCATATTGGAAAAAATATTTGATAAATATTTTATGACTAGAATAAATTACATACCTCACCTACCTTCTTACTCTTACAAATACTTACATACCAAACCTACACATCAATCATGATAAATTATGAAAATTGGAAAATGGATATGAAAAATATACAATTAATAGAAAAACTAATGAAAACAAATTTAGAAGAATATATGAGAACTAAAGATATAAAATATATAGAATTCCTTAATGAAAATATAGAGGAATTATTAAGATTAAAACAAATAATTAATAAATACTATGATAAAGCAATTAATTACTAGAATCCAATTCCAAGTTATCCAAGTTATTCGTAGAAACCTAAGCATAATATGAATAATATGACAAGATATATATCTGATGAAACTAAGATACTAGTTTTATATATCATAAAAGACTTAGAATTAGAAGACATAAAGAAAATAATATGAAAAAAAATATTTGATTATGAAGATGAGTTACTAAGTACTAATTGGATAGAAGATGAATTAGAAAATATAGATTTTTATGGTAGAAATAATTCAGACAGTTATTATTCAGATGGATATTATACAGATTAAAAATGCTAGAATATATTAATAGAGTTAGAGAAAAACAAAGTTGGCTATACGAAGAAATTAATTATAGAAACCAGCTTAGAAAAGGAAGAGAACAATTAAAAGAAAGATTAATTTGGATAAATAAAACCATAAAACAACTAGAATTAAAAGACAATTTAGAATATGATTTAGATATGGAATTATTCATAGACGAAAAAGACAAGATAATTAACGAAATATATAACCTAGAATTTAATATCAGATATAGTACAATTAGAATAAATTATTACAAAGAAATTTGCAGTTTCACAACTACTTTAGGATAAAATGATAGACTATGAGTATTTAAACTATTGGAGACAAGATATGGAAGAAATAAGATTAACAGAAATACTTATGAAAGATAATTTAATTGAATATTTTAGGACAAAATATATAGAATATTTAGAATACCTCCAAAATAATATACAAGAATTACAAAGACTAAGAGAAAAAACTAAAGAATATTACAGTAAAGCATTTAATCAAATACCATCTAATCACCCCCCAAGATATGAACATTAATAAAATTAAATTAAATATACTAAAAATAAAAATGTTTAGAGAAGTTAAGAAATATCCACGCACAACTAAAAATAGATCCATTAGATCTATAATAGATCTATTTAAGTTACCTGATTTATCCGCAACCCCTACAATTGGTATCAAAGTCTATGTTGTTTAAAGTTATCGAAAGTAGTATATATTTGGATTTATTTGAAACAACATAGGCTCTGATACTAATTATAGAGGGGTGCGGATAAATCGGGTAACTTAAATAGATCTATTATAGCTCTAATGGATCTATTTTTAGTTGTGCGTGGATATTTCTTAACATGAATCTATTTTTAGTTGTGCGTGAATATTTCTTAACTTCTCTAAAAAAAATCATTTTTAGTATATTTATTTTAATTTTATTAATCTTCATATCTTGAGGGGTGATTAGATGGTATTTGATTAAATGTTTTATTGTAATATTATTTAATTTTTTCTCTTAGTCTTTGTAATTCTTGTATATTATTTTTGAGGTATTCTAAATATTCTATATCATTTGTTCTAAAATATTCAATTAAATTCTCTTTCATAAGTATTTCTGTTAATGTTATTTCTTCCATATCTTGTCTCCAATATTTTAAATACTCATAGTCTATCATTTTATCCTAAAGTAGTTGTGATACTGCAAATTTCTTTCTAATAATTTATTCTAATTGTACTATATCTGATATTAAATTCTAGATTATCTATTTCGTTAATTATCTTGTCTTTTTCATTTATGAATAATTCAATGTCTAAATCATATTCTAAATTGTCTTTTAATTCTAGTTGTTTTATGATTTTATTTATCCAAATTAATCTTTCTTTTAATTGTTCTTTTCCTTTTCTAAGATGATTTCTATAATTAATTTCTTCGTATAGACAACTTTGTTTTTCTCTAACTCTTTGAATATATTCTAGCATTTTTAATCTGTATAATATCCATCTGAATCATAAATGTCTGAATTATTTCTACCATAGAAATCTATATTTTCTAGTTCATCTTCTATTCAATTAATACTTAGTAAGTCATCTTCATAATCAAATAATTTTTCCCATATTATTTTCTTTATGTCTTCTAATTCTAAGTCTTTTATGATATATAAAACTAGTATCTTAGTTTCATCAGATATATCTTGTCATATTATCCATATTATGCTTAGGTTTCTACGAATAACTTGGATAACTTGGAGTTGGATTCTAGTAATTAATTGCTTTATCATAGTATTTATTAATTGTTTGTTTTAATCTTAATAATTTCTCTATATTTTCATTAAGGAATTCTATATATTTTATATCTTTAGTTCTCATATATTCTTCTAAATTTGTTCTAATTAGTTTTTCTATTAATTGTATATTTTTCATATCCATTTTCCAATTTTCGTAATTTATCATGGTTGATGTGTAGGTTTGGTATGTAAGTATTTGTAAGAGTAAGTAGGTAGGTGAGGTATGTAATTTATTCAAGTCATAAAATATTTATCAAATATTTTTTCCAATATGATTTTTCTTATATCTACAATTTCTATATCCTTAAGTACATACAAAACAAGTATTTTAAATTTATCTACTATTTCGTCATATAAATAAGTATTCATTTTTCATATGATGTTTTTTTCAAAATATTCCCTTCAATCATACACATAACAAAATATGATCATTTTAGATTACTATATACTAGATTATTCTTAAATAACATGTTCTTCGGTCACTATTAGCATGATAATCTAGATACTTTTCCCTTAAACAGCGCCTCTACTCTGGCTACTCCCCTATTACGACTTTGTTGCCTCACCGGTTTCACCTTTAGGATGGCATAGTTCTTAGGAATTTTTCTCTTTTTTCCTCTTTGCTAATAAACTTCTTAACATGCTATTTTTTGAATAATTCTACTATAAAGTAACTAACATGAACTTATTTTATCATATTATGATTGTCAGGAATTTATGAATTTAGCTATTCATAATCGTATATAAATATACCTGTTCTGCCCGGTTTGATAATTCTGGGCTTTGTCTATCCATAGCTTTTCCTTGGAAATATATCTGTTTTTTATTAAATATTCAAATGTTTTTTATTTACAAAAGAGGAGGCTTGCTTTCAACACATGAAAGTCTTACCTCTAACTGAGGAAAATGCTCTCTATTTATAATCCTAAGAAAGCGCGTAAACTATTAACACACTTTACACGTTTCCTAATTTACATCTCCTATTTTTTTCAGAAAGATAAGAATTAATAATTCTATACATGAAAAGTCAAAAAGCCTATACCTAAAAAAGTTAAAGCTATTAATGGCTATTACTAAAAAGTCTTCCTAACTATACAATTTACGTAACAAGATTTAAAAGGCTATACAATAATTCGCATGTCGCTTTCTATCTTTTATTATCTTTGTCTTTTATCTATTCCATTATTGCTCCATTGTTATCTTCTTTTCATCTTCTCCTTGTCGTATCTGCTGCTTTTTTATCTTCTTGCTATTGTAGCATCACATCTGGAATAAAGTTGTGTCTGCCACTACATCTGCTGCATATGTGGTCATCTTATCTTTGGCCAACCTGTTTACAGAATTGATCCATAGCTTCTTCTGAAATAATTCCTTTCATAATAGATCTTGTGACTGGTAACTCTTCTGGTTTTAGGATCGTTATGACCCATTTTCTTATCCCTTCTCTGTCATTTTCTCTAATATTTTTACAAGTAGAGTAAACGAATAATTGATTTCTGTTATAGTAAATCCAAACTGGGTTTTGATTTATATAATTATTTGCTAACTCAGTCAATATACTGCTAAGTCCAATAACTCTCTTGTTTCGGTAGAAGTCCGGTATCTGATTTTTGGTTATCTCTTCTTGTTCGCATATTTCTTCAGGGATAATATAGTCTCGTGTCATTCCTATCTTGACAACAGTAATTGTCTGTTTTATTTCATCAAACAATACTTCTGCTGGTGCTGAGTAGAAACGGACATAGAATAACTGTCCCTTTGTAATCCTTTTATAATCCATAAATTTTTTGTGAATATCTAGAATTCTTGTTAACTCTTCTCCAGTAATTGTGTAAACTGTAGATAATAGTCCATAATAGTAACATGAAGAAATTAAGTTTGCACTGGTGCCAGGCAAAGCAATAAGTTTGTTGTAGTTTTGACATTTTTGTGTAATATATCCTTGGTTTTTTTTTGCTAATTCTTCACTCTGGATAGGTTTTGTATTTAACAATTTTTGTACGGTATAAATATTATCAATATATGTACGAGTGATATGGTTATAAGTCTGCTTTTGTTGATTGAGTGATTCGAAATATGTGTATATCTGGGGAGGTATAGATGGCTCTGGTTTTTGTATATTTGGTGTATATGGTTTTGAGAATATTTGGTTGAGGTTATAATTCTTTTTCTTTGGTAGTTCAGGTTTATTTTGAGTGACTATATTCTTGCCCTTGGATACATCACTTGCGCCTGCAGCTGTAACTGTAATTTCGTTAGTAATTTGAGTTTTTAGGTGTTTCTCATCATCACCTTCTAGGTCTAGTTTTTTAATGTGCTCTTCCTGCACAGTATCTTTGCTAATAGCTTCTTGTTTTTTATAGTGCTCAACCTGCACTTTTACATTTGTAACTTCAGTAGTTAATGTGATAACTCGTTCTTGTAATAACTTCATTTGTTAAAACACTAGTAATATTAAGTCTGTTTGGGTATCTTTGACATCAACTTCTTCCATTGGTAAATCAGTTTGAGTAGCTTTGTCTTGATATGTAATCTGCAAGAACATTCTTGTCAGTCTTGATTACTTCAATCGTAAATTTAAAATTTAATATATTCAGTACTAATCTCTGAATTTCCTTCATCGTAACTGAGTTTTGTATTTTCTTGTTAACCACCATCGAACCTGGGTATTATCTGTTCTCACAATAAATTTGTTATATACATTATATGGTTCAAATGCTAATAAACATTTATATAATGAACATAATTCTTTTCTATTTATTTTCCATTTTATTTCTGTTTCATTAAATGTTCCTGAATAATATCTACAATGATGTTCTATTTTTTCATTTTCGTATCTGTATTTAAGTACTCCTCCATAACTTTATTCACTTGCGTCTGCTTCTACTATAGTTGTAAATTTTTTATTTTCATCAAGGAATTGTAATTTTGGTAATTCTTTACAAAGTATTTTTATTTTCTGAACTTGTTTTTTATCTTCCTCGTTGTAATTATATTCTACATATTTTTTAATTTTTTTCTGTAAAGGCTTTAGATTTTCTGCTAATTTTGGTATATATTCTCTTACTTGGTTTAGTAATTCTAAAAATGATTGTAATTTCTTTTTTGTATCTAATTTTCTTTTGAATTTATTATTTTTTGTACTATATGTTGTTGCATTTTTACTCCACTTTTATCTATTTGTATTCCTAAAAATTCTATCTAGTTTTTCATAATTTCAGCTTTCTTTTCACTTAAACTTATTCCCGATTTTTCTATTATATCTGTAAATTGTTCTAATAATTTTAAATGTTTTTCTTTAGTTTTTGTATATAGTAGTATATCATCTATGTATACTATACAATTAGGTAATTGTTTAAAATAACTATCCATAAAATGTTGATATCTACCTGGTGCATTTTTATATACAAATGGTAATACATTCCTTTCATAAAATCCTTGTGGTACCGTAAATACGGTTAATTGCTTAGAATCTTCATCTAACTTTAAGTGATAAAATCCTGATTTACAGTCAAATTTACTAAAGTAGTTATATCCTTGTATTTGTCTTATTTTTAATAACTTATTTGGTATTGGATAATTATATGTCATAGTTTTTGCATTTAAATTTCTATAGTCAATAACCACTCTGCTTTTTCCTTTTTTTTGTTCACTATGTTTATTTACTATAAATACTGGACTATTGTGTTTACTATTACTTTTTTGTATATATTCTTTTTTAATTTTTTATCTATATGCATTTTAAATTCTTTTAAATCGTCAAAATTATATATTAATGGTTTTGAACTTATTATGCTATTTTTATCTATTAATTCAATTTTTATAGTAGTTTTATGTTTTTCCTATCCTTTTAATGGATCTTCACTATATAATTGTCTTAATTTTTTCTTTATCATTTCTACCTTATCTATTGAAAATATGGTTATTTCTTTTTTATTTATCGAAAATCCAACTAGTTCTACTGTGTCTTCTGTATTTTTAATATTTTCTAACTTTTGTGTAATTTTTTCACTACCTTTTATCCAATCAGTTTTTTTTCTTATTTTATTAATAACTCTTTTTGCTCTTACTTTTTGTTTACATGGTGTTGTAAACCACCAATCTATTTTAGTTATTATATGTGGGTATAATTTATCTAAAAATGACATTCCTAAAAGCATATCTTTTGATTTTAATTCATAATTATAGATTTCTTCTATTGTTATTATTTTATCCCATATCTGTATTTTTACATTTTAAGCTTTATATATAATTAAACTTCCTTCATTATTAAATCCTTTGACTACTATTGGTATTTTTAATTTATCCCATTTACTTTCTGGTAAACAGTTGTATCTACATAAGTTTGCTTCTGCTCCTGTATCTATTATAGGTGTATAATACCTATTATAATATCCTTATACTATTATTTTTACAAGTACATATATTTTCATATCATGTTAAAGTTCTTTTTATGAATAATTTCTCTTTATTATATGTTATAAATAATTGTGTATGTTCTATATTGTATGGTTTTACTTGTTCTAACCATTTTATTCCTAATATTATATCTGCTTTTTGCATTTCTTCCTCTATTTTAAATTCTATTTTTATTTTCCTAACTCCTATTATTATTATTTTTTCTGTCGTATCCTTAATGTTTATTAGACTTCTTGGTAGATCTGGCATATATTACTATTAGATTTTATTTCTTCACTTTTTACTAGATATTTTGCTATATAGTTTTCTTCTTGTCCTGTGTTTAAGAGTATTAAATATTCTTTTTCATTTATTGTTCCCGTCATGTAATATTGATTTAAATTAACTGTTGAAGTTGTTTCATAACTTGTTCTTTTTGATGAGTTTGATGATTCTATTTTTTCATGAGCTATTATTTTTGATGTACTTATTCTATCATTTATTATTTCTAAATCTTCTTCTATATCTATATTTTTGTAACTATAATCATTATTATCAATTGTTTTTACAAATTGTTCAAAAGGACTTTCTATTTGTATTTTGTTAAATTTTTTTTTCCTATTATTTTATGTTTTGTTGTTAATACATATAGATTTTTACATCTTGCTGTAAATATTTTAATTCATGGGGGTAGTTCTATTCCTGATATTTTCCAATATAATACTAATGATTTATCTATATTTTTATCTGTTGTTGCTACTGAATAATTCACACTTATTATAAATTTAAATTTTTGGTATATTAAATTTCCTTTTATAGCAGTTATTATACTTTTTTCTATAGGTTTTATAATTCTATCATCTGCTAAATATAATTCTATTGGTGTATCTATTCCTTCTCTAAAACATGCTTTTATTAATATCTCTGTACCTCCAAGGTGTACATATTTTATTGAGTCTTTACTTTTTATATCGTTTATTTCTTTATTAATTATTCTTTTTATTACTAGTGGTATACTAGTTCTACCTTTTGCATATCTACAGTCCATTACATGTTCTTTTTGGCTTACTACGTAGTATTCTTCCTTTTTTCTACTAAATATATTTTTTATTGTTCGTATTTTAAATATTTTTTCTACACTTAGGTCTAACTCTTTTCCTTTTATTTCATCAAATATATGATTATCAAATATTATTTTTTGATCTGTTCCTTCTTCATTTAAATATTCTTCCTTTGTTATTATTTTTATATCTTCTTCAGTTATTTGGTTCATTTTTATATCTTCTCCAGTCATTTGATTCATCTACTTCACTATCTATTTCATTATCTGTTTCATTCTCTGGAATTTCATATATACTATCTTCACTTTCTAATTCATAATCTATATAATCTATCTGCATATATTCTGTATTTTCTATTTTTATTTCTGATATTTGTTTCTTTTTGTTTTTTTTGGTAATTTATAATCTTTAGCTAAATATCCTAGTTTTTCACAATTATAACAAGTACATTCTTTTATAGATTTTTTTTCTATATGGTCTTTTATGTTTATAATTTTTTATATAATATTTTTTTCTTGGTTTCTTATACTTATATTTTGATTTCTTGTATTTCTTATATTTCTTATGTCTTTTTTCTTTTCTTATAATATCTTTCTTCACATCCAAATTGAGGTGCTATTTTATGTTTGCAACATGCTAAATTTCTTATTAATGTTTTTCCATTTTTATTTCTTCTCTATATTTTTCACATAGATTTCTATACTATTGCTGTAAAAATTTTATTCTCGCTCCTAGGGTATCTACTATTTTTGCTTCATCCCAACTCTTTATTATTTTTGAACTAAATGGTTCGGGTAATTTACTAAAATATAATCTTCTTATTTCTTTGCTTTTTCTATATTATATGTTCCTTTATAATAATATACTTTAAATGCGCACGCATACTCATCTATATAACACATATTACATATTGCTAGTTTTAACAATAAATTTCTATTTATATCTTTTTCTTTATTTTGCTCTTCTTCTTCTGTTGTTACATTGCTAAATTCATCTCTTTTAGCTATTTCATATTTTTTCAATATTTCTGTTGGTAGTATTTTAGTAGTTGTTGATGTTCCTTCTATTTTGTTATCAGATCTTAATACTTTTTTACTTGCTTCGGCTAGGTTTAAAAACCATAATTTTACTGTTCCTATTAATGTCTTTTCTATATATTCTGGTGTGTTTGTTGTATCTATTTTATTATCTAATAATTGTTTTGACATATATCCTACCCATAGTTGTATTATTTTATTTGTGTCTATTACACAGTCTAAATCTAAAAAGTTATAATTAATTATTTGTTTTGGTGTCCATATATTATATTCATCCTTTGGATTATATCTTTTAAACTTACTTTTGTAATTATATGTTGGTTTTCTTATTTCTGATGTACTAGGTATTATATTTTTATCTAGAGTATTTACTTCCGTATTTATTAGTTCTAGATTTTCTTTATTAATTACTTCTTGTTCTCCATTAATTTCTAGTTTTCCTATGTTTCTGAATTTCTGTATATGTTTCACTATCCTCCGAATCATAATTATCTGTTTCTTCAGCATCTATTGTATTTATTTCTAATTCACTGGTTTCTGGTTCTTTATTTTTTATTTTTATTTTTTCTTTAAATTGATTTATCTCGTTTAATAATTTTTGTTCTTTATCTTTTTCTTCTTTTTCTTTCTGTCTCTTTTCATATAAATCTTTTAGCATTTGTAGTTCTTTTTCTAATTCAACAATCTTACTATTTTTAGTTTCTTCTATTTTTCGTATTTCTTCTGTGGTTTATTGTTTTATTTTATCTATTTCCTTTTTTCTATCTATTTCTTCGTTTTCTCTTTCTATTCTTACCATGACTGCCAACTTATCTTCTAATTTTAATTCTTCTTTTTCTAACATTAAATATAAATGTTCACCTATTTTTTTATATCTTCTTCCTAAATTAGAGAATACTATTTTTATTTTTAATCCTTCATGATTTTCATATGTTTTTTCATCTATTATAAATTCTTCTTTGTTCATTTTATTTAAACGTATATAGGTTATGTTGATATATATATTCTAGACTATCTATTGTTGATTCTAAATTTGATATTTCTTCTTTTTGTGCATTTATTGAGTGTTTACTAACCCCGGCAATTATGTTATACTGTAGTCTTTCTATCCTTATTTTTAATTCTTTACGTTTTTCAGATATTATTTGTTTTAATTCTTTATATTTTTGTAATTTCTGTACGTTATTCATCTAAACAATATTTATAATATTTTGGTGGATATCTAAATCTAATTTTATCATAATTAATAAATTAATCAAATAAATCCAAATACATACTACTTTCGATAACTTTAAACAATATAGGCTCTGATACTAGTTATAGGGGGGTGCAGATAAATCGGGTAACTTAAATAGATCAGTAACTCCCAGTTTCTCTTATGATGCAAATGGAAACATACCCTTGAGTCTAAAACATTTAGGTTGAGGTGGATCAAGATGGAGCACTTGAAATGTAAGTTTAGTGTTTTGTCGTATGAGTCTGACGTGGTAGTGAAGCTGGATTCTCCGGAAGTTCAAATGAGGGAGAATTTCAAGTATCTTGGGTCCATGATTCAGGGCAATGGTGATATTAATGAGGATGTCACACACCGTATTGGTGATGGATGGTTGAAATAGAGATTCTCTGAGGGAGTCTTGTGTGATAAGAAGGTGTCTCCTAAGCTTAAAGGTAAATTCTATAGAGCGGCAGTCCGACAGGCTGTATTGTTTGGAGCGAAGTGTTGGCCAGTTATGAACCTCCACATTCAAAAGTTAAAGATGGCAGAGACCATAATATTGGTATTGGTGTTAATTTTATATTTAAAATCATATTAATTCCTGTTAACATTTCTATTCGTCAAAAGATTTGGTATCAGTCACCTTATGTAAGTGTTTCAAATGACCGCATAAACTTTAGTGCAAAATTTACCCTAGAATTTATGTGTGAAAAATAAACATTCTTTTTCATGTGTCCACATTTAAAATTATCTTCTGATTATATATCCCTTTCTAATGCCGTCGGAGTCATATATAATAGTTGTTCGAAAGTTTATTCATACACTCCCCGAGATTAAGTGATTCAAACATTAAGTTTTATGATTTTTTTTCTGGTTCTAATGGACATTCCTTTGCTCTAAATCGTCTAAATCAATATATTATAATAGTTATTTGAATTCTTTAATTACTATTTAGCTTGAAAAATTAATTTTATGTTAATAAATATTGAATTTTATATCCTAAAATTTAGATCTTTTCCCCGACCTTTTAGTGTTAAAGGTCCACTTTTTTCACATTACACACAAACTTCACTACTATATTTATCAATTTTTTAATTATTTAATCATTAATATAGGTACACCCTATACTAATGTAACATATAACTACAAGCAACGAACATGTGAACATTATATTTTTATTAAAATAATATAAAATTATTAAAGAAAACAAATACTCATGAGTTTTTAAAAGGAAAAAAATAATCTCTTTCCCCAACTTCTACTATAGCCCCTCCCCTCCTTTCAGAATCCACGCAGCCCCTACTATTCATCTTCTTTACTCCACCAATTTCCAACTCGTCTTCACCAGCCCGCCCTTATTGTACTTCAATTAGAAATTACTGTTCTAATTCACTAAATTTAAAAAATAATAATTATACTTTAAAGATAAATTAAAGAAATAACAAAATAAATTCATAAAATAATTTAAATCCTCTTTCCAACGCCGGATGATACTACAACATCGAAGAACACTAAAAAATTTCTTTTCAATTGAAATTTTTATATTTCTTCCTCAATTTTCATCGATTTTGTAGCAAAAGAATCAATCGAAAAAAGAACATGAAAAGGGAGAAGAAGGGGTGTTCGTGGGTCGGTTATTGGTAAAAATCATAACCAAACCAACTTAGTCAGATTTGAAAATTTTAAAACCAAATCAAACTAAATAAAATAATAACCGTCGGTTTGGTTCTTGTCGGTTTAGTTCGATTTTTTCGATCGGTTTATAACTTTAACTAATGATGTAAGTTAAATTTTTTTTTTTTGAAAAATTAAATTCATCCAACATATGAGATATCAATCAAGTGTCATGCCTCAATCTTAAAACTTAGATGTCTACCGAGCGTTATACTTAGGTAAAACTACAAACAACACCATATGAATGCTTTTAAAAAAATATTTTGAAACTACATATAATAGAATGATATGATAACCCCCAAAAGGTGAACACATAAATTTCTTGCTAAATAAGGACTAAGAAGAAAGTTCAAAACTATTGATTGTCTACATTCTAATGAAACTCAGTTGTAAATTCTAATATAAAACAAGATATTATTTTCACAATTAGAATCATTTGTCATTCAAAGTGCGAAAATCATTAGAATCTCATAATATACTGTCAATTGGATGAAGACATATGACTGAAAGTGTTACGACTAAAGTTAAATCATGATTAAAATATGAAATGTAACAAATGTTTATATATTGTATTTATGACTGATATATAAATAATTATAATATATATGTGTGTGTGTATAAAATTTATATCAGTTCGGTTTGATTATTTTAGAGTAAAACAAAATCAAACCGAATAAGTATCGATTTTTTAAAATTTAAAACCAAACCTAACCAAAGATCGATTTTTTAAATCTGTTTGATTTGGATTGCGGTTTGATTTGATTTTTAACCAAACCGTGAACACCCTTAGGGAGAAGGGATCTAATGAAAAAGAAGATAGGGATGATAACTGTGAAGAAGATGAGATGTGGGGTAGTCGGGGTAGGTGGTTATTTGATTTAATTATTTACTTAATTTTTTTACGTGGCATTAAAAAATGGTGTGGGCTCCACATGTAAGTGTTTGTATTACAAGTATGTTGAATAGTCATAAAAAGAATTTAAAATATTATATTTTGCTGAGTTTAATGATTCAATTGGCAAAGAGGTGAATAAAAGATTTCATAATACAAACTCATATAAATATAAGGGTCCAGTAGATCATTTTGTCTTTATTTTAAAATTAAATTTTTTTTTTCTCTTTATGTTTTTCATTTTTATTAGAGAAAAAACATCATTTTCCTCCTAAATTTGTCTGTCAAACTTACTCGAGAAAATTGAAGGAAAGGTGTCTTTTAAGTCTTGAATGAAGGATTGGTGACATTGACCAGCTTAAAGGGTCAAACATAATTAGAAAACTTCTCCTTTCAATCCCCGAAGACTTTAATCTCCTACGACAAATAGTTGAGCTTCGAATTTCTTTTCGACTTCAACCATCAATCGATGTGACAACCTCGCTCTTCGGCCACAATATCTTTGAATTCTTCATCGTTCCTTTCTTCTTTCACAGGTAAAAAATTATGGCCTTTTTAGTTATAAAGAAAACGGTCACGACCCGAGCCCGGGCCCTAACCTTAACGAGCATTCCGAACCATGAAGGCCCGGGCACTTTTCTAAATCTGGTAATCATGAACAATATTCATATGGTATAAGAAAATTTGCGGAAAACAATACATCACGGAACCATGGTCAATCTCATAAACTTGAACAATTTAAAAGAAAAATTCTGAATATTCTAAGCATGTGACAACCGTCTGCGAAATCTCTAACATTACATTAGCCATCATACGTTTGAGACAAATTTGGGACAAGGCCCCAGTAGACCATAAAAAGAAAGAAACAATGATATCTAAAAATCAGGCATTCCAGAAAAGAGAAGGCTCACCAGCTACAACTTCTGAAACACACGGATCTACTGCTGTATGGGACCGCTGAACTGTGCCTCAGATCTTGAAATATTGGGGGTCAATATAGATGTACTGGTACGCAGAGCAATCCAAAATAATTTACTTTTATATATAACATAGGTGAAAGAATTTATAAAAACGTTATGCAAGAAATAATTTGAAACACATGGGCAACTTAAATGATCATTCAAGCAAATCTGTAGATGTAAAACCATTCTTTATTTTAGTTATGAGCTAGATAGTCCACCATACAAGTCTAACAGTCCACGGGCCATATGAAATCCGCCCTTAACTCGGCAGCCAAGTCCTCAACCCAAGTTTGCCGCAAGGGTTGGAGTTTCTGTTCTGATAAGCCATAGGACACTAGGCCAGCGTATCATTCCTCTATGAGAAAATAATAACCCGTATCAACAAAACACGATTTCGGGCAATGAGTTTTTTGAACTCGTGCCTTCTTCGGGTAACCACCTAACTCTCTTTAAGCCCAATTTTAACCTTTTCTAAACATGCATAGTTCTAAGTTCAAAATCTGAAAATCTGAATGAAAATCTGCATTCTGTTCTATTCTGAATTACTATGGCATTATCTGTATTGGTATTGTCATACCAAGACTTGCAAGTCATATTTCTGAGCCATAAAATATCATGTTATAGTCTCTTCTTTCAAATAATAAAGTTTGGACCACCATACTTCAAACATTTCAAGAAGATTCATACTTCAAAACATTTGTCAAATTATGCAAAAAATCTCTCTTTTCAACATTTCAACAAACATGTGGTGGTCATGTATTTTTGACAAACCATGCAATTCTTTCATTATATATTTTTAATATTTATCAACAAGTAAAACCCCCTCTCTTCAATTCAAAACCATAATCAAATCATAAACAATAATCAAGACATTTGTATCATGCTTCTCAAAATGCATTCGAAATAATCCATATCATATGAAAAGAATAGGAAATCATAGCAAGAGAGGGATTCTATATGTTCATGCTCACAATTAAATATTCAAACCCAATTTCATACATACATATATACAAGTACAAATAAATTTGGAGGAAAGGCCTCAAGACCAAAACAATAATATCATTAAAGAATTCATAATGCAAGATTGTAACCATAATTCCAAAACCCCTTTAAAATTTCATGATTTCTATAACTTTAAATCTTATTCGAAGTTTTTTCAACAAGCCCATGTAGTGTAGGAAAATCCCACGTACCTTAGATTATTTAGTTTGAACGATGAAACCTGGATCTTGACTATTTCCTTGAAGATCTACTCTTAGGAGGGTGAATTCTTGATCTATAGAAGGGAAGGAAACTTGAATCTTGTTCTTGGAGTTTTTGAGAAGAGGATTGAATAAAAGGGGCAATTTATGCTTCTTGGGGCTGAAACCATATGTTATAGATGGATTATGGGTGAGAAGAAATGACCAAAATAACCCCTAGATTCATTGGAAACTGAAACAGCGTGTGAAATAGCTCCGTAACACACAGGCCGACACGTCGCGTCGACATCGCATCGGCTTACTGCCTCACACGAAAAATATCATAACTTTTCACCCGGTTATCGGATTTTGGCAAAATGGTTACCGTTGGAAAGCTACTTCAATTATCTACAATTCAGTGGGTCTTGAGCTGAAAAATTATATGTGTATCAAAAGTTATACATGTTCAAAGTATACCCTTGTAGGATCGAATATCCAATTTTGGATGAATGAAGGGTTCTTTGCTCAACTTTGCTTTAGGCCATTTCTATGATCATTTAGCCCCATAATAACTTCATATACTAAGAGAAAGATAATGAAACATGAATATAAATATAACCCATGGAATTAGAGCTTACACACGTAGGAACGATGATTTAATTTCTAGCTCAAAAATGCGGGGCGTTGCATTATCTCCTCCTTGGGATCATTCGTCCCCGAATGATAGGTAGGGACTTTTGAGGATCTAAAAGTGTACAATAAAGAACATAATCTCGCATTGAATAGTTATCCTCATCAAAACATACAAAGGAATCAATGAGTTTCATGGTAATCCCGAGTGAAATATATAAGCACGAAACATGGGATAATGGGACTTTACATATGGATGATCTTGCACGTGGGTTCTATGAATCCTACTCATTACAACATAAGGCAGGGGTTTATTTGATGACCCTAGGACTGATTTAGAGATTTCGTGGAAGATCGGGATAGAATCATTCTCCACCTTTTATGATATAACAAATAGACTTTGCTTAAAGGCCCCACTCAGTTATGCCCCAACATTAAATAATATATTTCGTCCTTTTCGTCTTACAATTCTCCTATAACACATCTAACCACAAGAGTTTGAGTCTCACTACTTAGTACTGCTATGGTGAAACCTAACTCGGAGTTAAAAGTGCTAACTTGAGCTACGGGGACCTGTACTTTACATCCCTTTAAGAATATTTCTTCACCTTATCACTACCATCAAACACACTCTAGATTTAATTGAGAGAGTACTAATCACATAGCATATATGTTTATGTTTTCAGAAACCACAACATTCAAGCCTAATCATTACTATACCCATTACATGGATCTCCCCACTAAGACCAACAATTTCAATCAGTCTCACCAATATTTTCACCATATTCCTCCTTCTTAGCTATTTCACACAATAAAAGTTCACCTTCTTCTTTACCTATTCACCTATAACCTTAGCTCGAGAATTCACATCAAATTTTTCACCTTCAAGAACATATACTCCCCTACCTAACACACCACCACACTTTCACATCCACCATCATACTATCAAACGGAGGGTCATTAAGGGACCCGAGCATAAACGTCATGAATGAAAGTAACATTATTAGAGCATAACTTATACTTATTGCGCTACTCAAGGAGGGACATAAAATGAAGATACGATAAAATAGACACGAAGTGCTCCATAAATCAAGTGTCTGGATCATAAGTAGAGAGTCATTCGAAAGAAACATCATACAACATGAATTCTTAGGATAGAGCACAGTGAGAAAGCATTGGTGCACTTATCAAGATAAAATGAGGGAACAAAAAGACTGAATTATCCTCCTGGACCCAAAAATCAATGAGATGAACTGGGCACCCGACGTGTTAAGCGACGCATCGGTCCCTACCGACACGATTACTGGTGTGATGCATCGACATCGTATTGGCCCATTGTTTTGATCATCCAAATATGCCTCAAACATTGTCTGAAAAATCTGAAACTTTCTCGAGACACCCCCTTTACACCCCCGATTATGAATCAACTAAGAAAATCTACGTTTTGGGGTTGGAAAGATCAATTTGAAAATCATGGAAGTTAAGAGCTCATAAATATGACTAAATTTTTTAACAATTAGAAAATTTTTTAGGTTGTCAACTCTCCATATATGCATTAAAGAGTGGTATTAAGTCAAGAATGCTACGGGTGTTACATTACAACTAAGACAGATATTGCCGCTTGAAGCAATTGCTCCTCATTTAAGGAACTGAGATTTTCCATGAGTTTGCATAAACTTTATCACTTTGGCTAAACCCGACATAGGATGAATCGGTGACACATAGAAACATATTTTCTTAGGACCAAGTATGCTGAGAGACATAGATTTGGATCATGAGCAAATCACATATGGCTTGAATACATGAAAGACTAGACTACTGAGAGACATAATTTCTTTTAGTTTGGAGGTCAGATCATAAACATAAGTCCATAGAGAACTCGAACCATAGGCATAGGCATGACTTGAACATATGACATAAGACATTAGCAGAATAATCTTTGAAATTGAAGTAGGAGGAGTATGCTCGAGTAGGAATAGATTTATCATGACTCCTCCCCGCAACTTTTTGCATTGAGAAAAAATTCGGGAACTAACTTAATTCCCCATCTACCCCTTAGATCAAAGTAACAATCCTAGACTTACAGACATATCCCCTTATCAAATCTATAGCCACAACTCTCAACATAAAGGAGACATCACCACATACTTAAACTCCAAACTCTCCCCGAAGAACTATACCCTGAAGGCCTTGCTTTTCTGTAAATGCTACTTTTAACTTCCGCTAGCCTCTATAGCCATCACTCTACTACTCCCACTCTCATGAGTGCACGCATCCACACTCTTTATCACAAATGGGTTATCAGTATCTTCATAAACACAAACTTCTCTCATTAATCTCTAATACAAAGACACTAAATTGTTTCTATGACATCCCCTTTCAGGGACACTAATTGTAATTTCTTCTAACTCCTAAAGTCATCAACTTACGATAACCATTTTCATGTGCATAGACACCCACGCTTCTAAACACTTAACACTCCATCTTCAATTTCCTTAGGATACTATCATCATACCTCAAATCACATAACCTACAACTTAACAAAATCTGTGAAACTATACCACAGGCGTACATTGCCTACCTATATCTCCTCAATTCAACTCTAAAGAACATCATAAAACAACTTCTAGACTTCTCCATACTACAAGATTCAAGAACTAAATCTAGGTACACAAAACACTTATACACATAAAACTTTATCTAACAACCTGCTACTTGAGTTCAACTCATTCATATATACTCGTGTTCTTATCCACTTAATGATTCAACCATAATTTATTGTTTTAACACTAGTCCTCATGTACACATATACCTCACGATTACCACTTAAATTTTTCATAAATCATCAACCGTGGCCATTTAGCACATCACTTTAAGCCTGCTAATTAATTCCAACAAAACATGCATCATTAATCTTAAGCTATTATTCTCACCACTACACCCCACATCTAAAGTTCAAGCTATTGTATATCCTTAATTATACACCACCGGTAAAGCATGCCACATACTATACTAGTTTATCAAATTGGGAAATCACCCCAAATACTTCACTTCACTTAGCTACTACCTACTATTACAACCGTGCCATAACCTCACTATTACCACTTAAAATCTACTACATACCTTCTCACATGAAGTACTAGTTTATTACTACTAAAGAAAAGACCATCAAAGGGGTAAAGTCACATGATAGGATTAGTCGATCTTAATCTTGTAATATAACCTATTTCAATCTTATCAATATATTCTAATTCCTCACATCATACTTGCTTACCCAAACATACATTTTGACTACCTTCAAATTCCACTTACGCCAATGAGTCTCTACCCACAACTTATTAACTAACCTACCCATTTCTATTCATAACCTATAACTGATTTCTATAACCACTATAACTATCCACTTTGAGCTCCTTCTCTATTTCGAATAGATAATAATCATATCTAGTCACTTCCTTCATAGACTACCATACAATCTACAATTATTGCTACCACATTAGTCTATCACTATAAAATGGAAAACTATCTCTCAATCAACGGTTAAACAACTAAAACTATTTATTTACGTAAATGTCACCCTTACTCTGACTGCTAACCTTGTGACTTTATGTCACCAACTTCTAGACCAACTCACTACCAATAGGTCATGACACTTTAACATACACTACTACTCGAGTGGAAATATAGTTCCAACATTCTACTATAGATCATTACCCTTATACATCAGATCCCCAACAAGAATTTTATTAAAGGAGACTAAATATACTCCATACCTCAGGCTCAACTGCACAGCTGATACAAATAGGGGTATACGCTTAAATCAAACACTTTAGAGCACTCATGGACTCCTCTCAAGTCCTTGTACAATTTTATAACTTTATGGATAACTCAATCAGAAAGAACCACATCGCTGGGGAAGCTAGACACTTGGACTTATGTCGCCTCGACAATGAGGCATGGCCAATTAAATTAGTGTAAGGAAGGAATTTGGATAACTTTCTTATGAACGACGTTATAGCACAAACTAGAGTATGAAAGAATAGAAAACAACTCCTAAATACTTGGTAGCCAACTGATTATAAGTATGGTGCACAAAACACCAATACACAAGACTCTACTAGACATAATTTTGTAGACACCCTGGGACCATGGACCATGCTCTGATAACAATTTGTCATGACCCGAGCCGAGGTCCTAGCCATAACGAGCATTCCAAAGCATGAAAGCCCGGGCGGTCTTCTAAATCTGGTAATCATGCACAATATTCATATGGTATAAGAAAATTTGCAGAAAACAATACATGACAGAACCATGGTCAATCTCATAAACTTGAACAATTTAAAAGGGAAATTTTGAATATTCTAAACATATGACAACCGTCTACACAATCTCTAACATTACATTAGCCATCATACGTCTGAGGCAAATCTGGGACAAGGCCCCCAGTAGACTATAAAAAGAAAGAAACAGTGATATCTTAAAATCAGGCTTTCTAGAAAAGAGAAGGCTCACCAACTACAACTTATGACACACACGGATCTACTACTGTATGGGACCGCGAAACTGTGCCTTGGATCCTGGAATATAGGGGTCAATACAGATGTACTGGTACGTAGAGCAATCCAAAATAATGTACTTTTATATATAACATAGGTGAGATTATTTTATAAAAACGTTATGCAAGAAATAATTTGAAATACATGGGCAACTTAAATGATCATTCAAGCAAATCTGTAGATGTAAACCAATTTTTATTTTACTTTTGAGCTAAGTGGTCCACCCTACAAGTCTAACAGTCCATGGGCCATGTGGAATCCGCTCTTAAATCGACAGCCAAGCCCCCAACCCAAGTTTGCCACAAGGGTTGGAGTTTCTGTTATGATATGCCACAGGGCACTAGGCCAGAGTATAATTCCTCTTTGGGAAGATAATAACCCGTATCGATAAAACACAATTTCGGGCAATGAGTTTTCTGAACTCGTACCTTCTTCGGGTAACCACCTACCCCTCTTTAAGCCCAATTTTAACCTTTTCTAAACATGCATAGTTCTAAGTTCAAAATCTGGAAATCTAAATGAAAATCTGCATTAGGTTCTGTTCTGAATTACCATGGCATTATCTGTATTGGTATCGTCATACCAAGACTTTGTAAGTCATATTTCTGAGCCATAAAATATCATGTTACAGTCTCTTCTTTCAAAAGATAAAATTTGGACCACCATACTTCAAATATTTCAAGAAGATTCATACTTCAAAACATTTGTCAAATTATGCAAAACATGTGGTGGTCATGTATTTTTGACAAACCATGCGATTCTTTCATTATATATTTTCAACATTTATAAACATGTAAAAAACCCTCTCTTCAATTTAAAACCATAATCAAATCATAAATAATAATTAAGACATATGTACCATGCTTCTCAAAATGTATTCACAATAATCCATATCATATGAAAAGAATGGGAAATCATAGAAAGAGAGGGATTCTATATGTTCATTCTCTCAATTAAATATTCAAACTCAATTTCATACATACATATATACAAGTATAAATAAATTTGGGAGAAAGACCTCAAGACCAAAATAATAATATCATTAAAGAATTCATAATGCAAGATTGTAACCATAATTCCAAAACCCCTTTAAAATTTCATGATTTCTATAACTTTAAATCTTATTTGAAGTGTTTTCAACAAGCTCATGTAGTGTAGGAAAACCCCACGTATCTTAGATTATATAGTTTGAAAGATGGAACTTGGATCTTGACTCTTTCCTTGAAGATCTACTCTTAGGAGGGTGAATTCTTGATCTATGGAATAGAAGGAAACTTGACTCTTGTTCTTGGAGTTTTTGAGAGAAGGATTGAATAAAAGGGGCAAATTATGCTTCTTGGGGCTGAAATCATATGTTATAGATGGATTTTGGGTGAGAGAAAATGACCAAAATGCCCCTAGTCCCACTGGAAACTGAAATAGCATGTGAAACAGCCCCGTAACGCACAGACCGACACGTCACATCGACATCGCGTCGGCTTACTGCCTCACACGAAAAATGTCATAACTTTTTACTCAATTATCGGATTTTAGTGAAATTTGTATCGTTCGAAAGCTACTTCAATTATCTACAATTCAATGTATCTTGAGCTGCAAAATTCTCTGTGTGTCAAAAGTTATACACATTCAAAGTAGACCCTTGTAGAATCGAATATCCAATTTTTGATGAATGAAAGGTTTTTTTCTCAACTTTGCTTTAGGCCATTTCTATAAACATTATTCACCTCATAATCACTTCATATACTAGGAAAAAGATTATGACACATGAATCTAAAATAACCCATGGAATTAGAGCTTACACACGTATGAACGACGACTCAATTTCTAGATTGAAAATGAGGGGCGTTACAAAAATAAAGAATTTGAGCCAATTTCTCTTATAGTATTGGTTCACAATTTCAATATTTGTTGCTTTAATTTTAAATGTGGTCTGAATAAAATCCTAATTTATGATATTTCTTCTCTTCTCTTTTCGAAGTAAATTAAAATTTTTTGTTGTTTGTTGCATTTTTTGAAGTTTGATTTTTGTTGTTTATGTTTATGCAAACAAAATAATAATTTTGGTGTTTTTCGTGTTGCGCCTATTGCTGGGTTGATTTGTACTTGCTCTTGGTAAAAATGGTGATATTGTTGCTGTTCTGTTGAACAAAATCGTTCTACTATTTTTTTCTCTCCAACAAATTATCCATCTGGTATAACATATTAACCATCTGATGTAACAAATTTAGCATATGATGCAATAGATCAACCATATGATGCAACAGATTAACCATATAATGTAACAAATTAAACATTTGATGCAACAGATTAACCATCTGATGTAACAAATTAATCATCTGATGCAACAGAGGAACCATAGGATAAAAAATCTGATGTAAAAGATGTAGCATATGATGCAATAGTTTAACTATCTGATGCAATAGTTTAACCATCTGATGCAACAGATTAACAATATGTTGCAATAGATTAATCATCTAATGCAACAGATTTACTATCGGATGCAATAGAGGAACCATCAAATTAAAAATCAAACACAACAGATTAACCATCTGATGCAACAGAGAAACCATCGAATTAAAGATTTGATGCAACAGATGAACCTCTCGTTGGATAAAATCCTATCAATTCTTCTAATAGGACATGTCCAAGACTTGATTTTTCCAACTGATTATTCATCTGTCATGATAGAAGACCCTTCTGATTGAAGAAATCTAAACAATATTGAACGTTGATAACTGTTCCAACAGATCACTAATATATTACAATAGATGTGTGACCTATTGCGTAGACCATTCATCTTTCTCAACAGATAAGTGATATCTTTTATATTATCATAATAGATTACTCAATCGTTGCTACAAGTTAGTTAACTGTTCCAATAGATCACTCATATATTACAACAGATGTGTGATCTGTTGCACAGAACATTCATTTTTCTCAATAGATGAGTGATATGTTTTGTATTGTCGTAATAGATTACTCAGTCATTGCCATAGGTTATTTAACTATTTCAACATATCACTTATATATTGCAACAGATGTGTGATTTGTTGCACAGACCATTCGTCTTTCTTAACAAATGAGTGATATGTTTTGTATTATTACAACAGATTACTCATCCATTGTACTAGGTTATTTAATCGTTCCAACAGATCACTCATATATTGTAATAGATGTATGATCTATTGCACAAACCATTCATATATCTTAAAAGATAAGTGATATGTTTTATATTGTTGCAACAGATTACTCATCCATTGCAACAGGTTAGTTATTTGGTACAATAGATAAACTACCTGGTGCAATAGATGTGTGATTTGTTGCAACTATTATTTTACTGTTTTGCATGTTACATTTACTGTTATCCTTTTTTAATAATGCATTAATCAACTATAATATATTTTCTTATGTTCTTGTTAATTTTAGATAATATGACTCCTAAAAGAATAGAAATCGAATCAAGTCCAAGTAAAGGAACAAGTGAAGAAGCTAGACTATATCCACCACTCTATGAGCTTGCTTTACAAGCATTATCTCAATCAAGAGAAGAATATGATGAACACAGGGAGGAGGAATATTTTAAAAGAGATGATCCAAATGCTAATAGCCCTTCCACCGAAGAGTTGGTCAAAACCTTTAGCATTGATCGTTATCCTGTGAGAATGCAATACGATGGTGCCACAGATTTAATGGGTGATTTCGTGGTTAAGTCAGCCATGGAAAAATCTTTTGATGCCTTCAGAAAAATACTTTGAGAATAAAAATTGGATGCTTATTTCAGGGACAGTTGCTTTGAAAAATATCTTGATTTGCCGAAGGACAACAATGCTTGTTTCCAAATAAAAATAATATATGAACTTCTAAAGCATAGGTTTATGTATGAAAACAAATATAAGATGGATGAGGTGTGGATAAATTACTGTGGCATGCCTGTTTGTTTGTTTTGGTTGGAAGGAGTTTGCCATAGTTACTGGACTAAAATGTTATCCTCTTTCTCCTTCTCATGTTATACCTATTCTAACCTAAAAAAGAACCCTACATAGTAAAACAAAGGCAAAGGCAAGTCGTGTGATCATGATAACATGGTGTTCATTATTGGTCAAAGCTTCAAAAACAAAAATTTGATAGAAGCGTTGAAAGAAAAAAGAATTTCAAAGAAGCACAAGAAATCATTGTTCTTGGTTTGGTTTGTACATAATATTCTTTGGGCAGGAGACATTAAAAACAACATAAGAGTTGGTTTAATAAATCTCCTCGAGAATTTTGAGGAATTTAATAGCTATCCTTGGGGTTATGAAAGGTTCAAAATGACTGTCAAATATTTTTTGACTCCGTTAGCACCAAAGACAGTCAATTTATATGGCTTTCCATGGGCTTTCATGATAAATGTTTCTTTCTTTTATTATGATATCATTCATTTTTTTACTCAATAATGGTTTTGATCTATTGGCGTTATTTTATAGGTTTGGGCATTTGAAGCCATTTCTTATTTGAGACAACGAGTGAACTACCAGGAATTTTTTTTCTGTCCAAGAATCTTGAGATGGTTGTCGTCTAAAACTGATAAAAATACAAAATTTCTTTATCTCTTCAACCCCCCGAAGGATGCAGTAAGTATAATTATAATTAAGTTTTTATTTTAATTAATAATTTTTTTGAATGATCTAATCATCATCCTAATATATGTAATGATTTATGTTAGATTGTGCATCCATCCCTAGTTTCAATCAATCGAGAGTTGAAGATGCCATTTTTTCTTATTTTATGGTTTGTGCAAACTTTATCGGACCCTAAGGTCATTGACAGAATAAAAATGAAATTATTTGGAGCAACAACCATTATAAGAAAAATAATTTTGTAGGGTGGGCTTGTTGTTGTTGATGGTATTAGTGGTGATGGAGAGGTTGATGGTGGTAGTTGTGCTGCTGTTGGTGCTAGTGATGCTCTTCTTACAGTATTTAAAACAAACCATTATGAGTATGATCATAATAAAAGGCCAGAGTTGATGTGATTCCTATCTTTCAGCACAGATTCAGAGCTAGGTGAGCTTACTGTGTCCGAAGTTGATCCGCCTCTTACCATTCCAGTTTAGTTTTTTATACTTGAGACTTCTTGTTTGTGTTGTGTATATTTTTGAATTCTATCTAGTACTCTGGATATCTATTAGTAGTGGCTCTAGTACCGATCTTACCAGGTCTTATGAGAGATCCATTTGAATAATTGGTCCTTTTTCTCGCTCTCCTTTTCATATATATTATACATGTTTTCTTTATGTTATCACCTATTATGCTATCATTGTATATAGTCTTTCTGGTTTCTGCTTGTTAGATCATTACCTATTATTACGGGCTATAACTTAGCTTGCCTACTGGTGGGATAAGGTAGGTGCCTTCATGTCTTGAGACATCGGGTCATGACAACGTGGTATCAGAGCCTAGGTTTCACTGATATTATTGGTACTAGAGATTATGTTTAGTACAATCTAACGGATCGGTACATAGATATTTATCTGCGGGAGGCTATGGAGCATCTTTAAGAAACAGTCTCATTTTCTTTATCCATTTACGTGCATAGGGTCTGAGTTGGTTTTCATTTTTATTGGTTCACTCCTTAAAAGATAGCTATGATGCAGTGTGTGGAAGCCAAGAATCGGGACCCCGAGCCCACTTCTAGAGTTCCGGTTAGGAGTCGAGGTTGACCCAGAGGTTGGGGATATGATAGAGCAACAATATAAGTTCGAGATCAGGCTAGGAATCCATCACCTGATCTTTTCATATCTTCTCAGACTGAGAGAGCTCCAAGTATTCGCTACAACAACAGGTATGCTAGGGGGAAACCCAGGCTCCACCTGATTTTATATCCTCTTCGGTCCTTCGGGATGTATCGGTGCAATTCTTGGAGTTAGTTGGTGGTTCACCGACAGAGGGAGTTTACCCAGCAACACAAACTGGTGTTGATTTAGAGTCACAGCCTACGACAGTGCCGTCTAGGGTATAGGTTCCACAAGCACTAGTAGTCCCACAACCAGCAGTAGCCCAACCAGTTATGTCTTTAGAAGAACAAAAATTATTGGGCCAATTTTTAAGATTGACTCTACCCAGGTTTACTGGGACCCCAGGAGCGGATGCAAATGAGTTCCTATCCTGTTGCAAGAAGCAATTGCGAAATTTAGGGTTGATTTAGTTGTTTGGAGTGGACTTTGTTGCTTATTAGTTAGACACAAAATCAAGGAGGTAGTGGCGAGGTTATATTGATTCCAGGATAACTGGATATGCACCTGTGACTTAGACTCAGTTCTCTGAGGCTTTTTTGGGGAAGTATATGTCCCGTAGCATGCGCAAACGTCTTCGAGATAAGTTTATAGAACTGATACAAGGTTCTATGTTTGTGTCTGAGTATGAGGCAAGATTTCATGAATTTTCAAGAAACGCCAATATGATTCTCTCTACAGAGTATGAGCATATTCGATGCTTTTCCAGGGGATTGAGATTATCACCTCGTAGGGCTACACAGAGTTTGGTGACTTTAGGGAAGTATTTTTATGAGATAGCTGAGTATTTTTATGAGATAGAGGAGATGGTCGTGAGGCCCAAGGGGGCATCCATAAGAGGCCTCATTACCAGGATAGTTATAGTAGGAGCCACAACAGTTCACAATTTATAGGCCGAGGATTTCACGGTAGGTATCCCAACAACAACCTTCTCAGTATCAGGGTCAGCCTAGTCAACCAGTCCAGCCATCATTTTAAATATCAAAAAGGGGTCAGGCCAGTTATAGTTGTCCAGTGGTTAGAGTAATGGTCAGCCACAGAGAGGTAGTCAGTTAAGATCATCGATTCGGGGTGGACATTCTGGATCTTTCAGGCCTTCTAGATAGAGCAGGGTGCCCGAGGCATGTTATAACTGTGGTATTGTTGGTCATTTTGCTCATGAGTATCCTCAGCGTAGGATGATTGAGCCTTCAAGTATTTCCTTATCCTTTACTTTTTTGGATGAAAGTTCTTTTTAGTAATGGATGTTGTAATGACCCTCACGGTTATTTTTCTTATTTTCATATATTTTCGGTGTTTAGAGCTTTTCTATTACTGTCCCAAGTTATTTATAACTTGCTGGGACTGATAATTCAATTTCAGACGATTCGTTTGAGAATTTTAATGATATAAAATATATTGTAGAATAATTTATTTTAATTAACACTTGGTAGAAATATAATTTATTACCTTTCCAGAATATTTTTAACTTGTATAAAAATTCTTTGGTTATGAAATACTTATATTACTTTATAATAGCTTTTATAGCCTATTAACATTTTAAGAGGAAATAGTAAATCTAGAAATAGTAAATCTAAAAATGTTAAAATATTATTATTATTATTATTATTATTAATATTAATATTAGTATTATTATATAATAGAATTTTTATTATAAATAATTTCTATTAATTATGATATATTTAAAAAATTATATTTATTTTTTCATGTTCCTATTCAATATCTGAATATATATAATGGATAATTAAAGTAATTAGTGGAACCACCGCTTCTACGTGGAAGTGGAGGGTGTGGCCTTATGCACTAACCTTCAAATTTGGCCAGCAAATATGCATGTAATGTTGTGGCGTAAAATAAAATGAGTTACGTGTTCGGTAAGGTGGCATAATGGATTGCTTTTGTTGTTTCCTGTTGTTATTTAAATTAAATGTTAAATCCTATGTTGTCCACTACAAGTTTAAACATATTCCTACAATTGATACTTCCTCATTTTGGATATGGCTCTATAAATGAATGTGTGTTGTGAAAAATTTAAGAAGAAATAATTATCCGTATCAAGATATTTAAGTTTGAGTTTTAGTGATACTATTCGGAATCTTCTTGAAAAGATTTTTAGCTTTGGCGTTCAGATAGATTAGGCTTATTCTATATTAAGATTGAATTTATTTATGATAATTGTGTACTATTATGCTATTTTTGAATAAGTACTTATAATTTGCGAATCATTTAATCTATCTATATATCTATCCATCTCTCTTTATATATATCAAGTCTAATTTATCTGGTTAGGACCTGTTCTAGTAAATTTTGGTATGTTAGCTTTTAGTATAATATAGCATATATCAATTTAGTACTTGAAATTAAGTTGTAGAACCTTTATTTTTGCCCTTTTGAATTAAGGTATGCAAATAATTTACTACCTGTATTTTAGTTTCGATTTAGGTTCAGCATATACTTTATTTTTGTCATTAATCGTGAATTTTGGTGCTACGTTGACATTGATTTTGTTATGGTTTGGATATTAATTTCTCATTTGGGTATGGTTACTATGAATTTCGGTTCGAATTCGGCTTTTGATTATGATGGTTCGGAAGTTCTGGTACTGATTATGGTTGTTCTGAGAGTTGTGGTTCATCTGAGTTTCAGTTCGAGTTCGGCATATGATTATGAGTTCTGTTGTATATTATATATGTGACCTCCCATTATTATTCCTTATTTTTTATTCGAATCCTGCATGTGGCCTCTTGTTATTATCCATCACTATAGGTTCAAGCCCGAAATCTAGCCTCTTATTATTATCTATTGGTGCCGGTTCAAGTCCGGTGCACATCTAGATGACTACAATAGTTTCGTGGGATGATGTTCAACTACAGATTATTTATGTTTATTTTCATTAATTACATTTTGTGTGTCCCACCAACTTATGGGGTACAATTGAGTTAATTGTCTTCTTTAGTATGCGTAGCGGGCTTATGGCCCCCAGTTAGGATATGTTTGATTTATCTTTTACTACCGCATTATTTATTTTCTGTATCGCTTATATTTATTCCTTTATCATTTTTATGTAGCTTGATATTTGTTTACCTTTTTATTCCCATTTACTGTTGACTTAGATTCACATTTTAGTTATATTTTTCCTGTATTGAGCTTAGTCGACCGATGATGCTCACTGAGTACCTATTGTTTTGATACTCATACTATAATTTTGTATCCTTTCCCTGATGTAGATCCGAGTACTAACAACCAGTGATGATATGATTCCTACCTTTCAACACTGATTCGGAGCAGGATGAGCTTACTGTCGTCCGAGGTTCTTCCTCTTCTATCTATTTCAGTTTTATCTTTTGTACTCGAGACTGCTTGTCTATATTGTGTATATTTTTTTATTTTATCTAGTACTCGGGGTATTTTTAGTAGTGGCTCTAGTATCGATCTTACCGGATCTTAGAAGGGGTCCGTTTGCATACTTGGTCCCTTTTCCTGCTCTCATTTTTGTATATTATATATGTTTCCTTTCAGTTATCACATGTTATTATTACAACTATCATTTTATGCGGTCTTTTTGATTTCTTCCTCTCAGCCTGTTATCTATTATTTTGAGCTATGACTTAGCTTATCTACTGGTAGGATAAGGTAGGCGCTTTCATGACTTGAAAAATCTGGTCATGGAATAAATTGACTAATTCAAATTACAGTTCTTAAATAAATCTGCATACCCTATATTTCTATTCAAAATACAATAAAGGTTGATAAGAAAATATTACTAAAGAATTTTTTTTCAAAAATTAAAAATTAAAAATTAAGACAATCTTTTCGACCTAAATTTTATTCAACATAAAAAGAAAATATTTAGTACCATTCAAATCAAAATATATAAAAAAGCAAGTTGTTCAAAATCTATGCTGTTAGTTAATTATGATTAGAAACATAAACCCTGTCTTTAGGGGGCAAAGACAAGGATACTAAATCAAGAAAAAATAAGTCATTGACAAATCTATGTGTGTCAGTAATTAATTATGTTTTGAAGCATCTACTATGAGTTTAGAAAAAAAAGACAAAATAATACTAAACGTACAAAAAAATAAGTCATTGAAATTGATACTTTTCAGTAATTTGATTAGAAGCATATAGGAAAAAACGACAAGGATAATAAATGTACAAAAAGATAAATCATTAAAATTGATGCTTGTCAGTTAATTATGATTACAAGTATATACCATGTTTTTGAAAAAAACAACAAGGATACAAAACCTACAAAAAATAAGTCATGAAACCTGTGCTAGTCAATTAATTATGATTAGCATCATATACCATGTATTTGAAAAAAAATAATAAGAATACTAAATATACAAAAAATAAGTCATTACAACTTATGTTTGTCAGTTAATTATGATAGGTGTAAAGGTGTAAGTAACAATAATATGAATTCTTACATGTCTATTACTATTGCAATTTTAGTCACAAATATCATGTGTTTAGAAAAAAATGACGTGAAATCTATGCTTGTCAGTTAATTATGATAGATGTATGAAAAAACAAATAAGAAGCACAACATAATGCCATGAACGCCACATGACTAGTCTTGACCAGCTTTAATCACAATTAACTTGTTTAAGATGTAAGAGGTAACATTGTCCTATTGCTTCTAAAGCAAATTAATTGTGATTAACTCTGCAATAGTATTATATTGTCTTATACTTCTACTTTATTGTTACTTATATCTATCATAATTAGCTGAGAAGCGTAGGTTTTTGTACGTTAGTATTCTTGTCATTTTTTTCTTAAAAACAATGGTATTTGTTACTAAAATTGCAACAACAATACATATGTAAGAATTCATACTGTTTTTCAAACTTAAGCTTGAGCTTCAATCTCAACTATGTCTATTATGATATCTGTGTATACGTAACACTCCCCTTCCATGCCTCACACAGAAAAAGACTCCATTTTGAATCCATCCCGCCTTCTTTTGCATAGACCCACCCCTTTAAATGTTTAGTTTTATTTAAAAAAAAACGTAATTTGCTAGTAACATATGATAGTTCTAAAAAGAAAAATTAATTGTCTTGCTAAATCATATTAATTAATTTATATGGTTACTTCTATTGTATATCTTTATTTTAAAAGTTATTTTCTTTCACAGTTGAAGCTTATGATCAGTTTCTTTTTTCAATTTCCCTTAATCTTCTAGACAATTTCCATTCCTTTACCTCACTTTTGCATTTCTTTTTTCAATTTTCATAATTTTTATTAAGTTATTCCCATTTATTCATTGATTTCAATTTAATATCCTTCTCCTTTTTACCACATTTATTAGTAAGAAAAAATTGAAAATAGATTATTAGTTTATATTAAAATTTTTATTCTTGTCATTTTTTCCTAAACACATGATATTTGTGGCTAAAGCTGCAATAGTAATAGACATGTAAGAATTCAAATTATTGTAACTTACACCTACAATACCTATTATAATTAATCAACAAACATAGGTTTTAATGACTTATTTTTTATGTAGGTTTAATATTCTTATTGTTTTTCCCCAAATACATGACATATGTTGCTAATCATAATTAACTGACAAACATAGATTTCAATGAGTTGTTTTCTTGTAGGTTTAGTATCCTTGTCGTCTTTTCTTAATACATGGTATATGCTTCTAATTAAATTACTGAAAAGTATCAATTTCAATGACTTATTTATTTGTACGTTTAGTATTCTTGTCATTTTTTCGAAGCACATGGTATATGTTTCAAATCATAATTAATTACTTACACACATAGATTTTTTCAATGACTTATTTTTTTCTTGATTTAGTATTCTTGTCTCCCCCCCCCCCTAAACACATGATTTTGCTTCGAATCATAATAAATTACTGACAAACATAGGTTTCATCAGTGACTTATTTTTTTAATCTAAATTTAGTGTTATTCTTGTCGTTTTTCTTAAACATGAGACATATGCTTTGAATCATAATTAATTACCGACACACATAGATTTTTTCAATGGCTTATTTTTTCTAGATTTAGTATTATCCTTGTTGTTTTTCCTAAACGAGAGATAAATGCTTTGAATCATAATTATTTACTGACACACATAGCTTTCGACAATGACTTATTTTTATCTAGATTTAGTATTATCCTTGTCATTTTCCTAAATACGAGATAGATGCTTTGAATCATAATTAATTAATGACACACATAGGTTTCTTCAATGATTTGTTTTTTTTGTAGGTTTAGTGTTCTCTCCATTTTCTCCTAAACACATTGTATTTGTGACTAAAGCTGCAATACGCACCCCACTCCACATAGCCCCACCACAAGTAACTATTTAGTTTTATCTTTTTTATTTTTTTAAAAAGAGTTTTTTATAGTAACATATGATATTCATAGAAAAAGAAAAGATCATAGTCGTATGAAATTGTATTAACTTATACTGTTATTCTTGTTGTATTTCTTTGTTTTAAAAGATAGTCCCGTTATTTCTTTTTGTTTACTCCTTTTGGGTTGGACACATCCCTAAACAAAGTTCTCACTTCTAGAAAATCAAATGTAATTACCAATGTACCCCTTAATTAATTTTGTACATCTTCATAATTAGTAATTAAACACGTTGAATTTTTTTTTTCAATTAATGGTCTTGATACTTTGAACAAGGGTAAAATAAAAAGATATTGATCACATTATTTTTGAAAGATAAAAGGTGCACTTAAGAAGAAATATAACCACACCTCAAAAAGAGCAAATTAAAAGAAATGGTGAGAGTATTTTTTCTTTAGCACTTGAAGCTTATGTTCAATTTCCTTTTCCAATTTCGCTCAATCTCCTAGACAATTTCCATTCTTTCTCCTTAGTTTTGCGAGATTGACAATTTCCATTCTTTCTCCTTAGTTTTGCATCATTTTTATTCATTTCCCAAAGTTCAAAAGTTGTTCTTTGAAATTTTTTTATCGCCCAAAGAAAGTATCATGACGAAATAATTCATTCACAAAGGTCTCAATTTAGTTCATATAACTAAATTAAATAAATAAATACAGATACGATAAAGAAAACAAAGTAACTTGTGAGGAAGAAGGATGGAAAACCTTGATAAAGTTAAATTTTTTGGATTTATTGTTAGCCAGATTTATGAGCATCTCATTTGAGTCCAAAACTTTAACTTACTTTTGGCTGGCAATGCTAAAAGGTTTTAATCGACAAAATACTTGAATATTACCTGAAACAGTATAGTAATGTTCTCCTAAGTAATGTACATAAATTTTCAGTACGAAACATTAACGGAAGGAAGAACATGATCATAATAATCACTATAATATTTAGAACACAAAAAGTCACTAAACTTTCAAGTCGAAGAGCTCATTAAGAACCTTCCTGCTTGATATGTTTAATTTCTTATGCAAGAATCTAATTATCACGATTCAAAAATACAAGGATCATGATGGAACTTGTCGCGGCGAACCTTGACAAGTAAACCTATTACCCATATTGATAGACAAAGGAAAAAAGATAGAAGTACCCCTAAGGTAAGTCTTCTAGAACGAAGAAAAAACACATAGATATGATAAAAACGATAAGAATAAAATCAATACATGCAGCCATAACTTTCCAAACTTGGTATCAACAGTATAAGAACATATCTAACACAACTTGAATCCAAATAGAATACATAAGATATCCAAATGCAAGAAAACTTTTTCTCTGAAATAAAAATAAAGACATAGTCTATACGGAAAGGTAGCAGAAAACATCCAAATGCCTAAAAATCATCAGCTACCTTGAAAGCTCCAACAATCGCCGAGTCAAGCAACATATTGGTTCATCCAAATCTAAATCTGCACCGAAAGTGTACGTGTAACGATCTAATTTGCTGAATCAGAATGCTACACGGTGCTCATGACCCCGAAGGACCACAAGCTAATCCATGACTAATATATGTACCTGTATACTGTATAAGATAACATAATAATGTGGAAACATGCACTGAAAGACCATAAGGTTCGATCATGAACATAACTGAATAACGTAACATCTGTGTGGGGTAATAGAATACCCAAAACAAAATTGAAGTCTCAAACATGATAGTCTGTATCTAGTCTGCATCTCGTTTGGAAGCCTCTACTGTCTAAAGAATCTGAATAAGGAGTTGATGGGACATGTCCCCAACTAACTCCAAAACCTCAAGGGAAACAGTATAATTTTATTGAAAAGTATGTTACGCATAACTTAAGAATTTTAGATATGGAATTTCATAAAATATGAAGTTAAGATCGAGCTTAAAATCATCAATTTCTAATTCTTTAAATTTACCCAGTAACCCTCATATTTTTATGTTCATACATGATTTAAAATGAAAAAATAATCAATAATTTAATAAATTTATGGCAAAATTATTTTCCCATACAACAAGGACCTCAACTTCCAAAAATTAATGAAAATCCATCATAAATTGATCCTCAAATTAAAAAGTTTTGATCTCTTAATTTTGGAGTTTCAATCTAAACTTTATAGATCTAACTAATAAAAATTAATGTATATACTTAGAAAAGACAAACATTATGGTAGAATAATGTATCCAATGATTATACGAGAAAAACACATAAGAAATTACCTCGATCAGAGCTTCCTAGCCCCCAAAATGCTAAAAATACTAAAATTTCTAAATCCACGCCTTTAATACTCAGTGATTTCAGCATTTACAGACTTTTTACCATAATTTTAGGATTGCAATTTGCAGTCCAAAGCTGTATTTATGGTTGCACCAGCACCAACCACAACTCAACATGGTAAAAATTCATATCTCCCTCATACAAACATGAAATATGTCGATTCATTTTGTGTTGATTTCAAAGTTTTGATACGGTTCTAATGGTACGATCCAATTACCAAAAACTAGCTTATTTTTGTAGGTTATACTATTAAAACTAAACAATGAAAAAATTTCAAAGACTAAACAAGTACGCAAAACTTACTTAAGACCTCCTGAACACAAATCAATAGTGCAAACCACTTATAAAATATATTCTCAACCAGATGAAATAATCAAAACACCTAATCAAGGTCATGTTGACCGAATGTGGACTGAATTCAACTGTTAACTTAGAAATCTCTAAATTTCCAAATCACAGCTCAAAACTTATCTAAAAGTTTCAAGAGTTGACCAAATTTTTTACTAGAATAAAAATCACCCTCCAGACCTAGTGGATTCATTGAAAGTCAACGGCGATTTTTCCATTCTCAATTATTGACTTTGATCAACTCTCTTAAATTTTCAATATTAAAAACTCAACATCTTCTAAAACTCATCTGGATGTCTCGATATCCACATCAAGAGTCCTACTAACTCAAGAATCATATTCTGGAGTAGATGGCACTAATGAAATTTTGATATGAGCCTAATTTCTATAAATGTTGACTAAAGCCAATCATATCAACTTTCTAACCTTTCAAAGTAAAAAGGTCATATAATACTCCACCAACTACCTCAAAAACAATGCCATCCATTCCCGCATAATACAACTACCATAACACAATAAACAGAAAAGGGTAAAATAGTTAAAACTGACCAAAAGACTAAAATTCAAATGAGGGTTTTTGCAAAAGAGTGATAGATTTATATACATCATATGTATTTCATTCATTTATTTATATTCATTGTACATGTACTGATGTTTGATACGAAGAATACTTGATTAAGTTGTTACCTTAATACTAATTTGAGGTGATTGGGTACTATTGGATAATGTTATATCCGATTATTGTTTTTCTTACTACTAGACTAGGTGCGTCCTTTCAATTTATATCCGATCATTTTTGTTTAACTACTCGACTAGGTACGTCCTTTCAATTTGCATGTTTGTATTGTTGAATCAGGTACGTTAAAGTTGTAGGTGGTTCTTCCCATTATTTTTAGTTAGGGTGAACCTACGATGTTGTTGAGTATATGTGATTTACTACTCATTCTTGTTTCATCTGCATTTTTATGTATAGATTCAGAGTTTGAAACTCTGGGTCATTGATTGTCATCATTCCAAGTTAATTTATTGAGATTTGACTAGATCCGTGGCTGGTTCACAGCATCCTTGCATATCTTCTATGACTATTCATTCAATTCCTAGTTTTAGTTATTGAAGCCTTTTAGTTTTACATCAAATTTGTTTTAGAAACTTTTACTAGCGGCTTTCATATGTTGGGGACTTTTAATGTTCTCACACTCCTTTATTGTATTGTTTATGTGATTTTGTTGAGAGTTATTGCTCTTAAATTTTATCTAAATAATAACTTGGTTATTATATTATGTATTGGGATGACTTACCCATCGGTAGATTAGATAGGTATCATTAATATTCTAAGTTTTAAGGTCACGACGATCTGGGATTTAATCTTCCTTTAATGCAAACACGATGGAGAAATCCGGAATGTGATAGTTAAACCCTGACCGAACTTTTTGTAAACATGGATGACCGGAATAAACCAATCCAGACCACCTACTATGCTTTTCCCAAATATTGGGATCCATGAGCGAAAGAAAATGTTGAACTTCTATTTCACGCTGAAGGAATTCAGTTGGATCAAATGACAGGTGAAGTAGTTTTAGCTAAAACTAAAAATTCTCTAAATAGACCCTTAAAATTTGTTCAAAATCACATGAGAACAAACAAAACTATAAGATCAACTACAAAGTATTTTTTAGATCAGTAGTAAACATAAATTCATAGATCTAAGGTTGTATCTGATGTTACCCACACTATACCCTGTAAGAAAGTACAATGCGGTCACTGTTAAATTGTAGTAACCTAATAGAGGTTAGGATAGAACTCGTAGGTAATAGGTTGAATATCTCTCATGAACTTTTTGAAGTAGTCGGATAGTGCAGGAAAGTAAATGGGCAGATTTTCATAGTAACAATAAAGTAGTATATAGTCTTGATTGCTTTTGATTGAAATCAATCTGAGATGAATACTAGGACTATGTTCCTTTTGGCTTCCTAACTCCATAGGCTTATCATGCTCGATCCAACTATCTCAATGCCCTACATGCAGAATCATACTAGACATATATCACCAACCATCTTGTAAATGCCTTGGTAAATTTCACTCTTCACCTTACGAGTTTCAGTGTGTCGCTTTTCTAACCCTTGTCTTTGATTCAAGTTTAACTATCACCTTTTGAGTATCAAATTAACTAGACAAGGGTTGGTACCCTTGAATTATTATTGTAATATTCTTTTCCTAATCTCAATCTCTCTTGTGAAAATGATCTCGAATACAAACAAGTCCTTGACTTCTACAGTAGTTAAGAAAGAAACAATCTGAAGAAGATCAGAATACATGCATAAACACTGATTTAAAAGTACCTCACACATCCTCTACTTTGTTATTTTTCCAGGATTCCCACAACACTAGATAGGTGGTTTAGCCGCTCATGTTTGCAAGAAAACCCATAGACTTAATCCAATAAATCATACAGATAATCTTACACTAAGTTAAGAGAAAAACCCAAAGTCTAAACTTAATGGTCAATCATAAAATCAAGAACAAAGGATTTCAAGATCAAAAGTCGAATCTTAGAATAAATATATGTTTGTGAATAGAAAGAGTGCATAAACTAACACAAAAACAACAAAAGAGTATTTATAGTTTACATCAAAACCCTAAAAATCCTAACAAGAAAAACAAGGAAAACTGGGTCGGTAGCCACTTATGGACCTACTTATGGGTCCCTCAATGGGTCATAAGTGACAGGAAATCTTTATGCTATAGGAGTACCACTTACAAAGGGACTTACGATAGGTGTAAGTGCTACTTATGCCACGTAAGTTTCCTTTGATAACTATTAGACAGATTTCAACTTCATAGCCTCAGAACCTTCTTCCTCTAACACTTGCATGGCCACTTACGATGGACGAAAGTGGCACTTACATCCCATAAGTGGATCCTTCATAACTCTTAGGCCAATCTTCAGACTTAAGTTTCTCAGAACTTTATTTCTTACACCTACGTAGGGACCTACGACCATCGTAGGTACCACTTACGAGCCGTAAGTGTCCCCATAAGTGGTCCTTCTACACTTTTTTCATTATCTTTTCTTTTCTTCAATTCCAACACCTAGTTTCTAGATACATGAACACAAAAACACATCATATTTAACAAACCAAGCCTAATATTTCCATATTTTTAGGTTTTATAATCGAAAGTTCCATGAAACCATGGCACATCAACTTCCTAGACTTGGAATATTTGCATATACTCAGGCAACAAACAATATATCAAAACACACATGATTCTTAACCAAGAGAAATCTAAGGTACCTATGGTAGCCAACTTCAATTTCAGCTAAAAAATTCTTACCCCCTTTTATTTTTAAGTTTTCAAAATAAACTGTATCGATCTATGAAATCCAACAATATGACACAAAGAAATCAAGCTATGGAATTACACTAGCAACAAACAATCAAGTATACCTACAAATTACACTACCCAAATAGATAAGTAGCCAGCAACGCAACCCATGTATCCTCACAATAAAGAAGTCTCACTATCACAGTTTAATCATGCATGTAAATGCATGGAAGATAACAAGACACTTACACTCAAACTCACAGAAGAAGTTCCAATCAATGTTCATATACTACCATAGGCTTGCCCTTATTTTCTTTACCTTAGTTTTTTAGACAATCGGACTAGGATCATTATATGACTTTATTCAGCTTGTAACGTAGGCTTGGGATCTGGTATGGTAACACTACACATTTGGGGTCCACTTCTCATCCAACTTTTCTTTTTATTCCTCCCTCATTTCTCCCTTATTTTTATTGCTTATTCATATTGGTTATGATTTTTTTATTCTTTTTTTTTAAATTTCTACTTTTCTTTGCTTTTCTTTTTTTTTCTTTTTTTTTACCACACCAAACCATACTTTCTTTTCTCTTATTCGGACCCTTCTACATACCCAATTCTAATTATTCACCCTTATGATAGCCATTCTCAACATAGGTAATTTGACAGAGTATAGGTGCATAATATCCAATGAGGGACCAGGGTAAAAATAGGTTCATTGTAATTAAACTAGGAAGGTAAAAGGCTAAAACAAGAAAATTGTCTATGTAGGCTCAAAATTAGGATCAAGGTATATTTATTCTCATTTGGATGGTTATTTAGTCTAAGAGTGGACTAAATCAAGAATGGCCTATGATACTTTCCTAACCGACGATCCTATAACCAAGGCAAGACTAACCAGACAAGTGTCGGATTTAATGCACAAGTGGAACTAGGTAAGCATCTCACACACAGATAGTACATGGTTATGTTATGGACTACTACCTATATAGTTTGTGAAAATGTTAGCTATGATTATTTTTTCCCAAATCCTAATGCCATAACAAGGTTCACAGTGGTCATACATAGAAGCACATAACACAGTTCAAAATCAAATCAAGGTTCACAGTGGTCATACATAGAAGAACATAACACAGTTCAAAATCAAATCATCTGAAGGGTATTCTTTTTCTCAAAACATTTGTAAAATAAAAAAATACGTCAATTACCCTTTGGTTACTTATTTTTCTCCTAGTTAAACATAAACAAAATGAAAAAAATACAACCTAAACATGCTAGTTCTACTATGATAGAACAACCGACGAGAAAAGAAAAATGACAAGAAAAACTCTCACTTGTGGTACACCCCCACCCCCAGCCCTAACTAAATGACTACTCATTATCATAAGGGCATAACTATAATACAAAATAGGTGATGAATAAATACATGGGATGTCTAGGTACCTGTGTCAGACTCATCCCTATCTGGGGCATGAGATGGCGCAGTTGGTAGAGGCGGTGGCGAGGCACAATAATAAAATACACCCGCTGCTACCTCATATCATCTTCGCTCATTATCTACTGCAGACACCCTAGAATTAAGATCAACCTTTTTCAAGGCCTGGTCATTAGTATGGTGGGGTTCTATAGCTCTACATCTTTACCTCTCTTGGTCCCAACCACCAAGACTGGATCTCCTTGAAAAATAGGTCAAATTACATAGATTAACATGGAGACAATGATTGTGTGAATAAGAGTATGGTCAGGGGAATAACTAAAACCTGGCTCTTAGCAAGAGAGCATAGCTCTGAATCTAACATAACCATCTTCTCCCAAATCTAAATAGATCTAGAGCCTATATATTTCTAAGCAGACACCTGACCATCAAAGGCATCAATTTACGAGAGAAATTCTCTCGTGTACTCTATTATCTCATCCCTTATCTCAACCCAAACCCTAGACTCAACATTCTCTAATGTAGTCTAGACCTAAGGCTGGATCCGTGCATTCAATATGGTCAGAAGAGTCTCTGCATCAATGAGGCAGGTGGTAAGCTTATCCTACCTCTCTACTAAGTATTTTCGAAACTCTCATGTAACCCCAATAAGACCTATAGCTTTTGGGCGAGGAGGCACAATGGATTCCCCAACCATCTCAGAAGTAGAAGCCGAGGCTGAAGCAGCTGTAGTCGTGGCACCCTCCTCCTCAATAGAAATCTCCAGCTTAACTCACTGATCGGCCATATCAATATTATAACCAATGTTTGACCTCTCAACAGGATCAATCAAAACTTATGTTCCCTCAAAATAGAATGGAATTATAGTAGGAGGTGGCTGAGCTCTTTGTACAAGGACCAAGTTTGTAGGATCCTTGATTAAGATAATATTCCTTGTGCTCATTACCTCAATCCTTCTATCAATATAAAGTATCTCCGATACACCTATCGAATCATACAACAGCTATATACGGAAAGGGAATTGGAAAGTACTGGTCTCACCAAATGAATACTCATGAATCTCCAACCGGATCGATGCTGCAAAATCAATCTTATATCCAACAAGAAAGATGGCAACCAATATGGCTTGATCCCATTTTAGAATATTATTCGACACCTTCAGAATTAACCTATATCATACCACTGTACACTAAAATTTTACTATAAAATACAGTGCTACCTTTTTTATCTCCCCCTTCCCTCTATCTAGAGGGCACCAGTGCCTAAATAAGATACCTGTATGGCTATCAACCTACCTATGTCTCTATTGTCAAAAGTAAAGATCCCTAATTGCACATCTATTCTATACTAATCTCATCCTAAAATCAAACTCTGTAGTAGATACCAACGCCATATACTATGACCCAAATAGCACTCAATGGTTGGCCACCATAGAATATCCACTCCAACCCCTCAAACTAGAGTATGCTCCAATTGGGTCTTCTCAACTCCTCTACCCTCCCATGGAGTAACCAAGTAGATCGTGGAGGAGTAGACAACATAGAATTTTAGGATTAAAGCTGAGTTATATGAACCCTGGGCTAAGTTATTCTCCCCAACTGATACTGATCAAAAGAAGCCCATGGGTATGATAGGCCCACAGAGAGTCGTCTAACTTTCTTGACTAATCTGTCCTATTGTCATTCACCATCTTTGCTAATGTATAGTTGATCTCATAATTAGAGACCTCAACTTGCCCACTCATTTGCGGATGGTGTGGTATTTCCACCTTATGATTTACACCAAATCTTTCAAAAAAGTCCTTAAATAGACGATTACAAAAATGAGACCCACCATCTCTAATAATAGAATGTCGAGTGCCAAATTAAGAAAATATGTTCTTTTTTTAGAACACACTGACACTTCGACGCTCATTGTTAGAAAGCATAACCGCCTCCACCTACTTTGAAATGTAGTCAACTACCACTATAATATACTGCATCAAAAATATCTCACCAATCGACCCATGAAATCAATCCACCATACATCAAACAACTCTAACTCAAAGATAGTTATCATGGGGAGTTCATCTTTTCATGAAATATTACCTTATCGCTGATACTAATCACAAGTTTGAGCAAAATTCTAAGCATCCTTGTAGATGATAGACAATAATACCCACACTGACCCCCAACTAGTAATGAATGGCAAGCCTTGAGGATGCTTATCATCTCCACCTAAAGAATACATCATCGAATCACTCTATCTACACATATATTATTAAGACATGGCTCATCCCATAAGAACATCCTCACCTCATGAATGAATCTCTTACGCTACTGGAATGATAAATCTTCTAGGACAAAATCACTAGCAAAACTATTGGCAAAATTAGCGAACCAGGGTTTTAAGTCTTAATATACTACCAAGTCCCGCTCATCTGGAAAAGTATAAGCTGTATCTATATCATCCCCTAACTTTTTCATTTACTCCTCCTCGATGTGAGATAAGTAATCTGCAACCTGGTTTTCACTATCTTTTTGGTCTTTCACCTCATAGTGAAATTCTTGCAACAATAGCACCCAATGAATAAACCTCAGTTTAGCATATTTATTAGGCATAAGATACCTCAATGTTTTATGATCAGTATGAACTATGACTTTGGTCCTTATCAAGAAGGAATGAAACTTTGCAAAAGTTCACACCACTAGCATCACACATCACCTATAAGTTTAAGTACTAATCAAGGGACACAATAATAGGATCCATGATTAACCGTTCCTTTAAGAAATCAAAGGCCGAAAGACATACATCATCAAACTCTAATTCCCCCCTTCTCTAAAATCTTGTGTAATGGATTAGAAATTTTAGAGAAGTCTTTGATAAACCTAACTCTAAAATACAGCATAGCCTACGAAGCTTCGATTACCCTTAATCGAGACTGGTGGAGGCAATTTTTCAATCACCTCTATCTTCATCTTATCCACCTCAATACCACTTTTTGAGATCTTGTGATCAATAACAATACCTTTCTTCACCATAAAATGAAATTTTCCCAATTTATTACTATATTGCAATTCTCACACCTTTGAAATACATTGGGAATATAGGACAGTCAATTATCAAAAGAGTCCCTAGTGACCGAAAATTCATCCATGAAGACATTTATAGTGTCCTCCTCCATATCAAAATATATCAACATCATACACTAATAAAAGGTGGTAGAAGCATTACACAGTCTAAACGACATAATCTTCAATGCAAAAGTACCATATGGGTAGGTAAAGGTAGTCTTCTTTTGGTCTTTAGGATTAATAAAAATATGATTACATTTTGAATACTCATCAAGAAAATAGTTACAAACCCTGTCTGCAAATCTATCGAGCATTTGATCCATAAACAACATATGAAAATGGTCTAATTGAGTCCAAGTATTCAGCTTCTGCAGTACGTGTACACTGTCCATCTAATAGTGATCTCATGGGAACTAATTCATTCTTCTCATTCGGTACCATAGTGACCCACCCTTTATAGGTATACAATTAATCGAGTCGACCTACTTGTCATTTATAATAGGGTATTGTAGTGACCCTTTAAGTCATTTTCCATATTTCCCACTTACTTTCGCTGTTAGTTCTTTTCCATGGCTTCCCCAAGTCATGTAAGACTTTTTAAGACTGATAGTTTGGTTATCGGGCAGTTCATGTGGTATTTCGAGACAATTCCCTATTTAGAAGTATTTGCTGGTTTCAAATAACCACCAAGCAAAATCTTCAGTAAAACAATCTTGGATGCAAATTTTGATTAGTCCCAAAGCTCTAGAATATCAATTTTAGGATAGGTAGACCTTTGATTTGGGTTCCAATGCACCTCATTTTATTTCAATGAAATGCTTGAAAAGTTTGATAATTGGAAATTCAGGTATGGGACCTATATTTGGTTGAGACGACCTTGGATGGAAAATCTGGGTTTGCCAATGCATTCAAAATGTCAAATTTTGGAAGGTTACATAGTTCATTTACCTATATCAGATTATAAATAAATTTTGAGGTGTCGTTGGAAAATTTGAAAATTTCTAAGTTACCGGTATTGGTGCCATGGAGATCTTGCTAAGATCATCATTATTGTGCTATAGTGATTGCAACAAGACCCATAGTGATCACTCAATTGAGATCACAGTCTATGGGGCTCCATACCGGTTCCTTTTTTCTTGGGTTGGGTATTAAAGGCATTTTAGGTCGGGTTTGGGCATGTTTCTCTCTTCCTAGATACGAAGAAACCGTAGAATGGTATTCTAAGTTCAAATTGTGTCTTAGGAGTGTCTTGAGAGCTTAATTAACATATATTTTAGGGATTAACGATGGATTTAAGGTATGCATCCTTCCATTCTATGCTTTAATTTCTTAAATTCTAGACCAAAACCCCAAATAACTTGAGGGTGTGATTCTAGCCCAAATTAGCTTATTTTTTTACCTATTTCTTGAGCGTTATGAATCCTTTATGATGTATGGACAATAGGTTGAATTTTCCATAAGTGGGACACACTTAGGTTTTTTGTGTCATTTTTGGACCTGAAGCACAATGGTGCAATATGGGTATCAATGGTCTCATTTTAATATGCTGATTGCATTTTTTTATAGCTTGGCACCTTGAAGAAGCTTCTTAGAAAATGAAATGTAGAGGTTTAGCAGGTGCGTGATCTTTCTTTTATTTGAGGTACGTTAGGCTTGCACCTTTTTAGTATGAGCTATGTTATAGTATAATTATGATATCTTGTTTGATTGGGAAGGGTTTCAGGTGTTGGAATGTTGAGTGGTATGACTTGAGTTTAGTTGAATCATTTAGAACTCTTGAACCCAGATATTAGAATGTTTGGATTGTCATCTTAAATTTGGTGAATGTGACTTCATGACTCATTGTTATCATGGGGATGCTCTAGTTACCTTAGCTAGATATGAGTGACCTTGTCATACTTATTACAGGTGAGTTGACCCTAGTTGCGTGTATTGATAGAAGTGCCATAGTTACTATGTTTGAGTTAGGTGTGGTGTTTGGGAAATACCTTTACCTTAAGACTATTGTTGGCTTTCTATACATCTAGGAGTTGATCTAGATACCTTTCCCTAGTCTCGAGTAAAAGTTGGACTTTTAATGTATTTGGGAAATCTGAAAGGGGTTCATGACTCACCTTAAGTTTGGATTGATGTAGTTTTCTTGAAGGCTTTAGATGCTTACTAAATTTGTAGAAAATGATCACTTGGAAGCAAGTAGGCTAACCTTAGTAGTAAACTATGGTGATTCCAATAGAAATAATGTTCATGGACTAATTGACTACAATTATTGATGATTCCATGATGAGCTATTTTTTATTCTATTAGAGGAGCCCATGACCATGTTATAAATTAAGTCATAGTTTTGTTATTTCTCAAGTTAGTAATAAACTTTCTTTATGGTAATGGTGGACTAAGGAATTGGTTACTTGTAGGCCATTACTGATGCTAATATTCATGGTTGTACTCATGGTCTAATGGACTAGATTATTGGCTTATATCTTATAATAGTCATGTTTCCTATATACGTAGACTTATTGATTATGTGACACTAATGATGAATGAGGTAATATAGAGGTATGCTCTTTTGCTTCCCCTTTTATGTTTCTTACTTTAGCCCTTATGGGTCTTGTACTTAACTTTACCCCTCATGGGACTTGTACTTTACTTTAGCCCTAGTGGGGTTTTTAATTTACATTAGACCTTGTGGGGCTTGGTCTTTATTATTGATATTAATTTGCCTATTGTGTTTATATTGATACCCGACAAGGCCGGAGGATATTGGGATGATGATGATTATGCTTGGAAAGTCCAGAGAATGATTTTTGATGTACCTATAGGTATATCTAATGGTTTACATCTGGTTATCCCTATATATGGCAATTGTATGCTCATATATATATATACACTTGTTTATATGCAATATGGGTAGGTTATTTTTTTGTGGATACCAATTATATCCCACTAGTGTTAGATGCATATAAAGTGATGTAGTAATGATTAGTGATAACTAAGGTTTAGTGATAAATACTATTCAGTTAAGGAATGTTGGCTTTTAAAATTGATATGTGGTGAATTATGCCTAATAGTTGGCTATGACTATGTGATGGCTAGGAACCTAATAAAATATCTAATGATTCTTGTTTAGATAATAAATAGTGGCTAATGGATATTGTTTATAAGTGGCTATTGATGGTAATAGTATGTAATATGTTTATATGCTCAATGTTGATAACTAATAAAAAATTGATAAAATATGCAGTTGATGTTAAATGTGGAATATGGTGGAATAATGATTAGATTTTGATATGTTGTTGGTTAAATTCTTTATTATTATCTCTCTTGGGTGTACTCTGCCATAGTATGGGATGTGGTGATGAGTTCTTTACTTTATGCACCAGTTGGCGTATGGGAGCCAACTTGTTACTTATGCTTGCTTGTGTATGTTCCTTATAACATATTATGGTTCTGAATCGTGTATTTCTTATGCACGACAATATTTGTAAATATTGATGTCATATTTTATATTGTTATTTTGATTAATTACTTATTGTATGCAGTGATAATGGAGATAATTCAGGTTCGACTCTGTGCCTTGACATACATATGATTATCTTGCATTATATCATCATTATATCATGACTAATCTCAGTCGGCCAATGATTCTTACAGAGTACCCATTGTTTTTGTACTCATACTACACTTTAATACCTTTTTGGTAAAGATTCAAGTAATAGTTGCCATCATTGATTTTAATTCATGCAAGGTTGACATTTTGAATATAGGGTGAGCTCATGGAGTTTGAATTGCCCATTTTTCCTATAGCTTTAATATTAAATATTTAGTATTTGAAACAGATGTATTGACTGTATTTTAAATCTTTTGAGTTGTATTATTGACAATAGATGCTTTTGTACTAGCTCTACCAGATCGTGGGATTGGTATCGTATGATGACTGTTTATCTATTTTAGAGCAGTTTGTTTATATTTGACTTTTGTTAATTGATTTTGGCCTATGTTGGCATTCCTTACCGAAATAACCCATTTCATTAGATTTGAGTTATGGTATTGGCTTACTTATGGGTGAGAATAAATAGGTGCCATCATGACCATAGGTCATGTTAAACTGGTACCAGAGCCTAGGTTTTACTTGTATTATTGGTACAAGAGAAAATGTCTAGTAGAGTCCTGTGATTTAGAACGTTGACATCCATTTCTTATCATCGCGAGGCTATAGGACATTCTTATGTGCTCTTCACTTCTTTCACTAATATCTTGGTTAGAGTTTGAGTTGGTTTTTAGAATGTTCCCTTGACTTTACTCTTTCACAGCTGGCCAGGACACGTGATACCTCTATACGAGATGTGGGTTTAGAGATTAAAACTAAGGATCTTACTCCTGTCAATGGAAGACCTAGAGGTCAATGAAAAATTCGTAATGTATCCCCAGCTAGGGACATAGATATGCTGCCTTCCCCAAATCCTAAACTTGTACCTGAGTTAGAGATTTTTCCGCCATAATAATTCATGAGACAGGGACCAGCTCAGGCTCCGCTAGGTTTTGTTCTTTCTTCACTGCTCAGAGATGCATTGATTCAACTATTGGGTAATATTGGTGGTGTTCCATTTGATGGTGCACAGTCTACTGATCAAAGTTCCATTAAAGCAGGGGCATAGCCTTTAGCTGTAGCTCCTAGAGTTGAGGTTTCCCCTGCACCGATAGTTGTTTAGCTGGTAGATGCTTATCCAGTTATGACCCAGTCTACTATGTCTTTTGAGTAGTAGAAGATGCTGGGTAGATTTTTGAGGTTGGCTCTGCCTAGGTTTTCTAGTACTCCAGGCGGGGATGTGTATTAGTTCTTATTGCTTGTAAGGATATTCTTCATGGTTTAGACCTGGTTGAGACTCGTGGTGTAGATTGCACGATATGTTTTTTAGATTTGTCATCTTGCCCTTGGTGGAGAGGTTATATGGATTCTAGACCAACTAGATCATCTCCGATGTCTTTGACTCAATTCTGTAAGATGTTCTTGAAGAATTATATGCCATGAATCCTTAGAGACCTATTACGGGATAAGTTCTATAGATTAGAGTAGGGCTCTATAACAGTTGATGTGTATGAGGCTTATTTTCATGAGTTGGATAGGAAAGCGACTTCTATTTTAGAAACTAAGTATGAAAATGTTGTTTCTTTCTTATAGGGTTAAGATTCCCCGCTCGTATGGCTACTTAGAGTTAAGTTTTTATAGGTAGGATTTTTTTTGAGATTCTGGATTATGCTAGGATGATAGAAGAGATACACCATGAGAGTCATGAGGGTCGTGATAAGAGGCCTTGGTCTCAGGGAAGATTTAGTGGGAGCCGCAGTAGTTTCTGATTCAAAGATGGTAGTTCTCATGTTGGGTATTCTCCACATCCATCTTCTTAGCCTTAGAGTCAGTCTCATCGACCAATTTAGATAGCTCTTCATATTATTGACGGAGGTTAGTCTGGTGCTGGTGGTCATCATGATAAGGACATTGATCAACGTTTAAAGAGTTCATCTTCGATTCAGCCTAGATGTGGTGGTTTTTCTAGGTCAGCCAGATTTGTTTATCCTGGTTCTGCTCATATTTCCTATTTACTTATGGTCTTCCTAGTCATTATTCATAGGATTGCCTTAGTCGTGGGGCGATGGTTGTTTCATCTCAGAGTGCTACCTTTATTAGAGAAATTCATCCCTTAGGTTGATGTGGTTCTCATGGTCACAAGGGCAATTAATAGGGTGCTCAAGGAGGTTCTCAGAAAGGCAAAATAGGTGGTCGGTCAGGAGCCCAGCCAGGTGGCGGAAATGGTCAGTTATATATAGTGCATGCTAGACTTGATGTTGAGACTTTGAATGCTGTAGTTATAGTTATGATTTTGGTGTTTTGCAAGTCGACTCTTACTTTATTGGATCCGGGATCCACTTATTCTTATATATCTACTTATTATGCACCATAGTTGGAGTTGACTAGTAATTTATTATTTGTTCCTTTATGTGTATCTACTCCTGTGGGTGGTTTTTTAGTAGTGAATCCTGTATTTAGATCATGTGTTGTGACAGTTTGTTATGTTGATACTTGTGTTGATCTTATTATTCTTGATGTGATGGACTTTGATGTGATTATGGGTATGGACTGGTTATCCCACTGTCATACAGTCATGGATTATTTTTCTAAGACCGTTACTTTAGCCATGCCTGATGTACCCCCTAATTATGTGGTAGGGAGCAGTTCACCATGAGATGATGTGGATTATTTCTTATATTCTTGCTAAGAGGCTTATTTTGAGGAGTTGCGAGTCTTATCTCTCTTATATTTGTGATTTTTGTGTGGAAAGTCTCTCTTTTGACACTGTTTCTGTTGTTAGTGAGTGTCTTGATATGTTACTTACTGACCTACCTAGTATTCCTTATGTTTGTGAGATTGAGTTTTCTATTGACCTTTAGCCTAGAACCTGACCTCTTTCTATGACACCTTACCATAAGGCTCTTGCCGAGCATACAGATTTGAATTTCCAACTTCATGTCCTTCTTGGTAAGGGTTTTATTAGACTGAGTATGTCCCCATAGGGAGCTCCTATATTGTTTGTAAAGAAGAAAGATGGTTCTATGTATATGTGCATTAATTATAAGTACCTGAATAAGGTGATGGTGAAGAACCATTATTCTATTCCTCACATTAATGATTTTTTTAACAAGCTTTAGGGTGCAATGATGTTTTTTAAGATCTATTTGAGGTATGGTTACCATCCGTTGAGGATTCAGGATGAGGGTGTCCTGAAGACCACTTTCAAGACCCGTTATGGTTATTATATGTTCTTAGTAATGTCCTTTGGCTTGACTAATGCCCCAGCCGCGTTCATGGATTTTATGAATTGAGTATTCAAGCCTTATTTGGGATTTCTTGATTGTATTCATTGATGACATCCTTGTGTATTTGTGGAGTAGTGAGGGGCATGCACAATATTTGCGAATTGTGCTCCAGACTTTGAGGGTTCATTTGCTTTTTGCCAAGTTCCCCAAGTGTGAGTTATGGCTTGACTCAGTGACATTCCTTGTCCATGTGGTGTCTATGGATGGTATTATGGTAGACAAAAGATAGAGGTAATTCATGATTGGGCTAGACCTACATCTTGTATTAAGGTTTGTAGCTTTATTAGTTTGGCTAGTTATTATAGGCGCTTCTTAAATGCTTTGCTAGTATTTTAGTCCCTATGATCAGATTGACTTAGAAGAAGGTTTCTTCTCGATGGTCCGAGAAGTATGAGTTGATCTTTTGAAGGCTTAAGCATTTTGTCACTTCAGCTCTTATGTCAGCTCTTCTTATTGAGGGTGAGGGATTCACCATGTTTTTTTATGCTCCTAGTATGGGTCTTGGTTGTGTTTTTACACAGAAGGGCCATGGCATTTCTTATGCTTCTAGAAAGATTAAAGTGCATTTACATAACTACCCTACTCATGATTTGGAGTTGGCGGTGTTAGTTTTTGCACTTAAGATTTAGAGGAATTATCTCCATGGTAAGCATTATGAATTTTGATCGATTGTCGTAGCCTTCAGTATCTTATGACCAAGCGAGAGCTAAATGCTCGATAACATAGATGGTGGAGTTTCTTAAGAACTATGATATCTCCATCTTGTATCACCCGAATAAGGAAAATATGGTAGTAGATACCTTGAGTTGCAAAGCAGTGAGTATAGGTAGCTTGGCCTATATATCTATTTCTCAGAGTCCTTTGGCTTTGGATATTTAGTCCTTAGTCAATTTGATGGTTCACCTTGATATTTCAAATCCTAGGGGAATTTTGGCTATTGTGGAGGCGAGGTACTCACTATTTGAGTAGGTTCATGATCATCAATATGAGGATGACAAGCTTTGCTCTTTTCGTGATCAAGTGTTGAGTGGTAAGTCTAGAGGCACACTATTGATTCGAAGGGTATTTTGAGGTTTGATGGTTGTATTTGTGTTTCTCATATTGCTGACTTGGTTCAGTCAATTTTCCATGAGGCTCACTACTCTAGATATTCCATTTATCCCAGTACAACCAAGATGTATAAAGATTTTAGGCAGTATTATTGGTGGATTTGCATGATGAGCGATGTGGCAGACTTTGTAACTCGTTGCCTATGTTTTTAGCAGTAAAGGATGAGCCTCATCATCTTGGTGGTTTGACTCATAGGTTGCCCATTCCTTAGTGGAAATAGGAACAAATTACTACGGACTTTATTAGAGGGCTGCCTCATACTTCCCATGGTTTTGATAACATTTGGATGATTGTTAATCATTTCACCTAGTCAATATATTTCATTCCTATTCAGATGACCTTCAATGATGAGAGATTAACTCATATCTATGTTTGGGAGATAGTCATTTGCATGGGGTGCCCATTTCTATCATTTCAAACTGTGGCTTCGTGTTCACTTTGAGGTTTTGGAGAGCACTTTAGGAATTAGATGTTTAGGTGGATTTGAGTACAACCTTTCAATCACAGATAAATGGTCAGTCCGAGCGGATGATTTAGGTACTTGAGGATATGCTCCGAGCCTGTGTTATGGATTTTTTAGGCTAATGGGATTAACACTTAGCCTTAGCAGATTTCGCGTAAAACAATAGTTATCATTTGAGTATTTAGATGGAAGCTTTTGAGGCTTTGTATAGTAGGAGATGTCATTCTACAGTTGGGAGGTTTGAGACTTCTTAGGTGAGGCCCCATGGTATGGATTTGGTTCAGGAATCTTTGGTTAGATGTAGGGTGATTCAGGATAGGCTGAGAGCAACCCAAAGTAAGAAGAAGGCTGATGCAAATTATAGGCTTTGTTCCTTGAGATTTGGAGTTAGTGAACATGTATTCCTCCCATATCACCCATGAAGGGGGTGATGAGATTTAGGAGGAAGGTAAGCTCAATCTTCTATATATTGTCCCTTTTGAGACTCTCCACATAGTTGACGAGATACCTTATGAGTTAGATTTACCTCTAGTTTTTGCTACCTTCTCCAAGATTTACATGTCTCCATGTTGCGACATTATATTCCTGATCAATGTCACGTTCTTAGATGGGACTCAATCTAGTTAGATGAACATTTAACCTTTGTAGATGAGTCTTTACTTGATTTGGATATTGATTTGAGATGGCTGCTTTCTTGAAAGATTTCTATAGTTAAGGTTCAGTGGAGGCACAATCTAGTAAAGGATGCCACTTGGGAGATCGAGAGTGAGATGCAGTTCTAGTACCCTCATCTGTTCGACACTTTAGGTATTTCTTCATCTTTAACTTTTAGGGACAAAAGTTTCTTCAGTAGTGGATATTGTAATGACCCTTCCGGCCATTTTCTATATTTACCACTTATTTTCATCATTAGAGATTTTCCATAGCTGCTCTAAGTCATTTATGACTTGCTGGGACTGATAGTTTAGTTACCGGGTAGTTCATTTGGTTTTTAGAGCCAAATTCTAGTTTAGAAGTCTTCACTGGTTTCAAATGGCCTCCAGGCAAAAACTTCAGTAAAACAATATCGAATGCAAATTTTGACTTCGCCAGCAGCTTTAGAATAGAAATTTTTGTATAGGTATACCTTTGGTTTGGGTCCCAGTGAACCCGATCTTATTTCGACGGATTTGTCAGAAAGTTGAAAAATTAGAAATTTGGGTGTAGGACCCACATTTGGTTGGGATGCCCTGGTATGGAAAATTCGAGTTTTCCAATGCATGTGGAACATTGAATTTAGTATAGTTATATAGTTTATATTCCTATATCAGATTCTGAATGAATCCCGAGGTGTCATTGGAAGCTTTGAAAATTTCCAAGTTACTAGTACTAGTGCCATAACGATCACGCAAGGATCACCATGATTGTGCTATGGTGATTGTGGTAGGATCTATGGCGATCGTGCTATCACGATTAGTGTCCATGGTGCATGATAGTGGTCCTCCTGGGTTGGGTTAAACTCCTTTTAGGCCATGTTTTGGGCACTTTTCTCTCTTCCTAGAGACTAAGAAATCCTAGAATGGTAAGCTAAACTCAAATTGAGTCTTTGAAGCTTAATTAACATATATTTTCATGATTACCAATGGATTTGAGGTATGAATCCTTCTATTCCATGCTTGAATTTCTTGAATCATTGACCATAACCCCAAATAGCTTAAAGGCTTGATTTTAGCCCAAATTAGCTTAGCTTTAACCTATTTTTTTTAGGGTTATGATTCCTTAATGGTGTATGAACATTGAGTTGACCTCGAAAGCCTGTTTTATGTAATTGGGGCCCACTTGAGGTTTTTGGTGTCGTTTTTGGACTCAAAGCACAATGGTACAATATGCATATTAATGTTCTTGTTTAATGTGTAGATTGTGTTTTAGATATCTTAGCAACTTAAAGAAGCTTCTTGGAAAGAAACAACAGAGGTTTAGCGGTTCGTGAGCTTTCTTGGATTTGAGGTAGGTTAGACTTGTTCCTTGTTAGATTGAGCTCTGTTATAGTATACTGGTTCTATCATTTTTGATTAGGATGGGTTTAAGGTGTTGGAATGTTGAATGGTAAGACTTGGTTTTAGTTGAATCATTTAGTATTCTTGAGCCCATAAATTGGAATGTTTGGCTTGTAGGCTTGAACGTGGTGAATATGAATTCATGACTCATGGTTAGAATAGGGATACTTTAGATACCTTAGCTAGATGGGAGTGACCTTTTCACACATGTTGTGGGTGAGTTAACCCTAGTTACTTATATTGATGGAAGTTCCTTAGATACTATGGTTGAGTTAGGTATGGTCTTTGGGAAATACCTTTACCTTAGGCTTTTGGTGGCTTTCTATATATCTATGAGTTGATCTAGATACCTTATCCTAGTCCCAAATAAAATATCCAATTGATGTTAAATATGGAATATGGTGGGATAATTATGAGATTTGGATATGTTGTTGGTTAAATGCTTTATTATTATCTCTCTTAGGTGTAATCTCCCATAGTATGGGATGTGGTGATTAGTTCTTTACTTTTTGCACCAGTTGACGTATGAGGTTCCGAATTGTCTATTTCTTATGCACGGTGATATTTATATATGTTGATGCAATATGTTGTATTGTAATTTTGATTAATTACTTATTATATACAGTGATGATGGAGATGATTCAGGTTCAACTCTATGCCTTGACTTACGTAGGATTATCTTGCATTATATCATCTTTATATCATAACTTAGCTCAATTGGCCAATGATGCATACGGAGTACCCATTTTTTTGGTACTCACACTACACTTTTGTACCTTTTTGGTGCAGATCCAAGTACTAGTTGTTGTTGTTGATTTGTGTTTATGCGGGGTTGATTTTTGAAGATAGGGTGAGCTCATGGAATCTGAGTCACCCATTTTCCTTGTTTATTTTATATTCAATATTTAGTATTTGAGACAAATGTATTGACTATATTTTAAGTCTTTTGGGTTGTATTATTGACATTAGATGATGTTGTACTGGCTCTACCAAGTCGTGGGATTGGTATCTTATGATGAATGTTTATCTATTTTTGAACAATTTGATTATATTTGACTTATGTTCATTGAATTTGGCATATTTTTGCATTCCTTACTTTAACCCATTGTGCTAGCTCCAGGTTAAGTTATTGGCTTATATAGTGGTGGGATTTAGTAGGTGCCATCATGAACTGTAAATAGGGTTGTGATAGATAAACCACTCCCATATTTAACCATTTTATGATCTTTTATTTACTACCTCCTTCATAGGAGGGTTCAACCGATGCTAGTTTTCGAAGCTGGGTACACAATCCGGTTCAAGCTAAATATTATGGTAAAAATCTCGAGTAAATCCCCACAATGTCTGCAATAGTCCATCCGATGGCTCTTTTGAATATCTACAATACAGAGATCAATACCTCAACCTGTGTTTCCAATAAATCAACAGCAATAACGATCGAAAAGTTATTGTTGACTCCCAAAAATGCATAATGCAAGTGACATTGGAGGGCCTTTAATTCCAAGACCAGTGGCTCTTCAATAGACGGATGATCTAGAGGAGTTTCTCTATTCTTCAAATCAATAGCTAGCTTCTTCAGAGAATAAGAATAAAAACCTCTACAATAGAGTTCATTCACAATCTCAACATATTCATCAATACCATCACTGTCAAAGTTTATGATAACTGCCGCTAGTGCCTCAACACCAAGTCTCTCCTCAATAGGTACAGTCAATTCCTTATCATTAATAGTGTCTATAACCGACACCATCCGCATTTCCTTTTTCTTTCATAACTGCTGCTAGTGCCTCAACCCAAAGTCTCTCCTCAATGGGTACAGTCAACGCCTCATCATTCATAGTGTCTATAACCGATTCCATCCGTATATCCTTTTGCTGTCGTATCTACTGACACATATTAAAAATCACCTGTTCATTATTGAGTCTGAACATCATTTTCCCCAACTCTATCTCAACCAATAACCTACCTATAGCTAGAAAGGGCCTACCTAAGATAATAGGGACTTCAAAGTCCACCTCACAGTAGCTCGAGCAAAGTTGAAGGGCTCAATAGTGCATATAATAGTAAATGCTTTGGGGTCCTTCTTCTTCTCTACCAATGATGCGAAGTAGCGACACTAAAATGGTGCACGTTATTAGTGGGCTCAAAAATCATCATTTTTTTTTCATAATAACCAAATCTTTCATGAAATTTGAATAGCCTGACATCTGCTCCAAGTTTCCCCAAGAAGAATATAACAAAAAATTTCTTTAACAATGATATGAACTTCTGATACATCCTTTCCTCTTTCTTCCACTTCAATATCCGAGGATAAGGTGGGGGAGGTCGTGGAATAGTCTTCAAAATATGCTTGACTTCCTTCCCCTTACCTTTATCCTTCTCAACACTTTTATCATCGCCCGTCAATTTTAGTGATGACTTACCACTTGTCACCAACTTTTCAGAATCATTTTGGGTACATCATATCTATCCACATCATCATCCAAGCTTTATAAACTACAAAAATATGAGGATCAATATTGGCCTTACCACTATGAGTGGTGATGGCAAAATAGTGACTGCAATTCTTTGGATTATGCATAGTATTACTCAAAAGGGTGTCGTCTGATGATAATTTAGGGTAGCTGACATCTGAAAAAATTATTGCTCAAGTTGCTTGACTGCAGTAGTATGCGGTTCTACTTTCTGGTTCATCCCTGAAATAACTGCCTTAATCTCCTTGAGGCAATTCTCATGATTCTCAAAACCCTTAACTAGCCTAGTAAGCAATGCCTCCATCCTTAAATCAATATCAATATTCCCTAGTGGAACATAAGAACCACTCTTCACTTTATAGTCATCCTTCCTTCGCTAGTCACCGTCCCTCTCTATGATTCGATCCCTATATTTGTCCCCATAATAGTTCCAACCTTTATTCCCTTGTGTCGAGTTCCAACTATCTTGATTAGACCCATGTCCTTGGCACGGAAACCCGTCATTTCTCTATCAAAGTACTTTTACTCTTCATCAATATAGAAGTTATATGCCTTAGGAGTTTTAACTTGTACACCCATAACATTTACCTTTTGTACTCCAAAAGCTACAAGCTGATTGGTCAATAGCCTAATCTCTATTCTCAGATATGCGACCTTTTGAGCCAATGTCTCATTTAAGAGTCTCTGTTTAGTAGATGCACCAATAGCATAAGTATATACTCCTTTTTCTATCTCCTAAGTATTCCAACCTCGGTTGGTTTTAGAGGTTCAGTCCAATATCTCCTTATCTACCTCCCACTATAGACTCATAAATGCCTTATCGGTGATAGTTTTTGTAACAACCTTGTTATTATCATTCAAGGATCTATAAATGTATTAAGTAAGCTCCTTCCTAGAATCCTGTGATTGGGCACCATCATCAACTTCCTTTTAAACTATGATAAAGTTTTATATAAGGCCTATGAATGGATTGTCCGAAATTATAGTTCTTATCCTTCAACTGCAGAATTCTAGAAGGCGAGAAAAAATTGTCACAAAAATTATACCCTCTTCTTATTCTACTTGGTGATGGACCAATGATCTAATTCTCCAATCCATAGTGTAGCTTACACAATAAGACAGAATAGGAATAGCCTACGTCTCAATGCTTCCTGACTCACTCTCGGTACATTATACAAAGTGCAAATTATTACAAAGTTCATAATGTGCATGTTGGAATCATCAGTTGGTAATCCAGCAAGCACACCTTCAGATTTAACAATTGGATCATAGTACTCGTATGTCAAACATCACTCATTGGGGTATTCAAGAGGGATGATAGCTCCTAACTCAGAATGTTTAACATACTCCAGATCTTTCTCAATCCCATCATAAGTTGGTACATATTTATAAGTAGGTCATGTTTGAACTCTTTCTCTCGTAACTCTATCGAGTTCTATTCGACGCTCTTGTTCCTTCCTTGCTCATTTAGCCTCTTAAGCTACACGATGGGTAGCCTCACCATCCCTGCTCATATTTTCCTTAACTATTAATGGTTTAGTGGTTCGCATTGTGCTATCTCTTGCATACCACACAGAGATGGGAGAGTCAATTTAATTGAATCATCCTGTCGCTTCTCATGACTAGCTTTACGATCATAATGTAACATCCTATGAGTCTGTTGTAGGATTCTTTCAAGATCTGGATCAAGTGGGATCAAGGTATTTCCTTGACTCCTAGTACTAGTTATACGCCAATGTATGACCAAAGAAAGATATAAAAGTAAAACCAAACAGCCTCAACAACTTCAATCAATTAATTTGTAACCACTATCCCCGACAACGATGCCAAAATTTGATTTCACCCAAACTATACCTTCAAAGAAAGTACAATGCAGTCTCTATCAAATTATAGAACCCAATAGAGGTTGGGGCCGAGCCCACAGGGAATAGGTCGAATATCTATCAAGAACTTGCTGAAGTAGTCAGACAATGTAGGAAAGTAAATGGAGGAATTTTTCTAGTAACAATAAAGTAGAAACTAGTATTGATTGGTTTTGTTTGAAATCAATCTGAGATGATACTAGGACTATGTTTCCCCTGTTCCATAACTCTGTAGGTTTATCATGCCCAATCCAACTATATGCATAATCTTACAAGATAGGTATCACTAATCATCTTGTGAATGCCTTGGTAAATTCCACTTTTCACCTTATGGGTCTTAGAGTGTCACCTTTCTAATCCTTCCCATTGATCCCAGTTTAACTGTCACCTTTTGAGTATCAAGTTAATTAGACGAGGGTTGGTAGCCTAATATTACTATTGTAATCTTCATTTCCTAATCTCAATCTCTCTTGTGAAGATGATATCGAATACAAGCAATTCCATAACTTTTGCAGTAGTTAAGAAAGCAAACAATCTAAAAAAGATCAGAATACATGCATAAACAATGATTTAGAAGAATCTCACACTTCCTCTACTTTGTTATTCTACCAGGGTTCAAACAACCATAACTAGGTGGTTTAGCCACTCACGTTTGTAAGAAAATACATATAATTCATCCAAGAATCATACAAATAATCTTACAATAAGTTAAGATCAAAACCCAAAGTCTCAAATTAATAATCAATAGTAAAACCAAGAACAAAGGATTCCAAGATCAAAAGTCCAATCTTAGAATCAAATATGTTTGTGTATTTAAAGAGTGCATAAACTAATTCAAAAACATCAAAAGGGTATTTATAGTTTACATCAGAACCCTAAAAATCCTTACCAAAAAGACAAGGAAAACTGGGTCGGTGGACACTTATGGACCCACTTACGGGTGATAAGTGGTACTTGCGGGCCCTTTAGTAGGTCCAAAATGGTAGGAAATCTATATGCTTCTGGAGTACTACTTATGAAGGCACTTACTATGGGAGTAAGTTCTACTTACTCCACATAAGTGTCCTTTCATAACTATCAGAAAACATCAACTTCAGAGCTTCAGAGCCTTCTTCCTCTGACACTTGCGTGACCATTTATGATAGTCGTAAGTGGCACTTTCACCCCGTAAGTGGATCATTCACAACACTAAGGCCAATCTTCAGAATTTAGATTCTCAGAACTTTATTTTTGACACCTACGTAGGGACCTACAACCATCGAATCTACCACTTATAGGCTTAAAGTGGTCCTTTTGTAGTTTTTTCATCATCTTTACTTCTTTTAAATCCTAACGCCTAGTTTCCTGTAATATGAACACATAAGAACATCATATCTAACAAAATGGACATAAGTACTTGCATATTTTCAAGCTTTAAGCATTGAAAGTTTCATGAAACCATAACACATTAGTCCCAATTGAATATTGATTGAGGTCAACTATAAGTTTCTTAAATCATGTAAGTTTTGAACATACTAAAATCCTGCCAACCATTCCATTATGTTATAAATACCTACTAGAGTTAGCATAACTATTAGAGTTTAAATCAAAACTTGTTAACCTAAAATGTTGACTTTGATCAATCTTCAAGAATTTTAACTTTCAAGATGAAATACTATAACAACCCAAAGTGTGAAATCTTACTTTTTATATGATTTGACCTTTTTCACTTCCTCACAGTTGTTGTATGTTGATTTTGAGGTGTAGAAATGGTTGGCACAGTTTCCAATATTATCGATACGGTTTTGGGAGAGTTTGAGGTGTTTAGGAGCTTCAAAAGTTCTATAGTTGACTTTAGTCAATATTTGATATTTTGAGTGTCAAATGACCATTTGGACAACTATCTTACATCTAAAATGTAAATTTAGGTTAAGAGCAAGTTTTTTTTATAATTCATAACCTTTAGTTATTATTTTTAACCCCCATTGGAAAAACTAATTAATTATGACTTAAAGGAATCTCGGGGGTTAATTTGTTACAAACTATTATTTTTCAAAAATTTAACATCGCCATTAAGCCTAAAAAATCAAAATTAACTTATTAGCATGCATGGTTTATTTTTATGGGGTCCCAATAAAATTTTGTGGGTCCCTTTGGAGTATTTTTATCTTAAATAATCTCAACACTGCCTCTGGTGCAAGTTCTTAAGAAGCAAGGGGTCACTTAAGTGGTACTTACTTTAGTGGAACTTGACTTCTTAAATTTATGGATGACCTATGTGGCTTGGCCACTTTAGCAACCACTATCCAATTAAGTGGTGGTCGCTTAAGTTATCAGATAGCCGCTTTAGTGGCCATCACAAGTATATAAACAATATTTTATTTTTTTCACCATTTTTTGACCTTGATCTTTGGGTTTGAGAAATTTTTAGGATTTTCATCACCATTTGAGCTTGGGTATGACCTTATTACTATTCTTTATATTGAATCATAACATCAAAACACTCTATATGATTAGTTTTAGCATGGGATTTTGAGGATTTTTTCTGAAAAACTTTAAAATGGTTTTCTTCCATTTGGACATCATTCTAAAGTTATTTTTGCATGGATTTTTAGTAATTTACTCCTATAAACATAGAGAATGTGTTTCTAAAATTTTTTGTTGGCTTTACCCTTTTTGTTTATTCAATTTCAGACCCAGATTAAAAATAGAAAAGTATGGTTATCATTAGCTTTCTTTTGATGCGTAGATGCTATATTTGAATGTTGTAGTTAATTCTAATGTCATTTGAAAGGGTAAGTCTCTCTGTCGAAGGACTTTTAGCATGGATTTTGTAGTTTTGAGGTAGATTATGGCATAAATTTCTTCAAATTGGGCTAGATAGTTAATGAATAAGTATGTGGGTTGGGAAAAATAACTATGGAAAATAAGTTTGAGTGAATATATTGAATGTTTCCCATAGCTGAGCTTATACTCTATTGTTGTTAACTTATGATATTATATAGTGTGTGTTGCTCCTGTATGGTCTTAGTTGACATCATTGACCTTATTTGTGCATTTAACTACCTTATTTCTTAATATGATGCCTATGCAGGGGCCTACGTTAGCTATTATTGGCCTTATTCAACACCGTTTTCCTTTATCTTGAAAAAATTATCCAATTTATGTGCGTACATGATATTAATGATGTTTTACATGCACATTTATTCCAATGGTTCCCAACTAGAACTTTTATCAAGATATATTGGCATATTGAGTTGATATTATGAGCTCACCTATATTTGTATTAATGGATTTGATATCTTCATACTGATTTGATTATGAGTAATATTTTCTGATTGCATACATACACATTCATGAAATATTAGTTCCATTGAGGAAGATTGATTTTTGAAAGAAAATAAGACACTTTTGACACACCCAGATGTAGGGATGTGTTAGTCGGGTAGATTGAGATATGAGATTCACATTGGTGGAAATTGAAGATAGTATATAGGTTACAAATTTCCTATGTGTCCTGATTTAGGAGCATTGAAGCTAGATAGGTGTATACAGAAAGTCATGCGATGACTTTAAACTATTCACTTATCATTCATTTCATTGCATTATATTTACACATCATATGTTGTTTCCTTTACGTGTTACTTGACGTGTAATTTTCTTCCATTTATATCTATTCAGGTATGCCTTACCATTTTTATATGTGTGTGTGTGTATATATATATATATATAAGAATTGTTATTGGAGATGGTGTGAGTCACAATTTAGGTGACTTTTCTGCTTGCAGGTTGCGTGCTCATAGTACTGTCTTTACATATCATATTTTCTACTATTCTTAGTCTCCATATGATACATATTAAGTATAAGTGGTTCGTACTCACTTCTACTATGCCTTTTAAGTGTAGATCTGAGCACGAGTATGACACACTGATATGATTTTGCACTGTTGAATTTATAATTTTGAGTTAATGGCTCTCTCTAGGCTTTGAAAGTCGACTCCAAAACTCTTCCTATATATTTCTATTGTTTTTATTTATTTTTTGAGATAAATAGTTGTATCTTCAGTATTTTTGGTTGTAGTTATTATATTTTCTAAAATCTAACATCAGATGTTGATATTGTTATATTTTGTTCAGACTACTACTAAATTTTTCATATGTATCGACCTGACTTTATTCAAGAAATCTCATCTAGTCTTATTTTGTTATTGGTTCAAACCCTCTTTCCTTTGGGGGTTATTGGATTATTTATCAAGGCGGAGCCACAATAAGTGCCATCTTGACCTCGATCTTTGGGTCATGACAATTACCTTCTCTAAAACTCATCTAATAACCTAAAAGATATTTTCACTCATCCTCACAAATCATAAATCATATATTAAAGTTAAAGAGAGATTTAAGATATGAAAATAGGTAAAATTCACAAAACGACTAGAAGTGTAGTTACATAATGTATGTATTCTCGTTAATATTGTTATTAGGCTCATTTATGGACCTACAATAAAACATATAACTAAAAATAATGATAAATTTGTTAATGTTTATTTTTCCTCGAAGTGACATTCCAAAGTTCTTTAAAGTTAATATAATCTTAACCTTTAAATCATAAAAAACAAGTGTCATTCATCCAATTATGTCTTAAGAAAATTGAGAGAAAGTGTAAAGTAGAAAAATCAACTCCGAGGAAATGGATGTTATACTGATGTCCTACTTAATTTACTATGTTGTTTTCATATACTTATAGTATCAATTCCGGTACTGTATTTGTAAAATTTTCATGACCCAAAAACTCAGGTCATGGTGACACTTATCAAAGATAAGCCTTGACAAGTCAATCACCCAAATTGTTATGAAAAAGAGAAATCACAATATAAAAACTCTAGGAGAAACTCCTAGAACGATGTCAGGACATATATACATAAAAATAGAAAAACTCTGATACACGATAATACCATAAACCATCCTAAAACCTGATGTCACATTGTATAAAGGAACTAAGTATATCTCAAAGTCTAAAAGTACAATTGAAAAAATTTGAAAGAAATATAAGTCTGTCTTTTAATATAGAATAAGACATAACTAGATAGGATGAGGTTGGAGGCCGACTCTGAAACCATAGAGAGGCCACTACTTCAAAAATATGCCAATCACAGTCCGAGCTCAGCTACCGTGTGGCGCCCTTATACCTAGATCTGTACCGAAAGAGCATAGTAGGGATGAGTACGATCCACTTTTAATCAACATGTATCATAGGTCGATTGAGCAAAGTATAAAATAAGGTATATAAATACAAACTATGGGAACATCATCTGTAATTAGAAAATGTTCGAAACGATAGCCCACACTGTCTCCACTATAATTCTAAATATATCTTACATACCAAAGACAAGTACAAAAGGGAAATACATAAATGGTAGACAACCAATCAACACAAAAATACAACAGAGAAGATGCATAATGTATGAAATGCAATGATAATGATAATGATAATGATGATGATAATGTGATATATCCGAGGTTATCACATAGCCTCCATATAAACCAACCACGTACTACTCTTGAGGTAGGATCGATGGGGGGTTTCACAATCTATGTACAATCTCAATAAAAAAATAAGTCTCAATATCTATATCCCAATATCTGTATCACCTCTTCGACACATGAACATTGATAAAGGGTTTTGAAGGTGTCACGTTTCTGTCAGAAAAATTAGTATTATCACAATGGCACCGATGTATCATTAATATAACTATGATATAAGGATGTAATACCCAAAAACCAAACTATAATGCGGATCTCAAATCTGACCAATATACATGTACCTAATCAAAATCCACTTAATAGGCTAACCATCCATGATCCAATATAAGCCATGTACCATAATAGGAAAATATGCAAGAAAGACATCAATAACAGAACAAGAAACCCAACTTAGAAATTTTTAACATAAGGAAAATAATCAAATAGATACACAACGCTAACAATATCTGATAAGGCCGCACATGATCTACATATAGTCAATAATATCTTAAATCACCAATTGTATCAATATGAGCCCCCACAGGGCACATAACAGTAATAACATCACCTTTATAATTTTTTACCATAACTGTACCATGATTTTATATTATCATTAACTACGCAGCCCAGTCTGAAGAAAGTTAAGCCATAACCTACCATGAAGCAACAAAATTTGGTTCAAAAACTCTTCAACCTAGAGTCCTCCCACCTCGAACAACCTCGAAATCAACTAAAACATACAAATAAAGAATCTACGATTTAAAAAAAAGACAACATTACCCATATTGCTTACTACCGAGTTGTGGTCAAAATGGACCCCGAAAATGTGTTTTTGAAAAAAAGGGTAAAGTCAAAATTTTAGTTCATAAACATATTATCCATGATTAAAGGAAGCCATAGAAGAAAACACCAGTGAAAACAAATAGAAATTGAGGTTTAAATTTAAGAATTACAATTTTAGGCCTTTTGGGACAAAATCCTCTGATTCACTTTTGAAATCACGGGTTTTAGATGACAAGAATCAAAGCAAAATATTTGAAATAGTGATTCAGAGCTTACCTAAGTGTGAGAATGAAAGAAATCACCCCAGAACTCTAAAATCCAAAGCTTAAAGTCTCAAAAGTGAAAGAAAAATAATAAATTCTTATTTTTATACTGTACTAGCGCGGACCTCTTAAGAGGACACTTGTCCTCTTATGCGGTCATCGCTAAAGCGGTCAAGTGTCATTTTAGCGGTACTTTCGTGTATGCCTAGTCAACTTTAGAGAGCAAGGGGCCGCTTTAGCATCTTCTATTAAAGTAGACAAGGTTCTGCTTTAGCATCCCCCAATTGGGTAGACAAGTCGCTAGAGCAACCTAAGAGACACTTTAGCTGGGACTTGGAAATCTTCCAAATCTCTGTGGACCCCTCGAGATTCATCCAGAATCTTGAGAACGCAAACAAACTATGCTATCCTATAAAATTTGTTGCTCTAGAATCAATAACAACATCAAATATTTATTAAAAAAGTTTTTTTTACAAAATTGACCCTCGAGACCTCATTTCAAAAATCTAATTTTTAAATCAAGGGTCGAAATGAGATATAAAAGCCATAAAATCACACCAACCACACTACCAACCTTAAATTGGCATATCAGATCTACCAATGTAGACTGTTTTTCCATCTCACACACTAAACAACAAAAGTTGAGAAATTTAACTATAGTCTTTCTTTAATCTCCTAAAACCACAACCTCACATAAATCACATTGAAATACATTGGAAACCATGCCAATCAACATGACAACCCATAAATATCACGTAGCAACTACTGGAAAGGGCAATGTTTAAATCAAGTAAAAATGAATAATTCACAAAGTCAAGCCCTTACCCCACCACCACTAAGAATTTAGGTTGCCCTCGAACTAAAAGCAAGAGAAGTATCTGAAATCGCAAAAAGTTGGGGATAACTACTACGCATATCAAACTCGGCCTCTGAAGTATCTCTTCTACAAGATGGTATATCTATTGGGCATTAACTATCATAAAATCACTAGAATACAACCATCTAATTGTAATACCCCGTACTTCTACCTAGCTTAAATTCGTCCCATAAATATCAAAGACTTGTTTCAAAGACAAATACACTTTTATACATGTATTATTTTCAAGATTTTTGCTTTTTTTTTCATGTGGGAAATTCAATAAGCTTTCCATCGATACCGAATTTGCTCAAATCCGATACCCGGGTGAAGAGTTAAAGCCATTTTAGTAAGACAGTGTCCCACCTGAGCCATCAGCACATCTCGGAGCAGGTCAAAATAACAATCGTCAAAATCCAGCAAGCCTCTACGATTATGGTGCATCACGCTAAGGATTAAATTTAGAATCATTTCTTTCTAGTGTCTCAGCGCGATACCACCGCGTCGCGGTGAACTTCCAGGTCCCATCTAGTATTGTAACGTGATTTCACCGCATCGCGCCGTCAACCCAGTTCCTAGTTGGAAATATTCAGTGACACAACGCAATAGCGCCGCATCGCGCCAGCCTGCTAAATCGAGAAATTTTCTCAGAAATAAAATACGCGTCCAAGGGTTAAATGGGTCAATTTCTCAACCCTATATAAACCCAATAACACGTGATTTGGCCATTCTTCACCCAAAATATACTAGTTTCTCTCAAGTTTCTCTCAAGAACAAGATAGGGTTTCTATTGGTGATTCAAATTCAAGAAGGTTTCACCATCAATCTTCACAAAATCATGAACTAAGGTATGCATAGTATTCATTCATGGACTCCTTTCGTCCATGAAGACCAAGAATCTCTTTTCTAAAGTCAAGATTTTAGATTTTCTTTATGAAATTCATATTGGGTTTATTTTGTTTATGTTGAGAATGATCAATTGAATTCAAATCCATGTTGGGTGATTAATGTTATGTGGAATTGATTTGTATAGATGTATATTCATGTGAACCTATGATTAAAACCCATGATGATGAAATTAGATGTTGAATCATGATGTGTAATTGTTGTAAAATGGTGTCTACATATACTATTCCTATCATGTGTTTGATTAAATACCGATATGAAGGAAAAGTGCCCAACTAGCATGATATTATGAAATCCCCATGTTTGTACAAGTTTATGCATATCATATGTTTGATGAAGTGCTTCAATATATGAATTATGAATTGTGTTGTTGGTCATGTGTTCATGTATGTCATGTTATGTCAGTTTCTTTCCATCGATTCCGGGGGGGTACTTGTACCCGACAATTTAGCTGTGTACCTAGAGCCATGTCATGTTTTCATGATACTCTTAGTCAAGCTATGATCCATAGAACTCAGTCAGTCATGTGACTCAGGAAAACCGAGAAATCTGAGTAATCTCAGTAGTTCAGTAAGCTCAGTGATCTCAGTACTCAGTAATCTCAATAACCTCCCTATTCCCATTCAATCTCAGTAACTTCACTATTATCAGTCCTCAGAACTCAGTACATTCCATCAGTCAATGAAACTTAGTAAATTCAGTTTAGTTTAGCTCCACTAAACAATACTACTAGTATCAGTTCAGCTCAGTTAATCAGTTCAACGTCTTTCAGATGAGAGTAGGATTCAGCACCGAGCGAGCCTAAGGATGGGGACTCACCCGCTAGATAGGAATGAGATCCCTAAAAGCAATCCCTAAGTTCCAGAACTACGTAGCCAGCATAGGTTGAGATAAACCCTACGCGTTTAGGGACATATATACGTTTTATTTAGGTTACCTACTAGAAGGGGTTGACGGAAGAGCTCTCTGTCAGAGAGGGTATATTCATAGAAGGTCTTTACCAGTGGCGCAGTATTAACACCCTTCCAGCTGGGGTTACAGGTTGGACCCCACCAGTTCAGTTCTGGGGTATGTCGGTTAGATGATCACTTTCCACAGTTACAATTTCAGTCTCAGTCTCAGCCTCAGTAAAAGAACTCAAATAGTTTTTCAGGTTTCAGGACTATCAGATATAGTCAACTCAGATATAGAATGGAACTCAGATAGTTCCATCAAATTCAGGACAGTCAGATACACTCATTCATGTTATCAAAGATCATGTCATCAGTATTCATCTTTAGGACTGTCAGATATAATCAACCAGATCAGTTCATCATAATCAGAACTATCAGACACAGTTATCCATGTATCAGTAACATAGTATCAGTCCCTCAGATATCAGTAATTTTACGTTATTAGTAAAGATCAGTAGTCAGAACTCAGTATTCAGTCCTAGCACTATCTCAGTTATAGTTACATATGCATGCATTTATTCTCACATTCATGTTAGTCAGTCAGTTAGTATTGTTCATGCATATGAACCTATTGCATTCAGCCTACCTCACTTGTATACCAGTACATTAAAAGTACTGACTCATTTGCGCTATTGTGTCTTATACCATAGGTTTAGAAGCACGAGCTCCAGAGAACCAGTAACATCCTAGTTCAATGATCAGAGTTAGCAGTGAGTCCTTGTCCTTCGAGGACATGATCATTTCATTACTAATTCAGTTTTTAGTTTATTTCAGTAGTCGGAGTTAGTTGGGAACATGTCCCATCAACTCCACAGTTTTTAGACAGTTTAGAGGCTTTCAGACTACATCATTTTTAGACAGTTTATTTTAGTTTTGGGTATTGTTATACCCCCTTACAAATATTGTTTTATATTTAGTATTAGTTCAGTTTTGTACCTTATGGCCTTACAACTTATATTCTGCATATTTACCGTATAGTATTCAATGATCAGTTATAAATATCAGTCATGGTTTAGCTTATGGTTCTTCAGGGTCATGAGCACTGTGTGGCATTTCGGGTACCAAATTCGGGGCGTTACTAACTTGGTATCAGAGACGGGTTCAATCGTTTCCTAGGAAGTCAGAAAGCCACATCTAGTAGAGTCTTATGCATAGGTGTATTTTGTACCACACTTATATGCAGGAGGCTATGAGATGTTTTAGGAATAGTTTCCCTTCTTTCAGTATTCATGTCGTGCCAGTGTGCATGAGCTCCAGTTAAACTCTTAATCTAATCCACTTCTTCCCTTAGTTATAGATCATGCCTCCTAAAAGGGCTAACGAAGGGGTAAATGAAAGTCAGTTAGTACCTCAGACAGTCTAGGTAGATCCCTTGGATGAGCATGTATCCTATGCAGAATTCAGGACTACATTCACTACTCTAGCTAGTTTATTCGCAGTTCAGAATGAATGGCCAGCTACTGTTCCAACCAATCCAGTGGCCAATGTTGTTGCAGCCAGGATTTGGGACTTCACCTGAATGAATCTTCCTTTATTCACCAGTTCCAAGTCCGAAGAGGATCCACAGGAGTTCCTCGATCAAGTTTAAAAAGTCACAGACATCATGGGAGTGACTTCCAGTGAGAGCATAAAGTTATCTATCTATCAGCTACAAGATGTAGCCCATACATGGTATAAATAGTGAAAGGTAGATAGGGGGACAGATACAGAGCCCATAGAGTGCGAAGAGTTTGCTACATCATTATTAGATAGGTTCTTTTCCATAGAGCAGAAAGAAGTCAAAGTGTTAGAGTTCTTCAATCTCAAACAAGGTACAATGAGCGTAAAAGAATACTCCCTTAAGTTCATTTAGTTATCTAGGTACGCTCCCCATATAGTATCAGATAGTAGATCCAAAATAAGTAAGTTTATGTCAGGGGTATCAGGTAGAGAGGTTAAGGACTGTAGGACTGTGATGTTTATTAGTGACATGAACATATATAGGATTATGGTCTATGATCAATAGATTAAAGATAAGAAGCTTAAGAAGAAGGAGAGAGAAAGCAAGAGAGCCAGAACAGGTAGTTATAGTTTTGCTTGGCATGGGTCACAAGATGGTAACCATTCTCAATTGTGTCAGAAATGTTCAGCCCCATTTAACTCTTTAGCTAGTGCCTCAGTATCAAAGTTCAGAAATGACCGTAGGAATGGGCATCAGAATCCAAGGCCCAAAGTAGTGAGAGAAGGATTTTTACTCTTCCACTTTGTGAAGAGTGCGGTAAGTATCATAAGGGTGTGTGTAGAGCCGACAGTGGTGTGTGTTTCAGATGTGGTGAGTCAAGGTCAGAGATTGCCCCAATCAGGTTATCAGAGTCATCTCCACTCTTCAGCTCAGTTCGATCCCCCAAATTAGTAGGGTGCCTATTTCAGTGCTATCAGTAGGCAATGCCCAAACAACCTCAATGAACTTCAGTCCTGATAGGATCAGGAAAGTCCTCCTGATGCAGTCACTAGTAATTTACAGATCCCTTATTTGCATGTTCCTGTTTCTTCAGATTCAGGAGTTTTAGTTTGCTTAATTTTACGAATCATGTTCCATGAACACAGAAAACTCCAAACTCAGGTTATGAAGCTCATGACACATGTACTCATGCCATGTTTTATGGTATGTTCAGCCCACATGACTTATGTTTCACTCCTAGTGATTGGCCAAGCTCAGACTATGTCATATATATCCTCAGTTTAGACCTCTTGGTAAATCCATGATGTTTATATTCTATTCCTCAAGATTCAGTCAAGTGTCAAGTTCAGTTAATGTCCATTCATGTTTTAGGTCCTCCTGATTTAATCCTTCAATAAGCTCTCCCTGTGAAAATAGTGTGGTGATAAGCAGTTGCTTAGATGGAAGAGAGTAAATGTTTTATGATTAAGGGAAGATTGTTGTGTACTTATTTTACATGAGGGTGTAATGATAAATATAGGCTTGAATTTCATGTTAATGTGCCAGTAAAGGCCTAGTAAGAGGATGTAATTAGAAGTTGGGAAAATATAGAGTGTGAGTAAGAGTATACATTCAGATCTTCGACTTATGTCGGTCGTCACTGCATGGCTATCCAAAAACTCAGTTACCATGTCAGTTACAGTTTTAGTGTTTAGAACTCTATAATCAGTGTTTAGTCTTAGATTTCAGTACTTCAGTACCATTCTAAACCTTAGTTATCAGAAACCAGTATTCAGTCCCAGCTACAGTCTTAGTTACAGTTACAGTCTCAATCACCGTCTTATCTATAATCTCAGTCTTAGTCCTAGTCTATTAATCAGGCCGGTAACTCAGTTCAAGTTTGGGTTTACTTTACCATAACGTACAGTTATCAGTCACTCAATTGTTAGCCTTCTAGTACCTTAGTTTGCAAGACTGTTCTAGAAACATGTTGTACTCCTGGTGTTGCATTCTCAAATAATACAATTACCCTCAGTTCATGCTCAGTATCTCATGTCACTCAGTCAGTCCTTATCTCCTATGCATAATGCTCTGCAGTTGCAGTCCAGTTATTTAAGACTAAGTACGGTTCCGTCTTGCATACCCAGTATTAAGCTATCAGTCATTTAGTTAATCAAATAAGTTAGTATGTTTAGGCATTCGCACTCAGCGCTCATGCGAATATTTTCAGTAGTCTCAGGTAAAGAAGTTCTTCAACTAAGTATAAGTTTTCAGTATGCTTTAAATCGATTAGCTAGTAATCCAGTTTAGAAATCAGGCATTAAGTTTATATGGTGTGGTTTCACATCTTTCCACCTAGTCCTACTATCAGAAATCTTATGAATGTAACTATTCCAAGATAGAAAGTCCCAGTAGTTGTGAGATAAGCTCAGTTCATGTATTATGACTTAGTTTCAGATCCGACATTCAGTTATGATTTAGTCCGTAGGTGCCCTGTGCATCATCCCAGTTTTCCTCAGTACCACAGTCAAGTCAGTATTCTTCTAGGGACATAGTGTCCCGGGGGTAAGATACACAATGAACCCCCAAACATTCATGATAAAAACATCCCATTCTTTCTTCACATAACGAATCCAGTTTGGAGTAGTGGGTACCCATAAGTTGAACCTCTAGCTCCAATCTTGGTTGTATGCCATGTGTTCAAGGTACTCAGTTCAGATCATGATATTAAACTCATGTATCACATTCCATACCTAGTTACGTCTCATGTTTCTGCTCATGCATATTTAGTAATTAAGCTTAGGTTTAGCCCAAGGTAATAGATTTTCTTAAGCTTATCCAGTTTCATGTTCAGATTTCAGTTACAAATGTGGTATTCGGTTCCATGCTCAGTTTTCATTTCAAACTTGGTATCTGTACCCTTACATGTTCAGTCACATGTTCATGAGTCAGTTCATTTATGGATTCACACATAAGATATACGTGATCAGCTTATCAATACTCTCAGTCATGCAGTCATGCATCAGCTCAGTCTTAAAATCATGCATCAGATATGCTTGCTCAGTATGAATCGTAGTAATGTCAGTGAAGTAGTCATTTTCCATTTGTTCATATTCAGTATGTACTTTATCTTATCATTTCTCCCATATCAGTCAGTCTCATTCGAGGATGAATGTTCCCAAGGGGGAGATATTGTAATACCCGGTACTTCTACCTAGCTTAAATTCATCCCATAAATATAAAAGACTTGTTTCAAAGATAAATCCACTTTTATACATGTGGTATTTTCAAGATTTTTTCTTTTTTTCATGTGGGAAATTCAATAACCTTTCCATCGATACCGAATTTCCTCAAATCCGACACCCGGGTAAGGAGTTAGAGCCATTTTAGTAAGACAGTGTCCCACTTGAGCCATCAATACGTCGTGGAGTAGGTAAAAATGAATATCATCAAAATCCAGTGAGCCTCCGCGATTATGGCGCATTGCTCCAGGTCTAAAATTCAGAATCGTCCTTTTTCCAGTGTCTCGGCGCAATACAACCGCATCACGGTGAACTTCCAGGTCCCATCCAATATTTCAACATGATTTCACCGCGTCGCGCCATCAGCCCAGTTCCTACCAGAAGCCCTAGTGAACATAATTCTGGTTATTTCATAAACTCTTGATTTACAAATACCGAAAGCAAAGTGACAAACAATAACTTGTTAAACCTAAACCCCCCATTTCAGAAAACATTAAACTATCAGTGGACTAAATCGCAAACAACTTGAGTTCACACCATATTCCTTGTGGGATTTAACCCTAACCTAGTTGGGTTTTATATTGAAAACGATCGCTTACACCCATTCAAGAGTGTAATTTGAGAGTTATAAAAAATAGCGCCGTTGCCGGGGAATACGGTTGTAAGCTGAAGTTTGTATGAGCTAATTGACTGTTAGTTAAGTTTCCTAGATTTATGTTTATTTGTTGTTTTTGTTTATTTGCAGGATTTTATAGTGTATGCCAAGTACCAAATGTTCGAGAGAAACATTATTACCACTAAATCTGGAACCACAACGAATAGGAAGAATGGTAGAACAGCAAGAGGCTGACAGACTGGCAGCCTTAGCTAGAGCATAGGTGAATGTGAAAAATGTTGGGAAGTATGCACAACATCCAAACCCTGAGTATGAAGATTTGGGGAATGAGGAGTTATTGAACCCTGGTAACCTAAGGCGTGCAGAGCAGATAGCTGCACAAGTGCCACGTAATGTTGACCAAAATTGTCCGTTCCAAAGAAGACAAGAGTACCAGCCGGTCCAGTATGATCTGAATGATGATGATGATGGAATGGATAGGGAAGGTGCAACGGGTGAAATTATTCCTCCACCGTTGGCACCTGGAGCTAAGTTCAACATTATGAGTACTATGATCTAACTCCTCAATCTGAAGGGGTTGTTTGGTGGCCTTCCTGGAGATGATTCGAACCTACATCTAGTGAATTTTGTCACCATTTACAAATCTTTTGATAACCCATGAGTGGGCCAGAACGCTATCCGGTTGAGGTTGTTCCCGTTGTCTCTGTCTGGGGAGGCAACATTGTGGCTGAATGATCTTATGCCTGATTCCATCACCCACTAGAGGCAATTTAAAGAAGCATTCCTAGAATGGTTTTTTTTACCCTCCAGGAGGGTACAGTTAAGGGACGAAATCAGCAATTTTAGATGGCTCCCTAATGAAGTTTTGCATGAGACTTGGGAGAGATTCAAAAAGAAGCTAACACAATATCCAAACTATAATATGAAGGACCTACACTTGATGGAGACTTTATACAGGGCCCTCAACTTTGTAACAAAGCTGATTGTAGATAATACTGCTGGTGGTTCGTTTGTTGATCTGTCTTTTCAAGATGCCTCAGATATGCTAAATAGGATGACCAAATAGAGTCGGGCTTGGCATACCAGGGAGTCTCTGGTAGCAAACCCCAATATTTCTATTGGTATGTCTGCTGAACAACGCAGGAGAGATAAGGAGCGGAATCAAGACATAGCCCATCTAAAGACTCAGATGGACTTGCTCACCAAGCATTTCTTGTCAGGGAAGACTGAGAAAGTGAAAGCTATAACGTCTTAAGACCAAGTGTATGTGAAACCTGAAGAAGATGTGAATTATGTTAATAATCAGGGGGGTTTTCGAGGAAATAGCCAAGGGAATCAAGGTCGGAACGTTTATGACATGCCTGGTTACAAAGACAAGGAGCAAGGAAACTAGAGAAGCAATAATGGTAGCAGTGGTTTATATGTTCCTCCTAGAAATTGGGAAGCTGCTACAACTAACTATGGAAAGATATATATGGAGGACATGATGGATAAATTGTTGAAGAGAGTTGAGGCCACCAACTCTGGTGTAAGCACCATGAAGACCGATCTAACATCCATCAGTTAGTTGGTGCACTCATACTCCACTGCTATCAAACAGTTGGAGAAGCAGATGAGCCAACTTTCCACTACATTCAACCAGAGAAAGAGTGGAATGTTACCAAGTGATACAGTTCAGAATCCATGGAATGATGGCTTATGTATGGAGATTACCACTAGGAGTGATAAGATATTACCTGGCCCTTTTGTGGGAAAATCTGTAGATGGTAAGGTAGTTGTTGATCAATCCGTTGAAAGCAATCCAGTGGAGTCTGAGAATCTAGATAGTTCTATTAATTCTTTGGAGAAGGAAAAAGAGAAGAAAGAGGAGGTGTTGAAAACTATCCCAAGACCATTACCACTCTTTCCTCAACAATTGAAGAAGAAGGCTGATGATACAAAATTTAGCAAATTCTTTGCAATGCTGAAGCAATTGATGATAAATGTGCCTTTGGTTGAGGCACTTGAGAAAATGCCAGGGTACACGAAATTCGTGAAGGACCTTGTGACTAAGAAAAGAGTTGTGAGCTACGAATTGGAGGAAAATCTCGACCATTGTAGTGTTATTTCTACAAGGACCTTGGCGTAGAAGAAGCCAGACCCGGGCGCATTCACTATTCCCTATACAATTGGGACTATGGAATTCTCCAAGGCATTATGTGATCTAGGAGCAAGCGTTAATTTGATGCCACTGACTGTTTATAGAAAGTTGGGTCTGGGAAATCCCACACCTACCAACATGCAAATCATGATAACGGATATGTTAGTAAAGAGAACTGTTGGCATTTTTTTATGATGTGTTGGTGAAGGTGTCCAACTTTATATTCCCTATAGACTTCGTCATTCTGGATTGCGAGGTGGACTTCGAGGTGCCTATAATTTTGGGTCGACCTTTCCTCGCAACCGGAAGTGTGTTGATTGATTTGAGAGTGAATGAACTCTTATTCAGGATGAATGATGAAGTGGTACAGTTTGATGTGGGTAAGTAAATAGCTGAAAACCTTGTTATCAAACCTTTGGCCACAATTATGATGAATTATGATAGTGAAGGCATCGAGGAGTATGAAGAGACCGTTTTTGCTTTGATAGGAATGGGTTCATATCCTTATGCTCCTAAAAAGCTATACCTTGACCTTTCTAATCGACCAACACCACTAGCCAAGCCATCTATTGAGGAGCCTTCGGTGTTGGAATTGAAAGAACTGCCTGAACACTTACGGTATGTGTTTTTTGGGAAATGGGAACACGTTGCCTGTTATTATTATGGCTGATTTTGATGAGAAACATGTAAACACACTTATTTTAGTACTTTAGAGTTACAAGAGAGATATAGGTTGGACCATCGCAGATATTATTGGCATTCCTTCAGACATCTGTACGCATAAAATTCAAGTTGAGAAAGATTGTATTCCAACCATAGAGCATCAACGCTGTATTAAACCACCAATCCAAGAGGTATTTAAGAAGGATATTATTAAGTGGTTGGATGCAGGAGTGGTTTACCCTATTTCTAACAGCAAGTGGGTGATCCCAGTTCAATGTGTACCCAAAAAAGGGGCATGACGGTGGTTGCTAATGAAAGGAATGAGTTGATTCCACTCAGGACTGTAACTGGGTGGAGAGTTTTCATGGACTACCGCAATCTGAATTCTTGGACTCTAAAAAACCACTTCCCGATGCCCTTTATGGATTAAATGCTTGATCGATTGACTGGAAGAGGGTGGTATTGCTTCTTGGATGGTTATTCTGGATACAACCAAATCTTCATAGCTCCTGAAGATCCGAAGAAGACGACATTCACATGCCCATATGGCACCTTTGCATTTAAGAGGATGCCATTTGGGCTATGCAATGGTGGAGGAAACCATAGAGGTATTCATGTATGATTTCTCTGTGGTGGGTGATTCATTTGAGATGTGTTTAGAAAATCTGAATCTAGCCTTGCAGAGATGTGTTGAATTTAATTTGGTGCTTAACTGGGAAAAATGCCATTTCATGGTAAAGGAGGACATCGTTCTCGGCCATAAAATTTTCAAAAAAGGGATAGAAGTTGATCGAGCAAAAGTGGAAGTTATTGAGAAACTACCACCTCCTATTTCAGTAAAGGGAGTGCGTAGTTTTCTTGGACATGATGGCTTTTATTGGAGATTTATAAAAGACTTCTCGAAGGTTGTAGATCCACTTTGCAAACTTTTGGAGAAAGAAGTGAAGTTTTCCTTCGATGATGTGTGTTTGAAGGCATTTGAATGCCTTAAAAAAAAACTGGTTGAGGCCCCTATTATTGTTGCACCTGACTGGTCAAAACCATTTGAGATCATATATGATGCCAGTGGTGTTGCCCTTGGAGCTGTATTGGGACAAAAGAGGGACAAACTATTTTATCCGATATATTACGCCAGTAAAGCATTGAATGGAGTGCAAAAGAATTACACTGTCACTGAACAAAAACTTCTGGCCGTAGTGTATGCTTTTGAGAAGTTTAGAGCTTATCTGCTTGGCACCAAAGTGGTGGTCCACACCGACCATGCTGCCTTGAGGTATCTAATGTCTAAGAAGGATGCAAAATCGAGGCTGATTAGATGGGTATTTCTACTACAAGAAATTGACTTTGAGGTCAAAGATAGGAAAAGTTGTGAAAACCAGGTTGCAGATCATCTGTCTAGAATGGAAGATGAATAGTAAATTAGTGATGAAATGAAGATAAATGATGCATTCCCTGATGAGGAGATCCTGGCTGCCACTATGGAAAAATTGCCTTGGTATGCGGATTATGCAAATTATGTTGTAAGTGAGGTCATCCCAGAAAACCTTTCTTTCCATCAAAGGAAGAAATTCTTGCATGATGTAACTCATTACTTCTGGGATGAACCGTATCTTTTTCGGCGATGTGCGGATAATATTATAAGGAGATGCATACCGAAAGTGGATGTATTATGAATATTGGAAGCATGTCATGCTTTCTCAGTTGGGGGTCACCATGCAGGAGACCGAACGGATAGGAAGGTGTTGCAGAGTGGCTATTACAAGCCAACATTGTTCAAGGATACCCATGAGTTTGTGCTGAAATGTGACCAATGTCAGAGGCAAGGGTCAATCTCCAAAAGACATGAGATGCCCTTGACTAAGATGCTTGAAGTGGAATTGTTTGGGGCATTTATTTCATGGGTCCTTTTGTAAGCTCGTATAGGATGAAGTATATTTTAGTTGATGTTGACTACATCTCGAAATGGGTCGAAGTTATAGCATTGTCTGATAATGAAGGGAAAAAGGTTGTTTCTTTTCTCAAGAAGAACAACTTCTCTCGCTTTGGAGTACCACGTACTATTATAAGCAATGGAGGATCTCATTTTTGCAAGAAACTGTTTCGACCAGCTTTAACAAAATATGGGGTGAAACAGTACTGAGTAGCTACTTCATACCACCCACAAACCATTGGGCAAGTGGAGGTGTCGAATCGAGAGATTAAAGCTATCCTAGTCAAAACGGTGAACATTAGCTGGAAAAATTAGTCTCAAAAGATGTTGGCATATCGGACTACGTTCAAGACACCCATTGGCATGTCACCATTTCAGCTGTTCTATGGAAAATCTTACCACCTACCAATAGAGCTAGAGCACAAAGCCTTATGGGTACTCAAAAGGCTGAATTTGAATTGGAAGGAGGCAACAGAGCTAAAACTGGGGCAACTGAATGAGATGGATGAATTCCGTCTCAGGGCATATGAACGAGCAAATCTGTATAAAGAAAAAATGAAAAAATACCACGATTGGAGGATAGAGAAACGATACTTCCAAAAGGGTGACATGGTGCTTCTGTTCAATTCTAGACTCAAATTGTTCCCAGGAAAGCTGAAATCTAAGTGGTCAGGCCCTTTTAAAGTTAGCCAAGTCTACTCATCTGGAGTAGTAGAACTTGAAAACGATGACGGCAGTACCTTCTAGGTAAATGGGCAACGTGTCAAGCTTTACATGGGTCCGAAAGAATCAATGAAAAGTATCACCATTATCTGTCTCAATGAAGTTTGAAGGAATTAAGATACCTAAGTCGTGCCGCAATGTTAAATCAGGCGCTACATGGGAGGAAACCCATGAACCCCGGGATTGATCCATTCCAGGTATACTCTAACCCTTAGTTTAACTTTTTTTTCAATTTTAAGTTGAGGATGTAGGGTAGGATGTTTTTGTAACAATTTTTGGTAGATAATTAGGAGTAATACAGGTACTTAAGGCAGTTAGCTTGTTTTGTGACTTTTGAGCACCTCTTCACTGATCTGAGTTTATAACTGTGTGAATTGTATTTATCTGTGATTGATGTGCATCTTTTTGTGCCATTAGTCTGGCGACTTGATGATTTTTGCTGAACAAATTTCTTGAATCGGATAAGTAGTGATATGCGATGTACTTGTGTGCCATGTGTGTGTGAGGTCTTACTCAGCTCCTGCTGTGTGATGAATCTAGAACTTGCCCCATTAGTCCTACCTAGGTTGTACGATTGGGGTTAGGAAAGGATCATAGGCCATTTTTGATTATAACCCACTTTAAGCCTAAATGACCTTCCTAATGTGAATAATATCCCTTAATCCCTGATTTGAGCCTATATGCCTGTTTCTTTTTGTAAAATCTCTCACCTTCCCATTTACCTTACAATGAACCTATTTTGGCCCTGATCCTTCTTGGAAACTTTCACCTTGACTTAGAAAAACATCCTAAGTTGAGGGTGGATATCATAGGGGTGCGTAATGCAAAATGAGCATGAAAAGAGGTAGAATAAGAGAAAAGAATAAAAAGTTGGGTGCAGTGAAAAAGGAATAACAAAAGGGAAAGTTGTGTTAAAGATGATAAAAAGATAATATGATGATTGAAAAGACCGCATCCATCTTGAGCATGTGTGATCAATAAAAGAAGAGGAAGAAAAGAAGGTTGAGAAGTGAAACCCTAAGAGTTTAGTATAACGTCAAGGAGGCATAGTCACTCTAAAATATCCATGAATATTATACCAGCCCCTAGACTACATTACAAGCCTAAGAAAAGCCTTAAAGTGATCCTAACTGACCCACCTGAAGATTTGGGTACTGACTATAAGGGCAAGCCTATGGCATTTGGCATGCAGTGTTTGGAACTTCATTCTGAGAGTGAGACTTGTGATTATCCCTATATTTATGTATGTGAATTCTAATATGAGTGAAAAAGGCATTTCTTTGTTGTGAGGGCACATTGGGTGTGTTGCTAAGTCACTGACTTGTTCAGATAGTGTGGTCTTGGTATGGCATGATTGTTATTGCTGAATTATTACCGTATCTTGATGCTTGTGAGTTGCATGGTTGTTCTTCAAAACATCAACAGTGAGTTTTAAATTGACTGACCTTGGAGATGGTGAAATTATTCTGAACTAATATGAGTAGTTAGCTTCCAAATTGTACTTTGTATTCTCTTAGTTATGTTTTGGTTGCTTGAGGACAAACAATTGTTTTAAGTTGAGGGAGTTGATGTGTGAGCATATGTTAACACATTTGAGGCTTTTAACTCTAAATAATTGCAAGGTATTAAGCAACTTTAGTTATTTTTGATTAGTTTATGTTTTATTTTGCAGTTTAAGCTGATGTGATAGACAACAAACATGAAATGAAGTAAAGAAGTTGAAATTTAAAGAAATCTGAAGACAAGTGTAGCTGACGACATTTGTGATAAGTCGTCAGCCCTGTGATAAGATATCATGTTGGTCCTCATCAGTAGACAAAGAATTGGCCTAAAGTAGAAGTTGTGACGATATTTTGTGATAAGCCGTCAAGGATCTGATAAGTTATCAAGAATGTCGCCAGCCTAAGGTAGCCAAGGAGAACTGAAGCAAAGCCTTGATGACATTTTATGATAGGCTGTCACGTAGCTAATAGGTTATCAAGTTTGTCGCCAGCCTTAAGCAGGAAGAGCAAAAACTGAAGAAGAAGCTGACGACATTTGTGATAAGTCGTCAGCTTCCTGATAAGCTATCACAAATGTCGTCGGCTAATCCGAAGGATTTCTAATTTTTATAAATTTGTTTCCTTATTTGGGGTAAACTATTTAAAGCTTTGTTTTAGGGTTTGCTAGACATTATGGTTATTATTATTATTACTCCGCACAAGGTTGACACCTTGAGTTCGGGACAACATATTTTGATATTTTCTCTCTTTACTTCTTGACTTTAACAATACAATTATTTTTGAGAGATTATTATCAGTATTTTGGGATTTCTCCTTTGTGATCTAATCTGGGATTCACTAGTTATTATTCATCTCTGTAAGTTTATCTTTCAAATCATGAATTCAATTATGTGTTTCGTTCATTACATCATGAGTGGCTAAAATCCATTAACCTGAGTTATGGGATCTAGGGTTAGGTCTTGATGAGGTGCTAAGTATTTAAGATTCAAAAAGAGGTAGGATTTCTTGATAATTCTGAAGTTTTAATTAACGTCTGTTGGTTGCAAATAGTAGACACACCTGCTTTGATTTTCTTGAGAATGAAATCAAATATAGTAGGAAGTGAATTATCAATAGGGACTCAGAAATACTTTGTTTAATAATCAGCGCTGTAACAAGGTTGGTTAACCTGAGGTAAAATCTGGGCAGTAAATAGAAATTCCCTAAGTCCGAGAGGATTAGGGAATTAAATGGTTAAGTAGGTAGAGAGACATTTAAGCATAACATCGATAAAGATAGCTTGTTATCTTACCCACCATGAGAATCTTGAACCACTTTTAGCATTTGTCATGTACTGGAAGCCCTAGTAAACATAATTCTGGTTATTTCATAAACTCTTGATTTACAAACACCGAAAGTAAAGTGACAAACAACAACTTGTTAAACCAAAACCCCCCATTTTAGGAAACATTAAACTATCAGCGGATTAAATTGCAAACAACTTGAGTTCACACCATCTTCCCTGTGGGATTTGACCCCAACCTAGTTGGGTTTTATAGTGACAACGATCGCTTACACCCATTCAAGAGTGTAATTTGAGTGTTATCAACAATCATTCATGTTATCAGTTATATCAGTTATCAAAGCTCATGTCATAAGTATTCATCTTCAGGACTGTCAGATACAGTCAACCAGACCAGTTCTTCTTAATTAGAACTATCAGACACAATTATTCATGTATCAGTGCCTCAGATTTCAGTAATTCGATGTTATTAGTAAAACTCAGTAGTCAGAACTCAATATTCAGTCCTAACACGATCTCAGTTACAATTACATATGCATGCATGTATTCTCACGTTCATGTTAGTCAGTTAGTTAGTATTGTTCATGCATATGAACCTATTGCATTCAGCCTACCTCAATTGCCTACCAGTACATTCAAAGTACTGACGCATTTGCGTTATGGTGTCTTATACATATCTTTAGAAGCACGAGCTCTAGAGAACCAGTAGCATCCCAATTCAGCAATCAGAGTTAGCAGTGAGTCCTCATCCTTCGAGTACATGATGATTTCATTACAAATTCAGTTTTTAGTTTATTTCAGTAGTCGGAGTTAGTTGGGGACATGTCCAATCAACTCCACAGTTTTCAGACAGTTTAGAGGCTTTCAAACTACAACATCTTTCAGACAGTTTATTTCAGTTTTGGGTATTGTTATACCCCCTTACAAACATTGTTTTATATTCGGTATTAGTACAGTTTTGAACCTTATGGCCTTACAACTTATATTTCATATAATTACAGTATAGTATTCAGTGCTTAGTTACAGATATTAGTTATGGGTAAGCTTATGGTCCTTCGGGGTCATAAGCACCGTGTGGTGTTCCGGGTACCAGATTCGGGGCATTACACTAACATCCCTAGATAAAATGGAGACTATCTACAAACAAAGGAAAAATTTTCATCTAACTACACCAAATCTTAATGAATGATGAGAGAAGTGTAATGTTGATGCCTGGACACCTAGAAAACTAGTTGGACAACTGATAAATCTTGGGGTAATGCTAACTCGTATGCTATATGCCCAATAGTCTAAAAAATCTCAAATGGCCCAATATACCAGGACTAAACTTGTCCCTCTTCCTAAACCTCATCACACCCTTCTTAGGAAAACATGAAGAAAGATTCAATCACCAATACTATATCTCAAGGGATGAAGTCTATGATCTGCATAGAACTTCTGCCTACTTTTCTCAAAGTCTATCCTAAATGGCCAAAAATCTATCTATAGACTCACGAAGCAAGTCCATACCTCGAGGTCCAATATCAAAAACCTCATACCAACCAATTAGAGAGCCATACTGCCTATCATACAGAGCCTTAAATGGAGCCATCTCGATGTTAAAATGGTAGATATTATTATACCTAAATTCTGCCATGGCTAAATACTGCCCCCGTTGACTTCCAAATACATAACACAAGCATAAAGCATGTCCTCTAAAACTTGAATAGTTTTCTCTCACCACCATCAGTTGGGGGTGAAGAGTTTAGCTATGATAAACCTGGGTATTAATTCCTTCTAAAAGGTCTTCAAAAATTGAGAAGTGAAAAGTGAACCTCTACTTGAGATAATAGACATCGATACACCATCGAGACTGTAACGCCCCAAATCTGGTACCCAGAATGCTACACGGTGCTAACAATCCTGAAGGACCACTAGCTAACCCATGACTGATATCTGTAACTGAGCACTACATAATATACCATCTAAATATGGAAAAAAAGGCTGAAAGTCCATAAGGTTCAAATATCTGATAAAACATAACATCTAAAATACTATATATCTATCCCAAAATGCAATTAACTGTCTGAACATGCTATAGTCAAAAAACCTTTAAAATTGAATTATCTGAATAAAGAGTTGATGGTACATATCCCCAACTAACTCTAACTACTAAAATAACTAAGTACTAAAGATATGAAATAATCAAATCATAACATCCTCGAATGATGAAGACTCACTACTGACTCTTACTGTTGAAACTGGAATGCTACTGATACTCTAGAGCTCGTGCTTCTGAACCTAGTGTATAAAAACACCATAGTGCAAATGCGTTAGTATGATTGAATGTACTTGTATGCAAGGTGAGATAAGTTGAATGCAAAGGTTCATATGCATGAACAATACTAATAGACTGAGTAAAATGAACGTGAGAATACATGTATGAATACGTAAATATAAATGAGACCATGATAACACTGACTATTGAGTCTGTATACTGATAACATAGATTTATGATAACTGATATAACTGATATAACTAATACTGAGTGACTGTGTCTGATAGTCTAGGTTCAGATGGAACTAGCTGAGTTTCGTACTGAGATGGGAGACTGTATCTAACAGTCCTGAATTCTGTAGAACTATCTGAGTTCTATTACTGAGATTGAGACCGAGACTGTGGGAGGTAGTCATCTAACCGATATGCCCTAATTAAAGCATTATAGCTGAGTTGAGGTCCAATTTGTAACCTCAATTAGAAGGGTGTCAATACCGCACCACTGGTAAGGACAAACTGTGAGTGACCCTTATCTAATAGGTATTCTGATGAGAATGGTGGGACCCTAATCTAACAGGTTGAGCCACCCCATATACCCTCATCTAGAAGGTTTGATGTCTCAACCTACGTTGGCTATGTAGTTCTGGAGAGCAAGGATTTCTTCTACGAATCACACCCTCTACTAGTAGGTGAGTTCCTATCCTTGGGCTTACTCAGTGCTGAATCCTACTCCCATCTAAATAGCCACTGAACATGATTAACTGAACTGAACTGGATTGAGTTCATTGAGTTCTAATAACTAAAGGACTACTATTGATATTTGATAACTGACTGAGATTACTGAGATTACTGAGATTTCTGAGTTTTCTTGAGTCATGTAACTGACTGAATTCTACTGAGTTCTAAAACTGATTGAGAATTCTACTAATCATGACGTGACTAAGATTTATCATAAAACTGACGCTGGCTCTAGGAACACAACTAAGTTATCAGGTACAAGTACCCCCAGGACTCGATAGCATGAAACTGACAAGACATGACACTTCTTGAACAATAACCATGGTCAATAATTCATAGTACGATCATTGGGGATTTTCATGAAGTATTCGCATACCACAAGATTACACATGAATAAGAATGTATATAAACATGTCATAATTCCTTAAGCCTAATCTCAATACCTTACAAGGCATAACAATAGCATGGGAGTCATTTTGAACTTAATGGTAACATGAATTCATCATTAGGTTCTATTGAGTCATAATGCACAAGTATTATTCTCTTAGGCATTTTATCAAACACCTAGTATGCATAACTTAGATGTTAGGCATGATATCAAATTAATACCACATGATTCCCTAATTCAACTCAATTTCATAAATTTCAACCTACATACTAGCATAGTTTCATGAAAAACACATAAAGACTCCAACTTGGGAACTCTACAACAATAACTACATGAACATAATCAATCCACAACATAAACATCATAATTCATAATTTAAAATTGGATTCTCGGTCTTCATGGACGAAAGGAATCCATGAATGAACACTTGACATACCTTAGATGGAGAATTCTTGAAAACTATGGTAGAATCTCTTGAATTTAAAGCTCCTATGAAAACCGTAGACTTGTTCTTGAGAGTATTTAAGAATAACAATAATATTTTGATGAAATAAGGACTGAATCTTGTGTTATAGGCTTATATATGGGTGGGAAATTGACCCTTTTTCCCTTAAAAATACAGACATTTAACGACTGAAAACTATGCATCGACGCAACATATCGATGCATTGACGCAATACCCGACGCATCATGCCAAACCTTAGTAGTTTTACTGGCAATCCATGTAACAATGTTAACCAACGCGATAGGCGATGCAGCGCGCCAATATTGCATTGGTCCACTATTTTGGGACACCAAACGTGGTCTAAACGAGTTTCAAAAAATCCAAAACTTATCCAGGAACACCTCTTAACCTTCCTAATCATGAATCAACAAAAATATTGACCATTTAAGGAAGTTAAGGTCATGAAATGATATTGCCAACTTTCGAAGTCTAAAAATAAACCAAGTCAAGAAGCTTAACTAGGATTTTGTAAGTATGGGACCCCCTTGACAAGCTTAAAGGATTGATTTAAGTTTAGAAATTTTGTGGGGTCTTACGGAGACGAACTATATCATAAACATAAATTTAACGACCCAAGACTACCCCTAGTCATTACATGGTGCTTACGATCCCGATAAACCACAAGCTAACCCATGAGCTGGTACCTGTTATGAGCATTGAATAATATAATCATGAATGCGGAAGAGTAACTAAAGTGCCACAAGGTTTTAAATATCTGAATTCAAACTGAAATATATATCTAAGAAAACAACTGTCTGAATCTGATAAAGTACTGATATACTGAGCAACTAACTGACTGTAAAGTCTGAAAAACCTCCAAGACTGACTAACTGAGAGTTGATGGGACAAGCCCCCAACTAACTCTACTAATTACTGAAATAAAGACATTAAATAAGATAGTCTATCCTCGGGTAATGAGGACTCACCATTTCTACTGTACTGCTGAGAATCTAAGGGACTAAGTGCGATCCAGGAACTGAGCGTCGGCACCTATGATATGAGACATTATAGCGCAAAAGAAAGGTATACGATCGGTACTTTGAATGTACTGGTATGCTAAATGAGGTAGGTTAACATGCAAGGTTTCATGTATAGGAGTAATTATCTATCTAAATATATATGAAAAGTATGAAATACTGAATAAAGAATATTAAATCTGTATATACTGAACATACATGAAAATCTGTGAAATACTGAAGATGCATAAAAATCTGTAGACACTGAGGATGCATGACCAAGCATATGACATGAACTGTATGGGGTGTGCAAACTGAAATACTGAAAAAAACTAAAATCTGTATGCTTTGGTCAAATGATACTAAGACTGAATAATTGAGTAGGGACTGTAACAGAGACTATATCTGAGACTGTGGGAGATATAATCTAACCGACATTCCCCAATTTGAGCTAATCGAGGTCCAACCTATAACCTCAGTTGGAAGGGTATTAATATCGTGCCATGAGTACTAACGTTGGCAGTGTGGATCCACTAAACTAATATCATGTCCAAAGGACTAAAGGTGTCAAGCCTGAACTGCCGGGTGACCCCTATGAGATAGTCAAGCCTAATCTAATAGGTGACTACTCATATCCTATGTTGTCTATGTAGTTTTGGAGTATAGGGACTGCTACTAACGACTTTGCCTATATGACAGGGAAGCAACCATCCCTGCACTCTCTCGGTGCTAAATCCTACTCTTAACTGAATGACACTGAAATGCTAGACTATTTTGAGTTTAATTGAATGTTCTGATAATGATCATGATATAATCTGAAACTATTCTGAAGATACTGAGACAACATTAAGTAAAGAACTATGGTTTCGGGTATTCAATACCCCAGTATTCAAAACAATAGTAGTAGTATGATAATAAAACATTAAAGGACGTAGCACGAAGACTCTTATTAAACAATTGCTCTTGTAGGCATTTTATCTAACACTTATAGTTCATGGTTTAAAATAATCATAGAATTACTAAAGGATTGGCATAATTGACATGAAATTATCATGGAAAACACTAAGTCATGATTTAATTCAATAAATGATAACACTAAAACATGAGGAATTGAATAATTACAATAAATCTATTAAAACATGGTCTTAAATCAAAGTTCATGGAGATTAATGGGTGAAATCATGATTTAAAACCAAATAACTTAAAAAGATCATAGCTTTATTATTAAAAATGTTACTTGAGATCCATGGATGAAAGGAATCCATTGATGAATATCTAACATACCTAGGTTACTGAATTTGGAAGGGCTGATGGAAAGTTCTTGAGATTTGACCTTGGTTCTTGAGAGCTACGGTTTCTTGTTCTTGAAAAAAGGATTTTTTAATTTGAGAGAAAGTGAATAATGATGAGAATTTTGGTCAATTAGGGGTTAAATTGTGTGTTTAGGATGAGTTTAGGGATTAGGAAAAAAACCCAAATACCCTTAAACATATTTAAAAATTGAAGCTGAAAACTGAAAAACCTGATTTTTGGCCTTGGCGCGACGCGCCAAGCCACTGGAAATTGGATAATTGGAACCTGGAAAAACACCGCGATGCGGAGCTATCGCGGTAAGTCTTTGAATTGCCAATTGATAACGCTCAAAATACACCTCTCTAATGAGAATGTAAGCGATCGTTATCAATATAAAACCCAACTAGGTTTGGGTCGAATCCCACAGGGAATATGGTGTGAACTTAAGTCGTTTGTAAATTAATCAACTGATAGCTGGATGTTTCCTGAAATGGGGTTTTTAGTTTAGCAAGTAATTGTTGGTCACTTTAGTTACAGTGTTCGTCATCAAGAGTTTATGGAAAAACCAGAATTATGTTCACTAGCAGTTTTGGTACTTGACAGATGCTAACGGTGGTTCAAGATTCTCACAGTAGGTAGGACAACAAGTTATCATTATCGAAGTTATGCCTAAATGTCTCTCGACCTACTTAAGCATTTAATTACCGAATTCTCTCGAACTTAGGGAATTTATATTCATGACAAAATTTTACCTCAGTTTAATCAACTTTGTTACAACGTCAATTATAAATGGAAGTTTTTAGTGCTTCCAAGTCCCTGTTAATAATTCACTTCCCACTATATTTGATTTATTTCTCAAGAAAATTAAAGCAGCTGTTATCTATCATTTGCGACCAATAGACGATAATTAAAACCTCAGAATTATCAAGGAGTCCTACCACCTTTTGAATCTTGAACACTCAACATCTTATCAAGACTTAACCCTATATCCCATAATTCAGGTTATGGGAATCTAGCCGCTCATGATGTAATAATTGAAACAACTAGTTATATTCATGATTTGAAAGATAAACTTACCATAAGATGAATAGAAACTAGAGATTCTCAGATTTGATCACTATAGTAATCCTAAAATAATGATGATAATCTCTTCAAAGTAATTGTTTGTTTAAGTCAAGAAACTAGAGAGAGAAAATATCAAAAATATGTGTCTCCAAAAGATGTTCGGAACTCTGAAGAAAACCCTAAAACAAGACTGTAAATAGTTCAGCCTAAATAAGGAAACAAAATCACAGAGTTTAATAATCCCTTGAATTAGGTGACGCCATTCGTGACAACCTATCAGGAGGCTGATGACTTATCACAAATGTCGTCTGCTCCTTTTTGTTTTTGATACTTACTGCTTTAGGTTAATGACAAACTGTGACGTCCTATCAACTTCTTGACGAATTATCATGAATGTCGTCAAGTCTCTACCTCAACTCTCATATTCAGCCTTAGGGTAACGGTAATTTTGACAACCTATCAGCTCCTTGACGGCTTATCACAAAATGTCGTCACAACTCTCAACTCAGGTGCATTTTCTGTCTGAGGCTGACAATGAAGTTGATAACTTATCACAGGGCTGATGACTTATCAGAAATGTCGTCAGCCACACTTCTGTTTAAATTACTTCAGATTTCAACTCCTTTGCTTCCATCCTTTATGGTTCTCTTGCATCATATCTTCTACTGCAAAATCAAACATAAAACAATCAAAAACGACAAAAATTGCTTAAGACCTTGCAATTATTCTTAGTTAAAAGCCTCAAATGTGTTAGCATTAGCTCACACATCAACACCTTTAACTTAAAACAATTTCATATCCTCAACCAACTCAACACAACTAAGAGAATACAAAGTACATTTGGCAGTCAATCATCCATAGCATCTCAAAACACTTTCACCCTTTTCAAGGTCAGTCAATTCAAGAACAATGAAGAACACCAATGCAACACATAGAAATCAATATACGACATTAATTCAGCTACATTAACTATCCATATACCAGTATTAGACTCTCCAAACAAGTTAGAAACTAGTAACATATCTGGTGTGCCCTCACAGCAAAGATATCCACCTCATCTCATATCAGTAATCCTATACGTAACCATGGGGACAATCAAAATACTCACTCTCAGAACAAAGTTCCAACCAATATATGCCAAGTACCATAGGCTTGCCCTTATTTTCATTTCCCAGATCTTTAGTTAGGTCATCTAGGATCACTATAGGTCTTCTCTTAGGCTTATGATGTAGGTTAGGGGATGGTATGATAATCGATGGTATTTAAAGTGACCAAGCCTCCTTGATACTACACTAGCTTTTTGGGGTTTCACTCATTAGCCTTATCCACTCTTCTCTTTTATTGATCATACTTATTTAGGTTGGGTGCGGTCTTTTCCACAATCACTTATTTTTTTCACAATTTTTCTTTTTCTTACTCTTTTCCTCCGCACCCATCTTTTTTTTTATTCTCTTTTTTATTCTACCTTTCTTCATACTCATTCTATATCACACACCCCTATGATAGACACCCTAAACATAGGACATTTGCCTAAGTCAAAGTGTACAGTGTCCAAGGAGGACTAGGGCCAAAACAGGTTCATTGTGACTTAAATGGGAAGGTGACAGATATCATAAAAAAATAGGCTAATCAGGCTCAAAATAGGGATCAAGGGGTATTATGCACATAGATAAGGTTATTTAGGCTAAAGTGAGCTCATATCAAAACGTCCCATGATCCTATTCTAACCCCTATCCTTCAACCTAGGTAAGACTAATTGGGCAAGTTCTGGCTTCAACATATAGAGGGAACTAAGTAACATCTCACACACACTTGGCACACAAATATATCGCAATCTTCTAATCATTTAGTTCATGCAGCTGTTTAGCAATGATTATTGTGTTTCTATAACTAATGCCATACAAAGATACACAGTGGTCACACTTAAATGCAAATCACACAGTTAAAGAAGTAGACCACTTGAAGAGGTGTACAAAAATCATAAAAAAATTCAACTGCCTCAAGTACAAGTATTTCTCCTAGTCGGCTATAAAATTTTACAACAACAATTTACCCTACACCCTCAACTTAAAATCAAAGAAAATCTAAACTTAGGATTAGAGTATACCTGGAATAGATCAATCCCGGGGGTCATGGGTTCCTGACCCTGCTGCCGCATCTTTTGCTGCCCTATATCCATCAGGAGCCTTGCTCTGTTCTGGTGCAGCTGATCTATCAGTCTCTGAAGGCCTACTAGTAGAGGCCCCTGCAGATCTTGCTTGGATGGCTGCCTCCTATCTCTCATTATCCACTAAGGAATTAATTGTTGCCTTCTTCATCTTCTCCTTTTCATACTTTATTTTTGCCCTCTTCTCCGTTTTTCTTTCTTCATCACTATCGGGCCTTTCTTTCTTACCTTTGCTTTTTTTTTCACCTTTCTTCTTCTTTTTCTTTACTGGCTCCTCTGTGAGATCAAGCATTGGGATTTCTCCCTTAGACTCCTCAGCTGTCGGATTTGCTAACACCATAAAGTGGTATTATTGTAGCTTCCCAACCTCTGCCTTTACTTTGTCTAGGTCTGATTTGAATAATGCCATCTCAGGAGTTGACCTCTCTTTCAATTGTGCGTTGAAGCAGTTCTCCAATTTATCAATTCGACCGGGCAAAGCCTTGTAGGGCTCGAGTGCATCCTTAACCCTCTTGTCCACTACAACCACAAATTGCTTGGCAAAGAGTTTAAGCTGATCCTCGCACTACTTGGACTGCTTTTCTACTCTTCTGAAATTCATAGAATTGAAGGCAAATTCTTTTGTAGGCACCGCAGCTAAAGGGTTTGTCTCAGTTCTAGACACTAGACCTACTCATGCTGAAGATGTTGGTGGTGCAGCCTCGGAATCCTGTTCTTCTACATTAGGCACTGAGATAGTTCCTATAACTGGTGAATCAGCTGGAATCTCTACACCCCTGTCAAGCATTAGCCTCGGCTAATTTTCCTCATTTCGGATAGGATTGTGGGTCTTCTTGGCAAGGATTTCTTATTCTAACCCTACAATATTGGGAACATTGGCTTCCCTACATAACCTTGTAATCAAACAAGGGAAGGGATATGCTGTATCGGACCTTGAGACCTGAATTTTTATCTCTTCGGCGATGATCTCTCCAAAGCTCAATTTGTGGTTAGCCACAAGATTTGCGACTAGTATTGCTCTGTCATCCCCGAGGATATTATCGCCATCTGTGGATATCAACCAGCTATGTACAATCCCTCACCAAAACCTTGCCTCTGAATTCAGGGAGTCCTTGAAGATTCTTTCACTTGGGTTGGTCAGCCATTTCGATTCTCCATCAGCTATTAGCGTGGCTAACCAAGACCTTTGATTTTCTTGATGCTTCAACCGGGCATAGAAAGTAGGTAAAGTGGATTGAGGAGTGAAGTTTAGGCCATAAAGGAACCTGTTGATTATTGCTTCAGAAATATTCACCATTACATCCCGTACTGGGACTTTATCCAACAAAGTTTGGTCATCTATTTTCTCCCCTTCTCTACACATGTTTTCCAAGCGAGCTTGGTAGTTTGCATAGAACTCCCTAACTAGTGTAGGGAAAAATGAATTTCCCCCTCTTATCGTCCATCCCAAATTGTAATCATAAAATTTTTGCTCCACCTCGGGGTATCTGCTCAACCCTTTAATGATGATTCTCTTTTATTTAAAGATTGTCCTCTTAACAACCCTTCTGTTAGTTCTGCGAAGCCCATCAAAGAAAATTTTTTGAGCTTTGGGAATCTGCCACCTAGTGCCGTCTCGGACTTCAGGATTTTTGGATTTAACTATAGTTACCCTAATCGGATATTCTTCCTCATCTTGTGGATCGGTAGAAGGGGACTCAGTTGATGGTCCCGCAGATTTAAGTTGCCCATACTCATGCTCCTCAGAATTAGTATGATCTGAATCATACTCTTCAGATTCAGCATGTTCAGAATCTTGTTTCTCAGAGGTCGTCTACTCAGAATCTGTATGTTCATATGTTGTTGGCTTAGTGTCACTCTCTTCACTCTTCTCCACTTCAAATGATGGAGGTGGTGAAGGCTTTTTAGGGCTTTTCTTCTTCTTTTACTTCCTGAGCAGAGGCTCTTCCTCTTCATAGTCAGACTCTTCGTTGAAGAGTCTCTGAGGTACACTTCCCTTGGTCACTCTCTTTGTAGATTTTGAGTTCTTTCCTTTAGGTGCCATTTCACAACCTGTAGCAAGAGAAAAACCATTAGTCGACCCTCAAGAGTATAAAAACAAACACATCAATCATTTTAAGTTTCACACCCCTTGAAAGGTCTTATTCATGCTTCAGATCCCAGGTGTGATGATATTTCTGATAAGCCGTCACAAATATGATAGCGTATCACAAATATCGTCTTCTCTAAATAGAACCCAAAATTTTATCAACTTCTGATGAAATTTCTGTTAAGCCATCACAGTTGTGATAACTTATCATGAATGTCGTCAGCTCTAAACAAAACCCACAACATTTTTAGCAACCTTTGATAGCATTTTTGGTAAGTCATCACAGTTGTGATAACTTATCTTGAATGTCGTCAGCTCAGGATACAACTCTAACTCGACTTTAACTTTCTTTTTAATCCGCTTTCTCCCTAAAACCCCATTGGTTCTCATTTTTGAGTTGAGCTTGTAAGTCCCAAGATTGCACAACAAACCCTAGTTCCCGATTTTCTGCCATTTGCAAGATAACTTAATTCAAGCTTCTTGGGAACTTGGGTTCACCTCAGTTTATCACTTACCAATTGAAAAGAAGGGCAAGGTTTCGAGCATACCTGGTGGGTACCTTCACTTTGATTATCCAAGAAAGAAAAAGTAAAGAAATATTCTTGATTTTGATTGCAAACCCACACACAGAAGGAAACTTTCTTTTGTTTTAGTTGGAAACACTTTGAAAAAGGTAAGAAAATAAACTAAGTATGGAAAGAAAATAAAACTTTAAGTAAAATAGAGGAAATAAGCGGGAAGGTGGAAAGACAGTGTCTTAGGCCGGGTCGAATCTTTTTACCTGGGCCAGACTTTCGGCTAATTTTGGGGTTTTTTTGTGATGACATTTCTGATAAGCTGTCACAAATGTGATAGCTTATCAAAAATGTCGTCAGTCTTAACTGACCCTACCTCAGAGTTGATATCTCTGACGACAAATCTGATGGCTTATCACAATTGTGACATCCCATTAAAAAAATGTTGTTAGGAGCACTTGGCCGAATACATCGATTCCACCTTCTTTGCACTAGAACCTAACTACAAAAATAAACAATTTGCTGGAACATAAAAATTTTGGGTTGCCTCCCAATATCGCTTGATTTAATGTCGTAGCACAACTTGGTTATCTTGAATACTCAGACTTCACCAAGAAAACCTGCTGATACCTCTTTACCATCTTCATAGATTACGTCTATGATTGAGAAAACACTCATCTCTTTTTGTTGTGTCATAGATGAGTGTATTTTGAATCGTGCTTTGTTATCATTTAGCCTGAACTTTAGCTCATTCAGCTCCATATCTATGATCACTCTCCCGGTTGCAAGGAATGGTCTTCCCAAGATGATAGGCACTTCGAAATCTACCTCACAGTCTAGGACTACAAAATCAACAGGCAGAATAAAGTCGGCCACCTTTACCAATACATCATGTAATATGCCCACTGGCCACTTTACAGACCTATCTTCCATAACCAATTGCATATTGTCGGGGTAGGATCCCCCAAACCCAGTTTCTTGTACACTGCAAGTGGCATTAGGTTTATAATGGCTCCCAAATTGCATAGTGCTTTTGTGAAATTTAGGGACCCAATAGTGCAAGGGATGGTAAACGCTCCCGGGTCTGCCTTTTTCTGCACTAAAGACCTTGTAGAGATAGCACCACAATGAAGAATATTTTCCTCTATCTCATGTCTAACCTTCCATTTCTTCGTGACAAGGTCTTTCATAATCTTCACGTATCCTGGAATTTGCACAAGTGCCTCAACTAAAGGCACATTTATTGTCTATTACTTAAGCATTGCCATGAATTTGCTAAATTTTGCATCATCAATTTTTTTCTTCAACTGATGAGGAAAGGGAGGTGGTGGTCTTGGGATAGTTTTCAACACTATCTCCTTTTATTTTTTTTCTCTTTTTTGGAGCATCATCAGAATTATCCAGCTTCTCAGACTCTACTAGACCTCCTTCTTCCAATTCATCATCAACCACCTCGTCAACTACATGTTTGCCCACAGAAGGTCCAGGTAATATCTTACCACTTCTAGTGGTAATCGCCATACATGATCTATCATTCTGCGGATTTTGGACCGTATCACTTGGTAACGTTCCACTTTTCTCTGGTTGAACGCTGCGGAGAGTTAGCTCATCTGCTGCTCCAACTGTTTGATTGTGGTGGAGTGCGAGTTTACCAACTGACTAATAGATGATAGATCGGTATTCATGGTTGTCACACTGGAGTTGGTATCTTCCACTCCCTTCAACAGCTTAGCCATCATGTCCTTCATGGATATATTTTTAGAACTTGTTGTAGTAGTCTCACGATTTCCAGGAGGGACATAGAGCCCGCTCCTATCATTGTTGTTCCTCTAATTTCCCTGCTTTCTATCTTTATAACCAGGCTTATCATAATAATTCTGATCTTGATTCCCTTGGCCATTGCCTCAGAAACCCTCCTGATTATTAACATAGTTTGCCTTTTCTTTTACAACAGCATCAACTCTATCCTGAGATCCCACAACTCTCACCTTTTCAGTCTTACCTGATAGAAAGTTCTTGGTTAGAAAGTCCATCTGCATTTTAAGGTGAGCCATGTCTTGGTCACACTCCTCATCTCTTCTATATTGTTCTGCAGTAATACCCCCAGACACAATGGGGCTAGATACCACAGAGTCTATGGTATGCCATGCCCGACTCTGTTTGGTCATTCTTTCTAGCATCTCTGAAGCCTCTGGAAATGTAAGATCAACAAAAAAACCACCAGCAGCATTATCTACAATTGGCTTTGTCATAGAGTTAAGAGCCCTGTATAAACCATCAAGTGTATGGTCGTCATATTATGGTTCAGACACTATGTCAGCTTCTTCTTGAATCTTTCCCAGGTTTCATGCAAGGCTTTAGTTGGTAGCTGCCTAAAGTTGTTGATCTCATTTCTCAACTGTACCCTCCTAGAAGGTGGAAAGAACATTTCTAGGAAAACTCTTTTCAACTGCCTCCAGTTGGTTATAGAATCGGGTGTCAGCTCATTTAGCCACAAAGTTGCCTCCCCAGTTTGAGACAACGGAAACAATCTCAACAGGATAGCACTCTTTCCCACTCCTGGGTTATCAAAATATTTATAGATGGTGACAAAATTCACCAGATGCAAGTTTGGGTCATCCCCAGGAAGGCCACCAAACAACCCCTTTAGATTGAGGAGTTGAATCATAGTACTCGTAATGTTGAATTTAGCCCCAGGTGCCAACGGTGGAGGAATGATTGCACCCGTTGCACCTGCTCCGTCCATTCCATCATTATTATCATTGTGGTCATACTGAATCGGCTGGTACTCTTGCCTTTCTCGGAACGGACGGTTCCTGTTAACATTACGCCGTACTGGTGCAGCTACTTGCTCTGCACGCCTTGGGTTACCAGGATTTAGCAACTCCTCATCTCCCAAATATTTATCCTCAGGATTTTGATGTCGTGCTTGTTGACCAACATTTTGCACATTCACCTGAGCTCTAGCTAAGGCTGCCAATCTGTCATCCTCTTGCTGTTCTGCCATTCTTCCAATTCATTGCGGTACTGGATTAAGTGGTAATAATGGTTCTGCGAAACTTCTGGTGCTTGGCATACACTACAAAGATCCTGCAATAAACAAAAAAACAAATAAACATAAAACTAGGAAACTTGACTAACAATTAATTAGCGCACCCATCTTCAATTTACAATCATATTTCCCGGCAACGATGCCATTTTTGATAACACTCAAACTACACCTCTCTAATGAGAATGTTAGCGATCATTGTCAATATCAAACCCAACTAGGTTAGGGTTGAATCCTATAGGGAATATTGTGTGAACTTAAGTCATTTGCCATTTAATCAACTGATAGCTGGATGTTTCCTGAAACAGGGGTTTTTAGTTTAGAAAGTAATTGTAGGTCACTTTAGTTATAGTGTTCGCAATCAAGAGTTTATGGAAAAACCAAAATTATGTTCACTATGAGTTTTGGTACTTGACAGATGCTAATGGTGGTTCAAGATTGTCACAGTAGCTAGGACAACAAGTTATCTTTATCAAAGTTATGCCTAAATGTCTCTCGACATACTTAAGCATTTAATTACCTAATCCTATCGAACTTAGGTAATTTATATTCATGACCAGATTTTACCTTAGGTTAATCAACCTTGTTACAACGTCAATTATTAAATGGAAGTTTTTAGTGCTCCCAAGTCCCTGTTAATAATTCACTTCCCACTATATTTGATTTCTTTCTCAAGCAAATCAAAGCAGGTGTTATCTATCGTTTGCAACAAATAGACGATAATTAAAACCTTAGAATTATCAAGGAGTCCTACCACCTTTTGAATCTTGAACACTCAGCACCTTATCAAGACTTAACCCTAGATCCCATAATTTAGGTTAAAGGAATCTAGCCGCTCATGATGTAATAATCGAAACAACTAGTTATATTTATGATTTGAAAGATAAACTTACCACAAGATAAATAGAAACTAGAGATTCTCATATTAGATCATAATAATAATCCTAAAATAATAATGATAATCTCTTCAAAGTAATTGCTTGTTCAAGTCAAGAAACTAGAGAGAGAAAATATCAAAAATATGTGTCTCCAAAAGATGTTCAGAACTCTGAAGTAAACCCTAAAACAAGACTTTAAATAGTTCAGCCTAAATAAGGAAACAAAATTACAGAGTTTAATAATCCCTCAAATTAGGTGACGACATTCGTGATAACCTATCAGGAGGCTGACGACTTATCACAAATGTCGTCAGCTCTTCTTTGCTTTTGATACTCGCTGGTTTAGGCTGACGACAAACTATGATGTCCTATCAACTTCTTGATGACTTATCACGAATGTCGTCAAGTCTTTACCTCAACTCTCATGTTCTACCTTAGGCTGACAGCAATTTTGACGACCTATCAGCTCCTTGACGGCTTATCACAAAATGTCATCACAACTCTCAGCTTAGGTGCATTCTCTGTCTGAGGCTGATGATAAAGCTAATAACTTATCACAGGGCTGAAGACTTATCCAAAATGTTGTCAGCCACACTTCTCTTTGAATTACTTCAGATTTCAACTCCCTTGCTTCCATCCTTGTTGGTTCTCTTGCATCATAGCTTCTACTACAAAATCAAACATAAAACAATCAAAAATGACAAAAGTTGCTTAAGACTTTGCAATTATTCTTAGTTAAAAACCTCAAATGTGTTAGCATTAGCTCACACATCAATAATTTGGCCTGCTCTGCGACGCACCATGATCGCACACCTGCACTGGAAATTGACAATTATAAAACTGACCGATGGCGCGATGCGACACTATCGAGAAGTAACACTGGAAACTGACAATTGCTATTGTCAAATACTCCATGATGTGATGATGGGTAAAATGTTGGTATTTAACAACTAAAACTTAAAATCACCATAACTTCTTACCCGGCTATCAAATTTAGGTGAATTTTATATCATTGGAAAGCTAATTCAATTTCCTACGTAATGGCAGGCTCTAAATTGAAGAAGAATGAGTGTTTCAAAATTTTTATATATGAATACTCATGCACTGGGACTTAGATTATGCTAGGAAAATACGGGGTATTACAATAAATATGGGCCAACCTTTCCTGAAGGAAACTTGAATAGAGATAAAATGAGCAGACTTGGTCAATCGATCCTCAATGACCCAAACACTATAAAAACCACAAGAATTACACGGTAACCCAGTCATGAAGTCTATAGTGATTTGTTCCTATTTCCATTCAAGAATGGGTAACCTCTAAAGCTTAACAACAAGCCTTAAATGAGAGGCTTTCACCTGCTGGCAACATACGTAACAAGCTAAAATGCTTTTATATCCTTCTTTATACACTCCACCAGAGTGCTATGTTAGATAACAATACATCTTAGTCAGTCCCAAGTGAATGGAGTACTTAGAAGAATGAGCCTCTTCCAAAGTCAATTTCACCCAATCACCCACTCTCGGCCCTAAATCCTTAAAACACCATCAGAGTCAAGTGAGATATCCTTAACCTCAACAGTTAATACCTTATACCAAATTACACTCAACCCATAATTATAAAATTTATTTTCCCGAATCTCCTCAATCAAAGAATACCTAGCCTCTACGATGACAAAATACATCCATCTATCAAAATATTAAACCTAACCATCTGGTTAGCCAAGGACTGAAGCTCTAAGGCCAATGACCTTTTTTTTATTAAAAGATGTGCTAAGCTACCAATTCTAATTGACATTTAGCTCAAGGCATCCACAACCATATTAGTCTTTCCCGGATGACAGGGAATAGTAAGGTCGTAATCCTTAAGAAACTCAATCTAATGACACTGCATGATATTAAGATCCCACTGAGTGAAAAATTCTAAACACTGTAGTAATCCAAGAAGATCTCATAATGGACTTCATACAAAATAGTACTTCAACAACTTCAAAGCAAATACAACTGCAAATAACTCTAAATCATGGTTCTAGTAATTCTTCTCATGTGGTTTCAAATTACGACAAGCATACGTAATCACCTTACTTTTATACATTAACACAACACCAAACCCAACCCTAGAAACTTCACAGAATATGGCTAAACCCATGCCCATCTTGGGAAAAAACAAGATAGGAGTTGATGTCAATCAATGCTTATGTTTTTAAAAGATCAACTCACAAGCATCGTACCCCCGAAAGGAAATCTTTCTGTAGGTCACAATAGATGAAAAAACCTCAACAAAGAATCAGCAATAGCCTACTAAACCAATAAAACTCCAAATATCATTAGGATCCTAGCCCAATAATGAGTTGTTGCAATCTTTATTGAATCAACCATAATACCATCCTTGGTCACCACATGACCCAATAAATAAATAAGCTCCAACCAACAATTATATGTGAAGTACTCAGCATATAACTTCTCATCCCTCAATCTCTAAAGTATAATCCACAAATGCTCCTCATGATCAGACTGACTTTTAGAATAAACCAAGATATCATATTTAAATACAATGACAAAAAAGTCGAGATACAATTGAAATACTCAATTCATCAACTCCATGAATGCAACTGGGGAATTGGTCAACCCAAAAGACATGACCAAGAACTCAAAATGATCATATTGATTCAAAAAATCTATGTTTACATTATTCAAAGCTTTAATCTTCAACTAGTGATACTTGAAACTCAAATCAATCTTCAAAAATATTAAATCACCTTGAAGATAATCATGCTAATCATCAATATGATGAAGAGGATACTTATTATTAACTATCACCTTGTTCAACAACAGATAATCAATGCACATATGCATAGACTCATCCTTTTTCTTAACAAACAAGACAGACACACCCAAAGGTGATACACTAGGCTGGATAAATCCCTTATCTAATAACTCCTATAATAGATCTTTCAATTTCTTTAACTCTTCTTGGGCCATCCTATAAAGAGGAATAGAAATAGTCTTATTGCCCGACTCAACATCAATAGCAAAGTCAATATCAAAATCCAAAGGCATACGTGGAAATCCGTAGGGAAAAAATCCATGAACTCATGAACAATACGAAAAAAATCCAAAGAAGGTAGTGAATTAATAGTAGTATCACGAATGTGGGACAAATAAGACAAATACCCCCTTTCTACAAAGCCAAAAGCCTAAAAACAAATAAAATCTAATAAAAGTAGTGAATTAATACTAGTATCATGAATGTGGGCCACATATGACAAATACACCCTTTCTACCAAGAAATGATCCTAATAAAAAGATATCAAATAAAGCATACCCATCCAAGCTATCCATGGCACACTCGATGAAGCTAAAGTCATAGTCTTAGCATAAAAGTCTAGGATGGAGTGATTAAGAGATAACCAATCCATACCTAAGTTGAAATCAAAATGTACAATATCTAGTATAATCAGATCTACCAAAGTCTCACAACCCACGATAGTCACAACAAAAGATTGGTGCACTTGATTATCCCCTAAAGAGTTTCATACAGGGGTAGATACATGGATAGGTATGGACAAAGGCTTACTAGTAAAATCAAAACCCAAAACAAAATATGCAAACAGAGGCACAGTTAATTGGGCAAGTTGTGATCCTACCTGAGGAGGCAACATAAATAAAGGTTGAAGCCCTAAACTCAAAACACTAGGCTTGACTACTGGCAGAGAAAAAGGAACAGTACTTAGAGCCTCAAAATACCATTAAGTAGATACTGGTGTCAATGAAGGAATCACACTCAAAATTGAAGGAGCACCATAACCAGACTCTAGCATAGATGGAGGTACAATATTCAAAGATGAAGAAATGCAAGATGTACTAAATAGAACACCCTCTAACTGATTCAAAAAATGAATTAATAGACCCTCCAAGATTGGGATAGAAGAACTTTGGGTAATCTGAGTATGATTCATAACTCTAGCATGCTCAACCTCAGGCACAGTAGAGATCTACGTAGTACTACCTTAGATGGGAAGAGTATTATATAGATCCTCTACCTCTGTTCCTGACCTCTGCCTTATCTATAGGTTAGGATCACTCATCGGGTATAGAAGAAGCCACACAATAAGGAACAAAATAAGGGAATAAAGATATCATATAGCCTCTTAAATAAACATATGGACGTCTACATATGGATCCATGAGACACTTCTATATATCTTCTTCTACCACTAATGAGACCAATGAAGCTGGCTGCTCTAACACAAATTTGTCAAGACCCAAAAACTCAGGTCACGATGGCACTTATTATGGATAAGCCATGATAAATAAGATAATCACCTAAATAGATATGGAAAAGGAAAACACAATATAATAAACCAAGGTGAGACTCCTAGAACAAAGTTAGGCCATACATACATAAAAATTAAAGAAGCATGATACACAATAATGTAATAAACTAGACAAAATCTTGATTTCATGGTGTAAGAAAGAACAAAGTACATATCAAAGTCTAAAAGTACAATTGAAAAATCTGGAAAAAAAATATAAGTACATCTCTAAAAACACAATAAGACATAACTAGATAAGATGAGGTGGTTGACTTTAAAATCATAGAGCGACCACTACCTAAAAAATGAACCAATCACCACCTGAGCTCACTACCGCGTGACACACTCATAACTGGATCTACACTGAAAGGGCACAGTAGAGATGAGTACAGTCAATTTGTACTTAATAGGTATCATAGGCCATCTGAGAAAAGTAGAAAATAAAGTGTATAAATACAAACTATAGGAACATCACCTGTATTTAGAAAGTGTCCCAAATAGTAGCCTACACTGTCTCCACTATAGTTCTAAATATATCCCATACACAAAACACAAGTATAACAACATAAGATATGCATAAGAAATGCATAATAAATGCAATGAGAATGATAATAATGATGATGTGATATATCTGAGGTTATCACCTAATATATGTATACAACTACCGACCACTACTCCTAAGGTATGACCTATAGAGGATTTTACAACACATATAAAATCTCAATAACCAATACCATTCAAAATATCCATATCCCAAAATCTGTATCTCCTCTCCGGCATATAAACTTAATAGAGGATTTTGATGGTGTCACATTTCTGTCAGAAAAACTAGGATTTCTATAATAGTATCAAAGTCTAATAAATTTATTTGTTATATGAAGATGTAATGCTCATAACCAAACAAGTATAATGATCAAAAATCCAACCAATATACACACACATGATAAAAATCCTCTTTAATAGGCCAATCATCGATGATACAATATAAGCCATATACCATATGAATGAAATATGCAAGTAAGATATCAATAATATAACAATAAAACCAATTTAGAAATTTGTAACATAAGTAAAATAATAAAATGGATATACAAGGACAACAATATCTAATAAAGCCAACACAAAATAATACACCATACTTTTGGGCTAGAATTTAAACTGTCGTTCCTACACATATAGGCTCAAACTAAATGATTTCTTATTAATATATGTGTGGTGATCAATCCTATAGTATGGGAATACCTTTGAATATGAATTGAGGTCACATAAATACCCTAACTATAAGACGAGTTTAAAATATTTCTATCGATTAAGTTTTAGTGTATGTTTCAACTTGGGTTAACTTCCATCGGCCATAACTTCATTTATATAACTAATTAGAGGGCCTAATAAATATCAAATGAAAGGTCTTTGATTGTTCTTTCCAACTCCTCCAAACGTTTGTTAATCCAGGTCCAGAGTCAAAAGTTATGAGTGTTTGAATGAGACACTATCTGGCTTGGTGATGGCTAGACGCCGCAAACTTTAATGTTTGTTATAGGTTGTGTGATGCAAACCTTAAGGTTTTCCATGGGGTATTCACCACAAATCCCATGTTTTAGGGTGTATAAGCTCCATTTTAAGTTATTTCAAGGGCAAACAAGTCTTTTTACGTTCCAAAACTATCCCTAAACATCTATAGATAAACTTAGGGTCATTATTAATGTTTTAACTCTCTTAAATCATAAGTTCAACATCTAAGAACACAAGATAAGAAAAATCAACTTGGGTTTGCACATCAAAGCTTAAAGTTTTGATCTTTTCATGAATTCTTTGTCAATTAAGGTACGCGAGGCTGTCCTAAAAACTCTATGGGAATAAATTATGGTTTTATCAATCTTTTGAAACCATGTTATGATGTTTATAACAAGGGTTTGAACAATTATTTTGAACAACCAAACAATGGAAACCTTTTCAATGATATATATATTGTTTTGGTCTTGAGGCATCTCCTTGAAATTGATTTTTACACTTGTATATGTAAGTATGCATTTTTAGTTTATAAAGATTAAATTGAGAGCATGAATGATCAAACCCCTCTCATGTTGCATTACTTCTTGACTTCACATGTTATGGGTTGTGAAACTGCATGATTGAAAGCATGAGATAAGTGATTTAAATGTTGTTTATGAACTTAATCTTGTTTGTGAATTGAAGAGAGAGAGATTTTATATGTTGACAAATGTTGAAGATATATATTGAAAAAATTTCATGGTTTGTCAAAAATACATGACCACCACATGTTTGTTGAAATGTTGAAAAGAGAGATTCTTTGCATAATTTGACATATGTTTTGAAGTATGAATTCTCTTAAACTGTTTGAATGATATGGTGGTCCAATATTTGTGTTTTGAATGAAGAGACTATCCCATGATATTTTATGGCTTAGATATATGACTTGCAAGTCATTGGTATAATGATACTATTTAAATGAATGCCATAATAGAGAAAGAGTTTCAGATTTTTATTTAAGAGAATACATGTCTTAAATAGCTAAAAATACAATTAAAGAGAGTTAGGTGGTTGTCCGTAGAAGGCTTGAGTTGAGATAAATCCTAGACTAAAATTGTGTTTTGCCGATACGGGTTTATTATGTCCCCAAGAGGGACCGTACACTAGCCTAATTCCCTTTGGCTTATTAGAGATAAAAACTCCAACTATTGCGGAAAACTTGGGTTGGGGGCTTGGCTGCCGAGTTGAGGGAAAATTCCATATAGCCCATGGGATTATAGAGTTGTAGGGTATACCACCTAGTTCAGAAGTAAGATAAAGAGTTAGTCATGGATTTTAGGTTATTGTTCAAAGTTTTTTAAATATGCCCATGTGTTTTTCATTTATCATATATAATTTTTTTACAAACTGCTCTCATATATGTTGTATTAAAATGCTTTATTTTAGATTACTCTATGTACCAGTACATGTGTATTTACCCCTATATTTTAGGGTCTGAGGCTCAGTCCAGGGGTCCCGCTAAATCGTAAAATTTTCAAATAGAAGTGTGTAGTTCGTGAGCCTTCTCTATTTCGAAAGGCCGGCTTTATTTAAACAATGTTATTGGTCTGATTCTGGGTCTGACTAGAGGACTCGTCCCTATTTTGTTTTCAGATAGATTTTTGTTTTTAGTTGTAGTAGAGATTTCACAGATGTGTATCAGATAGTTTGAGTTTTATTAAACTTATGTCTGTATTACTTTGTTGAGATATTAAAGTAACCATGATTCTATTTGTATTATGTTCCGCATTTTTCCTTATTATATATGAATGGTGTTCATGATTGCCAGATAGAAAGGGGTGCCCTGGCCTTCATAGTTCGGGATGCTCATTGCGGCTAGGGCCCTGGATTAGGTCGTGAAAAACTTAGTATCAGAGCCTGGTTCATGGTCCCAGGATATCTACAAAATTGTATCGGGTAGAGTCTTGTTTATGGGTGTTTAGCGTGCCACACTTATAAGCAGAAGGCTACAAGGTATTTAGAAATATCTCTCTCTCTTCATGTCCAGTTCATGCTATAGAGTCTGAATGTTCATCTTTCATACTCTAGTATATGCTACGATGTCGCCCATACAAAAGTAAAATTATCCCAATTCTTTTCTTACTCTGATATTCTCAGATATGTCTCATTGTTGAGGTGATTCAAGTGCAGAAGTGTAGAATCTAAATGGTATGGTCCTTTTTGATTGAGTCATAAAAGATTATAAAATTATGCAAGAACTTGAGATGAGTTCATTAGTTCTTCAAGGTGTATTAATTCTAGTGTAAACTTTGATCCTGATGAAATCGTGCTTTTCAGCCTAACTTATTAAGTGTATCTAGTCCCTTTCAAAATTTTTGTTATGAGAAAAGCTGTGTAGCAGAATGTTGGAACTGTATTTCCACCTGAGTAGTAGTATATGTTAAAGTGTCATGACCTAATAGTAGTAAGATGATCTAGAAGTTGGTGACATGAAGTCACTAGGTTAGCAGTCAGACTGAGGGTGACTATTACGTAAATAAGTAGTTTTAGTTGTATAACCTTGTGATTTAGGGGTGGTTATCTCTCTTTTATGGTGGTTGGATAATATTATGGCAAGACTTGTAGATTGTATGGTGGTGTGTGGAGAAAGTGTTAGGCTTTGATTCCTTTATTTATTCAAAATAGGAAAAGAGCCTAGAGTGGATAGTTTTGGTAGTTACAGAAATTCATTATAGGCTGTGAATGAAAATGGTTAGATTTGCCAATAAGTTATAAGTATAGACTCATTATTGTATGTGTAAATTGAAGGTAGTCTAAATGTAATCTTGGGTAAGTATGTATGATGTGAGAAAGTAGAATATGTAGATAAGATCGTATTGGGTTATAATATAGGATTAATGTCGACCATGTCTATTATGTGACTTTACCTCCTTGACCTTCTTTTCTTTAGTGGTTGTAAACTAGTACTTCATGCGAGGAGGTATGTAGTGGATTTTGGTTGTCATAGTGATGTCATAGATGGGTTGTGATTGTAGGTAGTAGTTAAATGAAATGAGTATTTTGCGTTGATTTCCCAATTTGATGAAGTAGTATAATATGTTGCATGCTTCACCGGTGGTACGTAATTATTGCTAGACTATAGGATTGAACTTTAGATACAGAATATGGTGGTAAGAGTAGTAGCTTAAGGTTAATGATGTATGTTTTGTGGGAATGAATTTGTAGTCTTGATGTGATTTGTGAAAGAGCCTAGGTTGATAATTTATGAAAAGATATGTGGTAATTGTAAGGTATGTGTAAATATGAGGACTAGTGTTAAAATGATGAATTGTGGGTAAGTCATTAAGTGGATAAGGGTGTAAGTATATAAGAATAAGTTGAACCCCCCCGGTAGTATGGCGTTAGGCAAGATTTACGATATAAGTTAAGTTATTAACAGTCTAATGTTAGAAGGTAAAGTAGTGGAGAGTGGATTCTTATGTGATAAGGAGGGATGATGTGTATGCTCATGAGACTACGAATTGTAGGTTGATGATGATAGAGGATAGTGACAAAAATAAATTCAGAGTAGCATTCTTAGAAAGCACTGCCTTTAGAGTATACTTAAAAAGGAAGGTTTAGCATTTATGTGTAAGTGTTTTGCGTACCTAGTTTATGTTCTTGAAATTATAGTATGGAGATGTTTGTGAGTTGTTGTACGTGTTTGTTAGAGCTGAATTGAGGAAATATTGGTAGGCAATATAAACCTTGGGTATGGTTTTACAAATTTTGGTAAGTTGTAAGTTATGTGATTAGAGGTGTAATACAAGTATTCTAAGGAGTTGAAGATAGAACGTTAATTGTTTAGAAATGTGGATGTCCATGCCCAGAAAAATATTAGTCATGAGTTGATAACTTTGGGGTTAGAGGAAGTTATGATTAGTATCTCTGAGGGGGATGTCCCAGAAAGAATTTTGTGTCTTTATGTTAAATTATTGAGGGAAGTTTGTGTTCATGTGTATACCGATACCCCCTATTGTACAGAGAATTATGGTTATAGATTGATGAGAGGTTATTTTCTCAAGTCTAGGATTGTGACTTCGATCTAAGGAAGAGATAGTGAGTTAAGGTAGTTTCCGAATTTTTCTCATTATGTCAAGTTAGGGAAAAGTTATGATAAACCTATTCCTATTCAAGCGTGTCCCCCCTACCTCAGTTTAAGAGCTCATTCTACCAATGTCTTATGTACTCAACCTGGTCTATGTCTAAGGTTTGATCTCTCCATATAACTCATGTCATGTCCCGACTTCCAAACTAGAAGAAATAATTTCCTTCAGTGATTTGATATTCCAAGTATCCAAGCTCTATGTTATGTTTCTCATGAACCATAAATCTGTATCCCAAATCGTGTTTGGTTCTAAGGAGCTATGTTTCTATATGTTACAGATTCATTTTATGTCGGGATTAGTAAGAAATGATAAAGTTGTGGAACTTATGACTATTTCATTCCTGAAAATGAGAAGTGATAGCTTTGAGTAGGAGTCATCGTCTCAATCATTGACTTCATGAATTCCAAACTTATGATATACGACTCGTGATGTAAGAACCCATGTGTCTCACTATAGTTTATCCGAAGATATCATGTTGCATTGTGTTTATGATGAACGACTCTTTACATATGATGCAGACACTTGATATATGAAGAACTTCATGTCTATTCTATCGTATCTTCATTTCATGTCCCTCCTTGAGTAGTGCAATAAGTTTAAGTTATGATCTAATAGTGTTACTTCCATTCATGATGGTTATGCTCGGGTCACCTAATTACCCTACGTATGTTAGTATAATGGTGGATGTGGAAGCGTAGTAGTGTGTTAGGTGGGGGAGTAGATTTTCTTTAAGGTGAAAATTTTGATGTGATTCTCGAGCTAAAGTTATAGGTGAAAGGGAAAAGAAGGAGATGAAATTTTGTTGTGTGAAATAGCTAAGAAGGAGAAATGTGGAAAAAATATTTTCAAGAGTGATTGAAATTGTTGGTCTTAGTGGGGAGATACATGTAGTGGATGTAGTAATGATTAGGTTTGAATGTTCTGATTGATGAAAACACAAACCTATGTGTCATGTGGTTAGTATTCTTTGAATTAAAACTTGAGGTTGTTGGATTATAGTAATGAGGTAAGGTGGTTTCTTAATATGATGCAGAGTGTAGGGTCCCATAGTTTAAATTAGCACCTCTTTCTTCCGAGTTAGGATTGAACATAGAAGTATTATAGGGAGAGACATAAATCTAGTGGTTAGATGTGTTATGGGAGAATTGTAAGTTGGAAATGATGAAGTATGTTGATTAATGTTAGGGCATAGATGAGTAGTGTCTCTAAGTTTAAGTCTTGTCGTTGTATCTTTTAAGATAGAGAATGATAATATTCTTATGTCCCGCGAGAATCTTATCTTATGTCTTGTACCAATCTTAATCAGGCTGAGGACTCTTAGGAAAGATTTATGTCTTACAATGTTTTGATAATGTGCCATAATACACATGCCAAGATCATGTTGATGTCAAGTTTCGTTACCTTTTGTTTCGTGCTTAAGCGTTTCACTAGGGGTTGTCATAAAGTTCTTTTGAACCTTTGCATATTTTGGTGAGGAAAAATGTTCATGCGAGGTTACGTTCCTTATTCCATACCTTTAGAGCTTCAGTATGCCCCTACCTATCATTCGGGGATGAATGATCCCAAGGGGGAGTTAATGTAACACATCGTACTTTTGGGCTAGAATTTATACCGTCGTTCCTATGCTTATAGACCCAAGCGAAATGATTCCTTGTTAATATATGTGTGATGATCAATCCTATAGTGTGGTGATACTTTTGAATATTAATTGAGGTCACAAAATCCCCTAACTCTAAGACGAGTTGAAAACATTTCTATCGATTAAGTTTTAGTGTACGTTTCAACATGGGTAAACTTCCATCGACCATAACTTCTTGTATATAACGAATTAGAGGGCCTACTATATATCAAATGAAAGGTCTTTGAGTCTTCTTTCCAATTCCTCTAACAATTTATTAATCTGGGTCCGGAGTCAAAAGTTATAGGTGTTTGAAGGAGACACTATCCAGATTTGACGATGGCTTAGGCGCCGCAAACTTTAATGTTCGCCATAGGTTCTGCGATGCAAACCTTAAGATTTTCCATGGGGTTTGCGACACAGACCCTATGTTTTACGGTGTAGGAGCTCTGTTTTGAGTTATTTCAAGGGAAAACAAGTCCTTTTACGTTCCAAAACTGTCCTTAAACAACTATATATGAAATTAGGGTCATTATTAATGTTTTAACTCTCTTAAATCATAAGGTCATCATTTAAGAACACAAGAGGAGAAAAACTAACTAAGGTTTGCACATTAAAGCTTAAAGGTTTGATCTTTTCATGAATTCTTCATCTATTAAGGTATGTGGGGAAGTCCTAAAAACTCTATGGGCATAAATTATGGTTTTATCAATCTTTTGAAACCATGTTATGATGTTTATAACAAGGGTTTGAACAATTGTTTTGAATATCCAAATAATGGAAGTCATTTCAATGATATATATATTGTTTTGATCTTGATGGTCGCCTTGAAATTATTTTTTACACGTGTATATGTAAGTATGCATTTTCTGTTTATAAAGATTAAATTGAGAGCATGAATGATCAAACCCCTCTCATGTTGCATTACTTCTTGACTTCACATGTTATGGGTTATGAAACTGTATGATTGAAAGCGCGAGATAAGTGTTTTAAAGGTTGTTTATGAATTTGATCTTGTCTGTGAATAGAAGAGAGGGAGATTTTACATGTTGACAAATATTGAAGATATATAATGAAAGAATTGCATGGTTTGTCAAAAATACATGACCACCACATGTTTGTTGAAATGTTGAAAAGAGAGGTTCTTTGCATAATTTGACATATCTTTTGAAGTACGAATTCTATTGAACTGTTTGAATGATATGGTGGTCAAATATTTGTGTTTGAATGAAGAGACTATCCCATGATATTTTATGGCTTAGAGATACGACATGGAATTCATTGGTATGATGATACCATTTAAATAAATGCCATAATAGAGAAAGAGTTTCAGATTTTGATTTCATAGAATACATGTCCTATAGAGCTAAAAATTAGCTTAAAGAGAGTTAGGTGGTTTCCCGATGAAGGATTGAGTTCAGATAAATCCTATCCCAAAACCATGTTTTGCCGATACGGATTTATTATGTCCCCAAGAGTGACCGTACGCTAGCCTAGTTCCCTTTGGAGTATTAGAGATAAAGACTCCAACCCTTGCGGCAAACTTGGGTTGGGGGCTTGGCTGCCGAGTTAAGGGAAGATTCCATATATCCTGTGGGATTGTAGAGTTATAGTGTACACCACCCAGCTTAGAAGTAGGATAAAGAGTGAGTCATGGATTTCAGGTTATTGTTCAAAGTCTTTTAAATATGCCCATGTATTTTTCATATATCATATATAATTTTTTTACAAACTTCTCTCATATATGTTGTATAAAACTGTTTTATTTTGGATTTCTCTGCGTACCAGTATGTTTGTATTGATCCCCTATATTTCGAGGTCTGAGGCTCAGTCCAGGGGTCCTACTAAGCCATAGAATTTTCAGACAGAAGTGTGTAGTTGGTGATTCTTCTCTATTTTGGAAAGCCAGGTTTATTAAACACTGTTTTTTGTCTGATTTAGGTTCTGACCGGGGGCGTTGTCCTAGTTTTTCTTTCAAATAGATTGTTGTTTTCAGTTGTAGTAGAGATTTCGCAGGTGTGTATCAGATAGTTTGAGTTTTATTGAACTTATGTCTGCATTATTCTGTTGAGATATTAGAGTGACTATGATTTCATTTATATTATGTTCCATATTTTTCCTTATTGTATATGAATGGTGTTCATGATTTCCAGATAGAAAGGGGCGCCTGGGCCTTCATGGTTCGGGATGCTCGTTGTGGCCAGGGCCCTAGCTCGGGTTGTGACGCACATGATCCAAATATATCCAATAACATCTCAAATCACCAAAAGTATCAACATGAGCCTCCACACGGGATCACAACAGTAATAACATCACATTTATAATCAATTCCCATAATCAAAGCATTCATTTATATAATCATTAATTACTCATCCCAGTCTAAAGAAAGTTAAGCCATAACCTACTTTGTAGTGACAAAAATAAATCCAAAAAACCTCCAACCCGGAGACTTTCCCTATCTTACAACTTTAAAATCATCTAAAACATATAAATATAGAATCTGCGTGTTAAAACAAAGCCAACAATATCCATATTTCTTACTTTTATGTTGTGGTCAAAACAGACCCCAAAAATGAATTTTTTGAAAAGAAAGGGGTAAAACCAGAATAATAGTTCATAGAAACATTACCCATGATTACAAAAAGATATATAAGAAACCACAAGCAAAACAAGTACAAATTGGGTTTAAATTGAAAAATTACCATTTTAGGCCTTTCTGGCCAAAATTTCCAAATTTTACTTTTGAAATTACAAAATCACCAATTTTAGATGACAAGAATCAAAGTAAAATAATTGAAATAGTGATTTGGAGCTCACCCAAGCTTGAGAATGGAAGAAATCACCCAAAAGGGTATAAAACCCGAAGCTCGTAGTCTCAAAAGTTAAAGAAAATAGGAAAATTTTATTTTTATCTTGTAACAAAACTGATTGCTTAAGCGTCAAATTGATCGCTAAAGAGGTAAATTGGTGCTTTAGCGGTACTTATACGTATGCCCAGTCTACTCTAGAAAATAGTGATCTAATTTAGAAGCCTCCAACTCGGAAGTCGATTTATTGAAGTAGCTGGTTAGATGCTTTAGTGGCCACCGCTAAAGTGACCCAATATATGTTTCAGCAATCGCACCAACTAGGACTTGGAAATTTTTCAAGTCTCTATGGACCCCTCGGGATTTATCAAAAATCTAGAGAATTCAGACAAACTATGTTATCGTGTAGACTTTGATGCTTTAAACACAATGGCGACATAAGATTTTTGAAAAAAGGTTGTTTTCACAAAATTGACCTCGAGAATCAATTTTACAATTTTTTAAACCGAGGATCGAAATAAGATATAAAATTCACAAAATCACACCAACCATGCTTCTAACAAAAATCTACGTTTCGAATCAGCTGGCAAGTCCATTTTCCATCTAATACATTGAACAACAAATATTGAACAAAGTCAACTATAAAGCCTTTTTAATCTCCAAAAATCATAAACTCATATAAATCGTACCAAAATATTAGAAACCATGCCAATCAATCCCACAACACAGAAACATCACGTAGCAACTATGAGGAGGGGCAAAGTGATCAAACCATATAGAATGAATAATTCATAAATTCAAGTCCTTACAAATTTTTTGTTTGAGATAATCACATTCACTCTGTTTTGATTGTTAATGTCGTTAATGGTGTCAACTTAAGGATATAAGTGTTAATTTGTTTCAATTATATAATTCAAATTTAAATTTAAAAATAGTAAATTATTATGTGTAACTTTAAATAATTCAAATTTAATATTTTTATGTGATATAAATATTATCCTTAAATTTTTGAACTATAATTCAGTAGCTTTTTACTTAGCTTAGACTTAATGCAAATTATCCTCCTTAGTCCCTTTCTCTCTTTCTATAATACCTTAGGTTTTTGAGCTCTAGACCATTCCAAGATATGGATAAATGAATTAACCAAGTTACTGAAGTGATGACAAAAACTGCCAGTGATAACAGCCTGATGACGAGTCATTGTCACACAAATGAGTCATATGGAGGATTTGTTACCACGACATTCAGGTAGCCCTGGTTTTTGTCATTGGACAATCAGTCTAGGGTATGACCTATTGTAAGACACAATGAGTCATTAGGTGAGACTCATTGTCATAATAGAATGATGCCCAAGAGCCTAGCCCCTGATAATGACTCGTAATCATGACTGGTTATGTCAAGCAATGAGTCATTATGAGAACCCATTGTAATAATATTGAAGGGATAAGATTTATATCCCTAGGTAACGAGTTCAGACAATAACTCATGGTCAGAACTCACGAGTCGTTACCAAAGTCGTGATGATTGTTCTCAAGCTTTTCTTGCAAGTTTTAATTAGGGTCTTTTTGGTCTTTTTACCCATTCATACTTTTTCCCAAGAGTTATATATACTCAAATAACCCCTTTAACTTTGATATCAGTACTAAAACCTTACTCTTTCTCTGTTTAACTCCAAAGGCAAGAGAAGTTAGGGTTTTAAAAGAAATTCAACATTTAGGCTCCAAACCTCAACTCCATATTAATTTCATATGTATTTCAGACACTTTTCACATCCGTAAACTTGTATTTTAAATTATGGCATAAATTAATGCAACATTCATGTGATTTAATTGTTGGATTTGAAATTGTGTTTAGGGTTTTTGATTAATTATTATTTGCATTGTTTTCCTATGTTTTGAATGTGTTACTTATGCTTTGATTAATGATTTTTCGGAATTTATGGGTTTATTATTATGGGGATTGGAATGGGAACATGAGTTTTCCGAAATTGATAGATTTTTGTCTTGAAATTGGCATTAACATCATCCCACCTTGTAAACTTGAATTTGAATATGGAATTTTTCATAGTTTAACTTGTATTTTGAAATCATTGCATTACATAAAAGGATAAATGGATAAATATAGATTTTGAATGCACTTGGTGGCCATGATTTTTATTTTAAATGAAACTTGGAAGTCTAGTGGTCACATGAATTGGTTTGGCTTAAATATATGTACCTGCAAACATATTGGTATGATCATACCATGTTGGTAAGTGCATTAATAAAGACTCCTTTGTATATGGTTCGGTTTATGTGCAAACTATTTTAATTTGGACTTTAAGGAAATTACGTAAGATTACCGTGAAAATATTGTCCCAAGGGTACCAACACTAGAAACCACGTTAGCCAGTTTGAGGGTCTATACGACAGTGTGCTTGATGCTCATATTATATTTTTGGGATGGATATCACCTTGGTGTCTTAAGACTTTCTTCGATTTCTTTTGTATGTAGGGCTAACATGCATTGGGGTTCATCTGATAGGGGAAGCTAGACCCATATATCCCATAGGTGCCTTTAGGAAGGAGTGAGATCCATAGTTCATTTTAATGTTTTAAACTCTTATGTTCATGGCCCTTGTCCCTATCCTGGCATCTTATATATGTATATATAACTATTGTATATGTGGTTTTGACTAGTTTTGATATTAGCATTATTTTATCCCTTTTCATTAAGATACATGCCAGTGCTCGCCCCACTAACCGTCCTAGGATGTTGCATCATTTCATAATCTAGGGTCAAAGGATTTTCTATTACCTCTATGCAAAGTTAGGTGGTGCGGTATATATATTGATCCACTGTGAAGTGGTGAGCCTATATTTTTCAGAAATTCATTCCATTTCATTAGTTTTTTAATATTTTGGTAATTGTAAATTGTTTTTTTGTCATGGTAGGGGGCTTGTACTGACTTAGTTGGTAATTATGGTTTAGAGGTTTTCGTGGACAGGATTGGGGATGTTATTTATGACTTTTATAGTTCTCTTGGTTTTATATACCTTTCATTGGATTAGTATCTTCTTTTATTCATTATTATTATGCTCTAGTAGTAGGCTAGGAGGTGGGTCTCCGACCCATGGTGGGCTTGAGATACCAGTCATGGCCAGGCCCTGGTTTGGGTCATGATAAGCTTAGTATCAGAGAAATATTTAGGATCATTGGATGTCCATAAAGCCATAATAAGTAGAGTCTATTTATAGGTATGTAGCATTCCACACTTATAAGAGGGAGGCTATGAGGCATTTTGGAATATTTTCCTTTCTTTTGTTCTAGTTCGGGCTATAGAGTCTAGTAGTGTTGAGACTTCCCTAACTCCTAGCTTACTCATATGTCAGATCATGTATCCCCAAAGATCTGACAGTTATGGAAACTATGCTAGAACCTCTGTCCTAATTGAGAAAAATATGGAGGCCACTTTCCCTGTTTATAGAGTGTACACCCGGTCTTGGTTCCTTCCCCTGACTGTACTGATCCACGTGATATTCCACCGGTCTCTACTAGTCCTTATCGGGCTTTTGCAACTAAAAATTCACATACTTATTCACCTCAGGGAGATATTTCAAATTCGGAGTTCCATCAACTATTTATATGTTTATTCAATTGGTGGCATCTCAGTCTTATCAAACTAGTCATACCAGTTCTGTTGCTAATCTATCTGAGGTTACATAGGTTGTCTATTTTATGAGTTGAATCCCCAACCTTTACAGGATCTATGGTTGGGGAGGATCCTCAGGGTTTTATTGATGAGATAAAGATGTTTCATAGGTTGATGCATGCTACTGATTCTGAAGGTGCGGGGTTTGTTGCATATTAGTTAAAGGATGTGGCTTATCAGTGGTATGAGAAGTGGGAACAACTGAGAGGTTATGACGTTGAGTTGATAGTATGGGATAAGTTTTAAGTGATTTCCTTGATCACTACTTTCCTTAGAAGTTGAGAAAAGCTAAGGTCGAAGATTTTGTGAACTTTAAGCAAGGTAAGATAAGTGTGAATGAATATGTATTAAAGTTTTAGCAGTTGCCTCATCATTCTCCATAGTTGGTTTCAAATATAAGGTCTTTAATGAGAAAGTTTGTTTCTTGTTTTTCTCATGACTTGATGTTAAAGTGTAAGGATGTAATGTTGAATAGTGATATGGATATCGCCAGGCTTGTGTTTTATATGAGTGATAACGCCCAAACTACAGCTCTCGTTAGAAAGTGTAAGCGGTCGTTGTCAAATATAGAACCCAACTGGGTTGGGTGTCGAATCCCATAGGGAATACTTGGTCACTAAGTGTTGCAATTGTTAGTAGACTGTTGGTCGAAAATTCCACGGAAAAGGGGGGTTTTGATTTAGGCGTGAATTAATAATATCAAAGTAACGAATGAATGATTTGTTTAGTAAAGGTTAATCACAGAGAATAATAAGTTAGGGTTTTGTCCACCTTGTAGTTTCTACTTCTCTATTAACTATGAGTAACGCGGAATTTAGACATGCATGCACTTATAGAGAATCGTATTCTAATTCTAAATCCAAGTGTTTCCCAACCATCAAGGATTTATTTCACTTTAGCTCTCCCGAGCCTAAAGTGTATAACAAATGGTACAAATTCTTCAAGAAGTTAATCCGGTTAAGGCATTAACGTGTAAATAGAGGTTAGAAGCCCTATTTCCTTGTCACACTCTCTTTTCCAAACATGTAACTTTTCTCCCAAACAAGTTAATGCTATAATGGCATGTTCTCTATGTTTGCAACCATGAGAATTTAATTAAAACGAAGAGAGTAATGATATAAGTAGCATACACATCAAGAATTCACAAACTCATAGTAATAGATAGTATCTTATAAGGTTTCCATAACCCTAACAGAGAAGTTTAGCTACTCATGAGTACAACTGAAATCAAAGAAGACATCATCATCATACCAAAGTTAGAATAATCTCACGATGGGGATGAGTTTGGCGTCAAACAAGAGGTTGACGTTTTTCTTCCCTTTAGCCGTTCGTGTAGCCTTAGCGTTTTTCTCTATCTTAAGCTTACAGAATCTGTAAACTAAATAATGACTAATGATCGAATGAATGCTGAAAAATTCAGCAAATAAGGTTTTTATAACATCCTTGTCCTACTAAGTTACTGCTGCATCCCTAAGTATTTAGAAATACTGATTTTGCCCGGGACAAGTTCTCCATGCATCACATTCAGTCCACAAGCTTTCAAAAGCTGCCTTCCCTCTTATGTGAAGTTTCCCTTTGCTGCCCAAAGGTCCACAAAGTGCTGAAATATTCATCATTAATACCTGAAAAACATGCTAATCACATAAAGGAAAATGGACTAAAAGTGCAGGAATTATATATTTTATCCTCCAAACTTAGCTAAAATATGGGTAAATTATGGTTCTTAGGGATATAAATACGCCCAACATCACCACTCCACACTTAAAGCTTTGTTCGTCCTCGAACAAAATATTACGTCCATGCAAACACCTAGCTAGAATTTCACAATAGCAACACAAAATGTTCAACAAGACATGCACGACAATTATTAACAAAGAGTAGGTTTCTTGATCACTACTAGAAACAATTCAACCTCCAACATAGACTCGTGAGGATGGTTAATTCGTATCCACAAGTTAAGCCACAAAAAATCATATAACACTACCCAAAAATCATCAACCATGTATGTCCCACACAAGATATTACCCATGATCACTCACAGTTTTGCAATTTTCGAAACATGGGTATAAGACTCTCCTTGCTCTCACTTCTCACAAAGAATTCTTATGTTGCAACTGATGACCATAGGATTTCCCTTAGTGTAATGCTCTACTAATATCGGAATGCTAAGCTTAGGATCAAATAGGTCTTTACAGGTTGTAATGTAGGCTAAGGGACAGGTAGGACTATTTTGGCCAGAAATAGTGACTATGTTCCCTAAGCGCTTTAATACACTACGTTATGTCATTAACACTATATTTTAACAACCACTCTACCTCTCTTTCATCTACCAACCCCTTTTCACCCATTTTGTTATTCAATCATAAACACAACTATCTTTTTGTTTTTCTAAATTTTTTTTAATTTTATTTTATATTTTTTTTTCTTTTTTTTTTATATTAATCAAGCATCCCTATAATAGCCACTCTTTTTCACAACAATTTCAAGTACCAATACACCCTGAGGCATCACTTTCACCATTCTCCTTTTATTTTTCCACATGATTCTACAATTTTAAAGCGCTTAGGAGTTTGGATCAAATTATGGTCTTGAAAAAAAATGGATTAGGCTACATATGAGGCTTTCAAAGAAAATAGCTAAAGGCTCAAAGGAGGTTAACTAGGATAATGTACAAAGGTAGGTAAAAAGAAGGTAAACAATTACAGGTTGCCAAAGAAATGTCTAAATCATCTCCTAAACTCACACTCTTTATTTCGCTTTACACACACACCAGGAAAGTTCTAGCATCAGCCACAACACAGAATATAATATAACCTCACACACACAAGGCACATGGTCAACAGCATTGGGAGCAGTATAGACTCTTGACCCAACAAATGAATGAATTAAACCACACAATTATCACATAGTGAGTCACACGTAGAGCCTAAATGTCTCAATAGTAATGATTTAGCACAAACTCTTGTTATACTATCATGCCGTCTATCAGAACAATTTCATGTAAAATATAAACAAAATTCGAAAATTTAACTAACTAATTACGACTAATTAGCAAAAACAAGAATAAATGTAGGCAGCATACAAACACCAGCACCCCACACTTAGACTGGACACACTGCCCTCAGTGGAAAATAAATAAGGAGAACCTAATTAGTCGGACTCTTCCTCTATGCCTGGGGTCATACCCCCTGCGTCGGAATCATCATCAGAGTCGTCGTCATCAGAGTTGTCCTCCACGTCTGAGTCTGGCAGTCGGCGATTGTCGTCAGTCGGCACGTCATCATTGAGAGGTTCCTCAAAATGTACCCCTACTCCACACATAGCCTGCGCATGCTCATTCATCGGGTAGTCATAATCCAACTGCTGAAGCTCTGGATCAGTTGAAACCCGACCCCCACTCATCATGGTAAACCGAGTCATGCCATATAGATGGCGAAAGAAACTTTCATCCCGAGCATGTCTTTCTGCAGTGGTAAGGTTGATGCCATGACCAGTTTCAGGCTCTTTAACTTTCGTAAGATCAACCTTCTTCGGGTTGTGTGGAAGCTTATGATCTGCAGGTTCCTCTTCAATATGCTCCTTCCTTAAGATCACAGTCAACAAATTGCCAAAGCTGAAATGGGACCTTTTGTGCAGCCTAGCCTTACGCATTAAAGATAGTATAACCGCACCAATGTTGATGGGAATATTAGTCATCAGAGCGTACACCAAGCATACTTTATCACGTGTGATCTTTGTGTACTGTGTCCCAGGAAACAGGCAAGAGTTGACTATCCTCAACCATATACGAGCTTCTCTGTTCATGGAAGCATACAGGAAGGTATTGTGCCGACTGTTATCCTTGTGATGAATCCACCGGGCCATGGACCTTGTTCCGCACAGTGTGTGTCTGATTGCCCTGTAGAGAGGTCTGTGATAAAGCTCCTTGAGCGTTGATGGATCCACAGATGGAAGACCCAGAAAAGAGTTGAAAAACTCCGCATTCAGTTGCAAGACTTGGCCCCGAGTCTTCACTTCACTACCGGTAGTCTTTGGGGACCAATTGGCATAGAACTCTCGCGTTAGATCAAGATTGCATTCCCCCATATCTCGGAAAATGAAATCAAGATTTAGTGCCATGATTTTCGCCAAAATGTGGGGCTCTCTCTTTGTTAGATTCTCCTTCTGCATCAAATCCACGTGAACATATCTTTTCACTTTGTTGTTCTTGTACTACTCCTTTCCTTCCTCCTCTAGGACCCATTTTATCCCAAAAGTGCGTTGAGGCACTTGCAAAGAGGATGACTCAGCTTGTTCTTTTCTTGACCGTTTCTGACCTTTCTGTGAGGTGGACACTTTTTCTTTTCCTTGTCGTCCTTTTGGAGCCATTCTACCTGAGATCAAAATAGAGTCATATTGGTTTCATCTCGGAAGATTCACTATAATCGAACAACAACCAGTGATGGCACCACCCCACACTTAATTTTTTAGCACAGACTAATTAAGTGAGTGATGTCGATTACTCAGACTTCGTCGACATACATTTAGGCGATATGTTCCAACAACATGTTTAGCACAGTCATATTTTCATGTAATCTTGACTATCCTTTCCAACTTTTTGAACAAGACTACCACATAGAGTTCTTATCAGGTTACTGCATAGAAATAATCACACCATCGTATACTTGTGGTCAATCATAATCCATACCTCGATGAATGAGTCATTCAAACATTCAAGCTTTCAACGTTCAAGATTACGCATTAACTTTACAATTTCGACTCCACAAAAATATGATAGTGTATAACAATCAAGTACAAGTCGGAACAAAGTCAAGAACACCCACACGTATTCTTTTACTCAATCTAGATGTATCATAACAAACCAATCATATTCTTATCACCAAACACCACTTCAAAAGTAAAATACCATTATAAATGTAGTATTGCAACAACTACGGAATATAAAAGAATAACTTACTTGGTGATGGTTCGGAAAGATGATCTTGAAGGATTAGATGAGCAAAAAGAAATTTTTTGAGAGATTTGGGAAGCTTAGGCGGCACCTAGGTTGAGCAAACAAGTGCATTTTGTTTTAAGGTTGAAGATCTATTTATAGACTAAGCCATGGGTCGGATTTGATCCATGTAAAATCGGGTTAGGAGACAAAAAGGCATAAGTAGGCGGCGCCTAGTGCTTTGCCTATGCTTAGCATAGGCGGCGCCTTTGTCAATGCCTAGTTGGGCATAGGCGGCGCCTTTGCCAATGCCTTGTTGAAACAGTGAGCATAGGTAATGGCATAGGAGGCGCCCATGGTATTGCCTAGATTTACATAGGCGGAGCCTATGGTATTGCCTAGATTTGCATAGGCAATGCCTTGTCCGTTGCCTATGTGAGGCAGTAAGCATAGGCAATGGTATAAGCCTTGCCTTGTCCATTGCCTAGATTTGCATAGGCCTTGCCTTGTCCATTGCCTAGATTAGTATAGGCATTGCTTTGTCTATTACCTAGATTAGCATAGGCAATGCCTAGCTGATAGCATTTGCTCCATCATTTCTACTTTACCACCTCTAGCATGGCTCACTTTCAACTCAAAATTTGGGACCAATCTCCTCCTTTATACATCTTTCACCTACACTTAATCAAAAACAACAAAAAATGATTAGACGGATGGGTTGCCTCCCACCAAGCGCCTTAGTTTTGGTCGTGGCTCGACTCTTCTTTTTGGATTTTTATTTAACAAAAACAAAATCCTAGTAAAACAAAACTATTAAAAACGATGGGTTGCCTCCCATGTAGCGCTTGATTTATTGTCGCGGCACGACATAGTTATCTCGATTACTTTAGACTTCATCGAGATAGACGGTGGATATACATTTTATCGAGTCAAGTGGACCGATATATGGCTTCACTCGTTGTCCATTCACCTTAAAGACACCACCATCATTATTTTCTAGCTCTACTACTCCAGACGAGTAGACTTGGCTAATTTTAAATGGACCAGACCATCTAGACTTCAACTTACCTGGAAATAGCTTCAGTCTGGAGTTGAAAAGAAGTACCAAATCACCCTTTTGTAAGTTTCGTTGGATAATCCTCTGATCATAGTACTTTTTCATCCATTCCTTGTAGAGGTCTGCTCTTTCATATGCGTGTAGACGGAATTCATCCATCTCATTCAGCTGTTCCAATCTTAGATTAATAGCATCATCCCAATTCAGGTTAAGCCGCTTCAACGCCCACAACGTTTTATGTTCGAGCTTGATTGGAAAGTGACAAGACTTCCCATAAACTAGTTGGTAAGGTGACATACCAATTGGTGTCTTGAACGCAGTCCTATAAGCCCATAAGGCATCATCCATCTTTCGGGACCAATCCTTCCTACTAGCATTTACAGTCTTAGCAAGGATCAGCTTGATCTCCCGATTAGAAACCTCTACCTGCTTGATGTAAACTTGGCGATGGATTGGCTTAATTTATGCTATGTTTCTCTAGATTATAGGATCAAAAAGTCAGTTTTCATTTTCCAAATGAACCGGTGATATAATGGGAGAGGAGTTCCTTAGTACCCAAAGGTAGGTTTATTTCCTATATTAGAGCTCAAAATATGATTTCCAAGAGGTGTCTATATCATCTAGTTTGGATTAAGGATTCTAACTCTGTGACTCCCTCTTTACAATCTATCCCAGTGGTAAATGAGTTTCCTGAAGTTTTTCCAAATGATCTTCCGAAATTCCTCCTAATAGGGAAATATATTTTTGGATTTATCATCTACTAGACACCTGTCCCATTTACATTCCTCCTTATAGGATGTCTCTGACTGAATTAAAGGACCTAAAGGAGCATTTACATGATTTTCTTATTAAGAGTTTCAGTCGTCCTAGTGTTTCTCTGTGGGGTGCTTCTATACTTTTCATTCAAAAGAAAGATGGGTCTCTCCGGATGTGTATAGACTACTAACAGCTGAATAAGGCCACAGTAAAGAATAAGTATCCTCTTCCTAGGATCGATGATCTTTTGATCAATTTTAGGGTTCTAGGTATTTCTCTAAGACTGATCTCTATTCAAGCTATCATTAGTTGAAAATTAAAGAGGTTGATATTCTAAAGACTGGCTTCTGAACCCAGTGTGGTGATTATGAGTTTTTGGTATGTCATTTGGGATAACTAATGCTCCATCAGCTTTCATAGATCTTTTGAATAGGGTGTTTAGACAATCTCTAGATTTTTTTGTTATAGTCTTTATTAATGACATCTCGATGTACTCCAAAATTAAGAAGGATCATGCCATTCACCTTTAAATTATGTTACAGACTCTAAAGAACCAAAATTTAATTGCAAAATTTCCAAAATATGAATTTTGGCTAAGTGTTGTGACTTTTCTTAGGCATGTCATTTCTATTGAATGGATCAAGGTGGATCCACGGAAAGTTGAGGCAGTAAGAAGTAGCCTAGACCAATGAATCTGATCGATATAAGGTGATTTTTGGGCTTGGATGGGTACTATAGGAGGTTCATAGAGATTTTCTTGTCTATTGCTGCTCCATTGACAAATCTAACCGAGAAAAATTTTAAGTTCTTGTGGTCCGATACTTGTAAGGGTAGTTTAGAGAATCTATAAGATAAGTTGGCTTTTTCTCCATTTTTGACCCTTCTCGGGGGTAATGATGGGTTTGTTGTGTATTGTTATACATCACATGTGATACTGAGTTGCGTTTTTATGCAGCATGGTATGTGCTATAATTAGTTTTGAGGATGAGCAGCTAAACTATGAGGGACAAGATCCCTGGATGTGCAAGGTACAATACAACTGGTACATGCCTTCTGTACAGTTTTGTTATTTTATGTAACAAACTTGGAGGTTCTTTTTTGTTCTATTTTGTACCAGCTTGGATAGATGGTCTAATGATATTCAAGACCTAATCATCACCCATATATACAAGGAAAGAGATGCCTCTTTAATAATTGTTTTTTACAATTCTAAAGAGTGAAGTCAGGCAGAAAAAACCCATTACAATACAGCTTAAGTTCTTATCCGTATGAGTTCTTAAATTGTAATTGTTCTTAAGTGTTGATTTGTAAAAGAACTACTCATGTTATGAGAGTAGTGTTTTCTTTTGAGAGAGATGCTTAGGTAGAGTTATCTAAGATTGTTCCTGATTAGAGATAATAAGTTTAGAGCCCTTAAAAGAGTTACCAAGATGAGCTTGTGGTAGAGTTACTATGAGTTAAAGGATCCTAGAGGTAGTCTTAAATCTTACTATAATCAGGAGGTTGATTATAGTAGATTTGGAGGTGCTTGTGAGGTCAAGCCATGGTTTTTCCCATTCTAAGTTTCCATGTAAATATCTTGTCTTTTTTTTCTTCCTGTATTGCCTTTAAATTTCTCAACATCTAGTAGATTCATTACAGATTTATTTCTTGTAATTGATCTTGAGGGATGATGACTGGTGAATCTACAACTCATTTGCACTCAACAATCGTGCACGCTACTATGAATTGAATGTACAAATGAGATATATTTGTGATTGAATTCACTAAATTCAATATTATGTAGGCACACAGGTTATGAGATAGAAAGATGTGGGTGCAATCCAAAAAAAACAAAAATGAGAAAAGAAGTCCAGCTGAAGGACCTGATGCAGGAACCAACCTCAGATACTGCGATCGCGACCTATAGAGCGCGATTGTGGCCAGTCAAGCTAGGTTAAAACTGTGATTGCGGTGTTCCTACCACAATCATGGTAGCCGCGATCGTGGACAAGCCTCAGCCATTGCGGCTAAGCGAGAATATGCCCAGGGGAAAGTTTGTAAATTCACTCAGCCAAACTCTATTATTTTTATAGTCTAAACCCTTTTCACTTTTGGGTATTCTACCTTCTAGAAACATTTTTTAATTTCAAGTTGAAACCCTAAATTGGGTAGGAGTTGTATTTTGATTTGGTGACTTGGAATTTAGTATTTTTGAAGAGTGGATGCTTTGAACAACTCTTATGGTATATTTTTCTCTCCTTTCGTCTATAGTAGTTGTACTTTCATTGTCTTAGGATTATGTTGGACTAAGGTACAATTATTTATGGGTTTTGATGTATTTTTTTATATGCTAGTTAGTTGATGGGTTCTACTATTTCTTTGTTAAATCAGTGGGGATTTGTGGGTGAAAGCCCCAAATACCCAAAATGGGTTTATGGGTAAAATACGAAACTATTGAAAGCTTAAACCATCCTTGAAAGAGGGGTTTGGGTGAACTTTTAGAACCCACATCATCCTTGAAAGAGGGATGTGGGTACCAAGGCAATAGTAGATAATTAATGGGTGTAGTTTGCTAATTTTCACTATCTTAGACTTAAGGATGATTATGATGTTAACTGTATCTTGGGTATCTTCCAAGAAATAGGGATACCCAATTGAGGTAATAGGTAAATATAATAAACAAATTCGCTAGGTATCCAAAAGGGTCAACACGTGAAATTCTTGAGGTTTTGTTGGCAAACTATCCTCAATGATCTTAGACCTTGCCTACCATATTGTTAACAACTAGAATGTACACCAAATCTTTATATACCCCTGCATATGTTTCCCTCAAGTAGACATAATCCCAAGATTCTCCTCATATCAAAGTTAAATCATAATTGTATCATAGTTTGTGGACTTGAGTTGCTATTGACAAACACTTTTCTAAAACCAAAACCCCCCATTTAAAATCATGTTCTTACTTTAGTTACACTTCGGGTATCTTTTATGTAAGTGTTATTACCCATAAGACTAGAATTCTATATTTCACTCCTCATGGATTAGACCTCAACAAAAGTTGAGATGCTGACAACGAACGTCCTTTACCAAATTGCATTGTCTAGGTTAGCATTATCAAAATGGCACCATTGTCGAGGAGTGAAATCTAGTTTTCACATGTTCGATATTAATTCTTACTTATGGTGTACCCGTAGTGGTGTGTATTTATTTTGGTTGTTGTTTGTGTTTTATTTTAGGTGATATCCGTAGAATAAACAAAACCATGAGTGAAAATGCTAGTAGAGTCGGATCTTTCAATGGCCCTCTTCATGATGAGGAGCAACTCAATGATGTTAGTCATTCAAGTGCCATCCGTATCCTACCAACTCATGGGAATAGTGTCTTTCATGCACAAGCGTCATGTTGCATATGCTAAAAATGAAGGAGCTTTTTGGGGTACAAGCCTATGAAGACCCCAACTTGTATTTGAAGAACTTCCTCGAAGTGTGTGCACCCTTTGATATTGCACACATAACCCAAGAGTCCATCAGTGTTTGTCTCTTCCTATTTTATTTAACGGGAGAGGCGGTATTAAGGCTTTGATCTCTTTTGATCAAATCAATCACTTCATGGGATGAACTCACGATGGTCTTTCTTGACTATTATTTCCTACCATCCAAAATGCTCCAATTTCATGATGGGATCACGAACTTTAGGAAATTGAATGGATAACCCTTGTACAAAGTGTGGGAAAGATTCAACATAAAACTTATGAAATGTCCAACCCATGAGGTCCTGAGAAGATGCTTCTCCAAATCTTCTACCAAGCTCTTGATCCACTCGGCAAAACCATGGTAGAAAATATGGTGGGGGATCTCTTGTGAAGTTAACTTATCATAAAGCTTCAAATTTTCTTTGGAAAGTTACCAAGAAAAACCAGGGATGGGATACCTAGGATGTCAAGGTGAAGAAAGGTCTTCGACTACCTCCATGGCTGACAACAAAATAAAAAAAGAGGGATGAGAAGAGAGAGGAGAATATGGCCAAAATGATGACTTAATTTGAGCATTTGATGAAACATGTGATGGGTGCACCCACAAAGGCGGTGAATTCCATGGCATCTAGGGCCTATGATAATGAAGAGTCCAAGAATCTTGATGAGGAGAATCAGTATTTGGAAAATTATTTGGGGGGGTTCCCACTCCGCCTATCAAAGGCAATGTGGGAATCAAGGTTGGACGGATCATAAACGTGACCATGATTGGAGGGATAGAGATCGTGATTATGACTTTTATGTTCCTCCTCATGATCGAGCAAAGAACAAAGATGATATCTCTATCGACCCCAAAAAATATAAAACCCAAGATTTCTTGGCAAGAATTTTGATGAAAGTGGAGGGAACAAAAAATATGGTCCGCAAAATTAAAGGAAATTTTTCGCAACTCCACAAAACTATAGTGTACCACCCCTCTTCCATAAAATAATTTGAAACACAAATCGGGCAAATCTTCGCTCAATTGAATGCTAGACCAAAGGGGGGGGGGGTCTTCCTAATGACACATTTTTGAACCCAAAAAATGAAGCTCAAGTATTGGCAATAGTCACTAGAAGTTGTAAGACTCTTGGTGATATTTTAAGGAAGTTGAGAGAGAAAATATGGGTGAAAAAGATCCCAAGGTTGAGTCAATAAATGTGAAGGAAATGGTTGTGGTTGAGTCAAAAGTAAGTCCCCCGACATCTCAAAGCAAATAATATGATAAAAAATTGGTGGAAATGAATGAAGAGGTGGTTGAGGATGATAAACTTGAAGGTGATATATTTCCCACCTTGCAAGTCCCCCCCTCCATTTCCCCAAAGGCTTAAGAAGAAAGAGGAGAATGACAAGCTTAAGAAATTCATGACTAAGCTTAGCAACCTATCTATAAATATCCCACTACTTGAGGCTATCTATGAAACCCCGGGGTATGCTATGTTTATCGAAAAATTAATGTAAAAGAAAAATCTTATTGATGGTGAAACCATTGAAGTCACACATAGGTGTAGTTCTATCATGAGTAGCGAAATAGCAGAAAATAAAGAGTACCCCGGGGCCATTACCATTCCATGCACCATTGAAACACATAAGTTTGAAAAAGCCTTATGTGACCTAGGTGCGAGTATTAATATTATGTACTTTGTGATGTATCGAAGGCTTGGCTTGATTACACCTACTCCAAGGTCGATGATGCTCTTGATGGAGTATCGTTCCATAAAGAAATTAGTTGGTCTTTTGTTCGTTGTGTTGGTGAAAGTTGATAGATTCATTCTTTCTATGGATTTTGTGGTGTTATATTGTGAAATGGACCAAGAGGTGCCTATCATTCTTGGTCAGCCTTTTCTTTCTATCGAAAGGGACACTGTAGATTTGTAGCTTGGGAAAATAAGGTTTAAAGTACATGGGAGTGAAGTGTAATTCCAGGTGGTAAAAATAGTGAAATAACCCATGGAGCTTAAGGTAGTGTCGATGATACGTGTTTAGGATGAAAAAGTGAAGAATGGGTCCTTTAAAGATCCTGCTTGAAAAGGATGAAAGACGTCATGCCACGATGATAACTAAGGTGCTATGTTGGAGGCAACCCACAAATTCCACGAAAAAGGCTCGTATCCTTTGTTTTTAATTTTGTGGCATAGATTTTTAATTTTTCCATTTGATTGATTAATGCATTTATATCACTATGGAGTGTGTTGTGTGTGTTTGAGAAAGAAAAAGTGTGAAATTTGTGCATGATGAATGGAACAGAAGAAAATTGGGAAAATTGAGCAATGAGCTGAACAAGGGAAAATAGGGGAGCATAAATGCTCTCTTTTATCTCGATTGCAGTTAAGACAGTATGTATGACCATCTGAATCCCCCATTTCCCTCACACTCCCCACTCAACTTTTTTCTCAAATTACCCCATTTTGAGCCAAATTTTGAGCATTCCAAAATCACCCTTGCATTCATCTTGCATCATTCCTTCAGTAAGTGTCTTGAATTAATGATTTAAATATGAAAAATAGGCCATAGAATGGATGTTGTAGGGAAGGCCTAAATCTGTGCTTTTCTTTGTTGAATATGTGCTTAAATGAACTTGTGTTGTGATTAGCTTCTAGAATATGGTGTGCACATAAGTGAGAAAGTCTTGAGTACCCAAAATTGTGTGTAAAATTGAGTAAACTAAAGTGTGCATGCCACGTGCTCGATCAAATGCCCGAATGAGTGCTCACTAATGAGTTTTACATTCTATAGGGATAATCGAGTACCAAGCTGTCTTGTTTAGTGATTTTAGTATTAATTCATGTTATAGAACTTATTTTGGATAAAATTTGAAATTTTGGACAATGGATAGTTTGGAATGATACCAATCTTCGATACTGCGATTACAGCTCTATGGACCTCAATCGCGGTAACTAAGGTTGATTTTCTGCCAGTGTAGAAAAATTCTGCACTACCATTTCTTGTCCAAACACTACCAAGTACCCATCCCATAAGCTTTAATGAACAACATGGTTTGATTTATGCATGCAAATGTTAATATTTAATGTGCTTGTGTTGTTCTCATGTTTTTCAAGAATATATCATGGAAAATGTAACACCCCAAGTCTGCACCCCAGATGTCACACGGTGCTCATAACCCCAAAGGACCACAAGATAACCCATGACTGGCACCTGTTGTGAGCACTGAATGATAATGCTTAAATAATGCAAAAAAAAGGCTGAAATTCCATAAGGTTCATAATCTAAAAACAAATACTGAATATTGATAAATAAATACTGAAAACAGAACATCTGTTTGAAATAATCTAGCCTGAAAGCCTCTAACTGTCTGAACATAGAGTTGATGGGACAAGTACCCAACTAACTCTGACTACTGAATATACGAAACTACTGAAATACTTAAATAATAACTCTGTCCTTGAACTATGAGAACTTATCACTAAATCTACTGCTGATAGGCTGGGCTGCTAAGTACGATCAGGAGCCCATGTGTCTGAACCTATGATATAAGACATCATTAAGCAAAAAAAGAGTATGCGTCAGAACTTTTAATGTACTGGTATCCTAAGTAAGGTAGGCTGATATGCAAGAGCTCATATGCATGAACAATAACTGGCTGAGTAACATAGATATAAATCAATGAGAGTACATGTATATCTGAAGGTGCTGTAAAATACTGATTATGCAATGTTGAATGTAAATCTACTTTACTATAACTGAGATCACTGATAACTGAATTACTGATAACTGAGTGACTGTATAACTGAGTTATTGATAACTTGGTGACTATTTCTGATAGTTCAGATTATGTAGAACTAAACTGAGTTCTATACTGAGTTGGGTGACTGTGTTTAACAGTCCTGATTTTGAAAACTGACCTGAGATTTTATACTGAGTCTGAAACTGAAATTGTAACTGTGGGAGTGTTCATCTAACTGACATACCCCAATTATAAACTAAGTTAGGGTCCAACCTGTGACCCCAGTTGGAAGGGTGTTAGCACCTTGCCAAGGGATACTAACAATGGCAGTGAGTTAAACCTATCTAGCAGGAAGACATTTCGTCAACCCTCATTTTCAGGAAAACTCATACGAGATGTACCAACCATTATTTGGCAGGAAGCTATCTCAATATGTACTATCTACGAAGTTCTGTAACAAAGGGATTGCTACTAAGGGTCAAACCCTTCACTAAAAGGAATGCCCCCATCCCTGGGTTTTCTTGGTGCTGATTCCTACTCCCAACTGAATAGACACTGAACTGATTTCCATACTGTACTAGGCTTGAGTGAACTGCTACTGATCATACAAACTGACTGAACTGGACTGAGTTCACTGAGTTCTGTTAAATGACAGAATATAGTAAGTTATGTAACTGAATGGGTACTACTGTACATGATATCTGATCTTGGGTGTATTTATACGCCTAAGCACCATAATTTATCCATATTTTAGCTATGTTTAGAGAACAAAGTGCCTAGTTTCTTATGTTTTTACTCTACTTCTATGTAATTGAGCTAACCGATGTGATTAGTACGATTTTAGGTATTAATGAGGTAGATGAAGACATTATGGGACTATGGAATGCGGATGGCATATGACATAAGAGAGAGTAGCAATCTGGACCAAATGTGGCGCCTAGAAACTATGTCCAAGACTAGTTTGTCATTTATAATTAGTTCAGGTACTTAGAAGGCAATTATGAGAGAAAAGATTATGAAATGGTTTAATGCTGAAATTTTATTCAGAATTCATTATTTTGTATTAGTGTTTGAAGAGGGAGAGTGGCGGCTTAGCTTGAGAGGAGGGATAAACATTTTTCTCTCTTGTTTTCACGATTCACACTTCAAGATTTCTTCTAGTTTTTGGTACGATGAATATATTTATGATGCTTTTCATTTTATTCATGAGTAGCTAATTTTATTAGTTAGGGTTATGGAAGCCTTGTAGCATACAATCTATTACTTTGGGTTTTCTATTCATTATGCATTGACTTGTTTATATCATACTCTCTTCGCTTATCTTTAATTCTCGTGGTTGCAAACATAGAGGATATGCCTTAAAACTCAACTTGTTCGAAAGAAAGGTTGTTGTTTGGAAAAGAGAGTAGTGACAAGAAAATAGGATTTCCTACCCCTATTTCTTAAGTTAATGCCTTAGCAGGATTAACTACTTGGAGATTTTGTATTGTTTTTGTTAAACGCTTTTGATTCGAGAGAACTAAAGTGAATTAGTCCTTAATGGTTGAGAAACACTTGGATTATATTATAATAAATTTCTCTGTAAGCACGATGCATGTATGAATTCGTAAAGCCCATAGTTAGAAAGTATTGAAAACTGCAAGGTGGACATAACCCTAGCTTGCTATTTCTCTAAATTTGAATACTACTACATGTTTTTTATTTTGTTAAACTGAAACCATTAATTTGTGAACTGAATCAAATCCCCCTTATTTATTTTACGAAAATGAACGATTAAAAGTCAACTAATCTATACACAACATAATTAACACCATATTCCCTGTGGGATTCGACCCCAACCTAGTTGGGTTATATATTTGACAATGTCCGCTTACTCTCTCGTAAGAGAGGTGTAATTTGAGCGTTATCAATATCACTTATACTATTCTGAAGCTACTGTAATTCTAAGTGAACAACTAGATTTCGAGTATTGGTTACCCCCGGGACTCGATAGCATTGAAAGTAAAATATGGCTTGGTTATAATAGCGCAACAATAGTAGCTTGTTAATAATGCTTCCATTTAGAAATTTTATCAAACACTTGAGAGGCATGCTTTATGCTCATAATAATAACCAACAAGCAAGCATCATGATCACAATACCAACTCACAATTTCAAGGGCTTTTAAAATAAATCCACAAAACCCTACACACATGTTAATTACTTCACATGAAACTCGTAATAAATCATGGATTAAAACTCAAATAACATCATAATAATGTATACAATCAAACTCAACATAAAATTCATGAAAGAAATAAACATATAGTTTTAAAAGAGGTTCTTGAACTCCAAGGGTGGAAGGAAACCCAAGGATAAACACCTAACATACCTTGATTGTTAATTCTCTGAAAGTTGTGGTGAATTTCTTGGGACTTGAATCTTGAATTTGATGGGTTAGGGTTTGTTCTTGAGAGTATTTATGAGTAATGAGTGAATTTTGCCTCTAGAAAGGCTTAATCTCGTGTTTTGGGATTGATATAAGGTGGTAAAATAACCCAATTACCCCCTTTGGATGCGGATTTTAATTATTGAAAAATGTGCCCAGCAATACGCAGACCGACACGCCGCGTTGAAGAGGTCGATGCGATGGACGACACAACCCATTGATATCATGTCCGCTCACTGGAATTTGTGCTGAATGTTGGAGAAAATATCCATCGACATGATGGGCGATGCGAAGTGTTGAGATTGCATTGACCCACTATTTTGGTCACTCAACCATGCTTCAAATGAGGTCCGAAAAATCATAAACTCACTTGAAGTGACCTATTTACACACCTGATCATGTTTCAATCCAAGGATCGATATTTCAAGGTCATAAGGGTTGTAAAATAAGATCGCCAAATTAAGAAGGATAAAAATAGTTCTAAGTATAAACACTTAGATGAAATTTCTAAGTCTAGACCCTCTTTTCATGCTTTAAAGGATGAGTTAAGCTAGGATTCTGCGAGGTCTTACAATTTCTCCCCTTTAGGAACATTCATTCTCGAGACTGACTAAGTTGAGAATACTGATAGACTAAGTTTACATACTGAACATGCACAACTGAAGCATGATTGCATGATTGAAACTACTGATATACTGAGTTTGCATATTGAACATGCATAACTGAAGCATGATTATATGAATGAAACTACTGATATACTGAGTTTTCATACTGAACATGCATAACTGAAGCATGACTAAATTCTGCAGGCATGACACATGACTGAGTTGTTTCATGAAAGTATGCATGATATGAGAGTGTGATGCAACTAAAACCGATACAGAGTTTGTTAAGGTAATCTGAGCACAGAACTGAGTAAATTTAAGGAAAACTGTTACCTTGAGCTGAGTTTGAGTTTGTGGAGAAGAGGTGAGGATACTTGTTCTGCATATATGATTTTGCTTCCCAAGTATCTCCCTCAACAGACTGATTTCACCAAAGAACTTTGATTAGAGAAACTTCATTGTTCCTCAGTCTGCAAACCTGATGATAAAGAATTTCGATTGGAGCTTCTTCATGAATGAGACTATTCTGAGCATCTATAACCTCTATTAGGATTACAACTACTAAGTCACCAATTGATTTCTTAAGCAAGGAGACGTGAAACATTGGGTTCATTAAAGCTAAATCTGAAGGCAACTCGAGATCGTAAGCTACCTTTCCAGAACGACTGAGAATTTAGTAAAGACCAACATATCGAGGACTGAGCTTTCCCTTCTTGCCAAATATCTTCACTCCCTTCATAGGAGAGATTTTCAAATACACATAATCACCAATCTCAAGCTCAAAATCCTATTTTTGTATATTTGTATATGATTTCTGTCGGCTCTGAGCTGTTTTAAGCCTTTCCCTAATAAACTGAACTTTTTCTAAGGTATCAAATACCAAGTCAGGACCTACCACTACAGCCTCACCCACTTCAAACAAATTGAAGGGAGATCTACATCTCTGCCTATAGAGCGCGTCAAGAGGAGCCATCGGAATGCTTGAATGATAACTGTTGTTATATGCAAACTCAATAAAAGGAAAGTGGACATCCCAAATACCCTTAAAGTCAATGGCACATGCTCTTAACTTATCTTCTGAAGTCTGAATTATCCTTTCTTCTTGACTATTTTTCTGAGGATGACAGGTTGTACTGAGTTGAACTTGGGTACCAAGACCCTTCTGGAAGGCCTTCCAAAAATGAGAGGTGAACTGCGTGCCTCTATTTAAAATGATGGACAATAGAAATATGTGCAATCTGACCAACTCTCTAACATAGAGCTTGGCATAATCCTCGGCTGAATAAGAGGAGTGAAATGGTAAGAAATGAGATGATTTGGTCATCCTATCCATAATGACCCAAATCGAATCGTGTTGACGACTAGTACGGGAAAGCCCATAAAAAATCCACGTTTATATCCACCCATTTCCAAGTGAGAATACTGAATTACTCATAGATCTACTAGGCTTCTGATGTTTGATCTTAACCTGCTGACATGTCGAGCACTTAGCTACAAACGTTGTAATGTCTCTCTTCACCCCACTCCACCAATAGACTTTCCGTAAGTGACGATACATCTTGGTGGCCCCTTGGTGAATCGAGTAGCGTTCGCCATGCGCTTCTACAAGAATTTGCTGTCTCGCGCCATCCAACACATGGCACACATAGTTGACCCTGGCAATGTAACAAACCATCTCCCCCTTGGGAGAAAACCTCTAATTTCTGATATCTGACTAACTCTTTTAGCTTAACTAGACTGGGTTCCCTATCCTACTTTTCTTTTACTTTGGAAACCAGAGATAACTCTGAACTATTCTACACCCATACACAACCCTCTGCTGAATCGACTAAGGGGAAACCTAGTCGGGCAAGCTGATGAACTTCCTGAACTAAATTCTTCTTACCATCCTCCATGTGAGTAACACTACCAATAGAAATCCTACTGAGAGCATCAACAACTACATTGTCCTTTCCTGGATGATACAGAATACTTATATCATAGTTTTTCAACAACTCTAACAACCTTCTTTGACGTAGATTCAGGTCTTTCTGAGAAAACATATATTGTAGGATTTTATGGTCTATGAACACATCAACATGCACCCCATACAAATAATGCCTCCAAATCTTCAAGGAAAACACTACCGCCACTAACTTAAGATCATGAGAGGGATAGTTCTTTTCATGAGGCTTAAGATATCTAAAGGTATAGGCTATGACCTTACCTCTCTGTATCAAAACACACCCCAAACTAAGTATGGAAGCATCGCAATATACCACAAACCCATCTGAACCATCTGGTAAAGTCAAAACTAGTGTTGTAGGGAGTCGAGTCTTCAACTCCTGAAAACTCTTCTAACAAGAATATGACCACTGGAACTTGACTTTCTTTTGAGTCAATCTGGAAATGGGGGATGTAATAGATAAAAATCCCTCAACAAACCATCGGTAACAGCCAGTCAAAACCAAGAAACTCCTGATATCTGATGGAGAGATGGGTCTGGGCTAGTTTCTCACTAATTTAGTCTTTTGAGGGTCAACTCTAATGCTATCACCAGAAATGATATGACCAAGAAAAGTTACTGACCTTAGCCAAAATTCATATTTACTAAATTTGGTGAACAACTGATGGTCTCTGAGGGTCTGTAACACTATTTTGAGATGGTCTGTATGATCCCATTCACTACGAGAGTAGACAAGAATATCATCAATAATACTATGATGAACATATCCAAGTACTGCTTGAACAAACGGTTCAACAAGTCCATGAAAGTTGTTGGGGCATTGGTAATACCAAATGACATGACTAGGAATGCGAAGTGACCATATCGAGTTCTGGAAGTTGTTTTTGAAATGTCACATTCTCCAACTCTGTGCTAATGATAGACTTATCATAGGTCTATCTTAGAAAAGTAACTGGCACCTGAAGTTGGTCAAACAAGTCATTGATTCTGGGAAGTTGATACTTGTTCTTGACCATGACTTTGTTTAACTGACGGTAGTAAATGCAAATTCTGAGAGAATTGTCAATCTTACACACGAATAAGACTGGTATACCTCATGGGAAAAAACTAGGTATAATAAATCCCTTATCTAGGAGATCCTTTAACTGTTCTTTTAGCTCTATGAGTTCAGTTAGTGCCATTATATATGGTAAAATAGAGATAGGATGAGTATCGGGGAGAAGGTTTATTCTGAAGTTAATTTTCGACTCGAGAGGGACTCCAAAAAGATCTTCGAGAAACACATCTAGAAATTCACATTCTACTGGAACTGACTCAAGACTAGGAGTCTCAGAACTAGAATCCTTAACTCAAACAAGATAGTAGACACACCCTTTAGATATCATTATTCTCTCTCTTAGGTAAGAAACAAGCTAACCCCTAAGTGCTGAAGTTCTACCCCACCATTCTAGGACAGGTTCATTCGGAACTAAAAATAGACAATTCTATTTTTGCAGTCAACTGCAGCATATCATGAGTGGAGCCAATCCATGCTGAGAATGACATTAAAATTTGTCATCTCTAACTCAACTAAGTCTACGGAAGTAACTTCCTAAGATACCATAATCGGACAGTTCTTGTATACCCATCGGGCTATGATAGATTTACCTACTGGGTAGATATTAAGAAGGGCTCTGCTAAGATTTCTGGCTGACTCCGAAGTTAACAACTTATATAAAGGACGAGAAAGCATCTGGATCTAGCAAAGCATAAACATGTAAATAATAAACTTGCAACATACCAGTGACCACATCAAGAGAACTTTTCTAATCTTGTGGGGACTAAAGTGCATAGAGTCTATTTGGGCGTTTCCCATTGGTGGCACTGGAAGCGACACCCTGTTGATTTGGGTGACCGAACTAAACTGAGGGATGATTATGCTGACTCTGCGAACCCACATGAGGACACTCTATAACCCTATGACCTATTTTGCCACATCCAAAACATATATCACTGCCAGCTTTGTAGACACCCTGGTGGTTCCTGCCATACTTCTGGCAAAGAGGATTTGTTAGGGCACTACTAACACCACCCTAGGGTTTTAGGCCTTGTACCTTATCTTTATTTTAGTCTCTAAATTTCAGCACTGGGGCACTGGCTGAGGACGGAGCTAGAACTAAAGATTTTGGGCAGAACTGAGAGCGACTTCCACCCTCTGACTTAGGTTGAGTGAAGTTGAAGCTACTTTTTATAGCCCTCTTTGTCTCTTTATCCTTATTTTTAGACTCCACTATCTGTTGAGCATGGACCATGAGCCTGGATATGTCCATCTCCTTAATCAGTATTGTGGTCCTACACTCTTTGACCACACTGTTAGACACACCCAACACAAACTTACTCATCTTAGATCTTGTATTTTCTACCACATAAGGGGAATATCTATATAATTGAGTAAACTTGAGGGAATACACTTTCACTATCATGTTGCCCTATTTCAGATTAATAAACTCCAAAACCTTAGCTTTCCTCAACTCCAGTGGGAATAACCTATCAAGAAAATCAATAGCAAACTCCTCCTGCTCTACGGGACCTATATCAGTGCTCCTATCCGCCTTACATTGCTTAAACCATGTGTGAGCATCTTGCAATTGATACGTAGCTAACTTAGAGCCCTCACTGGAAGTCACCCATGATATCTATGACTTTCTACACCATGTCAAGGAATTCCTGCGGGTCCTCCTCAGACTTAGACCCTGTAAATGATGGAGGATTCATTTGGGTGAAGTCTCAAATTTTACCTGTAGAAATACTGGTCACTGGGTTGGCCTAAATGGGAGCTGGGCATCCATTCTAGGCTGCCACAAAATGACCCAAAGTGGTGAAAGCTTCTCTGAATTTTATGTGGGTGAATGCTCATCCAGGGGATCTACCTGAACGAGAGGGGGGGTTCTGGCTAATTTCCAGTTCTTCTTCTGTTAGTCTATTTAGGAGGCATATTCTATAAAAAAAAGGAAATGTTGGATTAGACAGAGAGTTTAACTTAGGTCCATTCTCACTCACACAATATAAACACTGAAAGAAGGAAACTTGTTCCTAAAACGCCTCACAGCCTCTTGTCCATATGTGTGGCACACTACACACCCATGCACAAGACTCTAATATATGCGGCTTACAGGTTTATTAGGACTCTATTGAACCTAAGACTCTGATACAAAGTTTGTAACACCCCGAGTCTGCACCCCGGTGCTCATTACCCCAAAGGACCATAAGCTAATCCATGACTGGGACATGTTGTGAGCACTGAATAATAATACTGAAATAATATAGAAAATAGGTTGAAATACCATCAGTTTCATAATCTGAAAACAAATACTGAATACTGATAAATAAATACTAAAAACTAAACATCTGTCTAAAATAATCTAGCCTGAAAGTCTCTAACTGTCTGAACATAGAGCTGATGGGACAAGTCCCCAAATAACTCTGACTACTAAATATAAAGAGCTACTGAAATACTAAATTAATAAATCTATCCTCAAACTATGAGAACTCACCACTAAATCAGCTGTTGATAGGCTGGGCTGCTAAGAACGGTTAGGAGCCCGTGCGTCTGAACCTATGATATAAGACCTCATAGTGCAAAAGAAATAGTAAACATCAGTACTTTGAATTTACTGGTATGCTAAGTGAGGTAGGATGATATGCAAGGGTCCATATGCATGAACAATATTTGGCTAAGTAACATGAATATAACTGAATAAGTGTACATGAATATTTAAAACTGCTGTAAATACTGATTATGCAATGTTGAATGTGAATCTACTTTACTATAACTGAGATCACTGATAACTGAATTACTGATAACTGAGTTACTGATAATTGGGTGATTGTATTAGTCAGTTACTAATAACTGGGTGACTATTTCTGACAATCCTGATTCTGTAGAACTAAACTAAGTTCTATACTGAGCTGGGTGACTATGTCTGACAGTCCTGATTCTGAAAACAGACCTGAGGTTTTACATTGAGCCTAAAACTAAAACTGTAATTGTAGGAATGTTCATCTAACTGACATATCCCAATTATAAACTGAGTTGGGGTCTAACCTGTGACCCTAGTTGGAAGGGTGTTAGCACCTTACTAAGGGATACTAACAATAGTTGTGAGTTAACCCTATCTGGAAGGAAGACATTTCATCTACCCTCACTGGTAGGAAAACTCGTATAAGACCCTTATATGGCAGGAAAATATCTCAACCTACGCTTGCTATGTAGTTTTGTAACAAAGGGATTACTACTAAGGGTCAAACCCTTCACTGACAGGAATGCCCCCATCCCTAGGTTTGATCGGTGTTGATTCCTACTCCCAACTGAATAGACACTGAACTGATTTCTAGACTGTGCTAGGCTTAACTGAACTATTACTGATCATGCTAACTGACTGAACTGGACTGAGTTCATTGAGTTTTATTAACTGACTGAATACAATGAGTTATGTAACTGACTGGGTACTACTCTATGTGATATCACTGAGACTATTCTGAAGCTACTATAATTCTAGGTGAATAGCTAGATTTTGGGAATTGGATACCCCCAGGACTCGATAGCATTAAAAGTAAAAATGGCATGGTTATAATGGCACGACAATAGTAGCTTGTTAATAATGCTTCCATTTAGATATTTTGTCAAACACTTGAGAGACATGCTTTATGCTCATAATAATAACCAATATGCAAGCATCATGATCACAATCCCAACTCACAATTTCAAGGGCTTTTGACAGAAATCCACATAACCCTACACATATGTTAATTACTTCACATAAAACTTTTAATAAATCATGAATCAAAACTCAAATAACATCATAATCATGGATAAAATCAAATTCAACATAAAATTCATGAAAACAATCAACTTGTAGTTTTAAAAAAGGTTTTGGAACTTCAAGGGTGGAAGGAAACCCAAGGATGAACACCTATCATACCTTGATATAGTTGTGGTATTTTTCTTGGGGCTTGAATCTTGAATTTGATGAGTTAGGATTTGTTCTTGAGAGGATTTATGAATAATGAGTGAATTTTTCCTTTAGAAAGGCTTAATCTCGTATTTTGGGGCTGATATAAGATGGGAAAATGACCTAATTACCCCCTCTAGATATGGATTTTAATTACTGAAAAATATGGCCAGCAACACGTAGAACGATGCACTACGTCGATAGGGTCATTGTGACGGATGATGTGATACAATGATATCACGTTGGCTCACTAAAATTTGTACTTAATACTGGGAAAATATTAATTGATGTGATGGGAGATGCGACGCATCGAGATTAAATTGAACCACTATTTGGTCACTCAACCATGCTTCAAACAATGTCCAAAAATCTGAAACTCACCCAAAGTGACCTATTAACACACCTGATCATGATTCAATCCAAGGATTGACGTTTTAAGTTCATAAGGGTTGTAAAATAAGATCACCAAATTAAGAAGGCTAAAAATAGTTCTAAGTATAAACACTTAGCTGAAATCTCTAAGTCTGGAGCCTCTTTTCATACTCTAAAGGACTGAGTTAAGCTAGGATTCTACGGGGTCTTACAAAAGAGTACGACAAAATCTGATTCCTGACCCCCGAATTCCACACACTTTACTATGATGATCTACCATAGGAAAACCTTCTCCTAGAGAGGAATATTCTTGGAGAAAGTTCCGAAAAATCTTTCAGCATTTCATGACAGGCTTGTGTCCATGGGTTGAAAGTACTTCACCCCGGATCCTTGCAATGTAAATGAGATGTGAGTTTGTGAGTTCTATGCTAACCTTACCATAGTATCTTTATCAGACCCATCGAACATGACTATCAGGATCCGAGGAAAGATTATGGACTTTGGGGAAGAGGAAATCAATGATCTATATGGTCTCCCAAATGAAAGTGTGGCATACTTTGAAGCAAAGGGGTGTGATTCGGGCACCTGGTTGGCATAGATATTATGCTCAGTCAAGGAGTTCTCTTGGGTGGAGACAAAAAGAAACATATCAACAAATTACATCACCACCAAGGCCCAGATTTAGCTGAATATCATTTGTAGTTGGGTATTCCCTTGCACCAATATGACATCGGACCCTGACATGAGGGTTAGGATAGTGCATGCATTGTAGATGGCATCCCTTTGAATATCGATTGAATTGTGATTTATGAGATGAAGTTCTTCAAAAACCAGGGTGGAATGCACCTCTTTTTACCCACTTTAATTACCAAGTTATGTAGGTGAGCAGGTGTGTAAGAGTACCCCAATGACACTGGGTGTACTCTGGCACCCTCATCCATCCTCTAAAAATTTAAGGTAAGGGAGCATTGAGAAAAAAAAGAAAAAGAAAAATAGACTTAGGGAAGTAGACATTTAAGGAGTTAGTGTCTTATAGGCCATCCACAGCCAACCCCTTTGATGATGTTTCTGATGAGATAATATCTATTATAGAGCTTGTGTCGGCATTTCCCCAAGAGTTTAAAGAGCCCTCTACCACCTGACATTCATATATATCCCACACTAACTATGATAAGTATTGGGAGGACTAGAAAAAGCAGGGAGCTACAATTGCTATGTTTGAGAGAACCTACTTATTTTTGGCAGAGTCGCACCGAGAGATCCAAACTTCATATGAGAATATGGTCAGAAAGGAAAAGAAGAGAGACAAATTCTTTGGAAATATGTGAAAGTGGGTAAATGGACTTTGGAAGGTCCTAAAACCCCGAGATAGACTACTTTTCTCCTGAGTTAAGAGCGACGATGAGGCCTCATTTGACTGGTTAGGTCCTGAGGATCCAGGTGATGATGTGGAGTCTGAGAAGGAGAGCAACTCTTGATGTGGTCTTAGGGAGAACCCTTATCCCTTCTTATGCTTTATTGTTTATGCAGTGAGGACACTGCTAGATTTTTAGTTAGAGGTACCTGTTATTGTATTCATTTGATTTGGGCATTTATTATTGATATTTCTGGATGTTTTTATGTTTTTCTCGGATGATTTTTATTTTTATTTGGGTTGTACTATTCTGGCACTCTAATGGTGCCCACATTTGCATGGTTGATTCATTTGTTTTTATGTTAGATTTTTGCTTTATATTTATTTTGGTATGATGATATCCGATGAGCATTTCCGTATAATAGATTGAGTGATGACATTCTTAAGGTAAAAGCATTGTGATTGGGTTTTGAGCCATGAATAAGGGGAAAGTCTAAGTACCTGTAGCATCGAGGTCATAAATGCAAGGGAAATATGAGTACCTGTGGCATTTTGGATTTGGGCTCATACTTATACCTATGGCAAAGTCTGAGTACCCATATGGTTTGCCCCTATAAAAGCCAAAATGTGAGATGAAGCTTATGTAGGTAACATATTTAACAAATTGTTTGTGGTGAAAATGCAAAGCAAACATCCACCCCCGTCCATTTTTTTTAAATCAAGGGCACGGATGTCAGAGACCTTGTATCAATACTTTTTATTTTTTGTGACTCCAAATTTGTTAACTTGTGAAAATTGATAGGTATTCCATTTTTGTCTCTAGTGGGAGAGGGAAATTGATCCTCCTTGGCGAGTTTTCTTGCCATGTGAAGTGAGCCTATTTTTCTAAATCTCGAGCATAATTGTACCATCTAGAACTTTCCCCTTTAGTCTCTCAAGGCTAATTTTTATTATACTTGGCTGGTGAGATAATCCTAGGCTATTTTTGTAAGCTAGGAACCCATTCTAAGCCTAAATAACCTACCTATGCATAGAATAGGACCCTTAGATCCCCAAATTTGAGTCTTCAAGCCTTTCTTTGGAAACCACATTACAAGTTGTGTACCATTCAAAAAATTGTCCCTCGCTTGAACCCAACCCTCCTGAACATTATAAATGAAAATTGAGGCTAAATGCCTAAGTTGGGGGTGGTAAATTTAATGTAGTTGACTTATGGTAGTGTAAGTGGATGCCTTTGAGACAAGCAATGAAAAGGTGAAAAAGAAAGGAATCATGAAGAGAAAAATAAGGCATAGATTGCAAGAGAAATAAGCAAAAAAATAATGCCCGCAAAATGTTGGGGAAATCAAAGCTCTTAAATTAGGCATGTGTAAGGTGTGAAAACAAAAAGAGTGGTCCATGGTCACAAGTTAGTTTAAATAGTATGATGTGTATGTTCATGTAGGGTTAATATACTTTGTTCCTAAATGTTACTCTACCCTTCCCCTAACCTATGTAACAAGCTTAAAAAGCCCTTCGAGATCTCCAACCAAGTGTATTCATTGTTATTGAAATTGAAAATAGGTGCAAGCATATGGCATGGTACTTGTTATCATTGAGAGTCTTTGTGTGAGAGAGTTTCTTTCACTTAAATACCCTTTGTTTCATACTATATAACTTGGTGTGTGTGGGATTTTCCTTCTCGTGAGGAGGTATGTAAACAAGTTGAGGTGGGTGATTTTGTCATCTCCCAAAAAATGAGGCCAAAGAAATATATTGGAGTTGAGTTTAAAGGTGAGTCACTTCTCAAGTATTAGTGATTGTTGTATGATTTCTCTTTAAAGTCTTTTGCAACCTTGAAAATTATATTTCATGTTGAGGGGCATTGTGCAAATAGTGTTGCCAATGTTTGATGAGCTATTTGTGGTAGTACCTGAGGTTGAAGTTATTTTTATCATTGGGTCATATAATTTAGGCATAAATATTCATAGTCTCATGAAATAAGTAGTGTTGCTTAAGGACAAGCAAAGCCTTAAGTTGGGGGTGTTGTTGAGTGGTGAATTTACCACTCATTCGTACTCAACAATCGTGTATGCTACTATGAAATGAATGTATAAATGAGATATATTTGTGATTCAATGCACTAAATTCCACATTTTGAAGGTGCATAGGTTATGAGATGGAAAGATCTGGATGCAATCTAAAAAAGAGCAAAAATAAGGAAATTAGTGCAACTGAAGGACCTGAAGCAGGAACTAGTATCAGATACCGCGATCACGGACAGTCAAGCTAGGTCAAAACTGCAATCATGATGATCCTACCATGGTTATATTAGCCGTGAATGTGGACAAGCCTCAGCGATCGTGGATCAGCAGGAATGTGCCAAAGGGCATTATTGTAAATTCACTCAGCCAAACCCAATTCCTTTTATAGGCTAAAACCCTTTCTCTTTTGGGTATTCTACCTTCTTGCAACATTTTTGAATTTGAATTTGATACCCTAAATTAGGGAAGAGTTGTATTTTGATTTGGAGACTTTGAATTAAGTATTTTTGAAGAATGGATGCTTTGAACAACCCTTATGGTATATTTTTCACTCCTATCTTCACGAGTAGATAAACTTTCCTTTTCTTGGGATTATGTTGAACTAAGGTGAAAATATTTATGGGTTGTGATTTATTTGTGTATATGCTAGTTTTTTTATGATAGGTTTTAATATTTATTGGTTAAATTTGTTGTGATTTGTGGGTGAAAGACGTAAATACCCAAAATGTTTTTGTAGGTGAAAATCCTAAACACTTGAAAGCTCAAACCATCCTTGAAAAAGGGGTTTGGGTGAGGTTTTTGAACCCACATCATCTTTGAAAGAGGGATGTGGGTACCAAGGCAATTGTAGTTAATTAATGGGTGTATTTTTCTAATTTTCACTATCTTAGACATAAGGGTGATGATGAAGTTGACTATATCTTGGGTATCCTTCTATAAATACGGATACCCAATTGAGGTAATAAGTGAATGTAATTAACACACTTTCTAGGTATCCAAAAGGGTCGACAAGTGAAATTCTTGAGGTTTTGTTGGCAAACTAGCCACAAGGATCTTAGACCTAGCCTACCATATTGTTAACAACTAAAATGTACACCAAATCTTCATATACCCATGCATAAGTTGCCCTTAGGTAGATATAATCCCAAGATTCTTCTCATATCAAAGTTAAATAATAATTGTTGTGTAGTTTGTGGACTTGAGTTTCTATTGACAAACACTTTCCTAAAATAAAAATCCCCCATTTGAAAGCATGCTTTTTACTTTGATTACACTTCGAGTATCTTTTTAGTAAGTGTTAATACTCATAAGACTAGAATTCTAAATTTCACTCCTTGTGGATTCGACCTCAACAAAAAATGAGATATTGACAATGATCGTCCTCTACCAAATTAGATGGTATAGGTGAGCGTTATCAAGGGACCTGGTCCCTCAATGTATGGTGCAACCCCCAAGGTGTAATGCCCTGAGAGTACACCTTGGATTCAACACGGTGCCTATAGCCCCAAAGAACCACAAGCTAACCCATGCTAGTTCCTGCTGTGAGCATTGAATCAAGTGACAGGGAACATGTGCGGAACTTAACTAAAAATGCCATAAGGTTTAAAGGAAAAAAATGATACTAAATCAAAATACTAAAAACATCTATCTGAAAACAATACTGTAAGGATGTCAATAGCATCTAATAATTGAATAACTGACTGAGAGTATCCAAAAGCCTCTAACTGACTGACTGTAGAGTTGATGGGACAAACCCCCAACTAACTATGAATGAATAGAAAATACTGAACTAATATGGTAAATTGAGATAAGTAAACCATTTCCTCGAAGTATGAGTACTCACCACTGCTATCGCAGATAATCTTGTAGGTATATGCGTGATCAGGGAACTGAGCATCTGAACCTATGATATTAAACACCATAGAACAAGAAATAGGTATGTGATCAGTACTTTGAATGTACTGGTCTGCTAAATTATGATAGGCTAATATACATGGTTTCATATGCAAGAGTAACAACTGACTGAATGAATAGCATGAAGTGTAGAGTAGAATGCATGAAATTTGTAAAGACTGAGAATGCATGACCAAGCAAAACACATGTACTGATTATAATTTGTAAGATGAAATACTGAATACTGATAAATGGATAACTGGTATCTTTATGCCATGGTCAACAAAACTAAAATTGATTACTAAGTTGAATACTGAAATGAGACTGTGGGAGCTATCATCTAACCGAAATGCCCCAATGAGATAATTGGAGTCCAACCTATAACCCAGTTGTAAAGGTGTCAGTACTATGACACAAGTACTAACACATGGCTATGTGGATCCACAAAGATACTAAACAACCAGGATGTCAAGCGTAAACTAACGGGTGACACCTGGGCAGAGTCAAGACTAAAATGATGGGTTACTCCTCATATCGTACGCTGGCTACATAGTTCAGGAATTTATGGACTGCTACTAATGACTTAGCCTAACTGACGAGGAATCTGGCATCCCTACATTCGCTCGGTACTAAATCCTACTCCCAATTGAAAGACCTGGAATATTCGACTGACTATGCTTAACTATTTAAAACACTAACTGAAAAGATAAGGCTCGTAACTATTCTGTAACCATTCTGTAAATGTAGAAAACTAGGTAAGCAACTAAATTTTGGGCATTCAAACCCTCAGGACTTGATAACAATAATAGAAAGATTTTACTAAAACTTTGAGGCCATGATATGTAAGCATTTATTCAAAACTCATTCTTGTAGGCATTTCATCAAAAACTTGTAATTCATAGTTTAAGCTAAGCATGGGAATAGATTTAAAACTTGTAGAAATAACATGATTTCACTACTAAAATCACCGATTAAGGTTTATTTCAATGAAAAACACCATTTAAACGTGTGGGGATTAATAACAATGACCATTTTATGTAAACATGGTCTAGAATCATAATTCATAGGGATTCATTGTTAAAATCATAATAACTTGTAAAAATCGCAACTTTGAATTTTGAAATTCAGTTCTTGGGATCCATGGGTGGAAAGGACCCATGTATGAACATTTAACATACCTCAATTGAAAAATCCTTGGTGGATTTTCATGGGAATTGATCTTGAACGGTGAAGCTTTAAGGTTTCTTGAAGAGAAATTTTGGTGAATAATGAGCGAACTAGGCTTAGAATAGTTTTAATCTTTTGTTTTTAATGATTTGGGTGCTTGGGAAAAGACTAAACTACCCTTGGAATTTTAAAACTCAGAACTAGAATCTCGATTTTATACCTTGGCACGATGCGGTGCTATCTCGTTGTGTCACTACAAAATGGACAATCCTGATTTTGCACTCCGGCGCGATATGGTGATAGCGCGTTGCATCACTTGAAATGGACAAGTGCAAATTTACACTCCAACGCGATGTGATACCTGTTCCACCGTGATTCCTGGTGCGACACTGGTCAATTATGGTGGGCTTCTAGAAAGGGACGAGTGTGATTTTGGGGATTACCGCAAGGCGGCACGATCACTGTGAGCTACTACTTCTCACTAAAAGTGTCATAACTTCTCATCCGAGTGTCGGATTAATGCGAAATTGGTATCGCTACAAAATCTAATTCAATTATCTATCTGTTAGTGGGTCATGAGATTAAAACTTCTAAGTAAAGTGAAAGATATGCTTGTTTGAAGTTGACTATAGCAATATCCTTTTAAGAACTCAATTGATAACGGATATTTTTATTCGCCAAATAGCTAGGAGTTATTTGAGGCCTTAATATACAACAAGCTCACTCATTAAATTACCAAAGCACTATAATTTATTTTTCATGATCTTGAAGCATGGTTCTAATATTATTTTGGATTCTCGGGGTATTACAATATCTCCCCCTTGAGAACATTCATCCTCGAATGAGGCTGGTTAAGCTGGGAACACTGAAGAATTAAGGTTATATACTGAAGACATGATTACGTTACTAAGTCTGAAACATGACCCATGAATGAACTAGTTTTGTAAGTGCATGAATGATATGAGAATGATATACAGCTGGAACTGAGTATGGAAAAGAGAAATTCTAGGGGGAGTTGTTACCTTAAGCTGAGTCTGAGTTTACGGAGAGAAGATGAGGGTACTTGGTTAGCATATCTTTTTATGCTTCCCAAGTGTCTCCTTCAATGGATTGGTTTCGCCAAAGAACTTTGACCAAGGGAACTTCTTTGTTCCATAGTCTATGAATTTGGCGATCAAGGATCTTGACTGGAATTCTTTCATAAAAAAGGTTGTTTGGAACATCTACGCTTTATAAGGTAATAACTACAATTGGGTTACCAATACACTTCTTCAACAAAGAGATATGAAATATAGGGTGCACTGGTGCTAAGTCTGTAGGCAACTCAAGCTCATAAGCCACCTTTCCGAAATGGCTCAGAATTCTATAAGGGCCAACATATCGATAACTAAGCTACCCCTTCTTACCAGACCTCTTTACCCCTTTTATGGGAGAGATTTTTAGATATACAAAATCACCAACCTCAAATTCGAGATTCTTTCTCCTCACAACTGCATAAGATTTTTGTTGGCTTTGTGCTATCTTAAACCTCTCCCTGATTAGATGAACTTTCTCTAAAGCATCAAATACCAAAATAGGAGCTATTAAAGTGGTCTCACATATCTTAAACAAACCAACCATATATCTACATATCCTCCCATAAAGAGCCTCAAACGGGGCCATCTAGAGGCTAGAATAGTAGCTATTATTATACTCGAATTCAATCAAAGGCAAGTGGTCATCCCAACTGCCCTTAAAATAAATGACACACGCTCTCAAGATGTTCTCCAAGGTCTAAATAGTCCTCTATGCTTGCCCATCTATCTGAGGGTGAAAGGCTATGTTGAGATGAACTTGGGTACCAACACCCTTCTGGAATGCTTTTCAAAAGTAAGAGGTAATCTAAGTACCTCCATATCTTTAAGGTGAACACAACAACTGCTAGCTCAAAATCATAGATAGGGTAATTATTTTAATGAGTCTTAAGTTATCTAGAATCCTAGGCTATAACCTTTCCTCTCTGTATAAAAACACACCCCAAACTGACTCTGAAAGCATCACGGTACATAACAAACCCATCTGAACCATTTGGTTACGTTAAAACTGGGGTTGTGGTGAGTCAAGTCTTCAACTCTTGAAAACTCTTTTCACATGAACTTGACCACTGAAACTTGACTTTCTTCAGAGTCAATATAGATATGTGAGACTCAATTAACGAAAACCCTTCAACAAACCATCGGTAATAGCCATCCAAAACCACTAAACTCCTTATATCTGATGGAGAAATAAGTTGGGGCCATTTTCTCACCGCTTTGGTCTTTTGAGGATCAAATCTAATACAATCACTGAAAATAAAGTGACTAAGAAAAACCACTGATCTAAGCCTAAAGTCACACTTACTGAATTTGGTGAACAACCGATGGGCTCTAAGAGTTTTCAATACTATTCTGAGGTGGTCTGCATGATCATTTTCATTACAGGGGTAGAAAAAAATGTCATCGATGAAAACTTTGATGAACATGTCCATGTACTACTTGAACACTCGGTTCATCCAGTCTATGAAGGCTAGTGGGTATTTTTGAGAATAAAGTACATGACTAAAACACAAAGTGACCATACCGAGTTTGAAAAACTATTTCAAGAATGTCACGTTCTCTTACTCTGAGTTGATGATAGTCAGATCTGAGGTCTATCTGAGAAAAGCAACTGGAACCCTGAAGTTGGTCGATAAAGTCATCTATTCTAGGAAGTGGGTATTTATTCTTGATTATGAATTTTTTCAACTGATGGTAGTTGATGCACATCCTAAGGGAACCGTCTTTCTTATGCACGAATAGGATAGGTTTTCCCTACGGGAAAATGTTGGGACTGATGAATCCCTTATTTAGGAGGTCTTTCAACTGTTCTTTCAACTCTTTGAGTTTGGATGGAGCCATTCTATATGGTGGATTAGAAAAAGGCTGAGTATCCAGAAGAAAGTCTATTCTGAAGTCAATTTCCCTTTTAGGAGGAACTCCGCGAAGATCTTCAGGGAACACATCTGAAAATTCCCTTGTTACTGGAACTGATTCAAGATTGGGAGACTTGGAACTAGAATCCTTGACTCACACAAGATGATAGACACATCCCTTATATATTATTTTTCTCGCTCTAAGGTATGAAACAAGTTGACCCTTAGGCGTTGTGGTACTATCCCTCCACTTCAGGATTGGTTCATTAGGGAACTAGAAGAAGATGATTTTGTTTCTATAATAAACTAAAGAATAGAAAGAATAGAGCCAATCTATGCTGAGAATGATGTCAAAATCCATCATTTCTAGTTCTATATACTCTATTAATTTGACTTGCTGAGACACGATAACTGGGCAGTCCTATATACTCGTCGAGCTATAATAAACTTACCTACTAGAGTAGATAATGAGAAAGGCTCTATTAAGATTTTGAGACTGCCTCTAAAGTTGACCACTATATAAGGGTTACAAAAGAAAGAGAAGCTCCAATGTCAAACTAAGCACAAATATATAAATTAAAAACTTGCAATGTACCAGTAACCACATCAGGAGAACTTTCTTGATCTTGTCTAACTAAAGTGCATAAGGCCTATTCTGACATTGACCTCTAGTAGCACTAGATGCGGCGCCTTACTGAGTCGAGCGACCAAATAGAGCCAATGATTGATGAGACTGGCCTAATTGGTGCACATCCCTTACTTTTTGAGCAACCACTTGACACTCCCGAATCATATGACCATACCCAAAACATACATCACAGCTAGACCTATACTCTCCCTGATGTTTCCTACTATATTTATGACAAAGAGGATTCGTGTGACTACTGTATACGTTGCCTTGGGACTTAGAGCCTGGTGCCCTATCTCTATTGTCATTTCTGAACTTTGGCATAAGAGCACTAGCTGAAGATGTAGCCGGAGCTGATGATTTTTGATAGAATTGAGGATGGTTACCACTCTCTGACCTTGGTTGAATAAAATTAAAGCTATATATCTTAACCTTCTTATTTTCCCTCTCTCTCTCCTTAGTATCCTGCTCCTCAATTTATTGAGCATGGACCATCAACCTATACAAGTCCATCTTTTTAATCAACATTGTAGTCCTACACTCCTTGACCATACTGTCAGATACACCAGACACGAACTTGATCCTCCTAGACCTATTATCAGCTTCTACATGAGAAGTATAACTAGCTAGCTGAGTAAATTTAAGGGAATCCTCTTTCATATTTGTGTTTCCCTATTTCAGATTAATAAACTCTAACACCTTAGCCTCCTTCAGCTCCAATGTGAAAAATATATCTAAGATGGCCGTAGAAAACTCCTTCCATTCTATAGGTTCAGCCTCTGTGCCCCTATCCCCTTTCTACTGCTTAAACCAAGTATAGGCTACATCGTGCAACTGCTACGCAGCTAGTTCAACACTCTCATTGGAAGTCAACCCCATAATGTTTGTTACCTTCTGCACCATGTCTAGGAATTTTTGTGGATCCTCTTTAGACTTGGATCCAGAAAATAAAGAAGGATTCATCGGGTAAAGTCTCGAATCCTGGTTACGGCAGTAATTGCCACTAGGTTGGCCTGAATAGAAGTTGGCTGAACATTTTAAGCTGCTATATAGTGAGATAGAGTGGTGAATACAGCTCTAAACTCTTGTTAAGAAATATGCTCATTCAGGGGGTCTTCCTCCATGGGCAGAGGCGCTGGCTGGTTTTTGATTTTTTTTCTATTAGTCGTTCTAGAAGGCAAATTCTTTAAACGGAAGGAAAAGTTAAATTTTATAGAGAGTTTAACTTGAGTTCCTTAACATTCACATGATATAAACATTGAGAGAAGGGAAATATTTCCTAAAATTTCTCGTAGCCTCTTGTCTATAAGTGTGGAGCGCTATACACCCATGCACAAGACTCTACTCGATATGAATTTTAGATGCCTGAGGACACTTTAAAGCCTTAGTCTATGATACCAAGTTTGTAATTCCCCAAAAGTACAACCCGAACGCCACACAGTGCCTACAGCCCCGAAACACCACAAACTAACCCTTGCTGGTACCTACTATGAGCACTAAATAAAATAATAAGGAATATATGCGGAACTTGACTAAAAATGCCATAAGGTTTAAAGGTAAAAAATGATACTGAATCAAAATACTAAAAACATCTTTCTGAAAATAATACTCTAAGACTGTCAATAGCATCTAATAACGGAATAACTAACTGGGAGTGTCTGAAAGTTTTTGACTGAGTGACTGTAGAGTTGATGGCACAAACCCTAAGTAACTCTAACTGAATAGAAAATACTAAACTGATAAGGTAAACTAAGATAAATAAACTATGACCTCAAAGTATGAGCACTCACCACTGCTACCGCTGATAATCTACCAGGTCTATGTGCAATAAGGGAATTGAGCATTCGAACCTATGATATTAAACACCATAGCACAATAAATAGGTATGCAATTAGTACTTTGAATGTACTGGTATTCTAAATAAGGTAAGGCTAATATATATGGTTTCACGTGCATGAGTAATAACTGACTGAATGAATAGCATAAGTGCATAGTGAAATGCATGAAATCTGTAAAGACTGAGAATGCATGACCAAGCATAACACATGTTCTGAATATAATCTGTAAGTTGAAATACTAATTACTGATAGATGGATAATTGATATTTGTATACCATGGTCATCAAAGCTAAAACTAATTACTGAGATGAATACTGAACTGAGACTGTGGGAGCTATCATCTAACTGACATTCCCCAATGATCTAATTGGGGTCCAATATTTGGCCCTAGTTTAAAGGGTGTCATTACCGTCCAAGGGTACTAACTCATGGATACGTGGATCCAGTAAGATACTCAACAACAAGGATATCAAGCTTAAACTGATGGGTGACACTTGGGCGAAGTCAATCCTAAATTGATGGGTGACTCCTCATATCCTACACTAGCTACGTAGTTCTGGAATGCAAGGACTGCTACTAACGGCTCTTTATAACTGATGGGACAACCGACATCCCTGCATTCGCTCGGTGCTAAATCCTACTCCCAAATAAAAGACCTGGAATATTAGACTAACTATGCTTAACTGTTTAAAATGCTAACTGAAAAGATAGGGCTCGTAACTATTCTGTAACCATTTTTTAAATTTTGAAAACTAGGTAAGCATCTAAATTTTGGGCATGCAAATCCCAGGACTCGATAACAATAATAACAAGATTGTACTAATACTCTGAGGACATTATATGTAAGTATTTATTCAAAACTCATTCTTGTAGGCATTTCATCGAACACTTGTAATTCATGGTTTAAGTTAAGCATAGGAATAGATTTAAAACTTGTAGTAATAGCATGATTTCACTACTAAAATCACCAATTAATGTTTATTTCAATGAACAACACAATTCAAAAGTGTGGAGATTAATAACAACGACCATTACATGTAAACATGGTATAAAATAAAAATTAATGGGGATTCATGGTTAAAATTACAATAACTTGTAAAAATCACAACATTGAATTTTGAAATTCGGTTCTTGGGCTCCATGGGTGGAAAGGATCCATAGATGAACATTTAAAAAACCTCAACTGAAGAATTTTTTAATGTCCTTGATGGATTTTTGTGGGAATTGATCTTGAAAGGTGAAGCTTTAGGATATTCTTTGAGAGAAATTTTGGTGAATAATGAGCACACTAGGCTTAGAAAAGGTTTAAGCCTTTGTTTTTCATCACTTGGGGGCTTGAGAAAATACTAAAATACCCTTGGGAATTTTAAACTCAGAACTAAAATCACAATTTTACACCCTAACATAAGGAGGTGCTATCGCGTTGCGTCACTGGAAAATGGACAATCTCAATTTGACACTCCGGTGCGATGCGGTGCTATCGCATTGCGCCATTGGAAATGGACGAGTGTGAATTTTCACTCCAATTTTACGTGGTACCTGTTCCACCACAATTCCTTATGCGACACTATCCAATCACGGGGGGCTACAGGAAAGGGACGAGTGTGATTTTGGAGATCACCGTGATGCGGCACGATCGCACTGACCTACTGCTTTTCACTAAAAGTTTTATAAATTCTCATCTGGTTATTTTCTTAAGGCAAAATTGGTATCGATGGAAAACTAATTCAATTATCTATCTGTTGGTTGGTCGTTAGCTCAAAAATTCTTAGTAAAACGAAAGATATGCTCATTTAAAGTTGACTATAGCAACATCTTTCTCAACAACTGAATTGGTAAGGGATATATTTATTAACCAAATAGCTACAATTGGTTTTTTGAAATTATAAAGAGTGAAGTAAGGCAGGAAAAACCCATTTCAATACAGCTCAAGTTCTTACCCATAAGAGTGTTTAAATTGTATTTGTTCTTGAATGTTGATCTATAAAAGAACTACTCATGTTATAAGAGTAGTGTTTTATTTTTAGAGAAATGCTTAGGTAGAGTTATCTAAACTTGTTGTTTATTAGACTTAATCTATTGAAGTCCTTTGGTAGAGTTACAAAGAAGAGATTGTAGTAGATTTGCTATACGCAAAAGAAGCCTAGAGGTAGGCTGAAATCTTAATGTAACCAGGAGGTTGATTGTAGTGGATTTTGAGGTATTTGTGTGGGAAAGTCATGGTTTTTCATATTTTGAGTTTCCATATAAATATCTAGTGTCTTAAATCTTCCTGCATTATCTTTAAATTTCATAATATCTTATAGTTCCATTACAGGTCTATGCTTGTAAATTGATCCTGAGGGACCTTGTCCCTCACTATATGATGCAACTCCCAAGGTTTCTAATAGTATGGTTGTATCCTATACTTCTAGTAATATTAAAGTTAATGGGAGAAATTACTCAACTCAAGATCTAGAGTTAGCTGTTGTGGTCTTTCCCTTGAAGATTTGGCACCAGTATTTTTATAGGGTGCATATGGGAACTTATTTAGTCCATAAAGGCTTGTATTATATGTACACACAGAAGGAATTCAAATATAAGCAGAGGCGTTGGCTTGAGATACTTAAGGATTATGAAATTTCCCTTTACTACCATCTAGGTAAAGCAAATGTTGTTCTTGATGCTCTTAGCTGGTTGTCTATGGGAATCTTATCTCTTGTGGATGAGGAGAAAATATGGTTAGTAAAGGATTTGTACAGGTTGGATAACTTGGAAGTTTATGTTTTGAACTCTGAAAATGGGGAAGGGATTGTACAAGAAGTTATTAAGTCATCTCTTGGTGCTGAGGTGAAGGATAAACAATCTTTGGATCCCATACTTATGCAAATCAAGAATGATTAGGTCATCAAAAGGTCATGGTATTCGATATTAGGGGAGATGTCATTTTGAGGTATTAAGGAAGTTTGTGTTTCCTGATGTTGATGGTCCGTGAGAAAGGATTTTAATTGAGGCCCAGAGTCCAGATACAGTTCATTCGGGTTCGACTAAAATGTATCATGACTTGAAGAAAATCTTATGGTGGAACAATATGAAGAAAGATGTGGCAAATTTTGTTGCTAAGTGTATAGTTTCTCAACAAGTAAAGGTTGAACGCTTGAGGCTAGGTGGTACTTCATAGGAGATAGAGTTTCCTATACAGAAGTGGGAGATGATTAATATGGAATTCGATAGGGTCTTTTGCGATCTCGCAATATGTATGATTATATTTGGGATATAGTGGATACAATGATTGAGTCTACTCACGTCTTTCCTATGAGAAATAACTACTCACGAGAGTATTATGATAAGCTATTTATTTAGAAGATAGTTAAGTTGCATGGGGTGCTAGTGTCCATGTTTACTGAGGTACACAGATTAGTTCTTATTTTTGGCATTCTTCTCAAAGAGGTTTAGGGACTCAGGTGAAACATAGAACCACTTTCCACCCTTAAAAGGATGGACAAGAGAAGCGTACAGTTAAAACTTTGGAGAGTACGCTATGGGCTTGTGCAATTTATTTTATACATATTTGGGTTGATCATTTGACTCTTATCAAATTTGCTTATAATAATAGCTATCATTCTAATATTCAGATGGCTCCCTTTGAGACTATTTATGGAAATTGTGTAGGTCTCCTATTGGATAGCTTGAGGTGGATAAGACTAGATTGTTTGGCCCAGACTAAGTTACCAAGCAATGGAGAAGGTGAAGGGTATTAAAGAAAGATTTAAAACAGCACAAAGTCGCAAAAAGTCTTATGCAGTTGTGAGGTGGAGAATGTTGGAGTTTGAGGTTAATGAATGTGTGTTCTTGAAGGTTTCTCCAATGAAAGGAATTATGAGTTAGAATTACCAGCGAGCTTGGCTTTGACTCTTCCCATTTTCCATATGTTTATGTTGAAAAAATATGTGTATAACCCTTCTTTCATAGTGGATGTCGGGGATGTTGGCTTAACGAATTTGTTGTCTTATGAGGATCTCTCATTAGTGATATTGGATAAGCAAGTTTGTATGTTCGGTACTAAGGATGTAGCTTCAGTGAAAGTTCTTTAGAGGAATCAAAAAGTTGAAGAGGCTACTTGGGAGTACGAAGAATAGATGAAATCCAAATGTTTGTGCTTGTTCCTAATTATAGATAAAAGTGCTTAAGGTATGAGTTTTTTCTTTTTTACATCTCTTTGAATTTATCAGGAGATTTTGGTTGCATTCTTTCTTTGGTCGTGCTAAGGATTCCCTAACTTCTCATTAGGGGATGAATGATCCTAATAGGGAGGGGGGAAATGTAATACCCCAGATTCTTGAGCTCTAGAACCTTCCAAGAGATGAATAACTGAATTATCCAAGTTACCAAAGTGATGAAAAAAACTGTCAGTGACAAAGTCCTTGACGATGAGTCATTGTTACATGTGAAGAGTCGTCATGAGGACTCATTGACATGGCAGTGAGGTATCCCAAATTTTTATCCCTTGAACACGAGTCTAGGGTATGACCTATTGTGAGACACAATGAGTCATTAGATGGGACTCACTGACGCAATAGAAAGATGCCCAAGAGTTCATCCCCTGACGACGACTCATTATGATGACTCGTTGTTGTAATACCCCATGTTTTCAAAAACTAGACCCGTTAAGAGGTAGGTTACTAAGTTATCTTCCAACCTTTCAAGTCTCTCCTGTATCTGATGTTGCGGCAAGAAGTTATGGAAATTTTCCTCTAGGAGTTTGTCAGCTACCTGTAATCATGACTCACTTGATGACTCATAACCAGACCTTATAAGTCGTTACAAGGAGTTGTAGTCACAATAATAAGGGTCCCTAATTTAAGCTTAGTGACCACGACTCTACTCCATGATTTGTAATAAGACATTACGGGCCATGTAGAGAAGCTCGTAGTCTTAATAATGTTTAGCCAAGAATCCTTATTAGTGGTTATGAGTCCAGCTTAATACTTGTAGTTAGACCTTATGAGTCATTGTGTGGACCCATATCCTGAGCAGTGTATGATCTAAAGATCCAAACTCAGACTACGACTTCACTTAATGACTCATAGTTAGTTAAAACTAGTCGTTTGGTGGTGAGTTTTAGTAATAGTAGAATGAAAGTAGGATCCTAGGTTACAACTCAGACTACGACTTGTAACTTGTCATAACAAGTTGTGAGGTGAGTCATAATGGCTGGGAGTGGGTTTTCTTGCACATTTTCCAGGAAATTTTATGTCTTTTACCACTACCTTAAAGGCCAAACCCCTTTCATTTTGTCTTCCCAAGGTGTTGTATAAAAGACCCAAAAGCCCCAAATTCATCAATTAACCATATTCCACCAAAAAGAGATTAAAAAGGCAATATTTCCATCTTTCTCAAGCAGACTAGGGTTTCTCTAGGACAAGATCAACTCTAAGGCATTTCCCAAGACTCTTACTACCAGGTTTGTGGGATATTCATCAGTGGGTCCCTTCCACCCATTGAGTCCCAAGAACTCTCTGAACTACCAAGTGTAAAACTCTTTTCTATTTTATGGGATTTCAAGTTAACCATGAATTTTATGAATCTCCTCTCAATTGTTTTGATCCTAAGCCATGTATATATATTCCCTCATGATAATACTGTTTCCATACGTTTGATAATGCAAATGTATACATCTTTATTAGTTATTGAATTATGGGGTGTTATTCATGATTTCCCACACTGTGGATTGTTAAATATTTGATAAGATTAGTTTGGAATAGATAGTGCTTGTGGGTTATGAACACTCAATACTTGCATATTCCCACATAACATAATTTTTCGTTTACCATGCTTGTATCATCAAATTCATAACATCCTCTTAATGAGAAGTTATTAGTACCAGATCATGTTAAATGAATAATAACACAAGTTTTATTAAGTTGGGAATAATACTAAGCACTAAGTGAGCATAGGGATGGCGGTTCCCCTTCAGTTAGGCAGCACTCCCTAAGTTCCAGAACTACAGTACCATCATAGATTTTGAGGGGTCCCCCATCAGTAGAGGCATGACACCCTCGTCCTTCGAGACATCAAATTAGTGGATCCACGCTAGCCATTATTGGCACCCTTGGCAAAGTACTAACTCCCATCCAACTAGGGTTACTAGTTGGACCCTAATTTTTCTCAGATTTGGGTATGTCGGTTTTAGTTAGGTCCCACGATCACAGGTTAGTAATAAGATTATTCTAGTTCAAATTTTCTTAACCAAGTGTTTAGTCTATCTGTTATTCAATTATTTAGTTTTACAAATTATTTTTGCACATGCTTTATTTTGTCTACCATTCAGTTTACATATTCATGCATTTATGTTCAGTACCATTATATATATATATGTCAGCTATCCCTTATCTCGCGTACCAATACATTCCAATTACTGATCGTATACTCTCTGTTGTGCAATATTGTCCTATAACATAGGTTTGGAGACTCAGTTCCCCGATCGTACTTAGATTGTTTGTGTGCCACTCAGCCGTAGTTGGGGTGAGTCCTCATCCTTCAAGGACAAGTTATCTATTGTTACTTTCAGTATTTTTTCATTACAGTCAGTCAGAGGTTTTTGAGGTTTTATCGTATCAACTCCTTATATTAGAGGCTTTCATATGGTCAGACTTTTTTCAATTTTAGTAGATGTTTTAATATATTGAGTATTTCTTCCATATTATATCTTATTAGTTTTCCCAAATTTAGCTTCTGTATTTTATATTATATTATTATTATATTTAGTGCTCATAGTAGGTTCCATATTATGGGTTAGCTTGGAGTCACTTGTACTCTAAGTACCATGTTACGACTAGGAGGTAGTCTCGGGTCATGACAAACTTGGTATTAGAGACCGGTTTAGAGTATCCTAGGGTGTCTAAAAGTCACGTTAAATAGAGTCTTTCTCATGGGTGTGAAGCGTGCCACACTTATGAGTGAGAGTCTATGAGATGTATTAGGAAATTTTTCCTTCTTTCAGTGTTCATGTCATGTGATGGAGAGTGAGCACTATTAAATTTCCTCATCTAACTCATCCTTCATTGATTTTCAAAAAATGACTCCCAAAAGGAACAACAGAAGAAAGAAAGGGAACCAGCCCACACCGCCACCTGTTCAAGAAGACCCTCTAAGTGAACATGTCTCCCATCATAAATGCAGGGCCACTTTCACAGTATAGGCCTAATCTATGGCTACTCAGAATAACTTGTAGGCTATTTCCTCTGCTAATCTAGCAGTAAATATGATAGTTTCTAAGATCCATGACTTTACTCAATTGAATCCGCCAATATTCTCTATATCTAAGTCTGAGGAAGATCCATAAGAGTTTTTTTATTATGTGTGGAAAATGATTGATATCATGGGTGTCACTTCCAATGAGAGTACTGACTTAGCTGCTTATTATTTCTAAGGAGTATCTCATACTTAGGTTAAATAGTGGAAGTAGGATAGAAGTGTTGATTCAGGGCTTGTGGAGTGGGATAAGTTTGCTACTTCTTTCTTGGATAGGTTCTTCCCACTCGAGTTAAGGGAGGATAAGGTGCAAGAGTTTATCATTCTGAAGTAGGTTAACATGAGTGTAAAAGAGTATTCATTCAAATTCACCCAATTAGCATGGTATGCTCTGACTATGGTGGCCGATGTTAGGGCTAAAATGAGTAAGTTTATGTCAGCAGTTTCTGAGGATGTGTCAAAGAATGCAGAACAACAATATCGATTAAGGTGATGGATCTCTCTTGGTTGATGGTTTATACTCATTAGATTAAGTAAGAGAATCCAATAAAAAGAAAAGGGAGACTAAGAGGTCCAGAACTAGTAAATTCAAATTTCTTCAATAAAGGATTGATAGTGGAAATCATTCTTAGTTCCAGAATAAATCTTCAGCCCCATCCCTATCTTCTGCTAGTACTCCAGTTCCTATTTTCCATCCAGATACTCATGATAGACCACCGGGCTATAATTCCTAGGGTAGTGTGAATAATGGAAGCATCGATCTTGTATGGAAAAGGTTTGGTAAGAACCATAAAAGTGAATGTATGGCCGATAGCGACGTGTGTTTTGGTCGCGGCAAGATAGGCCTCAGGATAATGGATTGTCCAATGCATATGTGGAAGGGACGGAATGATTGTTAGCTGGTCCAGAGAATTCTTTAGCAACACCAATCGGTCGCCCTACTTATTAGAGTGTCACTTCTAGTTCAACTAGTGGACAGCGCCAATTTTGACTTTATGCCCTTCAGGCATGACAGGATAAGGAGGGTTCTCCTGATTTGATTACTGGTAAATTTCAAATCTTTCACCTTTATGTTTATGCATTAGTAGACCCTAGAGCTTCATTTCCTCTTGTAACTACCTATATAGTGGTGGAATTTAGCGTCAGACCCAAAATTATTGTAGAACCCTTCTCAGTATATTATCCAGTTGGTTTTTCCATTATTTCAAGATGGTTATATAGAAATTTCCCAGTCACAGTATCCCATAAATTTACCTCGGTAGACCTTGTAAAATTAGAAATGACTAATTTTGATCTCACTCTCAACATAGATTGGCTCTTCTCTTTCTATATCTTAATTGATTGTAGAAATAGAATAGTCCAGTTCTAATTTATTAATGATCTAGTCATAGAATTGAGGGATAGTACCTGAGTGCCTATAGGTGATTCATATTTTACCTTAAGGAAAGGATGATGATATCCAAGGGTTGTATCTATTATCTTATTAGAGTCAAGGACTCAAGTTCCAAAACTTGATGTCCTGAGTCAGTTTCAGCAGTGAATGAGTTTCTAGAAGTGTTCCCTGAAGATCTTCTTGGAGTTCTCCTAGGAGAGAAATAAACTACGGAATAAATATCCTTCTAGATACCCAACCTATTTCAATTCCACCTTACCAAATGGCTCCTGAAAAGCTTAAGGAATTGAAAGAACAGTTGAAAAATCTCTTAGATAAGGGCATCATCAAGCCAACTAATTTCCCGTGGGGTGCCTGAGTTCTCTTCATGCACAAGAAGGATGGTTCTTGCAGAATATAAATTGACTACCGTTAGTTGAACAAAGTCACAATATAGAATAATTATCCTCTCCCCAGGATTAATGACTTGTTTGACCAACTTAAAGGTGCAAATTATTTCTCTAAGATAGACCTTAGATCAAGCTATCATCGGCTCAGAATCAGAGAATATGACATTTCAAAAGCAGCCTTCAAAACTTGGTATGGTCACTTTGAATTTGTAGCTATGTAATTTGTACTAACGAATGCTCCTGCAACTTTTATGGATCTGAAGAACAGAGTGTTCAAGCAGTATCTAGACATATTCAACATAGTCATCATAGATGAAATTCTTAATCTCGCAGTGAAGGTTAACATGTAGATCACCTGAGGATTATTTTACAGACCCTTAAGGATCATTAGTTATTCACTAATTTCAGTAAGAACGAATTCTAGTTGAGATTAGTAGCTTTCCTTGGTCATATCATTTCTGGTAATGGTATTTGAGTTTATTCCTAAAAGACCACAACAGTAAGAAACTGGTCCAGACCCATCTCTCCATCAGATATTAGGAGTTTCCTAGGTTAGCTAGTTACTACAAATGGTTTGTAATACCCCTACATTCCTAGCTCAGTTCAACCCCTAGTGTGTTCCTAAAGCACTTAGAACCTGAAAATAAAGATAAGAGTTGAGGGACTTAGGTTTTTTTTACTCCCTTTAAACTTTGAGGAGTTTTAAGGTGACCTTTCGGGCCCTGAGATGATGATTTTTGAGTTGAATGATATTCAGGGGTGTGAATAGAATGTCTCAGGTGAGTTTTGGGCTTTTCAGACAAGGTTTGCATTGCGTTTAGAATTAGGCTGCGTCGCTATGAGTATAGTAGTGAGAAGGAAACCACATCATGATGGAGGCCAATTTGGCTTATTTCAAAATCCAATGAGTCACCGAAGTTCCACCGCATCGTGGTGGGTATCGCAATGAACCACTCACCACATTATAGTAATGTCCAAATGAGTAGTTATCCTTTTCCAGTGAGTTACCGTGATTCCACCGCGTCACGGTGGGTATCGCAATTACCCATCCCACCCATCGCATCATGGTGAAGCATCTATCGACACTTCAATTCTGAATATAAACTTTCAAGGGCAACTTAGTCTATTTCCCAAGCCCCAAATGATGAAAAATGGAAGATTTAGTGTATTTGTAGCAACATATACTCATTATTCATCAATTTGGTCTCCAAGGATGCCCTAGAGTTGCAAATTCAAATTCTAAGAAAGCTCAAATTCCACCATTCTTTTTCCAAGATAATCTAAAATTCAAGGTTCCCAATTTAAGAACTTCAAGAAACAATCTTCAATAGAACAAATAGAGATTCAAAGTCAAGTGTCTTCATTAATTCAATCAAACAAGGTATGTGGGTTTATGAACAAGGATACTCTTTCATCCTTGTTCCCAAAACTAGTTTTTAAAGATGAATTTACATGGATTTACATGAATTTACTTGAATTGCAATTAGGGTTCATACCCAAAGTATCTTGTTTTGTGTTATGGATTTATAAAGTGATTGAAGTATGAAATTCCATATTTGTCTAGATTTAAAGAACTCTCTTTTATGATTTGAATACTATGAATATGATTTGAGACATTTATTACATATTTACAATTTAAGTTTAATCATGATATTGTAATGTTGATCTCATTATATTGATATGGTGAAGTATTTCAAGAAGCATATTGAGAATGACATTTTTCTATGAATTTAATTGAGATTAAAGCATGGGTTTTCAAGCCCCTAGTTTGTGTATTGATGTTTTAGGAAGATTTTATTTTAAAGCACCCTATAAGTAGCATATATTCAGATTTTGAGAAAGATTTGATCTTTCGATCCTCAGCTTAGATACAAAATCCACATTACAGTTTTATTACTATTTATAAAAACAAAATTAGTTTAAATTACAACTTAAAATAGACAGATGCATAACTGGTTTACATTATAAACCCTTATGCTAGTTTTAAAGTAGATTTCCAACAGAATAAGCAAGCAGATTAAAAGGAGTAGTATTTAGCACCGAGTGGGGAGTGTGAGTTTAGAGCATCCTACTTCCCTAGAACTACGAGCCAACATAGGTATAAATTTAGATTATATTCTATTTTTATAGAGATACTGATATAGATTATGATCACTTAGCTCAGGTTATACTCTTTGGCAAGAGTATGACACCTCTTCCCAACATGAGGTTTTCCCCTTAGGGGAACTAGACATTGGACTCCATGATAGCTCATATGGATTATGTCAGTTAGAAGAACCTCCCTACAAAAGAGAGTAATCCCTACAGAAAAGCTTTTTAAAAGAATTCCCTACATCCTAACAACAAAGACTTATAGAAAAGCTTTAAAAACTAAGTGTGAAGGCTCACAATTTCATTCAGATATTATCATACATCACATATTAGTCATGATATTTTATCTTTCAGTTTTCAGATATAAAATGAGTCCTTTCCACTTAGCTTGCATGATTTAAAGATAGAATACAAGTACAAATTTCATACCTAAATGTGATGGATCACAAGATTTATATAGAATACTTCCTTATTTATGATATATGATTTTCAGCTTTCGGTTATTCAAGCCAATGTGAGTCATTACACTTAGCATGTATTCTTTTATGAACTTTTATGAACTTGAGATATTGTTTTAATTATGTATTCACCCCCATATGCCCAGTACATTCCAAAAGTACTGATCCACATATATGTCTATGTGCAATATTATTTAATAATGTTTGTTCAGGTGCTCAGTTTCAGTAGCGTAAGTGATTTCGAGCATCTTCTTCTACATCCTGATAGTTGATGAGTCTTCATAGTTTGGGGACCCATCTATCCAGTTTTCCATCTTATTAAAGTAGTTTGATTCATTATTTTTAGTCAGTTGGGGGTTTGTCCCAGTGACTCTCTAGTTAGTAGTATTAAAGGCTTGTCCGGCTATCATATATGTTTAGTTTTATAGTGTTGGATGTTTAGATTTCCTAGTTAAGTATTTTTATACATTGTATTCTTTTAAACTCAGTCCGAATTAGTTTAGATTCAGTATTTTAGTAATGATTTCTTACTTAAATCTTTTAATATGAGTTTTAAATTTAGTAGAAGTCTTACAGGGTTAGCTTGAGACTACTTGTAATTTTGAGCATTGTGTGACATCTCGAGACCCATTTTCAGGGCGTTACAAACTTGGTATCAAATAGTAAGGTTTTAAAGAGTCCTAGGGAGTCAAACAAGCCGTGTTACATAGAGTCTTGATCATGGGTGTGAAGTGTTCCACATTTATGATCAAGAGGCTATGGGACATTTGAGGAAATCGTTCATTAATTTCATGATTTATCATGCTTACAGCTGTCTCTATCTACTTTTAACTTATGCTCTCACGTGATAGAATATGCCTCCCCGCAGATCTAATGCCCACAGAAATGATAACCAACCATTCTAACCTATTGATCCTCTGAATGAGAATATGTATCATATTTAATTTATGGCTGTCTTTCAAGCGTTGGCCCAAGTTGTGACTTCTAATGTTTAGGACAACCATCAGGCTGCAGTCCCATGTTAGAAAGAGGGTGATTTAGTTACAACCATACTTCATGAATTTATGAGAATGAATCCGCCTAAATTCTTTAGGTAAAAGGCAGGTGAAGACCCATAGTTGTATCTTGATAAGGTGAAAATATCCCTTGATTTATGCATATTACCAAAAAAGGGAGTGTAGAATTGGATACTTACAGGTTGAAGGATGTTGCTTATGATTGGGTTATGTAGAAGAATGGTAAAAGTGAAAATACAGCTCCCATGAGTTGGCATGTTTTTTAGGATGCATTTCTAGACAAGTTCTTTCTTCATGAGTTAAGGGAAGCAAATATTGAGGAGGTTATGAACCTGAGGCAAGGCTCGATGATAGTGAAAGAGTACTGCCTTAAATTCAATTAATTGTCTAAGTACGCTCCTGATTTGATAGCGGACTCTAGATCTAGTATGAGTAAGTTTATTACCAGAGTGTCTGGTTTGGTAGTCAAGAAGTGTAGGACTGTTATGCTTATTGGGGACATGGATCTTGCTAGAACGATGACTCATGTTCAGCAAATTAAGGCAGAAAAGTTAAGGGGGAGATATATAGGAAATAACAAGGCAAGAATTAGGTAGTTTGAGGGCCAATCAAGATTTGTGGAGGGAATTGTTCATAGTTTCAGGGTTACCATCCTTGCTGGTACCATCTTCAGCCAGTGCTCCCATACCTAGAATAAAGCAAGAGTAGTGAGGTAACACTTTTTTCTCCAAGTCTCAAAATAGTGTGGGTGGAAGGCCCAGTTATTCTATATGTGCTAGATGTGGTTAGAATCATCTTGGTGAGTGTTTGTTGGGACAAAAAGTTTGTTTTAGGTATGGTAAGTTGGGTCACGAAATCAAAGAGTGACCGTATGCTAAGAAAGGAAACAGGGAAGTTCTTTCTAAGACTCAGGCTACTATCGCACCAGTTTCCCTAGGTCATCAAGCCCCTATTCAGGGTGCATCATCCAGTAACTGTGGCAGAAAATGCTAGAATTAGGTCTATGCTTTACTATCCTACCAGGAGCAGGAGATTTCACCAAATTTTGTTACGGGTATGTTTTGTGTCTTTCATCTTGATTTTTGTGTGCAATTAGACCCAGGGTTAAATCTCTCTTATATGACTCCATTGGTTGTGGTAAATTTTGGAGTCAGCCCTAAAAAGCTTTCTAATCCTTTTTTAGTTTCTACCCCTGTGGGTAATTCATTTGTTGCCAAAGAGATCTATAGAAAGTTTCCTGTCACTTTCCTCTATAAGATCATGTTAGCAGATTTAATAGAATTGGATATGGTATACTTTGACCTTATCCTGGGCATGGATTGGCTTCATTCCTGTTATGCATCTATAAATTATCGCAGCAGAGTAGTGAAGTTTTAGTTTCCTCATAAGCCAATCTTTAAGTGGGAAGGTAATTCAGTGTCTCCCAAGAGTCATTTCATAAGCTATCTTAGGCCAGAAAGTTTATTTCAAAAGGGTGTATTTATCATTTTGTTTAAGTCAAGGACACTAAGTCCGAGTCTCCATCAGTTCAGTCAGTCCGTATAGTTAATGAGTTTCCTAAAGTCTTTCTAGAAAATTTGCCAGGGGTACCTCCCGACAGAGAAATAGAATTAGGCATGGATTATTTTCCTGATACTCATCCCATCTTTGTTCCTCAATATCGTATAGCTCTAGCAGAGCTTAAATATTTAAAAGAGCAACTCAAAGATCTCTTAGACAAAGGTTTCATAAGGCCCAGTGTTTCTCCATGGTGAGCTCCCGTCCTACTCGTGTAAAAGAAAGATGGCTCTCTGTGAATGTGAATATATGTTTTAGATGTGTAGGAATCATCAAGATATATGTAAGGCTGGTACTGATATGTGTTTTAGATGTGTCAAACTAGGCTACAAGATTCGAGAGTGTATGGTGGTTGCACAGAAGGGAAAAAGTGATCACCAGCAGGGCCAGAGTACTTCTTCAGTAGATCCAATAGGTCGCCCAACTCAGCAGAGTGCTACTTCCAGTGCCATTAGTGGGAAACACCAGAATAGACTTTCTGCTCTCCAGACTCGGCATCATCAGGAGAGTTCTTCTTATGTACTTATGGGTACATTAGAAGTCTTTTGTTTTCATGTGTATGTTTTATTAGACCCCAGAGCTTTACTTTCTTTTGTGAATCCTTATATAGCAGTCAAATTTGGTGTTAATCCCGAATCTTTAGCCGAACCTTTCACAGTGTCTACCCCAGTGGATAAATCTATCATAGCCAGATGGGTATACAAAAATATCCCGATCACAATATCTATCTATCATAGCCAGACGCGTATACAGAAATTTCCCGATCATAGAATCTTAGAAACTTTCCTCAGTTAATCTTGTGGATTTAGTGATGACTGATTTTGATGTCATTCTCACAATGGTTTGGATCCATTCATGCTATCCCTCAGTTATCTGTAGCAAGAAAATTATTTAGTTTCAGTTTCCCTATGAACCAGTCATTAAATGAAGGGGTAGTATTTCAATGCTTAGGGGTTAGATTATTTCTTATCATATGACAAGAAAAATGATATCTAAGTGGTGCATGTATCATCTTGTTTGAGCTAAGGACTCGAGTTCTTAAACTCCAAGCCTCGAGTCAATTTCAGTAGTTAGGGAATATCCAGATATGTCCCTTGAAATTCTTTACGAAGTTCCCCGTGAGAGGGAAATCGCCTTCAGAATAGATTTCCTTCCTGATACCCAACCTATCTTTATTCCACCCTACAGAATGGCTTCAGCTGAGCTTAGAGAATTGAAAAAATAGTTAAAATATCTGTTTGATAAGAGTTTCATCAGGCCCAGTGATTCTCCATGGGGCTCTCTAGTCTTGTTCATATGTAACAAAGATGGTTCTCTCGAATATGCATCGATTATCGTCAGTTGAACAAAGTCACCATCAAAAATAAGTATCCGTTTCCCAAAATAGATGACTTTTTTGACAAACTTTAGGGTGCCAATTATTTCTCTAAGATTTACCTCAAATCCGGCTATCATCAGCTTAGAGTCAAAGAATGTAACATTCGAAATACAACCTTCAGAACTCCGTATGGTCACTTTGAATTCCAAGTTATGTCTTTTGGAACAATGAATACCCCTGCAGCTTTCATGGACTTGATGAACAGAGTATTCAAGCAGTACTTGGACATGATAATTCTGGTCTTTATTAATGATATCCTTGTCTATTCCCGTAGTGAGAATGATCATGTAGACCATCTAAGAATTTTATCGTAGACCCTTAGAGCTTATCAGTTGTTCACCAAGTTTAGTAAGTGTAAATTTTGGATAAGATCAGTAGCTTTCCTTGGCCATATTATTTTCAGTGATGGTATTAGAGTTGACCCTCAAAAGACTAATGTAGTGCAAAAATGGCTAGACCCATCTCTCCATTAGATATTTGGTGTTTCTTGGGTTAGGCCGACTATTGTAGATGGTTTGTTGAAGCGTTTTCTTCTATTTCTTGCCCTATGTCTTGATTGAATCAGAAGAAAGTCAAATTTTAATGGTCAGATTCTTGCAAGAAGATTTTTCAAGAGTTGAAGACTCGACTCACTATCGCCCCAATATTGATGTTGTAAAATGGTTCAAATGGGTTTGTAGTTTATTATGATGCTTTCAGAGTTGGTCTTGGTTGTGTATTGATACATAGAGGCAAGGTCATAGCCTACACCTCTAGAAAGCTTAAACCCTATGAAAAGAAATACAATACCTATGATCTTAAGTTGGCAGCAGTTGTTTTCTCCTTACAAATTTGGAGGCACTATCTTTATGGGGTTCATGTTGGTGTATTCAATGACCATAAAAGTTTACAGTATGTGTTCAAGTAGAAAGATCTGAATCTTTATCATAGAAAGAGGCTTGAGTTGTTAAAAGATTATGTTATGAGTGTATTGTATAATCCGAACAAGGCAAATATAGTGGAATATGCCCTTAGCAGGTTTTCTATGGTTAGTGTTGCTTATGTTGAGTAAGATACGAAGAAGTTAGTCCAAGAGGTTCATTAGCTTGCTAGATTAGGTGTTCAATTGTTTAATTCAACTAAGTTATTACATGGGTTTAGAATGATTCAGAATATTCATTGGTTGCCTAAGTGAAAGAAAAGCAAGATGGGAATCCTAGTTTGGTTAAGTTGAAGAAGAAAGTTAGAGATTAGAAAGTAGAGGTTTTCTCCCAAGAGGGATAAGGTGTGATTCATTATCGGTGTAGGTTATGTGTTCCGTGTGTTGATGATTTTAGACAACAAATACTTGCAGAAGCGAATGGTGTGCAATCCTTGATCTATCCAGGAGCCAGTAAGATGTACTGTGATTTGTGGGAAATATATTGATGGAGTAGTATGAAGAAGTATATTTCAGAGCTTGTCTAGGTTCCCAAATTATCAGCAGGTTAAGTTTGTGCACCAAAGGCCTAATAGTGCATCACAGGAGTTTAGCATCCCCACTTGGGAGTGGGAAATGGTGAACATGGATTTTGTGATAGGATTGCCTCGTACGTGTCGTAAACATGATTTGATTTTGGTGATTGTTGATAAAATGACCAAGTTAGCCCATTTTTTACCAGTTCATACGTCTTATTCAGCTAAGGATTATGCTAGACTCTATCTTATAGAGTTAGTAAAATTACATGAGATTTCGTTGTTTATTATTTAAGATAGAGGTACTCAGTTTACCTCTTACTTTTGGAAGGCTTTTCAGAAGGTTCTTGGTACACAAGTTCATCTCAATACAGCTTTTCATCATCAGACAGATGGTCTGGCTGAGAGGACAATTCAGGCCTTAGACGATATGTTGAGAGCATATGTTATTGACTTTAAAGGTAGTTGGGATAACCACTTACCTTTGATTGAGTTTTCTTACAACAACAGTTATCACTCCAGTATTCAGATGACTCCATTTGAGGCTCTCTATGGTAGGAGATGAAGATCTCCCACTGGTTAGTTTGAATCAGGTGAGGCTATAGTGATAGGGCCAGATTTAGTGTTTTAGGCGATGGAGAAGGTTCAGTTGATTTAAGACAGGTTGAATACAGCCCAAAGCCGTTATCAATCTTATACAACTGTGAGGGAAAGAGATCTTGAGTTTGAGGTTGGTGATTTGTTCTATTTAAAAATTTCTCCTTTGAAAGGAGTAAAGATATTTGGAAAGAAGGGAAAACTCAATCATCGATTTGTTGGCCTTTATAGAATCTTGAACCATTTTGGAAAGGTAGCTTATGAGCTAGAGTTGCCTGCAGATTTGGCATCAGTGCATTCAGTGTTTTATGTATCTTTGTTAAAGAAATGTATTGGTGATTCAACTGTAGTTGTTCCTTTACAATATATGGACATTAAGGATAGCCTTTCCTACAAAGATGTCCTTGTTCAGATCCTTGATTGTCAGGTTCGCTGGCTAAGTAATAAAGAAGTTCTCTTGGTTAAGGTCCTTTTGTGGAATCAGTCTTTTAAGGGAGCTACTTGGGAAGAAGAAGCAGATATGCAAACCAAGTACCCTCATATTTTCTCCACAAACTCAGATTCAACTTGAGGTAATGACTCTTTTTTAAATTGACTCTTTTCCGTTCTAAGTTTCAGCTATGTAACCATTCCCATGTCATTACATGCATTCAGGAAATCAACTTAATTCATGTATCATGTTTCAGACTCAGTTGTGTAATCATGTTCCAAGTTATGCATGTTCAGTATGTGATCTCAGTTATCTTAGTGCAGTATTCTCATACTAACCAGTCTCATTCGAGGACGAATGTTCCCAAGGGGGAGATATTGTAATACTCCGTACTAATCTTAGCTCGATTTGGCTTTTAGTTGCATGTATAAGGGGGCTTAAGGATTGAAATTTTCAATAAGAGTTCAGGACTTAGTCATTTTCAAGACCCTCTAACTTCGAGGATTTTTATTTTAGTCTTTTCGACACCAAGATATTGATTTTTGAGTTGATTTATGTTCAGGGATGTAAAAGGTATTTCTCAGAGGAGTTTTGGAGTTTTCGAACAAGGTTGGGGTCATGTTTGGATCAAAAAACTAGTGGGTCACCATAATAAGCCCGTGACACAGTATTACTCCTGATGTAATGCAGATCGTGTTGTAATGAAGGAAATCAATGATCATGATAAGACTGCATCACGGTGATCCTGTTGCATCCAGTTTTGAATTTAAATGAATAAGGGGCAATTGGGTCTTTCCCCCCTCAACTCAATCGTTCATATAACGACTTGGGGCTTCTGTTAGTGCATTATTTTCCCCTCTTCTCCAAATTTCCTCTCAAGAAACCCTCCCAATTTAGCCAAAATCAAAATTGAGTTTCTTTTTCCCAAAGGAATCAAGAATTCAAGTTCCCCAAATTCAAGAACCTCAAAGAAAGCATCTAGATTAGTGTTTTCCTTTCATGTGAGGAAGCTTAAGGTATGTGGGGTATTCATCAATGGGTTCCTTTCATTCATTGAGCCCAAAAACCTTCTTTTTTAATTAAATCATAGAGTTTTCCTTTACTATGGTATTTTATATGTTCAAGATGGGTTTAATTCATGTTTTTCCTTGGTAATTTAATTCAATTCAGCCCATGTATGATCCCATGAAATAATTTATTTACTCATGCTTTAAATCTCAGTTTCCCATGTCTTATTCAAGTGAATTTAATGTTGTTGATTTTTCATGTTTAGAATATCCTCATGTTCCAGTCCATGCTTTCCACATGTTTGGTTAAATGTCTATGTCTTGGGTTGAACCATGATTTCATACTACATTTTTAAGCTTAAATGGCATATTTTATTATCATTCAGTGTTGGTGGGTTATGAACACCCGATACCAATGTTTTTTACATGATTTCTGATTTTCAAGTAACGATTCAGTTAAACCTTGAATATTCCTATTTATTTAGTTGTTATGATCATGATGAGTACTATTAGATGTAATGTTTAGTTAACTTTAGTTCAGTTTAGTACCATTGTCAGTACTGTTGGGAGGAGGATTTAGCACCGAGTGAATGCAGGGATGGCGGCTTCCCCATCAATTAGGCAGAATCATTAATAGTAGTTCATGTATTCCAAAATGACGTAGCCAGCGTAGGATATAAGGCGCCACCCATCATTTTAGGCTTGACTTTCTCTCAGGGGTCACCTGCAAGTTTAGGCTTGACACCATGGTCCTTTGAGACATCAGATTAGTGGATCCCTACAGCCAGTGTTTGTACCCATGGAACGGTACTGACACCCTTCAAACTAGGGTTATAGGTTAGACCCTAATTATCTCAGATTGGGGCATGTCGGTTATATGATACCTCCCACATTTTTCGTCAGTATTTCAGTTTATCTAAGTTCAAGTTTGCTTGACCAAGTTTACAGATCATATTTACAGTTATTTAGTTATACAGATTTTGGTCACTCAATTTAAAAATTATTTTTGAAACATATTTTTACTTGTCTTGAATTTCAGTTATTACATGCTCATGCATTTATGCTCGGTTATCATATACATTTTAGTTAGTCCATATCTTATGTACCAGTACATTCAAATACTGATCGCATACTTTTCTTTGTGCTATGTTGTCTTATAATATAGGTTCAGACACTCAGTTTCCTGACCATCCTTAGACAGCTCAGTGTAACTCAATAGTAGTAGTAGTGAGTCCTCAGAAACTGAGGACACGATTTACTTATCTCAGTTAGCTTAGTATTTTCTTATGTTCAGACTGTCAGAGTTAATTAGGGGCTTGTCCCATCAACTCCTCAATCAGTTTAGAGGCTTTCAGACATTCAGTTAGATAGTCAGTCAGTTCAGTATTATTAGTTGTTACAGATATTTCAGATGTGTCATTTACATATATTGAGTATTCATATTTTCAGTATTCTATCAGCTTACCTTTTGCATATGTTATATCAGTGCCATTTTATTCAGTGCTCACAACAGGTATCAGCTCAAAAGTTAGCTTGTGGTCACTTGTGATAGAAAGCACTATTGTTACGACTAGGAGGTAGCCTCGGGTCGTGAAATTTATTGATTTCAAGGGTAGTTGGGATCACCACTTACCTTTGATTGAGTTTTCTTACAATAACATCTATCACTTCCATATTCAGATGGCTCCATTTGAATCTCTCTACAATAGGAGGTGTTGATCTCTAATTGGTTAGTTTGAAGTTGGTGAAGCTACTTTGATAGGGATAGGTTCAGTTTATGAGGTGATGGAGAAAGTTCATTTGATAAGAGAAACGTTGAAGACAACCCAGAGTCGATAAAAATCCTAAGAGGGTGTGAGGAGAAGGGAACTTGAGTTAGAAGTTGGAGATTTTGTTTACTTGAAAATTTCACCCATAAAGGGGTGAAGAGGTTTGGTAAGAAAGGAAAGATTAGTCCTTTCTATGTTGGACCATATCGGATTTTGAGCCATTTTAGGATGGTATCCTACAAGTTAGAGTTGCCTATAGAGTTTGCATCAGTGCACTAAGTGTTCCATGTCTCTTTTCTAAAGAAATTCATTGGTGATCCAGCTTCATTCATTCCATTATAAAGTATGGGCGTAGAAGATCACCTCTCCTATGAAAAAGTACCAATTAAAATCCTTGACCATCAGATTCATAGGTCGAGGAACAAAGAAGTCTCCCAAGTAAAAGTTTTGTGAAGAAATCATTCCATTGAAGGAGCTACTTGGTAAGCAAAAGTAGATATGCGAACCAAGAATCCCTATCTCTTCTCAACGAATTCAGATTCAGCTTGAGGTAATGCTTTTCTTAACATAATCCTCTTGTTTTATATCTCAGATATTCATTGATGTGTGAGCAGATGCTAACACATATGAGGCTTTTAACTGAGAATAATTGCAAAGTCTTAAGCAACTTTTGTCATTTTTGGTTGTTTTATCTTTGATTTTGCAGTGGAAGTCAAGATGCAAGAGAACCGACAATGATGGAAGTAAAAGAGTTGAAATCTGAAGCAAATAGAAGAGAAATATGGATAACGACATTCCTGATAAGTCGTCATCACTCTGCTAAGATATCAGGTTCATTGTCATCCTTAAACAGAGAATGAGATTCAACTGGAAGAAGTAACGACGACATGTGATTAGCTGTCAGAGTTGTGATAAGACGTCAAGATCGTCATTAGCCTAAGGCAGAACATGAGAGTCGAAGTAAATCATCGACGACATCTGTGATAAGTCGTCAAAGATCTGATAAGCCACCACACATCATCATCAGCCTAAGGCAGCGAATGTCAAAAGAGAAAAGGAGCTGACGACATCTGTTATAAGTTGTCAGACTCCTGATAAGGCGTCACAAAATATCGTCACCTATCCGAGAAATTACTGAACTCTGTGATTTTGTTTCAATAATTAGGGTGAACTATTTAAAGTATTGTTTAGGGTTTTCTTGGGGGCTGGAACTCGATATTCTAGACTTGAACTTCACGTGTTTACTCTCTAGTTTTTGATACAAGTTTACAGTTAGCTTTGGAAAGATTATCATATTATTTTTTGGGATTTTTCTACTGAAATTTAATACGAGAAACAACTGTTGCTATTCAATTTTATAGTAAGTATTATTCCATAGTATTATGAATTCAACAAGTTGTATTGCTCATTACAGTATGAGTAGCTAAACCCCTTAACCCGAGTTATGGGATCTATGGGTTTGGGTTTGTAATGCAACTAAGTGTTCAGGATTCTAATGGTGGTAGTAACTTCTTGGTAATCCCTCTTCTTTACACTTTATCTATTGGTTTCAAATAATAGGTCCTGCTTACTAGTGATTTGCTTGAACTAAGAAATCAACTCTAGTAAGAAGCGAATTATCAACAGGGACTTGGAAGCTACCAACCTTCCGTTTAATAATTAATGTTGTAGCAAGATTAATTAACCTGAGATAACATCCTGTTATGAAATATAAACTCCCTAAGTTTGAGAGAATTAGGTAGTTAAATGTTTAAGTAGGTTGAGAGACATTTAGGCATAAATTCGACAAGGATAATCTGTTGTTCCTACCTACCACAAGAATCTTGAATCGTTACTAGCATCTGTCAAATCCTAACACCCATAGTGAACATAACTCTAGTTTTTCATAAACTCTTGATTACAAACACTGAAACTAAAGTGAACAACAATTATTTGCTAATCTCCAAAACCCCCATTTCAGGAAACATCCAACTATCATTTATTAAATTGTAAATGACTTAAGTTCACACCATATTCTTTGTGGGATTTGAACCCAACATAGTTGGGTTATATATTGACAACGATCGCTTACATTCTCACATGAGAGGTGTAGTTTGAGCATTATAAAAAATGGCACTGTTGTCAGGGAATACGGTTGTAAATTAAAGTTTGTGTGCGCTAATTGACTGTTAGTCAAGTTTACTAGTTTTATGTTTATTTTTTGTTTTCATTCTTTTGTGGTGTATTCCAAGAATTAGAAGTTCTGGAGGACCATTATTACCATTTAATCTGAACCGTAACTAATCGGCAGAATGGCAGACCAGCAGGAGGCTGACAAGTTAGCAGACTTAGCTAGAGCTCAAGTGAATGTGCAAAATATCGGTCAACAAGTACAGTATCCAAATCCTGAGGATAAAGATTTGAGAGACGAGGAGTTGCTAAACCCTGGTAACCCAAGGTGTGCAGAACAAATAGTTACACCAATACAGCGTAATTCCAACAGGAATCGTCCGTTCAGAGAAAGGAAGGATCGTCAGCCTGTCCAGTATGATTTCAATGATTATGATGATGGAATGGATGGATCAGGTGCTACGGGTGCAATTATTCCTCCACCATTGGCACCAGGGGAAAAGTTCAGCATTACGAGTACTATGATTCAACTCCTTAATCTAAAGGGGTTGTTTGATGGCCTGCCTGGCGATGATCCGAATATGCACTTCGTGAACTTTGTCACTATTTTCAAATCTTTTGATAACCCAGGAGTAGGTTAGAGTGCAATCCTCTTGAGATTGTTCCCATTGTCTCTGTCAGGAGAGGCAACAATATGGTTAAATGAGTTGACACTCGATTCGATAACCAACTGGAGACAGTTGAAAGATGCATTCCTAGAATGGTTCTTTCCACCCTTAAGGAGGGTACAGTTGAGGGACGAGATTATTAACTTAAAATAACTCCCGATCAAAGCTTTGCATAAAACCTGGGAGAGATTCAAAAAGAAGCTGACACAGTGTCCGCACCGCAATATGACGGACATACACTTGATGGACACTATGTACAGGGATCATAACTCTGTGACTAAACCAATTGTAGATAATGTTGTTGGTGGTTTGTTTGTTGATCTTACATTCCCAGAATCTTCAAAAATGCTAGAGAGAATGACCAAACAGAGTCGGGCATGGCATACCAGAGACTCTGTGGTTGCAAGCCCCACTATTTCTGTGGGTATGACTGCGGAACAATGCAGAAGAGAAGAGGAGAATAACCAATACATGGCTCACCTAAAAATGCAGATGGACTTGCTCACCAAGCACTTGCTATCAGGCAACACTGAGAAGGTGAAAGTTGTGGGATCTCAAGATAAAGTTGATATTGATCCAGAAGAAAAAGGGAATTATGTTAATAATCAGGGAGGGTTTCGAGGTAATATCCAAGGGAATCAAGGTCGGAATTATTATGATAATCTTGGATATAAGAATCAAGAGCAAGGAAATTGGAGGAGCAATAATGACAGGAGCGGGCTATATGTCCCTTCTGGAAATCGTGAGGCTTATACAACAAGTTCTGAAAAGATGTTCATGGAGGACATGATGGCTAAATTATTAAAGGGAGTGGAGGCTACCAACTCAGGTGTGACTACCATGAAGACCGATCTGTCTTCTATTAGTAAGTTGGTAAACTCACACTCCACTACAATAAATCAGCTGGAACAGCAAATGAGTCAACTCTCCACAGCGCTGAACCAGAGGAAGAGTGGAACATTACCTAGTGACACTGTCCAAAATCTAGGGAATGATGGCTCATGTATGGTGATTACCACTAGAAGTGGTAAGATATTACCTGGCCCTTCTGTGGGTAAAAGTTTGATTGAAGATGTGATTGAAATAGAGAATGAACCTAAAGAAGAATGTCCGGTGGAGTGTGAGAAGCTGGATGGTTCTGATGATGCTCTGAAAAAAGGGAAAGATAAGGAAAAGGAAGTAGTGGTGAAAACTCTCCCAAGACCACCATCTCTCTTTCCTCAAAGATTGAAAAATATGGTTGAGGACATAAAATTTAGTAAATTCATGGCGATGTTGAAGCAGTTAACAATAAATGTGCCTTCGGTGGAGGCACTTGAGCAAATGCCAGGGTATGCTAAATTCATGAAGGACATTGTGACAAACAAAAGAGCAGTAAGCTACTAACTAGAGGATAATCTCCATCATTGTAGCGCTATTTCTATGAGGACCTTGGTGCAGAAGAATGCCAACCCTGGAGCATTCACTATCCCATGTACAATCGGGTCTCTGGAATTTGATAAGGCCTTATGTGATTTGGGCGCGAGCATTAATCTGATGTCGCTAGCCATGTATAAAAATCTAGGTGTGGGGGATCCTACCCCGACAAATATGCGGTTGGTGATGGTGGATAGGTCTGTAAAGAAGCCAGTAGGAATATTATATGATTTATTGGTAAAGGTGGCTGACTTTATACTTCCAGTTGATTTCGTAGTCCTTGACTATGATATGGACTTTGAAGTACCCATTATTTTAGGTAGACCATTCCTCGCGATTGGGAGAGTGATAGTAGACATAGAGATGAATGAGCTGAAGTTCAGGATCAATGACAAAGAAGCAAGATTCGCAATGCACTCACCCATGACACAACAAAAGAAGATGAGTGTTTTCTCAATCGTGGATGTATTATATAAAGATGGTAAAGAGGTATCAGTAGGTTGTCTTAATGAAGTCTGAGTAGTCAAGATAATCGAGTCATACCGCGACCATAAATCAGGCACTATTGGGAGACAACCCAAAATTTTTATGTTTTCAAGCAAAGTGTTTTTATTTTTGTAAGTTAGGTTTTAGTGCAAAAAAGGTAAAACTGAGGTAGTCAGCTCAAGGAAGTGGAGACTTGTTCTGTTAAGGCTAACGATGTTTGTGATGGGCTATCACACTTGTGATAAGCTGTCAGAGATGTTGTTAGAGAATTCAAAATGAGGTAACATACTGCCTTGAGATGACGACATCAGCAACGACTTATCAGATATTTGATAAGCCATCAGGTGAAATTTGGGCCCAGAATTAAAAAGATCCAACCCGGCCCAGTCAACCTTTTCACCTTCCCACGTACTTTTTTTTCTCTCTTTTAAGTTTTATTTCCTTCCATAGTTAGTTTATTACCTTTCTTTTTCAAAAATGCTTCCAAGTAAAATAAGAAAAATATCCTTTCTTGTGAGAGTGGGTTTGAATTCAAAAAAACAAAATCAACAAACCTTTTTCATATGTGAACTCTTCTTCACTCGAGTAACCAAGTGAAAGTCACTCATCAGGTATGCTCAAAACATGACTCTTTTCTTCATTGGGTAGGTGAGAAACTGATGTAAATCTTAGTTCTCAAAAAGATTGAGGCAAACTTAACTTGCCATAGTGTGAAAAGCAGAATCTAGGGTTTACTATGCTACTTGTACGAGAAAACCTAGGGCTCAGTTCAAGAACATAACTCAATGTGATTGTAAGAAGAAATTGGTTTAAAAATTAAGTTAAAATTAAGTTGAGGGGTGTGTTCTGAGTTGACGACATGACTGATAAACTATCACAATTATGACGGCTTATCAGATTATGTCATCACAAGTTGAGGAAAAGAAGGTTGTTCTGTTAAGGCTGATGACATAACTTATAAGTTATCATAATCGTAATGACTTATCAGACCATGTCGTCACACCTTTGATCTAAAGCATAAATAAACCCTTTCAAGGGTTGTGGAACTTCAATGACTGATGTGTTTGTGTATATTCTCTTGAGTGTCGACTAATGGTTTATCTCTTGCTACAGGTCTTATAATGGAATCCAAAGCAAAGAGCCCCAAACCTACAAAAAAAGTGAAAAAATGGGAGGGTACCTCAGATTCTCTTCGATGAGAGATCTGATTATGAGGAGGAGGAGCCGCTACTCAGAAAGCCATGGAAAAAATAAAAGCCCAAAAGATCCTTCTCTACCTCCACCAGTTGAGGTGGAGGAGAGTGAAGAAAGTGATATTGAAGAAACAACACCACCTGACCGTACAACTTCTAAGCAGCCTGAGTCTGAGCCTTCTGAGTCTGAGCAACCTGAATCTGAGGGACCATTATCTGAGTCCCCTTCTGCTGAGCAACAGAATGATGAAGAATCTCTGATTCGAGGAACTCTGGTTAAATTCAAGAACCCTGGGTTTCGAGATAGTGCTAGGTGGCAAATTCCCAAGGCACTAAAAATCTTCTATGATGGGTTTCTTAGAACTAAAAGAAGAATCGTTAAAAGGCCCATCTTTGAAGAAAAGAGGATCATCACTATCGGGTTCAGAAAATACTCTAAAGTGGAGCAGAAATTCTAAGACTATGACTAAGGAAGGACCACAAAAGGAGGAAGCTCATTTTGCCCTACACTAGTTTGAGAGTTCTATGTAAACTATCAGGATCGATTGGAGAACATGTGCAAAAAAGGAGAGAAATCAACGGATCAACCTTTGTTGGATAAAGTTCCAGTACAGGGTGTGATGGTGGATCTCTCAGAAACAACAATCAACAGATTTCTTCATGGCCCAGAATTCACTCCTCTGGCCACTTCACCTACAATCTATGCTCAACTGAAGCATCGTGTAAATCAACAGTCTTGGTTACCCACACTCATAGATGAAAGGAAACCTGAATGGCTAACCAACCCGAATCAAAAGATTTTCAAGGCCTCCCTGACTCAAGAAGCAAGGTTCTGGTAGGGTGTAATGCATACCCATTTGATGCCTACTAAGGGAGATAACATCATTGGAGATGACAGAGTAATATTGGTCGCAAGTCTTGTGGCTAAGCTCAAGTTGAACTTCGGGGAGACCATTGCTGAGGAGATAAAAATTCGAGTATCAAGGGCCGACACGGCATATCCTTTCCCTTGTCTAATTACAAGGTTATGTAAGGCAGACCATGTACCTGAGCTTGTAGGGTTAGACAAAGAACTTCTTGCCAAGAAGACCCATAACCCCATCCGATATGATGAAAATCAGCCGAGACTGACACTTGACAAAGGAGCAGGGGTTGAAATAGACCCACCAGTTATAGGTACCATCTCAGAACCTAATGTAGCGGTGCAGGATTCTGAGGCTACAACACTGACCTTCTCAGCAATAGCAGATTCAGTGCCTAGAAATGAAACAAATCCTTCAGTTGTTGTGTCTACCACATAATTTGCCTTCAACCCTATGAATTTTAGGAGAGTGGAAAAACAATCCAAGTGGTGTGAGGCTCAGCTGTAACTTTTTGCCAAGAAATTTGCCTCTGCGTTAGACAAGAGGATTAAGGTAGCACTAGAGCCCTTTCGAGCCTTACCCGATCTAATTGATGAATTAGAAAATCATTTTTATACACGGGTAAGAGAAATGTCTGGCTCAGACCTTGCATAATTTAGAGCATCCCTGGAAAAGGTGAAGGCGGATGTTGGGGTATTACAGCAACACCCATTTATGGTATCGACAAATCTGGTTGTTAATGAGTCTGAGGGTGAAATCTCATTTCTTGATCTCATGGGGGAACCAGTGAAGAAAAAGAAGAAGAAGGATGAGAATAAAGGTAAGGGTAAGAGAGAAAGGCCTGATAGTGATGAAGAGAGAAAAGCAGAGAGAGGGTAAGAAAGAAGGATAAAAAAAGGAGATGAGGAAGTTGATGATCAAGTCACTAGCTGACAATGAAAAATAGGAGGAGGCCCTGCGAGCGAGAGTCTTGGGTTCCTTAACTAGTAGGCCTGCAACAACTGCTAGACCAGATGTGTCTGAATGGGGAGGGGGACTCCCGATGGATATAAGGCAGCTCAGGATGCAGAAGCAGGGTCAGGGACCCATGATCCCCGTGCTTGATCTACTCCAGGTATACCCTAACCCTTAGTTTAGTTTTTCTTTGATTTTAAGTTAAGGGTGTAGAGTGAGTTGTTGTTGTAACATTTTGTAGTTGACTAGGAGAAATACAAGTACCTGAGGTAGTTAACATGGTTTTGTTATTTTGTGAACACCTCTCAAGTGGTCTAATTCTTTAACTGTGTGATTTGCATATAATTGTGACCACTGTTCATCTTTGTATGGTATTAGTTCTAGTAACTTGATAACCATTGCTAAATAATTGCATGAATCGGATAAGTAGTAACTTGTGATATACTTGTGTTCCATGTGCGTGTGAGATTTTACTTAGTTCCCTTTGTATGTTGGATTCAGAACTTGCCCGATTAGTCTTGCCTAGGTTGAAGGATAGGGGTTAGGAAAGGATCATAGGTCAAGTTACTAACACCCATCCAATTAGGGTTACTAGTTGGACCCAAGTTTTGCTCAGATTAGGGTATGTCGGTTGTAGTTAGATCCTACAGTCTCGGTTCATTAATCAAATTATACTAGTTCAAGTTTGCATGACCATGTGTTTAGTCTATTAGTTATTCAATTTTACAGATTATTTTAGCATATGTTTTACTTGGTCTTGTATTAAGTTTACATATTTATGCATTCATGTTCAATACCATTATATATATTTATTACATATAAGATATTCCTGTTCTTGAATATTAGTACATTCAAAGTACTGATTGTATACTCTCTTTTTCTCTATGTTGTCTTATAACATATGTTTGATGGTCAGTTCCTTGATCATACTTGGAAAGTTCGTATGACACTCAGCAGAGTTATGGTGAGTCCTCATCCTTCAAGGAAAATTTATCCATAGTTACTTGTAGTACTTTTCATTACAATCAATTGGAGTTGGGAGTTTATCCTATCAACTTCTTATGTTAGAGGCTTTCAGATAGTCAAATTTGATTTTAGTTTTATCAGATGTTCAAATTATTGAGTATTGTTTTTGTATTATATCTTATTATTTTTCCCTAGTTTAGCTTCCACATATTATATTATATTATTATTATCTTCAGTTCTCACAGCAGTTACCAGACCATGGGTTTCCTTGGGGTCACTTGTGACTCTACGCACCGTGTTACGACTAGGGGTAATCTCATGTCGTGCCAGTTATGTCAGGAAATGAGTTGTTATGAGAGACCCATTGTCATAATAGTAAAGGACTAGTATTTAGATCCATAGGTAACGAGTTTAGGCAATGACTCATGGTCAGACCTCACGAGTCGTTACCTAAGTTGTGACAACTATTCTTGGGTTTTTCCTGCACACTTTAATTAGTCTTTTTGGTCTTTTTATCCCTTCATACTTTTTACCATAACTTAAAAACACTCAAAGAACCCCATTTCCTTTAGTATCACAATTAAAACCTTACTCTTTCTTTCTTTAACTCCCAAGGCAAGAGACACTAGGGTTCTACATCTTTCAATATTTAAACTCCAGACCTCAACTCCTCTTCAATTTCTTGTATATTTAAGGAATGAATTTCATCCCTAAACTTGTATTTTACATTATGGATTAAATTTATTCAATATTCATATGATTTAACTGTTGTTTTGAAATTGGGTTAGGGGTTGTTGATTGATTATCATTTGGATTATTTTCCCATAATCTTAATGTGTTACTCATGCTTTGATCAATGGTTTTTGGGCATGAATTGGTGTATTATTACATGGATTAGAATGGGAACATGGGTTTACTAACATTAATGGATTTTTTGCTTGAAATTGGCATTAACCTAGTCCCACCTTGTAAAATTGAATTTGAATATGAAAACTTGCATAGTTTAACTTGTCTTTTAAAACCATTTGCATTGGCTAAAAGGATAAATAGATATAAATGAAATTTGAAATTCCCTTAGTTGTCATTGTTTGGATTTAAAATGAAATGTTTGAGTCTGATGGTTACATGAATTGATTTGGCATAATTATATAAGCTTGCAAGCATATTGATATGACGATATCAGGTGGGTGAATGCCTTAATAAAGACTCCGTGATTTATTGTTGGGTTTATGTGCAAACTATTTTAATTTGGGTTGAAAGAGAATTGTGTAAGCTCTCCCTGAAGGTGTATTACTAGTGGGGACCAACACTTAAAACCATGTTTGCGGATGAGGTAAAATATGATCGTGTGCTTCATGCTCACATTATATTTTGGGATGGCTATCGCCTCATTTTCTGTAGCCTTTATTAAATTTCCTTAATACATTGGCTAACACGCACTGGGGCCTTTCCAACAGGAGGAGACAGCCCCATAGAGCCCCGTAGGTGTCTTTAGGATAGAGAGATCTACACAGTTCAGGTTAATGTTTTAAACTCTCATGTTCATGTCCCTTGTCCCTATCCCGACATCCTATATATGTATATATAAATATTGGTCAAGTGGTTTTGACTGGTTTTAACATTGACATTATTTTATTCCTTTTCCCTGAGTTACGTTTCAGTACTCACCCCACTGACCACCCAGGATGCTATATTATTTCATGATATGTGGTTCGTGAGCTTTTCTGTTAACCCTATGCAGTGTTAGATGGTGTGGTACATATGTTGATCTACTTTGAAGTATTGAACCTCAATCTTTTGAAAATCCCTACCATTTTATTAGGTTTCTTTCAATAATTTCATAATTGTAAATTTCTTTTTTGTCAGCCAGGGGCATGTCCCGACTTAGTTGGTAATTCTTGTTTACATGCTTTCATGGATAGGATTTTGTAGCTGTTTAAGACTTTCTTTGACTCTTAGATTTTCTCTTGGTTTTATATATCATTCATTGGATTAATTGGCTTTCGTTGTTCATCTTTATTATTCTCTGGTGGTGGGATAAGCGTGGCCATCGGCCCTCAGTGGGATTGAGGTACTCGTCATGGCCAGGCCCTAGTTTAGATTGTGTAACTCTCTCTCTATATATATATGTCTATCTTTCTATCTATCGCTCTCTCTCTATATATATACATATATATATATATATATCTTCCTACCTACCTATATATATGTGTGTGTGTGTGCAAGCACGCATGTATGTATGTATAATGCCCCGAGACTACCCCTAGACGTCACATGGTGCTTAGGACCACAAGTGATCCCAAGATAACCCATAAACTGGCATACTGTTAAGCAACTGATTTACACATGTAGACAATTACAGAGTTTACTATGTGGAAAACATAATCATGATGAAATATCAGAAAAACACAATACTAATACAATTTTTACATTCTGATAAAACTGAAGAGAGGAACTGAAATTACATGACTGAATCTAACTAACATCTATGAAGCCTCTACTATACTGACTATAGATATCGGAGACGCGACTCAAACTACCACTAATCAATACATATGAGAAAAAAAGTAAAGTACATGAATAGCATCTATCTTAAGTTCTCGAAGTAGGAGGACTCATCACCTGCTGGCTGGAATCTGCAACTTGATGATCGTGACATATAGACTACAACTGAAATGGTACCGATATTATTAAACAATGTAGCACATAGACACATATATGGATCAGTGCTTTTGGAATGTACTGAGCATGTGAGGGTCAATGCATAAGCAAAATAGTAACTCAATGTTCATATAGCTTGTAAAGAATGCATGCTAAGTTTAAATGAATCACATTGGATTGAATAACTAAAAGCTAGAAATTATAAATCATGATAAATAATGCATGTTGTGTAAATCTTGTGATCCATAACACTTAATTCTAAAAGTTGTAGTTTTACTCTTTCTGCTAGTGGAATAAGTAGTACTTAAGTTAAGTCTATTTTCAAATCATGCAGACTAAGTGTAAAAAGGGCTCACCTTTATCATCTGTAAACTGAAAACTGAAATCTCACAGCTAATGTCTTATGCAAAATAATATCTGAATAAATTGTGATCCTCTACACTTAAATTCTAAAAGTTGTTTTGTTAATATTTTTTCTGTTACGGAGGTTCTTCTAACCGACATAAACCATATGAGCTATCATGGAGTCCAACGTCTTGTCCCCCTAAGGGGAAAACCTCAAATAAGGGACAGGTGTCATACTTTAGCCAAGGAGTATAACCTGAGCTAAGTGATTACAATCTGTATTTGCATCCATGTTAATAGAAATAATATGAATTTGTACCTACGTTGGCTCGTAGTTCTGGGGATATAGAATGCGCTAAACCCACACTTTCCACTTGGTTCTAAATACTACGCCCATGCGTACTTGTTCATTTGGTAGGAAATCTACTTTAAAATAGAATAAGGGTCTATAATGAAAATCAGTTATGCATCTATTTCTTTAAATCTCAAACTATATCAATAATGTGAATACCTTATCTTAGCTTAGGATCAAAGGATCAAATTTATTTCTTAAATCTTGGTGAAAAATTTATAAAAGAGGCTAAAAATCATAATCTTCTTGAAATATCAAAACTTAGACTTAGGGCTTAAAACCCATTCTTTAAACCCATGAAAATTCATGGAAAATGTCATGCTCAATATACTTTTTAAAATACTTCAACAATATCAAGTTAATGAATCAAGAACCATAATATTATTCTTAAAACTCAATTGTAAAACTATAAAATCATATCACACGCATAAACATGTGAAAATAGATATGCAATTCATCATTTAAATAACTTGTAACATCATAATCTTCAAATAATGATAATTGGGTATGAACCCTCATTTTCAAAATATGAAATCTTAAATTAAGATCACGTTTTGGGCACAAGGATGAAAGGATTTTCCTTGTTAATAACCCCACATGCCTTAATTGAATGGATTCATGAAGAAATCTTGAAATTGAAGCATGGATCCTTGTGTTCTTGAGAGGAAAAGCTTGAATTATTGTTCTTGGGAAAAGGGGAGTGTTTTTACCTAAGTTGATTTAAAGAATATGGGAAAATAATGCCCTTTTGGGTGTTATAATTCGTGCTTTGGACGTTTGGGGTTGAGGGGAAAGGACCAAAGTTCCCCTTGACCCTTAAGAAGCTAAAATTGTTGGGGAATATCCCCTGCGGCGCGACCCCTATTTGGGTTAAGCATCCCTTGTGACGCGACCCCTAGTTGGGTTAAATAGCCATCGCAGCGCGGGGCTATCGCGACCCCTTACTACCTCTCTAAAAAAAAGCCATAACTTTTCACTCAGGTGTTGGATTAAGGCAAAATTTGTATTATTGGAAAGATAACTCAATTATCTATCATTTAGTAGGTCTTGAGCTGAAAAATTCTATGTATATCAAAAGTTATGTACGTTCAAATTAGACCCTTGTAGAATCGAACAACAAACTTTGAACGAATCAAATACTCTTAGCTTAACTTTGTTCTAAGTGATTCCTATAAACATTTTTCACCTCGAAAGCACTTCACACACTAAGATAAAAATCATGACACATAAATTCGAAAGTAAATCATGGGATTATAGCTTACATGCATAAGAATGACTATTCAAAGTTTAATCCTAAATGTGGGGTGTACAGTATCTCCCCCTTGGAATCATTCATCTTCGAATGATGGATAGGAACTTATTGAGACTTTAGAAGTACGAAATAATGTAGATATGACATGTCTTCTAACAAAGGATATAGCTGACTTGAAACATTAAAACTTCCACCATGAAACAGATTTCTTAGCTGACTTGACTCTATTGACATATAAGGGGTTGATTCATGATGAGAGGTTAGAACTCACTTAAAATGCTCATGATATGATCTTACATATAGAATTGTAAAGTGATAAGTGATGCAATATTATTCCAAGAGTTACTAAGGAGGGAATAAAGTATGTATCTTCTCATTATGAATTGTTCCTCAACAAAAGACGTGTAGGAATCAAAAGAAAAGGGATTCATGACATCTCCAAGTGCATTAATTAAGCACGAATCATGATACAGAGAGACTAAGATCGTACAATGGGTATTACACTGTCTGAGATTGAATACTTGAAAAACTAAGATCATTTACTGAAAACTTATGAACCGAATCATGGCTAAATATCTGAATTATAGATATGATTCATAGACTGAATGAATTACCTCAAGGAATAGCTATACTCCTGAAACTTTGGATAGTAAGACTAGATGGAAAGATGGAAAACCATAGGATATTGTATGTCTGACTGTTGCACTAAATTGTTGGCTATGCGGACTTAATCATATTGAGAGATCATACTCAACTAGAGTATTTCTTCAAAAATCTTTGTAAGAAGTTCTAATAACATTAAGGAGCAAAGTATATTGGGCATGATCGTAATAAGATATCTGAATAAGGAATCGAAACATGGCTACAACTTTATGACATGGAATATAGGCCTACGAAACATAAGCTAGGATAGAACTTCTAAGCCTTATGTAATGCAATGGCTAATTTTTCAAGCTTAGACACACTTCTCAAATACTCTCTCAACTATACTTTTCCTCTTAAATACCATGCTCATTTGATTCAAAATATAATTCTCACATAGGCACTGATAACTTCATATACTAAAGTCTGATTGAACTAAATTCTCTCACCATGTTCAAGCCTACTCAAAGTCACAAAGTACAACACGCCACACCATAATACTAGTCTAAACCAAATGATTCAATATTCTACGTCTCTTTCAGAGCTCACACACTAAGCATAACATGACTTACCACTTCAATGAATAACTCTGAACTTTTACTATGGATTCACTAGCACATACTGGATTCATCCTTTTACTTCCCAACATGACATTCAAGCCTATCATTATAACCACGTATGAACTTCAAGGTAAACACCCATAAAGGAATACTTCTCCTATTCTCTAAACTTCTATTAATAACAAATTTCTTGCACTATTCTTAGGAAGGCATACCTAGAATCCTTATCTAACTATGACATATACAAAAGATTTACCTTGATATTCTTTCATCCTTTAGCCTTAGATAGAAAAAGCATAAATAACCTTTCTTAATGAGGGTCACCAACTCTCTATCATCTAAATCATTCTTCATCCATTATCATCACCACTATCTTTTCATAAGGAGGGGTCACTGAAAAGTTAGAACACGAGGACCCAAAACATGAAAGAATACTATGCATAACGTGGAAACTTAAATTAGGCCTGAGGAATAGAGTATCAAAAGAATGTATTCATCGAAAAGAGCTAAACTGAGGACATACATGACATAATTTGAATTTTGTTGATCATTACGAGTGTATCATGAGTACCTGGAGCTGAACATTGTGTAACCCATGAGTACACGAGTCATGAGCTATATGACCTGAGTTTGGAGTTCATAATTTCATGAAACATGATTCTTACTACTGAGAAAACTGGAACTCCTTATACTAGGGACTGGGAGCATACATAATTCTATGGAAAGTGCATGAATTAGAGATATATTTGTGGATCTGACACGTAAGGTATAAGTAGATGTCATGATAAATGAAGTACAAATACAAGAATAAGAATGGGTCGAGAAACTTCCTCCCTAGTGTTGTTCTGCAACACACTGGCAGCACTACTATAATATGAGAATCTAACTTGGTTTCTTATTCTATTATCTCCCCCTTAGCTTAAAGCCATCACTCTAAGCCTGTGGACCCCTTTACTAACTCTAAATTGAATTACAACCACTTTAATCTAGAGTCCGAGATATAATAATACACATGGATACTAAACATAAACTCACCCTGAAAGACTGCACCTGATAGTATAAAACACACTGCTAATACTTTATTTTGAGATACAACTCTTAACTTTCTATAGCCTCAATTGTCATCATATAATAACTCAAACAGTAACAAACTTAGAATCTTCATAAGTATCACCATACCCAGAGTTCACACCATATAGGGATTCAACTCTGATTTCTATTAGCTCAATCATCCCAAATTTAGACTTAGATTCTAACACTTACCATGGACATCCCCAAACCTTTAATGAACTATACCACTTCCATCATAGCCTACCAATATCACATCTATAAACTTATAGTTTCCCTAAACCACGAGAATAAAAATAATACCAAAAGACTCAACATAACCTATCCATAACTCCTTAACTTAGCTATTACGAACACCATGTACGCTATAGCTAGCCTTCTTCTACTTAACCACTCAAGGGTACTATTAACCACATATAATACTTAAACTTCTAAAATAATGCATCCCCATATCACCTTGGGTACATCTACATATCATACTTAATTACAAATAGATGGACTTAAACTCTTGCATACACTGTTCAAGCCTACTAGATCACTTTCATATAACTAGCATCACTAACTATGCAATCATTATTTCCACCTTAATGATCATCCACTATTCCAACTATAAGAAGGTTCTAGTACTTATAAATCATAACACTCTGGGTTGCAAATTCCTCGAACACAATCTCTATTTGATAATATAGGTTTACACTATCTCCTCTCAAAAGCACTATCTGTATTGAAGGGTTAACAAGAAATATGAATACATATATTACTCTGTCTTAACTGAATAACTCATAAGTATGAGGACAAAACTTTCAACTTGAGGAACTTATAACACACTAGCGAGATCCTCTCAAGCCCCTTGTGCGACATCCTAAAGTTACTGATAGTAAATATGAGAGCATCATTTTGGGAGGAATTGGAACTTACTAATCATGTTATCTTAAGAATAAGTCACTGATGAAGTATTATGGAGTAACAAACAAATTGACAAGAGTCTTTGAGAGGACAATTTTACAGCACGACCTAGAGTATGAAAGAAAGGATTTTTTTCTTAAATGCCTTGTAGCCTCTTGAAGAAAAGTACAGTCGTGTCTATACCATTTCGGAAGACTCTACTAGACACGGTTTCACAGACACCCTAGGATCTTGAACTCTGTGCTCTGATAGCAAGTTTGTAACGCCCCGAGGCTACCCTAGACGTCACATGGTGCTTAGAACCATAAGTGATCCCAAGCTAACCCATGAACTGGCATAATATTAAGCAATTGATTTAAACATGTAGAAAATAACTGAGTTTACTGTGTAGAAAACATAATCATGATGAAATTTGGGAAAAACACAATACTGATACAATTTTTACATTCTGATAAAACTAAAATAACATGACTGACTCTAATTGACATCTATGAAGCCTCTACTATACTGACTATAGATAGCTAGGACGTGACTCAAACTACCACTAATCAATACATATGAGCAAGAAAGTAAAGTACATGAATAGAATCTATCTAAAGTCCCCAAAGTCGGAGGACTCATCACCTGCTGGTTGGAATCTTCAACTGTCTGATCGTGATCTATAGACTACAACTGAACTGGTACCTACATTATAAAATAATGTGGCACATAGACATATATATGGATCAGTACTTTTGGAATATACTGAGCATGTGGGGGTGAATGCATAAGTAAATCAGTATCTCAATATTCATATACCTTGTAAAGAATGCATGCTAAGTGTAAATAATTCATATTATCTTGAATAACTCAAATCTAAAATCATAAACCATGTCGTATAAATCTTGTGAGCCATAACACTTAGTTCTAAAAGCTGTACTTTTACTTTTTCTGCTAGTGGAATAAGTAGTACTTAAGTTAAGTCTGTTTTCAAATCATGCAGGCTAAGTGTAAAAAGGGTTCACCTTTATCATCTGTAAACTGAAAGCTGAAATGTCATAGCTAATGTCTTATGTAAAATAATATCTGAATAAATTGTGAGCCTCTACACTTAGTTTCTAAAAGTTGTTATATTAGGTAGGTTCTTCTAACCGACCTAAACCATGCGAGCTATCACGGAGTCCAACGTCTTGTTCCCCTAAGGATAAAACCTCACGTTTGGGAGAGGTGTCATACTCTTGCCAAGGAGTATAACCTGAGCTAAGTGATCACAATATGTATCTGTATCTATATAAATAAGAATAATATGAATATGTACCTATGTTGGCTCATAGTTCTGGGGAAATAGGATGCGCTAAACCCATACTTCCCTCTCGGTTATAAATACTACTCCCTTACTTATATGCTCATTCTGCAGGAAATCAGCTTTAAAATAGAATAAGGGTTTATAATGAAAACCAGTTATGCATCTATTTCTTTAAATCTCAAACTATATGAATAATGTGGATTCCTTATATTAGCTTAGGATCAAGGGATCAAATTTCTTTCTTAAATCTTGGTAAAAAATTTACAAAAGAGGCTAAAAATCATAATCTTGTTGAAATATCAATACTTAGACTTAGGGCTTAAAACCCATGCTTTAAACTCATGCAAATTCATATCAAAACATCATGCTGAATTTACTTCTTGAAATACTTCAACAATATCAAGTTAATGACATGAAGAATCACAATATTATGCTTAAAACTCAATTGGAAATATGTAAAATCATATCACACGCATAAAGATGTGAAAATAGACATGCAATTCAACATTTAAATCACTTGTAACATCATAATTTTCAAATAATGATAATTAGGTATGAACCCTAATTTGCAAAATATGAAATCTTAAATAAATATCACGTTTTGGGCACAAGGATGAAAGAATTATCCTTGTTCATAACCCCACATACCTTAATTGAATGGATTCTTGAAGAAATCTTGAAATTGAAGCTTGGATCCTTGTGTTCTTGAGAGGAAAAACTTGAATTATTGTTCTTGGGAAAGGGGGAGTGTTTTTACGTGAGTTGATTTGAAGAATACGGGCAAATAATGCCCTTTTGGGTGTTATAATTCGTGCTTTCGACATTTGGTGTTGAGGGGAAAGGACCAAAGTGCCCCTTGACCCTTAAGAAGCTAAAATTATGAAGGAATAGCCCCCGCGGCTTGACCCCTAGTTGGGTTAAGATGCCCTCACGACGCGACCCCTAGTTAGGTTGAATAGCCATCACGGTGCAGGTCTATCGCGACCCCTTACTGCCTCTCACAAAAAAAGCCATAACTTTTCACTCGGGTGTCAGATTAAGGCAAAAATGGTGTCGTTGGAAAGCTAACTCAATTATCTATCATTTGGTGAGTCTTGTACTAAAAAATAATATATATGTCAAAAGTTATATACGTTCAAAGTAGACCCTTGTAGAATCGAACATCAAACTTTGAACGAATCAAAGACTCTTAGCTCAACTTTGTTCTAAGTGATTCCTATGAATATTTTTCACCTCGAAAGCGCTTCACATACTAAGATAAAGATCATGACACATGGATTCAAATGTAAATCATGGGATTATAGTTTACATACTTAAGAACAACGATTCAAAGTTTAGCCCGAAAATGCGGGGTGTTACAGTATGTATGTATTGATTTTAATTTATTGCAAATATAATGTACGGAATCTATCCTTTTTGATAACATTAGATTTTGGTCGAATTTTTATTCATATACTTGAATAGATAAAATATTAGGTTTGGAATATAACTTAAAATAAAATAGACAATAAGCTAATAATTTTTTTCATAAAAACTTCAATTGGATCAAACAAAATCTTCTACCAGAATCTAAAACATAGTATAAAAAAACATTTGTTAAACAACTATCTAAAGAACCAGTTTTGTAAACTCTGCCTACCCTATACACTTCAAACTCGTACAAAAAATAAATTAATTAATAAACCATAATCTAAAAAATTCATCCCAAGCCAACATTTGTTCTATATTGGAATCTTCAAATTTCTAGTCAGTTTAGTTTGTTCCTTTCTTGTTACCTCTAGTATTGCCTGAAAAGAAAAATCTATCAAAACAAGAGCATAGGGGTGTACCGACCAAACTATCAAGTCAAATCAAATCGAAGAATCAAACCAAATCGAGAAAAAAAATCGATTTATGGTTTGGTTTGGTTGGTTTGGCGTTTGAAAAAAATAAAACGACCATTCTTAGTTTGGTTTGGTGTTAACCAAAAAAAAGTCAAATCGAACTCAAATCAAACCGACATAATATATATATATATATATATATATGTGTGTGTGTGTGTGTGTGTGTGTGTGTGTGTGTTTGTGTGTGTATATATATATATGTGTATGTGTGTGTATATATATATGCGTGTATATATATGTGTGTGTGTATATATATATATTCTAGTTTAGTCGCACGTATAACATTTGATTATTTAAAATTAAATAATTTTATCTATTGCAGAGATTTTTAATAAAGTGTAAAAGTTCAAATCACTTTTCAAAAATCTTTCACACTTTAATGTAATAATGTAAATATAAACATATACACATATATGTTTTCCAATTCCAAGTGGTTGATGGTATCACTTTTACATTTGTATACCTCTTTCCCTTGTTGCCACGGGATACGAGAGACGCATCAATTTAAATCATATTTGTGTTACAATTATTTTTTATATATATATGAAATTGTTCCTTATTTTTAAAGTCAAATCTTTACAAATTTATTGATTACATTCTATTACGTACTTAAAACATTTAAAAATCTAGAACTTCTTAATTTTTTTTTATTCTAATAGTTTTATATTTATTTTTAGATTTTCCAAATCTTCTTAAAATCAAATTTAGTTGATTTAGAATTCTTAGACTAATAAAAAATGTATCAGTTGTATGACTTCAAATAAGGAAAGAGTTACCATAAATATATTTAATTAATTTTCAATTCTTAAATCAGAAAAAGATATAGAAATTCTGATGTCTTCTAATAAGGAATTTTTTTTTTACCATAAATACATTTAATTAATTTTTAACTCTTAAATATTAGGACGAAATAGTGAAAAAGACGATTTTGTTTAAATATTAGGAAAAAATAGTGAAAAGGACGATTTTGTTTAAAGCAAGAATTTCAATATATATATATAATTAAACTTTTTATACATAAAATATTAATTATAATCTACTTTTTAAATACTTTTCAATTAGTCTTATTAATTTTTAATATTTAGAAAGTAGATGTGTGTATATATATATATATATATATATATATATATGGGCCTTTAAGTTGTAATATTTATCCATTAATTACTAATAAAATGATCCAAAATCTAATATAAACTTAAAACTTAAACTTTTCACTATTCATCTTATTTTTTAGTTTCAAGAGAGTTTTTCACTCCTCAATTTTTCATAATTGTGATTTTTCATTAGCGCATGAGTGAAAACATACTTGATCTAAACTTCAATCACAATATAATTGTCAAAAATAAATATTATAAAATTTTTTTTGAGAAAAATCAAAAAAATCGACTAAAACCTAAATCGAAAAAACTGATTTTATGTTGGTTTGATTTGATTTATTATTTTAATAAACCGACATAATTGATTTATTTATTTTTCAATAGAAAACCAAACCAAACCAACCTATGAAGAACAATATACATATCAAAAGTTGAATTAAATAACATTTGATATAAGAAAGGATCCACTGGTAGATCATTTTCTGCTTAGAGTGGATCATATAGACTATTACTAATTGGCCCACACAATCTATCTGCATTTAATGCAAAAACAAATAATATAAGCAGTCACTTATTCAATCACTCAATTTTGAGACAAACTAATACAAAAATAATATTTTTCGTCTCAAATTTTTTAATTTGATTTCTCATTTTACTTGTCTTTTTTCATTAATCAAGAAAAGATAAAAAAAAAATTATATTTGACCCTTTGCATTCATTACTTTTTCTTTAAATTAAAATGTAAACTTCATTTAATAGAATTACTATGATAAATTAATCATGTTATTAATTATTTTTCTTAATTAATGTGTCAGTTCTATTTGAGACGAGTAATTTCGAATGGGGGAGTAATATATAAAGTAGAACAAAGAAAGTATATGATTAGGTTCTCCGCGGTTCTCTCGCCATGGTACTTAGTGGAGCATATGGATATTGATGATTTGTCTCCATGTATTCTCTCTCAATGACTTCTGTCTGTATTTATTTTATAAAATTATACAAAAATAATATAAATATTTTATGATGTACTTTTGAATAATTGCACAAACTGAATATTTTCACACTAAATAGTTGCGTAAGTCAATTTTTTAAACCATTAAATATAACTTAGGGATTAGCCATACTCTCCTGAATGCGAAAATGATCCACGAAATAATCTTGGGATTCTTTCTCATCTCTGACAGGCCTACATTTATGTATGTAACATAAGGTTGTCCAATAATTCTAACAAATCTTTTATGGTATTTTGCCTTTTATTTTTTTTTTAAATATAATTTAACTTAACAAAAAAATTTAAGAAACAAAAAGAAGATTCTTAGAAGTTATGATTGTAAATATGTTACAGTATTTGCGTGATTTTGACCTTTGTATCCTCAAATACATCTTTACATTTATGTGATTATAAAAGCTTCTCATTAAGGATAAAATTGAAAGTTAGAATTAATTATTCTCAAATAAAAATATGCCCTTTGTTTGGATGAACTAATAAAAAAATAATGTCACATAAATAAAGCCCAGTTATTTAGAAAATACAGAAGTAGCATACATGTTTGAATTTATGAATCTAGATTGGATTTACTTGACAATAATTAATATTGATTAATTATGAGAAGACCATTTAAAAATAGAGAAGCTTTTAGAAAAATTAAAGAATCTTTAATTAGTAATTATTCAGAATATATAAGTCTAAATAAAACAAAAGAAAACCCACAAAGACTAGCCTACCTAATTACCTTAGTATCTAGTATTGAAGGAAAATTAATAATCCATTTAAAATCTAGGAGAATGAGAAACCTACCACCTAATTAAGATAAAATCAGATTTAGGTATCCGCCAAAATACTATAAATACGGTTTAAATGAATAAAATACAAAAATACAAAGAACTAAAACAAACTATTTCTGAAAAACGTAAAGAATTAAAAATAAGAATAGAAAGATTAAGTTATAATATATTTGCCGGAGTTAGTAAAAACTCAATAAATGCACAAAAAGATGAAATATCAAATTTAGAATCACAAATAGATAGTTTAGAATATATATATCAACATGAACTATTTACAATAAAATGAACAAAGAAGAATTTATAATAGACGAAAAAATATATGAAAATCACGAAGGATTAAAAATAAGAATAGTATCTTCTAATCTAGGGAGAAGATATAAGAAAATAGGTGAACATTTATATTTAATGTTAGAAAAAGAAGAATTAAAATTAGAAGATAAATTGACAGCTATGGTAAGAATAGAAAGAGAAAACGAAGAAATAGATAGAAAAAAGGAAATAGAAAAAATAAAACAACAAACTACAGAAGAAATACGAAAAATAGAAGAAACTAAAAATAGTAGGATTGCTGAATTAGAAAAAGAATTACAAATGTTAAAAGATCTGTATGAAAAAAAGACAGAAAGAAAAAGAAGAAAAAGATAAAGAACAAAATTTATTAAACGAGATAAATCAATTTAAAGAAAAATTAGAAATAGACAATAAAGAAATAAAAGACAAGGAATTGGAAATAAATAATATAGATGTTGAAGAGACAAATAATTATGATTCAGAAGATAGTGAAACATATACAGAAATATTAACAAATACAAAAAATTTAGAAATCAATGAAAAACAAGAAGTAATTAATGAAGAAAATTTAGAAAATATCAACACAGAAATAAATACTCTTGATAAAAAAGAAGATCAAAATATAATATCTAGTACATCAGAAATAAGGAAACCTATATATTATAAGAATAAGTTTAAAAGATATAATCTAAAGAATGAATATGACAAATGGACACCAAAACAAATAGTTAATAAAAATTATAACTTTTTAGACTTAGATTGTGTAATAGATACAGAAAAAACAATACAATTATGGATAAGATATATGACAAAACAATTATTAGATAATAATATAAGTGTAATAGATGCACCAGAATATATAGAAAGAACACTAATAGGATTAGTGAAATTATGGTTTTTAAATCTAACTGAAAATAGTAAAAGAATATTAAGAACCGACAAACCCACAGAAGGAACATCATCAACAAAATTAACACCTATAGAATTATTAAAAAAATATGAAACAGCTATAAAAGACGAATTTAGTAGCATGACAACAAAAGAAGAAGAACAAAATGAAGAGAAAGATATAAATAGGAATTTAATGTTAAAATTAGCAATATGTAATATGTGCTACATAGATGAATATACTTGCGCATTTAAAGAATATTATTATAAAGGAGCATATAATATAGAAGAAAGTAAAGAAATAAGAAAATTATATTTTAATAAATTACCTGAACCATTTAGTTCAAAAATAATAAAAAGTTGGGATGAAACAAAAACAGTAGATACTCTAGGAGCAAGAATAATTTTTTTACAATAATGGTATAGAAACCTATGTGAAAAATACAGAGAAGAAATAAAAATGGAAAAAACATTAATAAGAAATTTAGCATGTTGCAAAGATAAAATAGCACCTCAATTTGGATGCGAAGATAGATATTATAAGAAAAGAAAAAGACATAAGAAATATAAGAAATACAAAAAATCAAAATATAAGTATAAAAAACCAAGAAAAAGATATTATGTAAAAAATTATAAACATAAAAGACCATATAGGAAAAAGAAATCTATAAAGGAATGTACTTGTTATAATTGCGGAAAAAATAGGACATTTAGCTAGAGATTGTAAATTACCTAAAAACCCAAAGAATAAACAAATATCAGAAATAAAAATAGAAAATACAGAATATATGAAGATAGATTACATAGATTACGAATTAGAAAGTGAAGACAGTATATATGAAATTTCAGAGAATGAAACAAATAACGAAATAGATAGTGAATTAGACGAATTAAATGACTGAGGAAGATATAAAAATAATAACAAAAGAAGAATATTTAAATGACGAAGGAACAGATCAAAAAATAATATTTGATAACAATGTATTTGATGAAATAAAAGGAAAAGAGTTAGACTTAAGTGTAGAAAAAATATTTAAAATACCAACAATAAAAAATATATTTACTAGGAAAAAGGAAGAATATTATGTAGTAAGCCAAAAGGAACATGTAATAGACTGTAGATATGCAAAAGGTAAAGCTAGTATACCACTAGTAATAAAAAGAATAATTAATAAAGAGATAAACGATAGAAAAAGTAGAGACCCAATAAAATATGTACACCTTGGAGGTACAGAAATATTAATAAAAGCATGTTTTAGAGAAGGAATAGATACACCAATAGAATTATATTTAGCAGATGATAGAATTATAAAACCTATAGAAAAAAGTATAATAACTGTCATAAAAGGAAATTTAATATATCAATTAAAGAAAAAATAAGAATATTTAACCATCATATCCTGAATGCATGAGCCCTAACATTTTGGACTATTTTGGACTATTGAAGAAATAACAATGCTATTAGAATGATATTGTCTCCCTGCTAATAGAGGAACAATAAAAGCAACATATATACATAACATTAATTGTGAATTATCATTACCAATTAAAAAACAATAGAGATATTTAATCGTATGTCCATTTTAGTTAATTAAGTGTATAGTTTATATTTCAACAAATTAAGGACCTTCTATTTTTCATCCCTAATTGTCTCTTCTTAAATTTATTTACTATCGATTGTAAATAGAAGAATAATAAGATTTCAAAAGAAAGATAACTCTGGAGGTAAGTTTTGACCCATAGTGAATGAGGGTTCTGGAACAGGACTAAACATACGTCTGGCAAAAAAAAAAAATAGTATTTAAAAAATATAAATAGAAAATTAAATTAAAAAAAAAAACATACATTAATTATTCATAAATGCTTTGTATATTGTCATGTTCATTTATATGAGAGAGAACAATAAATATCTTGAGGCAGAATAAATATCATATTGATTCAACACAAATTGATTTGAGTGGACTTGATCATATGTGTATTGAATCTGATGATGTTCATTTGTCTGTTGAATGCTAAAAAAGAAAAAGAAAAAAAACATGAAGTATACAATATTTAGTTCGATTTTTTCTTTTATGACAATGTTTAGATCTATTTATTGACTAAACATTTGATAATACAGTCATTGTATTTAGAGACAAGATGGACGTTGAATTAGTAGTGCAAAAATTATACTATCTCCATCTCATTTTATGTGTCAACATTTAACTAGACACGAAGTTTAAGAAATAAGTGATGACTTTGTAAAGTTTTCAAAATTGCTCTATTAAAGTTATTTTAATATTTACTTTTCTGTTGTCTTTTCTTAATAAGTGAGACCAACTAAAATAAAATAAAAATGATGTCATTAAATAGTTACCAAATATGAAAAAATGACATTCTTTTTAGGACGGACTAAAAAGAAAATGGCGATACATTAATAGGTGTTAGTAATATATGAATTTGTTTTGCAAGAATATTTCTTGGTGAATGTTTAATATATTATAAAATAATATAATGTACATTTAAAATATGTGTTTGTCCTATAAATAAAATATAAAAATTGTATTTTCTATGATAGGTTTGTTATTTTAGAATTGTTAATCTATATATTGATAATATCTTTATTTTTACTTTATATTCTATCGTGCATGAAATTTTTCATAGGTTCTTGCATAATTTATGAAAACGTTATATATTCTGAAAATAAAATTTAACAACCAAAACATTGTATAACTTAAGGGAAATTGATTCAAAAGATACATAAATAATTATTGGATTTGCAGTAACACAATCATACTTTATAAGGAAGTAAGTACCCATTGAATATTTTTTTTATCATTTATCGGATATGACACAAGTCAAAATTTGATTATAGAAGAATATAGAGATTGACGAGGTCAAATTTAAAGAGATTCAACGATTTCATTGTGAAAAAAGTGAAGTGTGAGAGAGGATTTTTTTTTATTTTTCTTTTGTTTAAGAGTGTAAATGATCAGTAATATCGGTTGAACCCCTTTTTCTTTTAACCTTTTGATAAGTGTGTGTTCAAAAAAAAAAAAAAATTAATTTTTTATACAGGTCATCCGATAAATTATATCAAATAGATGCTTTAAAATCTAACTTGGAGGAAGTCATAGAACCCTCATAAAGTATGTATGTTACTACAAATTTGGTTATAGTATAAGTGTCATTTTAATTAATTTCCCATAATTTAATTCTGTTTTTTATGTAAAAATAATGAATTTTGACAAATTCAATCAAACATGATACGAATCAATGTCGATTCTAAGGTCTATTAAATCTCCTCCAAGTCAAATAGAGCGATTTTAATTAGTGAAATAAAAGATATTTAGATAAATTACAATGTTATTGAATTCCTCTTTGATTGAACTTTTATTTTCTAAATTGACAATTTTGAATTAACTGTGCTAAAATTGTGAAAGTCTTTTTGTCACCTTTTACGTGGGTATCAATTCCAAAATCACTAATTCTGAAACAAAATATCAAAATAATCAAGATGGCTTTTCTTGAGTTTCTTCTCCCACAGTTAAAAAAAAAAAAAGAATCTAAGGCTAGTAAATATCAATAATAATGAATTCATTTATTTTTTGAAATAGCAGTTAATGAATTTATTAAATCTAAAAGATGTAATTAGATTGTCCAAAGTCATGGTTAACAATATATTCCGAAGCCTCCTGATTGTTTTCAAAAATATTGTTACTTTGAGACCTAAATTAATACAATATAAAACAAAGCATTGAGATATAACAGTATAAAATGATAAATTAAATTAAGAAAACTACATGTTGAAATAAGAGGAATTAGAGGATAATAGTTCAAGAATGAGCCAAGTCTCTTCATAATTTTACAATTGAGTACATCACTAATGAGCGAGACATGCAACTTATTTATAATACAACAGCATACACAGTGAAATTTCACAAGTGATTTTTGAAAATGATAGAGTATACGCAGATCTAACCCCTAACTCATCGAAGTAAAAAGGTTCCATTCGGAAGCCCTCGACTCAAGTTCAACAAATCAAAATGAAAATAATTGGAGGACATACAATAGAAAGTCAAACTTATTTATAATATGAGAACAATAAATTTCTTGTGTTTGAAAATACTATTTTAGATGTACCATATTAATGAATACAAATATAAATTAGATTGATGAAGCTAATTTTGCACAGTTTCAAATCCAGCACCAATTTAGAAATTACATTAATCATTTTTTTTTGGTTAAAAGGGGGGCAATTCATTAACAACTTAGTCAAGGTAAACATGAGTATCAGTGGGTAGAGCTACTGCTCCACTCGAAGTATTAGGGGGTGGGAGTTTAGATGAGTTAGCATGAGCCACATCCCAGCCATGTAGGTCCAAAATAAAAGGATTAATTAGCCTAGCAAAAACTTTTCCTTCCTTGTCCGCTTCTACGAAAGGTACTGCAAAAGTCGGTGGGCTTGACAAAATAATTGGCGCGCCAAGTTGCATGAGTTTGCTGTCTTCCTTAGCAAAGATGTCCGTGACTCTATTTTGTTCCCTGAAGGTATGGTTGATTCTTTTTTCCTCGAGCACCTGTAGGAGGGACCTGCACTCAAAAATCAGGTTAGCATAAAGTTCGTGGCCACGGGTAATAGCGCTGACAAGATCCTTTGAGTCAATACAAATGATGAGAGGTTTGATACACATTGTACTAGCAATCCTCAGACCTCTCAGCAGTTCCTTGAACTCAGTATGCAAGGGGGGTCGAAGAAGGGGTGCATTCCATGTATCCAACCACCCACTCCCCCTTGTGGTCTCTAATAACACCTCCTAACCCTCCCTTGTCCAGATTGGATGGGTTATCCCCATCAGTATTAAGCATGAATAAATCCCCCGGGGGGCTCGCATTTAAGGTAAATGGTTTTGGTTGCCCTAGTGGTCGTTTCCTTTTGGAGAGCAATCATGCAGAATTCCTGAGACATACTAATAGCATGTTTCCAGTTAACAGGATTTATTTTATTATTAAAGAGATTGTCATTTCTAATGAGCCAAATGGTCCATAAGAGTTGGGGTAGCAGATGGTCCCAAGTAATATGCACATTATACTGGACATTGTGTAAGTGTTTCCAGGCCTTAAGGGCCTGGTTGATAGTAGAGTAGTTTCCTATGGAGATGTGATGCATTTGACTGTTATTGATTATGTTATTCCAGGCAGTGGAGGCATTGGTGCAAGTCAAGAAGATATGGTCAACATCCTCACATGGATGTCTACACAAAGAGCATGAGGAGTTATTGGTTATGCCAAGTCTGTGCAAGTAGTATTTGGTCTGTAGACTACCATGGGCAAGTAGCCAAATGAAAGTCTTGATCTTATTGGGAGTTGGCAGCTTCCAGATCCAAGGGAAATCAAAGGGAGGCTGGGCATACCCTTTTTCAGCAATGGAGGTATAGACACTATTAGTAGTGAATCTTCCATTAGGGGTTGTACTCCAGTACATAATGTCCTCTTTGGTGGGGTTGGAGTGAGCTAGAGTGTCCTCCATGTGTTGGAGGATAGACGGAGAGAGTTCGAAGGATATGCTGGAGAGATTCCAGCCTCCATCAGTTAGCAAGGTGCTAACAGTGATGTTATCCCCATTATGAGGAAGAGGGCCTTCTATGAGTTCTATTAAGGGTGGTTTATGAGGGATACATCTATCTAAGAAGATCTTGGCCTTATCACCCTTGTTCACATGCCATCCAAGACTTTTAGTGCATTGGTTCCATCCCCGTTGAATGTTTCTCTAGGTGCTAGACACCACTCTATTAGCCGAGTGACCCCTGGGGGGTCTCTGATATTTAGAGGTGAAGATTCCCCCCCATAGGGAGGTAGGATTCTTGACTAACCTCCAAGCCAAGCTTGCATGGAGTGCCCTATTTCTAATGTCAGATTTGTGAAGACCAAGCCCCTCTTTGGTCTTAGTCTTGGTGATAGTATCCCAACTGAGCAAGTGCAATTTCTTCTTCCCATTCTCAGTTCCCCATATTGCTATCAAATTCAACACTTCTATCGTATGACATAACTATTTATTTATAAAGTTAATTTCAATAGACAAAAACATTTTCAACACTATATATTAGGTAAACCTATTTCAACATATTTAAAAGTTGGACCTATTTAGGATGATGTGCAACACAAATTTACCCATAAGAAGACATGTCAAAATATTTGTAGAAATTGTTTTTGTTTGATATGTTGAATATCTCTAATCTCTATCTCTAATAAAGTAAAGCGTGAAAGTTCTTATAAATGTATTTTGAACAGTTTGTCCTTCATTACAAGTCCCCACGAAAGATAAAATCGTCTTTTCACTTTTTATTTAAATAATTATAATTTAATTATTGTCTAATATTTAACAATTTAAAATTAATTAAAGTCTTTATTTTTAGGTAAAAGATCATAATAATTAACATTACTAAATCAATTAAAATTTTAAACGTACACACACATATATAATACTTTTCTATAATTATATATTTAAGTTATATTGTTTGATCAAACTTTGCAGTAGTACCAGATGACCGTTTCTTCTGCAAAGTGCAAACACAGACATACAGTTCATTAGGGACAGATAAAAATAAGCTATTGAATAAAGAAATGTAACTGTTTTGAAATACCGATGTATTTCCGGTATATGACAGTGATGATCGGAAGATGCTATCAAGGTATCCTATTTTAATATTATATATTCTCATATTATTTGTAGACACCTAATTTTGTCCTCCAAAAATTAAATTTTACCATTTTTACCTCCGCATTACTACATGTCCTCATTCGTACAATTATATCCCACAAGAATATAAAAAATAACAACCCTATCCTAACCAACTTTACACCTCATCCTATACCCATGTGACCCCACCCCACCACGTGAGATCTTTCTTTGCCTCACCCAAAATCGAATGAGATTCCAAATAAAGAAGGGGCCCACAAGGAAAAAAGGAGGTCTCTCTTTTCTTTTTGAATTCATCATCAGCAATACACTTAGAGGACACAGATGCACACAAGATCCTCTCCATTCATAGACCCAATTCACCTGGGAGAAGACTCAATTCTCACAAAAATAATACAACACACAACCATAGTTCTTCTTCCTTTTCGGCTAATCTACACCCACACGAAGGAGAGAGATATAGAGAAGGGAGAGAATACACGCACACCGGGAGAATCAGAACACGCATACAACAACATTATTTCACACACTCATGCGCTGAAATAGAGAGAAAAAATGGGAATGGAAGCTAGTAACTGAGAGACTGAACGGAGAGAGAGGAGGAAGGTCGAACGAGAGAGGATTCAGGGAGGAGAAAAACAACATCGCCACTGTTAAGCTCGCCGAAGCTCCGGTGATGCTACAACAGTGATTGGACGAACCCTCAAACGATCGAACTCGACCCAGTTCTTCCTGATTCCGGCGAGGCCCGTCAGAAAATGAGAGAAACAGCAAAAAGGGCGTATGAATTTTAGTACTAGCTTCATGTTGCTTTCTCGATTTTGATTTGAGTTGTGAAAATCGAAGAAAAAGGATATATGAAGATCAGATTGGTTTGTTGAGGTTTGAATTCGAGGTTCATCGGCGCGGACACTACCGAATTTAATTGAAATAATACATTGAATTGAGAAAGCTTTAAATCGAGGTCCAATTCTAATCTTTCCCTCTTTTTATCTCATCATTTATTATATTTGGTGCGTTGGATTGAATATCATGTGTTGCTTGATCTTTGTTGATGATGAATAGTAATTTTTTTTGATTCGTGGTTGGTTCCCTTGATTATAGATTGTACGGTGAAATGGTATCTCGTTTGAGAATTAAAATTAATTTGGGGGTGAAAATTGAAAACTTGACATAATTGGTGAATTTTGGTTAGTTTTGATTCATTGGTTGTTTGACTTGAAATAAACGTTAATTGAACTTGGTAGTATCATGATACGTCGATTGGTTTAGGCAAACATAGGTTGGGTAGGCAAAGTTTAGAACTTGTGGGTTTGGTTGAATGTTGGAAATTCCGTGGAATGTTTGAAATTTTGTTGATTAGTTTTATTTTCTTGCACTAAAAATGTATTCATTTGGCCGGGGAATGCCTCGAGGGATTTGTATTGATTTATTTGGGGAATTCCCCAAAGTATCTTGTACTTGGAGGACGTTTGTGATGAAGGCCCGAGGCATCAGGTGAGGCATTGAAGCTTAGTCTAGGATTAGTTTAGAATAGGATTTACATTTTCGTATTTTTCTATTTTGGGACTGTATAACTCGGACTGGACACTATATTTTTTATTCGTTTTGTTTGTTTGTTTGTTTGATTGTTTTACGTGTTTTTGGTGTGGTTTGTACATCGTAGTGCCAAATTAGCTGATTCACTCTACCAAGCGATCGTGGTCGAACCATGGGATCGAGGGGTGCCTAACACCTTCCCCTCGGTCAACAGAATTCCTTAACAGGAATCTCTATTCGCAAACCAGTTTCAATAGTCAAATCATTTTGAAAAAGTTTTTCCAAAGGTGACTTGGCATACCGGTTTATGCCAAGTAGCTATTCTGAGTTTAAATGTAAATTGTCCTTTTCGAAACAAATTTTTAATTTTTTGTCACTTAATAAAACCCTTTTGAACATAAAATTAATCTTTTGGAGTTATAAAAGGGGTGTGACAGCTCTGGCGACTCTGCTGAGGACTTGTTCAGAATTCGAGCTTATTTTGGAGTCGTATCGGCTTTGTTTGGCACTATAGGTGTATAAACATTTTTTTTGTGTTATTGTTTTATCATTGTGGAATGTTTTCGTGATCTTTGTGTACAGTATTTATCCTATGTGTTACCTCTTTTATATCTGGCATCATGTGTCTACTCCCAGGCCTTCTTTTTGCAACAAGTCTGTAGTACACGTATTGTACATGACCTCTAGTTGAGTCACCCTTATTTTAGGTGGGGAGCTATCGGTGTTATGGAGTAAGTGGAAAGAAAAGCAACCACTATCGACCATACGTTCCCTCGAACAGCCTTGTTAGTAAACTCCAACTTAGGTCAACCTTTAGGTCATGCTTATGTGCATCATATTGAGACTTAGCAGGGCCCACATGGTTCTTTGTGAGAGACTCACCTCTAAAGCATCCCTATGTTAGCATCCCTATGTGCTAAATGTTGCATTTCTGAGGGTAACGTGGTCATTTGACTGACTGATTTGGGGAAAACTTGTGTTAGAAGTAAAGTGGAAAAAAAAGAGAAAAGAAAAGTGAGTCGGACAGAAAAAAAAAGAGTTTAGTAGTTTTAAAGTTCTTTATGGCTTTTATTTTTCACAATTCGAAAATTCAAAAAGATTTCTTATTTTCTGCACTCATTTGTTCAAAAATCAAAACCTCAAATTTTTTTTTCTCAATTTGTCTCCTTTAGCATGCATTCATAATTCGAAATTTTCAAAAAAGATTTTTTTTAAGAAGTTTTTTATAAAATAAAATGCAAAAAATGGTAGAAATTTGTACATTTCATGTATTGAAAATACCAAATGTTTTTTTTCTTTCATAATTATTGGTGTCATTTTTATTTGAAGTGTTAAGTTGAAAACTCCAAAAAAGATTTTATTGACATTTTTCATCGTTAGTCTTTGGTCGTGTCTCTCATGTTTGGTGTAGTTTGTTAATTAATCCTTAATTGTCCAATCTGGACGAACTACGCACCCTGATTCTCCTCTCTCGAGAGTGAGATAAGTAGGCAACCTATTGTGAGTTCGGAGATCTTATTTCAAAAATTCAAAAAATATTTTATTAACTCTTCATTTAGAGTAGGTGTTTCATATACATCTTTAAAAGAAAACTACAAAAAGATTTTCCTTTAATAGTTTCAAGTTTCATTTTCATATGAAATTCAAAATTGAAAACCCAAAAAGATTTTTCTTTGGTAATCATAGGTTTCGTTTTGTATAGGTATTTTAAAAGTGAAAAATGCAAAATGATTTTCGTCAATTCTTTTGACAAATTGTTATTTTCTTTTCTTCTTAAAGTTTCAAGGAAAAGAATGAAAAAAGAGTTTAATTGGCCATTTTGGCAAGACTTCACGAACTACGCACACCTGATTCTCCTCTCTCGAGAGTGGGATACGTAGGCGCCCTTCTTGGGTTCAGTGATCTTTTAAAAAAAAAAGAGGTTTTGAAAAAGGTTTAACTCTAACCTATTTGTTGCCTCTTGTTCAGTTAATTTAAGGTGGTTGGTTTGTGGCTTCCTGGTTGGCCCTCCATATCACACCAAACCCAAGGAAGGTTTAATTGTGTCCAACAAGGATATAGAGAGTGACACCATGGATGAAACAAAGATTCAGGAAATTGAGAGTTTAAAGGAAGAAAATTTGAGATTGAGACAAAAAATGATGGAAATGTACCGAGCTTGGGCCAGTGGGCTGCCTCTACTTCCGTTCCCCACTTTTGACCCTGCAAATACCTTGAGTCTTCCACCAAAATTGCAAAGTCAGTTTCCTATTGTTGTTGATGCACCACAGCATGCCTCAAAATCCTTTCCACGTCAAATGCATCTCCATACTTCCACCACTCTTTCTTTAGCTCCCCAGTATAAGTCTACCACATTCACAGCACCACATACCGTCTGTGCTTTTGTTGCTCAACCTTCTACTGAGGCTTCCACTTGGGCTATCAATCCAACAGTTGTGCTATCCCAATCTATTAGTGGACCCATGTTCAAGGCTCTTGATGATCATTGCTGTACTCTTGAGCCTACAGTTAAGCTAAGTGGACCGCCAAAATTTCTTACCAAGCAGCCTAGAATGCTAGAAGAGCCCGAGAAAATGGTTGGGAAAGTGAAGAGTGTAGAAAATGATGTGAAAAATTCCCCTGGACTTATGGGATATAAAGATGTTTCATATAAAAACCGGGGCATGTCTTCAAGTGTTAACCTTCCTCCCAGCTTTGAGACATCAAAATTTGGGGAGCCTGATGGACAGAAGGATTCTGTGAAACATTCGGGACGACATTGCAATCAACCAAAGGAAACTGAAGGAAAGAAGAAGAAAAACGCACCTATTGTCATAACAGGGACAAAGAAGAGTTTGATAGGTCCAACCCACCAATACTGTCAGCCTCAATCCCAAGCTTACATATCAGATCCACATAACCATTTGCAACAAGGTTTCTTTCTCCAAAATCCAAGAAATCCCATTCCACTTCCTCAATATCCTTTGAACAATGCACAATTGTATGCTCATCCATCTTCTTATCCACAATGGCATGCACCTATCCATCAACATCGTCCACGAACCCTATAAATTTACCAAGAAACCTCTAAATCCAAGTTTCATCCGAGGCCAGAATTCGCAAAGAGGAGGAAGGAAAAAGATAATTTCACTCCTATTAGGGAATCCTATGCTAGTTTATTCCAGAGATTGGTATAGCAGGGCATGATCACTCCTCTCCTTGGGTATACTCCTGACCCACATTCAAGAGGTTTTGATCCTAATGTATGATGTGCATATCATTCTGATGTTCAGGGTAACAGTATTGAAGACTGTTGTGCTTTGAAAAGAGAAATTGTAAAGATGATTCAAGATGGATCAATCACGGTACAAAACATTGACAGTGAGGAAAGCTCTAGTCATGCTGATATGCAAACCAGTGGCTAAGTTGTCAGGCTGAGCAATTGAGAAGTCACCCCTCTCCCTACTAGGAAGAGGTCTGATAGTTTGTTTTGTTTTCTTTTCTGTTTTTCAAATTATTTTAGGGTTGTAGTTCGAGATCTATCTTGTTTTTTCCTTTTATCGTTTATGTTCAAACCCTTCTATCTTTTATTTAAACTAAATGAATTGTCCCTTTTCCTTTGTGTTTTAAATATGTGTTATTTGTTTATTTTCTTTATACAGTACATTTTATGTTCACTCTAGTGATATGACATGCTTGCGGAATTTTCAGCTAGATCTTAAAGTCCAATTTAACCATGAAACATTAAATCAGAGGGTTAAGGTGAGAAAAAATATCTGAGAAAAATTGATAGAGTGTTGACACATTTGGTGACCATGTTGAAGTCTTCTTTCAAAATTAAAGCAATTATTTTGAGAATCACAAGAATAACTTGGTCATCAATTGAAAAAGAAAGATCAATTAGGTCAAATAGCGGATGTGTGCTCCCGAGGAATAGAACAAAAATCAACTCCACGAAAGCATGAGTCATTCAATGTGAGGGATGTACAATAAAGGTGGAGTTGTATGTTCGACAAGTGTAAAAGAAGAGGTGAAACATATACTCGGGGCAAGTTAGTGTTGTAAAACATGTCATAAGTAATATTGATTGTGTGCTTTCACATTGCATGCGATGTACTAGCATCTTCAAGGATTGATATGACGAAGGAATTTCATTCTGCTATCCATATATTGTGTCATCCTTTGTGTACCCCATTTGAACCTTAGTTTTATTTTCTTTCATACCCCTCTTTTGGAATCAAGATAGAGTCAGCAAATCTCAAAAGAAAAGTGTCGAGCAAAATAATAGGGTCAGAAAGTTTCCAAAAAGAGAAGAGAGGAAAATGTGTCCAAAATAGAAAAAAAGAGTGTCAAGAAAAATTAGAATCAGAAAAATCACAAAGAAAAAAGAGTCAAAAGAAAAAAAAAAAGAAATCAGAATCAAGCAAAATAAGCTACCAGAACTACGCATGACCTGATTCTCCTCTCTCGGGGGTGAGATACGTAGGCTGCCCTACTCCGGGCTCGGTCCAACCAAATAAACAATTTAGAGTCACCCAGTCAAAAGAAGCTGGGGCATGAGTTAATCCTCATTGTTTGAGTCGATTCCAAAAGTTGTAAATCCTACCCCACTTCAAGTGTCGTTTGGACCCCATGTCATCCTTTCTTTCTAACCTTATCCAAAAGACAAGTTACAACCAAAGAAAGACCTTCATATCAATCTTTGAAGATGTTAAGGCTGAGAATGCAGGGGATATGATGATGCATTTGGGAACTATTTGTCTTCCTCAGCATAGGGAATCAAGAAAGAAATAAAAATGAGAGAGTCTTATTGGTGAAAACCCTTACGGGCACCATAAGGCGATGGTAAGTTGAGAGAAATAAAAATGAGAGAGTCTTATTGGTGAAAAACCTCACGGGCACCATAAGGAGATAGTGAGTCGAGAGAAAATAAAAGAATCTTATTGGCGAAAACTCATCAAGGCGCCACTAGCCGAATGGGGTCTTAAATGTAATTGACCTAAGAAAGGAACCCAGTTTCAAGGCCATTAACTCAGCAACAATGGGTAGAAAGTTTGGATGAAAAGATCAAGCTGCTTAATCCAAAATGCATGGCATAATCATTAGTGTTGACTGTCATTTTTAGATGAATTTTTCGTTTCTTTGTTTTAAAAGGGGACATTCATTGTCTTTTCTTTCTTCTCTTTATTTTAATTTTATCTTTCTTGAGTCAGTTATCAAAACAAAAATTGTCATTCTTTTATTTCGTTTCTTGTCTTTGAGTCAAGTTCGTGTCAAAATAAGTGAGAAAAGATTTCAAAACTAGCTACCAGCTTCTTTAATTGCACAAAGCGAGACAAAAGCTAGCACATGAAAGAGACATGATTGTGAGACAAAAAAGGGCATGCAAGAAGTTTTGTCAACAGAGAAGTCGGGGAACTCATGGAAATACCAATGTTCAAAGGGTTTATTTGAGAAACACGACAAAGCAGAAATACTGTGTTTGTTTTAGAGTCACTCTTAATAAGCTGAGTTTGGATCAATGATACAGTAAGTCAACGACATATGTTAATGGTTGGAAGCAAAGCTAAATGTGACGGGGGAAGGAGCAATTGCCTCAAAAGCCAAAGACACAAACTAGCCACCATGTTTTTAAACTCACAAGTTTTCTTTTTATGTAACAGGAATATATGTTGCATTCAGATCAAGGATTTCAGAGCCTAAACATCCAAGGCCGTAATTTCTCACCTCAAAAAATACAAGAGGTAAGGTTGCTGCACAGGTTTGGTAATCAAAACCATGGTAAAACTCATAATTCAAGATCTTTAGGAGACACGCTTCCTTGTTTTGGTAATTCAAGCAGCTTTGGTAAGGAGACGTACTTCATTGTTTTGATAATTCAAACAACATTGGTAAGGAAACACACTTCCTTGATTGAGTAGTTCGAATTTTGCTTCTTAGGTAATGCACTTTCTATCTTAAGTCTTGATTCCTAGAAGACGTACCTTTTAGTCGAGTCATTTACCTTGACTCCTAGAAGACGTACCTTTTAGTCGAGTCATCCCCTTTGATTTTTATAAGACGTACCTTTAAGTCGAGTCATCCCCTTTGATTCCTATATAATGTACCTTTTAGTCGATTCATCCCCTTTGATTCCTAGAAGACATACCTTTTAGTCGAGTCATTCTCTTTGATTCCTATAAGACATACCTTTTAGTCGAGTCATTCCCTTTGATTCCTATAAGACGTACCTTTTAGTCGAGTCATCCCCTTTGATTCCTATAAGATGTACCTTTTAGTCGAGTTATTCTCTTTGACCCCTAAAAGACATACCTTTTAGTCGAGTCATTCCCTTTGATTCTTATAAGATGTACCTTTTAGTCGAGTCATCCCCTTGAACCCTAGAAGATGTACCTTTTAGTCGAGTCATCTCCCTTGATTCCTATTAGACGTACCTTTTAGTCAAGTCATCCCATTTGATTCCTATAAGATGTACCTTTTAGTCGAGTCATTCCCATTTCATTCCTATGAGACGTACATTTTAGTCGAGTCATCCTCCTTTGATTCCTAGAAGACGTACGTTTTAGCTGAGTCATTCCCCTTGATTCCTAGAAGATGTACCTTTTAGTCGAGTCATTCCAATTAACTCATAGAAAATGCATTTTTTTTGTTTGGGATAATTTTCTTTTTAGGTTTGATGTGATCTCAGGAGCCTGCCCAAAGCATAGGGCGAATAAACGGAAAACCAAGCAACAAGGTGAAGAAATTAAAAGTTAAACAGATTGAAAAATAGCAAGTCAGGAGCCCGCCTACAGAACAGGGTGAAAAAAATTAAAAGCATAGCAACAAGTTGATTGAAATAATAAGTCAGGAACCCGCCTGGAGAACAAGGTGTAGAAATTGAAAAGCATAGAAATAAGTTGATGAAATAGAAAGTCAGGAGCCCTTCTGCAGAACAGGGTGAAAAAATTGAAAGCATAGCAACAAGTTGATGAAATAGCAAGTCAAGAACCCGCCTGGAGAACATGGTGTAGAAATTGAAAAGCATAGAAACAAGTTGATGAAATATCAAGTCAGGAACCCGCCTGGAGAACAGGGTGTGGAAATTGAAAGGCAAGCAACAAGTTGAATAAATTGCAAGTCAGGAGCCCGCCTGAAGAATAGGGTGATGAAACTCAAGTCAAGAGTCCAAAAAAAAAATTTGCATAGATAGGATTTTGTAATTTTATTTATTATTAAGTTGTAATTTTCATTTCTGATGTAATAACAGAGCTGCGGACCAGAACCTTGACAGGACCTCACTCGACTCTCAAACTCGGTAAAGTTTATCTTCCTTCCAATCCTTTGAGGTACCCGTCACTTGATTCCTTCATAACTTGGGTAGTTAGAATGTCCTGGTGTAGACTCGGTTTCCCTCCTGCCTTTTGTTTCATTCTCTTTGAATAATGATCGGGACAAAATTCTGTCTCGTTGTCTACTTCTTTGTCTGAAAACACTTCGTGTTTACATTCAAAGGGGGCATGCTGTAGACACCTAATTTTGTCCTCCAAAAATTAAATTTTACCATTTTTACCTCCGTATTACTACATGTCCTCATCTGTATAATTATATCCCACAAGAATAAAAAAAATAATAATCCTATCCTCACCAACTTTACACCTCATCCTATACCCATGTGACCCCACCCCACCACGTGAGATCTTTCTTTGCCTCACCCAAAACAGCATGAGATTCAAAATAAAGAAGGGGCCCACATGGAAAAAAGGAGGTCTCCCTTTTCTTTTTGAATTCATCATCAACAATACACATAGAGGACACAGACGCACACAAGATCCTCTCCATTCATAGACCCAATTCACTTGGGAGAAGACTCAATTCTCACGAAAACAATACAACACACAACCATAGTTCTTCTTCCTTTTCGGCTAATCTACACCTACACAAAGGAGAGAGATATAGAGAAGGGAGAGAATACACGCACACAGGGAGAATCAGAACACGCATACAACAACACCATTTCACACACCCACACACTGAAACGGAGAGAAAAAATAGGAATGGAAGCTAGTAACTGAGAGACTGAACGGAGAGAGACGAGGGAGGTCGAACGAGAGAGGATTGGAGGAGGATGAAAACAACATCGCCACTGTTAAGCTCGTCGGAGCTCCAGTGATGCCACAACAGTGATCGAACGAACCCCCAAACGATCGAACTCGACCCAGTTCTGCCTGATTCCGGTGAGGTCCGTCAGAAAATGAGAGAAACAGTAAAAAGGGCATATAAATTTTAGTACTAGCTTCATGTTGCTTTCTCGATTTTGATTTGGGTTGGTGAAAAATGGAGAAAAAGGATATATGGAGCTCGAATTGGATTGTTGAGGTTCGAATTCGAGGTTCATCGGCGCGGACTCTACCGAATTTAATCAAAATAATACATCGAATTGAGAAAGTTTTAAATTGAGGTCCAATTCTACTCTTTCCCTTTTTTTATCTTATCATTTATTATATTTGGTGTGTTGGATTGAATATCATGTGTTGCTTGATCTTTGTTGATGATGAATAGTGATTTGTTTTGATTCGTGGTTGGTTTCCTTGATTATAGATTGTACGGTGAAATGGTATCTCGTTTGAGAATTAAAATTAATTTGGGGGTGAAAATTGAAAACTTGACATAATTGGTGAATTTTGGTTAGTTTTGATTCATTGGTTGTTTGACTTGAAATAAACGTTAATTGAACTTGGTAGTATCATGATACGTCGATTGGTTTAGGCAAACATAGGTTGGGTAGGCAAAGTTTAGAACTTGTGGGTTTGGTTGAATGTTGGAAATTCCGTGGAATGTTTGAAATTTTGTTGATTAGTTTTATTTTCCCGCACTAAAAATGTATTCATTTGGCCGGGGAATGCCTCGAGGGATTTGTATTGATTTATTTGGGGAATTTCCCAAAGTATCTTGTACTTGGAGGACGTTTGTGATGAAGGCCCGAGGCATCAGGTGAGGCATTGAAGCTTAGTCTAGGATTAGTTTAGAATAGGATTTACATTTTCGTATTTTTCTATTTTGGGACTGTATAACTCGGACTGGACACTATATTTTTTATTCGTTTTGTTTGTTTGTTTGTTTGATTGTTTTACGTGTTTTTGGTGTGGTTTGTACATCGTAGTGCCAAATTAGCTGATTCACTCTACCAAGCGACTGTGGTCGAACCATGGGATCGAGGGGTGCCTAACACCTTCCCCTCGGTCAACAGAATTCCTTAACAGGAATCTCTATTCGCAAACCAGTTTCAATAGTCAAATCATTTTGAAAAGGATTTTCCAAAGGTGACTTGGCACACCGGTTTATGCCAAGTGGCGACTCTGAGTTTAAATGTAAATTGTCCTTTTCGAAACAAATTTTTAATTTTTTGTTTCTTAATAAAAACCCTTTCGAACATAAAATTAATCTTTTGGAGTTAAAAAAGGGGTGTGACATTATTATTTTGTTGCCATTTATGTTTACTAATCTAACATTAAATTTGGTTAATATAGGTCCTAAGCAAGGGCGGACCCACATGGGATCCAGGGATTCAATCCAATTCCCTCACTCAAAAAATGACACTGTATATATGGCGTTAAATTTGCAGGTGACGTGTTTATATATATATTACATATAGAACCCTATTTTGCATAACACTAGTGTGCAGTGCAGTGGTTAAGGGTGTTCAAAGTTCTCCATCATGTCCAAGATTGAGCCTCATTAAATAGGATTTTTCTTGTCTTTTTAACTTCAGGCCCTTCTTTTCCTTTTTTTTCTTTTTAAATTATAAATTATTTTCAAAGTAAATATTATTATATATTTAATAAATTTTTAAATAAAAATATTTAATTTATATAAAAAATTATTTAGCTTAAGCTCACTCATATAATATCCGATCCATTTATATCTAATCCGATCCACTAATTTACCAACGCTTTTAGTATGCCTACTTTTTTCGAACCTCCTGGACAGAAAAATTGTGTCCACCACTTTTCGTAAGAGAAAAAAATCAAGCTGTTTTGGCATTCTTTTGTCCGAAACTCCAGAAGCTGTTTTGCACTTGAATAACACCTTCACGTATTCATCAACATTTGTAGCTTTATTTATTTTGGGTGTTGGGATTGTTGTTTATGGGAGTTAATTAGTACCTTTAATTTTCATAAATTTTAGTTCTTTAGAGATTCGAAATTGTGGATTTGATATATACTTTCTCCGTTTCTCTTTTGTTATCATATTTTTTGAAGAGTCAATTTGACTAATTTTTCAAGCTAAATTAGACGATTAGATTCATTTAATATTTTAAAATTAAAAAGTATTATACGAATGCATTCTTTTATATTCATTAATTCAATACGTTTTTGAGAGGTAGAAGAAGATCAATGACATAATCATAGATAGAAAGTTATGAAAGGTAGAAGAAGATTAGTAGATTGTGTGTTGCTAAGATAGTTGAATTTTGAGCCACCATTAAGTTTGTATAATTTTTCATGAATTCTTATTTTTATGTTTACTATTATTTTGTAAAACAACCCCTAATTAGAAATGAATTATTTTGTTAAACGTTTGAAGCATTTTTCTTTGGTTTCGGGAAATATCTTTCTTAAACTAAGATGAGGGTTTTTTCCAAAAACATCGTATTGGATTACTAGGGTAATGTAACGATCTAATCACATATAAAAGTACCAAATAAATATACATAACTTTGGACATGGGAAGAAAAGATGCACAAAGTGAAAATGGTGTGAGAGGTTGAATATAGTAAATATTATGAGAGGTCGAAGTAGGCCAAGAAAATCCTGAAGTGAAGTAATCAGATAAGATATGACACATCTTAGATAAGAGATATGACACATCTATAGCTGACCGATGACATGATCTTGAATAAAAAAAATAAAAGGCGGTAGAAGGTTAGTAGATTTTGTGTTGCTAAGATGGCTGAATTTTTTGAAACCATTTTGTAGAGTTTTTCATGAATTTTTTTTATGTTTCATGTTATATTGCTAAACAACCCTAATTAGGGATGAATTATTTTGTTTATCTAATGTTACTATTTGATTTTTGCATTTCTTATCAGTAGCGAAAGTAGGAATTTCATTAAGGATGTTCAAAACTTTAGTATATATAACTAAAAAGTTGTTTTTGACCTATATGCACAATTATTATATTTTATATGCACAATATAATTTTTCGGTAAAGGATGATCCAGTGACTACTCATGGATCAATGTAGCTGCGCTAGAGTCTCTTATTACTAGTTTTAGATGGCATTGATGATTGCCATTACATATTCAAAAGTTTCTTGTTGGTTGCATCGGAGTTGGTTTTGTGTAGAGGGTCTATCGAAAACGGTTTCTTTACCTTCTCAAGATAGGGAAGGTGTCATAACCAAAAAACCAAGGGTCATGATAAAACTTGTCGCAGCATACATTGACAAGTAAGCCTATCATTCAAACCGATACACAAAGAAAGAAAAAAAGAAAGAAATACCCCCAAGGTAAGGCTTCTAGAATGAATCCAAACCACACAAATATAATAAATACAAAAGGAATATAATCAACAACACAACTATAATTTCCAAAATCTGGTGTCAACAGTATAAGAACTACTAATACAATCATTAGTCGAATACATCAGAAATACCCACACAGGGTCAACATCTGTCTCCGAATACAAATAAAGACATAAATACTATAGAAAGATAGAGGTGAACTCCGGACACATTAATGTCAAACCTCTACCTTTAGTAAATCTAAAGGCGCTCGAAATCAATCAATTTGTGGCAAACTCGAGTTAGGACCTGCACTGAAAAGGCACAATAGGTGTGAGTATGATCCACTTGTATTCAGTAGGTATCATAGGCCGACCAGGCAAAGTAGAAAATAAAGCATAAAAAATATATACTAAGGGAATGTCACCCACAATCAGAAAATGGCTCACAACGGTAGTCCACACTACTTGCACTAATAATTCTACAATTTACACACATATTAATACAACAACACAACAGATAGGGATACAAATGCACAATCACATACAAGTATAATGAAAGAGGAGCATGTATAATCAAGATCATCGAGTACAAGTAAAAGTACAAGTAAAAAAAGATAGAACAATTAGACATTAACAAGACAAATAGATAGATAACGAGTCAATATGATAATACAAGCACAATAAAAATACAATAAAGTAAGTGTAATATATATGAGGAAAAAGTTATCGTTTTCACCTCAAACTATACACTAAAAGTCTAGATCACACTTGAACTATTATAGTGTCCTATTACACACCTAAACTATAAAAAAGTGAAACTATTTTCACCCAAAACGCAAGAACCAATCACATGATGGAGAATGATTTACTCTCGCGCCATATCATTACCAGACAGAAGATATCATGTTATTTTTTTTTTAAAAAAGTCCACATCACCCATTGCTTCATCTTCATCAAAATCACCTTTAAAACACCACCATTAACACCATCATCATCAAATTCAAATCTTCACCACAATAATTTTAAGAATCCATCATAGATTTCATTATCGGAATCACAATACAATCATTAATATCACAAAAATTACAAACAACCACCATAAATTTGAGCTCAATGAACAACAACACTTCTTTCACTTTCTCCAAATTCTTATCTCAAGTAAACAAAAAAACCCAATACCCAAAATTTGATTTTTTTTAAATATTAAATTAATACTGTTGTATTTATGATTTTTTTATTTTTTTTTGCAAGTTCTTGCTCTCTTGAATTAGATAATGTTATTGAATCAGATGAACCAAGTGGTTGTGATTGCAAGTGGGTATAATTCACGTGATTACGTATTTGATTCTTCTACTTCTTCAATGCAAAGGGTTGAGTGTTTGTTGGAGAAATAGGAGGATTTTGTGGATAAAGATGAGTCTTTGAGTCCAGAAGAATCTGTTGATAGTGTTGGATTTTCCTTGCTTTCTGGTTCACTTTCTATGTCTTTGTGTTGTATCCTCAATCACAAACAACCCAATACCCAAAATTTATGGTGGATATAGTTGGAGGTAGTAGTTTGCTGTTGCTACTGCTAACATAACAACCCATTTTTGTTAGCAAAGAAAAAATGAACAGTTAATTCATTGTGTGACGGTGGTTATGGTGGCGACGATGGTGGTGGACAACGATGGTGACAACTAGGGAAGAAATTGGGAAATGGAGAAGACTGAGTTTGATGAAGAAATTGTATTGTGATTCCAATAATGAAATTTATGGTGGATTCTTAAAATTATTGTGGTGAAGATTTGAGTTTGATAATAATGGTATTTTAATGGTGATTTTAGTGAAGAAGAAGCAATTGAAAAGGGCGGGACTCATATATTAAAATGAATAAATAAGAAAATTTAATTTTATTAATATTTTTTCAGTTGAAAAAATAAAAAAAATAATTTTATTAAAAAATTTTCAATTGAAAAAATAATTAATCTAATTGTATATATTAAGAAAAATATTAGTAGTACTAATGATATAATGACAAATGAAATAGTGACATGTGTATGGAAGCTGCCATTTTAAGATTTTTTTCCAACTCTCACGCACCTTAGGAAGGTGAATACACTTTCTTTGCCACGTCACCTTCTAAGGAGGTAATAGTTTCACTTTTTTATAATTTAGGTGTGTAATAGGTCACTATGATGGTTTAGGTGTGACCTAGACTTTTCGTGTATAGTTTGAGGTGGAAACAATGACTTTTTCCTATATATGATGATGATAATGAAAATGATGGAGAGGATGATGATGATAAGGATGCAAGGGTTTGGCACACAACCTTGAGGTAGGCACAAAATTTTAAGTTAGACACATAGCCTAGGGTTCGGCACACAGCCTTGGGGTTTACACACAACCTCCGTATTTTCAGTATTTCCAGAATTTCAATATTTCAGTATTTCCAAAGCACATATATAACATAAGAAACAAATCAAGTATACATACATGACAACAAGTAAATATACAGAAAGAAAACAAACAAGTGAAATGATGCGTATGATGACATGAGAATGATGATGCAATGTTTACAACCATACAAAATGAGTCTTTTCACAACTAATCTACATGGTGTATTTTTTCAAAACCAATCCATATGATGTATTTCCACCACAACCCACAATGTTACTATTCCACAACCACATAAGTCCTTATCCACTCACTATTTCCACTATCCATGAATTTTCCACATGATTCATATGTCATAAAGTATGAATATATATATATATATATATCACAATACACTAAAGGAAACAAAATAGAAATTTCTAACAACACAATACAATTATTCACATGTATTCTAGCTATCAATATCTCATAAGACCCCGCATAGTCACACATATCATAGGATATCTTAGATTCAGGAATTTCAGCACATTAGGCCCCCACACTGTCACAACATATATATAGACATATTTTATGATTAGTTTCAACCTTTAACATGTATTTTGTACCAACATTTACTATCCACCCAGGTATGAAAGACTTAAGCCATAACCTATCTAAAATGCCGAAATCGGTCCGCTAGACATTCATTTCATGAACTTACATTTTACGAACAATTTTAAAATCAACAAAAATTAAGAAATTTAGAATCTACACGTCAAAACAAAGCCAAAGATATTCATATTGCCAACTTTTAATTCGGGTTCAAAGAGAACCTCCGAAATGAGTTTTCAAAAAAATGGGCAAAATCTGAATTTTATTACAAAAATATATGTCCCATATTATTAGGAATCTACAACTGAAAACAATGTCAAATTGAGTAAAAAATGAGGTACAAATCAATGAAAAATTATTTTAAAGCTTTATCGGGTAAAATCTTTGAATTCCTCGTTAAAATCAAGAATCGAAGTTGTTTTGAAGGTTAAATTGATAAAAAATTAATAATTATACTATTAAAATATTATTTAAGTGAAAAGGAGTGAAATTGGGGTTTAAAATCAAGTCTTATGATTTTTGGGGGTTTGAGAAATTAATCAAGGAATTAGAGTAAGAAAGGATGAAATCTCACCTTAAATCTATAATTGAATTAAGAAATAGATGTTAACCTAGCTTCCCAAGTTCCCACAAGCTTCACTTTTAAGCTCTCACACTATTTTAGGATTTAATCTCCAGAGGAAAGGTGAAATAATGGAAAAATATGCCAAAAAGAGGGGAAAATAGCTGCTTTTATATGCTGCACCAACTTTTTTAAACAATTAATTTTTTAAGTCCAATCCGGACTTCGACAAGGTGCTTGGAATTAATTTGCAGTCCGATATATGCAAACAAACTGTGTAACCACACTAAATTCGATGCTCCAAACTCAATGGCAATATCATATTTTAAAAAAAATATTATTTTCACTGAGTTGATCAGCGAAATCTGAAATCACAGTTTAAAAAAAAAAAGATTTAAATGCCATAACCAAATATGTTACCACCCTAAAATCTTCGTTCCTCACATGGTGATAATGTTGAATTTTCCATCTGAGGTCATTTTGATCAAATATGGGTCCCACACACATATTTCTAATTTTTCCATCTTTTGGACCAATAGGTCGAAATGAGCTCGGGTTAATCGAGACTCGAACCAAAGATCTATCTAGCCTGAAATCGATATTCCGGAGCTGTTGATGTCGTCCGTTCAGCAATCCAGCGTACTGATCAAAAGATATCTATATAAGTCCAAAATAAGGCTTCTAAAGGCATCAAAAACCTTAATATCACATAAATGGTACCAAAATGCATTGACAACTGTGACAATCACTCCTACACCCTAGATATACTAAAATGCAACTACGAGATGGAGTAAAATAGTCAAATAATACAAAAGCACAAATTTCACATATTTTATCAATTTTTTAGGTCGTTATATCATCCACCACTAAAAACCTAGTTCGTTCTCAAACTAAGGCAAAGAAATGCCTAGATCAATGAAGAGCCGGGGATAGGAACTATGCATATCAGACTCAACCTCCCAAGTAGCCTCATCTACAGCTCGATGTTGCCACTGAATCTTAACCACAGGGATAACTCCAGAGTGCAACCTCTTAACATCCCTAGACAAAAAAAGAGATTGTCTCCTCAATAAAGGACATTTGCTATTCTAGCTTAACCGAATCCTAATAATTAACATGAGACTCATTAGGAATAGAGTGGTGAAGCATGAAAACATAAAACACTGGATGAACAACTGACAAATAAGGGGAAAAGTCCAACTCATAGGAAACATCACCAACAGTCTGAAGAATCTCAAATAGATCAATGTACCTGTGGCTAAGCTTGGTCTCTTCCCAAACCTTATCACACCCTTCATGGGTGAAACTCATAGGAAAACATGATCACCAACACCAAATCTCAAGGTACGAAGCCTACGATTTGTATCACACTTCTGTCTACTCTAAGTCTCTCGAAGTCCATCCCGAATGATCTGTACTTTGTCAAAGGACTCACAAAGCACGTCCATACCTCAAGACCTCACCTCACGCCATATCTGTACTAGAATGATAGCTATTATTATAAGCCAACTCTTTTAAAGCCAAATACTGCTCACACTGTCCATAAAAGTTCATCACACATGCGCGGACATATCTTCCAAAACTTAGATAGTTGGCTCTGACTGGCCATTAGTCTGGGGGTGAAACATTGTACTTAGATCAACCCGAGTGTCCAACTCATCCTGAAATGTCCTCTAAAAGTGAAATGTGAATATCAGGGATGATAGACACAGTCATACCATAAAGTCTCAAAATCTCACGAATGTAGATATGGGCTAACCTCTTGGCACTGAATGAAACCTGAACTAGAATAAAATAGGCTGACTTGGTCAATCGATCCACGATAATACACATATTTTCAGAACCACGAGATGTACGAGGCAATAAGTCATAAAGTTCATGGTGATTCGTTCCCACTTTCACTCGAGAATGTGTAACCTCTGAAGAAAACCACCATATCTCATATGCTCGACTTTCACTTGCTGACAACATACGCAATGAGCCATAAAATCTGCTACATCTCGCCTCATAACACCCTACTAGCAGTGATATCTCAAACCACGATACATCTTAGTCACTCCAGGATGGATGGAATATTTGGAACAATGGTCCTTTTTCCAAATCAATCTAATCCAATAACCAACTCTTGGAGTACAAACTCGACCACCAATCCACCAAATACCATCCACATCAAGAGAGGCTTTCTTATCCTCACTACTCAAAACCTTATCTTGAATCGATCTCAATCTCACATTATTAAACTGAAGAGCCACGACTGGAAAAAGAGGCTACATCGACAGTTAATTTACCGTCCCTATAGACACAAAAACCACCCCAATATATATATGGCGATGGTTAGAACGACCGATATAGTTAAAGGAGTTACTCTAGATCTACCACAACATAAATCCATGACGATTTACCAAACCTTCGCTATACACCATTCTATAATGACAGTTTTGTTAACCGTCGCTATACATACATCTATAGAGATGGTTATTCTATTGAATAATTAGCGAGGGTTTTTTTGATGTTGGGATGGTTCCAGACCGTCCTTATATATATGTTGTAGGACCGTTATAAATTGGATACTGTGATGGTTATACGTCTTTTGGGAGGGTGCTAACCGTTCATACATAATATATTGGAATGGTTATGTAGACTCTATGACGATTGTTTATATTATGTTAGAATGGATATCTACCCTTCCTAGATTAAGTATTGGGATGGTTATATAGTCTATAGAGATGATTAATATTATGTTGAGGCAATTTTCAATCATCCCTATAGAATGTATTGGGACAGTTATATACCTATGGCGACGGTTAGTGCGAACTGTCCTTATAGTAGTTCAAAATATATATTATGCTATTGCGATGGTAGTTTATTTTTTGAGAAGGCTATAAACCGTCCTATAAACTTTATAGGACGATTATTTATTGGTATTGAGACAGTTAAACATAGGATACAAGAACAGTTTTTTAGGCTATTGGGAAAGTTATTTTAGTCTATTCAACAATGTTATATTATGCTATTGCAATGATCTTATAAAGCTAGCATAACACATAAAATGTATATATTAATCACCAAAAGAAACAGTAACTATTAATTCCAAAAATGATCATATCCAAGAAACCAAATATTTTCGTGACCATTCAAAAAGAACAAAATGTACAAGTTTTGAATGATCATCACTGTTTGAAACTTGGTTGAATTTTCCAAAATAGCTAGCGTTACATGAAGCCAATTATGTGATCAATCTCTTTGGTCAGGTCTAGTTCATCAATTTCGTTCTCACTATCTTCTATGTCATGATAACCTATAACAAAAAAAATAGTCATGATCAGAATATATTAACAACAAAAATATTAAATCAGTCCAACAATAATTAACCTTAGTCAAAATAATAACCATCTAAAACAAACTTAGTAAATCAGTCCAACAACAACAGTAAATCATTTCAACAACACTATACCAGTCCAACAACAACCTTAGTAAATCACTCCAACAACAACTTTAGTAAATCAGTACTCAAATAATGTACAACAACACTAGCCAACAGAAACAGTCCAAAAACCTGGGTATAAAAACAAATAGCAACAACAACCTGGAAAAATATAGTAACCATCCAAAATAACAATAAGTCTCAAAATAGTAACCACAAAAAATTTCAACACAAAACAAAAATCTGGAGTGCATATTAAGTTCCAAAATTCACTCTTTAACACTCGAAAGCAATGAACATAGCAAAAACTTACAGCCGCAAAAGACATTAAAAAATAAGTTATTGTAACTAACATCTGAAAGTACTATGACAACTTAAATAGGTAAACACACTGAATTCATTATCAACAACAACACTACTAAATCAGTCCAACAACAATTAACCTTAAGTCATAATAGTAACCATCCAAAATAAAATTATAAGTAAATCAGTCCAACAACAACAGTAAATCAGTCCAACAACTCTAAACCAGTCCAACAACAACCTTAGTAAATCACTCCAACTACAACCTTAGGAAATCTGTCCAACAACAACAACACTAACCAACAAAAATAGTCCAATAACAACCTGGAAAAATATAGTAACCATCGAAAACAACATTAAGTCTTGACAACAATTAACCTTAGTCTAAATAGTAACCATCCAAAACAGACTTGGTAAATTAGTCCAACAACATTATAAATCATTCCAACAATACTAAACCAGTCCAACAACCTTATAAATCACTCCAACAACAACCTTAGTAAATCAATATAACAACAACAGTTACCAACCAAACCAGTCTAATAACAACTTGGAAAAATATAGTAACCATCCAAAACAACATTAAGTCTTGACAATAATTAACCTTAGTCTAAATAGCAACCATCAAAAACAAACTTAGTAAATCAATCCAATAATAACACTAAATAAGTCCAACATTACTAAACCAGTCCAAGAACCTTAGTAAATTAGTCCAACAACAACACTAACCAACCAAAATAGTCCAACAACAACCTGGGTATGAACATAGCAACAACAAACTGAAAAAGTAACTTGAAGTCTCTTTTTAAAAAATCTTAACAACAATAAACCTGTAGTAACAGTAGACGACTAAAGTTTGTTGTTGCTAACCAATATCAATAGCATATGGAAAATCACGGCTAACTAGACAAACCGCATAGGTACCCAAATTTTTTTACAATAAAAGAATAATAACTTAAATCTCATCGCTAAAGTGCAGCCATAGCAACACAAAAGATCCAACACTAACCATCCAATACAGTCCAACAACAACAAAATCATCCACCATATGAATTGGAGTACAATTCTTAGTAATAAAAGTAACTTAAATCATAACTTCAAACACTAACCTTGTTTGTGCGATCAAGTTTCCTTGCTCTTGTGGCCCCAAACATCTTTCTTAGCGACAAAGTTCCCCCTTCCTTATTTTACTATTCATATCATAATTAATGAATATAAAAAACTATTTAAATGACAACTTAAAAATAAATAATACATACGAGAGCACACTAAGTCATTGTGGACTAAAGTAAAGCTCTTCTCTCTAGTAGTATGTGGATTCATCAGCTTCTTCCGATTCTCGGTATTTTGTTGGATCAAACATATCACGTAAAGGCATATGTTAAGGAATAATAAATATTGAAAAGATATAAATTGATAGAGACCAATCACTTCCAATGACACACAGCACTCAAGGATAACCATCCAACTATATAAAATCAATAACCAATTCTTCACTATGTAGAAGATATATAGGTATGAGAATGTTTTCTTTTTTCATAATTTCAAGTCCTAACTGAAGAGTAAAACTAACACGTTAAACACTATAGTTACCTTTGATAATTGCAAGCATGTACTATTTCAAAGAAAAGCAAAAAGATAGTCTAGAAAGGAGTGCAGAGCCACGGAGAGAATGAATGCCTGTATTAATCAATACATTAAAAATCACCATCACATGAAAATGATATTTGCATAAACCAAATAATCAATCTATAAAAGATAAGAGAAGCATTAATCTTAGACACACAAGTTTCTATTTTGGTTCTCTAACAGAAACAAAAGTAAAGTCTTGGAGAATCATTAATTTACAAATTCAAAATTCTTCTTTCAGGTTAAAAATGAAATCAAAATATCTTTCAATACAGAGATTGAGTTTAATACCCCAAAGTTTCCTAACTAATTTTGTCTCAAGAATGTCTAGTATTATCTTCTAAATTGAATACTGTTTATTCCATAACAAATTTTAAAGATTTTTCCTTTTTGTTCATGTGGGAAATTCAATAAGCTTTCCATCAATATAAGATTCTCCCAAATTCGATAACTGGGTAAGAAGTTATGACTATTCCAAGTTCCTATCATAAAATAGTGCCAAATTGGTCAGTGACGCGCCGCGTCACAAGCTAAAATGGTAATTGTCCTTTTCCCAGTGTCTCAGCGTGATTTCTATGCATCGTGCCAAACTTCCAGGTCGCAAATGAAGTGGCAACACGATGGCTCCACATCGCGCCATCCCCCAATTTCCCAATTGTCAAATTCTAGTGACACGACGGGATAGCGCCGCGTCGCGCCAGGGGATCCAGGTCGGAAAATTTTCACCAATTTAAAAAGACGCATCCAGGATTAAAAGGGTCAATTTCCCACCCCTATTTAAACCCAATAACACGTGATTTAGCCATTCTTCACCCAAAATATACTAGTTTCTCTTAAGTTTCTCTCAAGAACAAGCTAGGGTTTCAATTGGGGATTCAATTTCAAGAAAGTCTCTCCGTTAATCTTCGCTAAACCAAGAACTAAGGTATGTGTTGTGTTGATTTATGGATTCCTTTCATCCATAAAGCTCAAGAACCCTATTTTAAATTCTAAATCATGATATTTATGTTGTGGGTTGGTTGTAACCATGTTTATCTTGTTATATGATTCGCAAGTATGAATTATTTATGTGTTTTTCATGAAACTACATTAGCAAGTAAGTGAAATCCATAAATTGAGTTATTATAATGTGTCAATTTGATGATTAGGCCTATGCCCTAAGGGTTCATGGAAGGTGTTTGATAAAATTCCTAGGAGGATAGAAATTATGCACTATAGCTTAATTGTGATCCCAAAATGACTTCTATGCTATTCTTATGTATTGAAATTGTTTGTCGGATTACTCATGAGTTAGCCATATGAAATTATGCTATGTATACATCCTATGTTATTCACATACCAAGATATGATAATCAAATGCCCATGAAATATCTTCAATTATTATATTATGGATTCTTGATGTTAGTCATGTATTCAAGAATATCATGCCTTGTGAGTTTCCTTCCATCGAGTCCTGGGGGTACTTGTACTAAAAAAATATAGCTGTGTTCCTAGAGTTAGTGTCATGTTTTCATGATGCCCTCAGCCAATCCATGATCCATAAAACTCAGTCAGTCATGTGACTCAGGAAATCTCAAAAATTTAGTAATCTCAGTACTATTCCGTCAGTCAATGAAACTCAGTTAATTCAGTCCAGTTCAGTTCAGTAATCCATGATCAGTGTCTATTTAGATGGAAGTTGGAATTAACACTGAGTGAACCCAAGGATGGGAACTCACCTGTTATATGAGGGTGTGATTCTTAGAAGTAATCCTTACATTCTAGAACTACGTAGCCAGCGTAGGTTGAGACATCATAGCCTGTTATATGAGGGTGGATGAGGTGGCTTAACCTGTTATATGAGGGTTCCCACCATTCTCACTAGATTTACCTATTATATGAGTGTTACTCACAGATTGCCCTTACCAGTGGCACAGTATTGACACCCTTTTAATTAGGGTTACAGATTGGACCTCAACTCAGCCATAATGGCATATTAGGGGCATGTCGGTTAGATAAATACTTCTCACAGTTTTAGTTATAGAATTTAAGATTGTCAGATACAGTCAACTCAGAATAGTATAGAACTCAGCTAGTTCCATCAGATTCAGGACTGTCAAATATAGTCACTCATGTTATCAGTTATATCATCCATCAGAACTTAGTTATCAGTCATGTTATTTATCGGTAAATTCATGTTATCACAATCTTAGTATACTTACTATTTATTCATGCGTGTATTCCCATGTTCATATTAGTCAGTTATCTAGTATTGTTCAAGCATATGAACCCCATGCATTTAGCCAACCTCACATGTATACCAGTACATTCAAAGTACTAACATGTTTGCTCTATGATATTTTATACCATAGGTTTAGAAGAACGAGATTCAGAGCATCAGTAGCATCTTAGTCCCAGCATCAGAGTTAGCAGTGAGTCCTCATCCTTTGAGAACATGACCATTCTTTTATTATCTCATCAATTAATTTATTTTTATAGTTAAAGTTAGTTGGGGTTGGTGACTATGTCTATCTAAAGATCTCTCCTATGAAGGGAGAGAACGAGTTCGACAATAATGGAAAACTTAGTCCCCGATATGTCAGTCCCTTCAAAATTCTCAGTCATTTTGGCAAGGTAGCTTATTGCCTTCCGATATAGCCTCAGTTCATCCAGTTTTTCAAATCTCTTTGCTCAAGAAGTGCATAGGTGACCCGACAGTTGTAGTCCCTATTTAGAGCATCGATATTCAGAACAACCTCTCTTATTAAGAGATTCCAGTCAAAATCCTAGACGATCAGACTCGTAGACTGAGGAACAAAGAAGTCCCTCTAGTCAAAATTATTTGGTAGAATCAGTCGATTAAGGAAGATACTTGGGAAGCAGAAGTAGACATGTGTACCAAGTATCCTCACCTCTTCTCCACTGACTCAAATCAAGCTCAAGGTAACAGTTCTCCTTAAGCGTTTCAGTTTTCATGTCCAGATTTCAATTACAACTTGGTATCAATCTCATGTTCAGGATTCCATTTTAAAACTTGGTACTAAGTACCATTGCATATTCAATTATATGTTCATGCATCAGATTAGTCATGTGTTCATGCACCAGACAGGCATTCTCCTTGTGAGAAGACTCAGTTGTTAGAAATCTCAGTCATGTAATAAGTTTTGGTATGTATTCACTTATTAGATATGTGTGATCAGCTTATCAGTACTCTCAGTCATGCATTCATGTATCAACTCAGTCATGAAATCATGCATCAGATATGCATGCTCAGTATAGATCTCAGAAATATCAGTCATGCATCATGTTTTAGTTTTCATGTTCGGTATGTACTTGGGATTATCATTTGTCTCCTCCCATTCAGTCTCATTCGAGGATGAATGTTCCCAAGGGGGAGATAATGTAATACCCCAAAGTTTCCTAACTAATTTTGTCTCAAGAATGTCTAGTATTTTCTTCTAAATTGAATGATATTTATTCCATGAATTTTTTTTAAGATTTTTACTTTTTTTCATGTGGGAAATTCAATAATCTTTCCATAAATATAAGATTCTCCCAAATACGATAACCGGGTAAGAAGTTATGACTATTTTAAGTTCCTATCGTAAAACAGTGCCAAATTGGTCAGTGGCATACCGCGCCACAAGATAAAATGGCAATTTTTTTTTTTTCCAGTGTCTCAGCGTAATTTATCCACATCGCGCCAAACTTCCAGGTCACAAAATATGATGGCTCCATGTTGTGCCATCCCTCAATTTACCATTTGTCAAATTCCAGTGACAGTTGCGATAGCGACGTATCACGCCAGGGGATCCAGGTTGGGAATTTTTCACAAATTTTAAAAGGGGTTTCAGGGTTAAAAGGGTCAATTTCCCACCCCTATTTAAACCTAATAACACGTGCTTTAGCCATTCTTCACCCAAAATATACTAGTTTCTCTTAATTTTCTCTCAAGAACAAGCTAGGGTTTCAATTGGGGATTCAGCTTTAAGAAAGTGCAGTATTGACACCCTTCTAATTAGGGATATAGATTGGATCTCAACTCAACCATAATGACATATTAGGGGCATACCAGTTAGATAACTACTTCCCACAGTTTTGGTTACAAAATTCAGAACTGTTAGATACAGTCAACTCAAAATAGTACGAAACTCAGCTAGCTCCATCAGATTCAGGACTGTCAGATACAGTCACTCATGTTATCAGTTATATTATCCATCAGAACTTAGTTATCAGTTATTTTAGTTATCAGTAAATTCATGTTATCATGATCTCAGATATAGTTACTATGTATTTATGCATGTATTCTCACGTTCATATTAGTCTGTTAGCTAGTATTGTTCATGCATATGAACCACAAGTATTTTATACCATAGGTTTAGAAGCACGAGCTCCAGAGCATCAATAGCATCCCAATCTCAGCATCAGAGTTAGCAGTGATTCCTCATCCTTCGAGGATATGACCATCTTTTTATTATCTCATTAATTAATTTATTTCAGTTGTTAATGTTAGTTGGGGACGTGTCCCATCAACTCCTTATTTAGACAAGTTCAGTCAGTTATAGGTTTTTCAGACTATCATGTTAGACATTTTTGTTTTGGGTATGTCATACCCCATCCATATGTTATGATTTATCAGATATGTTACAGTTTTGAACCTTATGGCCTTTCAGTTCATGTTTTGCATTTATACAGTATATCATGTAGTATACAGGTATAAATATCAGTCTTGGGTTAGCTTGTGGTCCTTCGGGGTCATGACCACCGTGTAGCATTCCGTGTATCAGATTCGGGGTGTTACAAACTTGGTATCAGATCCTAAGGTTCAACAGTGTCCTAGGAAGTCTGAAAGCCGCATCTAGTTGAGTCTTGTGCATGGGTGTGTTACGCGCCACATTTATGTACAGAAGGCTATGAGATGTTTTAGGAATAGTTTCCCTTCTTTCAGTATTCATGTCGTGTTAGTGAGCATAATCTCAAGTCAATATCTTAGTCTAATTCGTTTCTACCTTTCTTCTACAGAACATGCCTCCCAAAAAAAGAAACTGGAATCAGTCAGCCCCTCATCCTAAAGAACCTATGGGCAAACATGTTTCTCATGTAGCGTTTAGAGCTGTATTCACTACTCTTGCTTAGTCAGTTACTACTCAAAATGAATGACCAGATGTCATTCAGGCTAACCTAGTGGACAATTCAACTGCAACTTGGATTCAGGACTTTACCCAAATAAATCCTCCATCCTTTCTCGGGTCTAAGCCAAATGAGGACCCTCAGGAATTCCTTGATCAAGTTCAAAATGTTACGGACATCATAGGGGTTACCTCTAGTGAGAGTGTTGATCTAGTTGGATATCAGTTGCAGGATGTTGCTCACATATATTTCAAACAGTGGAAAACAGATAGGGCTGTAGATGCAGAGCCTTTTAAGTAAGAGGAGTTTGCTACTGCCGTCCTAGATATATTATTTCCCCTAGAGCTGAGGGAAGCTAAGGTGTTGAATTTATCAATCTCAGGCAAGGAAACATGACGGTGAAAGAGTATTCTCTTAAGTTTACCCAATTAGCCAGATATGCTCCCCATGTAGTGGCAAATAGCTGGGCCAAGATGAGTAAGTTTATTTTTGGGGTGAATGATAGTGTGGTCAACGAGTGTAGGTCTGCGATGTTGAATAGTGACATGACTTTAGCCAGGCTTATGACTCATGCTTAGCAGATAGAGGAGCAAAAAATTAAGATGAGGGAGAAGTAGAATAAGAGAGCAAAGATAGGTAGTTTTAACTTTTCTCAGCCTAAATCAGAAGGAGAAAATCATTCTCAATTTCTTCCTAAGTCATCAGTTCCAGCTGCTTCTTTAGCCAGTGCTCCAGTTCCTAAGTTCAGGGATGGTAACAAATATAGAGCGCTAGGATCTAAGTCTCAGGGCAATATTAGCAGTGCCCACACCTATCCTCTTTGCCAGACTTGTGGTAAACATCATCAGGGTATTTGCAAAGCTGGCAATGGTATTTGTTTTGGATGTGGCAAGCCAGTCCATAGATTCAGAGACTGTCCTCAGCTAGGTCCTCAGGGACAGCAAAACCGTTCCTCAGCTCAGTCTGGTCGCCCAAATCAGCAAGGTGCCACTTCCAGTGCTACTAGTGGGCAACACCCAAATAGACTCTATGCTCTCCAGTCCTAGCAGGATTAGGAAAATTCTCCTGATGTGGTTACTGGTATGTTACAGATCTTTCATGTACATATTTATGCTTTGCTAGATCCAGGTACTTCCCTGTCTTTTGTTACTCACTATATAGCAGTTGATTTTGCTGACAGTGTCGAAATTCTAGTAGAGCCATTTTCAGTCTCTACCCCAGTGGGTAAAACCATCATACCGCGGTGGGTATACAGGAACTGCCCGATTATGATATTTCAGAAAGTCACTTTAGCAGACTTAGTCTAATTAGAGATGACTAATTTTGATGTCATTCTCATCATGGATTGGCTTCATTCCTTCTATGCAACAGTCGACTGCAGAAATAGAATAGTCCTGTTTCAGTTTCCGAACGAACCCGTCCTAGAGTGGAAGGGTAGTGTATCCTCTTTCAGAGGTCAGCTTATTTCCTACCTTTAGGCACGGAAAATGATATCTAAATGATGTGTCTATCATCTTTTTCGAGTTAAGGACACTAGTTTTGAAACTCCCAATCTTGATTCAGTCCCAGTCGTGATTGAATATTCAGATGTCTTTCCTGAAGATCTTCCAGAGATTCCTCCCGAAAGGGAAATAGACTTCGGCATTGATCTTCTTCCAGATACTCAGCCTATATCTATTCCGCCATTTAGAATAGCACCTGTAGAACTCAAAGAACTGAAAGAGCAGTTCAAAGATCTCTTAGATAAGGGATTCATCAGACCCAGTGTGTCTCTGTGGGTAACACTAGTGTTATTCATGCGCAATAAAGATAATTCTCTCAGAATGTGCATTGATTACCGTCAGCTCAATAAAGTCACTGTCAAGAACAAGTATCCACTTCTCAGAATCGATGACTTATTTGACCGACTTCAGGGTGCTACCTATTTCTCTAAGATAGACCTTAGATCAGGCTACCATCAACTTAGAGTCAGAGAATGTGACATCCCGAAGATAGCCTTTCATACTCGGTATGGTCACTTTGAATTCTTAGTCATGTCCTTTGGTCTTACCAATGCCCCAGCAGCTTTCTTGGACTTTATGAACCATGTGTTCAAGTAGTACTTGGACATGTTCGTCATAGTATTTATAGATGATATTCTGGTCTATTTCCGCAATGAGCATGATCATGCATACCATCTCAGAATTGTACTTCAGACTCTAAAAAATAATTAGTTGTTTGCCAAATTCAGTAAGTGTGAATTTTGGCTAAGGTCAGTAGCATTCCTTGGTCATATTATTTCCGGTGAAGACATTATAGTAGATCCTCAAAAGACCAAAGTGGTTAAAAACTGGCACAGACCTGTCTCTTCATCAGATATCAGGAGTTTCTTGGATTTGGATGGCTATTACAGACAGTTTGTTAAGGGATTTTATTTTATTGCATCCCCTATGTCCAGATTGAATTAGAAGAAAGTCAAGTTTCAGTGGTCAGATCCTTGCGAGAAGAGTTTTTAGGAGTTGAAGACTCGACTCACCTCAGCTTCAGTCTTAGCTCCTCCAGATGGTTCAGATGGGTTTGTAGTGTACTGATACATCCAGAGTAGGTTTGGGTTGTGTCCTCATGTAGAATGATAAGTTCATAGCCTACGCCTCCAAACAACTTAAACCCCATGAGAAGAATTATCCTACTTATGATCTTAAGTTAGCAGCCATAGTATTTGCCTTGAAGATTTGGAGCCATTATCTATACGGGTTTCATGTAGATGTGTTCAAATATCACAAGAGCCTTCAATATGTCTTTTCTCAGAAAGAACTCAATATTCATCATAAAAGGTGGTTAGAGCTCTTGAAAGATTATGACATGAATGTCCTTTACCATCCGGACAAGGCCAACATAGTGGCTGATGCTCTCAGTAAAATATCTATGGGTAGTGTTGCTCATGTTGAGGACAGAAAGAAGAAGTTAGCTCAGTAAATCCATCATCTTGCCAGACTAGGCGTTCGGTTAGTCGATTTAGAGGAGGGTAATATATGGGTTCAGAGTAGTTCAGAATCATCTCTAGTTTCTGAGGTGTAAGAAAAGCAAGATAGAGACCCCAGTTTAGTCAAGTTGAAAGAGTCAGTCAAGGATCAGAAAGTAAAGGTTTTCTCCCAAGAGGGAGATGGTGTATTGCGTTGTCAGGGTCGTCTATGTATTCCAGGTGTAGATGACTTGAGGTAGCGAATTCTTGCAGAAGCACATGGTGCGTGCTACTCTATTCATCCAGGGGACACAAGGATGTACTGCGACTTGCGGAAAATCTATTGGTGGAGTGGGATGAAGAGAGATGTTGTAAAGTTTATGGCTAAGTGCTCTACATGTCAGCAGGTTAAGATAGAGCCTCAGAAGCTTAGTAGGTACATGCAGGAGTTTAGTATTCCTACTTGGAAGTGGGATGCATGGACTTTGTGATGGGTTTTTCTCGTACTCGTCATTAGCATTATTCAGTTTGGGTCATTCTAGACAGAATAACCAAATCAACTCATTTCTTTCCAGTTCCTACCTCTTATTCAGCAGAGGATTACGCCAAACTCTACATCAGAGAGTTGGTCAGATTACACGGTGTTCTATTTTCCATTATTTTAGACAGAGGTACCCAATTCACCTCTTATTTCTAGAAATCAATCCAAAAGGGTCTTGGTACCAAAGTTCATCTCAGTACAGCCTTCCATCCTAAGACAGATGGTCAAGCAGAAGGGACCATTCAAACTATAGAAGATATGCTAAGGGCATGTGTAATTGATTTCAAGGGTAGTTGGGATGACTACTTTCCTTTGATTGAATTTGCATACAATAATAGCTATCAATCCAATATTGGGATGGCTCCATTCAAAGATCTCTATGGTAGGAGATGCAGATCTCCAGTCAGTTGGTTCGAAGTTAGTGAGGCCTCATTTATAGGGCTTGACTTAGTATTAGATGCCTTAGAAAAAGTTTAGTTGATTAGAGAAAGACTCCGGGATGCTCAGAGACGACAGAAGGCTTATGCAGATGTTTGTAGAAAGGACCTCAAGATTCAGGTTGGTGACTATGTCTATCTAAATATCTCTCCTATGAAGGGAGTGAAGAGGTTCGGCAAGAAGGGAAATCTTAGTCCCCGATATGTCGGTCCATTCAAAATTCTCAGTCATTTTGGCAAGGTAGCTTATTGCCTTCTGATCTAGGCTAAGTTCATCTAGATTTTTATCTCTCTTTTCTCAAGAAGTGCATAGGTGACCTAGCAGTTGTAGTCCCTATTCAGAGAACCGATGTTCAGAACAACCTCTCTTATGAAGAGATTCCAGTCGAAATCCTAGACTATCAAACTCGTAGATTGAGGAACAAAAAAGTCCCTCTAGTCAAAATTCTTTGGCGAAATCAGTCCGTTGAGGGAGATACTTGGGAAGAAAAAACACACATGCATGCCAAGTATCCTCACCTCTTCTCCACTGACTCAGATCAAGCTCAAGATAACAGTTCTCCTTAAGCTTATCATTTTTTATGTTCAAATTTTAGTTACAACTTGGTATCATTCTTATGTTCAGGATTCCATTTTTAAACTTGGTACTAAGTACCATTGCATATTCAATTATATGTTTATGCATCAGATTAGTCATGTGTTCATGTATCAGACAAGTATTCTCCTTGTGAGAAGACTCAATTATTAGAAATCTCAGTCATGTAATCAGTTCTGGCATGTATTCACGCATCAGATATGTGCGATCAGCTTATCAGTACTCTCAGTCATGCATTCATGTATCAGCTCAGTCATGAAATCATGTATCAGATATGCATGCTCAGTATAGATCTCAGAAATTTCAGTCATGTTTTAGTTTTCATGTTCAGTATGTACTTGGGCTTATCATTTCTTCCCTCCCAGTCAGTCTCATTCGAGGATGAATGTTACCAAGGGGGAGATATTGTAATACCCCAAAATTTCCTAACTAATTTTGTCTCAAGAATGTCTAGTATTTTCTTCTAAATTGAATGATGTTTATTCCATGAGAAATTTTTAAGATTTTTACTTTTTGTCATGTGGAAAATTCAATAATATTTTCATCAATATAAGATTCGCCCAAATCTGATAACCGGGTAAGAAGTTATGACTATTTCAAGTTCCTGCCATAAATTAGTGCCAAATTGGTCCGTGGCACGCCGCGCCACAAGCTAAAATGGCAATTGTCCTTTTTCCAGTGTCTCAACGCCATTTCTCTACGCCGCACAAAACTTCCCTGTCGCAAATAAAGTGGCAACGTGATGGCTCCTTGTCGCGCCATCCCTTAATTTCCCAGTTGTTAAATTCTAGTGACACGTTGCGATAGCGCCGCATCGCGCCAGAGGATCCAGGTCAGGAAATTTTCACCAATTCTAAAAGGCGCTTCCAGGTTTAAAAGGGTCAATTTCCCACCCCTATTTAAACCCAATAACACGTGATTTAGCCATTCTTCACCCAAAATATACTAGTTTCTCTCAATTTTCTCTCAAGAACAAGCTAGGGTTTCAATTTCAAGAATGCGCGGTATTGACACCCTTCCAATTAGGGTTACAGATTGGACCCTAACTCAGCCATAATGGCGTATTAGGGGTATATCGGTTAGATAACTACTTCCCACAGTTTCAGTTACAGAATTCAGAACTGTCAGATACCGTCAACTTTGAACAGTACAGAACTCATCTAGTTCCATCAGATTCAGGACTGTCAGATACAGTCACTCATGTTATCAGTTATATCATCCATCAGAACTCTGTTATCAGTTATGTTAGTTATCAATAAATTCATGTTATCACGATCTCAGATATAGTTACTATGTATTCATGCATGTATTCTCACGTTCATATTAGTTAGTTAGCTAGTATTGTTCATGCATATGAACCCCATGTATTTAGCCTACCTCACATGTATACTAGTACATTCAAAGTACTGATGTATTTGTGCTATGGTGTTTTATACCATAGGATCAGAAGCACGAGCTCCAGAGCATTAGTATTATCCCAGTCCCAGCATCAGAGTTAGTAGTGCGTCCTCATCCTTCGAGATCATGACCATTTTTTATTATCTCATTAATTAATTTTTTTAGTAGTTGGAGTTAGTTGGGGACATGTCCCATCAACTCATTAGTCAGACAAGTTCAGTCAGTTAGAGGTTGTTAGACTATCATGTTAGACAGTTTTGTTTTGGGCATTTCATACCCCATCCATATGTTTTGATTTATTAGATATGTTACAGTTTTGAACCTTATGGCCTTTCATTTCATGTTTCCATATTTATACAGTATATCATGCAGTATACATGTACAGATATCAGTTATGGGTTAGCTAGTGGTCCTTCGGGGTCATGAGCACCATGTAGTGTTCTAGGTACCAGATTTAGGGCGTTACATTGAGAATGATAGTGATTACCAGGATGTCAAGAGTTACCATTCTACAAGATTTATTTGTTACTTATATCTCTTTCTAATGGCACAAAGTTAACTATTACAACACAGATAAAAACAATGCTAGTTAGTTAGGAAAGCTGATCAGTATATATCGACAGATGGATAGTAGTTCAGATCACGAAAACATATATAGAGAAATTGAGAAGAATAAGATAGGCTGCATGTTCTATAACAACAACATGGCCTCGTGAACTATGCAGACACAATAAGCACAAAGAAAAACTTCAACAACAATATGTCTTTAGGCGTTGCTTGCATGTCTCCGACTACCCAATCTAGCCGCTATATCTTCAACAATTTTCTTTACGAATCTATATTCATTCCTGAACAATGAATAAAAGGAAGAATGTCTCAAAATTATGTTTAGTGGCATTGTAAAATCATCATTTATACAATATAGCGGTTTGAAAATAGTTCTGTAATATTACTGGAACTCGTATTTCTAATGAACTTCTGATTTTCTGAAAGCTGTTAAGATAGTAGTTATGTTATAAAACCATCAAGTAGAGTAGTGATTCTGTAAGATAAGGAAATGTTTCAACTGGAGGGTGTAGTGGCCCTTGTGATGCAAATTAGAAACGAACCAAGAATTTAGAAAGTAATTGAACAATTATCACAATGAGACTGGTTTCATGAAGCATGATACTTACGCATTGGCAGTAAGACCCACACAGACAACATCCTTTATTTTCAACTGGAATCTGCATTCATTGAAGTTCTTTTAAGTTCAGATGGCACTACGACTAACATTTTGTCCAAAACATTTGCAGAATTTCAGAATCCTACATGTTAGTATCTGTGTTGCTAATAAAGTGAAACTTTTGAGAAATAAGATGAATTGGTCAAACTCAATTGGTCAATTATTTCTACTGATTTAGGGATAGCATATAACACACAAACACATAATCATAGTAAAACATGAGACAGTTTTCTAAATAACAGGGATCATAGTTGAAAGCACATTACAATTCCTAAAACAAATCCAAATTCTCACGTACTTCAAAATAGAAAAACTATTCATCGATATTGATAAACATATAATAACTTGAATAGTGGCAACCACAATTGTGGTGGTGTAACAGTTGAAAAGTTTGAGAAACAACCACGCTTACTACAGTTCAAATACTAGCAAATGTAAAACGATAAATTACTGTTATGCAAAGCCAACTACACCTCAGTCCCAAATAATAACTTGCATAATAAGACATGCAAAATCTGGGAAAAGGAAAAAATGTCTCACCTATTGTTAAGTAAATTCTTAACAGCAACACATTTTCATATTCTCCCTCACCTATAACATTTTCATGACCAAAAAAATCCGTAGCAATTTCAAGCTCCCTTAAAGTATATCAATTACAGTAAGCATACCACAAATCAATAGCAATTGCGAAATCAGTAGAAATTACAAAATTCGTAGCAATTACAACAACATACCACAAAATCCAAATGACTTTAAAAAACACAAAATCCACATATCAAACAACACGAAATCCATAAATTAGACCACAAAATTCTATAAATTATCCTAAAATTTGACCAAAAAAGCACATGCAAACCATTTCAGAGAATAAAATGCACTAAAATCGGAGAAGAACAAATGAGAAGAAGACCCACTAAATTTCCATTTCTTTCTCAGATGAAAATATCAAAAAAGAAGAAAAGAACATTAACACATAAGAGCAAATGGACAATACCTCATGGAATAAAACAACAGTAGCACAAATCCTTCTACTAAAGCCACAAATATAGCAACTAAGAGAAATTATCTTTGAACCAGCAATATGAGAGAAATTATCCAGCTATGGAGAGAGCAAATGAGCAAAATGGAGAAATTATCACTATTTCATGACTGAACTGAGAGAGCAAATTCAGCAAATTGAGGAAAATGAGCGAATTCTTAAGAAAATTATGAGAGAATATAATTTTTAACCAAATTCTTGAGCAAATTTAGTGCCAAATTGATGAAAATTAAAGAAAATTGGGGACAATTTTTGAGGTATTTGGCGGCAAAGCTAAGGAGTGAAATAGGATTCTAACCCTAATGCTTCCAAATATGAGACAATATATTTTTTGATTATTTTTTAATAAATATTTTTTTTTAAAAGAGTGGGGAAAAATATATGGTGGAGGGAAATTTCTTAGGCAATGTTAATTTTTTAGCAAAATTTACCATCTCTATACATTATCTATGGCGACGGTTAGATAAACCGTTGCTATATATGATTCTATTGTAGTGGTTATATAAAAAACACAATGGTTATTTATTTTAGTTGTCTTACTAAGGTATACATCTTTAGGAGACTATTATAACCATTCCCATAGTGTGATTTATAGCTATGGTTGTTCTAGTTTTGCCAAGAGTGTTGCCATAGCTGCATTTTCTAGTAGTGAGTCGAATATGCTCCATTAAAAAAGACCCAACCTCCACAACTTCAAAGAAAACACAACCTTTATAATTTCAAATCATGGGTAAGATAATTCCTCTCATGGATCTTCATCTGACGAAAAGCATACACAATTACCTCACCCTCTTGCATCAAAACAACACCCAATCTAATACCTAAAGCATTACTAAACACAGTGAAACCCACACCCTCCTTGGACAAAGTTAATATATGAGTTGAAGTCAACAAATACTCAAAATTTTTAAAGCTCATCTCACAAGCATCGGACCACTAAAAAGAAATCTTCTTCCGAGTCAGCTTAGTCAACAGAGCTACAATAGATGAAAAACCTTCAACAAAATGCCGATAATAACCTGCCAAGAAAACGAAACTTTGAATCTCGGTAGGCAAAATAGGTCTAGTCCAATCACGAACCGCTACAACCTTGACTGGATCAACCATGATACCTTTCTTAGTCACCATATGACCCAAGAAAGAAATATACTCCAACAAAAACTCACACTTGGAGAACTTAGCATACAACTTCTCATTCCTCAATTTCTAAAGCAAAATCCGCAATTTCTCCTCATACTCATCATCACACTTGGAATAAACCAAGATATCATATATAAATACAATAAAAAAGAATCCAACATACGATTAAAATACCTGGTTCATCAATTCCATGAATGTGGAGGGTGTATTGGTCAACCCAAAGGACATGAGAAAGAACTCATAATGACCATTTGAAATACTCCAAAAATCCAAGTCAATATTAGAAATTTAATTCAAGATCATGAGGAATAAATTACAGTGCTTTGGAGGTTTTATGTGAGAGTTCAATGTATATTGAGGCCTCAAATAACTCCCAGCTACTAGAAAAATTAAAATGTTCCTTACCGGTTGAGTTTTTAAGAAGAATGTTGATTTAGTCAACTTCAAATGATCATATCTTTAGCTCTACTAAAACTTTTCTAGATAAAGACCCACAAAATTGTAGGAAATTGAATAAGATTTAATATGATACCAATTTCGCCTAAATCTGATACTTGGGTAAGAAGTTATGGCACTTTTAGTGAAAAATAGTAGCCTAACACGATATGGCCATGTCGCGGTGATGACCAAAATCATGTTCGTCCTTATTGCAGTGGACCATCATGATAACTCCACATAGCTCCAATAGGAAATTTTACGTTAGTAGGGTACCGAGATGACACCGCGTCACGCCAAAGTTCAAATTCGGAATTGTCAATTTCCAGTGGTTCAACGCAATAGCACTGCGTCGCGCTGTTGGAAAAAATGGGGATTGTCCGTTTCCAGTGGCCAGATGTGATAAGAACCGCATCATGCTGGAGCCAAAAATCAAGATATTCTAGTTTGCAATTTAAATTCCAGGGACCGTTTGGTCTTTTTCCTTGGCCCCAAATCCGTGCAAACACGAAATTAAAATCCTAAAGGGGCATTAGGTGCCTCATTAATCATAATTTCTCTCCAAGAAACTAATATTCTCTCAAGAACAAGCCCTATCCTTCAAAATTCAAGATCAAATCTAAAAAAAAAAACCAAGAACTTTAACGAATTCATCAACCCAGGAATGTTAAATGTTCATCCATGGGTCTCTTTCACCCATAGAGTCCACGTATCAAATTTTAAATTCAAAGTTGTGATTCTTACAAGTAAATGTGAATTTTAATTGTGATTTTAACCATTAATTTCCATGAATTGAAACTCTATACCATGTGTAAATGAAATTATTGTTATTATCAAACCCCACATGTACGAATAATGTTATTTATTGATTTAAACCGCAATTAGCGATGTTAATATTGAGATCATGTTATTACTACAAGATTTAAACTATTTTCATGCTTAGCCTACACTATACATATCAAGTGTTTGATGAAATGCCTACAAGAATGAATTTTGAATAAATGCTTTCATATGATGTCCCCAAAGTTTTAGTACTATTTTGCTAGCATTACTATCTAGTCCTGGTGGTTATGAACACCCAAAAACTTAGTTGTTTACTTAACCTCAGTATCTTCAGATTAGTTTCAGGCATGTTATGAAAAATATTAGTTCAGTCAGTCATCATGATCAGTTAAACTTAGTGGAGTTTAGTATTCTGAGCCAGTTCAGTTGGGAGTAGAATTTAGTACCGAGCGAGTGCCGGGATTTTGACTTTCCCGTTAGTTAGGCAAAGTCGTTAGTAGTAGTCCCCATACTCCAGAACTATGTAGCAAGCATAGGATTTAAGGAGTCACCATCAGTTCAGGATTGACTACCTCCCAGGGGTCACTCGTCAGTTTAGGCTTGACACCCTTAGTCCTTTGGGCTATTACATCAATGGATCTACATAACCAGTGTTAGTACCCGTGGCATGGTACTAACACCCTTATAACTGGGCTCACAGGTTGGACCCCAATTTGCTCATTGGGGCATATGTAATACCCCAAATATTTCTAGCTCAGTCCATCATTTAGTACTTACTTGTAGCACGTAGAATCTAAAAGGTAAAGTAAAGAGTTGAGGAACTTAGTTATTTTGACACCCTTCAAACTTCAAAGATTTCTAAATTGACCCTTCAGGCTTTGAGACAATGGTTTTTGAGTTAAATTATATTTAGGAATGAAAATAGCATGTCTCGGGTAAGTTTTGGGGTTTTGGACAAGTATTGGACCGCCTTTGAAATTGGCAAAATAGTAGATCACCACGATTAGGCCACATCGAGGTATCATTATGAGGAGGCCACCGCATCGTGGTGGAAGCTAAATTGGCATTTATCAATTTCCAGAGGGTCACCACGATTGCACTGCATCGCGGTGAACCCAAAAACAACAATTGTCGCAATCCAATGAGTCATCGGAATTCCACCTTGTTGCGGTTGGGTATCACGATGACCCTCTTACCGCGTCACGGTGAGGCCTTAATTGGTGTTCTTATTGCAGGATTTTAAATCCTAAGGGCAATTTTGTCTTTCATCAAGCCCCCAAAATTGTGTAAACAGATGATTTAGCATAATAATGAGCAAAATATGCTCATTGTTCAACAAATTCCTCTCAATTAAAACCCTAGTCTTCAACCTTCAACTTCAAGAATCCTCAAGATTTCACCATTCTTTTTCCAAATTATTTCAAGATTCAAGGTTCTCAACTTCAAAAACTTCAAGAATCAACCTTCAAGAGAACAAATAGGATCTCAATTCCAAGATTGTTCATCTAGTTCGTCAATTAAGGTATCTGGGGTTTTTCAACAAGCATAAATAATCCTTTCATCCTTGTGCCCAAAAATTATTTTTAATTACAAATTTACTGAATTTTATGTGATTTCCCATGAAATTGAAGTTAGGCTTTATACCCAATATTGCTATTTATAAGATTATGAGATTTCAAGGGATTTAGAAGTTGAATTGCATGTCTATGTTCATATTTTCATGCGTATTGCAGAAATTTCCAGATTTTAGGTTGATTTATAAATGTTAACATTACCAAGTATGAATATTATGATGTTTTAACGTGTGTTTGATGCATGGGTCACTAAGGCCAAATTAAAGATTGCTATTACAAGATTGTTTGTACGATGAGCACCCTATGACAAGATTATTCTCATATTTTTGATAAAGAATTGACCTTTTCATCCTAAGATAAGATAAAGAATCCACATTGTTCATATGACTTGAGATTTAAAGAAAGAAAAGTATAATTGGTTTTCTTGTAAACGCTTGTGCTATTTTTGAAGTCAATTTCTTAAGATCCTGAGCATAAGAATTGGAATAGTATTTAGCACCGAGATGGGTATGTTACTAAGGTTTCATGCCCCAGAACTACATGCCACCATAGGATTAAGATTATTCCCACTTCTCGTGGATTACTAAGATTGTGATCACTTAAGATAAAAAGTTCTATTCTGATGGCAAGGGTAGAATAGCTCTCCCCAATATGGGTAAGATATTGGACTCCATAAATGCTCACATGGTTTATGTGGGTTAGAAGAACCTCCCAAAAAGAAGTCCCCTACTCTTAAAAAAGTCTATTGATTTAAAGCATGTGTTTTGGAAGTTATGGTTTTTAAGATTCTTGAAGTCTTGAGATGAAGTGTTTCCCCTTACAAGTTGACAAGAGAATGTAGTAGTTTTTATAAAGAACAGATTTTAGAACTGAATGGAATGGCTTACAAGATTTATATTATATGCTTTATTGTTCATGATTTATTATCTTCAGTTTTAAGATTACTCAAGCCTATGTGAGTCCTTTACATTCAGCATGCATGATTTTATAAATTGTGATGATATTTGTCGACACCTAATTTCTCCCCTCCACAACTACGTTTAACCTCGAGTTTCTTTGATTTTCAAATAAAATCACATCAATTATTTTTTCCAAATAAATGCATTTTAAAATAGGTATTTGGGCTAAATTTGTCATTTAAGTGATAATTATATATTTTTTCGTATTTGCATATACGAGATTGTATAAATGATGTCATTTAAATGAATATTTTCATCAAAATTGGACTTTAAATTAAGGATTATTTGGAAAATAAATTTAAATATTTAAATCTTGATTTGAATATAATTTATTCTCACAAATAATCTATTTGGAGAAATACTTGTTTGGTTTTATTAAATCAAGAAACTCGGGATTAAAAAAAGTATTAATTCATTTTTAATTTCAATTCAATTTAATCAATCTATTAAATTTGATCATAAATTGAAATTAAATTAACCATAATCGCAATATATTTGGCCAATTAGCCTTTAATTTGATCAAAATTTAATTAGAATGGGTTAAATGTTAATTGAAACTATTTTTTCTAAACTATCCATCCCAATTTTAAACCTAATTTTTCCAAACACCTAGGCCCATTTCATATTTTCTTCAAACAGCAGCCCATTTCTCCCCTTTTAATTAAACAGGCCCAACACTAAAACCACCAGCCCAACACCAAAAATAACCCAACCCGGCCCACCTTATACCTTCTTTAATATCAACAAACAACGAACACCAACCATACGCACCAGCTTTAACAACGATCTCAACATAAAAAACCAAACCCTAACCCAATTCAAACCAACTACGACCCGATGAACCCTTCGTTTCCCCTTTCCTTCACCTCCATCGTACCCCTCACGTGCGTAGCTTATGGTTTTATACTGTGGGAAGTCCGAGAATTTAATTCTTCTATTTAAGAGGCCTTTCATTCTTTGTTTGGGGGGGTTGGAAAATTCAAAGGCAGAGAGAGGGTTCAAAGAAAAAAAAAATTCTGAGGGAAACTAGGAAGAAATTTTCAGGTTGAAAATTTGGTGGTGGTGGTGGAAGTTGTGGTGGTTGTGGTGGTGGTGGTGGGGGGGTTCTTTGAGGTCACTGCTTTTTGGGTTTGAAAGATCGAGAGAAATTTCATGAAAACTGAAGAAAAATTATGGAGTTCTAAATTTAGGTTGAAATTTTTAGTTGAAAGTCTGTCTGTTGGTGTTCGACGTCGCGAGATTTTGGTAACGAAAATTTTTATGATAGCTCATCATCCCGTTTGCTGCCTTTAAAGAGGTAAACAAACTCTGTTTTTTCCCTAATTCGACCGTTTCTCGTCTCTTCTTCTTAGTAGTTAATATAGCCGTAATTGTAATCTTGTTCCACTGAGAATAACTCATGCAGTCGAAGTTGTAATTTTGTTTTCCGGGGTTAGCTGTTCAAGGCTTTGAAAGCCATAGATTTATTGGTTAAAGATGAAATCTTTTACTTTATGTTTGGTGGGCTAGTTTTCGATTTCTAGTTAAGTCACACTTTGGTAAAATTTATTGTTTCTTTCTTGATTTGACATCCATATATGATAGTTTTGTGTCGCTGAGGTATGAGTTTTGTTCCAAGAATTTGAATCTAAATGATTGTTTCGAACAATGATCTTCCGTTCATGGTTATTGGTGCCTTCACCCATTTCAATATTACTCGGATGCAGTATTTGGATTCGTTTCTCATAATATTCTCTAGCCTATTGTTTAAGAGTAATACACTTGTCATTTCTCTGCTAGAGTTGTCTAGTTGTTGTTTTGCTTGGTATTAGGGTCTTAATTTTAGACTTCCATTTTTCCTTTAAGTTCATTTTCAACATGAGATCAAGTTGGAACGGAAGGATCTAATAGTATTCTTGTTGAAAGGCTTGACGTTGAGTATGATTGTCTTAGGATAAGTCTTCTTTAAGGCAAGGATTATTCGAAAATGTTATGATGTTAGTGAATGTTAAAAGAAAATGATCGGAAAAGATGAGGAAGTCAATGGGAATGAGAGTTAATTTCCTTGTGTTGGATTGATTCAGTTAAGTTTTCAAACATTTGTCTTCAAATGAATCACGATTTGGTGAATAATCAATGTATGCTAACGTATGTATACATTCAAGAACGTATCTTTTAATATTCTTGTCATGTTATGTTTCTTTTTTATTTCATTCATGAAAACGTGCATTGCTCATCTCTTAAATACCATGTTGGTTTCTTGATTCACGTAAACTTTAGATCATATTTTATTTATACTATTGGTCAATGTTATTCATGGAAGCTGCCACCAATCCTTTAGTATTGGTATTAGGATATTTTGTTTGTTAAAGTAAACATATCTATTTTCCTATGCTGCTCTCACTGGTTAGATTTAATGAAAAAAAACAGAGGTTGTTGTCATAATGTTTGTGTTATATCTACTATTCTGTATTACGGGTATTTTGGTTGTTTTTGTAGGTTGTTTGTTAATTATTGGTTATCACTATGCCATAATCTTATGTCCGCATTTGCGTTTTACTTCGTATTTGATTAACGTTGCTTATACAAGTGGTTGCTGTGAATTTTGATCCCTGCATCATTTTTTTATGTCATAATCATGTATTTAAATTTTATTCATCCTATTCTATCGCTTATGCATATCGAATCATTTTTAAACTTAGCCAATTATGTGATTCGGGATGATTCTAATTCTTGCCTTTCCCCTTTTACATGTGAACTTGTTTTGGAGTCCACGATGGACTCCTTTTCATTGCATTGTCAAGTGGGCCAGTGAGACCCATGTCAAAGTGATCCCATGGCGTACAAACATGTGAAGTCGAACGAAGAAGAAGGAATGGGTTAAAATCCCATCATTGAAGCGTTCAAGTGACTTAAAAGTCTTGGTCTCCATTTTATTTATTTTCTTAGTGTTGTTTCTTTATTTATTTAGTTATTTATTTTATTCATTCATTTAGGACCCGAAGCCAAAGTTGTACTCAATACAGGTGGAGCGATACTCGAGCCGAAAGCTCAAAAACTAGATTAGGACAGGGTCGATGGTTTGGGCTTAAAAGCCTAAATCACTACTACTCTTTTTTCCCTTTTCCCTTTTGCTTATTTGTTTTATGTGTTTCTTGTGAATCTAGTCGACTCCCCTAACTAAGTCGCTAAAAAATTAATTTTTGCAAAAACTTTTTCCTTAATCAACTGTTTTTCCAACAAATTCATTTTCCAAAGTTAATCAAAAGAATATTTTCAAACAGTTCGGGTAACCGCAAGTTAGCGGACGTTTTAGGTGCCTGACACCTTCCTAAAACATTAATATAAACCTCTTACTCAGAATATCTTAACTTAAACGATTTTCTTGTTTTGAATCATTCGAAGTAACTCTCTAAAGGTTTCTTAATTCCTTTTCAAAATTAAGTGGCGACTCTCAAAAAGTCAAAATTTCTCGTCAAAACAGAAATGACAACTCTGCTAGGGATTTGTAACTAGGTTCTAACCAAATATTTGATTTCGTCTTTTGATTAACTGTTTATGTGTTTATATATTTCAATTCTGTAAAGTTTAACTATCGCATCTCATGGCATATTCCTGCATTATTTAAACTGTTTTGGGGTTTCGTGGATGTCCCGACCCCTGTTGTTCAATTCCAAAAATGTGTTGGAAATACGAACGACTTATTAGCACGTGAGTTGTCTGATGTTTTTTCATATTTCAAACTCAAGTTGTCCGCTTGAGAACCACTATTCAAACCCACTCTAGACACCTAGGATAGAACTAAACCAAAACCCTACTCAAGTGGGGTATTGGGCCCAGTAGAAAACCTGCCCTGCGTCTATTGACCCCGAGTCAATTATAGATGAACCATATTTATGTGTTGAAGAAAATGTATGCCTGTCTAATTCAATCCATTATATTTTGGGGGTCGGGAAAAAACTTGATTTGCTTACTTTCGTGAGAAGAATTGAAGCAAGTTATGCAAGAAATTGATCGATTTGGGAGGTTGCATCTAAGGTACAGTTTGAACGTTAACGGATGTCACCAATATAAGAAATGGACGAAGCTAAGAAGGCGAAAGATGATAGAAGAAGCATTCAGTAATTAGTATCCCATGCGTGGGACATTATTCCCTATCCCTAAAGATTGTATCCCTTTTGTGCAACTTTTGTAGACATTTATGTCATTTATTTATACCTATGAAGGTTTTTGGGGATAATGGATTGGCTTTAGAAAGGCGTATATTTTCTTCAAAATTTGTTAAGCCTAAACCCTTGGCTCAAACGGGTCACCTAATTAGGATGCACATTTATTACAATATGCTTGTGTAATATAACTGTTTATGTGCTTATACGTGTTATGTTGATTCGAATCAAAGGTAAACTGATCCAATCCTATTTTCCATAGAACATCTCTAGGCAGAAATATACCCCACTATACAAAAGTCCGACCAAAAGTATTCCAAGTCTCCTAAGTTTCTCAGAAAATTCTGTAGTCATTCTCAAAACTTCAAAAATGATCGCTACCATTTTAGGAAAGTTGACTTTAGAAGCAGAAAATGCCATTATAGTTCGAACTACGTAGGGCCTGATTTCTCCTCCATGAGATACGTAGGCAACCTTTTGGCCCGGCCCATATTTCTAAAAGCTCTGTTGTCCTCCACTTTCTTGAAGGAAGAAGAAGAGTTGAACCTTTCCGACAAATTCTACCTATCCATATCATTGAGCAAAATCCTGTTCATTGAAATTCTCGTTTCATCATTACTTCATGGATCAATTCGCCTGAGATGACAAACAACTCTATGTGTTTACATCTTACCTTATCATCTTGCTTTGCTTATTACTAACGAAATCTAACATGTCAGCGTTTGGGTTGTTTTTACTTTACAGGTAATAGAAACTACTCTGTGTTGGCAAAAAATGACCCTACTTCACCAGATCAGAATGAATAATAGATCCCCTTCTTGACTATAACTTTGTTACAGGAAAAGAAAAATGACTAGTAGTAAAACTGGACTTTACCAATCATTTTTCAAACCTGTAAGCAATAGTCTCGAGGATGGAATAAAAGAAAATGTGAGGGAAGAATTTTCCAAGGCAAACGGGATCATGGAAGATTAATTAGAGGAAACATTATTGCATTGAACCTCCACTCCACTCATGACTCATCGCCCATCGTATAACAGTAACTTAAAACCTGCTATTGTCATGTCATGTCAAGAAGAAAACTAATGGTAGCCCTAGAACAATCAACAGAAGAGTCAAAGAGTTCGACAATCAAAGAAGCCTAATCTAGAGGAAACTGAGGTGGTTAACTAGGAAGGCGATGATTCAATTGGACATTTGATCCTTTGTTCTATCAAGAAAAATGCAATGCAAACGTCATGTCATCCATAAAAGTGTTTATTTTTATCCTAGTAAGATAGATAAGAGTATTTTAGGGCCATTATGAGTTTATGTACGAACTACGTTTGACTTGAATTCCCAAAGAGGGATACGTAGGCGGCCTATGTCGGCTTCGGTCAACCCCTTAGGAAAATTTATCCTTTCCTTTCATCTACGAACTACGTTTGACCTGAATTTCCAAGAAAGGGATACGTAGGCGGCCTATGTCAGCTTCAGTCAACCCCTTAGGAAATTTTTTCCTTTTTCTTTATGTATGAACTACGTGATGACCTGAATTCTCAAGAATGAGATACGTAGGCAGCCTATGTCATCTTCGGTTAACCCATTACATTTTTCTATATATCCTTAGCGTAGTCTTGAACTACGTTTGACCTGATTCCTGCTTCAACGGGATATGTAGGCGCCCCAACGGCTCGATCATATAACCCCAGGAAATGGAAACTGGGGAAGAATTTTCAAGATGGTATCTCAACAATTCACAAGAGAAGATCAACAAAGAGAATGAAGACCATCAAAGACTTCAAATCCCCTCGAGATGATATCATCTCAGACTGCTTTAAACTGGGGAAATTTATTTGAGGAAGTCCTCAAAATTTTCACTAATATATTGAAATATATTTCAAATTCCCCAGCACTAGAGGTCGAAGTTGAGATTTGAGAATCACCACCTGTGATAAAGTCCAGGAAGACTGAATCTCCGTCTTTGATAAAACTTCTGGTAGAGATCCTCGAAAATGCTGAATCCCTAGCTATCCTCCGTCAAACGTCGGACATTGTCAAAATCAAGAGAAAGATGGTCGTTGAGCTAGCACATGACATGACTGGCAGAGATTTTTCAAAGTTTTGCAGGAGTTCTCGAAACTATTTTCTAAAAATTAAGAGTACTTTCAAAAATCTATATAAATCTTTTACTTAGTGATTTCCTAGACATCAATTAGGGCGGGGAGTCAGGGGTGGAAGTCCCAACATGATAAAGTACCTGAAAGATGGCGAGGGCAAAGCAAGGATCTAAGGAGGTCAACACGGAGTAGTTTCACTCAAACTAATCATTTTCTGTGGGTGCAGGGACCAATACACAAAAATGAGAGTCTCTTTCAAAAATCCCCGAGCAATTGGGAGCCACACCAGAGCACTAATGCTTAAGAACGGTATTTTTGGATAGCCCTTAAAATAGGTTTAGTACCCATATATTGAAGACCTTTTGAAGTGTCCATCTCATTTCTTAAGATCATGGAGGACAAACAAAAGTGTCTTATCTTCTTTACAAATATTGTATTTAGAATTTTTCTAAAAAACAATCGCTAGCAAAAGTGACTTTGTGTCTACTAATAGTCTACCTTGAATATAGGTAGATGCAGGAAGCAAGACCCTGACAAATAATTTCAGGTGAAACTGTTTTTAATTTACCGGAAGAACCATTGTATGTCATTTCCAAGAAGGCCATTGCATATCATTGCCAAGAAGGCCAGTGCATATCATTCCCAAGAGGGCCATTGCATATCATTGCGGAGAGGTCCATTGCATATTATTGCCGAAAGGGCCATTACATATTATCGCCAAGAGGGCCATCTTATACCATGTCCCAAGAAGTCTATTCAGTATCTGTTGACACGTTAGACACAACGCTGGCGTCAAGGATATCATCATCATTCAATATATCCATTGACACGCAAGACACAATGCTGACGTCGAGGATATCATCATCATTTAATATCTGTTGACGCGCTAGACACAACGCTAGCATCGAGGATATCATCAGTATTCAATATATCTGTTGACACGCAAGACACAACGCTGGCATCAAGGATATCATTATCATTCAATATCTGTTGACGCACTAGACACAATGTTGGCATCGAGGATATTATCAGCATTCAATATATCTGTTGACACGCAAGACACAACGCTGGCGTCGAGGATATCATCATTATTTTATATCTGTTGACATGCAAAACATAAACGTTGGCATCAAGGATATCTCATTATTTTATGAATCAACATTTGAATGCATCGAGAGCAAATGATTTGAAGGGACACCTTTAAGTCGCTATCTAAGGATGAATGATATATAAGATTTCCTAGAAATTTACAAATTGAGGGTCATCTATAAGTCATATTATTTGAAATAGGATAGTGTGCAATATCACCTATGATTTGATAGCCTGTAGGTCATCCGTAAGCCACAGCAATATCCTAACCGGATAGTGTGCAAGATTGCCCAAAAATCGATAGTTCAAAGGTTATCCATAAGTCGCAACTAAATCCTTATCGGAGAATATGCAAGATTATCAAATTGATACACCTAAGGATTCTCTGTAAGCCGCGTCATATCCAAGATCGATTATGTGCAGGATTACCCATAGACTAGCAATTTGAGGGATTATCTATAAGTCATATTGTATCCAAGGTCGGATGATGTGCAGAAACACCTAAAAGCTAGCGATTGGAGGGATATCTGTAAGCCATCTCTTATCCAAAGTCAGATAATGTGCAGGATTACCTAAAATCTAGAAATTTAAAGGATATCTGTAAGTCGCCTCATATCCAACATCAAATAATGTGCAAGATTATCTAAAGATTGAAAATTTACGGGAAATTTATAAATCGATCATCGGCTATAACTGGAGAGGTTATCATTCCACATACAACAAGAGATATAGGTAACCAAAAGGGTTTCCAAGCACAAAATTACACGGTTATGGGGACCGTTCCGCATAAAGTATCGCTGGTGTCCAAAAGGGCCACCCCACTTTGAAGACATATTCAGTCAACAAATGTCATGATTATACAACAACCAAGAGGGTCATTGTGTTTGTTGTTGCCAGTTATTTCATTCCAAACAGGTACATGAATAGATGACTCTGCTTTTCAGGCCACAACTCATGTGGAGACATGGTAAAAGACTACCTACCTCTTTCGTGAATTATGTTAGCACTAATAATTTCATTTGAGATATTGTCGAGAGCATCCAAGAGGATGAAAATCTCAAATCAAATCCACAGGTGCGGATGACTCTAAAAAGGATGCAACATAACGTGGAACTCTTTCTTAGCAGCAAAATGGGACATAGTCTAAAGAGGGACATCAGACTCTTTGGACGCGAGCTAAAGGATGATCATCACCACCATCCAACCACACCCCTGTTAGAAGGAATGTAGGTATTTTTGGATGTTCTAAGTCTCAGCTTCAACCTCGGGCTATTTCTTAACTTATGCCGAGGGTAACCTTCTCTTTCTTCCAAATTCGAGTGATAGGACTCCTAGAGTTTTGGAAATTATGCCCACATAAATTCTTACCTATGGATGTGAAGGATACCACATTCATGGTTACGAGGTTACAAGACTCTTTTATGAAACTCGATCAACTTGTCACTCATCCCGAGCCAAAGATCATCTGAAATAGAAGACTATCTTTTCTACCGATCGAGTCGAACTACAAGTAGTCTGATTACCTGAAATATTGGGGATATGTAGGATGGGATCTATGTAGAAAACTCAACTGCATTCCAATCTCCCCCCAAATCCCTTCATTCCCCGACTTCTCGATTTCATAAAAAACTCCAAGGCCAAGATAACTGGTGAATTCTCTTGAAAATCATGCTTAAAATCAATTTTTATGACCTACAAGTGGCCTGAATTCTTATGTAACCTGAGATATGTAGGAAACCTGATACCGAGATCCGTCCATGACTCCATGAAACTCGTACGAAAGCCAACCTCTTCCAAATTCGAATTTGGGGATGGACAAATATTAGGAGCGTCAACCTCCCTTTGCTCAGGATTACTTTCATCCATCCTACCCAAAGAGAGGGGGTAGTTGTTGACACCTAATTTTTTCCCTCCACAACTACCTTTAACCTCGAGTTTCTTCGATTTTCAAATAAAATCACATCAATTATTTTTTCCAAATAAATGCATTTTAAAATAGGTATTTGGGCTAAATTTGTTATTTAAGTGATAATTATATTTTTTTTCTTATTTGCATATACAAGATTGTATAAATGATGTCATTTAAATGAACATTTTCATCAAAATTGGACTTTAAATTAAGGATTATTTGGAAAATAAATTTAAATAATTAAATCTTAATTTAAATATAATTTATTCTCACAAATAATCTATTTGGAGAAATACTTGTTTGGTTTTATTAAATCAAGAAACTCGAGATTAAAAGAAGAATTAATTCGTATTTAGTTTCAATTCAATTTAATCAATCTATTAAATATGATCATAAATTGAAATTAAATTGGCCACAATCGCAATACATTTGGCCAATTAGCCTTTAATTTGATCAAAATTTAATTAGAATGGGTTAAATGTTAATTGAAACTATTTTTTCTAAACTATTCATCCCAATTTTAAACCCAATTTTGCCAAACACCTGGGCCCATTTCATATTTTCTTCAAACAACAACCCATTTCTCTCTTTTTAATTAAACAGGCCCAACACTAATACCACCAGCCCAACACAAAAAATAATCCAAACCGACCCACTTTATACCTTTTTCAATATCAACAAACAACGAACACCAACCATACGCACCAGCTTCAACCAACGATCTCAACATTAAAAACCAAACCCTAACCCGATTCAAACCAACTACGACCCGACGAACCCTTCGTTTCCCCTTTTCTTCACCTCCATCGTACCCCTCACATGCGTAGCTTATGGTTTTGTACTGTAGGAAGTTCGAGAATCGTCTAGAACACGCCTAGGTGTCCCTCCAACATCTTAATCTCATAAATTGTGGTATAAATGGTACGTATTCGTACATCCTTGGTAATTTTTAATTGGTTCAGGAGGGAATTTTGATTCCTCATCCCTTATTGTCTGTTTATTTTGGATTATTGGAGAATAACTTCAAAATCAGTACTGATCTTGAATGAGAAAATTTGATCCAAAAAGGGATATATTCAAAAAATATCCTCTTCCTCAAAACCCTGAAATACCCCTGTTCATATTTTATTTAAGAGGCCTTTTCATTCTTTGTTTAGGGGGGTTGGAAAATTTAGATGCAGAGAGAGGGTTCAAAGAATTTTTTTTTTTGAGGGAAACTAAGAAGAAATTTCCGGGTTGAAAATTTGGTGGTGGGGTTTCTTCGAGGTCACTGCTTTTAGGGTTCGATATTTTTGGGTTTGAAAGATCGAGAGAAATTTTGTGAAAACTGAAGGAAAATTCTGGAGTTCTAAATTTAGATTGAAATTTTTTGTTGAAAATCTGTCTGTTGGTGGTCGACGTCGCGAGATTTCGATAGCGACAATTTTGCTGATAGCTCGTCGTCCCGTTTGCTGCCCTTAATGAGGTAAACATACTCTGTTTTTTCCCTAATTCAACCGTTTCTCGTCTCTTCTTCTTCATAGTTGATATAGCCGTAATTGTAACCTTGTTCCACTTATAATAGCTCATGTAGTCGAAGTTGTAATTTTATTTTCCGGGGTTAGCTGTTCATGTCTTTGAAAGCCATAGATTTATTGGTTAAAGATGACATCTTTTAATTTATATTTGGTGGGCTAGTTTTCGATTTCTAGTTAAGTCACACTTTGGTAAAATTTACTGTTTCCTTCTTGATTTTCCATCCATATCTGATAGTTTTGTGCCACTAAGATCTGAGTTTTGTTCCAAGAATTTGCATCTAAATGATTATTTCGAACAGTGATCTTCCGTTCATGGCTATTGGTGCCTTCACCTATTTGAATATTACTCGGATGCGGTATTTGGATTCGTTTCTCATAATATTCTCTAGCCTACTATTTAAGAGTAATACACTTGTCATTTCTCTACTAGAGTTGTCTAGTTGTTTTTTTTCTTGGTATTAGGGTCTTAAATTTGAACTTCCATTTTTCCTTTGAGTCCATTTTCAACATGAGATCAGGTTGGAATGGAAGGATATAATGGTATTCTTGTAGAAAGGCTAGACGTTGAGTATGAGTGTCTTAGGATAAGTCTTCTTTACGGCAAGGATTATTCAAAAATGTTATGATGTTCGTGAATTTTAAAAGACAATGATCGGAAAAGATTAGGAAGTCAATGGAAATGAGAGTTAATTTCCTTGTGTTGGATTGATTCAGTTGAGTTTTTAAATGTTTTTCTTCAAGTGAATCACGATTTCGTGAATAATCATTGTATGCTAACGTATGTATACATTCAAGAACGTATCTTTTAATATTCTTGTCATGTTATGTTTCTTTTTTATTTCATTCATGAAAACGTGCATTTCTCATCTCTTAAATACCATGTTGGTTTCTTGATTCACGTATACTTTAGCTCATCTTTTCTTTATACTATTGGTCACTGTTATTCATGGAAACTGCCACCAATCCTTTAGTAGTGGTATTAGGATATTTTGTTTGTTAAAGTAAACATATCTATTTTCCTATGCTGCTCCCACTGGTTAGATTTAATGAAAAAAAAGAGGTTGTTGTCATAATGTTTGTGTTATATCTACTATTCTATATTATGGGTATTTTGGTTGCTTTTGTAGGTTGTTTGTTAATTATTGGTTATCACTATGCCATAATCTTATGTCTGCATTTGCGTTTTACTTCGTATTTGATTAACGTTGCTTATACAAGTGGTTGCTGTGAATTTCGATCCCTGCATCATTTTTTTTATGTCATAATCATGTATTTAAATTTTATTCATCCAATTCTGTCTCTTATGCATATCGACTCATTTTTAAACTTAGCCAATTATGTGATTCGGAATGATTCTAATTCTTGCCTTTCCCCCTTTACATGTGAACCTACTTTGGAGTCCACGATGGATTCCTTTCCATTACATTGTCAAGTAGGCCAGTGAGGCCCATGTCAAAGTTATCCCATGGCGTACAAACATGTGAAGTTGAACGAAGAAGAGGAATGGGTTAAAATCCCATCATTGGAGCGTTCAAGAGACTTAAAAGTGTTGGTCTCCATTTTATTTATTCTCTTAGTGTTGTTTCTTTCTTTATTTATTTATTTATTTTATTCATTCATTTAGGCCCCGAAGCCAAAGTTATACTTAATACAGGTGGAGCGATACTCGAGCCGAAAGCTCGAAAACTAGATTAGGACAGGGTCTTCGGTTTGGGCTTAAAAGCCTAAATCACTACTCCTCCTTTTTCCCTTTTCCCTTTTGCTTATTTGTTTTATGTGTTTCTTGTGAATCTAGTCGAATCCCCTAACTAAGTCGCTAAAAAATTGATTTTCGCAAAAACTTTTTCTTTAATCAACTATTTTTCCAACAAATTGATTTTCTGAAGTTAATCAAAACAATGTTTTCAAACAGTCCGGATAACTGCAAGTTAGCGAACGTTTTAGGTGCCTGACACCTTCCTAAAACGTTAATAAGAACCGCTTAATCAGAATATCTTAACTTAAATGATTTTTCTATTTTGAATCGTTTGAAGTAACTCTCTAAAGGTTTCTTAATTCCTTTTCAAAATTAAGTGGCAACTCTCAAAAAGTCAAAATTTCTCGTCAAAACAATATTATTTACTTATTGCATTCACCCCCATATGCTCAGTACATTCCCAAAGTACTAATCCCTATATATGTCTACATACTACATTATCTCATAATGTAGGTTCAGGTGCTCAGTCTCAGCAACGTGGGTGATTTTTGAGCATCTCTTCTACATCTCTACAGTTGGTGAGTCCTCATAGTTCGGAGACTTAGCTATTCAGTTTGCTAGTTTATTACTAGATAACTTAGTATTCACTTCAGATAGTTGGAGTCAGCTGGGGCCTGTCCTAGTGACTCTCTAGTTTTAGTCAGTAGAGGCTTATCAGACTACTAGATTTAGTTTTAGATTTTGGTGTAGTATTCAAATTTCTAGTATTTACTTTATTAGACTAATGAGATTAGTATTTTCAAATATACTTAGATAATTCAAATAGTTTTCCACAATTATTATGATTTTACATTCATATTCCCCTGTTTTGAGATTCAAATTTAGTAGAAGACATCCATGGTTAGCTCAGGACTACTTGTAGTTCAGAGCATCGTGTGGTGTCTAGGGAAATCAGATTTTGGGGTGTTACGGCATGTCAGTTAGATGATAGTTCCCATAGTCTCAGTTTAGTATTCAGTATACTTTAGTTCAGGCTTGTATTGACCATTGCATACAAATATCCGCTATTTAGCTATTAGATTTTAGTATTTTAGTTTACTTATTATATTTCAGACATGTTTTATGCTTGGTCATGCATTCCCAGTATTTACAAATTTCATGCATTCTATTCAGTACTTTATGTTATTTATCTAATCAGTTATTACTCCTATACATGAAACCATTCGTATCAGCCTACCTCATTTAGCATACCAGTACATTCAAAGTATTGATTTCATACTCATTTCTTGTGCTATAATGTATCATATCATAGGTTCGGATGCTCAGTTCCCGGATCGCGCTTAGATATTCCAGATTTTCAGCCGCAGCAGTGGTGAGTCCTCCCACTTCAAGGACATGGTCTGTTTATCTCAGTTGTTTCACTAGCTCAGTATTTTCCATTCAGATAGAGTTAGTTGGGGATTTGTCCCATCAGCTCTGTAGTTAGTCAGTAGAGGCTTTTCAGACTAGTACTGATAGTCAGTCAATTTAGTTATTATTTTATTAGTTTTAGACAGTTGTTTCCAACAGTTATTTCTAAATTTATGATCCAGTATTAATTTCATTTGGTAAAACCTTATGGCTTATTAGTTGTTCTTCTGCATATGCTATTATATTACTCAGCGATCACTGTAGGTACTAGCCATGGGTTAGCTTGTGGTCCCTCAGGATTATAAGCACCATGTAGCACCCAGGGTGTACTGTCGGGGCATTACAAACTTTGTATCAGAGCCTAAGGTTTTAAAGTGTCCTAGGAAGTCTGAAAGCCGCGTCAAGTAGAGTCTTGTGCGTGGGTGTGAAGCATGCCACACTTATAGGCAAGAGTCTACGAGGCATTTTAAGAAAAGTTTCCCTTCTTTCAGTGTTCATGTCGTGCGACTGAGCATGAGCTCATGTTAAACTCTCTGTAAAATCTATTTTCTCTTCCGTTAATAGAACATGCCTCCCAGAAAGACAAATAGAAAAAGAAATATGAACTAGCCAGTACCTCAGCCCATTTAGGAAGATCCCCTGAACGAGAATGCTTCTCATACAGAGTTTAGAGCTGTATTCACTACTCTATCCCACTCTATGGCGGCTCAAAATATTCATCCAACAACTGTTTCATCCAACCCAGTGTCCAATACTGCCTCAGCTTGGATTCAGTACTTTACCCGAATGAATTCTCCTTTATTTTTGGGATCTAAAATTTAAGAGGGTTTGCATGAATTCTTAAACATGGTCCAGAAGGTAACAAATATTATGGGGGTGACTTTTCATGAGAGTGCTAAATTGGTTGCTTACTAGCTGCAGGATGTAGCCCATTCCTGGTTTAAGTAGAAAAATGGGATAGAGGCATGGATGCAGGGCCTTTAGAGTGGAAGGAGTTTTCTACAGCTTTCTTAGATAGATTCTTCCCATTGGAGCTGAGAAAAGCCAAAGTGTTAGACTTTATCAAATTGAGACAGGGTAACATATGTGTGAGAGAGTATTCCCTCAAGTTTACTCACCTGGACAGGTATGCTCCTCATGTAGTAGATGATAATAGGTTGAGGATGAGCAAGTTTGTGTTTGGGGTATTTGACAGCGTGGTCAAAGAGTGAAGGACTGTGATATTAATTAAGGGGATAGACATATCTAGGCTTATGGTCCATGCTCAACAGAATGAGGAGCAGAACACTAAGGAGGAGGAGAGAGAGAACAAGAAGGTTATTATAGGTAGATTTAATTTTACCCAGCCAAAGTCAGAAGTTGGTAATTGTCCTAAGTTCAATCAGAAATCTTCATTCCCAGCTCGATCTTTGGCTAGTGCCCCAGTACCTAAAATAAAAAATGATAATAAGGATAGAGATCCAGGCTCTAAGTCCTAAGGTAGTGTTAATAGTGGTCGTACAAATCCTCTTTGCCAGAAATATGGTAGAAACCATCAGGATGGGTGTAGAGATGGTAGTGTTGTATGCTTTGGGTATGGCAAAATAGTCCATCGAATTCAGAAGTGTTGGGTAGTTTATCAGAAAGGAAGGGATTTACGCCAGCAGGGCCAGTCCCTTCAATCATTTATTCCATCAGACCGTCCGAATTAGCAGGGAGCCATTTTCAGTGCTACTAGTGGTCAGCGCCAGAATAGGCTCTATGCACTTCAGTCCCGATAATATCAGGAAAAGTCTCTTGATATTGTTACTGGTATGTTACAAGTCTTTCATTTACATATTTATTCTTTACTATACCCTGGAGATTCTCTTTATTTTGTAAACCCTTATATAGTCGTTAACTTTAAAGTCTATCCCAAAACATTAGTAGAACCTTTCTCAGTGTCTACCCTAGTGGGTGTCTCTATTGTAGCCCGGCGGGTATGCATGAACTACCCAATAATAGTGTTTCAAAAAGTACGCTCAGTTGATCTTGTGGAGTTAGAGATGGTGGATTTTGACATTATTCTCGTCATGGATTTGATCCACTCATGCTATGCTTCAGTTGATTGCAGAAATAGAGTTGTTCATTTTTAGTTCCCAAATGAACCAGTCCTTGAAAGGAGGGGTAATACTAAACTGCTTAGGGGTCAGCTTATTTTGTACCTTAGAGAGAGGAAGATTATATGCAAAGGATGTATTTATCATCATGTCCGAGTCAAGGACTCTAATTCTGAGACTCCAAATCTTGAGTCAGTTTCGGTAGTGATGCAATTTCTAGATGTGTTCCCTAAAGATCTTTCCTGAGTTCCTCCCGAAAGGGAAATTGACTTATGAATAAACCTTCTTCCAGATACCCAACCGATCGCTATTCCACCATACAAAATGGCTTCAGCCAAACTCAAAGAGTTGAAAAAACAATTGAAAGATATCCTAGATAAGGGATTAATAAGGCCCAACGTTTCCCCATGGGGTGCACCAATTCTTTTCGTGCATAAGAAAAACGGTTCTCATGGAATGTGTATTGACTACCATCAATTGAACAAAGTCACAATAAAGAACAAATATCGACTCCCCAAAATTGATGACTTGTTCGACCAACTTCAGGGTGTCAATTATTTCTTGAGGATAGACCTCAGATCCGACTATCATCAGCTCAGAGTAAGAGAATATGACATTCTAAAAATAGCTTTTAAAACTCGGTATGGTCACATCGAGTTTCTAGTCATGTCCTTCGGCCTCACAAATGCTCCAGAAGCCTTATGGACTTGATTAACCGAGTGTTTAAGTAGTACTTGGATATTTTTCGGCATAGTCTTTATAGATGACATTATTGTCTATTCCCATAATGAAAATAATCATGTAGACCACCTCAGAATAGTATTACAGACTATTAGAGACCATTAGTTATTTGGTAAATTCAGTAAATGTGAATTTTGGTTAAGATCAGTAGCTTTACTTGGCCATATTATTTTCAGTCATGGCATTAGAGTTGATTCTCAAAAGACTGAAGTAGTGAGAAACTGTCCTAGACCCATCTCTTTGTTAGACATCAGGAGTTTCTTGGGCTTGGCTGGCTATTACCGGTGGTTTGTTGAGGGGTTCTCATTAATTGCGTCCCTCATGTCCAGATTTACTCAAAAGAAAGTTATGTTTCAGTGGTCAGATTCTTATGAGAAGAGTTTTCAGGAGTTGAAGACTCGACTCACCACATCACCAGTTTTGACGTTACCAGATGTGTATATGGGTTTGTTGTATACTGTGATGCTTCCAGAGTTGGTTTAGGTTGTGTTTTGATGCAGACGGGTAAGGTAGTGGCCAATGCCTCTACACATCTTAAGCCTCATGAAAAGAATTACCCTACCCATAATCTTGAGTTAGCAGCTGTTGTGTCTGCCTTGAAAATTTTAAGGCATTATTTGTATGGGGTTCATGTTGATGTGCTCACAGAGCACAATATCTTATAGTATGTGTTTTCGTAGAAGAATTTCAATATACATCAGAGGATATGGTTAGAATTGTTGGAAGATTATGATATGAGTGTTTTGTATCACCTGGGCAAGGCCAATGTAGTGACAGATGCCCTAAGTAAATTTTCTGTGGGTAGTGTTGCCCAGGTTGAGGATGGCAAGAAGAAGTTCGTTCAGGAAGTTCATTATCTTGCTAGGTTGGGTGTTCGTTTGGTTTATTCAGTTAAGGGAAGTGTATGAGTGCAGAATAATTTGGAATCGTCTTTAGTTTTAAAAGTAAAAGAGAAGCAGGATAGGGATCCCAGTCTAGTTATATTGAAGGAGTCATTTAGAGATCAGAAAGTAGTGGTTTTCTCCCAAGGGGGATATGAGATATTGCATTTCCAGGGTTGGATGAATGTTCCATACATAAATGATTTGAGGATGCAAATTCTTGTAGAAGCACATGATGGGCATTACTCGATTCATCCAGAGGACACAAAGATGTACTGCGATATGTAGGAAATCTATTAGTGGAGTGGGATGAAGAGGGATATTGCAGAGTTTGTAGCTAAGTGCTCCACTTTTCAACAGGTCAAGATTGAACATCAAAATCCCAGTGGGTCTATGCAGGAATTCAGTATTCCCACTTAAAAGTGGGAGGAAGTGAACATGGATTTTGTGCCGGGGTTGCCTCGTACTCATCATCATCATGATTTGATCCATGTCATTATAGACAAGATAACCAAATCAACCCATTTCTTTCTAGTCGATACTTCTTATTCAGCCGAGGACTATACCAAGCTCTATATTAGAAAGTTTTTTAGGTTGCATGGTGTTACACTATTCATCATCTTAGACAGAGGTACCCATTTTACCTCTCACTTTTGGAAAGCTTTTCAGAAGGGCATTGACATCCAAGTTCACCTTAGTACAACCTTTAACCCTCAAATAAATAGTCAGACAGAGAGGACCATTCAAACTCTTGAGGATATGTTAAGAGCGTGTGTTGTTGACTTTAAGGGCAGTTGGGATGACCATTTTGCTTTGAATGAATTCGCATATAATAACAACTATCATTCCAGTATTCAGATTGCTTCATTTTAGGATCTATATGAAAGGAGATGTAGATCTGTGATTAGTTGGTTTGAGGTAGGTGAAACTACTTTGATAGGGCCTAACTTAGTGTTTGGTTCCTCAGAGAAAGCTCAGCTAATTCGAGAGAGGCTTAAGGCCACCCAAAGCCGACAAAAATCTTATGTAGATGTGAGGAGAAAGGATCTTAAGTTTGAGATTGGAGATTTCGTATATCTAAAGATCTCTCCCATGAAGGGAGTGAAGAGGTTTGGGAAGAAGGGGAAGTTAAGTCCCTGATATGTTGGCCCTTACAGAATTTTGAGCCATTTCAAAAATGTGGCTTATGATCTTGAGTTACCTGCAGACTTAACATCAATGCACCAATGTTCCATATCTCCTTCTTGAAGAAATATATTGGTGACCCAGCTCTGATTGTTCCCTTAGAAAGCATAGTTAGTCAGAACAACCTTTCTTACAAAGAAATTCCAGTTGAGATACTTGATCGACAATTTCGTAGGCTAAAAAACAAAGAAGTTCCTCTAGTCAAGGTTCTTTGGTGGAATCAGTCCGTTGAGGGAGCCACTTGGGAAGCAGAAGCAGATATATGGACCAAGTAGCCCCATTTTTCTCTGCAAACTCAGATTCAACATAAGGTAACAATATTCTTTGAATTTCTCTTTTCCATGCTTAGTTTCAGCCGCATATCATTCTCATATAAGTCATGCATTTACAGAATCCGTTTAGTCATGTGTCATAATTTATACTCAGTCATGTAATTATGTTTTCATCATGAATATTTAGCATGTAACCTGATTCCTCAGTGTCCTCAGCTTAACCAACCTTATTCGAGGATGAATATTCCCAATGAGGAGGTATTGAAATACCCCAAATATCTATGTCGATATTAGAACTTTTTCTTCAATCTCATGAGTAATAAATTACAGCTCTTTAGAGGTTTTATGTGAGATTTTGATGTATATTAAGGCCTCAAATAACTCCTAGATACTAGACAAATTAAAATGTTCCTTACTAATTGAGTTTTGAGAAGAATGTTGCTTTAGTCAACTTCAAATAATAATATCTTTTGCTCTAATGAGAATTTTCCATATCACTAACCACAAAATTTTTGGAAATTGAATAATCTTTCCAACGATACAAATTTTGCCTAAATCTGATACTCGGATAAGAAGTTATGGCACTTTTAGTAAAAAACAGTAGCCCAACGAGACAAGGCCGCGTTGCGGTGATGGACAAAATCACGATCGTCCCTTTTCCAGTAGATCACGAAAATAATGTTGTGTCGTGCCAATGGGATATTTCGTGTCAGTAGGGTACCACAATCGCGCCGCGTTGCGTCAAAGTTCTAGTTCAAAATTGTCCATTTCCAGTGGCGCAATCCGATAGCACCGCATCGTGCCGTTGGGCTAAATGGGGATTGTCAGTTTCCAGTGGACCAATGCAATAAGCACCAAGTCACGCCAGAGCCAAAAATTAGGATTTTCCAGTTCACGCCATTGGTCTTATCCCTTGGCCCCAAATCCGTCCAAAACATGAAATTAAAACCCTAAAGGGCATTAGGTGCCCCATTACTCAAAATTTCTCTCCAAGAAACTAATATTCTATCAAGAACAAGATTAGCCTTAAAAATTCAAGATCAAATCCCAAGAAAAACCCAAGAACTCTCATATATTCATCAACACATGTATGTTAAATGTTTATCCATGGGTCTCTTTCACCCATTGAGTCCACATATCAAATTTTAAATTTAAAGTTGTGATCTTTACAAGTAATTATGATTTTTAATTGTGATTTTAACCATGAATTTCCATGAATTGAAACTCTATACCATGTTTACATGAAATTGTTGTTGTTATCAAACCCCAGATGTATCAATAATGTTATTTATTGACTTAAACTACAATTAGTGATGTTGATGTTGAGATCATGTTATTACTACAAGCTTTAAACTATTTCCATGCTTAGCCTACACTATACATATCAATTTCTTGATTAAATGCCTACACGAATGAATTTTAAATAAATGCTTTCATATGATGTCCCCAAAGTTTTAGTACTATTTTGCTAGCATTACTATCGAGTCCTGGGAGTTATGAATACCCAAAAACTTACTTGTTTACTTAGCCTCAGTATCTTCAGATTAGTTTCAGGCATGTTATGAGAAATATCAATTCAGACAGTTATCATGATCAGTTAAATTTAGTACAATTCAGTATTCTGAGATAGTTCAGTTGGGAGTAGGATTTAGCACCGAGCGAGGGCCGGGATGATGACTTCCTTGTCAGTTAGGTAGAGTCGTTAGTATCATTCCCTGTACTTCAAAACTATGTAGCCAATGTAGGATTTGAGGATTCATGTATTATTTCTGGCTTGACTACCTCACAGGGGTCACCCATCAGTTTAGGCTAGACACGTTTAGTCCTTCGGGACAGTACATCAGTTGATCCACACAACCAATGTTAGTACCGGTGGCACAGTACTGACACCATTCCAACTGGGTTCATAGGTTGGACCCTAATTTGATCGTTGGGGCATGTCAGTTAGATGATAGATCCCACAGTCTCAGTTCAATATTCGTTATACTTTAGTATAGACTTATATTGACCATTACATACAGATATCCATTATTCAGTTATTAGATTTAAGTATTTCAGTTTATAGATTATATTAAGGACATGTTTATTGTTGGTTATGCATTCTCTATATTAACAAATTTCAGGCATTCTATTCAGTACTTCATGCTATTCATCCAGTCAGTTATTACTCATGTATATTAAATCATGGATATCAGTCTACCTCATTTAGAATACCAGTACATTCAAAGTACTGATCACACACTCATTTTTTGTGCTATGATGTATCATATCATAGGTTCGGATGCTCAGTTCTTGAATCGGGCTTAGACATTTCAGATTTTCAACCATAGCAGTGATGGTGTCTCATACTTTGAGGACATGGTCTATTTATCTCAGTTGTTTTACTAGCTCAGTATTTTCCATTCAAATAAAATTAGTTGGGAATTTTTCCCATCTGCTCTATAATTAGTCAGTAGAGGCTTTTTTGACTAGTACAGACAATCAGTCAGTTTTGTTATTATTTTATTAGTTTCAGAAAGTTGTTTCCAGCGGTTATTTACAGATTTATGATCTAGTGTTGATTTAATTTGCTAAAACCTTATTCCTTATTAGTTTTTATTCCATATATGCTATTATATTACTTTGTGTTCACAGCAGGTACCAACCATGGGTTAGCTTGTGGTCCCTCAGGACTGTAAGCACCGTGTAGCGCCCATAGTGTACTCTTGGGGCATTACAAACTTGGTATTAGAGCCTACAATTTTAAAGTTTCCTAGAAAGTCTTAAAGCCACATCAAATAGTCTTGTGCATGGGTATGAAGCACGCCACACTAATGGACAAGAGGCTACAAGGCATTTTATTAAAAGTTTCCTTTCTTGCAGTCTTCATGTCATGCGACTGAGAATGAGCTCATGTTAAACTCTCTATCTTATCTGTTCTCTTTTCCATTTATAGAACATTCCTTCCAGAAAGACAAACAGAAGAAGTAATGTGAACCAGCCAGCACCTCCAGCCGTTCAGAAAGATCCCCTTAACTAGTATGTTTCTCATGCAGAGTTCAGAGCTGCATTTACTACTCTAGCCAACATTGTTGTGTCTCAGAATGTTCAGCCAACTGCTGTTATGGCCACCCCACTGGCCAATATTGCCGCAACTAGGATTCAAGACTTTACCCGAATGAATCCTCCTCTATTTTTTGGATACAAAATTAAAGAAGATCCGCAGGATATCTTAGACATGGTCCAGAAGGTAACACGCATTATGGGGGCGAATTCTAGTGAAAGTGCTAAATTGGATGCTTACCAGTTGTAGGATGTAGGCCATACCGGGTTTAAGCAGTGGAAAGGGGATAGATGTGCGGATGCAGGGCCTTTATAAAGGGAGGAGTTTGCTATAACCTTCTTAGATAGATTCTTACTATTGGAGCTGATTGAAGCCAAAGTGTTAGAGTTTATCAACATGAGGCAGGAAAACATGAGTGTGAGAGAGTATTCCCTCAAGTTTACTCAGCTAGCCAGGGGATGATATTCATGTTGTAGCTGATAATAGGTCAAGGATAAGCAAGTTTGTGTCTGGGGTATTTAACGACGAGGTCAATGAGTGCAGGACTGCAATGTTAATTCCGGAGATAGGCATATCTAGGCTTATTGTCCATGATGTAGACACCTAATTTTGTCCCTCCAAAAAATCCAATTCATCCATCTTACCTCGCGTTATCATACACCCGCACCCATTTAATTATATCCCACAAAAATACAAAATTAACAACCCTTACCAAAATACTTAACAAATTTTATCTTATTTTAATCATCCTAACAAACTACCCCCACCCTATAGAACATACCCCCTAGGCTCCCCCACACGTTTTTTATTCTCTTTTTTCATAACAGAGAAATGGATAGCAACAACAAGAGGACCCATCTCACTTTATGGAATTTTCTACACTATACATACACCTCACACACCCCTGAATATAGGCCTCAATTTTCCACACAGATAGGGAAATATAAATACGCATACAGATTGGTTAATAGGGGAGGTCATCTTATTCACCAAAAAATTCACCTCACGCTATATACTCCACCCTTAAAGAAATCCCATCACAACAATAAGATAATTCACGCACACATACTACTGCACACACACACTTACATACTAATGTTCACTCATACACCCACCATTGATTAGAGATCGGACAAGGAAGATCGAGAGATTCGAGAGAGACGAAAGAAGATTAAGAGAAATACAATGAGAGAGAGATAAAGTAATTGAGATAGAGATCGGAGAGCACTGTTTCAGCGAGTAGTGTCTCATAAAAAAACTTGGCTAAAATTACCAGAAAATTCCCTCTCCATCGGAACGCCACTAGTTTCATCCTTTCCCAGCTCCGGCAAAATAGAAACAATTCACCCATCATCGAAAATGGCCTCTCCTCATTGGAAAAAGGCCACCCACCTCAACTTTAGGCCTAATATCGCCGGAAATGGTAAGTCAACAATTGAATCCATAAAATTCAAACCTTTTCCAGTCTAATCTAGCCAACTTTCATCAGAAAATGATAAAAATCGAAATGGGTCAGTTGGATCATTCGGGTTTGAATTTTTGGGATTTTATTCGAGTTGTGAGTTCGTTGTTGAGAATTTTGATGGGGTTCCGGTCAGCTCATTGCCATAAAAATCAGATTCGACTTATTGAGGTCCAATTCTACTTCCTCCATCCTTTTATTTAGTTGTTTATTGTATTTGATGCATTGAATTGAACATAGTATGAATTATTGTTATTGCGATTCTATGACTAATTTTATGACTATGGACTGCGTGTTGAAATAACACTGTGTTTGTGTTTAGAAAGGATTTGGGATGGGAATGGAGAAATTGATAAAAGATTAATATTGTTTGGTCTAGTTAATTGATAGGTGTTGATGAATCCGGTAGTATCATGCTAAGACCGTCAAAAGTCGGGTAGGCAAATAGTAGGTTTGGATAAGCAAATTTAGAACTTTTGGATTATTGAATGTTTGTGGAATGGTTTTATTTAATGAATTTGAATCAATTGTACTCATTTGGCCGGAGAATGCCCCAAAATAAATTGTATTTATTCACCGGGGAATGCCCCAACGTATCATATTTTCAAAGGATTTTAGTGATGAAGGCTCGAGGCATCGGGTAAAGCACGGGAGCGTAGTTCAGGATTTGTGTAGGTTAGAATAGAATTTATTTTTCACATTTTTTATTTTGGGACTGTATAATTGGACTGAACACTATACTTCGGATTTGTTTTGTTTCGTGTGTTTGATTGTTTGTTTTATGTATTTTTTATGGTTTATACATTTGTAATGTCATATTAGTCGATAAGCTTCAACAAGTGACCGTGGTCAAACCACGGGATCGGGGGGTGCCCAACACCTTCCCCTCGATCAATAGAATTCCTTAACCCGAATCTCTGTTCGCAAACTAGTTTCAAATATTCATACGGTTTTGAAAAGGATTTTCAAAGATGACTTGGTACATGAGTTCATGTCAAGTGGCGACTCTGAATTAAAAATGTAAATAATCTTTTTTTGAAACAATCTTCATTTTGTCACTTTGATAATAAAAAACCTTTCAAACTTAAAATCTCAATCTTTTCGGGTTCAAAAAAGGGGTGTGACAGCTCTGGCGACTCTGCTGGGGAACTTTTCAGAATTCGAGCTTATTTTGGAGTTGTATCGGCTTAGTTTGGCACTATAGGTGTATAGACATTTTGTTTGCGGTGTTTTGTGTTATTTTTTATCATTGTGAGTACCTACACACTCTTTGTTTATATTTTTTACTTTATGTGTTACCACTTTATATCTGGCATCATGTGCATAACCCGAGTCATTCTTTCTGCAACAAGTTCGTAGTACACGTATGTACACAACCTATAGTTGAGTCACCCTTATTTTAGGAGGGGGAGCCGTTGGGTTGTATGGAGTAGGTGGACAGTTAAAGTAATCCACTATCGACCGTACGCTCCCCCGAACAGCCTTGTTAGTGGACCCCAGTGTAGGTCAGCCTTTAGGTCATGCTTATTTGCATTATATTGAGACCTAGCGGGACCCACGTGGCCCTTTGTAGGATACTCACCTTTAAAGCATCCCTACGTGCTAAATGTTGTATCTTTGAGGGTAACATGGTCATTTGATGGACTGATTTGGGGAAAACATATGTTAGAAGTAAAAGGTGTAGGCAAGGAAAAATTGGAAAAAAAGAGAGAAAAAGAAAAGGCGAATGAAGGAATTTTTTTTTGTAGTTGTTTAGAGTTTTTATGAATTTTATTTTTCATAATCCGAAAAATCAAAAAGAGTTTTACATTTTGCACTCATTTTCTCAAAAAACAAAAACGTCAAAAAGATTTTCCTTTTATTTCTTTAGTAAGCATTCACAATTTGAAAAATCCAAAAATATTTTTCAATAGGAGCTTTGTAAATTTTTATAAAATGAAAATACCAAAAAGATTTTTTCTTTCATACTTGTAGGTGTCATTTTTTTTAGGGTTATGTATAAAATTGAAAACTCAAAAAGATTTTATTGATGTTTTTCATCTTTTATTTATCGTCGAGTCTCTCAAGTCAGGGTTCAGTCGGTTATTTAATCCTTAATTGTCCTATCTAGACGAACTACACACCCCTGATTCTCCTCTCTCGGGAGTGAGATACGTAGGCAGCCTATTGTGGGTTCGGGGATCTTATTTCAAAAAATTTAAAAAGATTTTTTTCACTCTTAATTAGAGTAGGTATTTCATATACATCTTTAAAAGAAAAATACAAAAAATATTTTTCTTTTATAGGTTCAAGTTTCATTTTCGTATGAAATTCAAAATCGAAAACCTAAAAAAAGATTTTTCTTTGTTAATCATAGGTTTCATTTTATACAGATTTAAACCTGAAAAATGCAAAAAGATTTTTGTCAATTCTTTTGACAATTTGTTATTTTCTTTTCTTTTTTTAAAGTTTCAAGAAAAAGGAAAAAGAAAGAAAAAAGAGTTTAATCGGCCATTTTGGCAAGACTTCACGAACTACGCACACCTGATTCTCCCTTTACGGGGGTGAGATACGTAGGTGCCCTCCTTGGGTTCGGTGATCTTTTCAAAATGAAAAAAAGAGAAGTTTTGAGAAAGTATTAAACTTTAACACATTTTCTATCTCTTGTCCAGTTAGTTTAAGGTGGTTGGTTTGTAGCATTTTGGCCGATCCTTCATATTGCACCTAGTCGAAGAGAAAGTTATAGCCAATAAGGATACTGAGATTTTGGTCACTAATCAGATAGGGATTTCGGGGAATGAGAATTTAGGAGCTAATGAAGAGATTTGGAATTTAAGGCAGCAAATGATAGAAATGCATCAAGCTTGGGATAATGGGTTGCCACCTCCTCCATTTCCCGCTGATAATCTGGAATATCTTTCTAGTTTGCCTCCAGTGTCACATGCTGAATTCTCTATTTCTGTTGACATGACACAATATGCATCAGGATCGAATCCGGGGTAAGAATATCCAAATGCTTCCAATGTTCATTTTCACACTCCTCAACACAAAACTACAATATGCTCGGCTTCACCCACTGTTCATATTATTGTAGCAGCATCCCTACCCGAAGCTCCTAATTTTTAGGTTTATCCACCGATTGTGCCTCCCCACTCTGCAAGTGAGCCTGTATTGAATATTTCTAGTGATCAGTATTATGCTCCAGTGCCCACATTTAAGTCGACTGGTCCTTATGGCTACACTTACCCACCTGAATTTCCTCCTAACACAGAGAAGCCTGTTATGACAGAAGAATAAGAGGAAATAACCAAAAAATTGAGAAGTTTTGAACTGGCTATGAAGAACTTGCAAGGACTTGGGGGTTACAAAAGTGTCTCATATAAGGACTTATGCATTTTTCCAAGTGTCAACCTTCCCCTCGGCTTTAAAATGCCAAAATTTGAGAGATATGATGGACACGGGGATCCGATGGTGCATTTAAGATGTTAGTGTAACCAATTAAGAGGTGCTAGAGGCAAAAAAGAACTGCTTATGACTTACTTTGGTGAGAGTCTTTTGGGTCTAGCTTCAGAGTGGTTTGTTGATTAGGATATTGATAGGTGAATAGTTGGGATGATTTAGCTAATGAATTTGTAAAACAATTTCAATATAATGTGGAATTGGTCCCTGATGCAAAATCCCTAACCAGTATGAAGAAGAAGAATACTGAAAGTTTCAGGGAGTATGCGATCAGATGGCGTGAACAAACATCTAGGGTGAAACCACCAATGAAAGAAAGCAAGATAGTGGAGGTGTTTATTCAAGTGCAGGATGAAACATATTATCAATACTTGTTACCTACATTAGGAAAGCCATTTATTGAGGTCCTCAAAATGGGAGAGATGATAGAGGAAGGAATTAAGACCGGTCGTAGTGTGAGTTTTGCAACATTGAAAGCAACTACTCAAGCAATTCAAAAGGGTTCAGGAAGTGTTGGGGAGAATAAAAATGAGGAGGATGCATCTGCTATTGTAGTTGGACAGTGAGCACGGTCAAGAAGACCACGTCGTCGTCACTCTCAGGCTCAAGCCCAGGTTCATGCCCAAGCTCCACATAATCACTCCCAAAATCCATTGTACTCTCCTACCTCACCTCTATATCCAGTATGTAATGCGCATCCATATGTTCAACCCCCATCTTACCCACAATGGCAAGCACCAACCCCTCAGAGTCATCCTCTAACTCCACAAACATACAAAATCCCTTCTAGGCCTGATTTTCTATCCAAGCCAAACAATGAAATGAGGCAGAAGTTGAGAGATAGAGTCACACCAATTGGAGAGTTGTATGCCAGTTTATTTTAGAGATTGGTACAGTGGGGAATGATCAATTCTCTCTTTGGGAACACTCTTAATTGACATTCAAGAAATTTTGATCCTAACGTACGATGTGTGTATCATTCTGATGCTCAGGGTCATAGTATTGAAGATTGTCGAGAATTTAAAAGAGAAATTAAAAAGATGATTCCAGATGGATCAATTATGGTACAAAACATTGAAATTGAGGAAAGATATAGTCATGATAATATGCAAACCAGTTGCTAAGATGTCAAGCTCAACAATTGGGAAGTCACTTCTCTCCGTGCTAGGAAGAGGTCTGGTAGTTTATTTTGTTTTCTTTTCTATTAACTAAATTATTTTGGGGTTGTAGTTCGGGATCTATCTTGGTTTGTTCCTTTTTTCATTTATGTTCAAACCCTTCTATATTTTATTTCAACTAAAAGAAGTGTCCCCTTCCCTTTGTGATTCAAATATGTGTTGTTTGTTTGTTTTCTTTGTACAGTATATTTTATGTTGATTCTAGTAATATGACATGCCTACAAAATTTTCAGCCAGATCTCAAAATTCAATTTAACCAAGAAACATTGAATCAGAGGTCTAAAGTTAGAAAAAACATGTGAGAAATAGGTAGCGTGTTAAGACATTTGGTGACCATGTTGGAACCTTCTTTAAAAATTAAGGCAATTATTTTGAAAATCACCAGAATAACATGGTCATCAATTGTGAGGCATGCCTCAATTAGGTAAAACAGTGGATGTGTGATCCTCTATCAAAAGGGACAAAAAGAAAATCATCTCCATGAAATCATGAGTCATTCAATGTCAGGAATGTAATACAAAAGTGGAGTTGTATGCTAGAAAAACGCAGAAGAAGTTGTAACGCACAGACTTAGTCAAATTTAATGCTGTAAAAGATGTAGAACATGATCTTCATCTCCAACTTTCAAATTGCATGTTATGTACTTGCATTTTCAAAGATTGATATGACGAAGGCATTTCATTCTGTTATCCAAACATTGTGTCATCCTTTGTTTATTCCATTTGAGCCTTAGTTTTATTTTCTTTCATACACCTTTTTTGAAATCAAGATAGAGTCAACAAAGCTCAAAACAAAAATGTCGAGCAAAAGAATAGAGTCAGAAAATTTCAAAAAAAAAAGAAAAATGTGTCCAAAAAGGAAGAAAAGAGTCAAGAAAATTAGAGTCAAAATAATCACAAAGAAGAAAAGAGTCAAAAGAAAAAAAAGAAACAAAAAATAAGAAATCAGAATCAAGAAAAAGAACAAGATTTCAGAACTACGTATGATCTGATTCTCCTCTCTCGGGGGTGATATACGTAGGCTTCCCTACTCTGGGCTCGGTCCAACCAAATAAGCAATTTAGTATTTCCCAGTCAAAAGAAACTGGGGCATGAGTTGATCCTCATTGTTCGAGTCAATTCCAAAAGTTGTAAGTCCTACCGCACTTCAAGTGTCATTTGAGCCTCATGTCATCCTTTCTTTCTATCCTTATCCAAAATCCGAGTTACAACCAAAGAAAGACCTTCAGATCAATCTTTGAGGATGTTATGGCTAAGCATGCAATGGATATAATGATGCATTTCAGAACTACTTGTCTTCCTCAACGTATGGAATCAAGAGAGAAATAAAAATGAGAGATCCTTATTGATGAAAACCCTCGTGGGCACCGTAAGGCGATGTTAAGTTGAGAGAAATAAAAATGAGAGAGTGTTATTGGTGAAAACTCTCACGGACACCATGAGGCGATGGTGAGCTAAGAGAAGAATGAGAGAGGCTTGTTGGCAAAAACCCTTCAAGGTATCACTAGCCAAATGAGATCTTAAATATAATTGGCCCAAGGAAGTAACTTAGTTTCAGGGCCATTAACTCAACCACAATTGGTAGAAAGTTTGGATGGAAAAATCATACAGTTTAATCCAAATGCATAGGATAATCATTAGAGTTGACTGTCATTTTTAGATGAATTTTTTATTTCTTTGTTTCAAAAGGGGACATTCATTGCCTTTTCTTTCATCTCTTTATTTTATTTTTATTTTTCTTGAGTCAGTTATCTAAATAAAAAAAATCATTTTCATTTTTTCTCTTATCATTGAGTTAAGTCCAGGTCAAAAACAAGTGAAACAATTTCAATACTGGCTACCAGCTTCTTCAATTGCACAAAGCAAGACAAAAGGCTAGCACATGAAAGAAACATGATTGTGAGCCAAAATAAGGCATGCAGAAAATTTCGTCAATAGACAAGTCGGGGAACTCATAGAAATACCAAGGTTCAAAAGATTTATCTGAGGAGCATGACAAAGCAGAGATACTGTGTATATTTCAGAGTCACTCTTAATAACCCGAGTTTGGGTTAATAATGCAGCAAGTCAATGATATATGCTAATGGTTGGAAGCAAGGTTAAATGTGACGAGGACAAGAGAGATTGCCGCAAAAGCTAAATCCACAAACCATCCACCATGTTTTAAACTTAAAAGTTTTCTTTGATGAAACAGGAAATATATTACCTTCAAAGAAAGGACTTCAGAGCATAAATATCAAGGGATGCAATGCCTCACTTTTACAAATGCAGGAAGCAATGTTGCTACACAGGTTTGATAATCAAATCATGGTAAAAATTTATCATCTTTATCCCTCGGAGACACACTTTCTTGTCCAGGGATTTCAGTTTTCATTTGCTAGGTGATACACTTCTTAAATTGAACTTTGATTTTTGTAAGACGTACCTTTTAGTCGAGTCATTACCCTTGATTCATATAAGACGTATCCTTTTAGTCGAGTCATTCCCCTTGATTCCTATGAGATGTACCTTTTAGTCGAGTTATTCTCTCTTGATTCCTATAAGGCGTACCTTTTAGTTGAGTCATTCTCCCTTGATTCCTATAAGATGTACCTTTTATTCAAGTCACCTCCCTTGATTCCTATAAGACGTACCTTTTAGTCGAGTCATTCCCCTTTGATTCCTATAAAACTACCTTTTAGTCGACTCATCTCCCTTGATTCCTATAAGACGTACCTTTTAGTTGAGTTATTCCCCTTGATTTCAATAAGACATACCTTTTAGTCAATTCATCCCCCCTGATTTCTATAATACATACCTTTTAGTCAAGTCATTTCCCTTGATTCCTATAAGACGTAACTTTTAGTCGATTTATCTCCCTTGATTCCTATAAGACGTACCTTTTAGTTGATTCATTCCCCTTGTTTCCTATAAGATATTCCTTTTAGTTGAGTCACTCCTCTTGATTCCTATAAGACATACCTTTTTAGTCGAGTCATTCCCCTTGATTCCTATAAGACGTACCTTTTAGTCGAGTCATTTCCTTGATTCTTTTAAGACGTATCTTTTAGTCGAGTCATTTCCCTTGATTACTATAAGATGTAACTTTTAGTCGAGTCATTCCCCTTTATTCCTATAAGACGTACCTTTTAGTCGAGGCATTCCCCTGGATTCCAATAAGACGTACCTTGTAGTCAAGTAATTCCCCTGGATTCCTATAAGATGTACCTTTTAGTCGAGTCACATCCCATGATTCCTAGAAGATGTACCTTTTAGTCGAGTCATTCCCCTTAATTCCTATAAGGTGTGCCTTCTAGTTGAGTCATTCCCTTTGACTCCTAGAAAATGACTTTCTAGTAGAATCATTCCAATTAACCCATGGAAAATGCATTTCTTTGTTTGGATTTTTCAAGTATTTATGATGTGACTTTCACAAAAGTCCTTTGATGATAAACTGGGGGAAAATTTAATTCTTATTGTTTGGAACTTCACTTTTCTGGAAAATGAAATTATATCATAACATTTGTTTGGGATAATTTTCTTTCTAGTTTTGATGTGAATTTAGGAGTCAGCCTAAAGAACGGGGTGAATAAATGGAAAGTCAAGCAACAATGTGATGAAATTGAAAGTCAGGATCCCTCCTGGAGAATAGGGTGATGAAATTGAAAGCTAAGCAACAAGTTGAGGAAATGGCAAGTCAGGAGCCCGCCTGAAGAATAGGGTGATGAAACTCAAGTCAAGAGTCCAAAAAAAGTATCATAGATAGGATTTTCATAATTTAATTTATTTTTTAACTTGTAATTTTTATTTTTCATGTAATGACAGAGACGCGGACCGGAACCTTGATGGAACCTCAGTCGACTCTCCAACTCGGTATAATCCCTCTTCCTCCAACTCTTTGAGATACTTGTCTCCTGATTTCCTCATAACTAGGGTTGGTAGGATGTCCTAGGTCAAGACCCAGTTGTCCTTCCTTCTATTCCTTTCCTTGAATAATGGTCGGGTAAAAATTTAGTCTCGTTGTCTACTTTTTTTTTCTGAAAATACTTTGTGTTTACACTCAAAAAGGGCCATGATGTAGACACCTAATTTTGACCCTCCCAAAAATTCCATTCATGCATTTTACCTGGCGTTATCATACACCTGCACCCATTTAATTATACCCCACAAAAATACAAAATTAACAACCCTTAACAAAATCATTAACAAATTTTATCTTGTTTTAATCATCCTAACAACCAACCCCCACCCCATAGAACATACCCCCTAGGCTCCCCCACACATTTTTTATTCTCTTTTTCCATAACAGAGCAATGGATAGCAACAACTAGAGGACCCACCTCACTTTTTGGAAACTTCTACCCTATACATATACCTCACCTACCCCTGAATATAGGCCTCTATTTTCCACACAGATAGGGAAATATATATATGCATATAGATAGGGTAATATGTGAGGTCATCTTCTTCACTAAAAAATTCACCTCACACCATATACACCACCCTCAAAGAAATTCCATCACAACAATAATATAATTCATATGCACACACTTCTTCACACACTCACTTGCATACTAATGTTCACTCATACACCCACCATTGATTTGAGATCGGAGAAGGGAGATCGAGAGATTCGAGAGAGACGAAGGGAGATTGAGAGAACTACAATGAGAAAGAGGGATAGAAGCAATTAAGAAAGAGATCGAAGAGCACTATTCCGGCGAGTGGTGTCTCACCAGAAAGCTTGGCTAAACTCACCATAAAATGCCCTTTCTATTGGAACGCCACTAGTTTCATCCTTTCCCATCTCTGGTAAACAGAAACAGTTCACCCATCGTTGAAAATGGCCTTTCCTCATCGGAAAGAGGTCACCCACCTCAACTTTCAGCCTAATCTCACCAGAAATGGTAAGTCAGTGATTGAATTCACGAAATTCAAACCGTTTCCAATCTACTAAGCCAACGTTCATCAGAAAATGATAAAAATCAAAATGGGTCAGTTGGATCATTTGGGATAGTTTGAATTTATGGGATTTTGTTCGAGTTGTGAGTTCGTTGTTGAGAATTTTGAGGGGGTTCCAGTCAGCTCATTGCCATAAAAATCAGATTCGACTTATTGAGGTCCAATTCTACTTCGTCCATCTTTTTATTTAGTTGGTTATTCTATTCCATGCATTGAATTGAACATGGTATGAATTATTGTTATTGTGATTCTATGACTAATTTTGTCACTATGGACTGCATGTTGAAATAACACTATGTTTGTGTTTAGAATGGATTTGGGACGGGAATGGAGAAATTGATAAAAGATTAATATTGTTTGGTCTAGTTAATTGATGGATGTTGATGAATCTGGTAGTATCATGCTAAGACTGTCAAAAGTCGGGTAGGCAAATAGTAGGATCAGATAAGCAAATTTAGAACTTGTGGATTGTTGAATGTTTGTGGAATGGTTTCATTTCATGAATTTGAATCAATTGTACTTATTTGGCCGAGGAATGCCCCAAAAGAAATTGTATTTATTCATTGGGGAAGGCCTCGACGTATCATGTTTTTGAAGGAGGTTCGTGATGAAGGCCCGCGGCATCGGGTAAAGAACGGGAGCGTAGTTCAGGATTAGTGTAGGTTAGAATAGAATTTATTTTTCACATTTTTTATTTTTGGACTGTATAATTGGACAAAACAATATACTTTGGATTTGTTTTGTTTTGTGTGTTTGATTGTTTGTTTTATGTATTTTGTGTGGTTTATACATTTGTAATGTCAGATTAGCCGATAAGTTTCACGAAGCGACCGTGGTCGAACCGCAGGATCGGGGGGTGCCTAACACCTTCGGCTCGGTCAACAGAATTCCTTAACCGAAATCTCTGTTCGCAAACTAGTTTCAAAGAGTCATACGATTTTGAAAAGGATTTTCAAAGGTGACTTGTCACATAAAGTTCATGTCAAGTGGCGAATCTGAGTTAAAATTGTAAATAATCCTTTTTCGAAACATTCTTTATTTTGTCACTTTGATAATAAAAACCCTTTCAAACTTAAAATTCCAATCTTTTTGGGTTAAAAAAAAGGGGTGTGACACATGCTCAACAAATTGATGAGTAGAAGAAAAAGGATAAGGAAAGAGAGAACAAGAGGGTTAGAATAGGTAGATTTAATTTTACCCAGCCAAAGTCAGAAGGTGGTAATCGTCTTCAATTCCATAAAAAATCTTCAATCCCAGCTCCATCTTTATCTGGTGCCCCAGTACCTAAATTTAAAAATGATAATAAGGATAGAGGGGCTAGCTCTAAGTCTCAAGCCAGTGTAATTAGTGGTCGTAGAAATGCTCTTTGCCAGAAATATGGTAGAAACCATCAGAGTGAGTGTAGATCTGGAAGTGATGTATGCTTTGGGTGTGGAAAACTAGGCCATCAAATTTGGGAGTGTCGGGTAGTTTCTCAAAAAGAAAGGGATTTACGCCAATAGGGCCAGTCGCATCAGTCATCCGTTCCATTTGGCCTCACGACTCAGCAGGCACCACTTCCAGTGCTACTAGTCGTCAGCGTCAAAATAGGCTCTATGCACTTCAGTCCCGATAAGATCAGGAAAGTTCTCTTGATATGGTTACTGGTACGTTACAAGTATTTCATTTACATGTTTATGCTTTACCAGACCCTGTAGATTCTCTTTCTTTTGTAACCCCTTATATAGCCATCAACTTCAGAGACAGTACTGAAACCTTAGTAGAACATTTCTTAGTGTCTACCCCAGTGCGTGTCTCTATTATAGCCTGATGGGTATACAGGAACTAACCAATTATAACATCTAAAAAAGACACGTTAGTTGATCTTGTGGAGTAAGAGATGATGGATTTTGATATCATTCTCAGCATGGATTGGCTCTACTTATGCTATTCTTCAGTTGATTGCAGAAATAGAATAGTACATTTTTAGTTCCCAAATGAATCAGTCCTTGAATGGATGGGTAGTACTAGAACGTTTAGGGGCCAACTTATTTCGTACCTTAGAGCAAGGAAGATAATATCCAAGGGGTGTATTAATCATCTTGTCCAAGTTAAGGACTCTAATTCTGAGATTCCAAGTCTTGAGTCAGTTTCGGTAGTGATGGAATTTCTATATGTGTTCCCTAAAGATCTTCCTGGAATTCCTCCCAAAAGGGAAATTAACTTTGGAATAGACCTTCTTCTAGATATCCTATTGATGTTGGGCGTATTTACACGCCTAAGCACCATAATTTACCCATGTTTCAGCTAAGTTTTGAGGATAAAATATATAATTCTTGTAATTTAGTCCATTTTCCTTTAAGTGAGCTGACCTATGTGATTAGCATGTTTTCAGGTACTAATGATGAAGATTTCAGCACTTTGTGGACCTGTGGGCAGCAAAGGAAAACTTCACATAAGAGGGAAGGCAGCTTTTGGACTGAAAGTGATGCATGGGAACTTTTTCCCGGGCAAACCCAGTATTTTTAAAGACTTAAGGATGCAGTAGCAACTTATGGGACAAGGATATTATTAAAAAACATATTGCTGAATTTTTCAGCATGAGGATCATTCGATTATTGACAATTCACGTTGAAGATTTTGTACTAGTTTTGAGAACAGAAAATGGCTCACTTGAGCAACGGAGAAAGAAAACACGTTTCATCTCCATAGCCGAGATTACTCTAAGTTTTGGTATGATGATGATGTCTACTTTGATTTCCGTTGTATTCATGAGTAGCTAAACTTATCTGTTAGGGTTATGGAAACCTTGTAAGATACTATCTATTACTATGAGTTTGTGAATTCTTGATGTGTTATTCTACTTATATCATTACGCTCTTCGTTTTGATTGAATTCTTATGGTTGTAAACATAGAGAATATTCCATTATAGTATTAACTTGTTCGAGAGAAAAGTTACATGTTTGGAAACGAGAGTGTGACAAGGAAATAGGGTTTCCAACCTCTATTTACACATTAATGCCTTAACCGGATTAACTTCTTGGAGAATTTGTACCATTTGTTATACACTTTAGGCTCGAGAGAGCTAAAGCAAAATAAATCCTTGATGGTTGAGAAACACTTGGATTTAGAATTAGAATACGATTCTCTATAAGTGCATGCATGTCTAAATTCCGCGTTACTCGTATTTAATAGAGAAGTAGAACTTATAAGGTGGACATAACCCTAACTTATCAATCTCTGTGATTAAATCTTACTACGCAAATCGTTCCATTGTTACTTTGATAATATTAGTTCACGCCTAAACCAAACCCCCTTTTTCCTTGGAATTTTCGACCAACAGTCTACTAATAATTGCAACACTTAGTGACCAGAGTATTCCCTGTGGGATTCGACACCCAACCCAGTTGGGTTCTATATTTGACAGCGGCCGCTTACACTTTCTAATGAGAGCTGTAATTTGGGCGTATCAAATTTTGGCGCCGTTGCCGGGGAATACGGTTGTCAACTAAGTTTGTGATAGTTAATAGACCCTTTGGTCAAAGATTCTCGAATTTTACTTTTTGTTTGTTGGTTTTGTTTTGTTCAGGTTTATTGGAGTGCATTCCAAATACACAAAGTTCTGGTCAACCGTTATTACCTATAAATCCTGAACCACATCTTATTGGCAGAATGGATGCGCAACGAAACCTTGAACGGATGGCTGCTCAACAGGAGCAGGAAAGATTTGCTGCATTGGCAGCTGCTCAAGTGCATCTACAGAATATTGATAACCCAGGTCGGGCAACAAATCTTGATGAAGAGGACCTGGGTGATGATGAGTTATTAAATCCAAGGCGTGCTGGTGAGGTGGCAGCACCTGTGAACAGGAGAGATCGTCAAGCTAGAATGAGACCTGAACGCCGAGATGTGAAGGCCCCTTTCGATGATGATGATGACGATTTGGATGCGGCTGGTGCCACGGGGGATATTATTCTTCCACCCTTGGCACCCGGAGCCAAGTTCAATATCACCAGCACCATGATCCAGCTATTACAACTCTAAGGGTTATTTGGTGGACTTGCAGGCGATGATCCGAATATGCATCTGATCAATTTTATCTCAACATGTAAGTCGTTTGACAATCCAGGAGTTGGACAGAATGCAATTCGACTGCGCTTATTTCCATTGTCTCTATCTGGAGAGGCAACTCTATGGTTGAACGGGATGATTCCTGACTCTATTACTAATTGGAGGCAACTGAAAGACGCTTTCCTAGAAATATTCTTTCCGCCATCCAAGAGAGCACAGTTACGAGATGAGATCAACAATTTTTGACAGCTTCCAACTGAAGCTCTCCACGAAACATGGGAGAGGTTCAAGAAGAAGCTTATGCGGTGCCCAAATCATCAGATGACCAACATCCACTTGATGGAAATATTATACAGGGCATTGAACTCGGTGACTAAGCCAGTGGTTGATAATGCTGCAGGTGGGTCATTCATGGACCTTACTTTTATTGAGGCTGGTGATATGCTGGATCGTATGACAAAGTAGAGTAGAGCTTGGCATACCAGGGATTCTGAGGTAGCAAGCTCTACTGTATCTACTGGCATGACAACAGAACAGAGGCGAAGAGAAGAGGAACGTGACCAAGATATGGCTCACATGAAAACGCAGATGGACCTTCTTACCAAGCATTTATTATCAGGGAAGACAAAAAAGGTCAAGGCTGTTGTATCACCGGGTAGAGATGAATCCGATTCTGAGGAGAAAGTGAATTATTTGAATAATCAGGGGGGTTTCCGAGGTAATTCCCAAGGAAACCAAGGTCGGAACTATTATGAAAAATCCGGATTCAAGAATAAGACTGACAGGAGTGGTTTGTATGTTCCTCCTAGAAATCGTGAGGCTGCGGCATTTGGCTCTGGAAAGATGTCCATGGAAGATATGATGGCTAAGTTGTTGAAAGGAGTGGAGGCAACCAACACGGGAGTAACTGAGGTAAAACATGATTTGTCCTCAATAAATCAATTGGTTGATTCACATTCCACTTCAATAAAATAGCTGGAACAACAATTGAGTCAACTATCAGCGATACTCAATCAAAGAAAAGTTGGTACCTTACCTAGAGACACTGTGCAGAACCCAAGGAATGATGGATCATGTATGGATATTACTACCAGGAGTGGTAAGGTGTTGGAAAATCCATCCAAAGGAAAGCAGGTGGTTGATATTACAGAAGAGAATGTTATTGAAGTAGATTGTGATGATTCTGTAGAACCTGAAAATCAGAATGAGAACATTCATGACACTACACCTAGATGTCACCAGCCTGAAAAGATTGATAATCGGAAGCAAGATAAAAAGGAAGTGGTGGAGAAAACTCTTCCAACTCCACCACCACCTTTTCCTCAGAGACTGAAGAAGAAAGCTGATGACACCAGGTTCAGTAAATTCATGACTATGTTGAAGCAGTTGACTATTAATGTGCCTTTGGTGGAGGAACTGAAGCAGATGCCAGGATACGCCAAATTCATGAAGGACCTTTCGACAAAGAAAAGGGCAGCAAGTTATGAACTGGCAGATAATGTTCATCATTGCAGTGCAATTGCCACGAGATCTTTAGTACAGAAAAAGGTGGATCCTGGTGCTTTCACTATTCCTTGCACGGTTGGATCCTTGGATTTTGCTAAGGCATTGTGCGATTTGGGGACTAGCATCAATTTGATATCGCTATCTATTTATAAATAGTTGGGGTTGGGCGATCCTATACCAACCAATATGCGGCTCGTGATGGCAGATAGGTCGGTAAAACGACCTGTTGGTATCTTATATGATGTACTGGTGAAGGTTTCTTCCTTCATTTTTCCTACAGACCTCGTTATTTTGGATTGCAAGGTAGATTCTGAAGTTCCCATAATCTTGGGATTCCCTTTCCTTGCAACAGGAAGTGTGCTTATTGATTTACGAGCAAACACGCTTTTATTTTGGATAAATGACGAAGTGATCCATTTTGATGTATGCAAATCAATGAAGCAACCTAAAGATATGAATGTGTTCTCTATAGCTGATGTTTATTATGAGGACGAGAAAGAATTATCTGTAGAGAAGCATCTTACTGTTGAGCCATTGTCTGTTGTACTTTTGAACTTTGAGCATGACGATGTTGAAGAGTATGAAGAAACTATTTGTGCTCTAACAGGAATGGGGCCCTATTCTCATGCCCCTAAGAAGCTGGACCTTGACCTTAAGAATCGACCTTCACCACCAGTGAAACCATCCATTGAAGAGCCACCAGTTCTAGAATTGAAAGAGCTCCCAGTCATCTAAAGTATGCGTTCTTGGGAAGTGGGAATACACTTCCAGTTATTGTTGCGGATGATTTAGGTAAACAGTAAGTAACGGCTCTCATCTATGTTCTGAAGAGGTACAAGAGAGCCATTGGTTGGAATATTGCTGATATAATTGGTATCCCTCCTGGGATATGTATGCACAAGATTCAGCTCGAAGAAGATTGCGTACCCACCATTGAGCACCAACGTCGTTTGAATCCACCTATGCAAGAGGTGGTGAAGAAAGAAATTATTAAGTGGTTAGATGCAGGGGTGGTGTACCTAATTTTAGAAAGTAAATGGGTGAGTCCAGTGCAATGTGTGCCCAAGAAAGGGGGCATGACAGTAGTCACAAATGAAAAGAATGAGCTAATTCCACTCAGACCTGTCACAGGGTGGAGAGTGTGCATAGACTACCGAAAGCTGAATTCGTGGACGTTAAAGGATCACTTTCCAATGCCATTCATGGATCAAATACTTGATCGATTGGCAGGGAAGGAATGGTTCTGTTTCTTAGATGGTTATTCTGGATACAATCAGATTTGCATTGATCCTGAAGGTCAGGAGAAGACCACTTTTACATGCCCGTGTGGTACGTTTGCCTTCAAACAAATGCCATTTGGGCTATGTAACGCACCTGCTACTTTCCAGCGATGTATGATGTCTATTTTTTCTGATATGGTTGAAGACACCTTGGACGTGTTTATGGACGACTTTTCTGTTGTAGGTGAATCATTTGAATCATGCTTGGCAAATCTGAGTATGGCTTTGCAGAGATGTGTTGAATTCAACCTGGTGTTAAATTGGGAGAAGTGTCACTTTATGGTTAAGGAAGGCATTGTTCTTGGGCATAAAGTCTCTGAAAGGGGAATTGAGGTTGATCGAGCAAAGATTGAAGTTATCGAGAGATTACCACCTCCAATTTCTGTAAAAGGGGTGCGTAGTTTTCTCGGTCATGCAGGTTTTTATCGGAGGTTTATTAAAGACTTCTCCAAGATTGCTAGCCCATTATGCAAACTTTTGGAGAAGGATGCAAAATTTGACTTTGGTGAAGATTGCTTGAAGGCATTTGAATGCCTCAAAGGAAAGCTAGTTGAAGCTCCTATTATTGTAGCACCCGATTGGTCTCTACCTTTTGAAGTTATGTGTGATGCAAACGGGGTAGCCTTGGGTGCTGTACTTGGTCAGAAAAGAGAAAGTCTATTTCATCCAATCTACTATGCGAGCAAGGCCTTGAATGGAGCACAAAAGAACTATACCGTCACTGAACAAGAGCTTCTAGCAGTTGTTTATGCTTTTGAAAAGTTCCGTGCTTACTTGTTAGGAACCAAAGTAGTGGTTCATATAGATCACACGGCTCTACGATATCTAATGGCAAAGAAGGATGCTAATCCAAGGCTAATTAGGTGGGTGTTACTGCTTCAAGAATTTGATTTTGAGGTAAAGGATAGAAAAGGTTGCGAAAACCAAGTAGCTGATCATCTATCTAGACTTGAGAGTGAGCACATAGTGCAACCCGACCTTGATATTGATGATGCATTTCCCAACGAAGAAATCCTAGCCACTATGGTGGAAGACTTACCGTGGTATGCAGACTTTGCGAACTACGTGGTAAGTAAAGTGATTCCTGAGCATCTCTCCTTTCATCAAAAGAGAAAGTTTAGGCATGATGTGAAACACTACTTCTGGGATGAACCGTATCTCTTTCGATGATGTGATGATGGTATTATTAGGCGATGCATCTCAGATATGGAGGTGCCTAGCATACTGGAATCAAGTCATGCTTCCCAAGTTGGGGGTCAGCATGCAGGTGATCGAACGGCAAGGAAGGTACTCCAAAGTGGCTATTACTGGCCTTCATTATTCAAGGATGCTTACCATTTTGTGAGAAGATGTGATCAGTGTCAGAGGCAAGGCTCTATCTCGAAGCACCATGAGATGCCCATGTCTAAAATTATTGAAGTAAAACTATTTGATGTATGGGGTATTGATTTCATGGGCCCATTTGTGAGTTCGTTTGGGATGAAATATATCCTAGTTGCTGTGGATTATGTATCCAAATGGGTCAAAGCAGTAGCGCTAGCTGATAATGAAGGTAAGCGTGTTGTAGCGTTCTTAAAGAGAAATATCTTCTCTCGTTTTGGGGTACCTCGTACCATCATAAGCGATGGAGGTTCACATTTTTGCAACAAGTTGTTCAGAGCCGTATTGGTGAAATATGGGGTTAAGCAACACAAGGTAACTACACCATATCACCCACAAACTAGTGGGCAGGTAGAGGTTTCTAATCGGGAGATCAAGCTAATCCTTGCGAAGACTGTGAATGCCAGTAGGAAAGATTGGTCCAAAAAGCTGGATGATGCCTTATGGGAATATAGGACTGCGTTTAAGACACCAATTGGCATGTCACCATATCAACTAGTTTATGGGAAGGATTGTCACTTGCCAATTGAGCTAGAACATAAAGCACTGTAGGCGCTGAAACGGCTTAACTTGAATTGGGATGATTCTATTAATCTGAGGTTGGAACAACTGAATGAGATGGATAAATTCCGTCTACATGCGTATGAAAGAGCAGATCTCTACAAGGAAAGGATAAAAAAGTACCATGATCGGAGGATTTTCCAACGAAACTTTCAGAAGGGTGATTTGGTACTTCTTTTCAACTCCAGACTGAAGCTATTTCCAGGTAAGTTGAAGTCTAAATGGTCTAGTCCATTCAGAATTAGCCAAGTTTACCCATCCGGAGTAGTGGAGTTAGAAAACAATGATGGTGGTGTCTTTAAGGTGAATGGCCAGCGAGTGAAGCTATATATCGTACCTACCGATTCAATAAAATGTATAGCCACCTTACATCTCGATGAAGTCTGAGTACTCGAGATAGCTATGTCGTGCCGCGATAATAAATCAAGCGCTACATGGGAGGCAACCTATCATTAGGAGTTTGTTTCATTAGGATTTTGTTTTTGATAAATAGAAGTTCAAAAAGAAGAGTCGAGCCACGACCAAAACTAAGGCGCTCGGTGGGAGGTAACCCATCCTTCTAATCATTTTTGTTGTTTTTGATTAAGTGTAGGTGCAAGATATACAAAAGAGGAGATTAGTCCCAAATTTTGATTTGAAAGTGAGCCATGCTAAAGGTGGTAAGTGAGGAATGATGGAGCCAAGGCTATAGGCTAGGCATTGCCTATGCCAATCTAGGCAACGAACAAGGCAATGCCAATGCCAATCTAGGCAACGAACAAGGAAATGCCTATGCAAATCTAGGCAACGGACAAGGCAATGCCTATGCCATTGCCTATGCTCACTGCCTCACATAGGCAAGGGACAAGGCAAGTCCTATACCAATGTAGGCAATGCCATAGGCGCCGCCTATGCCAATCTAGGCGATAGGCAAGGCGCCGCCTATGCTAAGCATAGGCAAAGCATTAGGCGCCGCCTACTTATTTTTTTTTTGTTTTGTTTGATCTCCTAACCCGATTGTACATCGATCAAACCCGACCCATGGCTTAGTCTTTAAATAGATCCTCAACCTTAGAACACAATTCCATTGTTTGCTCAAGATAGGCGACGCCTAAGCTCCCAAATTCTCTCAAAGTTTTTCTTTTTGCTCATCTAATCTTGCAAGTTCATCTTCCGGATCCATCACCACGTAAGTTACTCTTTTATATTCCGTAATTGTTGCACTACTCCGCTTATAATGGTTTATTATATTGTGAAGTGGTGTTTGGTGATGAGAATATGGTTGGTTTGTTATGATGCATCTAGTTGAGTGAAAGAATTCGTGTGGGTGTTCTTGACTTTACTCCGACTTGTATTTGATTGGTATTCACTTTCGTATTTTTATGAAGTCGAAATTGTGAAGTTAATGCATAATCTTGAAAGTTGTAATCTTGAATGTTTGAATGACTCGTTCATCGAAGGTATTGATCATGATTGACCACAAGTATAACATGGTTTGGTTATTTTGATGCAAAAACCTGATAAGATTGCTATGTGGTAGTCTTGTTCAAACATTGCCTTAATCCAATGAAATAAAGTCGGAAAGGATAGTTAAGATTACATGATTATTAACATTGTGCAAACGGATTAAGTGTGGGGTGATATCATCACGATTTTCTTTTCCGACTATAGTAAATTTTCCATGATGAAACTAACGTAACTTTATTTTGATCTCAGGTAGAATGGCCCCAAAAGGACGACAAGGAAAAGAAAAAGTGTCCACCTCCAAAAAAGGTCAGAAAAAGGCAAGAAAAGATCTGGCAGAGTCCTCCTCTTTGCAAGTGCCTCGACGAACTTTCGGGATAAAGTGGGTCCTAGAGGAGGAAGGAAAGGAGTGGTACAAGAACAACAAAGTAAAAAATATGTTCATGTGGATTTGATGCAGGAGGAGAGTCTAGCAAAGAGAGAGCCCCGCATTTTGGCTAAAATCATGGCACTAAATCTTGATTTCATTTTCCGAGATATGGGGGAATGTAATCTTGATCTAACGTGACAGTTTTATGCCAATTGGTCCCCAAAGACTACTGGAAGTGAAGTAAAGATTCGGGGCCAAGTTTTGCAACTGAATGCGGAATTCTTCAACTCTTTTTTGTGCCTTCCATCTATGGATCCATCACCGCTCAAGGATCTTTATCAAAAACCTCCCTACAGGGCCATCAGATATACACTGTGCGGATCAAGGTCAATGGCATGGTGGATTCGGCACAAGGATAATGGTCGCCACAACACCTACCCATATGCCTTTTTGAACAAGGAAGCTCGCATATGGTTAAGGATAGTCAACTCTTGCTTGATTCCTGGGACATAATATACTAAGATCACACGTGATCGAGTCTTCTTGGTGTACGCTTTGATGATGAATATTCCCATCAACATTGGTACGGTTATACGATCATCAATACGCAAGGCTAGGCTGCACAAAAGGTCCCATTTCAGTTTCGGCAACTTGTTGACTACGATCTTAAGGAAAGAACACATTGAAGAGGAACCCGCGGATCATAAGCTACCACACAACCCGAAGAAGGTTGATCTCACGAAGGTTAAAGAGCCAGAAACTGGTCAAGGCATCAACCTCACCACTGCAGAGAGGCATGCTCGAGATAAAAGCTTTTTCCGCCATCTGTATGGCATGACTAGATTTACACTGATAAATGGGGGTCGTGTTCCGACTGATGCAGAGCTTCAGTAGTTGGAAAATGATTACCTGCTTAATGAGCATGCGCGGGCCATGTGTGGAGTGGGGGTACATTTTGAGGAACCTCTCGACGATGATGTGCCGACTGACGATGATCACCGACTGCCAGACTCAGACGTGGAGGACTACTCTGATGACGATGACTCTGATGATGTTTCCGACGCAGAGGGTATGACCCCAGACATAGAAGAGGAGTCCGACTAATCAGGTTTTCCTTATTTATTTCCACTGAGGACAGTGTGTCCCGTCTAAGTGTGGGGTGCGGGTATATGTCTGTTGTATTGTATTTTTTTGCCTACATTTATTCTTGTTTGTTTGAATTAGTCGTAGTTAGTTAGTCGTAATTAGTTAGTTAGATTTTAGATTTTGCATAAAATTGTTCTGATAGACGGCATGGTATATTACAACATGAGTTTGTGCTAAATCATTACTATTGAGACACTTAGGCTCTAAGTTGTGACTCACTGTGTGATAAATTGTTGTGGTTTAATTCATTCATCTGTTGGGTCAAGAATCTATAATGCTCCCAATGAAGTTGACCATGTGCCTTGTGTGTGTGAGGATATTGTATATTCTTTGTTGTGACTGATGCTAGAACTTGCCTGGTGTGTGTGTGAAGCGAAATAAAGATTGTGAGTGTAGGAGATGATTTAGGCATTTCTTTGGCAGCCCTGAAATTGTTTACCTTCTTTTTACCTACCTTTGTATATTGTCCTAGTGAACCCCCTTTTAGCCTTTAGCTATTTTCTTTGGCAGCCTCATATGTAGCCTAATCCATTTTTTTTTCAACACCATAATTTGATCCAAACTCCTAAGTGCTTTAAAATTGTAGAATCATGTGGAAAAATAAAAAGGAGAATGGTGAAAGTGATGCCTCAGGGTGTATTGGTACTTGAAATTGTTGTGAAAAAGTGTGGCTATTATAGGGATGCTTGCTTAATATAAAAAAAAGAAAAAAAAAGAAAAAAAAAATTTAGAAAAACAAAAAGATAGTTGTGTTTATGATTGAATAACAAAATGGGTGAAAAGGGGTTGGTAGATGAAAGAGAGGTAGAGTGGTTGTTAAAAGATAGTGTAAATGACATATTGTAGTGTATTAAAGCGCTTAGGGAACATAGTCACTATTTCTGGCCAAAATAGTCCTACCTGTCCCTTAGCCTACATTACAACCTGTAAAGACCTATTTGATCCTAAACTTAGCATTCTGATATTAGTAGAGCATTACACTAAGGGCAAGCCTATGGTCATCAGTTTCAATATAAGAATTCTTTGTGAGAGCAAGAGCAAGGAGAGTCTTATACCCATGTTTTGAAAAATGCAAAACTATGAGTGATTATGGGTGATATCTTGTGTGAGCACACATGGTTGATGGTTGTAGGGTAGTTTTATATGTTTCTTTGTGGCTTAACTTGTGGATACAAATTAACCATCCTAATGAGTCTATGTTGGAGGTTGAGTTGTTTCTAGTAGTGATCGAGAAACCTACTCTTTGTTAATGATTGTTGTGCATGTCTTGTTGAAAATTTTGTGTTGCTATTGTGAAATTCTAGTTAGGTGTTTGCATGGATGTAATATTTTATTCGAGGACAAACAAAGCTTTAAGTGTGGGGTGGTGATGTTGGGCGTATTTACACGCCTAAGCACCATAATTTACCCATGTTTCAGCTAAGTTTAGAGGATAAAATATATAATTCTTGCACTTTTAGTCCATTTTCCTTTAAGTGAGTTGACCTATGTGATTAGCATATTTTCAGGTACTAATGATGAAGATTTCAGCACTTTGTGGACCTGTGGGCAGCAAAGGAAAACTTCACATAAGAGGGAAGGCAGCTTTTGGACTGAAAGTGATGCATGGGAACTTTTTCCCGGGCAAACCCAGTATTTTTAAAGACTTAAGGATGCAGTAGCAACTTATGGGACAAGGATGTTATTAAAAACCTTATTGCTGAATTTTTCAGCATGAGGATCATTCGATTATTGACAATTCACGTTGAAGATTTTGTACTAGTTTTGAGAACAGAAAACGGCTCACTTGAGCAATGGAGAAAGAAAACACATTTCATCTCCATAGCCGAGATTTCTCTAAGTTTTGGTATGATGATGATGTCTACTTTGATTTCCGTTGTATTCAGGAGTAGCTAAACTTATCTGTTAGGGTTATGGAAACCTTGTAAGATACTATCTATTACATGAGTTTGTGAATTCTTGATGTGTTATGCTACTTATATCATTACTCTCATCGTTTTGATTGAATTCTTATGGTTGCAAACATAGAGAATACGCCATTATAGCATTAACTTGTTCGAGAGAAAAGTTACATGTTTGGAAAAGAGAGTGTGACAAGGAAATAGGGTTTCCAACCTCTATTTACACGTTAATGCCTTAACCGGATTAACTTCTTGGAGAATTTGTACCATTTGTTATACACTTTAGGCTCGAGAGAGCTAAAGCGAAATAAATCCTTGATGGTTGAGAAACACTTGGATTTAGAATTAGAATACGATTCTCTATAAGTGCATGCATGTCTAAATTCCGCGTTACTCATAGTTAATAGAGAAGTAGAACTTATAAGGTGGACATAACCCTAACTTATCAATCTCTATGATTAAATCTTACTACGCAAATCATTCCATTGTTACTTTGATAATATTAGTTCACGCCTAAACCAACCCCCCTTTTTCCTTGGAATTTTCGACCAACAGTCTACTAATAATTGCAACACTTAGTGACCAGAGTATTCCCTGTGGGATTCGACACCCAACCCAGTTGGGTTCTATATTTGACAGCGACCGCTTACACTTTCTAACGAGAGATGTAATTTGGGCGTATCACCTATCTCTATTCCGCCATATAGAATGGCTCTAATTGAATGAACTCAAAGAGTTGAAAGAACAATTGAAAGATATCCTAGATAAGGGATTCATCATGCCCAACATTTTCTTGTGGGGCACACTAATTCTGTTTGTACGTAAGAAAGATGATTCTCTTAGAATGTGCATTGACTATCATCAGTTGAACAAAGTCATAATCAAGAATAAATATCCACTACCCAAAGTTGATGACTTGTTCAACCAACTTCAGGATGCCAGTTATTTCTCAAAGATAGACCTCAGATCCGAAAATCATCAGCTCAGAGTCAGAGAATGTGACTTTCTGAAAAAATCTTTCAAAACTCGATATGGTAACTTCATGTTTCTAGTCATGTCCTTCAGCCTCACAAATGCCCCAACAACCTTCATGGCCTTTATGAATCTAGTGTTCAAGCAGTACTTGGACATATTTGTCATAGTCTTTATTGATGACATTCCCTTCTATTCCTGTAAAGAAAATGATCATGCAGACCACCTAAGAGTAGTGTTGTAGACTCGTAGAGCCCATTAGTTATTCGATAAATTCAGTAAATATGAATTTGGGCTAAGATCAGTAGCTTTCCTTTGTCATATTATTTTCGGTGATGGCATTAGAGTTGATCCTCAAAAGAACAAAGTGGTGAGAAACTGGTGCAGACCCATCTCTTTGTTAGACATAAGGAGTTTCTTGGGCTTGGCTAGCTATTATAGGTGTTTTGTTAAGGGGTTCTCTTCTATTGTGTTACCCTTGTCCAAATTGACACTGAAGAAAGTTAAGTTTCAGTGGTTAGATTCTTGTGATTAGAGTTTTCAGGAGTTGAAAATTCAACTCATCACTACCCTAGTTTTAACGTTACCAGATAGTTCATATGGGTTTGTTGTGTACTGTGATGCTTCCAGAGTTGGTTTAGGGTGTGATTTAATGCATAGGGGTAAGGTTGTGGCCTATACCTCTAGACATCTTAAGCCCCATGAAACGAATTACCCTACCCATTATCTTGAGTTAGTAGTTTTTGTGTTTCCCTTGAAAATTTTGAGGCGTTATTTGTATGGCGTGCATGTTGATGTGTTCATAGATTACATAAGCTTGCAGTATGTGTTTTCGCAGAAGAATTTGAATCTGTGTCAAAGAAGATGATTAGAATTATTGAAAAATTATAACATGAGTGTTTTATATCACCTGGGCAAGGCCAATGTAGTGGAAGATGCCCTAAGTAGATTGCCTATAGGTAGTGTTGCTCATATTGAGGATGACAAAAAGAAGTTATTTTAGGAAGTTAATCATCTTGCTAGGTTGGGTGTTCATTTGTTTGATTCAGGTGAGGGAAGTGAGTGGGTGCAGAATAGTTCCAAATCTTCTTTGGTTTACGAAGTGAAAAAGAGACAGGATAAGGATCCCAGACTGGTTAAGTTTAAGGATTCAGTTAGAGATCAGAAATTAGAGGTTTTCTTCTAAGGAGGAGATGGGGTATTGCATTGCTAGGGTAGGCTATGTCTGTAGTGTGTAGATGATTTGAGGCAGAGAATTCTCATAAAAGCTCACGGTGTGCATTACTCGATTCATCCAGGGGCCACGAAGATGTACCGTGATATGCAAAAAATCTATCAGTGGAGTGGGATGAAGAGGGATACTGCAGAGTTTATAGCTAAGTGCTCCACTTATTAACAGGTCAAGATTTAACATTAAAAGACCAGTGGGTTTATGCAGGAACTCAATATTCCTACTTGGAAGTTGGAGAAAGTGAACATGGATTTTCTGATGGGGTTGCCTCGTACTCATCATCAGCATGATTCGATCTAGGTCATTGTAGATAGGATGATCAAATCATCCCATTTCTTGCCAGTCTATACTTCTTATTCAGATGAGAACTATGCCAAGCTCTATATTAAAGACTTGGTTTGGTTTCATGGTGTTCCACTACCCATCATCTCAGAAAGAGGTACCATGTTTACCTCTCACTTTTGGAAAGATTTTCATAAGGGCCTTGTTACCCAAGTTGACCTCAGTACAACCTTTCACCCTCAGACAGATGGTCATGCAGAGAGGACCATTCAAACTTTTTAAGATATGTTGAGAGCGTCAGTTGTTCACTTTAAGGGATGTTGGGATGACCATTTGCCTTTGATTGAATTTGGGTAAAATAAGAGATATCATTCAAATATTCAGATGGCTCCATTTGATGCTCTATATGAAACGAGATGTAGGTCTCTGATTGGTTGGTTTGAGGTAGGTCAAACCGCTTTGTTAGGGCCTAACTTGGTGTTTGATGCCTCAGAGAATGTTAAGCTAATCTGGGAGAGGATTAAGGTAGCCCAAAGCCGACAATAATCTAATGTAGATGAGAGGAGAAAGGATCTTAAGTTTAAGATTTAAGATTTCATATATCTAAATATATCTCCCATGAAAGGAGTGAAGAGGTTTAGAAAGAAGAGGATGCTTAGTCCCCGATATATTAGCCCTTACAGAATTTTGAGCCATTTCAGAAAGGTGGCTTATGAGCTTGAGTTACCTGTAGAATAAGCATCAGTTCACCCAGTGTTCCATATATCCTTATTAAAGAAGTGTATTGGTATCCCAGCTATTATTATTCCCTTAGAAAGCGTAGATGTTCAAAACAACCTTTCTTACAACGAAATTCCAGTCGAGATCTTCGATCGACAAATTCGTAGACTAAGGAAAAAAAAAGTTCCCCTAGTAAAGGTTCTTTGGATGAATCAGTCCGTTGAGAAAGCCACTTGGGAAGAAGAAGCAGATATGTGGACCAAGTACCCCCCATCTTTTCTCCACAAACTAAGATTCAGCTTAAGGTAACAATCTTCTTAGAATTTCTCTTTTCCATGCTCAGTTTTAGCTGCATATCATTCTCATGTCAGTCATGCATTCACAGAATCAGTTCAGTCATGTTTCATGATTCATACTCAGTCATGTAATTATGTTTTCATCACGAATAATCAGCATGTAACCTAATTCCTCAGTGTCCTCAGCTTAACCAACCTCGTTCAAGGATGAATGTTCCCAAGTAAGAGATATTATAATACCCCAAAAATCCAAGTCGATATTAGAACTTTTCTTCAATATTGTGAGTAATAAATTACAGAGCTTTAGAGGATTTATATGAGGGTTTGATGTATATGAAGGCTTCAAATAACTCCCAGCTACTAGATGAATTAAAATGTTCCTTACCGTTTGAGTTTTTGAGAAGAATGTTGCTTTAGTCAAATTCAAACTAGTATATCTTTTGATATATTGAGAATTTTCCAGGCCAAGACCCACTAAATAGTAGAAAATTGAATATGCTTTTCAACGATATCAATTTTTCCTAAATCCGATACTCGAGTGCGAAGTTATGACACTTTTAGTGAAAAATAGTAGCCCAATGCGATAAGGTCGCATCGCGGTGATGGCCAAAATCATATCCGTCCTTTTTCTAGTGGACCACCTTGATAATGCCGCATCGTGCCCATGGGAAATTTTGCATCAGCAGGGTACCACGATGGCACCACGTCGCGCCAAATTTCCAATTCAAAATTATCTGTTTCCAGTGGCGCAACCTGATAGCACCGCGTCGCACCGTTGGAAAAAATGGGGATTGTCAGTTTTTATTTGCCCAACGCGATAAGCACCACGTCGTGCCGGAGAAAAAAATTGGGATTTTCGAATTCACGATTTAAATTCTAGGGGCCATTTGGTCTTTTCCCTTGGCCCCAAATCCGTCAAAAACACGAAATTAAAACCCTAAAGGGGCATTAGATGCTCCATTACTCATAATTTCTCTCCAAGAAAATAATATTCTCTCGAGAACAATCCCTAGCCTTCAAAATTCAAGATCAAATCTCAAGAAAAATCCCAAGAACTCTTACGAATTCATCAACCCAGGTATGTTAAATGTTCATCCATGGGTCTTTTTTACCCATGGAGTCCACGTATAAAATTTTAAATTCAAAGTTGTTCTCTTTACAAGTAATTGTGATTTTAACCATGAATTTACATGAATTTAAACTCTATACCATGTTGACATGAAATTGTTGTTGTTATCAAACCCCACGTGTACGAATAATGTTATTTATTGATTCAAACCGTAATTAGTGATGTTGATGTTGAGATCATGTTATTACTACAAGCTTTAAACTATTTCCATGCTTATCCTACACTATACATATCAAGGTTTTGATGAAATTCCTACAAGAATAAATTTTGAATAAATGCTTTCATATGATGTCCCCAAAGTTTTTGTGCTATTTTCCTAGCATTGTTATAGAGTCCTGGGGGTTATGAATAATAAAAAACTTAGCTGATTATTTAGCCTCAGTGTCTTCATATTAGTTTTAGACATGTTATGAGCAATAGAAGTTCAGTCAGTCATCATGATCAATTAAACTTAGTACAATTTAGTATTCCGAGATAGTTCAGTTGGGAGTAGGATTTAGCACCAAGTGAGTGACAGGATGACGACTTCCTAGTCAGTTCGGCAGAGTCGTTAGTAGCAGTCCCTGTACTCCAGAACTATATATCCAGCATAGGATTTGAGGATTCACCCATTAGTTTAGGCTTGATTACCTCCCAGAGGTCACCCATCAGTTTCAGCTTGACTCCCTTAGTCTTTTGGGACAGTACATCAGTGGATCCACACAACCAGTGTAAGTACCCGTGGTAAGGTACTAATACCCTTTCAACTGAGGTCACAGGTTGGACCTCAATTTGCTCATTGGGGCATGTCGGTTAGATGATAGCACCCACAGTCTCATTTCAATATCTAGTATACTTAAGTTCAGGCTTGTATTGACCATTGCATACAGATATCCGTTATTTAGTTATTAGATTTTAGTATTTCTATTTACAGATTATATTCAGGACATATTTTATGCTTGGTCATGCATTCTCAGTATTTGCAAATTTTATGCATTCTATTCAGTACTTCATGCTATTCATCCAGTCAGTTATTACTCATGTACATAAAACCATGCATATCAGCCTACCTTATTTAGCATACCAGTACATTCAAAGTACTGATCACATACTCATTTCTTGTGCTATGATATATCATGTCATAGGTTCGGACGCTAAGTTCTCGAATTTCGCTTAGACATTCTAGATTTTCAGCCGCATCAGTAGTGCATCCTTATACTTTGAGTACATGGCCTATTTATCTCAGTTGTTTCACTAGCTCACTATTTTCCATTCAGACAGAGTTAGTTAGGGATTTATCCCATCAGCTCTATAGTTAGTGAGTAGAGGCTTTTCAAACTAGTACAAACAGTCAGTCAGTTTGGTTATTATTTTAATAGTTTCTGACTGTTGTTTGCAAAATTAATTTCTAGATTTATGATCTAGTATTGATTTCATTTGCTAAAACCTTATGGCTTATCAGATATTCTTATGCATGTGCTATTATATTACTCAGTGCTCATAGTAGGTACCATCTCATGGGTTAGCTTGTAGTCCCTCTGGACTTTAAGCATCGTGTAGCGCCCAAGGTGTACTCTCGAGGCATTACACCATATCGAGTCCAAAAAATTATCTTTGAAATATCTGATTATCTAATCCTCTACTGGTGATAGCAGGATCTCAAATCAATCTTCAAAAACATAGCAACACCTTAAAGCTGATCAAATGAATTAGCAATGTGAGGAAGAGGATACTTATTCTTAACTATCACCTTGTTCAATTGCCTATAATTAATACATATCCACAGATACCAATCCTTCTTCTTCACAAACAAGATATGAGTACCCCAAGGCGATAATTAGGTCGGATAAATTCTTTATCCAACAAATTCTTCAAATGTGTAAAACCCTATATTTGGAATCTTCTTTGCATAGTATGACTCAGTTAATTGATTCATTCATAAATCATACTAGTCGTATGTAGTAAGTTATACCCATGTTAGGGTAGAATGATTTGGGTTCTATTCAAGGTATAAGTTCACCCTAGAAATTGCAAAGAATCATACGAGTCATATGATTTAAAGTCATGAGTTTAGTAGTGTAGGCTCCCTAAGATTCTTTTCAAGTTACGAGTGGGGGGATACAAGTTATATATAGATGTTACTAGTCATATGTTAAGACTCGTATGTTGACTAGTGTACACTCTCTTGGATTTTTCCAAGCTTATTAGTTAGGAGGTCTAGTCGTATCTCACCATATTAGTGGTATGTTGAGTCATGAAGACTGAAAACTAATTTCTAAAAAATTCAGTTAAAGGGCCATTTGGTCCTTTCCCCTCTATAAACTCCCAACCCATGACCTATATTCCTAACGAAGCATTATTTTCCTCCCCTTTTCAATCGGTTCACAACATCATATTTTCTCTCATCCTTAAGGACATCAAGATTAGGTTTTCTCCCACCAAGTTACCTTTCAAGTCCTAAAGTTCAAGCTCTCTTAATGATTTAAGAAATTCCAGGTATGTGGGGTTTATGAACAAGGCATTGCTTTCATCCTAGTGCCCAAAAAGTATGAATTTATGATTTAATTTACTTGTTTTGATTTAGGGTTCAAACCCAAATAACCATATTCTTGAAGTATGATACTACATATAATTGAAAGATGTAAGTGCATCAAGGTTTACATACATCTATGTTCTGACTAATAAGATTCATATTGTGATTTGAATTTCATTATCTTGATTGGAATATTGTTGAAATATTTCAAGATGATTATTTAGCATAATGTTTTGTTATGAATTTCTATGAACTAAAGAGTGAATTCCAAGTCCTCAGTAAAATTATTTAGTTTACAAGAAGTTGATGCTCTTAAGCTCCATTGATATGTTCTATAATATGATTTGAAGAAAAGCTTGATCTTGTGATCTAAAGATAAGACATGAAATTCACAAACTTTTCATCTTGATTATGACTTAAAGTAAAGAGAAGCATAACTAGATTTTGATTCTATAGACCCTTATGCTATTTTAAGGTGGATTTTGATCTCTTAAAGTATGAGCATATAAGTAATCTGGAAGTAGTATTTAGCACCGAGAAAGAAATGCAGATTAACGTATCTTAAATTCCTAGAAAATATAATCTACTGCAGGTTAAGATTTTTCCCAATATTGATGAAGTTTAGTGATCACTTAAGGTTAGGTTATATTCTGATGGAAAGGGTAGAAGATCTCTTCTAAACATAGGTAAGACGTTAGACTCCATGATAGCTCATATGGTTTATGTTGGTTAGAAGAATCTCCCATAAGAAAGACTAAAAGCAAAGATTAGAGAATCTAAGTGTTATGGCTCACTAAGCTTATTCATATGCTTTGATATCAAGGTTTTATGATCTTGAATTTATTAATTATACTCAAGTCCAAGGTGAGTCTTTTATACATAGCATACATTATTTAAGAGTGCACATACAAATTCAGCCCTGTTTTTAACTATGTATTCACCCCCACATACTTAGTACATTCCAGAGGTACTGACCAACATATATGTCTATGTGCTATATTGTCTTATAATGTAGGTTTGGGTGCTCATCTCCAGCCTCACGATTGACTACAAGAATCATCACCTACATTTTGACTTTTGGTGAGTCCTTATAGTACGAGGACCCAACTTATCAGACTTCTGTTAAGTGATGCAAGTATTTTAGATATTTGATTTGTGTTTATGTTTGGGTCAGCTAGGGTCTATCTGAGTGGCTCTCTAGTCAGTAGTAGAGGCTTGTCAGACTGTATATGTTTAAGATCAACAAGATTGATTAAATATTCCAAGTTAAAGACTTTTATTAAGATATGACATCACTTACTTTTAGTTTTCTATATGAGTTATTCTACTTTTTATATGAGTTTTAAGATAAATAGATATCATGGGTTAACTTATGACTATTCATAGCCTTGAGCATCGTGTGACGTCTAGGGGGTACTTCCGAGATGTTACAAACTTGGTATCAAATCCAAAGGTTCAAAGAGTCCAATGGAGTCAGACAAGCCGCGTGACAGAGAGTCTTGATAATGAATGTGAAGGGCGCCACATTTATTAGCAAGAGGATATAGAACAAGTTAGGAATCTTCATTTCCTTCATGATCTATCATGCTTCCAATTATCTCTATCTATTTTAACTTGTGCTTTTACATGACAGAATATTTCTCCTCGTCGAGCCGACGCACACAGAAATAGTGGTCAACCACCCCTGCACACAGACCCTTTGAATGAGAATGCATCTCATGCTGAATTTTGGGCTGCCTTTCAAGCATTGGGCCAAGATGTGAACGCTAATGTTCAAGGAAACGAATAAGCAACAGTCCCATTTCAGCAAAATGGTAACCCAGCTGCAGCCCAAATTTTGGACTTTATGAGGTTGAATCCACCTTAGTTCCATAGATTAAAGATGGATAAGGATCCTCAAATCTTTATTGATGAGGTGAGAAATAATACTCAGATTTTGTATATTACTGAAGAAGAGAGTATAGAGTTTTCATCCTATAAGCTAAAGGATGTTTCGTATTATTTGGTTGTTATATGGAAGGAAGGTAGGGGTGAGAATACAACTTCTATGAGTTGGAGGGTCTTTCAGAATGTTTTTTTGAATAGGTTCCTTCCACTTGAGATGAGAGAGGATAAAGTAGAGGATTTCATGAACCTGAGGCAGGGCTCTATGATAGTGAAGGAGTACTTCCATAAGTTTACTTGATGTGTGAGCTAATGCTAACACATTTGAGTCTTTTAACTAAAAATAATTGTAAAGTCTTAAGCAAATTTTGTCAGTTTTGATTGCTTTCTCTTTGAAAATTCAGGAAAGTCAAGGTGCAAGAAAACCAAAGACAATAAGAGAAAAAGATGTAAATTTGGAACAAGTGGCCATGAAAGTGTAGTTGAGGACTTGTCTGATTAGTCATCAAATTTGTGATAAGTTATTAGAGTCATCGTCAGCTGTAGACTATGTGAGAAAGTTGGAGAAGAAGTGTGACGAAATCTCTAATAAGTTATCACAATTCTTATAAGCCGTCGAGAATGTCCTCAGCCTAAGGCAGTGCATGAGATTTGAAGTAAAGAAGTGACGACATTGTCTGATATGTCATCAAAGTCCTGATAAGTTGTCAGGATTACCATCAGCCTTAGGCAGCATTCAGAAGCTGAGTTGAAGAAGTGACGACATTCTGTGATAAGTCATCAGATCTTTGATAAGCCATCAGACTTTTCATCAGCTGAAGACAACAACATATCAAATACAAAGCGGAGTCGACGACATGTCTGATAAGTCATCAGACTCCTGATAAGGTGTCACACTTCATCGTCAGCTGTGAGAGAAAAAGTTCTATTCTGTGATTTGATTCCTAATTTAGCTCTTGGTATTTAAGGCAAAGTTGAGGGTTTTATAGGGCATCTTGAACTTCAGGACATTCATCTTGAACTGCACAAACTTACACTATTTTCTCTCTAGATTTCTCTGTAACTTTACTATTAACTTTTGAGAGATTGTTATCATAATTTTCTTGGGATTTCTACTGCAATCTAATCTGAGAAACACTTGTTGATATTCATTATTCTGTAAGTTATCATTTATCGAATAATGAATACAAATTATCTTGTTGCTTTTTACATTATGAGTAGCTAATTCCTTTAACCCTAGTTGTGGGATCTAAGGGTCTGGTTTTGTAAAGTAACTAGGTGTTCAAGATTCTAAAGGTACTAGGAACTCCTTGGTAATTCCTTTTTTTTTACATATTGGCTATTGGTTGAAAATGATAGGTCATACCTACTAGTGATTGAAATAAGAAATCAACCCTAGTAAGAAGTGAATTATCAACAGGGACTTGGAAGCGTCAAACTTTTATTTAATAATTAACATTGTAACAAGGTTAATTAACTTGAGAAAACATCATGTTATGAAATATAAATTCCCTAAGTTCAAAATAATTAGGTAATTGAATGTCTAAATAGGTTGAGAAACATTTAGACATTACTTCGACAAGGATAATCTGTTGTTCCTACATACCACAAGAATCTTGAACCGTTACTAGTGTCTGTCAAATACCGACACTCATAGTGAACAAAACTCTGGTTTTCCATATAATATTAATTATAAACACAGGTACTAAATTGAGAAATAATTACTTGTTACCCTTTCAAAAAACTCCATTTACAGGAAACTGCTAACTATCAGTTGATTGACTCACAGATAACTCAAATTAACACTATATTCCCTGTGGGATTTGACCCCAACCTAGTTGGGTTATATATTTGACAACGACCGCTTACTCTTTTGTAAGAGATATGTAGTTTGAGAGTTATCAAAAATGACGTCATTGCCGGAGAATACGATTGTCGATTGAGTTTATGTGCGCTAATTGACTGTTAGTCAAGTTTCCTATTTTTATGTTTATTTTTTGTTTTTGTTTGTTGCAGTAACACAGTGGTGTATGCCAAAAACTAGAAGTTCAGGAAAAACATTATTACTGTTCATTCTGGAACCCCAACTGATCGGAAGAATGGCAGACCCACAGGAAGTTGATAGGCTAGCCGCCTTAGCTAGAGCTCAGGTTAATCTTTAAAATAATGGTCAACAAGCCCGTCATCCTAATCCGAATGATGATGATTTGGGAGATGAGAAATCGCTGAATCCTATTAACTGAAGGCGTACAGAGGAGGTAGCTGCACCAGTGAACAGAAATATAAATAAAAACCATCCTTTCAGGGCGATACCTGATTACCAAACCGTGCAATTTTAATCCTAATGGGGATGATGATGGAATGGATGGAGCTGGTTCTACTGGAGCTATTATTCCCCCATCTCTAGCACCAGGAGTGAAGTTCAACATTACTAGTACTATGATTCAACTCCTTCACCTGAAGGGGTTTATTGGTGGACTCCTGGGAGATGATCCCAATATGTATTTAGTGAAATTTTTCACTATTTGCAAGTCTTTTGATAACCCAGGAGTGGGATAGAATGCCATCCGTATGAATTTATTTTTGTTGTGACTATCTGGGGAGGCAACATTGTGGCTTAACGAGTCGACACTCGATTCTATAACCAACTGGAGGCAGTTGAAAGAGGCTTTCCTATAAAGGTTCTTACCACCTTCCAGGAGGGTACAATTGAGGGATGAGATCAGTTACTTTAGACAGCTCCCAACCGAAGCTCTCCATGAGACATGGGAGAGGTTGAAAAAGAAGCTAATGCAGTGACCGAACCATAACATGATAGATATTCACCTGATGGTGACTCTTTATCGGGCTTTAAACTGTATTATGAAGCTAGTTGTTGATAATGCTGTAGGGGGATCATTTGTGGATCTTACTCTTCAAAAGGCCTCGTAGATGCTTGATCGGATGACCAAACAAAGTAAAGATTTGTATACCAGGGATTTTGTGGTAGCAAGCCCTATTATGTCTATTGGCATGACTGCGGAACAACAAAAGAAAAAGGAAGAACGCGATCAAGACATGGCACACTTGAAGACGCAGATGGATTTATTGACCAAGCACTTATTATCTGCAAAGACTAAAAAACTGAAAGCTGTTCCATCACAAGGTAAAGCTGATTTTGATTCAAAAAAAGAAGCTAACTATTTGAATAACCAGGGGTTTTTTGAGGCAATAGACAATGAATTCAAGGACGGACTTATTATGACAAGGCTGGATATAAGGATCGGGATCAAGGAAACTGGAAGAGCAAGAATGATAGAAGTGGGCTGTATGTACCTCCCAGTTGCAGAGATAATATGAAAACGAGCACTGTAAGATGTCCATGGAGGACATGATGGAGAAATTATTAAAGGGAGTTGAGGCTACCAACTCTGGGGTGACTACCATGAAGACCAATTTATCTTCTATGAGTCCATTGGTAAACTCGCACTCCACTTCAATCAAATTATTGGAACAACAAATGAGCCAACTTTCTGCAGCTTTGAATCAGAGGAAAAGTGGAACGCTTCCAAGTGATACAATTCAAAACCCTCAGAATGTTTGTTCGTACATGGCTATTACCACACAGAGTGGTAAGGTTTTATCAGGCCCTTCTTTGGGCAATGTTGTTAATGATGAGGTGATCATAGAAGATGTTGAGCTTGAATAAGGTAATCCAGTGGAGTCTGAGAAGATGGATGGCATTAATATACTTTCCAATCATCAACAGGTTGATGAGGTAAAACAATGGAAAGAGAAGGAAAAGGAAGTAGTAGTGAAGACTCTCCCAAAACCACTACCTCACTTTCCTCAAAGATTGAAAAAGAAGGATGATGATACAATGTTTAGTAAATTCATGGCAATGTTGAAGCAGCTAACAGTAAATATGCCTTTGGTCGAGGCACTTAAACAAATACTTGGATATGCTAAATTTATGAAGGATCTTGTGATGAAGAAAATAGCAGTGAGATATGAACTAGTGGATAATATTCATCATTATAGTTCTATTTCTACAAGGTCCTTGGTGTAGAAGAAGGCAGACCAAGGAGCGTTCACTATTCCTTGTACTATTGGATCTCTGGAATTTTATAAGGCCTTATGTGATCTGGGAGCAAGCATTAATATGATGCCACTAGTTGTTTAAAAAAGTTGGGTTTGGGAGACCCTACAAAAACCAACATGAGACTAGTTATGGTGGACAGGTCTGTGAAAAGGTCGATTGGTATGCTACATGATGTACTTATAAAAGTTGTCGATTTTATATTTCTTGCAGACTTTGTGATCCTTGATTTCAAGTATACTTTGAAGTGCCCATAATTTTGGGTAGACCATTTTTATAAACTAGGAGAGTTATAGTTGACATGGAGCTGAATGAGCTCAAGTTTAGGCTCAATAAAAAAGAAGCAAAATTTGAAATGCACCCATCCATGACACAACAAAAGGATATGAGTATTTTCTTAATCGTGGATGTGTTTTATGAGGATGTGAAATAGGTATAAAAAAGGTTTCTTGATGAATTATGAGTAGTCAAAATGACTGGGTCGTGCTGCGACACTAAATCAGGCACTATTAGGAGGCAACCCAAAAATTTTATGTTTAACCCAAGGTTTTTTTATTTATTTAGATGGTAAGTATGATGAACTGATGAGGTATGCAGGGGTCGAGGTAGAATTGAGGTATCAAGTTAAGTGATCCTGATGACATAGGTGATGAGCAATCACAATTGTGATAATCCATCAGAGTCGTCGTCAGAGAAATCAGATTTGAGGTATGTTCTGTTAAGGCTGACGATATTTGTGATGGGCTATCACCCTTGTGATAAGCCATCAGAAGTGTCATCAAAAAACCCAAAATAAGCTATCAAACCATTTTGGGCCCAGTTAAAGGAATCCGACCTGGCCTAAAAGCAAATCTTTTCTCCTTCCCGCTTTTTTTTTTTTCTTTTCTTTAGTTTATTTCTTTCCATTTTTAGTTTATTCTTTTGCCTTTTTGAATTAGTTCTTAATAAGACAAGAAAATTTCCTTTTCGTTTTGCTCGATTGAAGTTAAGCTTAAACACAAAGTGATCTTTCTCCTTCATCTTTTCTTCTGCTCTACCCTACTCAAGAAGCTAAGTCGCCTAATAGGTATGATCTAAGACTCTCTTCTTTTCATTGGGTAATAGTGAGGCTGATGTACACCTTGGTTTTCAAAGAGATTGAGTCAAGTTTAGCTTACCATTATAGTACGAAACTGAAACTAGGGTTTATAGTTATGCATCGAGCACAAAAAGTAAAAATCCTAGTTCAAGAAAGTAATTCCATGTTTTATGAGAAGAATTAGGAAGGATGATTATGTTAAAAATGAGCTAAAGATCATGTTTTGAGTTGATGACATGTCTGATAAGTTATCACAAACGTGATGGCTTATCAGACAATGTCGTCACAAGTTGAGGAAAATGAGCCTATTCTACTTAAGGATGATGAAATGGCTGATAAGCTATCATAGAAGTGACGACTTATTAGATCCTGTCATCATAGCTTTGATTTGAAGCACTAATAAACCCCTTTCAAGGGATGTGGAACTTTAATTACTAAACTTTTTGCATTATGTGATCTTGGGAACTGAATAATTGTGTTCTTCTGCTACAGAGATTATTATGGCACCCAAGAGAAAAGGATCCAAATTAGCAAAGAAGGTTACTAAGGGGAGTATACCTCGGAGACTCTTTGATGAGTCAGATTATGAAGATAAAGAGCCACAACTCATAAGGCAAAGAAAGAAGAAGAGTCCAAAAATACCTTTACCACCTCCACAAGCTGAGGAGGTAAGTGAATAAAGTGAATATGATGAACCAACAACATCTGAACATACAACTTTGGAGCAAAAAACCTCTGAACAACCTGATTCGGAGCAACCTAATTCAGATCTATCAAATTATGAGTAACCCGATACTGAGGAACCATCATCTGGGACCCCTTCTTCTGAACGACAAACTGATGAATATTCTCTGATAAGGGGAAATTTGATCAAGTTCAAGAACCCCGGTGTCCGAGAAAGTGCTAGATGGCAAATTCCTAGGGCAAAAAAGATTTTCTATGACCAGCTTCTCAGAACTCAAAGAATATCTGTTAAAAGTCCAATAATTAAAGAAATAATAATCATTACTACCGGGTTGAGCAGATATCCTTCAATGGAGCAGAAATTCTGAGACTACGACTTGGCATGGACTACAAAGGGAGGTAATTCATTTTTCCCTGCACTAGTCCAGGAGTTATACGTGAAATACCAGGCTACCTTGGAGAGGATGTGTAAGCAAGGCAAAAAAGCAGCAGATCAACCCTTATTGGAGAAAGTTTCGGTGAGGGGCGTATGGTAGATCTCTCAGAAAGAACCATCAATGGATTCCTTCATGGTCCCAAATTCACTCCTCAGGCTACTTCACCATCATTATACTCTTGGTTAAAGGATCATGACAAACAACGTCCTTGGTTTGCCAACCTCATAGCTGAAGGAGAACCAAAATGGTTGACCAACACGAATGAAAGAATATTCAAGGCCTCTCTGACTCAAAAGGAAAGGTTCTGGTGAGGTCTAGTATGCACCTGGTTGATTCCCACGGTTGGAGATAATATTCTTGGTGATGATTGGGTAGTGTTAGTTGTGAGCCTTGTGGCTAAGCTTCACTTAAACTTTGGGGAAATCATTGCTGAGGAGATAAAGATTCGGGTATCAAGGCTAGACACTGCATATCCATTCCCATGTCTGATTACAAAGTTGTGTGAGGCGGCCAATGTACCTGAGGTTATAGTCATAGACCAAGATATTCCATCTAGGAAGAAACATAACCCCATCAGGTACGACAAAAATCAGCCTAGGCTTGTGCTAGGCAAGGGAACAGAGGTTTCCACAGAACCGATGAGGGTTGCTGAAGTGCAACCAACTGTCACTAGCACTAACTCATCACCTAATGTAGAGGTGCAAGATTCTGAAACTGTACAGCCAACATCCTTTGCAAGAGCATATTCAGTGCTTGAGAATGAAACAAACCTTTCAGCTACTGCTTTACCAATAAAAATTTTCTTCAACCCGCTAAATTTTAGGAGAGTGGCAAAATAAGAAAAGTGATGCGAGGCACAACTGCAACCTTTTGCCAAGAAATTTGCCTCTGTTGTGGACAAGAGGATTAAGGTAGCACTTGAACCCTTCCAGACTTTTCCTGGTCGGATTATTGAGTTGGAGAATAATTTCAATGCACGGTTAAGAGAAATGTCGGTCCTAGAGTTTTCACTATTCAGATCAAACCTGGACAAGGTAAAAGATGATGTTGGAGTATTACAGCAGCACCAATTTATGGTGTCTGTGGATCTAGTTTATGATGAGTCTGAGAATGAAGTTCCCTTACTTGACCTCAATGGGGAACCAGTGAAGTAGAGGAAAAAAAGAGTGATAAGAAAGACAAGGGTAAAAGGAAAAGAGCTAACAGTGAGGATGAAAGAAAAATACAAAAAGAAGGAAAGGAAGAAGGTGGAAAAAAGAAGAAATGAAAAGGGTGATGCAAGCATTCAAGGAAAAAGCGAAGAGAAGGGAGGAAGAGCTACGAGCTTGGACTGTAGGAGCATCAACTAGTGGACTCTCTCCAGAGGTTGTGCCAGCACAGAAGTGGGCTACTGATATGAGTATTCCAGTGGAAGACACTGCTATAGGGTCAGGGACCTATGATTCCCGTGCTTGAGCTACTCCAGTTATACCCTAACCCTTAGTTCAGTTTCTCTTTGAATGTACATTAAGGACAACGATTTATTTTAAGTTGAGGGTGTAGGGTGATTTTTTGTAAAATATTTTAGTTGACTAGGAGAAATATGAGTACCTTAAGGCAGTTAACATGTTTTTGTTTATTTTTGAACACCTCTCTGATGGTCTATTTTATAACTGTGTGATATGCATTTATGTGTGACCACTGTTCATCTTGTTATGGCATTAGTACTAGTGGTATGATAACCATTGCTAAACAATTGCATGAACCGGATGGGTAGTAGCTTGTAATGTACCTGTGTGCCATGTGCGTGTGAGATATTACTTAGTTCCCTTTGTATGTTAAATTCAAAAATTTCCCGGTTAGTCTTGCCTTGGTTGTAGGATAGGTTTTAGGAAAGAATCATAGGCCATTTTGAGATTAGTCAACTTCTAGCCTAAATTACCTTCCCTGTATAAATGATATCCCTTGATCCTATTTTTGAGTCTAAAGGCCTATTCTTTTATGATACCTATCACCTTTCCATTTGTATCATAATGAACCTTTTTTGGTCTTAGTCCTCCTTTGACATTATGCACTTTGACTTAGGTAAATAGCCTAAGTTGAGGGTGGCTACCATAGGGGTGCCTGATGTAAGATGTGTATATAGAAAGGTAGAATAAAAGAAAATGATAAAAAGCTAGGTGTGGTGGAAGAATAATAAGAAAAGAAAAGTTATAAAAAAGAAGAAATGATTGTCAAAATGACCGTACCTATCCAGAGTATGTGTCATCAAGAAAGGAGAGAATTAGGTAAAGCTAAGTAAGTGAGACACCAAAAGTTAGTGTAGTGCCAAGGAGTCTTAGTCACCTTAAATATCATCGAGTATCATACCGACCCTTATCCTACATTACAAGCCAAAGAAAAAGACATATAGTAATCATAGCTTACCTGTATGAAAACCTTGGTAATGAAAATAAGGGCAAGATTATGGTATTTGGCATACATTGGCTGGAACTTCTTTTTGAGAGTGAGTTTCTATTGATTGTCCTCACAATTACATATGTTATTTCTTATATGAGTGAGGAGGGACTACTTTGTTGTAAGGACACACTAGTTATATTGCTAGTTGTACTATCTTGTTTGAGTAGTGTAATATTGGTACACACATGGTTGTTTTCTATGTTGATGCCATAGCTTGATTCCTTTGTGTTGCATTGTTGATTTTCAGTAATATACACAGTTGAGTTTGAGATGATTGACCTTGGAGATGGTAAATATGTTTTGAGCTAAAATGAATGATTGAATGCCGAATGTGCTTTGTATCCTCTTAGTTATGTTTAAGTTGCTTGAGGACAAACAATTGTTTTAAGTTGAGGGTGTTGATGTGTGAGCTAATGCTAACACATTTGAGGCTTTTAACTAGAAATAATTGTAAAGAGTTAAGCAATTTTTGTCGTTTTTGATTGTTTTCTCTTTGATAATACAGGAAAGTTAAGATGCAAGAAAAGCAAAGACAATAAGAGAAAAAGATGTGAGTTTGGAACAAGTGGACATGAAAGTGTAGTTGACGACTTGTCTGATAAGTCATCAAATTTATGATAAGTTATCAGAGTCATCATCAGCTGTAGACAGTGTAAGAAAGTCGGAGAAGAAGTATAACGACATCTCTGATAAGTCATCACAATTCTGATAAGCCGTCGAGAATGCCGTCAGCCTAAGGTAGTACATAAGATTTAAAGTAAAGAAGTGACGACATTGTCTGATATGTCGTCAAAGTCCTGATAAGTCGTTAGGATTACCATCAGCCTTAGGTTGTGTTCAGAAGCTGAGTAGAAGAAGTGACGACATTTCGTGATAAGTCATCAAATCTTTGATAAGCCGTTGGACTCATCATCAGTTGAAGATAGCAACATATCAAATATAGAGAAGAGTTGATAATTTGTCTGATAAGTCATTAGACTCCTGATAAGGTATCACACTTCATCGTCAGCTGTGCGATAAAAAGTTGTATTCTATGATTTGATTTGTAATTTAGCTCTTGGTATTTAAGGCAAAGTTGAGGGTTTTCTAGGGAATCTTGAACTTCAGGACATTCATCTTAAACTGCACGAACATACATTATTTTCTCTCTAGTTTACTCTGTAACTTTACAATTAACTTTTGAGAGATAGTTATCGTAATTTTCTTGGGATTTCTACTGTGATCTAATCTGAGAAACACTTGTTGATATTCATTATTCTGTAAGTTATCATTTATCTAATTATGGAAACAAATTTTCTTGTTGTTTTTTACATTATGAGTAGCTAATTCCATTAACCTGAGTTGTGGGATCTATTGGTCTGGTTTTGTAAAGTAACTAAGTGTTCAAGATTCTAAAGGTAGTAGGAACTCCTTGGTAATTCCTTTTTTTTGTACATATTGGCTATTGGTTGCAAACGATAGGTCATGCCTACTAGTGATTTTCTTGAAATAAGAAATCAACCCTAGTAGGAAGTGAATTATCAACAGGGACTTGGAAGCATAAAACTTTGATTTAATAATTAACGCTGTAACAACGTTAATTAACTTGAGACAACATCTTGTTATGAAATATAAATTCCCTAAGTTCAAAAGAATTAGGTAATTGAATGTCTAAATATGTTGAGAAATATTTAGACATTACTTCGAAAAGGATAATCTGTTGTTCCTACCTACCACAAGAATCTTAAATCGTTACTAGTGTCTGTCAAATACCAACACTCATAGTGAACACTACTCTGGTTTTCCATATACTATTGATTATAAACATTGACTCTAAATTGAGAAATAATTACTTGTTACCCTTTCAAAAAGAACCATTCATAGGAAACTGCTAACTATCAGTTGATTGACTCACAGATAACTCAAATTAACACCATATTCCCTATGGGATTCGACCCCAACCTAGTTGGGTTATATATTTGACAACGACCACTTACTCTCTCATAAGATAGGTGTAGTTTGAGTGTTATCATAACTCAGTTGTCAAAATATGCCCTAGAGTTGGTATCTGACTCTACACCTCGGATGAGAAAGTTTTTTAATGAAGTGTCTGATTTAGTGGTCAAGAAGAGTAGGACCGCCATTCTGATTTATGATATAGATATTTCTCAGTTGATAACTCATGCTCAACAGATTGAGGAAAAGAAGTTGAAGGAAAGTGAGAAGAGAAACAAGAGAGCTAGGACTAAACGGTTTGAGTATAGTCAATCACGATCTGAAGGGGTAAACCATTCATAGTTTCAGGGTTATTCATCAATGCCTATGCCATTTTCAGCTATTAACCCTGTACCAAAGATTAGACAGGAGAACTGGGGCAGGAATTTGAATTCCAAGTCTCAGAACAGTGCAATTGAGAGGCCCAGTTATTTAACATATGCAAAGTATGGCAGAACCGATCCTGGTGAATGTTTGATAGGCAAAATGGGTTGCTATAATTGTAGTAATTTGGTACATAGGATCAACGAGTATCCGTATGCTAAGAAGGGAAGTAGGGATATTCATTCTCAGACTCAGGCTACTAATCTAGCAACTCATCCAGGCCACCCAATTCCACCACAGGGCGCATCGTCCAGTACCAGTGGCGGTCAGTTCCAAAATTGATTTTATAATTTACCCTCTCATTAGAAGTAGGAAAGTTCACCAGATGTTGTCACTGGTATTCTTCATCTCTTTCACCTTGATGTATATGTGTTATTAAAAACGAGATCAAATCTCTCTTATGTAATTCTATTGGTTCCTGTAAATTTTAGGGTTGGTCAACAAAATTTCTCCAAGCCTTTCTTAGTTTTTACCCCAAAGGGTGAGTAAGTTGTTGCTAGATGAGTCTATAAGGAGCATTCTATTACCATCTTCCATAATATCATACTAGCGAACCTAATAGAGATAGAAATGGTAGATTTAGATATTATTCTAGGCATGGATTGGCACCATTCATGCTATGGATTTACAGATTGTTGTACCCGCATAGTACAGTTTTAGTTTCCTAATGAAGCAGTTTTTGAATGAGAGGGTAGTTCTGTGTCTCCGAAAGGTCATTTTATCTCTTATCTTAAGGCCATAAAGTTAATATAAAAGGTTTATCTATCATATAGTTTGAGTCAAAGATACTAAGTCTAAAGCCCTAACAGCTTATCAGTTTATGTAGTCAATGAGTCCCTAGAGGTTATCCTAAAAGATCTTCCATGGGTTCCTCCAGATAGAGAAATAGAGTTCGATATTGATCTTTTTCCCTATACTCAGACCATCACCATCCCTTTATATATTATGGCTTCAGCCAAACTTAATGAATTAAAGGAGTAGCTTAAGGACCTCTTAGATAAAGGTTTCATTAGACCCAGTATTTCTCCATGGGGTGCTCCTGTCTTTTTCGTGCATAAGAAAGATCGCACTCTCAGAATATGTATAGATTATAGATAGCTAAACAAGGTTACCATCAATAACAAGTATCTCATTCGTAGAATCAATGATCTGTTCGATTAACTTTAAGGTGCCCGATGGTTCTCAAAGATTGATCTTAGGTCAGGATACTACCATTTAAAAGTTAGGAAGCAAGACATTTTGAAGATAGCTTTTTGAACAAGGTACATCTATTTTGAGCTTGTGGTTATGTCATTTGGACTAAAAAATGCTCCTGCAGCCTTTATGAATTTGATGTACTGGGTCTTCAAACAGTACTTGGACATGTTTTTCATTGTCTTTATAGATAACATACTGGTGTATTCTAGGAGCTAGGAGGAGCATGTAGACTATTTGAGAGTTGTGTTACAGACCCTCAAGGACTGTCAACTATATACAAAGTTTTGTAAATATGAATTCTGGTTAGAATGTATTACCTACTTTGTGCATCTTATTAAGGGGTTGGTATTCATGTAGATCCTTTGAAGACTAATGCAGTGAAGCACTGGCCTAGACCCATTACTCCATCCAATATCAGAAGCTTTTTGGGTTTTGTTGGATATTATAGAAGATTTGTTGAAGGATTCTCCTCGATATCTACATCATTAACTAAGTTGAACCAAAATAAAGTAAAGCTTATATGGTGATATAAGTGTGAGAAGAGTTTCCAAGAGATGAAGGATAGATTGACATCGGCACAAGTGTTAGCTCTTCCTGAGGAGTTAAATGGATTTATGGTGTATTGTGATGCTTCTTTAGTTAGTTTAGGTTATGTGTTGATATAGAATGGGAGAGTGATAGATTATACCTCTAGACAACTTAAGGATCACGAAAAGAATACCCAACTCAGGACTTGGAATTAGATGTTGTGGTATTCATATTAAAAATTTAGAGACATTAACTCTAAGGTGAGCATGTTGATGTTCTCACTAATCATAAAAGTCTTCAGTATGTATTTTCTCAAAGGGAGCTAAATCTTCGTCAGACAAGGTAGTTGGAGTTATTGAAAGGTTGTGACGTGAGTGTGCTCTATCATATGGGTAAGGCCAACATAGTAGCAGATGCACTAAGTAGGTTGTCTATGGGCAGTGTGTCTCATGTGAAGAAGAAAGAGAGAGAGTTGGCTAAAGAAGTGCATAGGTTAGCTCGTGTAAGAGTATGTTTTCTCGACACTGATGATGGGGGGTAGTAGTTCAGAATGGTTCAAAATCATCATTGGTAGTGTAATTGAAAGATAAATGGCAGAATGATCCCATACCTAGACAAATATTAGAAGCAGTCCAGCAATAGAAAGTTGAGGTTTTCTCCCAAGGGAGAGATGATGTACTTCATTACCGAGGTAGGCTTTATGATCCAAATATAGATGGATTGAGGGAAAATATACTAGACGAGACTCATGCTTTGAGATATTCCATTCATTTGGGTGATACTAAGATGAATCGCGATTTATAAGAAATTTATTGGTGGAACGGTATTAAGAGAGATATATCCAAGTTTGTAGCCACGTGTCCAAATTGTTAGCAAGTTAAGGTTGAACACCAAAGATCAGGTGAAACATTACAAGAGATTAGTATCCCTACTTAGATGTGGGAAGTAGTACATATGGATTTCATCACAGGGTTGCCTCGTACAAGACGTCAGCATGATTCAACTTGGGTCATAGTAGATCGAATCACTAAATCAGTTTATTTCTTACCTTTCAAAACTTTAGACACCATGGAGGATTATGCTTGAATATTTATCTGTGACTTAGTAAGGCTTTATGGGATGCCCTTGTCCATCATTTAAGAAAAAGGAACATAGTTCAGTTTGTAATTTCGGAAGTCTTTTCAGAAGGGCCTTGGGACAAAGGTTAAGCTTAGTAGTATTTTTCATCCGTATGATTGTCAGGCTGTGCGTACAATTTTGACATTATAAAAAATTCTTAGAGTGTTTGTTTTATACTTTAAAGGAAGTTGGGCTGACCATTTACCTTTGATTAAGTTTTCTTACAACAACAGTTATCATGCTTGAATTCAGATGGCTCTATTTGAAGCGTTGTGTGGGTATAGGTGCAGATCGCCTATATGATGTTTTGTGGTTGGTAAATAAACTTTGATTGGTATGAGATGTATTCATGAAGCTATTGAAAAGGTTCATTTGATTCATGAAAGATCAAAAACTTCTTAGAGCCGTCAGAAATCATATGCTGATGCAAGAAGAAAAGAGTTCTAGTTTGAAGTGGGTGATTGGGTATTCTTGTAAGTGTCACCTATAAAGGTAATAATGAGGTTTGGAAAGAAAGGGAAGTTGAGTCCCTAATTTATTTCACCGTATGAGGTAGTGAGGTGTGTTGGAGAGGTTTCTTACGAATTGAATCTCTCATTTGAGTTAGCTATGGTTCAACTAGTATTTTATGTTTTGATGCTTAAGAAGTGCATTGCAAATCCGTCTTTAGTAGTTCCCTAATATATTATTGGGGTCAAGGATAACTTGATGTATAAGGATATTCCAACAAAGATATTTGATTTACAGAATCAAAATATATTTGTGAATATCAAAAGTGTGTAACAACTATAAAATAGAAATAAAGGGTATTTATAGTACATAAGGAAACCTTAAAACCAGAGTCCAAATTAAATAGGAGAAAATAGGTTTGGTGGCCACATATAGCTCGTACCCGTAGTCGTGTACTGGTGCAAGTAGTACCTGTGGTCCCAAGGTCTAAGGAATAAGGAAGTAGCATCAGTAAAAGATCTTTGGAGAAACTAATTGGTTGAAAGGTCAACTTCGGAATATAAAGTAGACATGATGACCAAGTATCCTCATATCTTTTCCTCCAATTTAGTTCCTACCTAAGGTAAAGTTTTACTTTTAGCAAGCTCATTCTCTAAAAGTCTTTTTAAGTGATCCTATATCATATCTTATGTTGTGAGAAATTGAGTCCTCGTGGTAGTAGTAAGCTTGATTGTAAATTCAGTGTGAGGATGTTGATTCTTTTCCAAAATCCAATCCTAGGTGAATTACATTCGAGGACAAATATTTCCAAGAGGGAGATATTATAATACCCCGTGTCCAAAAGTTTTTGTGCATTATACGACTCAGTTCATTGAGTCGTACATACTTCATATGAGTCATATGTAGTTAGTCGTACCCATGTCAGGGTAGAGTGTTTGGGTTCTGTTCAAAGTATAAGTTGATCCTATAAGTCTTCAAGAATCATACGACTCGTATAATGTGAAGTCATCAGTTCACCAGTATAGGCTCCCAAAGATCCTTTCCAAGGTATTAGGGGAGGGCTACAAGTTATATGAAGATGTTACTAGTCATAGGTTTAGACTCGTATGTTGACTAGTATATACTATCTTTGATTCTGCCAAGGTTATGAGTTAGGAGGCCTAGCCGTATCTCACCATACGAGTCATATGGTTGAGTTATGAAGAATGATGACAAATTTTTGAGAAGTTTAGTTAAAGGGCCTTTTGGTCTTTTCCCCTATTAATTCCCAACCCACAACTAATTGAGGTTGGGTATATTTATGCATTCTAGAGTTACTATTCTAGCCTTTTTAGCCTTGTTTTGAGAATGATTCGTGTCCTATATGAGTTGATATTGTGATAAATACATATCAAAGTGTTAAATCATGTGTTTATAATGTTCAAAGTGAGTTTCAAGAAAGTTTGTACCTAAAAGATTCATTTAGATTTAACTTGGAAAACTAGTGTTACTAGCTTGAGCTAGGTGCTTGTTTAGTTGATTCCGTTGGATTCTATTATGTTTAAAATGTTCCAAATGGATTTTATGTGTAATTAAAACAAATTTTTGATAATGTTCAAGGGTAAATTGGATCAAGACAAAAGTCAAAACAATAAGCTTAAGCTCAATGTGAATTTAGCCTATGCTTAGCTCGTGTTTATAGTTCACCGTCTTGGATGTTGTGTTGTTTTAAGCTCTAAATTATTTTGTTTAATTCTATAGGATTCTTTTTTAATGGATTATGATGATATATGAAGGATATACAAGCTTCAAATCAAGTTGAAACAACTCAAAAAGGCTCGGAATTGCTCAACGAAGGCACAATACGCAGATTGATGCACTTTTGGCCCCCTGGAATGTATTAGGAACGTGTAGACTATAGGAGTGGCCAATGGATTCATGAGAAACACAATTTTATTTAGAATAGGCCCAAAATAGTAACCAATTGGTGTGTGGTGGTTCAAACCACAATTATCTCGCGATGCCTACTCATTTTGGTGGTCTCTTGACTTAGAAAAAGTTTTGAATAACAATTCCAGAGGCTTAGGGAAATTTGGAGGTGATGCCTCACCTAGTCTCGGGCTCAATAGCTGAAGGTTTTCTTGTCCAACACAGAATGGTCTTACTCCTATACTATAAATACATGTTATATCACATTTTTTTATATACTTTTGGATATTTTGGAGCATTGGAGGTTACCACAATTTCTTTTTAGGTTTTATCATTCTTTAATTTAGTTTCTTTATGGTTTGTATCATCTATCCTAGGGATTGGATAATGAATATTTCAATTAAAGTCTAAAACTCCTTTTCTGGGGTTAAGGCCAAGATCATGACTACTTTAGTTTTGAATTAATTTAGTTTAATTGCTTATCATTATGGTTGTTTATTTATTCTTGATTTAACTATTTTGAGGATTGATCACCCTTAGAATACATCAATTATCTACCTTTTGATCTCGGGAGAGGGAATAGGGAGATAGAACATAGGAATAAATAAAGTATGGCTCTTATCTTTTTTATAAAATAAGGAATTCAAATTAGCATCTAGTACAAGATGCACGTAGAAGCCTTACTTTATTCACACGTAGGATGATACCTTTAAAATATTTAATTGGATTATTGCATCCCTGCTCAACGATGTAGTTATAATATCCAAATTAGGTAAAAGGTTAGAGGTCAGGAGACCATAATCGTGCAATTAACTCTACGAATCAACAACAAAGATAAGAAATTTAACGAACAAAGTTCAATGGTGTAGTATGATTGTTCTTAAGCCTTAACCCTGGGCTTCTATCCATTGATTTTCCAAAGTCATTACTTTTCTGCATTAGTTTAGTTTAGTTTTAATTTACAATTCTAAAACTGTATTTGCTACTCTCCTCAATCGGTTAAACTAGAATTGGATAGTTAGCAAACACAAGTACCTGAGAGATCGATACTTGGGCTTTCTTGAAGACACTTTACTACTTAATAAGATCACGTACACTTGCGTGTGCGCTTGGGCACTGCCAAGTTTTTGGCGCCGTTGCCAGGAATTTGTAACTAGGCAACTATCTTATTTTAAATTTTTCTATATTGAGTTGTAAATAGTTTTTGTTTTATTATTTTTCTTTTATTTTTCTTTATTTTTATTTTTTTGACACTCTTCTTGAGATATCATTCTTGAATAGATGATTTTCAAGGGATGATGATTCTTGTCATTATTGTGGAGGACCCCACCATGAGGATTTTGTCCAAATTTTAATCCAAGCATTTGGAGGGGACCTACTTGTTTTTTACTTGTGTATGAGACTACAAGTTGGTGTGTGGCTTCTGGTAATTTGTATCACTCTGCCGATATGTGACCTTTTAATCCTGATTCAGTCATGTTTGTGGGTAATTGTCAATAAACAACTTAGGAGGTTCTGGAAATACCATCACCACCTCCTCCATAGAGGTAGAGGAAAACACAAGAATCACAGTCACTCAGTTGTCATCTTTATCTTGAGACTGAAATTGAAAAGGTGATCGAGAGTGAGTGTGTTATTGATAGTGTAAATCTAGAAATGGGATTGGTTGGGCCTCATTCAAAGAACTTTTCTACATTATGTTTGCATGATGTCTTGTCTGTGGAATTATCTAAAGTAGTAGAAGAGTGTCAAGATGAGGAACTAGAATCCTATATTCTTGATTTTACACCGAACAAGCAACATAAAAACATACCTCACTTCAAGGTTGAGTGGTTTACCGTGCAAATTCTATTACTCGGTTCCTTAATCTTTGTACCACCTCCCTATAATTGAGGCAAAAATATAGATGCAATGTTGGGGGAGAAATTCATATCCTCTTGGTGGAGGAAAAAGTTAATTAGGTCGTGTCGCGACACTAAATTAGGTGCTTCTTGGGAGGAAAACCATGCTAAGGTATGTTTTATTTTTAGTTTTATTTCATGTATTTTTTTTTGAGTCACAGGTTAATGGGAAGTCTGAGTACTGGAAACCTAAGCTAAGGAGAATGGCAAAGATTGAGTGTGGGGTCCCATGGATCTCATTTATGAGTAAAGATGCAACTAGCTACGCCTAGAGGCCTCAGGGAGTATTTCTGTCTCTTGCTTTTAAATTCACTTTGGGGACAAAGTAGATTCTTAAGTGTGGGGTGGGGGAAATTCCCAAATTTTGGCTCAATTTACAATTTTTTGTGTAAGATATTCTTGTTGGTGATATTTTTGATTTCATGGTGCAAGTTTTTTGTTTTTGGAAAGCATGTTGATTGGTGTAAATTGCTACTTTTGAGACTATTAGGCTCATGGTTGGGACTCTTATAATTGTTGGCTTAAATTGAATTCATGTTATTGTTTGGTTGGGAGTCTATGATGATCCTATTGAGTTGAGCATGTGCCATGTGCGTGTAAGGTTTTTGTATATTCCTTGTTGCATATTATGTCTATAACTTGCCCGGTGTGTGTGTAAAGTGAAATAAAGAGTGGGTTTAGGAGATGATATAGGCATTTCATTGATAGCCTTGTTTTATACCTTCTATTTATCTTATCCTTTGTGCATTATCCTAGTTAACCTCCATTAAGCCTTTAGCCTTTTCTTTGGTAGCTTTATATATAGCCTGATCCCTTCTTTGATAGACCAAAATTTGATCCAAAAAGCTCCTAAGTGCTTTAATAAAAAAAATATTGATTTGGCAAGGAGTTTGAGAAATTAAAGAATAAAAAAAAGTGACATTGATTCCCCAAGGTAATTGTTATTGGTGTTTATATTTGATGTTTGGTGTTTGGGAGTGATATAAATGGAGTTAAAAATATTCCCATGATTGTAGAAAAATAAAAAAAATTGAATCTTGAAGGAATAAACAATACGCCCACCACGTGTTTGTGAAAATGCCTAAAAGAGATGGGCAAATAAAAGAATGGGGTAGATAAAAATTGGTGTAAATGGGTTGTTGGAGATTGGTTCTAATTGTATAATGTAGTCTATTAAAGCACTTAGAGAGGTTAGTCACTATTCCCAAATAGTTCCTACCCATACCTTAGCCTACCTTACAACCCGAAAAAGTCCTAATTGACCCTAAGGTTTATATTCTAAAATTCGTGTAGCATCACACTAAGGGAAAGCCTATGGTTCATTGTGTGTAACTTGTGAATTCTTTCTGAGAGTGAGTGTAATTTGATTTTTGTGCCCATTATGTTATGAATTGCTTAATTGTGAGTGATATGGGTAACTCTCTTGTTGTGAGGGCACATGTTTGATGAATGTAGGTGATTTGCATGATGTCCTTGATTGAATGATAAACATGAGTTTGCCAGCATGTTCGAAGGAGAAATTCTCTTTTTTCTCCAAAATTTTTCAAAGTGGATTTGCAACCTTCGAGAAGTCTCTTATAAACCTCTGGTAAAAGCCAGGATGTCTAAGAAAACTACGCACTCCCTTCACAGAAATGGGAGGTGGTAGTTTCTCAATAACTTCAACCTTGGATAGATCAACCTCTATCCCTTTCGCTGAAATTTTGTGCCCGAGAACGATGCCCTCCTTTACCATAAAGTGACATTTCTCCCAATTAAGCACCAAATTGAATTCAACACATCGTTGCAAGGCCATACTCAGGTTTTCCAAACACAACTCAAATGAATCTCCCAACACCTCTAAGGTGTCCTCCACCATATCTGAGAAAATAGACATCATACACCATTGGAAAGTAGCGGGTGCATTGCATAACCCAAACGACATTCTCTTAAATGCAAAGGTTCCATATGGGCATGTGAATGTCGTTTTCTCCTGATCTTCAGGAGAAATACATATCTGGTTATATCTAGAATAACCATCAAAGAAGAAATACCACTCCCTTCCGGCCAATCTATCAAGCATTTGGTCCATAAAGGGTATCGGGAAGTGGTCTTTCAAAGTCCATGAGTTTAGTTTACAGTAGTCCATGAAAACTCTCCACCCATTCAGAGGCCTGAGTGGAATCAACTCATTCCTTTCATTTGCAACAACAGTCATGCCCCTTTTTTTGGGTACGCATTGAACTGGGCTCACCCATTTACTGTCAGAAATAGGGTAAACCACTCCTGCATCCAACCACTTAATAATTTCCTTCTTAACCACCTTTTTTATTGGTGGGTTAAGATGGTGCTGGTGCTCGATGGTTGGAGTACAATCTTCCTTAAGTTGTATTTTATGTGTACAGATGCCAGGGGGGATGCCAATAATATCTGCGATAGTCCATCCTATTTCTATTTTGTACCTCTAAAGTACCGAAATAAGTGCTTCTACCTACTGCTCGCCCAAATCAGCTACAATAATAACAGGTAGTATGTTTTTGTTACCCAAAAACACGTACCTTAAATGCCCTGGCGGTTCTTTCAATTCCAACACCGGTGGCTCTTTGATGGATGGATTAGCCGGTGGTGTTGGTCGATTAGAAAGATCAAGATCTAGCTTATTAGGAGCACAAGAGTATGAACCCATTCCTGAAAAATCACAAACAGTCTCTCCATACTCCTCAATGCCTTCACGATCAAAATTCATCAGAGTTGTGACAAAAGCTCGATAACAAGTTTCTCCTCTATTGAAACCTCCCACTCATCCTCATAATATACATCAACAATTGAGAACACACTCATTTCTTTATGTTGCTTCATTGATTTGTACACATCAAATCGCACCACCTCATCATTTATCCTAAATAAGAGCTTATTAACTCACAAATCAATCAACACACTTTCGGTTGTGAGGAAAGGTCGACCCAAGATTATGGGAACCTCAAAGTCCACCTCGCAATCCAGAATGATAAAATCCACAGGAAATATTAAGCTAGTTACCTTCGCCAACACATCATACAAAATACCAACAGGTCATTTTACGGACCTATCCCCCGTCACGAGTCAAATATTGGTGGGTGTTGGATTTCCCAAACCCATCTTTTTATAGACAGCCAGCGGCATCAGATTAATGTTCGCTCCTAGATCACATAAGTACTTAGCGAATTCCAGAGACCCAATCGTACAAAGAATAGTGAATGCTCATGGGTCTGCCTTCTTCTGCACCAAGGTCCTCGTAGAAATAGCGCTACAATGATAGAGATTATCCTCCGGTTCGTAGCTCACCTCTCTTTTCTTCATCACAAGGTCCTTCATGAATTTAGAATACCCTGGTATTTTCTCAAGTTCCTCTACCAAAGGAACATTTATTGTTAACTTCTTCAACATTGCCATGAATTTACTAAATTTCGTGTTGTGAACCTTCTTCTTCAATCTTTGAGGAAAGAGAGGTGGTGGTCTTGGGAGAGTTTTCACCACTACTTATTTTTCCTTCTCTTTCCCTTTTTCCAACTCATCAACCTGCTGATGATTAGAAGGGATATCAATGTCATCCATTTTCTTAGACTCCACTGGATTATTTTTCTCAAGCTCACCATCTACTTCAATCACATCTTCAACTCCATCTTTTCCCACAGAAGGTCCAGGTAATAGCTTACCACTTCTAGGGGTAATCGCCATACATGAACCATCATTCCGCAGATTATGAACCATATCACTAGGTAACATCCCACTCTTCCTCTGGTTCAGTGCTGCAGAAAGTTGGGTTATTTTTTGTTCCATCTGTTTGATTGAAGTGGAGTGCGAGTTTACCAACTGAATCATAGAGGACAAATAGGTCGTCATGGTATTCACCCCTGTGTTGGTAGCCCCCACTCCCTTTAACAAATTAGCCATCATGTCCTCCATGGACATCTCTTTAGAACATATTGTAGCGGCCTCACGATTTCCAAGAGGGATATATAACCCACTCCTATCATTATTGCTCCTCCAATTTCCTTGCTCTTGGTTCTTATATCCTTCCTTGTCATAATAAGTCTGACCTTGATTTCCTATGCTATTGCCTGGGAAACCCCCCTGATTATTTACATAGTTGGCCTCTTCTTCTGAGTCGGACTCCACTTTGCCCTGCAATCACACAGCCATCACTTTCTCAGTTTTACTTGATAGTAAATACTTGGTTAGCAATTCCATCTGCATTTTTAGGTGATCCATGTCTTGATCACGCTCCTCGTCTCTTCTGCATTGTTCTGCAGTCATACCAACAGAAACAGTAGGGCTTGCTACCACAGAGTCTCTGGTATGCCATGCCCGACTCTGTTTGGTTATTCTCTCTAGCATTTCTAAAGCCTCTGGGAATGTAAGATCAACAATGAACCACCAGCAACATTATCTACAATTGGTTTTGTCACAGAGTTAAGAGCCCTGGACAAAGTCTCCATCAAGTGTATGTCCGTCATGTTGTGGTTCGGACACTGCATCAACTTTTTTTTAATCTCTCCCAGGTTTCATGCAAGGCTTCAGTTGGGAGATTTCTAAAGTTACTAATCTCATCCCTCAACTATACCCTCCTGAAAGGTGGAAAGAACCTTTCTAGGAAAGCTTCTTTCAACAGCCTTCAGTTGGTTATAGAATCGGGTGTCAGCTCATTAAGCCATAATGTTACCTCCCCAGATAGAGACAACAGAAACAATCTAAAACGAATAGCATTCTGACCCACTCTTGGGTTATCAAAGGATTTACAAATGGTGACAAAGTTCACCAGATGCACATTCGGATCATCCCCAGGAAGGCCACCAAACAACCCCTTCAGATAAATGAGTTGAATCATAGTACTCATAATGTTGAATTTCATCCCAGGTGCTAACGGTGGAGGAATAATTAAACCTGTTGCACGTGATCCATCCATTCCATCATCATCATCATCATTGAGGTCATACTGGACCGGAAGGTGATCTTAGCTTCCTCGGAACGGACGGTTCCTGTTAGAATTACGTTGTACTGGTGCAACTATATGCTCTGCATACCTTGGGTTACCAGGGTCTAGATACTCCTCATCACCGAAGTATTCATCATCAGTATTTGGGTGCCGTACTTGTTAACCGTTATTCAGCACATTCACCAGATCTCTAGCTAAGGCTGCTAACCTGTCAGCCTCCTGCTAATCTGCTATTTTTCCGATTAGTTGCGGTTCGAGATTAAATGGTAATAATGGTTCTCCGGAACTTCTGGTTCTTTGCATACACCACAAAAGTCCTGTAGCAAACAAAAATAACAAATAAATGTAAAACTAGGAAACTTGACTAACAGTCAATTAGCGCACACAAACTTTAATTTACAACCATATTCCCTAGCAATGGCGCCATTTTTGATAATGCTCAAACTACAAATCTCTTACTATAATGTAAGCGATCGTTGTCAATACATAACCCAACTAGGTTGGGGTTGAATCCCACAGGGAATATGGTGTGAATTTGAGTAATCTGTGGGTTAATCAATTGATAGTTAGCAATTTCCTATGAATGGGGGTTTTAGAAAGGTAGAAAATAATTTCTTCTCAATTCAGTATTTGAAATCAATATGATAAGGGAAACCAGATTTGTGTTCGCTATAGGTGTTGGGATTTGACAGACGCTAGAAACGGTTCAAGATTCTTGTGGTAGGTAGGAACAATAGACTATCCTTGTCGAAGTTATGTCTAAATGTTTCTCAACCTATTTTGACATTTAACCACCTAATTCTTTCGAACTTAGGGAATTTATATTTCATAACAGGATGTTATCTCAAGTTAATTAATCTTGTTACAACATTAATTATTAAATAGAAGTTTGATGCTTCCAAAGTCCCTGTTGATAATTCGTTTCTTACTAGGGTTGATTTCTTATCTCAAGCAATCACAAGTAAGCAAGGCCTATTGTTTGCAACCAATAGTCAGAATATAAAATAATGGAATTAACAAGAAGTTTCTACTACCGTTAGAATCTTGAACACTTAGTTACGATACAAACCCAAACCCATAGATCCCACAACTAGGGTTAAAGGAATTTAGCTACTCATAATATAATAAGCAAGACAACAAGTTGAATTCATAATTTGATAGATGAACTTACAGAAAGATGAATAGCAACAAGTATTTCTCAAATTTTATCACAGTGGAAAATCCCAAAACAATGGTAACAATCTCTCCAAAAATAATTCTCTTGTTAAAGTCAGAAAACTAGAGAGAAAACTTGATGAAAACGTGAAGTTCAAGATCCTCAAAAAAACCCTAAATTATTCCTTAAATACATCGCCTAATTATGGAAACAAATCATAGATTGCAAATATTTTCTCTCCCAGGTGACGACGAAGTGTGACACCTTATCAGGAGTCTGACGACTAATCAGAAATATCATCAGCTTCTTCTCCAAGTTTGATGATTTCTGCCTTAGGATGACGATGACACTCTGACGGACTATGAAGAGTCTGACAACTTATCTGAATTATCGTCAGGTCCTCTTCCACATTCATGATTTCTTCCTTGGGATGACGACATTCTTGATGGCTTTTCAGACACCCGATGACTTATCAGAATTGTCCTCATGATTTCTGCCTTGGGATGATGGCATTCTTGACAGCTTATCATACACCTGACGACTTATCAGAGAATGTCATCACAGTTCTGCTCCCACTACCTCACACTGTCTATAGCTAACAATAATTCTTATAACTTATCACAAAGTTGAAGACTTATCAGACAAGTCGTCAACTACACTTTCTTGGCCACTTGTTGTAAATTCATCTCTTTTGCTCTTATTATCTTTGCATCTTAACTTTCCTGCATTATCAAATAGAACACAATAAAAAACGACAAAAGTTGCTTAAGACTTTGCAATTATTCTCAGTTAAAAGCCTCAAGTATGTTAGCATCTGCTCACGCATCACCTATATCCCGACTTTTGGTGAGTCCTCATAGTCTGAGGACCTAGCTTATCAAATTTTTTTAATGTTGTAAAAATTTTAGTTATTTGATTTTTGTTTATGTTTGGGTCAGTAGGGTTTATTCGAGTGACTCTCTAGTCTGTAGTAGAGGCTTTTCAGACTGTGTATGTTTAAGATCAACAAGTTTATTTGATACTTCCAAGTTAAAGACTTTCATAAAGATATGGCATCGCTTACTTTTAGTTTTCTATATGAGTTAGTCAACTTTTTATGTGAGTTTCAAGATAAACAGATATCATGGGTTAGCTTAGGGCTATTCGTAGCCTTGAACATTGTGTGATGTCCAGGAGGGGTACTTTTGGGGATTTACAAACTGATCGTTCAATTCTTTCAACTCGGCTTGGGCTATCTTATAATGAGGAATAGAAATGGGCTTGGTGCCTGGCTCAACATCAATGGCAAAATCAATATCACGGTCCGAAGTCATATCAGGAAAATCCGTAGTGAACACATCTATAAAATCACAGATAGAGTCTAGGGAAGGAGGAAAAACAATAGTAGTATGATGAATATGAGACAAATAATTTAACCATCCCCTGTCAACCAATCTACAAGCTTGAACATAAGATATGACCCTTTTAGGACCCTAATGAAGCGCACCCTACCAAGCTAGCCATGGTACACCTAGCGGAACTAAATTCATGGTCTAAGAAAAATAGTCTAAGACGACATAATAAGGAGCCAACCAATCCATACCCAAAACAACATCAAAATAAACCACATCTAACACAATTAAATCTACCCAAGTCTCACAACCACAAAAGGTCATGACATAAGATCGGTGCACCCAATCCACCACTAAAGAATCTCCTGCAGAGATTGATACACGAATAGGCATGGTAGAAGGCTCACTAATAGAATCAAAACCCAAAGAAAAATGTGTAGACACAGAGAAAAATGTTGAACTGGAGTAAAATAACACAGATGTGGATCATAAAAAAGCGGGGATGATACCTATGATCACATCATCAAAAGCCTCTACCTCAGGTCTAGATGGTAAATCATAACACAATCCATTAACATCAACTAGATGAATTTCCCAACATCACCATAACAACCTCCACTACCTCTACCTCTCGTTCCTCTGGTAATACCCCTACCTCTCACAGATGTATTACGAGTATTCCTAAAAATACGGTAGGGAAAATCATTGGCCAAATGGTCAGTCTCATTACATAAATAACGAGATTTAAACATGCCTTAATGGACACTATGCACTGCTGAACCAGAAGACCCACGAGAACCATTAAAATATTTGCCTCGATAAGTCTAACATCTGAACTTACAAAAATAATGCACCTTCTTATCACCTCCCTGGGATACCAGAGGAAAAGATACTTTTGTTCGCTCTTGTTCCCCTAAACTCTGGAATGAATCCCCGAACACTATCATATATGTCACGGCTATCTGAAGAGCATGAGTCAAAATTAGACCATCTGGATGAGACCCCACCTAAGGAGGTAACACAGATAAGGAATGCACTCTTGATCCTGAAGCACCATACTCAGGTTTTGGCACTAGTAGAGGAATAGTACTCAAGGTCTATGGAGTACCAAAAATAGAAGTAGGTGCAACAAAAGTAACACCAAAACAAGACTTTAGCATAATAGAGGTACCATGCTCAGAGCTAGGGGAATACCAAATAAACTCAAAGGGGTGCCCTCTAAACGGGTCTATAGATGAATCAACAATCCCCCCAATACTGAGGTAAAAGAACTCTGAGGAACTGGAGTAGAGCTCACACATCCAAACTTCTCCACATAAGGCTCAATAGAGAGTACTTTAACACTCCTTATAGATAAAGCTGATCTGTAAGCCCGTCCACTCCCTATAATCCGTCCAAGACTCGAGGCTCTCCCTCTAGGTGAAGGCTCTACATCTCTAATCATACTGGACCTAGTCAACACCATCTATGCAAAAAGAGTGAAACATAACTCAAAACAAGGGGTATGAATGAATTTCACATAATAAGAAATGAAATAAGGAAAGTATTCTTAATGACATCCTATAGCCTCTACAAGATAGTGATAACGCTCAATCTACAGCTCTCGTTTGAGTGTAAAGCGGTCGTTAGCAAATATAGAACCCAACCTGGGTTGGGTATCGATCCCACAGGGAATAGCTTGGCCGACAAGTAAGTAAAATTACTAAACTTTTGGTGCAAGTCTCGTAAGAAGGGGGGATTCTTGTTTTGCAAGTAATGTAAACAAAAGCTGAAAATAATAAAGTAAAAAGAGAGAGATTGTTACGTTGGTTGTAAACAATGAGAATTGAAGCGTTGGGGTTATGTCCACCTTCTGAGGTATACGTCTCTATTGGCTATGAGTGTGTAGAATTCTGACATGCAATTGCTTATAGAGGATTGTAGTCGATGGTAACTCCAAGCGTCTCTCGACCTAAACAAGGACTATTTCACTTTAACTCTCTCGAGCTTAAAGCGTGTCTAACGGTACGAATTCTCCAAGAGGTTAGTCCAGTTACGACACTAGCTTTTTAATATGAAAGGGTGTCCTACTACCTTGACATTATCTCTTTTCCAGACAAATAACTTTTCTCTCGAACAAGTTAAATGTTAGACTGGCGTATTCTTGCGTTTGCAACCGCAAAGAATGTAGATTTAAGATGAAGAGAATAATGATATAAGCAATATACGTGCCTCGAACTCACAAACTCATAGATAGTAACTCATTCGGCTTCCATAACCCCAAAAGAGAAGTTTAGTTACCCATGAATGCGAAGGAAATCACGATTGACATTGTTATTATATCACGATATTGAGTAATGGCATGTAGATCAAGTGATAGGCGTGAGGCGTGATTCCTTAGCAAGTAACGATTCTCTTGTTGTGGAGTTTAAGAATAGAAGAGTAGATTAGAAGTGTTTGTAGTGGAAGATGAGAGGGATGGAAGAAAATTAATTGTTGAATGTTGAATGTTAGATTCATTAAAATCTCTAGAATGATAGGGTATTTATAATACCCATATCCTACTCCTACTAAGCTAATGAAATAAATAACCAAATCCTACTAGACTAATGAAATCCTTAACCCAAATGTACTAGGTTAAGGTAACATTATCATAATCCACATAAAATAATGAAAAACATAACCTAATTGTACTAGGTTAATGTATCATTGTCAAAATCCAGCTTTGTGTCTGTAAGTCCCCAAAGTCTTCAGAATTGTTGTTTTAGCCTGGGACAGATTTTCCATGCAGCAGTTTTGGTCCTTTAGGCGTCCCACTTCCTTCTCCTTCGTTCGTGAGCTTTCTTTTGCGTCAAGTTAGCCATAAAATGCTGTATTTTGCATCATTTATACCTGAAACTTTCCTAGTCAAGTTCGTTAGCTCATTTACGGGAAAAGGGACTAAAAGTGCATGAAATATATAATTTGTTCTCAAAACTAGGCTAAAATATGGGCAAAATATATTGATATAGGTGTGTAAATCCGCCTATCATCAGATAGATACGAATATAGACGTACCAATCCACAAGACTCTATTAGAAATCCCATTTTTACATCACGAGACAAGTGAAACCTTGCTGCTTTGATACAAATTTGTCACAACCCAAAAACCTGGAGTCATGATGGCACTTGTCGCAACATACCTTGACAAGTAAGACTATAAACCAAACTGATACACAAAGGGCAAAACACAGAAATACCCCCAAGATAAGGCTTCAAGAACAAAGCTGAACCATACAAGTATGATAAATGCAGAAGGAATATAATCAACAATGCAACCATAACTCCCAAAACCCGATGTCAACAGTATAAGAACTAATAATACAATGATGAGTCGAATACCACAGAAATACCCACAAAGGGTCAATCTTTTTATCTAAATAAAAATAAAGATATTACTACGATAGTAAAATAAAGTTGAACTCCGGACTCATTAATATCCAACAGCTAGCTTGAGTAAATCTGAAGGCACTCAAAATCAACCAATCTGAGGTGCACTCGAGTTAGGACCTGCATCGAAAGGTCATAATAAGCATGAGTACTGTCAACTTATACTTAGTAGGTATCATAGTCCAACTAACGAAAGTAATAAATAAAGAATAAAAAATATACGCTAAGGAAAGGTCACCAACAATCAAAATATGCCCCACAACGAGAGTCTGCACCGCTTTCAATGATAGTTCTACAATATACACACATAATAATACAAAAACCCACCAAATAGGGATACAAATACACACAATATAAGATACAAGTAGAATAAAAGAGGAGCATAAATAATAAAGATCATCGAGTACAAATAAAGGAAGATAGATGTAACACATCGATAAATTATAAATTTTATTTTAATAATTTAGATGACTATAACTCTTAGTTTATAAAGATTTATGAGGAACATACATTTTAAAGAAAATTATATTGTGTGTAAATATATATATGTGTATGTATCTAAATGTAGTGTATATAATATGTATGGTTATGGCTGGTGGATAAAAGAATAAGTAAGACGTTTTATTATATATATATATATATAGATATATGTAAAAAATAATTGTGCAAGTGGGGCCACTCTATTATTCATTTTCTATACAAAAATACATAAAGAAAAAAATGGGGGAAAATCTTTATCATCTTACGCAAAACCACCTCCTCTTTCCTTTCTCTCTCTAATGTTACTATGCCACAGCTTCGCTGGCAATAACAATCATCAGTCGGCTAAACCCTGATTGTTGTATCTCCCATTATCTGCTCTCCATCTCTCCTTTGTTTTAGTCTATCCATCAACCCCTTCCTCTCTCACCGTTCTTTTTTCTTTCTCCACAGTTTCACTAGCAGAAAAACCAGCACCGATGAAATTCACCACTATCCCAGCCGGTGAACCCTTTTTTTCTTACTGCAGCATAGGCCTTCGTCGGTCTTTCGTCCCTTCGCCTATAGACGGTGGCTTCTATTCACTATCGCTCATGACTTGGTATATAGCCGTGTAGTCATTGGTTTTACCATTGTAATGCCTATGAGATAGTTGTCGGCCTTTCTAATGCCTTCTTCCTTACTTTTCTTAGAAGCCCTTTACGACTATACTATAAAGGAAAGGGGGGTGTTCACCTTTGGAAACTTAGCTACTTAAGTCCTTCTAAGAAAGTCAAAGTAAGGGCGAACGACATTCTGTTCTACAGCTACAATACAACATATATCGTATTAATATGTATTATTGTATTAATATATTAATTATTGTATTAATATGTATTATTTTTATATTAATATTAAATATATTAATAGTAGAACTACTTTCGTACTACTAAACAAGGAAACCTTCGGTTCCCTTTGTAAACGCCGCTTATTTTAGTTTACATTCAAACCAAAGTAAACCAAGCCTAAGCGGTCACAACATCTTGTTGATATTGATTGAGGAGTTTGATGGAGTTTAACTGACTGAATCCATAAACCTAGAAAGTCGCCGTCACTTTTTTTTTATTTGAATTTGACTCTATAGGTAGGTATCCGTGGGGCTTGCATAATGTAGGTATAGTTAGGTCTGAAGTAGCACTTTTTATTTGTGAAGATCTACTGAAGTACCAAAGGCAAATGGGGCTCCCAGGCCGGGCCGTCTGGCAGAATGCTTGGCCTCCTGCGTTGGAAGCGAGACCCGAAGGGTGAGCTTATGGCGGTTAGCTTCTAGTACTAAATAATAGGCATTAGGCATTCTGAGCTGAAAGGAGTCAAGCAAATGAAGGGAGGAATTATGGGCCGACTACAAGAAAAGCAAAGCTTAGTAGACTCGGTTAAGTCTACAGTTTCACTAGTAGAACAATAAGCACCGACGAAATTCACCACTATCCCAGCCGGTGAACCCTACAAAAATAGCCCCTAATAGATTTGGGTTGGAAGAGGGAAAGGTCATTGGTTTCTCAACATTGATTTTGAAATATTAAGATGGAAAACTGATTATCTTTTATCTATCAGATTGTGGAAAATAGTAGTTGACAAAACAAAGGTTGCAATCCCGTGGGTTGAATTGTTTGATACTTGTGGTATTACCGTTATCTAGGAAGACATCAAAGGTATGTAAATCTAAAACCTTCTTCAATTTTAAGGCACGACCTATAATCGTTTATTCCTTCTGAAGTAGCCGAGATAGTCTACTTGAAATATGTGAATTGAGTTTCCAATTTCTATATGTCTAACACATGACCACGCATCCTTTTTATTTGAATTACGCATATTCATGATTCTTGCATTAATTGGTTGAGTTCAAAGCATATGTACGACTACCATCAAGTCAAGTATCTATTGAGTTTGTTTATCTTCATTAGGAATTCTTAGTAGTCACCTAGTATATTGTCATATTCTATGAATTAGAATAAATGGCCATACTATAGTCGCACTAATATATTAGATAACATAGGGATGTATCTATATGATGATATAAATTACAAGTGTTGTAATAGTTCGATACTATCAAAGAAGTCAGTTGTATATGGAGTGCACTACTTGAATAACTAAGCAGTATTTGTCATAATATATGCTTACATAGGCCTAAAAAGCACTATTTGATAAAAATTAATGATGGAATGGTATCATAGGTTTGGCTTAGCACACGCACGACGTAATTTTGTGTACAGAATTGACAGAAGACCACTATAGTGAGCCCGAATGTGTGGCGTACCTGACCTTGAGGCATAATTTGCATTTCGAGTCAGACTAGTTCCCCTGCCTCGAGCCAATATAGGGAACATATGGCCTGCGGGCAGGCCCTTATAGTAAGCCCCTAAGAAGGGGCGTGCCCAGTATCGGACCGCCATTACAATTATACTTATAAAATCATAGTCAGGAGTATCAGAATAACACATGCCGTACACATGACATAGAATACCCTTGGTAGGATATAATATGATTATTTGTATTAAAAGTAGGCACACAATATCACTTAGGCAAATTACTAGGGCCTTATAATGATAACTTACTCGTAAGCGCTTATATGATAAGTTAATAAGGTAAATGCACATGTAATAGTTTATTTGTTGTATTTGGAACCTGTCCCTCATAAGTTATAGTTTTATATAAGAGTTTCTAGTAGTCAATCGTCTGCATTTGCTCATTTTATTGTTTAATTCATTGAGTATCCTTATATATCTGCTTGTTATTCTGTCTTTTTTACATACTAGTACATATTTTATATGTACTAACGTCCCTATGTTCGGGGGTACTGCATTTCTGCAAGCACAGGATCATATCTATTTATGAGCAAACTTCTATACCAAGCACTTATTCGTATTTAGCAAAGCATTCGGTGAGCTCCTTTCTTACCCGGGGCTAATAAATGTCGAGTACTATTTAATTATGTTTCTAATTATAGTTTGGGTATATAGGATCCCTACCCTTACCACCTTCCCTAGTACAATTATAATTTCTTTTATAGGCTTTGTACACAAAGATAATTCGTCATACGCGGTCATAGTTTTACATATTTGTATCATATGAATGTTTAATAGGATATAATTGATTTGTATATACCCCTTTAACATTTTTATGAGTAGTAACTCTTCCGAACAATATATATATATATGCCGGTCATTTAACTCATGCTCATATGGTTCTTTTCCGTCCTATCTAGGTTATGAGCGTGATAGAAGTGGTATTAGATCCCTAGGTTTAAGGTGTCCTAGGGAGTCTACAAAGCTGTGTCCTGTAAAGACCCACTTATGGATGTGTTGTACACCACATTTGTAATGGGGAGCTGCTTAGGAATTTAGGATTTTTGACCCTTTTTGTTATCTAGATCGTGCGACAAATCTAAGTTATAAAGTGCTACTTTCAATTCTTATTCTGCTTAATTGTCATACGTATTCATCCTATTAAAGGTAATCTCAGATCAGGCTAACGAGCCAGATTCAAGCATTTCAAAAGGAAGTTTATAGCTAAAATCTCAGCCTCAAAACTCTAAACTAAGATTTGAGATAGAAAGTAGCATATTCTGATATAAATATTGCAAAAATTTTAGTGATTTCAAGTTCAAAAGCTTCCCTGCGTGATCCCTCTAATACCTATAGGATTTAAGTACATGGGGGATGTTTAGTATTATGTTGGTAATGCACCCATAAGCTTAGGATAATGTATAATTTCAAAGTAGAGGCAATCAAATCGGGTCTTTATGAGCTTAAGGTACACTGGTATCTTTGACTCTTAGGCAAATGTATCTCGCAGTGTTAATTAAAAGTATTCCTAACTGGTCTACTAGGCATATGTGCTTCACTCATATTCCCAATCGAGTACATATATCATTCCCTTAGAATACGTGCATTGGATTATGTTGAGTAGATAATGACCTATATGTTTGAATTCTTGTAAGGCTATAAAGTTTAGGGATAAGTGTTGTTATCATTTTGAAGGAACATATGGGTAGGGATTACCCCATTGTGATTTTTTTCAAAAAAAACAATGGTGTGCGATCAAAGATTAAACTTTAAAATATCAAAGAATCAGGCATAAATCAAGAGTTATTAATTATGTCTAGAATAGATAAAGATGTATTATTGGTCAATTGATTATAAGAAGGAAATTGTTATATTTGAGAATAGCAAAATATTATTTGAACATCTTGAACTATGTATATACGGGGATAGTGTGTCTAGTTAGAGTGTGACTTTTATTGGAAAAGTTATGGAAATGTGATTATATAACTTTAGTGGGTTACAATGCCACATCATGAGGAATAATTCTAGTATCGCCTTGAGGTCTGGTACCCTTTGTATAAGATAATGGGAGTTGGCAGTCAATTAGTAGACCTCTTGATAAGAGATACATTGATCTAGTACGACTCTTAAGAATGCACCTTCATTAGAGGGCAAGAATATATCCGGAGATGCATAGATTGCCAGTAGTAGATTACAAATGTCTTAAGATATAATAATTATTTGTTCACTTGATTTCACATGGACATAGTCATTTGTTGAGTTTCGTTGTGGCCTAAATAGACAATTCTTAGATATGAATGAAGTTCATAAGATTTCCTTTCGAATGAAGGGATGGTATGTATATGTGCACCTGATACATGTTCATTATAAGCTTAATGATTTTTGTTTTGCAAGAAAAAAATGTATTAACCTTAGATATTCTTTTTATGTTTTATTTTATATAGTTGTAGTAGTTTTGTCAAGCACAGTCGAACCTCAGTTGTTATGTCCAAGGTGGATAATCTTTAGGCGTTATGAAGAGACAATAAAATGACTCCATAAGTATGTGGTAAAAAAAAGTTCTTGTGTCACATTGTCTTTAGCATCCCACCTATTTATTTGTCTACCAATCTATATGAGCTACTAAATGCAGAGTTCAATAATGTGGCACCTGGTAGCAATGGAAAGAGAACGGTTCAACTTGTCACCCTAGTAAGAGGCTTATAAAGTATCCTGATAAATAATTAAATAGACTAATTTTAATAATGTCATGTTCCTAGGTTCAAATATATATAGATGCGTTTATGGTAGATTAATTATTTACGTGTTATTTTTATTATAGATTCTTACTTATATGTTATATATTTTATGAATTATAGTTTATACACTACATGTTTTGTATAGAATGTGCTTACATGCTATCTATTTCATGAAGTGTTGATACACAAATTATATGTTTCATAGAGTACCTGATTCAAGACATTGCGTATGCACATTAGAGGTTATTCATTCAAGGTTCAAAAGGTTACATGTCACAATCATCGTATATTGTTTATTTGTACATCGCATGTTCTAAAAGACTAATTGTTTAAGGGTTATCTGTTTCATATGTTTATATAATTAGAATGTAAAGTTTTATTGTTCGTATGATACCTACTTAATTTTTATAGGTTATAGATGTATCTACTCAAAGATTGTATTTCACGTGCTCTATGTCATAATTAAGTTTTTTTAAATAGTTTGTGTTTTCATAATGTTAAGACTTACGATTAAGCACTTTCATAGTTTATTTATTTATATAACTATACTATAAATGTAACTATACAATTCATTTGTCTACATGTTATATATATATATATATCATGTATTATAATCTATAGTTTATCGGTTGGATAAATCATTTGCTTTTATATCACCTTAATTATGGTATAGTTATTTGGGTATCATATGTTTCATAGGGTATGCATTTAGAAATATCAAGGACATATTTATTTGTATGACATACGGATATTGTTTACAATGGTCCCCATCATTGGTTCATGGCACTGAAAAGCTCAGTGTTGATGTATTATGTTATGTCTTTACATCTTTATCTTGTCCTTGAATTTTCAAATACTAGTGATTTTTGTAGAATGTTGGTTTCAAAGGCAAGTACTCTAATGCAAGGTTCTCAGAGATGCTAGTATAGAATTTAATTTTACATTTTTTTACATGAGGCTTGCTACATATTGTTATAAGTTTGTCTAAGTTAACAATTTTAATTAGTCTACAAGAAAGTTTTTTATTTGGCTCGACTACTACGTGTTTAAGAAATCAAATAGCTTTTAAAAATCATGAATGTATATTTTTTTATCTCTCATCTGTTGCTGTAAGCACACCTTCTTCTTCTAGCTAGGACACACAAACATTGAGTGCTCTTGTTTCATAGTTTTCTTCTTTAATTATGTATATTGTTCTAGATAGAGTAATATTTTAGATTTTCAAAATCCCTGCACCTTTTTCATAACGAGTGTGTTGAATCGTCTCATTTAGAAGATTAACTTTTAAAGAATATATATATTTCTTTTATCAAAATAATGGATTCCTTATTTGTTTGAATATGACTACATAATGTTCCCTCACTTGACTTTTCTTGGATAAAGCATGTGAAATACTGCTTGTTAGCAGTCAGATTCAATTCTACAATCATTTTTTTCCCTAATGACATGTGTGTATTAGCAGTGTGATATTCCTTTCTTGTTGGTTGCTTTTATGTTTTTGTCTGTTATATTTGTTATCTATCCTGAGTCGGGGGTTTATCGGAAACAACCTCTTTACTTCAGTTGAGGTAGTGGTATAGACTCCGTACACTTTACCCTCCCCCGGACTCCACTCTGTAAGAATACACTGGGTATGTTGTTGTATTTGTTTATGTGTAAATATTCATCATTAAGTTTTATAATCGATATTAAGTGTTGTGATTAGCTTATTTCCTCTCTATGTACTTTTACAATCCTAGAAACCCATGTACTAGGTGCTCTTATATTATACCTTCTTAGATATCGAAGGTAACTTATTATATATTGTGTATTTTCACTTTATATAGAGATATGTATTAGGTATCAAGATTATATCTGTCTATATGATCAAATAACAGATCACGTGTTATAGTTTATCTATTCACGTGTTAATTTTTCTCTTTTAGCCCACATGTCACATGTTAATTATGATTCATATATTCATGTGTGAAAGATTTGTAGATGTTTATATAGGTACACGTGCTTCATATTTATTGGCTAACATGTTATAATTACTGTATGGTTTGATGGATTAGGCAGGCCCTCAGTGTATAAGGAAAAACAAATAATGTATGGATCTTATATTAACATGTAGAGAAAATTCAGGTGGCCTATGTGAGGTGATACCCTCCAGATAGAGATGTAGAGCACACACCATTCCTTATGTGTTTACCACTAAAGTGTTTTTCTCTGATGAGTTATTTCAAGAAGGCGAGATACTTAACTTGTTTTAAGAACCATTTGAGTGTACATTATTATGATTCGAGAAATGTGCGTAGATGCAACTTTTAGGTGCAGAATATAAGGTAAGTTACCATATTGATTATAACTATCATTCGAATATAAGGCCAAGTGGATCCTCGTGTATTATTCATAGGATATTGTATTTGTCGTGACGCTCTGTGAAGCGTATTTGTATGTATTTTTACTTGTATTTGTCTTGACGCTCTGTGAAGAGTATTTATATGTATTTTGGCATGTATTTGTTGTGACGCTCTATGAAGTATATTGATACGTATTCTTGTTAGCTGACAGGTTCCAAAGCTGCCTCTTTATAGGATAGACTCTGTCAAAATTTTTGAAAAGTTTAAGAGTTATCCAAATTTTAAAATCTTGAGGTAGATTAAGGGAAGTGGAACTTGAGTAAATAATTTATAAACGTCTTGGGTAATTATAGGAGTCAAAATAAGTTGTGTGCATCATTCGAGGGCGAATGATCATGAGTGGGGGAGATTGTAACACCTCGATAAATTTTAGAATTTATTTTAATATTTTAGATGAGTATAACTCTTAGTTTATAAAGATTTACGTGGTACATACATTTTAAAGAAAATTATATTCTGTGTAAATATATATATGTGTGTGTGTATGTAAATATAATGTATATAATGTATATGATTGTGGCTGGTGGATTAAAGAATAAGTAAGAAGTTTTATTATATATATATATATAGAGAGAGAGAGAGATGTAAAAACAATTTGGGCAAGTGGGATACTTTATTATATATTTTCTCTACAAAAATACTTAAAGAAAAAAAAGTGGAGAAAATCTTTATCATCTTACCCAAAACCACCGCCTCTTTTCTTTCTCTACTGTGCCATAGCTTCGCCAGCAACAATAGTCATCAGCCGGCTAAACCCCCATCGGCATAGCTCCCATTCCCTTCTCTCCATCTCTCCCTTGTTCCAGTCATCCCAACCTCCCCCTTTTTCTCTCCCCATTCTCTTTTCTTTCTCCACAGTTTTGCTCATCGGCGAACCAGCACTGGTGAAATTCACCACTGTACCAGCCGGTGAACCACTCTAAAACAACCCCAAATAGATTTGGGTTGGAAGGGGGAAAGGTCAATGGTTTCTCAACATTGATTTTGAAATATTAAGATGGAAAATTGATTATCTTTTATCTATCAGATTGTGGAAAATAGTAGTTTGCAAAACAAAGGTTACATTCCCGTGGGTTGAATTGTTTGATACTTTTGGTCATACCATTAGCTAGGAAGACATCAAAGGTATGTAAAGATAAGACCTCCTTCACCTTTAAGGCATGACCTTTAATCATTTCTTCCTCCTAAAGTAGTTGAGATAGTCTACTTGATATATGTGAATTGAGTTTCTGATTTCTTTATGTCTAACACATGACCATGTATCCTTTTCATTTGAATTATGCATATTCATGCTTCTTGTGTTAATTAGATGAACTCAAAATATTTTTACTACTCCCATCAAGTCAAGTATCTATAGAGTTTGTTTATCTTCATTAGGAATTCTTAGAAGTCACCTATTCTATCGTCATATGCTATGAATTAGAATAAAAGACCATACTATAGTCACACTAATATATTAGATCAAATAGGGATATATCCATATGATGATATAAAGTACAAATGTTGTAATAGTTCGATAATATCAAATAAGTCAATTGTGTAATGGAGAGCACTACTCGAATAACTAAGCAGTATTTGCCGTAATATATACTTGCATAGGACAACAAAGCACTATTTGATAAAAGTTAATGACGCGAGGGTATCATAGGTTTGGCTTGGCACACTCACGATGTAATTCTATACATAGAATTGATAGCAGACCACTATAGTGAGCCCGAATGTGTAGCATACCTGCCCTTGTGGTATCATTAGCATTTGGTGTCAGTTGGACTAGTTCCCCTAACTCGAGTCAATATATGACACATATGGCCTGCGGGCAAGCCCTTATATTGAGTCCCTGAGAAGGGGCGTACCTTGTATCAGACCGCGATTACAGTTATACTTATAAAATCATAGTCAGGAGTATCAGAATAACACATGCCGTACACATGACATAGAATACCCTTGGTAGGCCATCATATGAGTATTTGTATTAAAAGTAGAAACAAAATATCACCTAGGAAAATTACTAGGCCCTTATAATGATGACTTTCTCGTAAGCGCTTATATCATAAGTTAATAAGGTAGATGAATAGGTAATAGTTTATATGGTGTATGTCCCTCATAAGTTATAGTTTTACATAAGAGTTTCTAGTAGTCAATAGTCCGCAGTTGCTCCTTTTGTTGTTTGATTCATTGAGCATCCTTGTACATATGCTTGTTATTCCGTCTGCTTTAAATACTAGTACATATTTTATATGTAATAACTCCCCTATATTCGGGGGAACGACATTTCTTCAAGTACAGGATCAGGTCTATTGATAAGAAGACTTTTATACCAGGCACTTGTTAATATTCAGCAAAGCAGTCCGTGAGCTCCTCTTTTACTTGGAGATAATAAACGTTGAGTACTATTTAATCGTGTTTCTAATTATTGTTTGGATATATAGGAGCCCTGCCCCGACCAACTTACCTAGTGAAGTTATAATTTTTTTTAAAGGCTTTGTAGACAGAGATAAGTTGTCATATGGGGTCATAGTTTCACATTGTATCATATGAGTATTCAATAGGATAAAATTAATTTGTATGTACCCCTTTATCATTTTTTTGAGTAGTAACTCTTCTGCACAATATATGTGTATATAACTCATGCTCATATGATTTTTTGTCCATCCCGTCTAGGCTAAGGGCGTGACAATAGAACAATTAGATATTAACAAGCCAAGATATAGAACAAATAGATAGATGGAGAGTCAATATGGCAATACAAGCATAACATAAACTCAATAAAGCAAGTGCAATGTATATGATGATAATAATGATAATGACGAGGAGGAGGATGATTATAAGGATGCATGAGGTTGGCACACAGCCTTGAGGTTGTCATACAACCTCGAGTTTGGTACATAACCTTGGGTTTGGCACGCAGCCTTGGGGTTAGCACATAGCCTCCGTATTTCAGTATTTCTAGCATTTTAATATTTCTTTATCTCCAAAGAATATATATAACATAAGACATAAATCAAGCATACATACATGACAACAAGTAAATATAAAACAATAATGCAAACAAGTAAAATGATGCGTAAGATGACATGAGAATGATAATGCAATGTTCAGAACCATATAAAATGAGTATTTCCACAACCAATCTTCATATGATGTATTGTGTATTTTTCACAACCAATACATATGATGTAGTTCCACCACCAACCACAATGTTACTATTTCACAACCACGTAAGCCCACATCCACTCACTATTTTCACTATTCATAAATTTTCCACCTGATTCTTATGCCCACAAAGTATGTATGTGTATGTGTGTATATATATATCACAATACGCCAAAGGCATCACAATAGGCATTTCTAATAACACAATACAATTATTAACATGTATCAGACTATCAACATAATATAAGACCCCGCATGGTCACATAAATCACAGGATATCTCATGATTCTGCAATTACATAACATTCAACCCCCCACACGGGTACATCATATAGATATCCATATTTCATGATTAGTTTTAACCCTTAACATGCATTTTGTACCAATATTCACTACTCAGCAAAGTGTGAAAGACTTAAGCCATAACATACCTCGAATGTCAAAACTGGTCCGCTACACTTTGAACCCACAATCTTATTTTTCACTAACGATCTCAAAATCAACTAAAACTAATAAATATAGAATCCATACGTCAAAATAAATTCAACAATACCCATATTATCTACTTATGGTTTGGGGTCAAACGGACTCCCAAAACAGATTTATGAAAAAAGGATAAAATCAGAACTTTATTACGAAAACATGTTCTCCATATTTTTATAAATCTATACCTGAAAACCCAAGTCAAGTTGAGTTAAAAACGAGGTTCAAACTGAAGAAAATCCATATTTATGCTTTACAGGGTAAAATCTTTGAATTTCGCATTAAAATCTAGATTCGAACTTGTTTTGAAAGTTAAATTGTTGAAAAATTAGTAATTATAAGATTAAAACATCATTCAAGTAAAATTGGGGTTTAAAATCAAGCCCTACGCTTTTTGGGTTTTGAGAAATTAATCAAGGAACTAGAGTAAGAAAGGATGGAATCTCACCTTAAATCCATTATAGGATCAAGAAATAGACATTAACCTAGCTTTTCAAGCTCCAACAAAGCTCAATTTTAAACTTTCACACTATTTTAGGGTTTAACTCTCAAGAGAATAGGTGAAAGAATGGGCAAAATGGAACAAAAGGGGGGGAAAAGTTATTTTTATACCCTGCACTAGCTTTTTAAAAAAATAAGATTTTTTTAAGTCCAACCCGGACATCGACGGGGTGTCCGAAATTCATTCGAAGTCCGATATACACAAACGAACTATGTAACCACACTAAACTCGACACTCCGGAGTCAATGGTGATATCAAATTTTTTAAGAAACATTGTTTTCATAAAGTTGACCCCCAAAATTCAAAATTATAAATTTTCAAATTTAGGGTCAAAATGAGATTTAAAAGCCATAAAACCCAATCAAACATGTTACCTTCCTAAAGTCGACGTTTCAAATGCGTTGGCAAAGTTGAATTTTTTTTATCCGAGGTCATTTCTATCAAATGTGGATCCCAAACCCATATTTCCAATTTGTCCAACTTTCCGACCAACAGGTCAAAATGAGCTCGGGTACATTGGGACCCGAACCAAAGGATACCTAGCATAAAATTTATATTTTGGAGCTGCTAGTGCAGTATGTTCTGCCATCCATCGCACAGATCAAAAGATATCCATGTAAGTCCAAAATAAGGCTTTTGACGCCCTAAAAAACCACAATATTGCATAAAGGATACCAAAATACATCGGGAATCATGCCAATCACTCCCACACCCCAGAAATACCGCAATGTAACCACGGAAAGGGGTAAAATAGTCAAATCACACAAAATCACAAATTTCATTAAATTTTAAGGTCGTTCCATAAGATCTGCATATACACTACCTTCCTCAGACCCGATTTGTAGGACTATATTGGGTATATTGACATTGCTAAAGTATCTAAAAATAGAATTGAAAAACTTGAAAGCCTTTGCAGCTGAAAAATGTTAATTCAGACAACTTTGGTACGAAGAAAAATACTTTTCTAATGTGTTTAATTACATTGGATTGTGGAGAATTAGAATTTACCTTTAAACTATAGAAAAGATAAAATGCAAAACATGTTCCACCATAAAGGTACACAATTTTCATTACTTATGGGCAGAATCAAACTATGTACCACAAAAAGAGGAAAACGAAGAACAAGGAAATTAATAGGAATCAAACAGTGTACCACAATAAGGTTAAAAGAAGAACAAACAAATTAATAATAAGAATCAAATTATCGTAGATTAAAGAAAAAAGGACTAATATGAGAACAAGATATAAACTTCACTATCATAACTCATGACCACAACTTTGATTAAGCTCGTAGAGGAGCGCTGAGTTTCTATTATAATTGGACAATATTGTGTTCAAATTGTGCAAATATCATCTCCTGTTGCTTCACAGAAAAGGAGTAACGATGGTGACGATATCAAAATAAAACTCACCTTACCATTATAAATATGTGCGTCGTTGAACGAAGTAGTCGGAAAAAATAAAAATTTGTCTCTTCTTTCTTATTATTTTTGTTTGAATAAAATTTTTGTCCTACTAAACTTCACATGTGTCATGATAAATCTGGGGTAGAATAGTAAAACCAAAAATTGATTTCTTCCCAAATAGTTGTCTTTCTTAGTTGATTAGCGTATTTTATTCAATAAATATGAAGTCTTATTTTGATTTTGATTCAAGTCATCTTCTAATGTTTGGTATGGAATGCGAAGAAAAACAGTAGAACTATTTGCAATATGCAAGGCACACGTGTAAAGCACGCACCCTACACTAGTAATTATAATAGTGAAGAAGGTTTATATAAGTTTCCTAAGGAATTTAAGCAAGTTGTAAATAGAAAGCAAATAGATTATGGAATTTTCATTATTTGAAGTAAGATTTGACTGCTTAATTATTTTATTTTAATATATCGTAATAACAGAGTAAATTAGCAATTAATTTTTATATCATAATAAACATTATTTGGGATAATCATTGTATGAAACAAATGTAAAATCAAAGTCTAATTCATGTATTCGAGCAAAATGCATACTTCGTGCAAAAAAAAATTAAAGTGAAAATACAAAATATTAGTGAACTATGTTAAACCCCAAAAGTTTTACTCAAATATTAAGAAAGTCCAAGACCCCTTCCATCACTATTATAAAATTCTTTTCATTTATCAACTCCCCTACCCCACCCCTATGACAATAAATAATATTTGGTAGGAAAATAAGCCAGTCAATGACATAATTAAGGAAAAACATATATTAAAATAAGTAACAGTGGGATTATGTCCACCTAAAATATTCAAAAAGAACTTAAAATAAGCTAGATGAAACAAATAAATGGAGAATTTAAAGCTTTCATTGAACAAGTTGTGATTCGTAATCGTAAAACCACAAACTTTTGGGCTGTAGAATTTCTGAAGCATTGGCGAAACTGCTGGGACGACGACTCAGGTGACGAATTGTCACCTCACGTAATTAGTCGTGAGGTGGGACTCATTTCCATGGAAGTGGGTTTGTACAGGTTTTGTCCTGTGACAACGAGTTCAAGGTATCACTCATCACGAGGCGTAATGAGTCATTGGAGTGACTCATTGTCACAATAGTGAGGTTGCCCAGGGAGTCTGCTCAGACCAACACTCCTCGTGACGACTCGTCATGCCAGGTAATGAGCCATCGCGGGGGACTCGTGACCATACCAGTGAGGGGTCAGGTTTCTGGTCGTCCGGTAACGAATTTAGGTGACGACTTGTGGTCAGTCGCCACTAGTCGTTACCTGAGTTGTGCCGACTGGGCACAATATTTTCGTACACGTTTTAATTAATGCCAATTTAGTATTTTCCTTCCATTGCACTTTTATCCACGATATAAAAACACTTCAATGACCCCGTTAACATCAATTATCAAAATAAAAATACATTATTTCTCCTCTTTAACTCCCAAAGACAGAACACTAGGGTTTCACAAGGGATTCAACACCTAGGCGTCAATCTTCGGATTCCCTTCAAAATCCTTGATACTTCAAGTATGTCTCTTGTCCCTAACTTATATTTTTCATCATGATATAAATTAATTTAATGTTCATGTGATTTATTTGTTGGGTCTGAAATTGGGTTGAGAGATTTTGATGGTAATTACTTAAATTTCTTTTTCATGATTTAAATGCATTGTTCGTGCTTTAATTAATAGATTTTGGAGATGAACTGGGGAATTATGTTATGGTTTGGAAAAGGGGACATGGTTCCCCCAAATTGATGAAATTTTTTCTTCATAATGATATTAACCTCAACCCAATTTGTAAATTGATTTTTGAGCATGATAATTGCATGGTTTTACTTGCCCTTTTAAACTTTCATCTTGCATTAAAGGATAAGCGGATAAAAGTAATTTTTAAAGCCTTGGTGGACATGATTTGAATTAAAATAGAACTTGTGTAAGACCCCGTAAAATCTTAGCTCGTTCAGCTCACTCTTGCTTGTTAAAAGGGGCCAAAGACTTAGAATATTTCACTAAGTGTTAAGACTTAGTCATTTCTAAAGCCCTTAACTTTGATGAATTTATTTTTGATCTTCCCGACATCAAAAAGTTAATTTTTAAGTTGGTTCATGATCGGGGTAGTCCATAGTACATTTCGAGTGAGTTTTGGAAATTTTGGACCAATGTAAGGGAAAGTTTGGAAGTCCAAATCAGAGGCAGCGCACGATTAGCCCACGATGCGCCTTCCGTTTCACCCCTGGGGGGGAGCCCGCGACGCATGGTCCATTCTAGTGGACTGGAGCCTGCGGCGTACACTTCATCATGCCCTGTGTGTTTTCAGCATCAGTTATTATTTTCCAAGGGCATTTAGGTCCTTTACCCCTCACACAATTCAACCAAACACACGAGATTTACGTCCCAAGAGAGAATTATTTGCCCACTATTTCATAATTCTATCAAATTAAAATGACCCTTTTTCAAGAACAGCCCCTAAGTCATCTAACATTCAAGATCAAGCTTAAAGAATTAATCAACAACTTTTCTCTGTTTCACCAATTAAGGTATGTTAAATGTTCATCCATGGGTTTTTTTCACCCATGGAGTCCAAGAATACAATTTCAAGTATTAAAGTCATGATTTTTACATGTTTCCATGAATTTTGCCTATAAGTTTCCATGAATCTCAAGTTTATATCATGTTTCCATGAAATTGTTGTTGTTATTAAACCATACATCTTTGAATGGTGTTGTTCGCTGATTAAAGACTTACTTTGGGGATTTAGTATTAAAATCATGCTACTACTACATGCTTTAAAAACTATTTTCATATTTTAAGCATGCATTACAAGTGTTTGATGAAATGCCTCAAAGAATAAGTTTTCAATATTAATTACATGTCATGTTGTCAAAGTGTTACTATGATCTTGTTGTCACTGCTATCAAGTTTTGGGGGTTATGAATACCCAAAACTTAGTTGTTTACCTAGTTTTAGCATTTTCAGTATCTTTTCAGATATAGTATTGTTAGTTCAGTCTATACATCACGTCAGTAAGCTTAGTTCAGTTCAGTAATTAGAGTCGGTTCAGTTGGGAGTAGTATTAGAACCAAATAAACCTAGGGATGGGGGCTCACCTGCCAGTTGAGGGTGTGACCTTTAGTAGTATTCCCTTAGTTCCAGAACTACATAGCCAGCGTAGGCTAGATATATCAACCTTCCAGTTGAGGGTTGATCAAGTGTTTACCTGTCAGTTGAGCGTAACACATATCTCACCTGAAAGATGAGGGTGATTCTTTAGTGGATCCACACAACCATTATTAGTACCCGTGATACGGTACTGATACCCTTCCAATTGGGGTTAGAGATTGGACCCCAATCATCTTATTCGGGGCATGTCGGTTAGATGATAGCTCCCACAGTCTCGTCCAGTATTCAACTCAGTATTCAGTTACAATTTTGTTTGACCATGGAATACAAATATCAATTATCCAGCTATCAGTATTTTAGTTCACAGATTATGTTAGATAATATTTTTATGCTTGGTCATGCATTTTCAGTCTTTACAAATTTCATGTATTCACACTCAGTATCTCACGTTATTCATACATCCAGTTATTATTCATGTATATGAGCCATGCATATCATCCTAACCTAATTTAGCATACCAGTACATTCAAAGTACTAACCGTATACTCATTTCTTGCGCTATGATATTTTATATCATAGGTTCGGATGCTCAGGTTCCCGACCGTACATAGTTATCCTAGCTTACGCACATCAGTAGCAGTGGTGAGTTCTCATGTTTTGAGGTCCATTACGTTTACTTCAGTATGTTTAGTTTAGTAATCAGTTAGAGTTAGTTGGGGACTTATCCCATCAACTCCTCAATCAGATAGTTTAGAGGCTTTCAGATTAGTACAGACAGTCAGTTATTTTCAGTTGTTATTATCAGCCATTTTATCAATATTATCAATATTATTTTACAGACATTAATTATAAAAACTATGATTTAAAAACTTATTGCACTTATCAGTTAAATTCCGCGTATGATCTTTTGTTATCATTTTTATCCAGTGCTCACAGCAGGAACCAGTATCATAGATTAACTTCTGGTGACTTGTGTCCAAAATCACCGTGTAGCGCCCAGGGTGTACTCTCGAGGCGTTACAAGTTGGAGGCCTGATGGTTAAATGGATTGGTTATGCCATAATGAATTAGCTTGAAAGCATAACTGGTATGATGATACTATGTCGTTAAATACCTTAATAAAGACTCCTTGTTTTAATGAATGGGTTTATGTGCAAATTATTTTAATTCAGACTAAATGTAAATTGTGTAGCCACCGTAAAGGTGGAGCTCCCGGGGGGACCAATAGCGGAAACTACGTTTACCGGTGTGGGAGTTTATATGATCGTGTGCATGATACACACATTATATTATTTGAAATAATTGACGCCTTTGTGTCTTTAGCTCATTCTCATATTTCCTCGGTTTGTCCAGCTAACACGCACTGAAGGATTTCAGCAAGGGAGCTGAACCCATATAGCCCATGGGTGCCTTTAGAATGGAGTGAGGTACATAGTTCAGGTTAATATTTTTAAACTCTCATGTTCATGACCCTTGTCCCTATCCTGGTGTAACGCCCCGAATCTGGTACACGAAATGCTACATGGTGCTCATGACACTGAAGGACCACAAGCTAACCCATGGCTGATATTTGTACCTGAACACAACATAAAATACTGTATAAATGCAGAAATAGTAGGCTGAAACATGCCATAAGGTTCAAAACTGATAAACATATGATAAAACCATATCTAAATAATGTGGTACGATAATACCAAAACTGAAATAGTGTCTAAAAATATCTAGTCTGAAAATACTGAAGTTTGAAAGCCTCTAAAATTTCTGAAAAAGGAGTTGATGGCACATGTCCCCAACTAACTCCAACTATTAAAATAAAATAAGTTATGAAAAAATAAGGTAATGATCATGTTCTCGAAGGATGAGGACTCTCTGCTAACTCTGACTGTTGAAACTGGAATGCTACTGATACTTGGAGCTCGTGCTTCTGAACCTATGGTATAAAACACCATAGCACAAATGCGTCGGTATGATTGAATATACTGGTATGCAAGTGAGGTAGGCTGAATGAAAAGGGTTCAAATGCATGACCAATACTAACTAACTGTATAACATGAACGCGAGAATACATGCATGAATAAGTAGCTGTGACTGAATTCGTGATGGTACCGACTACTGAGTTTGATTACCGATAACATGAGTCACTGATAACTGATATAACTGATACTGAGCGACTGTATCTGACTGCCTAGGTCCTGATGGAACTAAATGAGTTTTGTACTATTCTGAGTTGACTGTATCTAACAGTCCTAAAATTCTGAAGAACTATCTGAGTTCTATTACTGAGACTGAGTCTGAAACTATAACTGTGGGAAGTAGCCATCTAATAGACATGCCCCTAATATGCCATTATGGCTGAGTTGGGGTCCAATCTGTAACCCCATTTAGAAGGGTGTCAATACCGCGCCACTGGTAGGGTCAAACTGTGAGTGATCCTCATATAAGAGGTTACTCTAATGAGAATGGTGGGACCCTCATATAACAGGTTAAGCCACCTCATCTACCCTCATATAACAAGTTATGATTTCTCAACCTACGTTGGCTACGTAGTTTTGTAGCGCAAAGATTGCTTCTAAGAATCACACCCTCTAATAACAGGTGAGTTCCCATCATTGGGCTCACTCGGTGCTAGCTCCTACTCCTATCTGAATAGACACTGAACATGATTAACTGAACTGAACTGGACTGAGTTCATGGAGTTTCGTTGACTGATGGAATACTACTGAGATTTCTGAATTTCTAAGCTTTCTGAGATTTACTGGGATTACTGAGTTTACAGAATTTTCCTGAGTCACATGACTGGTTGAATTCTACTGAACATGGCTTGACTGAGGATATCGTGAAAACATGACACTGGCTCTAGTCACACAGCTAAATTGTCGGGTACAAGTACCCCCTTAGACTCGATAAAAGAAAACTAACAAGGGATGACATTCTTGAATACACGACCAATATCAACAATCCATAATACAATAAGTTGGGAATTTCATGAAGTGTATGGTTATCATAATCTTGTACATGGAAGGAATGCATATAATCAATGTCATAGTTCCATATTCTAGCATCATGAGCATTTCCACAAACATCTACATTACACATCAATATCCTGGGAGTAATTTGAACATAAGGGTATAACATGAATCCATCACTTAAGTCATAATCGAGCTATATTACATAATTTCTAGTCTCTTAGGCATTTTTTCAAACACTTAGGGTGTATGACTTAGGGCATGGCATAATCATCAATTTAACATATCATAACTAATTAAAGTTCATGGTTTTCAACTCACATGCTATCATATTCTCATAAAAACACATAAAGATTCCAACTTTGGAAACATACAACAACAACCACATGAACATAATCAACAAATAACATAAAAATCATAATTCATAGTTTAAAACTTGATTCTTGGGCTTCATGGACGAAAGGAATCCATGAATGACCACTATGCATACTTGAGAAAGGAAACCTTGATGGTTCTTGGTGATCTTGGATGTATTTCTTGAGATTGACCTTGATTCTCAAGGGCTAGGATTTTGTTTTCTTGAGAGAGAATGTTCTTGATATTGTGGAAAAAGTGAGTAATAATGATTCAAAACATTTTTAGGGATTAAATCTCGTACCTGGACGTGTTAAGACTTTGGGAAAAAAACTATTTTAGCACTGTACGAAACTTTTAATGTTCATCAAAATTTTCTGAAATGGGCACCTGGTGCAACGCGGTACTATCACGTCGTATCACTGGAATTGGACAACTGAGAAATTGGGAGATGGCGGGATGTGGATCTATCGTGTTTCCACTTTATTTGCGACCTGGAAGTTTGGCATGACACGGAGACATCGCAAAGATTCACTGGAAAAGGGATAATTGGGATTTAGGTGCTCTCCGCGACACAGTGTAATTGCGGATTCTTACTGGAAACTGACAAACGTCATTTTGTCTTATGGCGCGATGCGCCACTGGCATAAATGATGGTGTTTTATGACTGAAACTTTAAATTGCCATAACTTCTTACCCGGCTATCAGATTTAGGCAAATTCGGTATCAATGGAAAGCTTATTCAATTTCACACACAATAAAAGTGTATTCATTTTTAAAGAATGTATTTGACATCTTCGGGATAAATTTAAGCTAGGAAGAAGTACAGAGTATTACAATATCTCCCCCTTGGAAACATTCTTCCTTGAATGAAACTGACTGAGATGGGAGAAATGATAGACATAAGTACATGCTGAACATGAACAATTGAAACATGGTTTCATTACTGATATAACTGATAAGCTAAATTTATTATGCTGAATATGCATATCTGATACATGAATAATGGATTTATGACTGCATGACTGAATTACTGATAAGATGAGTTTCTCATCAAACTGAACATGCATATCTGATACATGAATACATGACTGAACTGACACATGAATGCATAACTGACTATGCAATGGTAATTGATACCAGGTTTATAATGGAATTCTGAACATGACTGGACACCAAGTTATAACTCAAAACTGATTATGAAACTGAAAGGCTTAAGGAATGCTATTACTTTGGGATGAGTTTGAATTAGCGGAGAAGAGGTAAGGATACTTGGAACGCATGTCTGATTTTGCTTCCCAAGGAGATCCCTCAATGGACTGACTTCAGCAAAGAACTTTGACTAGAAGAACTTTTTTGTTGCTTTGTCTGCAGGTCTGATAGTCGAGGATTTCAATTGGAATTTCCTCATATGAGAGACTATTCTGGTATCTACGCCCTCAATAGGTACTACAACTGCTAGGTCACTTATGCACTTCTTTAGCAAGGAGACATTAAAGACTGGATGAACTGAAGCTAGATCTGAAGGCAACTCGAGCTCATAAGCTACTTTGCCAAAATGACTCAGAATTTTGAAGGGACCGACATATCAGGGACTGAGCTCTCCATTCTTTCTGAATCTCTTCACTCCCTTCATGGGAGAGATCTTTAGATAAACATCGTCACTAATATCAAACTCGAGATCTTTTCTGCGTACATCTGCATAAGACTTCTGTCGGTTCTGAGTAGTCCAGAGTCTTTCTCTGATCAACTGGACTTTTTCTAAGGCATCGAATACTAAGTCAGCCCCTATAACTGAGGCCTTACTAACTTTGAACCAACCGACTGGAGATCTGCACCTCCTACCATAGAGAGCTTTGAATGAAGCCATCTTAATACTGGAATGATAGTTTTTGTTGTATGCAAACTCAATCAAAGGCAAGTGGTCATCCCAACTACCCTTGAAATCAATTGCACACGCTCGCAGCATATCTTTTAAAGTATGAATAGTCCTTTCTACTTGACCATCTGTCTGAGGATAAAAGGTTGTACTGAGATAAACTTGGGTACCAAGACCCTTTTGGAATGATTTCCAAAAATTAGAGGTGAATTGAGTACCTCTGTCTAAGATAATATATAATGGAACACCGTGCAATATTACCAACTCTCTGATGTAGAGTTTGGCATAATCCTCGGCTGAATAAGATGTATGGACTAGAAGGAAATGAGCTGACTTGGTCATCCTGTCTACAATGTGCCAAATCAAATCATGCTGATGACGAGTACGAGTCAAAACCATCAAGAAGTCCATGTTAACTTCATCCTACTTCCAAGTAGGAATATTGGTCTATTGCATGTACCTACTAGGCTTTTGATGCTCTATCTTAACCTGCTGGCATGTAGAGCACTTAGCCACAAACTCTGCAATATCTCTCTTCATCCCACTCTACCAATAGATCTCCCACAAGTCAAAGTACATCTTTATGGCCCATGGATAAATAAAGTAGCGTCCACCCTACGCTTCTACAAGAATTTGCTGCCTCAAGTTACCTACACCAAGAAAACATAAACGACCCTGACAACGCAATACACCATCTCCCTCTTGAGATAAAAACTCAACCTTATGATCCTTGACTAACTCTTTCAACTTGACTAGACTGGGATCTCTATCTTTCTTTTCTTTCACCTCGGAAACTAGAGATGATTTTGAACTACTCTGAACCCATACACTACCTTTGAAGAATCGACCAAACAGACACCTAGTTTGGAAAGCTAATAAACTTCCATAGCTAACTTCTTCTTACTTTCCTCAACATAATCAACACTACCCATAGACAGTCTACTGAGAGCATCGACCACTACATTGTCTTTGCCCGGATGATAAAGGACACTCATGTCATAATCTTTCAAGAGCTCTAACCACCTTTTCTAACAAAGATTGAGATCTGTTTGAGAAAAGACATACTAAAGGATCTTATGGTCTGTGAAAACATCTTCATAAACTCTGTATAGATAATGCCTCCACATCTTTAAGGAAAACACTATGGCTGCTAACTCAAGATCATGAGTAGGATAATTCTTCTTATGGGGTTTAAGTTGTCTGGAGGCATAGGCTATGACCTTACTATGCTACATAAGGACAAAACCTAAACCTACTCTGGATGTATCACAATACACTATGAAACCATATGAACTATCTGGAATAGCCAAAACTTGAGCTGAGGTGAGTCGAGTCTTTAATTCCTGAAAACTCTTCTCGCAAAGAGATGACCACTGAAACTTGATTTTCTTCTGAGTCAATCTGGATGTAGGGGATGCAATAGAAGAAAATCCCTCAACAAACCATCTGTAATAGCCAGCCAAACCCAAGAATCTCCTGACATCCGATGGAGAGACAGGTCTGGGCCAGTTTTTTACTGCTTTGGTGTTTTGAGGATCTACTCTAATTCCATCACCAGAAATGATATGACCAAGTAATGCTACTAACCTTAGCCAAAATTTACACTTACTAAATTTGGAGATCAACTAATAGGATCTGAGAGTCTGAAGTACAATTCTAAGAAAGTCTGCATGATCACGCTTACTGTGGAAATAGACAAAAATATCATCTATGAAGACTATGACGAATATGTCCAAGTACTGCTTGAACACAAGGTTCATCAAGTCCATGAAAGATTTAGGGGCATTGGTATGACCAAAGGACATGACTATGAATTCAAAGTGACTATACTGAGTTTGGAAAGCTATTTTTGGAATGTCACATTCTCTGACTCTGAGCTGATGATAGCCTAATCTGAGGTCTATCTTAGAGAAATAGTTGGAACTCTAAAGTTTGTCAAAAAAGTCATCGATTCTAGGAAGTGGATACTTGTTCTTGACCATGACTTTATTGAGCTGACGATAATCAATGCACATCCTGAGAGAACCGTCTTTCTTGCACACGAATATGACTGGTGTGCCCCACGGGGACACACTAGGCTTGATGAATTCCTTATCTAAGATATCCTTCAACTTTTGTTTCAGTTCTTTGAGTTCTTCTAGTTCCATTCTGTATGGCGGAATAAATATAGGCTGAGTATCTGGAAAAATATCAATGCCGAAGTCTATTTCCCTTTCGGGAGAAATTCCTGAAAGATCTTCAGGAAAGACATCTGAATATTTACTCACAACTTGGACTGATTCAAGACTGTGAGTTTTGGAACTAGTGTCCTTAACTCGAACAAGATGATAGACACATCCATTAGATATCATTTCCCTTGCCCAAAGGTAGGAAACAAACTGACCTATGAAAGATGAAGTACTATCCCTCCACTCTAGGACAGGTTCATTCAGAAAATAGAACTGGACTATTCTATTTCTACAGTCGACTGTGGCATAGAAAAAATGAAACCAATCCATACGGAGAATGACATCAAAATCAGTCATCTCTAATTCGACTAAGTCTGCTCAGGTGACTTTCTAAAATATCATAATCGGGCAGTTCCTGTACACCCACCGAGCTATGATGGTTTTACCCACTGGGATAGATAGTGAGAAGGGATCTGTTAGAATTTCAGGACTAACACCAAAATCAACAGCTATATAAGGAGTAACAAAAAACAAGGAAGCTCCTAGATCTAAAAAAACATAAACATGCAAGTGAAATATCTGTAACGTTCTCGTAACTACATCAGGAGAATTTTCCTAATCTTTTCGGGACTGGAGAGCATAAGGTTTGTTGGGGCATTGCACACTAGTAGCACTGTAAGTGGCACCCTATTGATTTGGACGATCGGACTGGGCAGAGGAACGGTTAAGTAGACCCTGAGGACCTGGCTGAGGAAAATCTCTAACTCTATGGCCTAGCTTTCCATATCCAAAACAAATACCACTATCCGCTCTGCAGGGTACCCTGATGGTGATTTCCGTATGTCTAACAAAGAGGATAGGTTCGGGCACTGCTAACACAGCCCTGAGATTTAGAGCCTGGCGTCCTATCTCTGTTTCTGTCTTTGAATTTCGATACTGGAGCACTAGATGAAGAAGGAGCTAGAACTGATGACTTAGGACAAAACTGAGAATGGTTTCATCCCTCTAACTTAGGCTGAGCAAGATGAAACTACATGTCCTTGCTCTCTTATGCTGCTTCTCTCTCATCTTAATCTTTTACTCTTCTATATGCTGAGAATGGTCATAATCATGGTTATGTTCATGTCACTATTCAACATCACGAACCTGCACTCATTGACCACACTATCATTCAACCCAAAAACAAACTTACTCATCCTAGCCCTGTTATGGGTAACCACATGAGGAACGTATCTGGCTAGTTGAGTAAACTTAAGAGAATACTCTTTCACTGTCATGTTGCCCTGCCTGAGGTTGATAAGTTCCAACACCTTATCTTCTCTAAGCTGTAGGGGAAAGAACCTATCCAGAAAAGTAGAGAAAAACTCATCCCATTCTATGGACCCTACATCAACTGCTCTCTCCGACTTTCATTATTTGAACCAAGTATGAGCTACATCCTGCAACTGGTATGCAGCAAGCTCATCACTCTTCAGAACTGACACCCCCATGATATCGGTAACCTTTTGAACTTGATCAAGTATTTCCTGAGGGTCCTCATCGGACTTAGACCCGTAAAAGGATGGAGGATTCATTCGGGTGAAGTCCTGAATCTTGGCTGCAGCGGAATTAGCCATTGGGTTGGCTGGAACGACAGCTGGTCATTTATTCTGAGAAGTAACTGAATTAGCAAGAGTGGTGAATTCAGCTTTGAACTCTGCATGAGAAACGTGTTCGTCCAAGGGATCTTCTTAGATGGGCTGAGGGGCTGACTGATTTCCATTTCTTCTTGTGGGAGGCATGTTCATCTAACCTACATACCCCTAATACACCATTATGGTTGAGTTGGGATCCAATCTGTAACCCTAATTGAAAGGGTGTCAATACTGTGCTACTGGTAGGGACAAACTGTTAGTGACCCTCATACAACAGGTTACTTTAATGAGAAAAGTGGGACCCTCATATAATAGGTTAATCCACCTCATCTACCCTTATATAACAGGTTATGATGTCTCAACCTATGCTGGATACATAGTTCTGGAGTGAAAAGATTATTTCTAAGAATCATACCCTCTAATAACAGTTGAGTTCCCATCCTTAGGCTCACTCGGTGCTAACTCCTACTCCCATCTGAATAGACACTAAACATGATTAACTGAATTGAACTGGACTGAGTTCATGGAGTTTCGTTGACTGGCGGAATACAACTGAGATTACTGAATTACTGAGCTTTCTAAGATTTACTAGGATTACTGAGTTTACTAAATTTTCCTAAGTCATATGACTGGCTGAATTCTATTGAACAATGCTTGACTGAGGATATCGTGAAAACATAACACTGGATCTAGGCACACAACTAAATGTCGGGTATAAGTACCCCCAGACCTCGATAAAAGAAAACTGACAAGGCATGATATTCTTGAATACACAACCAACATTAACAATCCATAATACAATAAGTTAGGAATTTCATAAAGTACATGGTTATCATAATCTTGTACATGGAAGGAATTCATATAATCAATGTCATAATTCCATATTCTAGCATCATGAGCATTTCAACAAACATCTACAATGCACATCAATAGCATAGGATTAATTTGAACATAAGGGTATAACATGAATCGATTACTTAAGTCACAATTGAGCTATATTACATAATTTCTAGTCTCTTGGGGATTTTGTCAAACACTTAGGGTGTATGACTTAGGGCATGGCATAATCATAAAATTAATATATCATAACAAACTAAAGTTTATGGTTTTCAATTCACATGCTAACATATTCTCACAAAAATACCTAAAGATTCCAACTTGGGAATCATACAACAACAACCACATGAACAAAATCAACACATAGCATGAATATCATAATTCATATTTAAAACTTTATTCTTGGTCTTCATGGACGAAATAAATCCATGAATGAATACTATGCATACCTGAGAAAGGAAACCTTGAAGGTTCTTGGAGTTCTTGGATGTATTTCTTGAGATTGACCTTGATTCTGAAGGACTAGGGTTATGTTTTCTTGGGAGAGAATGTTCTTTATATTTGGGAAAAAGTGAGTAATAATAATTCAAAACATTTTTAGGGATAAAATCTCGCACTTGGACGTGTTAGGACTTTGGGAAAAGACTATTTTAGCCCTGGATGAAACTTTCAATGTTCGTCAAATTTTTTCGAAATGGGCACCTGGTGTAACGCGACACTATCGCGCCGTGTCACTATAATTGGACAACTGGAAAATTGGGAGATGGTGCGATGCGGATCTATCACGTTACCACTTTGTTCGGGACCTGGAAGTTTTGCGCGATGTGGAGACACGTGGAGATTCACTGGAAAAAGGAAAATTGGGACTTAGGAGCCCTCCGTGATGCAGTGTAATCGTGGAGTATTACTGGAAACTGACCAACATTATTTTGACTCATGGCCCGACGCGCCACTGGCTGAAATGATGGTGTTTTACGACTGAAACATTAAATCGCCATAACTTCTTACCTAATTATCGGATTTAGGCGAAATTGGTATCGATGGAAAGCTTATTCAATTTCTCACACAACAAAAAGTGAAAATTTTGAAAATTCCACATATATAAAAGTGTATTCATCTTTAAATCATGTCTTTGACATCTTTGGGATGAATTTAAGCTAGGTAGAAGTATGGGGTATTACACTGGCTTATCTATCATTCATATTATTATTGTTGGTTAGCTTTAGCTATTTATATTTATGTTCTCATGAGGTAAGGCTAAGGGGGTGGTGTCCCACTCACTGTGGGATTGAGATATACATCACGACTAGGCCATGTTCGGGTCGTGACAGTAATGCTCAACCACTCTTCTTGAAAATAAAAAAAGAAAGAAATCAAAAAAGGTGATATATAATAAATAATATGTTTATAGTGAAAGAACTATATTGAAAGAGAAATTAGAATTAAATAGTTAATCAAGACCAATAAAAATAGTAGAAGAAATAAATTCTTTTATTAAACTTGATGAAATTGTTGAAGTTTTGTTGTTAATAGATAGACCCAAGGTGTTTACATTTTACTCCTTTTCTTAATAATTGCAAAATAATTTATTCATATTCAAAATTAAACCTACTGCATTTGAATTGAGAAATGTTGCATTATCTACTTTTACCAGAGTAAGTTGAAAAACAACACAAACTTGATATATTTCCTTGAATGAAAGCTTAAACAAAGTAAACAATGGCTAATTCAATCTATAAAAGCACTAGTATTTTTCATACAACAAATACTAAAGGGGTATATATAAACACGCAAAGAAAGTAAAAAATTCTAGTAAAGTAATAAATTCTTAGGCCTCATTTGGCAATAAAAATCAAATAGAAATTGAAGTTGGAGTTAGAGATATATTTGGGCATGAATATTAGTTGGATTTGTGTCACGACCCGAACCAGGTCCTGATCGTGACGAATCCCAAGCCAACTGTCACGACCCAAACTAGGGCCTGGCCGTGACGGACATCCCAAACCCTGAAGGCCCAAAAGTTTTACTCTATCTGGTAGTCATGCACAATATTCATATAATAAAGAAAGATGCGGAAATACAATATGATACAAAAACATGGTCATTAACTCTGAGATTCAAGACATAAGAACGAAAGATGCAATTCAAAACATCTGAATAAGATCTGACTCAGTCTGCAAAATCTCTACTATATCTCAAAAGTATTCTGAAAACTGGGACAAGGCCCCCGGTAGACCAAAACAACGGAATAACATAATCTGAAATAACAGGCCTTCTAGAACAAAGAAGGCTCACCACTGCACGGATCACTTCTCTATGGAATACTCTACTGATTAGCCGAACCCTTGGACTGAACTTTAGACCCTGGGAGGTAGGGGGTCAATACAAATGTACTGGTACACAGAAAAAATTAAAAATAATAATTTATATTCAACATATATGGGAGTAATTTAAAACAGTTCATAAACATATCATATAGTAAGAAATCTCATGGGCATTTTCGAAAGACTATATAAAATCATCTGAACTCTATGACACTCTTTGTTTTACTTTTGCGCTAGGTGGTATACTCTACAACTCTAGAATCAGTCGTTGACTCGACGGGGAAGCCTCCAAACCGAGTGTGCTAAAAGGGTTAGAGTCTCTGACTCTGTTACGCCACTCGGTCGTCGCCAACATAAAATAATATACCAAGATCAGCAAATCACTGTTTTAGGTTAAGAGTTACTTAAACTCTATCCTACTACTAGAAACCACCTAGCTCTTTTTATGCCCATTTTTAACTCTTTCTGACATGCATTCTCTGAAAACATACTCTAAAAACTCTAACTCTATTATGGCATACATTTATATGGTATCGACATACCATTGACTTACAAGTCGCATCTCTGAGCCATTTTTAGCATATTCCCATCTCTGTTTTCAAAACATAAATTTGGGACCACCATATCAATAAATCATTTTAAAGAACTCTTTCTCTAAACTCATGCAAACATATGTATGCAACTCTCTTTGTCAAACTTTTAATGATGCAAGTTGGTCATGTCAAAGCTCGCTCTTAATCTCATGCAAATCTTTCTCTTTTAACAAAATATATTTAAATCAGGAAACACCCTCTCTTAAATCTCTAAATCATGCCCAAAATACTATGGTATTTGAGTAAACTAATTTCAAGCCATAAATCATGCATTTCCATCAATTACCATAAGATCATAAGCATAAGGTTATCACAAGAGAGGGGTTTTTCATTATTTGTGCTCTCAAACAAATCTTCAATTTAAAGTTTCATACATATACTTATATGTGTAAATCAATTTAAGGGGAAAAAGGCCAAAAGGCCAAAACAACAACATCATTAAACATGCATAAGGCATAATAAAATCATGGATCTCAAAACCCCTTTAACAAATTCATGCTTGATGATTTTTAAATCATAATTGGGTGTTTTCAACAAGCCCATGTAGCTTTAGGATAAACCCCACATACCTTGATTAAGAAATTTGATGGATGATTCTTGAAGCTTACGGTTTGGGGATTCCAAATCTTCAATTAGTTTCAAAAACCCACGGTTGAATCTTGAGTTATTTGGGTTTTTAGTTTGAAACCTTAGAGAGCGTTCTTATGAATTTTTGAAGAAAATATGAATAATGTGGTCACTTAGGAGAAAAATCCCGTGTTTAAGCTGACAAGGGGGGGTAGAAATTACCCAATACACCCTTAATGAGGAGGAATAAAATATAAATGGGAGCCCAATTTGAGGGGCCACCGCGACGCGCCACTATCGCGGTGGCTCACTGGGAATTGATGAATAGAATTCTTGGGGTCACCGCGATGCAGAGCCATCACGTTGTCCCACTGGTTTGGACTTGGAAATTCAGCGCGACGTACCATAATCGCGCTAGGCAACTAGAATTTGAAAATTGTTAAATATACCACCTCCACGACGTGCCAAGCACTAAAATGATGGTGTTTTACGACTAAGACCTAAATTAGCCATAACATCTTGCCCGGTTATCGGATTTGGGCGAATCTTATAGCAATGGAAAACTCATTCAATTTCCCATACTACATAATTGATTAACATGGAAAATTTGGATAGGATTTATGGATTTTGTATCATCTACGCATAGAAATGACGGTTTTTGTTCTAGCTCGAAATGCAAGGTGTTACATTATCTCCCCCTTGGGATCATTCATCATCGAATGATAGGTAGGAACGTTGAAGCTTAAAGGTATGGATTAACGCGGACCTGATGTGTCTTCTAAGAAAGGATATAACTGATCTGAAACATTTAAACTTCTATCATGAAACTAAATTCTGAGCTGACTTGCCCTTACTTATTTTAAGGAGCTGATTCATGCTGAGAGTTTAGGATTTCCCCCGAAGTGTTAATGCTCAAATCACATACCTTGGATTTGGAAGTGATAACTTAGGTAAGTATGAGTCATGAGGAAACAAGATTTAGATCGTACAAAGGTATTACACTGTCTGAGCTAAAATATATGGAAAAATTTGAGATTATGTGCTGAAATCTTATGAATTGAGTCATGACTAAATAATTGAATTTGAAACATGATGCTTGGACTGAACTGAGTTCTCAACTTACACGGATGGAATAGATTATCTTTTGGGATGGTCATACGCATTGGACTTCAGATAGTAGGACTGGGTGAAAAGGTGGAAAACTACAGTAACTCGTCTGCCGGACTGCTAAACTGAATTATACTGGACACTTATACTTAACTGGAGTATCTCTTCAACACTCTTTCTAAAGAAGTTCTAGTAACATTAGGGAGCAAAGAATCTCTGACATGAGTTACATAAGACATCCAAATAAGGAATCACAACAATGACACTACTCTATAGCATGAAATATAAACATATAACTCGTAAACTAAGATAGAATTACCAAACCTTAGACATTCCAACTTCTTACTTTCAATATTAGCCACACTTCTACAATACTTTCTCAACTATACTTTCCCCTTAAACACCATGCTCATTGATTCCACTTATTTTTCTCACATGGCCGTTGATATTTCCATCTACTAATGTCTAAACTAAACTAAATCCCCTCATCATCTTCAAGCCTAACTAAAAATCACAAGACACACCACATAATACTGTAGTACTAGTCTGAATCATGAATTAATCACACCCTACATTTCACAATTCCTCATCTGTTGCATAATTCTTATTGCCACTCGAGCAATCACCTTCAACTTTGTATTAGACATTCACAAACACTCAAGGTATCCATCCATATGCATACAAACATGACATTCAAGCCTATCTTCTTACCCATATATGCACTTCTAAACAACCATTCATAAAGCGTATTTCTCGTATTCTCTAAACTTCTATCCATAACAACTTCCCTGCACTATTTAGATGATACACATAAAATATCCTCAACTAACCAAGCCATACACAAAACTTCACGTCAAATTTTTTTCAACTTATAGACTTGCACAAAACTAGCGCACAACAATTTTACCCAAATATAATTCATAAAACTTCAACTAACCTTGACACGTATCAAAGACTCATCCTCAATCTTACTCCGCAATTACTGGCTTAACTCAAATATGCATACAACCATCTTTTATCAACAAGAAATGTTTACTTTTTCCCAGCTAAACAACTATTCATCTTTACTATCTCGACCTAATGGAAAATGTCACTGCAAATTGGAATATCGGGATCCGAAATATAAGGGGAGTACTAAGCATAACTTGATAGCCTACTGAAGCATGAGGAATAGAGAACTCACGGCATGGACTCATTAAGAGATCTAATTTCAGGACGTACCTGATATAAATCTGAATTTTCACTGATCGTTAAGAGTATAACATGTGCACAAGAGTCAGGAACTGCATGATCTGAATTTTGGAATTCATAACTTACGAAAAGAGATTCTTACTGCTAAACAAACGGGGAACTCATCATACTAGGAACTAGGAGAGTACACGATTCCTTATCATATGCATGAACACGATCAATGATCATGAAGCTGAAACATAAAGCATGAGTATGTGTTTGAATAACTGAGGTAAACCGCTGAAATAAGAATAGATTGAGCATCATTCTTTCTCATGGCCAATTCCACAACTTACTAGCACATCTATTAGCATCTGAAAACATGACTTGGTTACTCGTGCTATCATCTCCCCCTTAGATTTAATCCATTACTTACTCTAAGTTTGTGGACCACTATATACACTTTGGCATAAACTGAAATCACTTTACTCTAGAGTTGGGGATATAACAATACACATAAAACTAAACTTACCATGTAAGACGGTATCTTCATGAATAACAACCAATGCTAGTACCTCCTTCTAAGATTCAACCCTTAGGTTTCTATATCCCCAAAAGTCATTATATAACATCTTAAACTTTCACCAACTCAGATTCTTCTAACACTAAACATGAATATCTCTATTCCTTTGACGGACCATACTACTTCTGTCATAGTCTACCAGCATCACGACTCCAAACTTATATCTCTCTACTATGAGAATCAAGATTATATAAAAAAGCTTAACATTATCTATCAAAACACCTTAACTTGGCTATTTAGAACACCATATACCATCTAACTAGTCTTTCTCCACCTAGGAACTCAATGGTACCACTAGCCACACACAACATGTAATAGCGTTAGAAAAATACCGCAACCTCATATCACCTTGGCATACTTCTACTTCATACATACAACATCATACTTCATTACGAATCAAATAAACTTAAGATCTTGCATGCACTATTTAAGACTATTAGATCGTTTCCATAAAACTAGTATCATTAACAAAGAAATAATCACATCCACCTTCATGGCCATCAACTGTTCAAACTTAATGTCTAGGTCTAAACATGATTTACAACACAACCTTACACACAATTCTCACTTGGAAACTACGAAATAAAACATCAAGAAACAATAGTACACTAGAACTCCATAGCCACAATAATCGATCATGAACTTGCGGTTTTCCTTATTATAATTCATTAACATGCACTATTTCAACATATCAAGCCTATTGTCTAGCATCAACCATCTACCACCAATAAAAAATGCAACATAATATACTAGTCCATCAAATTGGGATATCCTAACCAAATATCTCATTTTATTTAGATACAACCCACAACCAAAACACCTTCATGACATCACTGCTATGGCTCAAAATCTACTACATACCTTCTTACAAGTAGTACTAGTTTACAACTACTAAAGAAAAGAAGGTCAAAGGGGGGGTAGAGTCACATAACAGACATGGTCAACCTTAATCTTATATTATAACCCCATACAATCTCATCTACTTATACGAATTTCTCACATCACACTTAATTAACCAAGCGTACATTTAGACTACCTTCAAATTCCACAAATAACCTTGTGTCTATAATTCTAACTTACTGGCTAATCTAGCCATTTTTATACTTCAAGCAGACAATAACTCACCTTAGCTAATAACTCCTTCTCTACCTTCTACTAAACTAACACACGAGGACGTATCACTTTAATACCAACTCAATCTCATACAAAAAGGTTCGGCTATACAAATATTCAATAAATCGCCCCTACCACTTTTCTTGCCATTACTCTTCTAAACCCCATTTCCAACCAACACAATAATCAATAAGATGGACAACAAGTTGCTAGTGAATTAAAATAGACCCCACAGGGCTCCACTAGACTACCATACAATCCACACATGCTACTAGCTACCACATTAATCTATCACTAAAAAGGGGTAAATCATCCTCAAACATCAGTTATTTAACTAAACATATTTATCTACACAAAAGTCATCCTCACTCTGATTTCTAACCTTGTGACTTCGTATCACCAACTTCTTGGTGTAATCTCACTACTAATAGGTCATGACACCAACACTTTACATTTTACTACTACTCGGGTGGAAATATAGTTCCAAGATTCTGCTACACCTCATTCCCTCTTAAGCATGACACCTGCAACATAATTTTTTTTGAAAGGAACTGAATACACTTAATACCGCAGGCTCAAAAGCACGATTTCATCAGAATAAAAATTCACACTAGAATCAATACACTCTAAGGCACTAACGGACTCTTCACAAGTCCTTGCCCAATTTCAAAATCTTATATGGCTCAATCAGAAAGGACTATACCATTTGGATTCTAGACTTCTGCACCTGAATTACTTCAACAATAAGACATATCTGAGCACATCACAGTAAGGAAAGAATTGGGATGACTTTACTTCAGTATGGGCGACACCATAGCACGAATTAGAGTATGAAAGAGGAATATTATGAATCCATAGCACGAACTAGAACATGAAGAAAGGGAAATATTCCTAAATGCCTAGTAGACTTCTGCTTATAAGTGTGGCGCGCTACACACCCATAAATAAGACTCTACCCGATGTAATTACACAGACACCCTTGGACCATAAATTGTGCTATGATACCAAGTTTGTCATGACCAGAACTAGGGCCTGGCTGTGATGGACATCCCAAACCATGAAGTCCCAAACATTCTACTCTATCTGGTAGTCATGCACAACATTCATATAATAAGGGAAGATATGGAAATACAATCTGATACAGAAACATGGTCATTAACTCTGAGATTAAATACATAAGAACGAAAGCTGCAATTCAAAACATCTGAATAAGATCTGACTCAGTCTGCAAATTCTCTACTACATCTCTAAACTGTTTTGAAAATTGGGATAAGGCCCCAGTAGACCAAAACAATGAAATAACATAATCTGAAATAATAGGCCTTCTGGAACAAAGAAGACTCACCACTGCATGGATCACTTTTCTCTAGAATACTCTACTGATTAGCCGAACCCTTGGACTAAGCTTTAGACTCTAGGAGGTAGGGGTGTCAATACAAATGTACTGGTATGTAGAGAAAATACAAAATATTAATTTATATTCAACATATATGAGAGAAATTTTAAATAGTTCATAAACATATCATATAGTAATAAATATCATGGGCATTTTTGAAAGACTATAAAATCATGTGAACTCTGTGACACTCTTTGTTTTACTTCTGTTCTAGGTGGTATACCCTACAACTCTGAAATTCCATGGGCTATATGAAATCCATCATTGACTCGGCAGGGAAGCCTCCAACCCAAGTGTGCCACAAGGGTTGGAGTCTCTGACTCTCCTACACCACACGGTCATCGACAACTTAAAAATAATATACCTGAATCGACAAATCACGGTTTTAGTCTAAGAGTTACTTGAACTCTATCCCTCTTCAGGAAACCACCTAGCTCTCTTCAGGCAACCACCTAGCTCTCTTTATGCCCATTTTTAAATCTTTAAGACGTGCATTCTCTGAAAATAAACTCTGAAAACTCTAACTCTATTATGGAATACATGTATATGGTATCGTTATACCATTGACTTGCAATTCACATCTCTGGGCCATTTTTAGCATATTCCCATCTCTGTTTTCAAAACATAAATTTGGGACCACAGTATCAATAAATTATTTCAAAGAACTCTTTCTCTAAAATGCATGTAAACACATGTATGCAACTCTCTTTGTCAAACTTTCAATGTTGCAAAGTGGTCTTATCAAAGCTCTTAATCTCATGTAAATCTTTCTCTTTTAACAAAATATATTTACATCAACAAACACCCTCTCTTAAATCTCTAAATTGTGCTCAAAATACTATGGTATTGAGTAAACTAATTTCAAGCCATAAATCATGCATTTCAATCAATCACCATAAGATCATAAACATAAGGTTATTACAAGAGAGGGGTTTTTCATTATTTGTTCTCTCAAACAAATCTTCAATTTCAAGTTTCATACATATACTTATATGTGTAAATCAATTTAAGGGGATAAGGCTTAAAGGCCAAAACAACAATATCATTAAACATGCATAAGGGATAATAAAATCATGGATCTCAAAACCCCTTTAACAAATTTATGCTTGATGAATTTTAAATTATAATTAGGTGTTTTCAACAAGCCCATGTAGTTTTAGGATAAACCCCAAGTACCTCAATTTCAAAATTTGATGGATGATTCTTGAAGCTTACGATTTGGGGATTCCAAATCTTAAATCAGTTTCAAAAATCCACGGTTGAATCTTGAGTTATTTGGGTTTTTAGTTTGAAACCCTAGAGAGTGTTCTTATGAATTTTTGAAGAAAATATGAATAATGTGATCACTTGGGAGAAAAATCTCATGTTTAAGCTGACAAGGGGGTGAAAATTACCCAATATACCCTTAATAAGATGGAATAATATATAACTGGGAGCCCGATTTTAGGGTCTACCGCGATGCACCACTATCATAGTGGCTCACTGGGAATTAACGAATGGGATCGTGGGGTCACCACGACGCGAAGCCATCGCGTTGTCCCACTGGTTGGGACCTAGAACTTTAGCACGACACGCCATAATCGCACTAGTCTACTGGAATTTGACAATTGTTAAATAGACCACCTCCGCGATGCACCAATCACAAAATAATGGTATTTTACGACTAGGACTTAAATTAGCCATAACATCTTGCCCGGGTATCGGATATTGGAGAATTTTATATCGACGGAAAGCTCATTCAATTTACCACACTACATAATTGATTAACATGGAAAATTTACAAAGGATTTATGGATTTTGGATCATCAAAGTACAGAAATGATGATTTTTGTTCTAGCCCAAAATGTGAGGTGTTACACTAACCTAGGCCGCAGATTACCCCCTTAATCTTACCTCAAGAGCACAATAATAATAATAATAATAACCAATGGAAGTCGAACAAAATGATAATAGAAATGTAATAGTCAAAGGAAATTGAAAGTCAAAAGAAAATCCATGATAATATTCCGACACTGTCCACAAAAGCTTCTAATCTAACGAGTACCAACTCAGTCAGGATATGCCCCCGACTATGAAACAAAATCCAAAAGTACTAGAAAATTAATCAAAATTTAAAAGAGAGAGCAAGTCTTCCGAAAGATGGAGGATTCACCACTTCAATGTTGATCGACCAGGTTCTTAAACCACCTAACTATACATAGGGTCATAAGAAAATCCCTCGGAACCTACATCATTAAATGATATAGCATTCGGGGATGGTCAGTACGGTGAGTACTGGCATGAAACCCAGAAAAGGTATAAAATATACATGTACCAAAACCAGTAATGAAACACATGAACAATATATTTATACATGTACCAAAACCAGTAATGAAATACATAAATGATATATATATATATGTATGTATATATATATATATTTACCTAAATCAGTCATAAATCACATACACTACAGTAATGCATATATGTAGGATATCAGGATAGGGATAAGAGAAATAAAATATGATCTTTTAAAGAATTAGTCCTGAACTGGGTAGCTTGTTCCGACCTAAAGGCACCCACGGGCTATATGGGTCCAGCTCCTTCTGGCGTCGGAAGGGCCCAGTCCATGTCAGCCACTTGGACCGGAGAATAGGTTAAAGTCACTAAGATATTAACCTCCAAAAAAAGTAACTATGTACTACTGTGCGAAGCAAGAATATGATGGTCATCCATTTTCAGGACAAGGCCCCCTACGTCGGCAAATATGAGTTCAAGTGTTTGTTCTCCTGGGACTACACTTTCTCGGCGAGCTACATAATTTTCTTTAGAACCAAATTAAAATAGTTTTCACATACCATTAACCAATAATCATGGAGCCATTCATCAAGGCAATTTTGAATTGATATCATCATACTAATAGACTTGTAAGTTATTCCAATAATGCAAAACCTTAACCATTTAACCATTTTGACTGCAAATTCCATTTAAAAACCAAAACCATAGACCCTAAGGACATTCCAATTCCTCTTTAAATTTTTACCATTTAATGATTTTCAATACATCAAAAGATAATTGGGATAATGCATCGTTTCCACCCCAAACTATACCCGAAAAGTCGAAGCCACACCTAAACTATACTAGTGACCTATTACACACCTAAACTATAAAAAAGTAAAACTATTTACACCCTGTCAGGCTACCACCACTTGCATGTGGTGTAGTGTTTTACACGCGCTGCCACGTCAGCACAACGTCAGTAAAAAGTATCACTATTTTATAGTTAAGGTGTGTAATAGGTCACTTATATAGTTTAGGTGTGGATTTGACTTTTCGACTATAGTTTGGGGTGGAAACGATGCCTTTCCCTTAATGTTTTTAGCCATGTATATTTGTTATTTAATAGGTTGGACACGCCTAAAATAAGTGTAACTCACGCGCCTTAGAATGGGGGTCGCGGGGAGGTAATAATATCTCTTTTATATAGTTAAGGTGTGTAATAGGTCACTTATATAATTTAGGTGTGGCTTAGATTTTTCTTGTATAGTATGGGGTGGAAATGATGCCTTTTCCCAAAGATAATTTAAAATATGAAAATACAAAGCCAAAATTTTAATGTGGGTTGAGGTTCATGTCATTACCATGCCAAATATTCATCCACTTAGGGAAACCTAAATTACCAAATTTCACCATCACTATGAATCACAAATTAAATTCACAATCCACCATTAAAACAAGAAATAAACAATTCTAGAATATAACCACGAAATACCCTCAACATAAATATGAATTAAACAACCATGAGAGATGTAAATATCAAAACAATTTGATGTAATAATATAATAAGTAAAATAGAGAGTGTCTAACATGCTTTTTTTAAGAATAAACTTTGAATCTGAGCCTTGAATTGGAACCGTAGGTGTTCTTTCCTCTAAGAATTTTTTGAGGGAGAAGGAAAAGTTCCTGATCTTTTATTCTTTAGAATGATCATAATTTTGTGTTCGTAAAAGGTTTTAAGCATATAAAGGATGGACCTCATAAGCAAAAAAAACAAAATCCCCGTACAATTATCCAAAAAAAAATCGTATAAACAAGTTCCCACGAACTCACTTACAAATCGTATGTAGTAGCTACAGCCCATAAGTAGGGTTATAGGTATCAAACCCCTTTTTCAGCTCTCAAAACCTACTTATGACCCCCAACTTATGGCCCATAGGCACTACCTATAGCCTGTAGGTAGGATCATAACTATCAGATCTTTTTTAGCTCTCAAGAACCACTTACAACTCCCCAAACTATGGACCATAATTAGTACCTATGACTCATAGAAAGGGTGTCGTAGGTAGGGAGATAGCTTGACCAGGCTTCAATCAAATGACCATAACTTTTTACTCCAACTTAGATTAAGGAAAAATTGATGCGTCGAAAATCTAACTAAATTATATACCATTTGTTGTATCTTGAGATAAAAAAAATTATATAATCTAGGAGTTATGCTCATTGTTGAATGTAGCAAAACACTTCATGAGAAATCAATTGGTAAGGTAGATTTTGACTTGACCAGGAATTTGGTGTTACTTAAGGCCTTAATACATGTATAAATCACTTCTAATACTACGAATAGTATGATGTTTGTTTTCTCATATACTTTCATTTTGATAAAATGTTGGGTGCATAACGATTCTAAAATTTTTGGGGTGTTACTTTATCTCGCCCTTGGAATCATTCATCCTCGAATGATGGGTAGGAACTTATTGAAGCTACATAAGTACGGAATAAGGGATGTAACTTCACATTAGAAATTCTCGCTCAACAAGACATACACAGGCATCAAAAAAATCTTCATAAAAACACAAAGAAAATTGTGTAAGCATGAATCACGAGTTAACGAGACTTAACATAGACATGAATACCTCATTTTTCCATTTCAATCTTATAATTTCCTTACAAAACACATAACTACATGAGTTTGAGTCTAACTGCATATTTATGCCATGTTGACGCCTAACCCAAAGTTAAAAGTTGCTAGTGTAAGCTACATGGCTCTATACTTTACATCTATCCAATAATGCTACTCTATCTTGTCATTGTAATAAAAAAACTATTGTTTCAGCAAGTAAAAAAATTGTATGTTTTCTATACAAAATTCAATACTAAGTTCAAGAACAACTTTCAAGAACTATAATGAAGTTACAACAACTTCAAACACAAGTCAAAATGGATAATCAAAATGGAGTGTTTATCAATATTAAAAAAGAAGATGAAGTAGGAAATTATAGAAACAAGTCCATCAAATGCATTGTGTATCCTTAAGGAATTTATTCACCTCATATACCAGATATTATGGAATATTTCCTTAGAGGATAAATTGATTCTCTTTCTAAAAATAGCGGTAACTCAAATTTTCAAAAACATCAAACGCACTCAATAGTTTGATGATCAAAAAAGAGTTTTTTTATAAGAAGAATAATGTTTTCAGCTCTAAAATATTTTTCTTTACCTGAAGAAATTCAGGTATTTATAGCCATCAAGGTGTTGATTCATGAAGAGAAGCAATGGTTCAGAAAGGTGCAGCCCTTCATAAAGGTGCAACTCTTCGAAAAAGGAGCAACTCTTCAGAAAAGTCACAACCAGTTGAAAATTCATAACCATTCAATTCGAAAAGGTGCCTATTCAAATTGCATCCTTTTTTTGTGTCTTTCCACAAAAACACCACCTTTTCATTTTGCATTCACACCTCTTAATAACCAAATAATTCCCCACATGAATGGTTATGGATATCTTATAAAATTTTTTTAGACAAGTATGAGATCAACAAGAAAAGACTTATTGCATCTAGATAAGTAGGTTTTATTTAGAACTTTCCATAGTGAATATGCATCGGATGCACTCGGGCAATCGATAGATTTAATATCATTTAACCGTTAAACTTTAATGTACACCTAGAAAACTCATGTAGCACAACCATTCTTTCACCATTTATAGTTATCACAATTTTGTCCGTTTAACCCATGAACACATCCTGGTATTATGAGAGCGCAGAGAATAGGCCTTTATTAACATTCTCCTTGAAGTGGCTTCCTTTCCATCCTCACATAAATGATTTCTAAATGTTTAATCCTATAGATTAAACTATTTGGTCAAATCTTCCAAATTAGATAACCATTAAAAATCTTCACACCATAAGCCTATCCTTGTTTCCTAATCATTGTCTACATTATGAGAATGGGTTGAGTATATTGACAATGTTTAAACATCTTGTTTGATATCTTTGAACCTAGCTCTTGGGATCTCCAGTTAGATAGGTAGAGTTACCACCATGGTGACTTGTCCTAGGCTGTAAGCCCATTCCCTTCGATGTTCTCTAAACTCCCTCTCTAGATAGGCCTTTTATAAGTGGATCTGACATATTATTCTTTAACTTCATGTAGTCACCAGTGATAATTCGACTAGAAAGTAGTTCTCTAATGGTTCTAAGTATTCATCTTATATGATAAGATTTATTGTTATACATCATTCTCCCTGCCTTACTTATCGTCGCTTGGTTATAACAAAGTATACATACTGGTGCCAATGGTTTGGGCCAATAAGAAATATCTTCCAAGAAATTTTAAAGCCATTCAGCTTCTTCTCCGGTTTTATCTAATGTGATAAATTTAGATTTCATTGTAGAGTGGGAAATACATGTCTATTTGGACAATTTTCTAGAGACTAACCCTCCACCTAAAGTAAATACATATCCACTCATGATATTTTCTTCATTCGATCCAGTGATCCAATTTGCATCACTAAATCCTTTAATTACTGCTGGATATTTATTATAATGCAAGACATAGTTTTAAGTGTATTTAAGATACCCCAAAACTCTTTTCATTGACATCAAATGAGTTTTATTGGGATTACTTGTGTACCAACTCAATTTACTAGTTCCACATGTTATGTCTGGCCGTGTACAGTTTATGATATACATTAAACATCCCAAGACTCTTGTGTAGTCCAATTGTGAGTCACTTTCACCTTGATTCTTTTCAAGTGCAAAATTCACATCTAATGGAGCCTTGGCAATAGCAAAATCCAAACACTTGAACTTGTAAAGTACATTTTCAATGTAATGAGACTGTGACATCGCTAACCCCTGTGGAGTTTATAGATTCTTATTCCTAAAATCAAATCCGCAACTCTAAGGTCTTTCATATCAAAATTGATCTCAAGCATTTGTTTCGCATTATTTATGTTAGAAATGTCTCTACTGATGTTCAACATATCATTCACATACAAACAAACAATAACCTTATGATTTGTAATTGTCTGTAATTTAAACACATTTATCACATTCATTTATCTTAAACCCATTTGCCAACATGTTTTGGTCAAACTTTGCATGCCACTGATTAGGTGATTGTTTTAGTCCATAAAGTGACTTAACAAGTTTGCACACCATCTTTTCTTTACCAGTAGCCAAAAAGCTTATGGGTTATTCCATGTAAATTTCTTCCACCAATTCTCCATTTAAGAATTCTATTTTCACATCCATTTTATGGATTTTAACAACATATACTGCCGCCAAGTCAACTAACATACGCATTGAAATTATCCTTGTTACAGATGAGTATGTGTCAAAATAATCAAGGCCTTCCTTCTATTTGAAGCCTTTTACTATAAGTCTTGCCTTGTATTTGTCAATAGTACCATTAGCTTTCATTTTCCTTTTGAAGATCTATTTAGAACCTAATGATTTATTTTCTGGATAAATATCAACCAACTCCAAAGTATGGTTGCTCAATATTGAATTAATCTCATTGTTGATTGCCTCTTTCCAAAAGGATGCGTCTGAAGATGACATCGCTTCTTTAAATGTTTGAGGCTCATTTTCTAGGACAAATGTTACAAAATATGATCCAAACAATGTTGATGTTCTTTGATGTTTACTACATCTTGGATTCTTATTATTATGTATATTCTTGCTTGGTTCATCTCAAGATCGTGCAGACTCTCCACTAGATTGTACATGACTAGTTCTATATGTATAAAAAAATTCACAAAACTCAATATTATCTGATTTAATTACTGTATTTTCATTGATATTTGAATGTTCATATTTATGAACCAAAAATTGACAAGCTTTACTACTTTTAGAATATCCTATTAACACGCAGTCCATAATCTTAGGTCCTATTTTCACCCTTTTAGGCATACGAACTTGGACTTTCACTAGACACCCCCACACTTTAAAATATTTTAGATTGGGTTTCCTTTCTTTCCATTTTTCATATGAAATTGATAGTGTATTACTTTGGGGCACTCTATCGATTATTCGGTTAGCTGTAAGGATAACTTCCCCACAAATGTTTTGCGGTAAACCTAAACTTATAAGTAAGAAATTCATCATTTTCATTAAGGTTAGGTTATTATTTTTCATACAGCCTTGGTGTACTATTCTCTATCTTGAGCCAGGAGTCTATCGGAAATAGTCTCTCTACTTCTGCAGAGGTAGTGGTATGAATTGTGTACATCTTACCCTCCCCATACCTCACTTTGTGGGAATACACTAGGACTGTTGTTGTTGCTATTGTTATTCCTTTCCACAAATCCATTAGGTTGAGGTGAATACAAGGAAGTAGTTTGATGGACAATTCTATTCTCTAAATATATTTCTGCAAAAGGAGATTCATATTCTAAACCCCTATCACTTATTAGTTTGATCTTTTTGTCTAACTAATTTTCAACCTCTCTTTTATATTTTCTAAACATATATATTGCTTCATCCTTATTATTTAGAAAATAAACATAAAAGTAACTAGTGCAATCATCAATAAAAGTAATAAAATACTTTTTTATTTTCACCACGAGAAGGTGTTGACTTCATAACACAAATGTTTGTATATATTAAGTCTAAGGGACTAGAATCCCTTTCAAAAGACTTATACGAATGCTTAACATACTTAAATTCCACACATATTTGACAGTTTCATTTATTGCACTCAAAGTTAGTCAACACTTCCAAACTAATCAGGTTTTGCAAGGTGTTATACTTGACATGTCTTAAACGATTATGCCACAAATCATTTAACACTATCAAGTAAGAAGAAGCCTCAACTTTCTTCATTTCAACAACCATTACATAAATTTTGAAAAATCCCTCATTAAGGTAGCCCTTTCCTACATACATTTTATTCTTACTTATTACAACTTTCTCCAAAACAAACACACACTTAAACTTATTTTTAATGAGAAGTGTTGTCGACACTAAGTTTTCCCTAATAGTAGGAATGTGGAGAACATTGTTGAGAATCAACACCTTACTGGAAGTCATTTTGGGGAATATCTTCCCACTTCCTTCAACCTTGGTTGTTGCATTTTTTCCATGAAAATTACTTTTTTGGGACCAACGGGATCATAAGTAGCAAAAACATTTTTGTCTGCTCAAATATTTCTAGTGGCTCCTAAATTAAACCACCATTCATTTGGATATCCAACTAGATTGCTTTCATTGATCATATCACACAGATTTTCAATCTTTGTAGTTGTTTCCAACATGTTTATCTAATCTCTTTTCTTGTTCTAATTTAGAACTTGACTATTTAGAGCTTTGTGTCCAGCATCACTACAAATGTAGCAATTGCCTTTGAACATTTTCTTATTCTACTCTTTTTCTTGTCCAGAAGACTTCTGCATCTTCTTATTATTTGGAGCATCATCCTTTATAGGATTTACAACCATCATTGATGATTTTTTTTCAACTCATTATCCTCGTCTATCTTGAAATGACTCACAAGATCTTTCAGCCACACAATTGATTTTCAATCATTATTTTTTCTAGAATAACATAGTTGATTTTCAATCATTGGTTTTTTTTCTAAAATATAAGTATCTTTACTTGGGAACATTTGCATATCAAGTTTGTCCATCCAAAATGACATCATTTTCCGCCATTCTTTGAAGTTCACACCAAAATAATTTTCTAATTTCTCAACTATTTTCATTGCTAGTGCAATACCTGAATGACTTAATGACGCAACATTGGTTTCCATTGGAACAACACCATTCATAATCAAATCAATTTGTTATTCAATTTCATTCATCATTTTTGTATCAATCTTTGGCATACTCTTTAGTATTTCAGAAAACTAATAATAAAGACTTTAATCTTTAGCCAACTTGTTTCTAGTCAATGATGAAGTTTTTATATCTTCAAATAATCAACCGAATGAACTTTGAAACATGACAAAGTTTTTATGACTTCAAATCAGAATCAAATTCAAATAGCGTGAAACCCCATAGATTTTAAACCCCACAAACAAATACAGAGATTTTAATGAATTGGTAAAGATTTTATATTCTTCTAACTAAATACCCACACTATTTTCCCGATGAAGTTCTTATATTTTTCTAACCGGGGGAGTAGAAACCAAAAGATTTTAATCTCCAAAAAATCATACACAATACAAATTAACAAAATACTAATTTATAAATGGTGATATTTTTTTCTTTCACCAAACAAGCACAAAAATAAAATATTTTTATAATTTCTAAATTATTGTTTTTCTCGGGTTTGGTAAAATTTGTATTTCCAATAATATGTTTAAACACATGTTCAAATTAATAGATGAACAATCAAATTAAGTTTAAACTCCGTATTTATAACTTTGAACTTTTAACAATAAGTTCAACCCAACTTATGAACATCAACAAAATGAAGCTCAAACTATTTTTAAGGAAAATAGCAAAACCAAATGTTAAGAACTTCAACACAAGTTCAACCATCTTATGAATTATCAAAATGAAGTTTCAAGAACTTCAAACACAATTTGAAAACAGTTGAAGAACTATCAATATGAAGTTAAAAAATATTTACAGAAAAACAGTAAAACCAAATAATACAGATTAGTCTAAATTACTTAAGATTGTTGTTCTGGCAGGTACAAAATCTGTATGTTTTCTATAACTTCAATAATAAGTTCAACAACAACTTTCAAGAACTACAATGGAGTTACAACAACTTCAAACACATTTCCAAATGAATAATCAAATGAACTATAAAAATGAAGTGTTTATCAACTTTATGAAGAAAATGAAGTAGAAAATTATAGAATCAAGTCCACCGAATGCACGGTGTATCCTTAAGGAATTTATTCTCCTCAAGTACCCGAGGTAGGGAATCTTTCCTCCCAGGATAAATTGATTCTCTTTCTGAAAATAGTAGTACCACAAATTTTTAGAAACTTCGAATGCACTCAACAGGTTGATGAACACAAGAGAGTTTTTAAAAAGAAGAAGAATGTTTTCAACTCTAAAATATTTTTCTTTACCAAAACATCTGATATTTATATCCATCAGGATATTGCTTCATTAAGAGAAACAATGGTTCAGAAAGATGCACCCCTTCATAAAGGTTCAACTCTTCGAAAAAGATGCATCTCTTCAAAAAAGTCACAACCATTGGAAAGGTCATAACCATTCAATCTGAAATGGTGCCTATTTAAATTGAATCTTTTTTTTTGTTTCATTCCAAAAAGCACCAAATTTTCATTGTCCATTCAAACCTCTTAATATCCCAGCAAAAACCTCAAATCCTTATCCTAGAGTAATAGCCTTATAAGACAAAGATTTGCATATCTATCATTCATAACATCCAAGCCTATCATTACTACACACCCTTTTATGAATCTCCTTACCAAAAACCAGCAACTTCAATCACTATAAAAGATTTTCACCACATCTCCCATTCCTAAATATATCACATAAAGGAAAGTTCATCTCACTCTTCCCTCTTTATGTATAACATTAGCTCAAGTAGTTACACTAATTGGTTTACAATAAATAATATCTATTCTCTTATCTAAAATATTACAATCCTTACATAGTCACTATTATCCAAACATAAGGAGGGACATTGAGGGACTAGAGTATAAGCATCAGGAGTGGGAGTGATACTATTTAATTATGACTACTATTTATCATACTATTCAAGGTGAGACCTGCAAAGTGAGATACAATAAAATAGGCATAAAATACTCCATAAAAAACACCTAGATCATAAATAGAGGATCTCTCGGGCATAACAATGTCATAGCATGAGTTCTTAGGTATTACACCCCGCATTTCGAGTTAGAACATAAACCATCATTCCTATGCGTAGACGTTCCAAAAGCCATTAATACGATATAGATATAGTGTGTTAATAAATTATGTAGTGTGTGAATATATTTGAGCATGAATTTATATCATAAAGGTCCCTTAACTCAAGGACGAGTTGAAATTTTTCCTATCGTTCAAGTTTTAGTGAGCGTCAAAACTTATGTCAACTTCAATCGCCCATAACTTTTTGTATATATCGAATTAGAGGTCCTAATATATATCAAATGAAAGGTATTTGATTCCTTTTTCCAACGCCAATAATTTTTCCTAAATCAAATATCGGGGTAAAAAGTTATGGCCGTTTTAAAGTAAACTATCTGAGCTGCCAAAGTACGATGAGAAAGTTGATAAACCGTCGCCAGACCGTCGTAACTAAGGAAATAAGCATATTTTCTATCGATGAAGTGATGGTTTGAGGGATGGTCCATCCCTAGGGTGATGGTTCGTCGCCCAAACCGTCCCGCACCTCCATTTAGCGATCTAAAGCCATTTTTAAAGGGATTTTTGGGTCTTTTCCACCATTTTCAACACTTTATTACATCAAATGAAAGCACATAACTCATCATTCATCAATAACATCAAAACTAGGATTTTTTTCCCCAAGAACAAGGAATCAAAAATCAATCTTTAAGTTCAAGTTTTTCAGGGAACAAATCAAGATTTGAGTCCTACTCTTTAAACCAAGTAATCTAAGGTATGTAGGGTGTCCTAAATCTCATAGGAATGATTTTGATACTAATTTGTACAAGATTTTTAATAATTATGTAATTATGTATTCCATTATAAGTGATGTTTCATTTTAACACAAAAAGCATGCATTGTGATATGGTTTTGAGAAGAATATTGAAAGATCATGGGGTTGTTTACTTATATATCTCAATTATTGAATTTATGGACATGTGATTTGAATTTTTAAAAGGTGCTATGAACATGAGTTGTGAATTCTTTATTCCACAAGATGATGTTTATGTACCACACATAATGCTATTGTTAAAGTATTGAGAGCATGAGTTTTAAAACCCCTTTTTATCATGAAAAAGTGTGTTTGGGTAATGTTGTACTACTTGGTAAATGTTGAAGTTTCTTGACTATTTCGTGTTAGGGAATCGATATGCATATGTTTGGTGTATGGGAGTCTTGTTGGTGTTCATATAATGACTTGCATAAAATGTGCGGAGGAATTCCTTCGAATGAAAAGAAGAAAAGAATGTTGTGTGTATGATGCATATTTTGTCTTATATCAAACTTAAAGCTTAAATTGATGTGAGTTAGATGGTTACCTGAAGAAAGCACAAGTCAATGACTCTATGCTAGAAATCGTGATTTGCCTTGTGTACCTAGTACTAAGTAATCCCAAATTGGGACCAATGGTTAGGAGCCCTGCTTTGTGATCTTGAGCCTAACCATGACATATTGACTTTATTGGGGTTATGGCACACTATTGTATGATCTTGTGTGTCCTTTCCCCACTAATACTCCAATCTTGGTGGATACCGATATTTGGCTGTTGGTGAAAATATGAAATTGTAGGGTGTACCATCTAGATCAATAGTGCTACATTATTATTGAAAAATCATTATACTATGACCATGTGTTTTTCAAATGATTTTGTGTTAATGTATTTTATAATAGCTCTCTCCTATGTTATATAAAAGTTGTATTTTGTTTTTGAATTACTCTACGTACCAGTACAATTGTATTGTCCCCCTATATTCCAGGGTCTGAGGCTCAGTCTAGAGGTCCTGCAAAACCGTAGAGTTTTCATTTAGAAGTAAAGTGTGTGTACAGTTGATGAGCCTTCTTTATTCTGGAAGGCCTATTTTTTTTTCTCGTATGTTATTTATTTTGGTTTAGGTTCACTGGAGGCCATGTCCAAGTTTTAATTGTGATGACTGGTTTTGATGTACTAGAGATTTCACAGACAAATGTTAGATGATGTTGAAGGTTTTATTGAATTCTTTGACTTTTCAATTGTATGATGTTATTGACCATGTTTGCGCATTAATCAATTTTCGCATTCTCTTTACGATTGTATGAACATGTGTATGATTGCCTATTAACAAAGGGAAACTCAACCCTTCACGGCTTGGGATGCTCGTCACAACCAGGGTCTTATTCGTATCGTGATAAAATTAGTATCAAAGCACGGTTCATGGTCCCAGGGTGTCTGCGAAATTACGTTGGGTAGAGTCCTGTTTATGGGTGTGTAGCTCCCCACACTTAGATGTAAGAGGCTACATGGAATTTAGGAATGTTTCTCTTTCTTCATGTTCTAGTTTGTGTTATAGAGTCAGAATGTTCCTCTTTCATACTCTAGTTCGTGCTATGGTGTCTTCTATATGAAAGTAATGTTATCCCAATTCTATTCTTACTCTGATGTTCTTAGATATGTCCCATTGTTTAGGTGATTCAAGTGCAGAAACTTAGAATACAAATGATGTGGTCCTTTTCTGATTGAGTCATAAAGGATTATTAAATTGGTCAAGGACTTGAGAGGAGTCTGTTAGTTCTTCAAGATGTATTGATTCTAGTGTAAACTTTGATCCTGATAAAATCGTGCTCTTCAGCCTGAGTTATTAAGTGTATCCAGTCCCTTTCAAAATATTTGTTGCAGAAGTCATGCAATAGGGGAATTATGTATTACCTCGTATTTCTATCTAACTTCGATTCATCCCTAGAACATCAATTATCTTTCTTCATAGATGAATACCTTTTATTCCCTATGGTATTTTTAAGATTTTGACTTTTCATCACGTGGGAAATTGAATAAGCTTTCCATTGATACAAAATTTGCCCCAATCCGACACTCAGGTGAAGATTTAGAACCATTTTAGTAAGGCAGTGTACCACCTGGTACTTTAGTGCGTCGCGGATCCAGCCAAAATGGCAATCATCAAAATCCAGTAAGCCTCCGCGATTAAGGGTACGTCACGCCAAGGCTCAATTTTAGAATTGTCAAATTCTAGTGCACCAACGTGATTCCACCGCGTCGCGGTGCAATTCCAGTTCGTAACAAAGGTGGCAACGTGATTTCTACCGTGTCGCGCCTCCAACTAGTTTCCCAATTGTCCAGTTTCCAGTGAGCTATCAAGATTTCACTGCGTTGCGCCAGCATGAAAAATTGAGATTTTTAGATTCTGTTATTTAATTCCAAGGACTAATTGGTAATTTCTTAAAGCCTCTAATCAGTCTATACACAGGATTTAAACCCTTAATAGCCAAAATTGCTCATTTATTTTCACTATTTCTCAAGAAAAATAGCTTTCTCTCTCAAAGATAGAAAACCCTATCCCCCAAGTTTCAAAAGCAATCTCAAGAATCCCTCCAAGAGTCTTCAAGAACTTCAAGAATCTAGATTTTCAGGTATGTTAGATGTTGATTCTTCGGTTCCTTCCACCCAAGAAGTTCAAGAATCCTTTTCAAAAATTATAAATCTTATGTATTTATGAGATATCATGATTTATGTGTATTGAGGTTCATGATTATGTGTAGTTGAGTTTTAATTCATGATTTAGACTACAAGCTTTAAGAATTGGTCCTAGTATGAGGTGAATTTCATGATTTTCATAATAAACCCTACAAGATGCATGTTAATTGATGTAATCATGTTAATTAGGTGTATCGAATATTGTATGACAAAAGTATGCTCCCCATATGTTTGATAAAATGCTTGTGTGAAGGAAATAGGGTCATTATAGCATGTTGACAAGAAACCCCAATTATGTATGAGTTCATGCATGCCAAGTGTTTGTTGAAAAGTCTTAGTGAATGAATTGTGACATGTTAGCATAAAATCCCCAATTATGTACACTTTAATGCATGTTAAGTGTTTGATGGAAGATATTGTTGGATGAGTTATGCGATATTAGTATGCATTCCCTATATATATACATGTTTATGATCTTCAAGTGATTGATGAGATATCACATTGATTATGTCGTGGGTGATAGTCTATTGTCACCTTATGTATAATTTGTCCTGTCTTATATTATCTATGTTATCGAGTCCTGGGGATATTTATTCCTAAAAAATTAGCTGCTTATCTAGAGCAAGTGTCAGTTTTTGAGATACCCTCAATCAACCCATGATCAGTAGAACCCAAACAGTCCCACAACTTAGGAAATTTCAGTGATCTCAGTATTAGTAACATTCTAGCTTCAGTTCAATAATCAATTCAGAACTTAGAAGTATTCCGTTAGTCAATGATACTCAGTGAACTCAGCTTAGCTCAGTTACTCAGTATGATCAGTAACAAATTCAGCTTTGTCTAGTACAGTCTAAGAAAAAGAATCAGTCAGTGTCTTTTAGTTGGGAGTAGGATTCAGCACCGAGCGAACCTAGGGATAAGGGATCACTTGTTAGAGAGGACTGAGATCCCTAGGAGAAATCCCAAAGTTCCAGAACTATGTATCCAGCGTAGGTATGAGATGTCACCCGCTAGATGAGACTGACATACTCAAAAGTCACCCATTAGTATAGGACTGATCCCAGGGGTCACCCGGTAGATAGGACTGAATCCACAGCAGAAGTTATCCTTACCCGTGGCACGGTACTGACACCCTTCTAGCTGGGGTTACAGGTTGGACCCACTAGTTTAGATTTGGGGCATGTCGGTTAGATGTTTACTTCCTACAGTCTCAGTTTCAGAATCAGTCTCTGTAAAAGAATTTAGCTCAGTAGCACATATTCAGGACTGTTAGATACAGTCACTCATTAGTATTATTAATGGATTTAGAGATCACCCGCTAGATAGGATTGATCTCAAATTTAGTCAAATAGTATCAATATTAGTACCAACAGATTCAGAGATCACCCATTAGACAAAAATAATCTCAAATACAGTCAATTAGTATCAAGTACTATTAGATTCAGAGATCACCCGCTAGATAGGACTGATCTCAGATTCAATTAATTATCTTCATTAACCGTATATTCAGAGATCACCCGCTAAATAGGACTGATCTCAACCTTAGTCAATCATATATATGTATCAGTAGACTCTGTAACCATAAATCTAGTTATTAGAATTCAGTATTCAGTGTTACTATGATTTCCGTTATAGTTTATGAACTCATGCATGTATTCTCATTCAGTAGTCTCGTGATATTCAGTCAATATTATTCATACATATAAAACCTTGTATTTAGCCTTACCTTATCTAGCGTACCAGTACATTCAAAGTACCGACGCATACTTTTCTCTTGCGCTATGGTGTCTTATACTATAGATTCAGAAGCACGGGATCCAGAGCATCCTTAGCAGTTCAGACTCATAGAGCAGCAGTAGACTTAGCAGTGATTATTAATCATTCGAGGATGTTCCTTATTTTAGTATTACATTAGATTCAGTATTTCAGTAGACGGAGTTAGTTGGGGATTTGTCCCATCAACTCCAAGTTCAGACAGTTTAGAGGCTTTCAGACTAGAAGTTCAGACAGTTGTTTTAGTTTTGGTATTGATATATTTTATACAGTTGTAATACAGTTTGAACCTTATGGAAAGTTTTCTGCCAGTTTTCCACATTTTACAGTATATTATTCAGTGCTCAGTTACATATATTAGTCATGGGTTAGCTTGTGGTCCTTCGGTATTATAAGAACCGTGTAGTGTTCGGGGTTCAGACTCTTGGGCATTACAAATTATGTGTAGCAGAATGTTGGAACTATCTTTCCACCCGAGTAGTAGTGTATGTTAAAATGTCATGACCTATTGGTAGTGAGATTGGGACAAGAAGTTGGGGATATGAAATCACATGGTTAGAAGTCAGAGTGAGGAAAATTTTATATAAGTAAATACTTTTAGTTGTATAATCATTGATTGAGGGATGATTTTCCATTTTATAGTGAAAGACTAGTATAGTATCAATGTTTATGGATTATGTGGTAGCCTGTGAAAGAAGTGTTTGACTTTGATTTTTATTTATTCAAAATAGAGAAAGAGCCCAGAGTAGATAGTTATGGTGTTTATAGAAACTCCTCATAGGCCATGAATGGAAACGGTTAGTTTTACCCATTAGGTTATAAGTACAGACTCATTATTGTATGTGGAATTTGAAGGTAGTCTAAATGTATGCTTGGGTAAGTAAGTATGATGTGAGAAAGTAGAATATGTAGATAAGATCGTATTGGATTATAATATAATATTAAGGTTGACCATGTCTATTATGTGACTTTTTCCCTTTGGCCTTCTTTTCTTTATTATTGTAAATTAGTACTACTTGTGACAATGTATGTAGTAGATTTTGAGGTGTAGTAGTAATGTCATAGAGGTAATTTGGTTCTAGGTAGTATCTAGGTGAACTATGGTATTTGGGTTGAATTTTCCAAATTGATAGAGAGTATATTATGTTGCATGCTTCATTAGTAGTAGATGATTGATGCTAGACTATAGGCTTGAATTTTTTATGTAGAATGTGGTGGTAAGAATAGTAGCTTAAGATTAATAAGGTATGTTTTATGGCAATGAATTAGTAGGATAGATGTGATTTGTGAAAGAGACTAGGTTGATAATTTATGATAAGTTTAAGTGGTAAGTGTGAGATATATGTGTATTTAAGGACTAGTATTAAAATGATTAATTATGAGTGAGTTATTAAGTGGATAGGGGAGTAAGTATATAAGATTAAGTTGCACCCTGGTAGTATTACGTTACGTAAGATTTTATGATATAAGTTATGTGATTAATGGTCTAATGTTAGAAGGTTAAGTAGTGGAGAGTGAATTTTTATGTGATAAGAAGTGAGGATGTGTATGTTCATGAGACTACGAGTTGTAGGTTAATGACGATAGTGGATATCAAAAATTAAGATTAGCGTTCTTAGAAAGCAATGCCTTTAGAGTACTTAAGGGGGAGAGTTTAGCATTTATGCGTATAAGTGTTTTGCATACCTAGTTGTGTTCTTGAAATTGTAGTATGGAGAAGTCTGGTGAGTTATTGTATGGTGTTCGTTAGAGTTGAGTTGAGGAAATACAGGTAGGGAATATGAGCCTTGGGTATGGTCTTACAAATTTTGTTAAGTTGTAAGTTGTGTGATTAGAAGTGTAATGCGAGTATTCTAAGGAGTTGAAAATAGAGTATTAAGTGGTTAGAAGCGTGGATGTCCATGCCCATAATAATATTAATCATAAGTTGATGACTTCGGGGTTAGAAAAAGTTATGATTTGTATTCCCGAAGGGGTATTTCCCAGAAAGAATTTAGTGTCGATATATTAAATTAGTGAGGGAAGTATGTGTTCATATGCGTACCGGTACCCCACTATTGTACTGAGAATTTGGGTTATAGATTGATAAGAGGTTATGTTCTCAAGTCTAGAATTGTGACTTTGATCTAAGGGGGAGATGGTGAGTTAAGGTAGTTTCCGAATTTTCTCATTGTGGCAAGTTAGGGAAGAGTCATGGTAAACCTATTCCTATTCAAGCATATTCCTCCTACTTTAGTTTAAGAGTTCATTCTACCAATGTATTATGTATTCAAGTCCTGCCTATGTCTAAGGATTGAGTTCTCTATGTAAATCATGTCATGTTCTAACCCCCTAAACTCGAAGTGACGATATCACAATAAATCTAGTTTTTCATGTATTCAAGCTTTATGATACAATGTTCATGATCCATAAATCTATGTTCCAAATCATTCTTGGTTCTAAGAAACTATATTTTCGAATGTTACAGATTCATTTTATGTCGGGATTAGCCAAATGATAAATTTGTGTGAACTCATGACTAATTCATCTCTGAAAATAAGAAGCGATAGCTTCGAATAAAAGTTCTTGTCTCAATCACAGACTTTATGAATTCTGAATTTTTGTTACATGACTCATGAGGTAAGCACTCATGTTTCTAACTGTGGTTACCCCTAAGAACTCATGCCATGTTGATTTTATGCCATAACGACTCTTTACTCATCATCCAAATACTTGACATATGAAGCACTTCGTGATTGTATCATATCATCATTTTATGTCCCTTATTGAGTAGTGAAAAAAGGTATAACCTATGGTCTGATAAGTTTTACGTCCATTCTTGATGATTGTTCTCTAGCCCCTCAATGACCTTCTGTATATTAGTGTGATGGTGGTTGTGGAAGTGTAGTAATGTGTTAGGCAAGGGAGTAGATGTTCTTGAAGGTGAAAATCTTGAGGTAATTTCTTGAGCTAAGGTTAAAAGAGAAGAGGAAAGAAGAGAGGAATTCTCATTATGTAAACTAGTTAGAAAGGAAGTATATGGCGAGAATATTTGTGAGAATGATTGAATTTGCTGGTCTTAGTGGAGAGGTCTATGAAGTAGGGTGTCATAATGATAGGCTTAAATTTTGTATTTGGTGAGTAAATAAACCAATGTGATATGTTGTTAGTATTTCTTGAATTAAGATTTGAGGTTGTGGAATTATAGTGATGAGGTGAGGTAATTTCTTAATGTGATGTAGAGTACAGGGTCCCGTAGTTTAATTTAGCACCTCTTTACTCCGAGTTAGGCTTCAACATAGAAGTATTATACGACGGAACACAAATTATTGTGGTTAGATGTGCTACGGGAGATTTTGTAAGTTGGAAAAGATGAAGTGTGTTAATTAATGTTGGGGTATAGACCTGTAGTGTTTCTGAGTTTAAGTCTATTCGATGTATCTTTGAGTTTGATAATGTTTCTAATCTAATCAATTCTTGTATCTCGCGGAAATCTCATCTCATTTCTTGTACCAATCCTAATTGGGATGAGGGATCTTAGAAAAGAAAAAATTTCATGCCTTATAATGTTTTGATTATGTGCCATAGAACACATTCCAAGATCATGTCGATTTTAAGTTTCGTTATCTCATGATGGTACCAATGAATATCAGACCAATTATCACCAAATTAATTTTTGCCTTATGTTGTGGTAATAATGATTCATAGAACTCATGTGCAAGGTCATCCCAATGTAAAGTTTCATTACCTCATGTTTCGTGCTTACGCATTTCAGTAGGGGTGTCATAAAGTTCCTTTGATACCTTTGTATATTTTTTCGGGGAAAAATGTTCAATGTGAGGTTATACTCTTTATTCCATACCTTTAGAGCTTTAACAAGTCCCTACCCATCATTCAGGGTTGAATGATCCCAAGGGGGAGATAATGTAACACCCTACAATTTGGCCTAGAACGTAAACTGTCATTCTATGTGTAGATATTCCAAAAGCCATTAATCCACTATAGATATAGTACGTTAATCAATTATGTAGTGTTTGAATCTAGTTGATCATGAATTGAGATCATAGAGTTCCCTTAACTCAAGGAAGAGTTGAAAGCTTTCCTATCGTTCAAGTTTTAGTGAGCATCAAAAATTGGGTGAACTTCAATCGTCCATAACTCTTTGTATATATCTAATTAGAGGGCCTACTATATATAAAATGAAATTTATTTTAGTCTTCTTTCCAACGACACCAATTTTGCCTAAATACAATATCGGGGTAAAAGGTTATGACCGTTTAAAAGTGAGCTATCCGATCTGCCAAAGTGTGACGGGATGGCTGACGGACTGTCGCCCAAACCATCGCAATTGAGGCAGTAAGCCCGTTTTCTAGCCATAAAGTGATGGTTTGAGGGATGGTCCATCCTTGGGGTGACGGTTCATCACCCAAACCATCCCACACCTCCGTTTAGCGATCTAAAGCCATTTTTAAATGGATTTTTAGGTTTTTTCCATCCTTTTCAATACTTTATCACATCAAATCGAAGCACATAAATCCTCATTCATACATAACATCAAAAATAGGGTTTTTTCCCAAGAACAAGGAATCAAAAATCAATCTTTATGTTCAATTTTTTCAAGGAACAAATCAAGATTTGAGTCCTACTCTTTAAACCAAGTAATCTAAGGTATGTGGGGTGTCCTAAATCTCATAGGAATGATTTTGATACTAATTTGTACAAGATTTTTAATAATTATGTAAGTATTTATTCCATTATAAGTGAGGTTTCATTTTAACACAAAAAGCATGCATTGTGAAATGGTTTTGAGAAGAATATTAAAAGATCATGGGGTTGTTTACTTATATATCTCAATTATTGAATTTGTGGACATGTGATTTGAATTTTTAAAAGGTTCTATGAACATGAGTTGTGAATTCTTTATTCCACAAGATGATGTTTATGTACCCCACATAATGCTATTGTTAAAGTAGTGAGACATGAGTTTAGGAATCATAAGCATCATAACTTAGAGCGTGAACACTTAGAATCTTGGATTGGAAAGAGGCGTTATTGCTTTTATTTCAATATTTGAAGCATGGACATAAATTGCATAAAGAACTCGGACCTTCAACATAGACACCAATTTTATGCATAAGACATTGGTAGAATGTCCTCTTAAATCAAAGTAGGAGGAATTTTCTAGGATAAGAATTGATTTATCATGACTCTTCCCTAAAAATCACCACCATGAGAAAATTTGAGATCTGCCTTAGTTCAAATCTCCCCCTTAGCTCAAAGGTTTCTATCCTAAACATGCAGACATATCCTCTTACTAAATTTGTAAGTACAACACTCAGCACAATAAGTGTATTATTATACACATTAATGCCAAACTCCCCCCCCATAACTATAATATGAGGACCCTAAGTTCTTTCTAGGATATCCCTTCTAGGTATATAAATCTAATTTTTTCCAAATTTCCATAGTCATCACCCTATAACTCACACTCTCATGAGCATGCACATCCATACTTCTTAACACACAACAATCCATTCTTCACTCGTTAGTATACTAGCATTAAACCTCTAATCTCATAACCTTACAACTTAAAAAAAAAAAAAAACTATACCAAGGGCTCACATCGCCTTTCTATATTTTCATCAATTCAGCTCTAAAAAAGACCATATAACCACTCTATAGATTTCTCCAAATAAGAAATTCACGAACATGAACTAAGTACACATGACACTAGTACTCTTAAAACCTCATCTAACAAGATGCAGTTGGTTTAATTTATTCTTATAAATCTAATGCTCCTATCTATCTAATGACTTAGATGTAATTCATTATTTTAACTCTAGTCCCCATGTATATATCACAATTACCCATTTAATATTTAATATGTATTCAACCTAGGCTCATTCACACATTATATCAAGCCTACTAATTCACTCCCATAAATCTTGTAACACAATTCTTGAGTTACCATTTTTATCACCACGATCAATATATAAAGTTCAAAATCAGTATCTAGCAACAATAATGTACCAACAATGAAATATACCACATAATATACTATTCCATCAAATAGATAAATCCTCTTAAATTTCTTATTTAACTTAACTATGGCCCACAAGCACATTCTTCTTCACAACGTTACTACTACAGCTTAATATTCATTACACATCTTCTCACATACTATTCTAGTTTATAACTACTAGAAGAAGAAAATATCAATGGGTATAGCCAAATAATAAGGATAGTCCATATTTATCTTAGAACCTAACCCATTATGGTCTAAAGAACATTCACATCTCTCACAACACATCCACTTACCCATGCATACATCCCAACTACCTCCAAGATTCTATAAATACCACTGATTCCCCCTCCCCCCCTTTAAGATCTCCCCAAGTGAACACTAAATTCATAAATTATAAGCTGAGCAATCCTTTCATTCACAATCTATGATTAAATTTTCTACTACAATATATATTCCTCATGGGCTCCTTCTGTATTTCAACTAAAGACGCAAATATTTTAACGAGCCACTTTTTTTTATCGACTATTATAAGTTTTCTAATTTTTGGTATACCTTAACCAACCCCATGAGGGCATACCATCCCAAAAACATACTTAAAGATCATGCAAACATCATGCAAACACAAATACCCCTTTTCACTGAAAACTTACTCTCACTCTAATTTCTAAACATATGACTTTATATCACTAACCTTGGGATCATCTTACTACTCATAGGTCATAGAACCCTAATTTACACTACCTATAGGATAGAAATATTATCTTAATATTCATATACAAATCGTTTCCCTTATTTGAGATGTCTTCAATAAAGTTTTTCTGAAAGGGACTAATTACACATCTTACCTCAAACTGAAAAGCAAAATTCATGAAGATAGAGGTATACACTTGAATCAATACACTTTGACCCACTAATGGACTCCTTTCAAGTCCTTGGGCCATTTCATAACTTTTGATGACTCATTCAAAAAGGACCACACCATTATAAAGCTAAACCTTAAAACTTTTATCACCTCGATAATGAGACAAATCCAACAAAATTAGAGAAAGGAATGAATTTGGATAACTTTCATATGGACAACTGTAACACCCGGTAATATTTTTGACTTCATTCAACCCTTAGTTGCTGAAATAGGGAGTTTAAGGCCTGAAAAATCTTTTAAGTGTTGGGGACTTAGTCATATTCCAAACCTCTTAACTTCAAAGATTTTTAAATTGGTATTCCAGACCACAAGACATAGATTTTTGAGTTGATTCATGCTCAGGGGTTTAAATGGCATGCCTCGGAGAAGTTTTGGATTTTTGGAACGCAAATTGGGTCACATTTAGTTTTCGATTCAAGAACCTCACTGCGATAGTAGTGTATCACGGTGAAAATAGCAGTCCGGTATTTATTGCATCACGGTGGGCATGTAAACGACACACCAGTCGCAAATTTAATTTCCAAAAAGATAGTATGGTCATTTCCTTTCATTATAATTCACAAATAGATGAATCATATCATCAGTTAGGGCAAATATTCTCCATTCCCTTCCAAATTACACTTAAAAAAACCCTTTCCTCTTCCCCAAAGATCAAGAATTCAATCCTCCTAAGTTCAAGATTCTCAAAAAAGATATCAAGATTAGGGTTTCACTCTTCAAACTAAGAACTTAAGGTATGTGGGACTATCCTAAAATCCATGGGCATAAAATTTTGTTGTTCTTTATCAATGCTTAAGGCTTTATAATCATGTTACAAAGAATGGTTTTATTATTATTTCGAAAAACATGTCATGGAATCATTTTTTATAAAAATATACATATTGTGTTGAATTATTTTCATGGAATTGAATTGTACACCTTTATGTATATATGTTTTCAGTTTTTGGAAAGTTTAATTGAGAACATGAACTATGAATTCCCTCTCTTGATATGAAATATAATGTCTATTTGTATTGCGGTTTATTTCGAATGCATGAACAAGGGTTTGAAAGTAAGATCTGTAACATTATTGTGTTAAACATGGTTTATGATATGATGAGATGGAATAATCTCCTTATTTTCAAAAGTCCATTATGTTTATAGAAAGAAAAGCATGTGTTGAAAGAAAGATTGGCCACCATATGACAATATGTTTCAAAAAAAGTGTTTTATATATGTTTGCATGTGTTTTAAATTAAGCATGTCCTCAATGAAATATTTAAATCATTTAGGGTGTCCATCTATATGATTTCTTTTATAAAATGGCTATGAATTTTGACATGATACGATATGGCTTGCAAGTTTGGGCATGACGATACCCGGTGATGATATGCCCTTAGCAGATTAAGTATGGAATGTTTTTAAAGAATGAAGTATGTTTTAAAGGACTAAAATTAGGCTTAAAGAGAGTGTAAAACCCCAATTTTCTGAACCAGAATGCTACATGATGCTCATGACCCCGAAGGACCACAACCTAACCCATGACTGATATTTGTACCTGTATACTGCATAATATACATAAAATGCAGAAATATGAACATTAAAGGCCATAAGGTTCAAATTGAATAAACATCTGATAAAAAATGTCTGAAAAGGTATAACAATACCAAAACAAGTCATAAGTGCTGAAAATAATGAGATCTGAATATCTAATCTGACATCTAGTCTGAAAGCCTCTAGCTGCACTGAATAAGGAGTTAAAGAAACATATCTCCAACTAACTCCATCTATCAACTAAATAGTAAATGTAGCAATAATCATATCATCCTCAAATGAGAAGGACTCACTGTAAACTCTGAACACTGGAATGCTACTGTTGATCTGGAGCTCGTGCCTCTGAACCTATGTTGTAACATAAGAGAAAGCACCAGAGCACAAATGCGTCAGTACGCCTGAATGTACTGAGTATACGAGTGATCTAGGATAAATGCAAAGGGTTATTTACATGAACAGTGCTAACTAATATGAACATGAGAATACATACATGTATAAACAACTATAACTGAACTCGTGATAATGCTGACTACTGAGTCTAAATACTGAAAACATGAGTCTACTGATACTGAGATACTAAATAGATGAACGACTATTTTTGATAGTTCAAATTATAAAGAACCGGTTTGAATGACTGTGTCTAACAGTCCTAAAATTGAATACTGGTAACGTTAGCTATGACAACAGATATAGCTGATATAAATATAATGATCGGACTAATCGATATAACAGATACTGAATGATTGTATCTGATAGTCAAAGTTCTGAGGGAACTATCTGAGTCCTGTTCTACTTGGAGTAACAAAATCTAAGATCAATCCTATATAGCGGGTGATCATGAGTATACTAATAATAAGGATGATTTGACGTAGTCTGAGATCAGTCCTATCTAGCGGATGATCTTTAAATATGATGATTCTAATACTGTTTAACTATAGTTGAGATAGGTCCTGTCTAATGGATGATCTTGAAGTCTATTTATAATGATAAGGATTGATTGTCTCTAACAGTACTGAATCTGTACTACTGAACTAAGTTGACTGTATCTGACAGTCCTGAATTTGTAACTGAAACTGTGGGATGTGTTCATCTAACCGACATGCCCTAAGCTAAGCTGACTGGGGTCCAATCTCTACCCTGACCGGAAGGGTATTAGTACCGCGCCACCAGTAAAGACATATGTTGTGGAGTCAGTCCTAATCTAGCGGGTGACTCCTGGGATTAGTCCTATACATATAAATGTGCTAACGGGTGACCCCTGAGTATGTCAGTCCTATCTAATAGGTGACATCTTGTACCTACGTTGGCAATATAGTTCTGGTAATTAGGGATTGCTTCTAGTGATCTCAGTCCTATTCTAGCGGGTGAGCCCCATCCCTAGGTTTGCTCGGTGCTGAATCCTACTCCTATCTGAAAGACACTGAACTGAATAACAGGGCTGAACTAAATAACTTAACTAAACTAATTTGCTAAACTGATACTGATTAACTGAACTAAAAATAGTGGTATTGTTTAGCGGAGCTAAAATTGAGTTTACTGGATTCTGATGACGGATGGAATATAATGAGTTCTGAGGACTGATTAAGAGTACTGAAGTTACTGAGATTGACTATCAATACTGAAGTTACAGACTGAGTACTGAGATCACTGAGATTACTGAACTACTGAGACTACTGAGATTTCTGAGTTTTCCTGAGTCACATGACTGACTGAATTCTATAGATCATGGCTTAACTGAGTATCCTGATAACATGGCATGGCTCTAGGTACACAACTATATTTTTTGGATACACTCGATGGAAGGAAACTGACACACATGACTGACTTGATCATAAGAGTAGATTCCATAATCCACAATATCATAAATAAGGGATTTCATACTAAGCATGGTTCTCAACAATCTATTTCATGGAAGGGAATTTCATACAACATGTATATACTTGCACAACTTTCAATATCATGCTCATTACATATTACAACCACAATCCATAATATCATAACTTGGGGAATTTCATGAAGTACATGGGTATTCTACATCTTGTACATGAGTGGGTTTTGCAAGTAAGCATAGCATAATTCCATAAGACTAGTTCATGAGTAATCCAACATAGTTCACAAGACACATTATCAACATGGATGACATTGAATCATTGAGGCCTATCATGAATCCTTCCCTAAGTCACAATTTAGCTATAATGCATGATTTCTAGTCTCTTAGGTATTTTATCAAACACCTTACATGCACAACTTAGGCATAGGTGTAAATCATAGAATTACTCATCATAAATAATCAAACTTACATGTTTTCAACTCATATGATGTCATAGATTCATAATAACACATAAAGATTCTATCTTGGCATCATTCAACACATAAACATGATCAACAATCCATTCATAACATGAAAACCATAATATATAGTTTTAGAAAAGGGTTCTTGAACTTCATGGACCAAAGGAGTCCGTGAATGAACACACGTATACCTTAGAAAGGAAACCTTGATGATTTACTGGAGAGTTATTGGATTGGGAAACTTAATTCTTGATTATCTTGGAAAAAGGCTTGAATCTTGCTTTTGAGAGATGAGTTTGATGGAAACCCTAAACTTGGGGTTGAGAGTGTAAGAGAGGGTTTTTAAGATGCTTAACTGAAGGAAAATGAGAAAAATTATGCCTCTTTAGGTTTATACATCGTGGAAGGTGAAGGAAAATACCAAAATACCCTGACAAAATAATTTCCCAGTTGTTGAAAAATCATAGCTGACGACCTTCGTGATAGGGCATCACAATTTTGATAAGCTATCATGAATGTCGTCACTTAGGAGCTGGTTTCTGCCTAAGGCTGACGACCTTCGTGATAGGGCGTCACAAATGTGATAAGCTATCACGAATGTCATCACTTAGGAGTTGGTTTCTTCCTAAGGCTGAAGACCTTGGTGATAGGGTGTCACAAATGTGATAAGCTATCACGAATGTCATCACACTGTTTCCATCCTGACATGCTGGAGTAAAATAGGCATAACTCTTTACTCCGATATTAGATTTAGGAGAAATTGGTATCGTTGGAAATATAATTCAAAGATATTTTATTTAATATATAGTAAACCACCTAGTTTGTCATATACAATGAGTTATAGTCAATTGAAGTTGACCCAAGTTTTGACACTCACTAAAACTTGAACGATAGGAAAGGTTTCAACTTGTACTTGAGTTAGGGGACCTCTATGATCTAAAATCATGCTCAAATAGATTACCACACTACATAATTGATTAACACACTAAATTTATATAGGATTTGAGGCTTTTGAAACATCCACGCATAGGAATGATGGATTTTCATTCTAGTCCAAAATGTGGGGTATTACAATATATTCCCCTTGGGAACATTTGTCCTCAAATGATACTAGCTGAGATGAGAGAAAATACAACTTACATGAATATATAGCATGAATGACTGATCATGATTTCATGGCTCACATGACTAAAAACTGAGCATATCATGATGTACATGTATATCTAATGCATGGGTAGCTTATTTATAAATGTAGGAATGAGTGTTCCGATAAACTGAGTTTCTCAAACTGAGACTGCATATCTGATGCTGAACTGATAAGTTGAATCCATGCATATCTGATGCATGATTATATGACTAACATGATACGTGAATGCATGACTGAAAATACTGATAAGCTGACCATGCATATCTGATGCGTGAATACATGACTGAACTGACTTACGAACATGTGACTGAACATGCAATGGTAAAGGCACTAAGATTGAACTGAAACATAAGAACATGACTGATTCTACTACGTTACATATGGACTGAACATCATGAACTGAACTGAACTTCTAAATAATTGACTTACAGCTGAGGTCTAACTTGAAGGTCAACTTATGAGTACCCTTTATTCTAGACAGAATTCATTATGAAAGGAAAAATTGAAGGATCTAAGGCATGAGAGTGTTAAGATAAAGTGGGGTATCTACCCCTTGGGACACTATGTCCCTCTAAGAATGCTTACCTTACGGAGATACTGGGTGATGCACAGGGCATCTACGAACTAGATTATAACTAAACTTCGGGGGTCTGAAACTAATGCATGAGATAGACTGAACTTGCAACTACTAGGAGGTTCTACCTTGAAATAGTTTCATTATCTGAGATTTTGGATAGCATGAATAGATGAAAGGATGAGAAAACAAGCTATACAAATCTGACTGCTCACTGGCACGACATGAATACTGAAATAAGAGAAACAGTTCCTAAAACATCTCATAGCCTCCTACACATAAGTGTGGTGTACAACACACGCATGTACAAGACTCTACTAGATGTGGCTTTCAGACTTCCTAGGACTCTATTGAACCTTAGTCTCTAATACCAAGTTTGTAACGCCCTGATTTTCTGAACCGGAATGCTACACGGTGCTCATGACCCCAAAGGACCATAACCTAACCCATGACTGATATATGTACATGTATACTGCATAATATACATAAAATATGGAAACAAGAACATGAAAGGCCATAAGGTTCGAACTGAATAAACGTCTGATAATAAAATGTCTGAAAAAGGTACAACAATACCAAAATAAGTCATAAGTACTGAAAATAATGAGATCTAAATATCTAATATGATATCTAGTCTGAAAGCCTCTAACTGAACTGAATAAGGAGTTGAAGGAACATGTCTCCAAATAACTCCATCTAGCAACTAAATAGTAAATGTAGCATAAATAATATCGTCCTCGAATGAGAAGGACTCACTGCAAGCTCTAAACACTGGAATGCTACTGCTGATCTAGAGCTCGTGCCTCTGAACCTATGGTGTAACATAACAGAAAGAACAATAGCACAAATGCGTCAGTACGTCTGAATGTATTGAGTATACGAGTGGGGTAGGCTAAATGCAAAGGGTTATATGCATGAACAATGTTAACTAATATGAACGTGAGAATACATACATGCATAAATAACTATAACTGAACTCGTGATGATGCTGACTACTAAGTCTGAATACTAACAAAATAAGTGTACTGATACTGAGATACTGAATAGATGAACGACTATTTATGCCAGTTCAAATTATGAAGAACTGATTTGAATGACTATGTCTAACAGTCCTGAAATTGAATACTGGTAACGTTAGTTATGACAACTGATATAGCTGATATAAATGTAATGATCAGACTAATCGATATAACTAATATTGAACGACTGTATCTAATAGTCTAAGTTCTGATGAAACTATATAAGTTCCGTTCTACTTGGAGAAACTAAATCTGAGATCAGTCCTATCTAGCAGGTGATCATGAGTATACTAATAATAAGGATGATTTGACTTAGTCTGAGATCAGTCCTATCTAGTGGGTGATCTTTAAATCTGATGATTCTAATACTGTTTAACTATAGTTTAGATCAGTCCTATCTAATGGGTGATCTTGAAGTCTATTTATAATGATAAGGATTGATTGTCTCTAACAGTACTGAATATGTACTACTGAACTAAGTTGACTGTATCTCACAGTCCTGAATCTGTAACTGAAACTGTGGGATGTGTTCATCTAACTGACATACCCAAAGCTAAGCTAACTGGGGTCCAATCGCTACCCTGAATGGAAGGGTGTCAGTACCGCACCACCAGTAAAGACATCTGTTGTGGAGTCAGTCCTAATCTAGCGGGTGACTCCTGGGATCAGTCCTATACATATAAATGTTCTAATGGGTGACCCCTGAGTATGTCAGTCCTATTTAACGGGTGACATCTCGTACCCATGCAGGAAATGTAGTACTGGAACTTAGGGATTGCTTCTAGGGATCTCAGTCCTATTCTTGTGGGTGACCCCCCATCCCTAGGTTCGCTCGATGCTGAATCCTACTACCATCTGAAAGACACTGAACTGAATAACTTGGCTGAACTATATAATTTAACTGAAGTGATTTACTGAACTGATACTGATTAACTGAACTAAAAATAGTGGTAATTTTTAGCGGAGCTAAAACAGAGTTTACTGGATCCTGATGACGGATGGAATATAATGAGTTCTGAGGACTGATTAAGAGTACTGAAGTTAGTGAGATTGACTATCAATACTGAAGTTACAGACTGAGTACTGAGATCACTGAGATTACTGAACTACTGAGACTACTGAGATTTCTGAGTTTTCCTGAGTTACATGACTGACCAAATTCTATAGGTCATGGCTTAACTGAGTATCGTGATAACATGACAAGGCTCTAGGCACACAACTATATTTTTTGGGTACAAGTATCCCCAAGACTCGATGTAAGAAAACTGACACACATAACTGACTTGATCATAAAAGTAGAGTCCATAATCCACAATATCATAAATAAGGGATTTCATACTAAGCATGGTTCTCAACAATCTATTTCATGGAAGGGAATTTCATACAACATGTATATACTTGCATAGTTTTCAATATCATGCTCATTACATATTACAACCACAATTCATAATATCATAACTTGGGGAATTTCATGAAGTACATGGGTATTCTACATCTTGTACATGAGTGGGTTTTTCAAGTAAACATAGCATAATTCCATAAGACTAGTTCATGAGTAATCCAACATAGTTCATAAGACACATTATCAACATGGATGACATTGAATCATGGAGGCCTATCATGAATCCTTCCCTTAGTCATAATTTAGCTATAATGCATGATTTCTAGTCTCCTAGGTATTTTATCAAACACCTTACATGCACAACTTAGGTATAGGTGTAAATCATAGAATTACTCATCATAAATAATCAAACTTACATGTTTTCAACTTATATGATGTCATAGATTCATAATAACACATAAAGATTCTATCTTGGCATTATTCAACACATAAACATTATCAACAATCCATTCATAACATGAAAACCATAATATATAGTTTTAGAAAAGGATTCTTGAACTTCATGGACGAAAGGAGTCCGTGAATGAACACACACATTCCTTAGAAAGGAAAACTTGATGATTTTCTAAAGTGTTCTTGGATTGGGAAACTTAATTCTTAATTATCTTGGAAAAGGGTTGAATCTTGCTTTGGAGAGATGAGTTTGATGGAAACCCTAATCTTGTGGTTGAGAGTGTAAGAGAGGGTTTTTATGATGCTTAAATGAAGAAAAATGGGAAAAATTACGCCTCTTTAGGGTTATAAGTCGTGGAAGGTGAAGGAAAAGACCAAAATACCCTTACAAAATAATTTTCCAATTGCTGAAAAATCATAGCTAACGACCTTCGTGATAGGGCATCACAACTGTGATAAGCTATCACGAATGTCGTCACTTAGGAGCTGGTTTCTGCCTAAGGCTGACGACCTTCATGATAGGGCATCACAAATGTGATAAGCTATCATGAATGTCGCCACTTAGGAGCTGGTTTCTACCTAAGGATGACGACCTTCGTGATAGGGCGTCACAAATCTGATAATCTATCACGAATGTCGTCGCACTCTTTCCAACCTAACATGCTGGAGTAAAATAGGCATAACTCTTTGCTCCAATATTGGATTTAGGATAAATTAGTATCGTTGGAAATCTAATTGAAATATCTTTCATTTGATATATAGTAAACCATCCAGTTCATTATATACAATGAGTTATGGTCGATTGAAGTTGACCCAAGTTTTGAAGCTCACTAAAACTTAAACGATAGGAAAGCTTTCAACTTGTACTTTAGTTAGGGGACCTCTATGATCTAAACTCATGCTCAAATAGATTACCACACTACATAATTGATTAACACACTAAATTTATATAGGATTTGAGGCTTTTAAAACATCCATGCATAGGAATGACGGATTTTCATTCTAGTCCAAAATGTGGGGTATTACAGAGAGCTAGTTGGTTACCCAAAGAAGGTTTATGTTCAAATAACTTTTACTCCATAATCGTATTTTGCCGATATGGATTTATGATGTCCTATATTAGGTATTGTACGTAGGCAATGGTTTTATGGTATAGTACGAATGATAAACCCCAACCCTTGAGGAAAACTTAGATTTGGGGATTGGCGGCCGAGTTAAGGACGGAGTCCTTATAGCCCATGGATAAGTACGTTTGTAGGGTGTACCATCTAGCTTAGAAGAAATATAAAGAGTTGACTCATGATTTTATGAAAACGTTTGTATGATTATAAGTTATTCCCAAGTGTTTTAATTTACCTCATGTTAAACATTTTATGAAATGCTCTCATCTATATTGTATAAAGTATGGTTATTTTGAATTATTTCACACACCATTACATCAGTATTGACCCCCTATATTTCAAGATACGAGGCTAAGTCTTGGGGTCCCGCTAAGTAGTAGATCGTTGTTAGACAGTTAAAGTTGGTGAGCCTCCCTTATTTTGGAAAGCCTTGTTTCATATAATGTTTTCATTTATTTTTAGTTCATGGTCCGACTGAAGGCCTTGTCTTAATTTTCAGATAGATGTTGTTTTCAATCTAATATAGATTTTTCAAACTTGTGTTAGATGGCTATGGGTCCTTTTGAGCGTATGCCTGTATTAGTTAATTTAAATTATAAGATGATCATGATTTTAGTTTACTTTCGCATTTTTATTATTTGATGAATTATGCATATGATTGCCAGTTGAAGTAGTCTCTCAACCTTCACGGTTTGAGATGCCCTTTGTATCTAGGGCCTCGGTTCAAGTTATGACAAACTTGGTATCAGAGAAGGGTTCATGGTCCCAAGGTGTCTGCAAAGTCGCATCAAGTAGAGTCTTTTTTATGGGTATGTATCGCGCCACACTTATAAGGAGAAAGCTACTAGTCATTTTGGAATGTCTCCTTTTCTTCATGATCTAGTTCATGCTATAGAGTTTGAATGTTCTCTAATCAATAATTTCCTATATTTCAGAGATTGATCTTACCTCCCCGTAGATCTAAGAAATAGAATACCCAAGCTGAGGATGTTTGCCTTACTCATGGGATGCGGACCCCTAATAGAGCTCATATTCTAGAGTTTGTTGCTACCCAGGAGTTCCTCCAATCTCGACTAGTCTACCTCAAGATCCACGGGCTGGTGTTAACTGTCCCCAGCCTTGTCAAATAGAAGTTTCAAATGCTGAGTTTCGACAGTCCATACATATGATTGCTCAGTTTGTGGCTTCTCAGACTCGTTGGTCTAAGGATGTGGGTTCTGTGTTTGGTTCGACTGAACTTAGTCGGGTTGGCCAATTAATAAGGCTACACTCACCCATATTTACTGGCAAAAAGGTTGAGGAATACGCCCAAGGGTTCATTGATAAAATAGAGAAAATTTTAGAGTTATGCATGCTAATGAAGTTAAAAGGGTTGAGATAGCAGCCTATCAGTTGAAAAGAGTAGCTAACCAGTGGTATAATAAGTGGGAGGATTTGAAGGGTGGTGATGCTGAACCTTCTGTGAGGGGTGAGTTTGTAGAAGCTTTCTTTGATTGCTTCTTTCCTCAAAAGCTTAAGGAAGCAAAGGATGAAGAATTCATGAATTTAAAAAGGGGGAAAATGAGTGTTCAAGAGTATGCATTGAAATTCACCCAATTGTCTGTTTATGTTGCAGAGTTAGTGGGCAACATGAGGGATCGCATGAGGAAGTTTGCATATGGTCTTTCGGACGATTTTGTATTGCAATGTAATGGAGCAATGCTGAACAGGGACATTGATTTCTCCAGGTTATCAATGAATATGTAGTAAGTAGAAGAGCAGAAAAAGTGGAAGGTGGAGGTAAGGGAAAAGGAAAGGCAACCTAAGAGAGCTAGGTCATCGAATCAGAATGTCAATCAGCATCAGGGTGGAAAATAGGTTAATAAGTGGTCTAAGAAGAAGTTTTGGAGAAATGCACAGTCCGCAGCTAGAGCCCCGATGCCCAGATCTTTCGTCGATCAATAATTTTATAAGTCCCAATAGAACAGTGGGAAAAAGATGCAGGGTACTTAATCCCAGAGGAGTGTGGCTTAGCCTTTTAAGTCATACCCTTATTGTATTTTTTGTGGAAAGAATCATACAGGGAAATGCTATTTAGGGAGTAATGTGTGCTACAAGTATGGCTAGGCAGGCCATATTTAGAGGTATTGTCCCTTATCCATTAGAAATACTGGAGATACTAGGTCTAAGACAAATTCCATAACCCCTTCACCGAAGGGTACTATTTTCACTACTGCAGGTGGTCACAATTGGTTAAATGCCTTGTCTAACCACCAGAATACAAAGACTTTTCCTGATTTCACTATGTGTATGTTTTAGATTTTCTCCCATGATGTGTATGTGTTATCTGATCCCAGGTCTACCTTGTCTTACGTGACCCCTTACGTGGTAGTTTTATTTTCAGCTCAAAAATATTTCAGAACCCTTTTTTATTTCCACTACTCTTGGAAACTCTATTATTGCTAGGAGAGTTTATAGAAATTATGTGTTGTCTATTTATCATCGTGATACTGTGGCCGATCTTGGAGAGCTAGATATGATTTATTTTGATGCTATACTGGGAATGGATTGGTTCCATTCATGTAATGCTACATTAGACTGTAGGAACAGAAAGGTCACTTTATCTTTCCCAAATGATCCAGTGATAGAGTGGGAGGGATATTCTCTAGGGAAACTCATATCTTATCTTAGAGCTTGTACGCTAATGTCAAAGGGTTGTCTATACTATCTTATCCAGGTTAAAGATTTCAGCACTGAAAGTCCTCTCTCTAGTTTATCCCTGTAGTTAATGAATTTCCAAAAGTTTTTCCTGATGATCTTCTCGTGGTACTACCAGATAGGGAGATAGATTTTTTCATTGATTTGTTCTCGGACACCGGTCCTATTTCTATTCCGCCATATAGAATGGCTCCTGCAAAATTGAAAGAGTTTAAAGAACAATTAAAAGACCTTCTTCTCAAAGGCTTTATTCATCCAAGTATCTCTCCCTGGGGTGCTTTTGTACTCTCCGCGCGTATGAAAGATGGCTCCCTCCGTATTTGTATAGATTACCATCAGCTGAACAAAGTTATAGTAAAGAATAAATACTCTCTTTCCAGAATCGATGACTTTTTTGACCAACTTCAGGGTGCCAAATGTTTTTCCAATATAGACCTCCATTTGGGGTATCATCAATTGAATGTTAGGGAGGCTGATATTCCCAAAACATCCTTTCAAACCCGATATGGTCGCTATGAATTCTTAGTTATGTCCTTCGTAATGACTAATGACCCCATAACATTTATGGACCTAATGAATAGGGTGTTTTGCCAATTTTTAGATTTGTTCATCATAGTCTTTATTGACTACATATTGGTTTATTCTATGAATGAGGAGGATCATGCGAATCACCTCTGAATTATCCTTTAGACCCTTAGAGATCATGAGATATATGGAAAGTTTTCCAAGTATGAATTCTAGCTCAGTGCCATTGGTTTTCTGGGACACATTGTTGCTAGTGAGGGAATTAAAGTTGACCCCCAAAAGGTTGAGGCAGTGAGAAAATGGCCCAAACCCATGACTCTAACCGATATTCGGAGTTTCTTGGGTTTGGTAGGGTATTACAGAAGGTTCATAGAAAGTTTTTCCTCCATAGTTGCTCCACTTACTATATTGGCTTAGATAAAGGTGAAATTATTGTAGTCTGACTCTTGTGAGAATAGTTTTGAGAAACTAAATGACAAGTCGACTACTGCACCAGTTTTGACTTTACCTGAGGGTATAGAGGGTTTTTATTGTGTACTATGATATATCCTGAGTGGGACTTGGGTGTGTGCTTATGCAGCATGGTAAGGTGGTGGCCTATGCATCTAGACAGTTAAAGGTGCACGAAAAGAATTACCCCACCCAAGATTTAGAATTAGTGGCTTTCACGCTAAAGATTTGGCGGCATTACCTTTATGGGGTGCATGTTGATATATTTACTGATCACAAATGTTAGCAGTATGGTTTCACACAAAAATTACTAAATCTCAGGTAGAGGCGGTGGCTAGAATTATTGAAGGGTTATGATATGAGCCTCCATTATCATCTGGGCAAGGACAATGTGGTGGCCGACGCCCTTAGCAGAATGTCAATGGGCAGTCTTTCTCATGTAGAGAAGGGAAAGAGGAATATGGTGAAAGATATTCATCGTCTTATAAATTTGGGAGTTCGACTCCTGGATTCCAAAGATAGAGGAGTATTCATTCATGAGGTAGCTAAATCATCCTTATGTGATGAGGTGAAGGAAAAGAAAATCAGAGATCACATTTTGATGCAGATCAAGGAAGAGGTTGGGCAACAAAAAGTGATGGCATTTTAAATTGGAGGTGATGGAATTCTGAGGTACCAAGGTAGGTTATGTATTCTGGATGTGGATGGGTTGTGAGACAAAATTCTCAATGAAGCTTACACTTCCAGGTATGTTGTTCACCCCGGCTCTATTAAAATGTACCATGATCTTCAGACAATTTACTGGTGGAATAATATAAAAATAGATGTTGCTAACTTTATGTGTAAGTTTTTAAACTGTCAACTAGTTAAAGTGGAACATTTGAGGCCAAGTGGCACTTCCTAAGAGATAACATTGTGTAATACCTCGTATTTCCCTAAACTAGAACTAACATTCAGTCCATGAGTTATCCATATAAAATTTTCTAAATACTCAGTATTTTTCAGTTTAAAGCATTTAATTGCATAGGAAATTGAATTATCTTTTCGACGATATAAAATCCACCCAAATTTGATACCCGGACGAATAGTTATGGCTATTTTTGTAAAGAAGTGTGCCATCTTGGCCCCCAATGCATCGCGGAGGCCAGCCAAATGGAAATGGTAACTTTCCAGTGTTGCTCCGTGATATTGGCACATCACGCCAAGGCTTATTTTCACATTTTTCAAATTCCAGTGAGCCTCCACGATACCACTGCATCGCGTCAATGTCCCAGTTCCCAGTTGTCAGTTTTTGGTGAGGGACCACGATTATGATGCATTACGTCGTAGGCCAAATTCTCAAATGTAAATTTCCAATGACATGGCGCGACAGTGCGCATCGCGCCAGGGGGTAATTTTGGAAATTTTTGACGGAAATCCAAAGTTTCTTCTAGGGTTAAATTGGTCCTTTCCCATAATTTATCCCGCCCAGGTGTGATTTTTAAGCCCTAAAAACATTTTAAACTCATTGTTTAATAGTTTTACCCCAAATCAACAAGCTCTCTCTCAAACTAGCAAAACCCTAACTTCAAGAATCAAGGTCAAAAATTAAGAATTTCTTCAAGCACCTTCAAGAACTAATAACTCAAGGTATGTTAGGTGTTAATCTATGGGCTTCTTTCACCCATAGAGTCAACGAATCCATTTTCAAACTACAATATTGTTGAATTAGGAACTTCTATGCTTGAATTGTAACTGAATTCATGTTCATGTTATAGTTGGATTTTATTTCAAGATTAAATTACAAGCTTTTATGAAATTAATCATGTTATGTGTTGAATTACATAATCTTCATGATAAACCCTTCAATTTGCAAGATTGATTTATGTAGCCATGATAACTATATGTGTTGATTATTGTATGATTTAAGCATTCTCCCCATGTGTTTGATAAAATGTCTATGTGAATGAAATAGTGCCATTATAACATGAAAGCATGTATTCTCCATTCATGTATGAATAAATGCATTACAAGTGTTTGCTAAAATGTCTAAATGAGTGGATTGTGATCAAGTAGATATTATTGTGTTTCCAAGATTATGCTATGCTTTACTTTTCATGCTATTGAGTCCTGGGGGTATTTAATACCTGACAATTTAGTTGTTTACCTAGAATCAGTGTTAGTTATAGAATAGTATTATTCATGTCATGATCAGTTGTACTCACTCTCAGTTATAGAACTTAATAGAACTCAATCAGTTACAGACCTCAAGAAAACTCAGTAAACTTACTATTAATCTAGTTCAGTTCAGTATAATCAGTTCAGTGTCTTTTATATAGGAGTACAATTCAGCATCGAGTGAACCCATGGATAGGGACTCACCTGCCAGTTGAGAGTATGATCCTTAAAAGCAATCCTTGCGTTCCAGAACTACATAGCCAACATAGGTTGAGACATCAACCTGCCAGTTGAGGATTGATGAGGTATTTTAACCTGCTAGATTAGGGTTCAACCGTTCTCATTAGAGTATCTGTCAGATGGGGGTAACTCTCAGCTTGTCCTTACCCGTGGCACGGTATTAACTCCCTTTCAATTGGGGTTACAGATTGGACCCCAACTCAGTTATCTTATCTTATTTGGGGCATGTCGGTTAGATGTTACCTCCCACAGTTTTGGTTTTAGTCTTCAGAATAGATCTCAGTTCAATTCTATAGAATCAAGACTGTCAGATACAGTCAATTAGTATAAGTAGAACTCAGTTCAATTCTATAGAATCAGGACTGTCAGATACAGTCAATTAGTATCAGTAGTTATCAGTAACTTTAGATTATCAGTTACTTAGTATCAGAACACAGTACATAGCTTCAGAAAAGCTCAGTTATAGGATTCATATATATGCACAGTATTGCATACTCGGTATTTACAGCAGTTACAGATTATCCATGTACTCTTATCTTTAGTTACTCTATATTATTCAATCAATTATTATTCATGCATATGAACCAGTGTATTCAGCCTTACCTCATCAAGCATATCAGTACATTTCACGTACTGATGCATACTCTTTCTTTGCACTATAATGTCTCATATCATAGGATCGGACACTCAGGTTCCCGACAGTGCATAGATAGATTCGGATTCAGCCAGTAGCAGCAGATTAGCAGTGAGTCCTCATCATTCAAGGATATTCTATTATTTTAGATTTTCAGTAGATACAGTAGTTTAGTCGATGAAGTTAGTTGGGGAATTATCCCGTCAACTCAATTTTCAAATAGTTTAGTTAAAGGTTTTCTAGACTAGTTTTCAGACAGTATTCAGTTTTATAGATTATTATTACAATTTGATATTTTTAGCAGTATTTCAGATATTTGAACCTTATGGCATTTCAGACTATTTTCCATATTTATTACAGTATTTTAATTCAGCGCTCACAGCAGATATCAGTCATGGGTTAGCTTGTGGTCCTTTGGGGTCGTAAGCATTGTATAGCATCCGAGGTACAGACTCAGGGTGTTACAAACTTTGTATCATAGACTAAGGTTCAATAGTTTCCTAGGAAGTCTGAAAGTCGCATCACGTAGAGTCTTGTGCATGGGTGTGTAGCGCGCCATACTTATGTATAGGAGGCTAGGAGATGTTTTAGGAAAATTTTCCCTTCTTTCAGTATTTATGTTGTGCGAGTGAGCAGGAGCTTAAGTTAAACTCTCAGTCTAATCCGTTTCCTCCTTTTCATTTACAAAACATGCCTCCCAAAAATACTAATAAAAGGAGAACCGGAAATCAGTTAGTACCTCAGCCCGTTCAGGCAGATCCCTGGATGAGCATGTCTCCCATGCAGAATTCAGAGATACATTTACTACCCTAGCAAATTCTATAGCATCTCAAAATGAACGACCAGCTGTTGTTTCGACCAATCCAGTGGCTAATATTGCTACAGCCAGAATTTGTGACTTTACCTGAATAATTCCTCCCTTATTCTTAGGATCTAAGACAAATGAGGATCCATAGGAATTCCTCGATCAAGTTCAGAAAGTCATAGACATTATGGGAGTGACTTCCAGTGGGAGTGCTGAGCTAGTTGCCTATCATCTACAAGATGTAGCTCATACGTGGTCTAAGTAGTGGAAGGTAGATAGGGGCACAGGTGCAGAGCCCTTAGAGTGGGAAGAGTTTGGTACTGCCTTCCTTGATAGATTCTTTCCTTTAGAACTGAGGCAAGCCAAGGTGTTAGAATTCATAAACCTCAAGAAATGTAGTATGAGAGTGAAGGAGTATTCCCTCAAGTTTACTTAGTTAACCAGGTAAGCTCCCCATATAGTGGCAGACAGTAAGTCCAGGAAGAGAAAGTTTGTGTCAGAGGTGTCAGATAGTGTGGTCAAAGAGTGAAGAACTTCAATGTTGATTAAAAATATGGATATATCCAGAATCATAGTCCATGCTCAGCAGATAGAAGAGGATATGATCAGAGAGAGAGAGGCAGAATAAGAGAGCTAGAACAGGAAACTTCAATTTTAATCAGCCTAAGTTAGAGGGCGATAACGGTTCCCAATTTCACCCAGAGTTTTCAATTCCATCTCTGTCCTCAGCCAGTGCTCCAGTCCATAAGTTCAAAAATAGTAACAAAGATAGGGAGCCAGGACCTAAGTCTCAGGGGAGTGTCAGCAGTGCTCGAACAAATCCTCTTTGTCAGACTTATGGCAAGAACCATCAGTGTGTCTGTAGAGCTGGAAATGATATTTGTTTTGGGTGTGGCAAGACAGGTCACAGATTCAAAAATTATCCTCTGTCGTGTTCTCAGTGTCAGTATACCATCGCTCAGCTCAGTCCAGTCAGTCGAACCAGTAGGGTGTTGCTTCCAGTGCCACCAGTGGGCAATGCCCAAATACGCTTTATGCACTTTAGTCCAGACAAGATAAGGAAAGTTCTCCTGGCATGGTCACTGGTATGTTACAGATCTTTCATTTACATGTTTATGGCTTATTAGATCCAGGAGTTTCTCTGTCTTTTGTAACTCCTGACACAGCAGTTGACTTTAAAGTCAAACCAGAAATCTTAGCAGAACCATTCTCAGTATCTACACCAGTGGGTCAGTCTATCATAGCCCAGCGGCTATACATGAACTATTCGGTTAAGATATCTCATAAAGTCACCTCAGCAGACTTAATAGAATTAAACAAGATGGATTTCGACGTCATTCTCGGCATAGATTGGATCCATTCATGCTATGCCTCAGTTGATTGTAGAAATAGAATTGTTCATTTTCAATTTCCAAATGAACCTGTCCTTGAATGGAGGGGTAGTACTACAGCGCTTAAGGTCCAGTTGATTTCATACATTAAAGCGAGAAAAATGATATCAAGGGGTGCATCTATCATCTTATGTGAGTCAAAGACTCTAGTTTAGAAAATCCTAGTCTTGAGTCAGTTCAAGTAGTAAATGAATTCTCGGATGTGTTTCCTGAAGATCTTCCTATAGTTCCTCCCATTAGGTAAATTGACATCAGAATAGACGTTCTTCTAGAAACTCAACCTATATCTATTTTTCCATACAGAATGGCTCCAGCAAAACTCAAAGAGTTAAAAGAATAGTGAAAGGATTTTCTAAATAAGGGATTCATCAGACCCAGTGTTTCCCCATTGGGCACACCAATCTTATTCATGCGTAAGAAAGATGGTTCTCTCAGAATGTGTATAGACTACCGTCAGTTGAACAAAGTCACCGCCAAGAACAAGTACCCATTTCCTAGAATTGATGACTTATTTGACCAACTTCTGGGTGCTAGTTACTTTTCTAAAATAGACCTCAAATCAGGCTATCATCAACTCAGAGTCAGAGTATATGACATTCCAAAAATAGGTTTCCGAACCCAGTATGGTCACTTCGATTTTCTAGTCATATCCTTTGGTCTTACTAATTTCCCAGCAGCTTTCATGGACTTGATGAACAGAGTGTTCAAGCAGTACTTGGACATGTTCATTATAGTCTTCATCGATGATATTCTTGTTTATTCCCATAGTGAGAATGATCATGTAGATCACCTCAAAATCATACTTCAGACTCTTAGAACTCATCATTTGTTTGCCAAATTCAGTAAGTACAAATTTTAGCTAAGGTCGGTAGCATTCCTTGGTCATATTATTTCTGGTGATAGCATTTGTGTTAATCCTCAAAAGACCAGGGTGGTGAGAAATGTGCCTAGATCCATCTCTCCATTATATATTAGGAGTTTCTTGGGTTTAGCTGGCTATCACCATCATTTTGTTGAAGGTTTTTCATCTATTGCATCCCCCATGTCTAGATTGACTTAGAAGAAAGTCCAGTTTCAGTGTTCAGATTCCTGCGAGAAAAGTTTTCAGGAGTTCAAGACTCGACTCACCTCATCCCTAGTTTTGACTCTACAAGATGATTCAGATAGGTTTGATATGTACTATGATGCATCTAGAATAGGTTTAGGTTGTGTCCTCATACAGAGAAGTAAGGTCATAGCCTATGCCTCCAGACAACTTAAGCCTCATGAGAAGAATTACCCGACTCATGATCTTGAGTTAGAAGTTATAGTGTTCGCCTTAAAGATTTGGAGACACTATTTGTATGGGGTGCATGTAGATGTGTTCACGGATCACAAGATCCAATAGTATGTCTTTTCTCAGAGAAGGTTGTTAGAGTTATTAAAGGATTATGACATAAGTGTTTTGTATGATCCGGGCAAGGCTAATGTAGTGGATAATGCTCTCAGTAGACTTTCTATGGGTAGTGTTGCCCATGTTCAGAATGATAAGAAGAAGTTAGTTTAGGAAGTTTATCAGCTTGCCCAACTAGGTGTTCGCTTAGTCGATTCAGCAGAAGGTAGTGCATGGGTGCAGAACAATTCTGAATTCTCCCTAGTTTCTGAGGTGAGGGAAAAATAGGATAGAGATCCCTATCTTGTTAAGCTAAAAGAGTCTATAAGAGATCAGAAAGTAGAGGTTTTCTCCCAAGTAGGAGATAGTGTATTGTGTTTCCAGGGTCGGCTATGTGTTCCAGGTGTAGGCAACTTGAGGCAACGAATTCTTGCAGAAACGCATGGTGCGTGTTACTCTATTCATCCAGGGGCCACTAAAATGTACCATGATTTGAGGGAGATCTATTGGTGGAGTGGGATGAAGAGCGATATTGCAGAATTTATAGCTAAATGTTCTACATGTCAGCAAGTTAAGATTGAGCACCAGAATCCTATTGGGTCCAGGCAGGAGTTAAGTATTCCTACATGGAAATGGTAAGAAGTGAACATGGACTTTGTCATGGGTTTGCCTCATACTCGTCGTCAACATGATTCTATTTGGGTTATCTTAGATAGAATGACCAAATTAGCTCATTTCTTGCTAGTTCATACTTCCTATTCAGTCAAGGACTATGCCAAACTCTATATCAGAGAGTTGGTCATGTTACACGGAGTCCCAGTATCCATTATCTCAGATAGAGGTACCCAATTTACCTCTCATTTTTTGAAAGCATTCCAAAATGGTCTTGGTACCCGAGTTCACCTCAGTACAACCTTCCACCCTCAGACAGATGGTCAAGCAGAAAGGACCATTTAGACTCTAGAAGATATGCTAAGAGAATACACTATCAATTTTAAGGTTAGTTAGGATGACCACTTTCCTTTGATCGAGTTCACATATAATAACAGCTACCATTCCAGTAATCAGATGGCTACGTTTAAGGATCTCTACGGTAAGAGTTGCAGATCTCTAATCGGCTAGTTTGAGGTAGGTGAGGTCACAGTAGCAGGGCCTGACTTAATATTCGATGCCTTAGAAAAGGTTCAGTTAATCAGAGAAAGTCTTAGGGTATCCTAGAGCCGATAGAAATCGTATGAAAATGTGAGGAGAAAGGATCTCGAGTTTGAGATCGGTGATTTTAAGTTCCTTAAAATCTCTTCCATAAAGGGGGTAAAGATGTTCGGCAAGAAGGGAAAGCTCAGTCCCCGGTATGTCGGTCCTTACAGAATTCTCAGTCATTTTGGAAGGGTAGCTTACAAGCTTGAGTTGCCTTTGGATCTAGCTTCAGTACAACCATTCTTCCACATGTCCTTGCTAAAGAAATGCATTAGTGACCCAGCAGTCATAGTCCCCTTAGAAGGCATAAATATTCAGAATGATCTCTCCTTTGAAAAGGTCCTAGTTCAGATCCTCGATCATCATATTCATAGACTGAGGAACCAAGAAGTTCCCTTAGTCAAAGTTCTTTGGCAGAAACAATCCATTGAGGGAGCTACTTGGGAAGAAGAAGTAGATATGCAGACCCAGTATCCTCACCTCTTCTCCGCAAACTCAAATCCAGCTAAAGGTAACAGTCTTGCGTACTTTACTCATTTCCATATTCAGATATAATTAAAAACTTGGCATCCATTACCATTGTATATTCAGTGATGCATTCATGAATCAGTTTAGTCACGTTCACATGCATCATATATGTATATTCAGTATGAAAAATTCAGCTTATCAGTCACTTCATTCATGTATTCCATGCATCAGATATGCATGTTCAGTATGAGAACTTAGTTTGTCTGTAGTTTAGTCATGTAGTCATGCATCATATATGGATGTTCAGTGTGTCAGCTCAGCCTATCAGCGTTTCTCAGCTTAATCAATCTCATTCGAGGATAAATATTCCCAAGGAGGGAGATAGTATAATACCCCGTATTTTCCTAACTTAAACTAACTCTCAGTCCATGAGTTATCCATATAAAATATTCTAAATACTTAGTATTTTTTAGTTTAAAGCCTGCCATTGCGTAGGAAATTGAATTAGCTTTCCAAAAATATAAAATTCACCCAAATAAGATACCCGTGCGAAGAGTTATGGCTATTTATGTAAATCAGTGTGCCATTTTTTCCTCTAACAAGTCGCAAAGGCTAGACAAATGGTCATGGCCACTTTTCAGTGTTGCTCCGTGATATTGGCATATCGTGCCAAGGATTATTTTCACATTAATCATATTCCAGTGAGCCTTCGCGATACCACCGCATCGCGCCGATGTCCCAGTTCCCAGTTGTCAATTTCCAGGGAGGGACCACGATTGTGCCACAGGCCAAATTCTCAGATGTCAATTTCCAATGACATAGCGCGACAACACCGCATCGCGCCAGGGGGTAATCTTAGAAATTTTTGATGGCGAATCCAAAGTTTGGTCCAGGTTTAAATTGGTCCTTTCTTATAATTTTAATCCACCCAGGTGTGATATTTAAGCCCTAAAAATATTTTAACTGATTGTTTAATAGTTTTCCCCCAAATCAACAAGTTCTCTCAAATTAGCAAAACCCTAACTTCAAGAATCAAGGTCAAAACTCAAGAATTTCTTCAAGCGCCTTCAAGAACTAATAACCCAAGGTATGTTAAGTGTTCATCTATGGGATCCTTCCACCCATAGAGTCCACGAATCCATTTTCAAACTACAAGATTGTTAAATTAGGAACTTCTATGCTTGATTTAGAATTGAATTCATGTTCAAGTTATTGTTTGGTTTTAGTTCATGATTAAATTACAAACTTTTATAAAATTAATCATGTTATGTGTTGAATAACATGATCTTCATGATAAACCCTTCAATTTGCAAGATTGATTTATGTAGCCATGATAACTATATGTGTTGATTATTGTATGATCTAAGCATGCTCCCCATGTGTTTGATAAAAAGCCTATGTGTATGAAATAGTGCCATTATAACATGATATCATGTATTATCCATTCATGTATTAATAAATTCATTACTAGTGTTTGCTAAAATGTCTAAATAAGTGGATTATGATCAAGTAGCCATTATTGTGTTTCCAAGATTATGCTATGTTTTTCTTTTCATGCTATCAAATCCTGGGGGTGTTTAATATCTGATAATTTAGTTGTTTACCTAGAGCAAGTGTCAATTATAGAATAGTATCAGTCATGTCACGATCAATAGTACTCTTAGTTAGTTACAGAACTTAATAGAACTCAGTTAGTTATAGACCTCAGGAAAACTCAGTATTAGTCTAGTTCAATGTCTTTCAGATGGGAGTAGGATTCAGCATCGAGTGAACCCAAGGATGGGGACTCAAATTCCAGTAGAGGGTATGATCCTTAGAAGTATTCCTTGCATTCCAGAACTACATAGCCAGCATAGGTTGAGAAATCAATATGCTAGTTGAAGGTTGATGAGGTGTTTTAACCTGCCAGATGAGGGTACCACCATTCTCATTAGAGTAGCTATCAGATTAGGGTAACTCTCAGCTTTTTCTTACCCATGGCATGATATTGACACCTTTCTAATTAGAGTTACAGATTGGACCCCAACTTAGTTATCTTATCTTATTTGGGGCCTATCGGTTAGATGTTACCTTCGACAATTTCAGTTTCAATCTTCAGAATAGAACTTAGTTCAGTTCTACAAAATCAAAACTATTAGATACAGTCAATCAATATCAGTAATTTATTTATCAGTAACTTCATATTATCAGTTACTTAGTATCAAAACTTAGTACCTAGCTTTAGAAAAGCTCAGTTACAATATTTATGTATATGCACAGTATTGCATACTCAGTATTTATAGCAGTTAAAGATTATCCATGTACTCTCATATTTAGTTACTCTATATTATTCAGTCAATTATTGTTCATGTATATGAACCCTAGCATTCAGCCTTACCTCATCTATCATACTAGTACATTCCAAGTACTGACACATACTCTTTCTTTGTGCTATGATATCTCAGATCATAGGATCAAACGCTCAAGTTCTCGACCGCGCATAGATAGATTTGGATTCAGCCAGCAGCAGTAGATTAGTAATGAGTCCTCATCATTCGAGGATATTCTATTGTTTCAAATTTTTAGTAGAGTAGTAGTTCAGTAGATGGAGTTAGTTGGGGGATTGTCGCATCAACTCTATTTTTAGATAGTTCAGTTAGAGGCTTTCCAGACTAGTTTTTAGACAGTATTCAGCTTTATAGATTATTATTATAGTTTGATATTTTCAGTAGTATTTTAGAAATTTGAACCTTATGGCATTTCAGCCTATTTTCCGTATTTATTACAGTATGTTTATTCAGTGCTCACATCAGATATCAGACATGAGTTAGCTTGTAGTCCTTTGGGTCATAAGTACCATGTAGCATCTAGGGTACAGACTCAGGCGTTACACATTACCTATGTGGAAATAGGAAATGATCAACATGGACTTCATAACGGGACTTCGTAGGTCCCGAAACCAATATGACTCCATTTGGGTGATTTTAGATAGGATAACCAAGTCTGCCCATTTCCTTCCAATGCAGACGAATTATTTGGGTGATGACTATGCTAAGCTGTATATTTGAGAAATAGTTTAGTTGTATGGGGATCCTGTGTCTATTATATCCGATCGAGATACATAATTTTTTTCTCAATTTTGGAGGTGTTTTTAGAGGGTTTTAGGTACCCAAGTGAACCTTAGTACTATTTTTTACCCTTAAATAGTTGGGTAAGAAGAACACATCATTCAGACCTTAGAAGCTATGTTGAGGGCTTGCGTGATTGACTTTAAGGGTAGTTGGGTAGATCACTTATCGTTGATAGAATTTGCCTATAATAATAGCTATCACTCCAGCATATAAATGGCTCCTTTTGAGGCCCTTTATAGAAAGAGATGTAGGTATCTTATTGGGTGGTATGAAGTGGGTGAAACTAGGTTATTTGGGCCAGACCTTTTTTATCAGGTAATGGAGAAAGTAAAAATCATTAGGCAGCGACTTGAAATAGCTCAGAATCGCCAAAAGTCCTATGCAGATGTTAGAAGAAGGGAGTTAGAATTTGAGGTTGATGATTGGGTATTTATAAAAGTCTCCCTATGAAGGGATTCATGCGATTTGGAAAGAAAGGGAAGCTTAGTCCTTGTTACACAGGCCAATATCAGATTACAAGAAGGATTGGTGGAGTTATTTTTGAGTTAGATTTGCTTGCGAGTCTAGCTTTTGTACATCCTGTATTTTATATATCGATATTGAAGAAATGTATTGGAGATCATTTTCTTGTGTTGCCTGTGGAAGAAATCAATGTTAAGTACTCATTGTCATATGACGAAGAACCCATTTCTATTTTAGATCATCAAGTTTGGAAGTTGAGAAGTAAGGAGATATCCTCGATTAAAGTGTTGTGGAGGAATCAAAAAATTGAGGAAGCTACTTGGGTGTCAGAGGATGACATGCGTATGAGATACCCGAATCTATTTTAAACCATGGATGATGATATGGAAGGTACAAATCGTATACTCTTTCTATCTTTCCATTTAGTTTTTGAAATTGTGTTTATTTATATCCCGAGCCATCATTCGAAGATGAATGATCCCAAGGGGAGAATAATGTAACACCCCATAATATTTTTGACTTAATTCATCCCTTAGTTGCATGCATAGGGAGTTTAAGGCCTGAAATTTTTTTGAAGTGTTGGGGACTTAGTCACATTCCAAACCGCTTAACTTTGATAATTATTAAATTGGTCTTCCCGACCTAGAGACATAGATTTTTGAGTTGATTCATGCTCAGGGGTGTAAAGGGCATGTCTGAAGGAAGTTTCAGTTTTTTGGGATGAGGATTGGGTTGTGTTTTGTTTTCAATTATAGAACCTCACTACGATAGCGGTGCGTCGCGGTGAATCCTTCACCACATCGTGGTGGGCTTGTAAACGGTGTACCAGTTACGAATTTAATTTCTAGAAGGGAAGTATGGTCTTTTACTTTTATTCCAATTCATAAATGGACGAATCATATCATCAGTTAGGGGAAATATTCTCCATTCCCTTCCAAATTACTCTCAAGCAAACCCTTGCCTCTTCCCTAAAGATCAAGAATTCAATCCTCCTAAGTTCAAGATTCTCAAGAAATGTGTCAAGATTAGGGTTTCACTCTTCAAACTAAGAACTTAAGGTATGTGGGACTATCCTAAACTCCATGGTCATAAAATATTCTTGGTTTTTATCAATGCTTAATGATTTATAATCATGTTAGAAAGAAGGGATTTATTATTGTTTTGATAAGCATGTTATGGAATCATTTTTTATGAAAGTATACATATTGTATTGAATTCTTTTCGTGGAATTGAATTGTAGTCCCTTATGTATATACATTTTTCAATTTTTGGAAAGTTTAATTGAGAGCTTGAACTACGAATTCTCTCTCTTGATATAAAATATAATCTCTATTTGTATTGCGGGTTATTTCGAATGGATGAACAAGGATTTTGAAAGTAAGATCCTTAATATTATAATGGTTAACATGGTTTATGATATGATGAGAGAGAAAAATCTCATTATTTACAAAGGTCCATTATCAAATTATGTTGATAGGAAGAAAATCATGTGTTCAAAGAAAGATTTGCCACCATATGATAATGTGTTTCAGAAGAAGTGTTTTATATATGTTTGTATGTGTTTTGAATTAAGCATGCCCTCATGAAATATTTAAATCTTTGGGGGTGGCCATCTTTATGACTTCTTTTATAAAAGGGCTAAGAATGATGACATGATACGATATGGCTTGCATGTCTGGGTATGACGATACCCGATGATGATATTCCCTTAGAATATTAAGTATGGAATGTTTTTAAAAGCATGAAGTATATTTTTAAAGGACTAAAATTGGTCTTAAAGAAAACTAGTTGGTTACCCAAAGAAGGCTTGAGTTCAGATAACTCTTAGCCCGAAACCGTGTGTTGCCAAAATAGGTTTATGATTTCCTACATTGGGGATTGTAAGCTGGCAATGGATTTATGGCATTGTAAGAATAACAGAACCCAACCCTTGTGGAAAACTTGAATAGGGGGCTTGGACGTCGAGTTAAGGGCGGAGTCCATATAGGCCATGTATAAGTACATTTGAAGGGTGTACCATCTAGCTCAGAAAATATTTGAAGAGTTGAGTCATGATTTTATGAAAACATTTGAATCTTTAAGTTATGCCTATATGTTTTAATTTACCACATGTTAAACGTTTTATGAAATGCTCTCAGAACCTACTTACGGCCCCAACCTTTACGACGTGTAGGTAGGGTCGTTAGTATCATATATTTTTCAGCTCTCAGAACCCACTTACAACCCCCCCCCCTCCCTATTCTATGGATCGTTAGCAGTAATTACGTCCAATAGGTAGGGTGTCGTAGGTAGTTAGACAACTTGACAGGGCTTCAGTAAAATGGCCATAACATTTTACTCCAACATCGGATTATGGGAAAACTAGATGTGTTGGATAGCCAATTCAATTATCCATATTTTGGTGGGTCTTGATCTCAAAAACACTATATAATGTAGTATTTATGCTCGTTTAAAGTTTACTAGAGCAAGATACTTCATGAGAAATCAATCAATAAGGGAGATTTTGATTTGGCCAAGAGTTTGGTGTTACTTGAGGCCTTAATACATGTATAATTCACTTTCAATACTACAAATAATATGAATTTTGTTTTTACATGTACTTGAAATTTATACAACGTTGGTTGCAGGGCGATTCTAAAATTTTTGGGGTGTTACAAGTTGCTTTTGAATTTTTGTGAGAGAAGTGGGAGTGAAAAAAAGTTTTACTTGTCATTAAAATTTCAGAGTTCAACATCAAGTTGAATTCCAAAAAAATTCAAAATTTTATGGCCAAACACCTTTTTTCAAAATACAACTCTAGAAAAAATAATATTTTTCATGATCAAAAACTCATCCCTTCTGATATTTAAACCAAATTTACTTGAGCGCAAAACTAGTATTTTAAAGGCACATTTATTGTTTAACATGATTAAGTGATATGTAATTTTATTTTAATTTTTAACTATTAATATTAAATTGATTAATTCTGTCACGGCCTAAATGGCCATGAGTGGCACCCGCACTAATCTTTATGTGGGAGAACCATCTAAACCCAACCATTACCCAATCACTTAGTTAATATTAAAATGATATCATTATAATACCACCTTTGAACAATAATTCAGAGCTAATCATTAGTAATGCGGAAGTCAAACAAACTACTTACAAAAATTCCCAAGACCCAAAAGTCATCGTACAAGAACTACTAAAAAAGATCATGTCTAAAGAGATATTAAAAATAAAGTAAATAAACAATGTTTCATAGCCCGAAAGATAGACAAGAACAAATAAGATGACCCATGGCAGCCCGGAGACGAAGTGCTCAGCCTTGGATCAATATTTTCTATCAAACACTATAGGTGAGGCCATGTCTGAGCCTCTGGAACACTTTCTACACTCAACAAAAGAAGAGTACGGGGTAGAATTAGTACAAACCACTATGTATTGGTAGGTATCATAGGCGAACTAAACTTAATAGCATGTATACAACATAAATCAAATAACAAGTAGACAGACGTCGTCTCCAAACAAAAGTTTAATGAATCAACAATACAACAATAACAGGTCAAACAGTGCTCACAACCAAGCCACAAACCATCAAGAGTATCAACCATACTATAAACATCCACAGAATCAACACAAATGTGTACACACATGATATGGGACTTATTTTTGCCCAAATAGTCATGACCTCTAGGGAAGAATCTATGTTCGTGTACTGTACCGACATGGTACCTAATCCTCAATAACAAGTAATATCAATATCATATCCATACCGGCGTGGTACCCGATCCTCCATAAATATATAATATCAATATACGTATCTACACCTGCGTGGCACCCGATCCTCCATAATCCAGTAATATCAATATTCATATCCGTACCGGCATGGTAACCAATCCTCCATAAATAATTAATTTCAATATACATATTTGTACCGGTGTGGTACCTAATCCATCATAAACAAGTAATATTAATATGCATATCCATACCGGCATGATACCCGATCAACCATAAACAAGTAATGTCAATATCAAATTTACACTACCTCTCAGCATATAATACGATGTACTAAGTTTACAAGTACGCTTAAAGTCATAAAAAAATTCCATCAAGTAAATTTTCAATAATTATTTATACACACCTCAACATCCAAATATCATCAATTTAAAGCTTGTTCGAATACCAATCAACAAGTATCTAATTTAAGAGTATACAAATATTTAAATGGAGTCTAAACTGCAATTAAACCGCAACCTACCTCAACCAAAGAACTCAAAAGAAAGCTACCGTATGAGGTTCTTACCCTTCCATAAAGCTTCTAAATGGTTCAAATTTGTCCAAATGTATAATTCCCATAAGAGTACTAATTTAACGACACCTATTTTTTATAAATTCTTACTCTAAAAATCCTAAAACTAATACATAAATGTCATATTGTAATTAATAATCACTTGATAATTTTCCAAAACCACAAGCTAAACAAAAAAGAAAACTTCAATATTAGCACTACGTGTGAATTGCACTATAACAATGTAATAAAGTTCCACTTTATCATTAGGGATTACCCTTAGCCTATCATTCTGGACATGATAGTAAATAACTAAATTATTATTATAACTAATTATATTCGATCACCTGTACATCTATCACTATTAAATCAATTCAACCTACTTGTAATAGCATAACAACGAATAGTATTTCCTTATAGTTGACTACTGTTTAACATCACTCACCCGCCTATTCACTTCCAACAAAATTGATATATCATTCTTGTATGACACACAAATAACAACGTAAATAATTGGCAAGGAAAATATGTTGTGCTAACCTGATACAAATACCTCCACAACCGTGAAAAGAAAAAGGGGAAAAATAACAATTTCACTATTTTGTTCTTCTTTACCCTCACTATCTGATGTTATTATTATTAAAATATGATAAATCTTTTCACTTAAGTTCGCTTTGTATTGGCCACGTAAGTAAGTCAATTATAGTTTTAACCTACTAAATCACTAATTAACTTAATTATTTGAGATATCCAAAACTTCTAATATATTCTCAAAATTTATTTGGAGCCCCATAAAAGTAAATAAAATATGTAAATTGACCAAAAAAATACATTTCGGGCTTATTGAAATTATTATCATATCAATTTGAGGTCGTTTTGACTAAAGATTAACTGGATCATGCTTAAATTTATTAAAACACAATAATTCAACCAATGATTTAAATTACTTTCGAATATCTCAAAACTTGATATTACCCAACTTGAAAGTTATAACTCACGTATACGAACTATGGGGAGAGCTAAAATAAGAAAGATGAGAAAATTTCACAAACAATCGGGAGGGTCATTACGTCAGATACCAATTAAACAACCGTTCATCCCTGAACGGGAAAACACATGACAAGAAGGGAAAACAAGGAATTACCTAAATCCGCAAAAAGATGTGGATACTTGCTATGCATGTCTGCTTCAGTCTCCCAAGTGGCCTCCTCAATAGGATGATTCTTCCACTAGAAATTCACTAATGCAATCTCCTTAATCCTCAATTTACGGACATCTCTATCAATAATAGCAACAGAATCCTCTTCATAAGACATGTTTTCACCTAACAAGCCCGAATCCCAACGAAATATGTAGTTACCATAACCATAAAGCTTCTTTAACATAGATACATGAAACACAAAGTGAAAACCGGACAAACTCAGAGGCAATGCCAATCTATAGGTCACCGTTCCAACACGCTGAAAAATCACAAATGGTCCAATATATCTAGGACTGAACTTACCTTCCTTCCCAAAATGCATGACACACTTCGTGGGTAAAACTTTTAGGAAAACTTGCTCACCCTCTATAAAGTGCATATCTCTAACTTTTTTATCCGCATACTACTTTTTTCAGCTTTAAGTTGTTATAAGTTTCTCCTGAATGAACCTAACCTTCTCTAACGAGTCTCTAAACAAATTAGTACCCCACGGTTTTACCTTAAAAGTATCAAACCACCCAATAGGAGATTGTAACGCCCCTTGACCTGTTCCTTAGACGTCACATGATGTTTAAGACTACAAGTAGTCTCAAGCTAACCCTATAAGCCTGCTACTAAGTCTATAACTCATATTAAGGTAATTTAATCAGATAAAAATGCTAAAATATTTAATATTATCAAAACTGTCTGAGATCAACAGAATATACTGTCTGAATAACTAATACTAAAAGTCTAAATATAATAGCTAGTAGTCCGACAAGCCTCTACTACTAAGAAACTAGAGAGCCATTGGGACAAACCCCCAACTGACTCGGATTAAACTGAAAGTAACTAATCAAATACAAAGGTAACTAGAAATCTAGATAAATGGACCCTAGAACCATGAGCACTTACCAACTGTTGGGATGTAGATAGAGATGCCCGAAATCACTCATGTTGCTGAGACTGAGCACCTGAACCTACATTATGAGACAATGTAGCACATAGACGTATATGTGGATTAGTACTTTAAGCATGTACTGAGTATATGGGGGTGAATGCATAAGTAAAATAATATCTCAATGTTATTAAAGTTTATAGAATATGCATGTTGTATGTAATGACTCAGATGACTGGAATAATTGAAAGCTAAAAATCATAAATTATGAATAATAAAAACATATTGCGTAAATCTAGTGAGCCATCACATTCAAAGTCTAAAAGCTGAACTGTTATGGAATTTCACTTAAAAGTTGTTTATTTACTTTTACTAGCAGGAGGTTTTCTTAACCGATATAAACCATGTGAGCTATCATGGAGTCTAACGTCTCGTTCCCCTAGGAGGAAAACCTCACGTTGGGGAGAGGTGTCATACTCATGCCAGGGAGTATAACCTGAGCTAAGTGATCACATCTATAACTGTCATCCATATAGAAATGGAAATACTAAATCTATATCTACGTTGGCTCGTAGTTCTAGAAAAGTAGAATGCGCTAAACCCACACATTCCGCTCGGTGCTAAATACTACTCCCTTTAATCTGTATGCTCATTCTGTAGGAAATTCACTTTTAAAAGTCATAATATTTCATACTGAAAGCTAACTGTGTATCTGTTCATTCAAAAATAAATTTAAGCTATAAAGTAGATTCCATATCTTCAGCTAAAGATCAAAATATCAAAAGATCAAATATTTATTCAAAGTTGCCTATAAACATATCGTGAGATGTGTAAAAGCATAATCATTCTTGATATAGAAATATTCAACTAGGGCTTGATAAGCCATGCATAAATTTCATGTTAAATCATCGTAAAGTTCATGCTTGATAATGAAAATATTCATAATTCAACTCAAAATCTAGAAAATACGCTCATACGTATGAATTTACGAAAATAAACATGTAATTCAACACCCAATTTACTTGAAATCTCAAAATCTTAAATTAACAATAAATGGGTATGAACCCTAAATTGAAATCCATGTAAAATCATGTATATTTATAATTAAAAGCTAGTTTTTTGGCACAAGGATGAAAGATTTATCCTTGTTCAAAACCCCACATACCTTAATTGATGAAGTTGAATAAAAAGCTTAATCTTGAATTCCTAATTGTGCTTTTGAAGATGACCTCTTGAAGTTCTTGGATTGGGAATCTTTAATTTTGAACTATCTTGGAAGAATAATAGAGGAAATTGAATTTATTGGAGATTAAGTTTTGAGTTCTAGGGTTTTCTTGGAGAGTAATTTGATGAAAAGTGAGCGTAGAATGCTTAGAAAAGGAGTAATCTTGTGTTTTACATGATTTGGGGCTTGGAAAAAGACCAAACTACCATTTTAAAATTAATTTCGGAAACTGAAATCCTGATTTGACCACCACCGTAATTCTCCACAATCACGATGGCTCACTTGATAAGGGACCATTGGGAACTGGAAGATCAATGTGATGCAGAGCTATCGCAGTAAGCCACTGAAATGCCATTTAGGCCATCACAGGGATGCGCCAATACCACGGTGAGCCACTGGAGATTGACAACTGGAAAATGGGACCTCACCGCGATGCGGGCCAATCACGGAGGTCCACTAGAATTTTACAATTGGGATTTTGTCCTTCACCGCGACGCGGTGCCTGTGAAAATGCCACACTATTTTACTAAAAATGCCATAACTTCTCAACCGAGTATTGGATTTAGGTATAATTGGTATCGTTGGAAAGCTAGGACAATTTTCTACGCATTGGAGGGGTCTAGATCTTGAAAATTCTACATGTACCAAGAGTTATTCATTTTTGAAGCTAATCCTTGACATTCTAGGAGCTAAATTTAGCTAGAAAAAGTATGGGGTATTAAAGAGATCTACCTCCTCCCATATAATGCCTTAAATGGGACATGTCGATACTCAAATGATAAATTTTATTATATGGAAACTCGGCCATAGGTAGGAATTGATCCTAATTACCTCTAAAATCCATCACATACACAGAGCATATTTTTCAACAACAGAATCATTCACTCGGTTGCCTATCGGTCTGAGGGTGAAAAGTTGTACTAAGGTCCAACCTTGTACCCAACTCCTCAAACAACTTCTTCCAAAGGCAGAGATAAATTGAGTACCCCTATATGAGATAATAGAAATTGGGACCTCATGAAATTGAATAATCTCTTTAAGATAAATCATGGCCAACTTCACTGTATTATAAGTTACTTGAATTGGAATAAAATGTGCAGTCTTAGTCAATCTATCCATAATAACAAATATAGAATCATACTTCCCCAACGTCTTGGGAATACCAACAACAAAATGCATAGGTCTCATCTCTCATTTCTATTCAGGAATGGGCATCTTTTGAATAGTACCACCCGACTTCTGATTCTTGGACTTATCTCCTGGTAACTCTGACATTTGGAAACAAAATCAACTATATCACACTTCATTTGGCCCCACCAATAATGCAGGCTTAAATTACTGTACATCTTAGTCACTCCAGAATGTATAGAATACTTTGAACAATGTGCCTCAACTAGAATAATAGGAATCAAATCCCAATACAGGGCTCACAAACTCGCCCCTTAATCTGCAACATACCCTCATCATCAAGAATGGTCTACTTAGCCTCACCCCACAAAACTTTATCATGAATCTTTCTCAACTTAGCATCCTCTAATTGTTTAGCCTTGATTTGACCAAGAAACGTGGACCTTGCCTCAATCCTGTCTAGAATACATCCCCTTTCAGTCACCTCAAGTTGAATAAACTTGTTAGATAGAGTCTGAATCTCTTTATCCAATGGATGCCTTCTAGCATTCAAATAAGCCAAACTACCCATACTTGTTGACTTCCTGCTCAATGCATCAACGACTAAATTAGACTTGTCTAGATGGTAGAGAATTGTGATATCATAATATTTAAGCAACCCCATTCATCTATGCTATTTTAAATTCAAATCGCTATGCATGAACACAAACTGTAAACTGTAGTGATTAGTGAATATTTCACAACGAAACCCAATACAACTGATGCCTCCATATCTTAAGATCAAAAACCACAGCAGCCAACTCCAAATCATGAGTTGGATAATTTTTCTCATTGGACTTCAATTACCTCGAAGAATAAGCATTAACATATCTTTCCCGCATCAACACAGCACCTAAACCAGAACATGAGGCATCATAATAAATAATAAAATCCTTACCCTCTACCGTCTAGGCGAGAATAAGAGTTGTAGTCAATAAGGTCTTGAGATTTTAAAAGATCTCCTCACACTCATCAGACAAAACAAAAGGTACATCCTTCTAAGTCAACTGTGTCATATGAGTATCAATAAAAGCAAGCCCTTTCACAAACCTGTGGTACTAACTTTCTAAGCCAACAAAGCTACGAACCTCCATCACTTAAGTAGGCCTTGCCCAATTCTTAACCTCTTTAATCTCTTGTGGGTCTACCATCACCCCTTTCTTAAAAACCACATTCCCCAAAAATAATACAGAAGCCAACAAGAATTCACCCTTAGAAAACTTTGCATAAAGCTTTTTCTCCTTTATCAAACCCAAACAATCCTTAGTGATTTTCATGCTCCTCTTTACTCTTAGAATAAACTAGAATATCATCAATAAAGATAATCACGAAAGAATCCAAATAGGGTTTAAATATCCCATTCATCAAACTCATAAAAGTAACTAGGGCATTAGTCAGTTCAAAAGACATCACCAGAAACTCACAGTGCTCATACCTGGTTCGAAAAGCAGTGTTAGGAATATCGTCAGGCCGAATCTTAAGTTGATGATACCTGGATCTCAAATCAATCATAGAGAATACAGATACACCCTGCAAATGGTCAAATAAATCATCAATATGGGTCAAATAATACTTATTATGGATCGTAACTTTGTTCATCTGCCTGTAGTCAATACATATATGAAGACTACCGTCCATTTTCTTCATAAACAGGACAGGAGCACCCGTGGAGAGGCACTTGGACCTATAAAACTATTACTCAACAAATCATGCAACTAAACCTTTAGCTCCCTCAACTCAGTCATATCCATCCTACTATAAGGAGGAATATAAATAGGACGAGTACCTGGGTCTAGATCAATATAGAAATCAATGTTACGATCTGGTGGCATATCAGGCAAATCTGCAGGAAAAAACTCTTGGAACTCACACTCCACAGGAATTGACTTAATAGATGGGACCTCTGTGAAAGTGTCCCAAGGATGTGCTAGGAAGGTCAAATAACCCCTCCTAATTAACCTCTTTGCACGAACAAAGGAAATATGTTTCATTGGAGAAGGACTATAATCACCCTCCACTTATGTCTAACAATTCTCGGTATCTCCACAATTACTGTCTTAGCATGACACTGCAATATAGCATAATACGGAGACAACAAACTAATACCCAAAATTATATCAAAATCTAGCATGTCTAGAATAACTAAATATTCCCTAGTTTGATGCCCCATAAACATAAAAGAACAAGAATGATAAACCTTATCAACAACAATAGAATCACTAATAGTAGTAGATACATGAATCGAAAAGCCAAGAAAATCACACACCATGTCAAATCCAACAACAAAATTAGCATCTGTGTATGAAAAAGTAGAGTGTAATTCCCCGACTCTGTACCCTAGATGCTACACGATGCTCATAATCCCGAAGGACCACAAGATAACCCATGTCTAGTACCTGCTGCAACATCTGAATAATAATACTGTACCTTTGCGGAAATAAGACAAAATTTGCCATAAGGTTCAAATTTGAAATAAATACTGAATATGGTATCATAATACCAAGACTAAATATCAATACTAAAAACTGAACAACTATCTAAAAATACTCTAGTCTGAAAAGCCTCTAAACTTTCTGAACTGTGGAGTTGATGGAACAAGCCCCCAACTAACTCTGACTACTAAAAATAAACTGAAATTTTGAAAATAATCATGTCCTCGGACTATGAAGACTAACCACTAGCTAGAGTTTTCTAGGTCTGGGACCCCTTAACACGCTTAAAGGACTGAATTAAGCTAACAATTTTGCGGGGTCTTACATTATCTCCCCCTTAGAACATTCATCCTCGAATGAGACTGACTAAGTTGAGAATATTGGTAGACTGAACATACTTACTGGACATGAACATCTGAAACATCATTATCTGACTGACATCACTGGCATATTGAATTTCATATTAAACATGCATATCTGACGCATGAGTACATGACTGAATTGATTCATGAATGCATGAATGGGATTACTAATAAGCTAAGTTTCTCATACGGAACATGCATATCTAATGCATGAATACATGACTGAACTGACTCATGAACACATGATTGAATATGCAATGGTAACTGATACCAATTTTGTAATGGAAATCTGAGCATGAAACTAAATAAGCTTAAGAAAAACTATTACCTTGGGTTGAGTCTGAGTTTATGGAGAAAAGGTAAGGGTACTTGGTCCGCATATCTATTTCTTCTTCCCAAGTAGCTCCCTCAACGGACTGATTCCACCAAAGAACTTTGACTAGAGGGACTTCTTTGTTCCTCAGTCTGCGAATCTGATAGTCAAGGATTTCGACTAGAATCTCTTCATAAGAGAGGCTGTTCTGAACATCTATGCCCTTTTGTAATCCGTGAATATATCAACGTGCACCCCATGCAAGTAGTGTCTTTAAATATTCAAGGCAAAAACTACTTCTGCTAATTCAAGATCATAAGTAGGATAGTTTTTTTCATGGAGCTTAAGTTGTCTAGAGGCGTAGGCTATGACCTTACCTCTCTGCATCAGAACACACCCCAAACCGACTTTGGAAGCATCACAATACACAACAAAGCCATCCAAACCATCCGGTAAGCTCTACACTATAGTAGTAGTGAGTTGAGTCTTCAATTCCTGAAAACTCAACTCATAAGAATCTGACCACTAGAATTTGACCTTTTTCTGCGTCAATCTAGACATGGGGATACAATAGATGAAAATCCCTCAACGAACCATCGATAATAGCTGGACAAACCCAAGAAACTCTTGATATCTGATAGAGAGATGGGTCTGAGCCAGTTTCTCACTATTTTGGTCTTTTGGGATCAACTCTAATGCCATCACCAAAAATGATATGACTGAGAAAAGCTACTGACCTTAGCCAAAATTTGCACTTACTAAATTTGGCGAATAATTGATGATTTATGAGAGTCTGTAGTACTATTCTGAGATGGTTTGCATGATCATGATTACTGCGGGAGTAGACAAGAATGTCATCTATGAAGACTATGATGAACATGTCAAAGTACTTCTTGAACACCCAGTTCATCAAGTCCATGAAAGCTTTTGGGGCATTGGTTAGTCCAAAGGACATGACTAAAAATTCAAAGTGACCATACCAAGTTCTGAAAGCTATTTTTGGGATGTCACATTCTCTGACTTTGGGTTGATGATAACCTGATCTGAGATCTAACTTGGAGAAATAACTAGCACCCTAAAGTTGGTCAAACAAGTCATCGATTCTGGGAAGTGGATATTTGTTCTTGATCATGACTTTATTCAGCTGACGGTAATCTATACATCCTGAGAGAACCATCTTTCTTCCGCACGAATAAAATTAGTGTGCCCCACATGGACACACTAGGTTTGATAAATCCCTTAACTAGGAGATCCTTTAACTGCTCTTTTATTTCTCCGAGTTCTGCTGGATCCATTCTATATGGCGGAATAGATATGGACTGAGTATCTGGTAGAAGATCGATTCCGAAATCAATTTCTCTTTTAGGCAAAACTCTGGGAAGATCTTCGAGAAACATATCTGAGAATTCAAATGCTACCGAAACTGACTCAATAGTAGGGGTTTCTGAACTAGAGTCCTGTCCTCGAATGAGATGGTAGACACATCCCTTAGATATTATTTTTCTAGCTGAAGGTAAGAAACAAGCTGACCCCTAAGTGCTGAAGTACTACACCTCTACTCTAGGACAAGCTTGTTCAAAAACTAAAATTGGAAAATTTTGTTTCTGCAGTTGACTAAGGCATAGCAGGAATGAAGCCAATCCATGCCGAGAATAACATCAAAATCAGTCATCTCTAATTTGACTAAGTCTGCTGAAGTAACTTTATAAGATATCATAACTGGGCAGTTCCTCTATACCCACCTGGATATGATGGATTTACCCACTGGGGTAGAGACTAAGAAAGGCTCTACTAGAATTTTAGGACTGACTCTGAAATCAACTGCTATATACGGAGTAACAAAGGACAAAGAATCTTCTGGATCTAGCAAAGCATAAATATGCAAATGGAAAAATTATAACGTACCAGTGACCACATCAGGAGAACTCTCCTGATCTTATCGGGACTGAAGATCATAGAGTCTATTTTGGCGTTGCCCACTGGTGGCACTGAAAGAGGCACCCTGCTGATTCGGGAGACCGGACTGCGCTGGGGGACGATTATTCTTACTCTGTGAACCCACCTGAGGACACTATATGACCCTTTGGCCTAGAACGCCACATCCAAAACACACATCACTTCCCACTCTGTAGATACCTTGGTGGTTTCTTCCACACTTCTGACAAACAGGATTGGTTTGGGTACTGCTAACACTGCCTTGGGGTTTAGCGCCTGATGCCCTATCTCTGTGGCCGTCTCTGAATTTCAGTACAGGAGCACTGGATAAGGAAGAAGCTGGGACTGATGATTTCGGGTGGAATTGAGAATGATTCCCACCCTCTAACTTAGGTTGAGCAAAGTTGAAACTACCTGTTCTTGCTCTCTTACTCTACCTCTCCTTCTCTTTATTATTAGCCTTCTCTATCTATTGAGCCTGGATATGTCCATCTCCTTAATCATCATTGTGGTTCTGTACTCTTTGAACATACTGCTAGACACCCCTGACACAAACTTACTCATCTTAGATCTGCTATCTGCTACCCATGCAGGGCACATCTGGCTAACTGAGTAAACTTGAGAGAATACTCTTGTACTATCATATTGCCTTATTTTAGGTTAATGAAATCCAACACCTTTGCTCCCCTAAACTCTAGGGGAAATAACCTATCCAGAAAAGCAACTACAAACTCCTCACATTCTATGGGCCCTATATCTGCGGCCCTCTCTGCCTTCCACTACTTGAACCATGAGTGTGCTACATCTTGTAACTGGTATGCAGCCATCTCAGCGCTCTTAATAGCAGTCACCACCATATTATCAGTAACTTTCTACACCTGATCAAGAAATTCCTGAGGGTCCTCATCTGACTTAGACCCAATAAACGACGGAGGGTTCATTCGGGTGAAGCTCGAATCCTGGCAGCAGCAGTATTAGCCACTGTATTGGCCGGGAAAGCAGCTGGGCATTAATTTTGGGCTGCCATAGAATACACTGGGATGGTAAAGGCTGCTCTAAACTCAGCATGAGAGACGTGTTCTTCCAGAGGATCCGGCTGGACGGGTTGGTGTTTAGACTGGTGTCCCGCTCCTCTTCCCTTAGTCCTCTTAGAAGGCATATTCTGCAAATAGAAGAGAAATGATTAGATTGAGAATTTAAATGGAGCTCATGCTCACTCGCACGACATGAATACTGAAAGAAGGGAAAATTTTCATAAAACACCAGCCTTCGGTCCATAAATGTGGCGCGCAACACACCTATGCATAAGACTCTACTAGATGCAACTTTCAAACTTCCTAGGACTCTGTTGAACCATAGGCTTTTATACCAAGTTTTTAACACCCCGAGTCTGTACCTCGGATGTTACACGATCCTCATAATCCTGAAGGACCACAAGTTAACCCATGTCTGGTACCTGCTGTAATATCTGAATAATAATACTGTAACTTTGCAGAAATAGGAAAAATTTTCCATAAGGTTCAAATCTGAAATAAATACTGAATATGGTATCACAATACCAAAACAAAACATCAATACTGAAAACTAAACAACTGTCTGAAAATACTCTAGTCTGAAAAGCCTCTAAACTGTCTGAACTGTGGAGTTGATGGGACAATACCACAACTAACTTTGACTACTAAAAATAAACTAAAATGTTGAAAACAATGATGTCCTTAGACTATGAGGACTCACCACTAACTCTGTCTACTAAGAATCTGAACTGCTAAGGGTGCTCTGGAGCCCGTGTGTCTGAACCTATGATATAAGACATCATAGCGCAAAAGAAAAGCATGCGTCAGTACTTAGAATGTACTGCTCAGTGAGGTAGGCTGAGATGCACATAACTGAGATCATGATAACACTGAATATTGAGTCTGAATATTGATTAACTGATATCTAAGTTTAGTGATACTATATTACTGATAATTGAACTACTGTATCTGACAATCATGATTCTATGGAACTATACTGAGTTTTGTACTGAGCTGAGCGACTATAACTGATAGTCCTAAATCTGTAGAACTGAACTGAGTTCTATACTAAGACTGAATCTGAAACTGAGACTGTGAGAGGTAATCATCTAACCGACATGCCCCTTTCTAAATATATTGGGGTCTAACCTGTAACCCCATTTCGAAGGGTGTTAATACCATGCCACGAGTAAGGACAAGCTGTGAGTTAACCCTCTCTAATAGAAAGCTCTTTCGTCAACCCTCGCTGGTAGGAAAACTCGAATAAAATATATCAACCCTCATAATATCTGGTAGGAAAATATCTCAACCTATTCTAGCTACGTAGTTCTGTAATGCAGGGATTGATACAAAGGATAAAACCCTCTGCTGGCAGGAAATCCCCCATCCCTAGGTTAACTCGGTGCTGAATCATACTCCCATCTGAATAGACACTGAACTGATTTTCCTAGTTCATAGTAGGATTGACTAAACTGCTACTGATATTACTATTTAACTGAACTGATTTCATTGAATTCCATGAACTAATAGAATACTACTAAATTCTGTTAGTTGACTGAGTTTACTAGGTCTGAACTGAATACTGAACTAGAATGAACTAATATTAGGTCTACTGAGTTTTACTGAGTCCTTTAACTGACTGAGAGTACTAGGATCATGATGTGATTGAGATTATTCTTTAACTGACATTGGCTCTAGGCAAATAGCCAAATTATCGGGTATTAAATACCCCCACGACTCTATAGCATGAAAATAAAGCATCACATGATCTTGCATAGTATAAACATGCACATTGGATTCAAAATGCATATATAGAGACATCTTATCAAAGACTTGCATGGTATAACTTGCAAATAAGCTAGCATGCCAAGATTTCTTTCCATTATTAGTTCACATGAACAAATCATCAAGCACTTGGTGAGCATAATATATACACATAATAAGTGAGCATCAAGATTTACTTCAAATTTCACAATTTCAAGGGATTTAACTTGGATTCATACGAATTTACACACATAGTAGTCAATCCCACATGAAAACGTATAATAATTCATGAAATAGCAATCTAACTCACATACTAATCATGAATACAGTTTAATTCCAATCATGAAAATATTGAATTCAAACTACTTGAAATTTAAAAGAAATTCTTGGACTCCAAGGGTGGAAGGAACCCTTGGATGAACACTTCACATACCTTAGTTGGTGAATTCTTGAAAATTAACAGTAGAATCAGAAGCCTTGAATTTGAATTTAATTCACCTAGGATTTTGTTCTTGAGTAATTTGTGAAAGAATGAATATAACTTACTAAAAGAGGGCTAAATTTTATGTTATGGGGGATGAAGGGCCTGTGAAAAAGACTTAATTAACCTTGAGATCGCGTCTTTTTAATGACAGAAAACTATGTTATCGACAGACAGACCAATGCGATGGCCAATGAACCGCATCGAGTCCACATCGATTCACTGGAATTTGCACTGAGCTGAGGGAAAAATTATCTATCGACGTGATTGATCATGCGATGCGTTGAGATCGCGTTGACTCACTATTTTGGTCACTTGAACATGATCTAAATGAGGTCCAAAAAATTCGAAACTTGTTCGAGAACACCTATTGACCTTCCTGATCATAAACTAACTCAAATATCAACATTTAATGGATGTAGAGGTCGCGAAACAAGATTGCCAACTTTCGAAGGTTAAAATAACATGAAGTCTAAATACTTAGCTAGAATTTTCTATTTTTGGGACCCCTTAACAAGCTTAAAGGACTTATTTAATCTAAGAATTTTGCGGGATCTTACATAGAGTAAGGATCAAATAATATAGTAGACATCCAATAACAAACAAGAATAATACCTCTAATAACAGTGTCTGAAATCTCTACCTCGGGCCTGCCAGGAAAGTCATAAATATGAGCCCTACCACCAATCTGAATGTCACCTCTACGAAGCTGAGAACCACCTCGAGGGGGTTGATTTCTACCCTACCTGCCTGATGACCACCATGACCAACCTATAAATGATTTCTACCATTACCACCACCTCTCCTTCCTACTGGAACTAGAGCTTTAGGAGCCTGGTACAGGATAGACTGATCATACTGCCTCATATTAGGACAAAACCTCCTAATGTGACCTATTTCACCGCACTCATAACATATACGGTCTAAGGTAGGCCACTGAGCACACAAAGATGAGCGAGGTAACTACCAAAGTATGAAAATAGTTGGTTAACTCCCGATGGACCACCAACAAACACCCGCATTATTAACTGATGGGGAGGGCGGGGTATCTCTGTGAATTCTGACCCCTAGAATAAGAACCACTAAAACTTCCTCTTCTATGGGACTTCTTTTTTTATGTGTTGACATAACCCTCTTGCATTACGCCCTTCACCTTCTTGACAAAATCAACCATCTCCTGAAAAGACCTACCCGAAGATGTCCTCTGAAAAGCAAAAATCTGGAGACCTGTATTCAAACCCTTTATAAAAAGATGGATCCTCTCATTCTCAATTTTCAACAAGTGAGATGTATATCGAGACAATGAATGAAATTTGGCCTCATAGGCCGCAACTTACTTGTTCCCCTACTTAAGATTAGTAAACTCATCCCTTTTTTCTATCTCTCAAAGTATGAGGCATGTATTTTTTTAGAAAAATTGAGTAACACTAAGTCTAAGTTAAGGGAGGCAAACCTGTATCTATACACTCTACATAAGCTCTCCACCACATCATAGCATCCCCCCAAAACTAAAAAAGTAACTAGTTCTACACCATATCTCTCAACTACAACCATCTTAAGAAGCCTTTCATGACGATCAGTAATAAACTCATAGGCGTCCTTAGACTCAATTCCATGTAAAATAGGAGGTTTCATGTTGATAAACTTATAGAACAACTCATGCTCATCTCCGGTCATCATCGAACCCACTACCTATCTTGGACAAACATCTGATCCTACCACTTCTTCAATTCAGGGAGCTACAATAGAAGCATGTTCCATCCCCAAATGTTGGACTGCGGGTGTTGTGGGCATAGTCCATGTTCCTACCAAACCACTCAAAAAACATAGAACTTGCTGAATCACAATGGAAGACATATGGATAGGAGTTGCACCACTTTGAACTGGTGCAACATCATCATGAACCGGCACATGTTCATTCTATACTAGAATAGCTCCATCCTCTGTAACCTCAAGCAAATCCTCATGGGAGGAGGAGAGACTAGTCTCTCCCTAATAGGTCTCGTGACCTGAGCTCTGCCCTTGGCGGGTTCTTCTCTCCTTCCTCCACCTTGTCCTCTTCTTTCCTGTCATCTGCCCCGTACTGAAGCCTCAGTATCTAGTTCAAGTACCTCAACCCTTTCCCCATTATTTTTTGTTCTTACTATCAGTGAGAAAAGAGTAAAAGAAGCCAGATATTAATTGGAATTGCCAGATACCAATTGAAATCAAGTAATTGCACGTGAGAAAGAAGAATTTGAATTACCTATTACCTTGTAGTATCTCGAAGAAAAGTACAAACATCTCTGTACTATTTCGCAAGACACTACTAGATATGTTCTTGTACGATGAGATTGACGAACCTAGGACTCTGATACCAACTTTTTCATGACCCAAATGGCCATGAGTGGCACCCACACTAAGCTTTCTATGGGAAAACCATCTAAACCCAACCATTACCCAATTACATAGTCAATATTAAAATGATATCATCATAAGACCACCTTAGAACAATAATTCGGAGCTAATCATTAGTAATGCGAAAGTCAAACAAACTACTTACTAAAATAAAGAATGTTTCATTGCCCGAAAGATGGACAAGAACAAATAAGATGAGCCATGACTTCTTGGAGACAAAGTGCTCACCCTTGGATCAAGATCTTCTATCAAACTCTACAAGTGAGGTCATGTCTGAGCCTTTGAAATACTTTCTGCACTCAACAAAAGAAGAGTACGGGGTAGTATCAGTACAAACCATTATGTACTGGTAGGTATCATAGGCAAACTCAACTTAATAGCATGTACACAACATAAATCAAATAACAAGTAAACAGGCATCATCACATAATAAAAGTTTAATGAATAAACAATACAACAATAACAGGACAAACAGTGCTCACAATCAAGTCACAAACCATCAAGAGTATCAACCTTACTATAAACATCCGCAGAATCAACACAAATATGTACACACATGCTATGGGGCTTATTTTTTCCCAAATAGTCATGACCTGCAGGAAAAATCTATGTTAGTGTACCATACCAGCGTGGTACCCATCCTCAATAACAAGTAATATCTATATCATATCCATATCGGTGTGGTACTCGATCTTCCATAAATAATTAATATCAATTTAAATATATGTACCGGCGTGGCACCCAATCCTCCATAATCAAATAATATCAATATACATATTCGTACTGGAATGATACCCGATCCATCATAAAAAAGTAATAGTAATATATATATTTGTACCGGCGTGGTACCCAATCCACCATAAACAAGTAATGCCAATATCAAATTTACACTACCTCACAGCATATAATATGATGTATTAGGTGTAGAAGTATTCTTAAAGTCATAAGACAATTCCATCAAGTAAATTTTAAATAATTATTTATACACGCCTTAACAATCTAAATATCATCAATTTCAAGCATGTCTGAATATCAATCAACAAGTATCCAATTTAAGAGTATACACATAATTAAATTGAGTCTAAACTACAATTAAACTGTAACCTACGTCAACCAAAGAACTCAAAATCAAGCTACCATACGAGGGTCTTTCCCTTTCGAAAAGCTTCTAAATGGTTCAAATCCGTCCAAATATATAATCTCCATAAGAGTACTAATTTAATGACACCTGCTCTTTTAAAAATTCTTACAATAAAATTACTCAGCCTAATACATAAATGTCATATTGTAATTAATAATCACTTGATAATTTTCGAAAACCACAAGCTAAACCAAAAAGAAAACTTCAATATTAGCACTATGCGTGAACTGCACTGTAACAATGTAATAAAGTTTCACTTTATCATTAAGGCTTACCCTTAGACTATCATTCTGGACGTGATAGGAAATAACTAAATTATTATTATAACTAACTATATTCGATCACCTGTACATCTCTCGATATTAAATCAATTCAACCTAATTGTAATAGTGTAACAGCGAATATTATTCCCTTATAGTTAACTATTGTTTAACATCACTCACCTGCCTATTCACTTCCCAAAAAATTGATCTATCATTCTTGTATGACACACAACTAACAACGTAAATAATTGGCAAGGAAAATATCTTGTGCTAACATGATGCAGATACCTCCACAACCGTGATAACAAAAGTGGGAAAAATAACAATGTCACTGTTTTGTTCCTCTTTATCCTAACTATATGATGTTATTATTATTAATATATTATTAATCCTTTCACTTAAGTTTATTTTTGTATTAGTCACGTAAGTAAGTAAATTATAGTTTTGATCCACTAAATCACTAATTAACTTAATTATTTAAAATATTCAAAACTTCTAATATATCCTCAAAATTTATTCAGAGCCCCATAAAAGTAAATCAAATATGTAAATTGACCAAAGAATACATTTTGGGCCTATTGAAATTATTATCGTATCAATTCGAGGTCGTCTTGACTAAGGATTAACTGGGATCAAGCTTAAATTTATTAAAACTCAATAATTTAACCAATGACTTAAATTACTTTCTAACACCTCATAAATTGATATTACCACATCCATAAGTCATAACTGACGTATACAAACTATGGGGAGAGCTAAAATAGGAGAGATGAGAAAATTTCACAAGCGATTGGGAGGGTCGTTAAAAATTCAGCATATACATTTAGTATAAACTAGTTTAGCCGCACATGCCTCGCACATATAATTTTTTATTATCTAAAATTAGACGGTTTTATCTTTATTAAGACTTTTAATGGAGTGAATAAAGTTCGAAACATATATTTTATTGTAAGCACATATATATTTTACCATTAGAAGTTTCAAGTGATTAATGAATTTAATATATTATAGATATAGATTTATTGACTTTTTAAATCTTCTTCAAATCTAATTTAGTTGATTTAAAATTCTTAACCTAATGAAAAAACTATTAGTTTTCATTAATTATGAGACTTCTAATAAGGAAGGGTTTTACTATAAATATATTTAAATAATTTTCAATTATTAAATATTAAAAAAATAGTGAAAAGACGATTTTGTCTAAAGCAAAGACTTTTAATGAATGGCAAAAAGTGCAAATGATATTTATAAGGACCTTCACACTTTTAATATATTACTAGTTTAGGTGTACGCGTTTCGCGCGTGTATCTCACTGTAATGAGTTTAAACGTTACACTAAATATGATATTTTCTTAAATAACAAAAAAAACTTATTTAATTAGTTATATAGTAATTGTAAATATCTAAGATACAAATGAGGTAGGTAAAAAATACATTGATTACTCCTTAAATTACGGTTGGTGTCTCAAAAGAGAAAAACAATCATAATATTTTGTATGGCTCAAAGTTTTAATCTCCAATTGTCTATATTGTCATCCTCATCATTCATCTTCAAGATACCTAAAAAATTGGGGGGGGGGGGGGGGGGAGGGTGAAGAAACCAACGAAAGCAAAACATCAAAGTAAATCAAATATTACAAAAATGTATTTCTTGACAACAAAGAATCATTTAAGAACAAAAATAAATAAGTCTTATTCCATATGTTCATATTTGATACTATTGTATTGTTATAGAAGAATTCTCAATTTATGAAAGTTCAAAATATTTTTCTTTAGTAAAGAAATTATCTTAATATGATAAAATTTTACTTTTTTCATAAATTATTTATCAATATTAGAATTTTCTGAATTTCATATAAACTAAACTAAAACAAATATTAGATTTTTTAAAGATGTCTACTGAACCTTTTTAATATTTTGGTAGACTTTTGTTTCCCTTTTATTTAATATAAGATAGAATTTATGATTTTTTGTTTTAAAAAAAATGATATACGCATGATTTGAAGTCCTAAAAAAGAGGGGGGTAAAGAATTCAATTTTAGTTAGGTTTGAAGTTCTAAATTAATTAAATCTTATTAGGTAAATAATAAAAAGATGATTTTGTCTAAAAGATAGTCTTTTAATAAAGACAAGAGGTTCATACAATATTTGTAAGCCGCTTCACACTTTCATATAATATATATAAATTCCTTCACACTTTAATATATCTTTCACACTTTAATATAATATCGATAGATTCCTTCCCAGTTTAATATAATATAGATAGATATAGATTTGTAGTAAAATTCAAGTGATAAAGTCAAAAAAAAATTAAATATACAGTCAATTAAAATTAACTGTATAATTTTTAGTCGTTCTTTTTGCATCATGACTAATTATAATTACTTATCCAAACTCTTCTCCAAATATCAAGTAATATTATGGGTGCCAAGGAAAAAATCAACATGCATGAGACTTAATATCATCAAAACAAAAGAGTTCGAATAATGTTATCGGTGAAAAACTTTAACTGTAAATATAATGTTGAAAATCAAATTTAAAAACTCATAGATGCATTTATGAATTCTTGCAAACAAATATTTAAATTTGGGACTTGAAACCAAGTAAAAATCATTATAGAAAATATACAGAAATCTGTAATAATTTAATAATTGAAGTTTCAAGTCCTTATCTTGATCTTATGTGCTATAATTTAATTTTTGAGAATCAGTTTGGTTTCATGCCTGGTCTCTCGACCACTGAGGCCATTCACCTTGTGAGGAGATTAGTGGAGCAGTTTCGAGAGAGAAAGAAGGACTTGCACATGGTGTTTATTGATCTAGAGAAGGCTTATGATAGAGTTCCCAGGGAGATTCTGCGGAGGTGCTTGGAGGATAGAGGGGTGCCTATGGTATACACTAGGTCGATTCAGGATATGTATGATGGTGCGAAGACTCGTGTGAGGACGATAGGGGGAGATTCGGAGCACTTCACATTTTTGATAGGGTTGCACCAAGGATCGACTCTTAGCCTATTTCTATTTTCTTTGGTGATGGATGTTTTGACGCGACATATTCAAGAGGAGGTGCCTTGGTGTATGTTATTTGCAGATGATGTAGTTCTGATCGACGAGACTCGGGGTGGAGTTAATTATAATTTGTAAATTTGGAGACAGACGCTTGAATCTAAAGTTTTTCGGTTAAGTAGAACCAAGACGGAGTACTTAGAGTCTAAGTCTAGTGATATGTCGCAAGAAGATAGAGTGGTTGTGAAGCTAGACTCTTAGGCCATCCAGAAGAGGGAGAGTTTCAAGTATCTGGGGTCTATAATTCAGGTTAATGGTGAGATTGACGAGGATGTCAAGCATCGTATTGGGGCAGGGTGGTTGAAGTGGAGGCTCACTTTGGGAGTCCTTTGTGATAAGAAGGTGACCCCGAATATTAAAGGTAAGTTCTACAGAGTGGTAGTCCGAACGACTATGTTGTATGGAGCGGAGTGTTGTTCAGTTAAGAACTCCCACATCCAAAAGGTGAAGGTGGCGGAGATGCGAATGTTACAATGGATATGTGGACATACCCGGAAAGATAGGGTGAGGAATGAGATTATTCAGGAGAAGGTGGGAGTTGCCTCGGTGGAGGATAAGTTGCGAGAAGTGAGGCTACATTGGTTTGGGCATGTGATGAGGAGGGGACCTGATGCTCCAGTGAGGAGGTGTGAGACTCTGGATGGGGATGGTTTTAGTTAGGCTAGAGGTAGATCGAAGAAATATTGGAGGGAGGTGATTAGTCATGATATGGAACAATTACAACTTACAGAGGACATGAACCTTGATAGAAAGGTGTGGAAGACGCGGATTAGGGTAGAGGGTTAGGGGATGGGAGCGCGGAGGTAGTAATAGGGGAGTGCTCCTTTAGGTCTGGAGTTTCTGATTCGTAGTGTTGTGGCTGTAGTTTGGGGTTAGTGGTGTTGGCTTTTTTGCATCCCATACTAGTTTATTATACACTTATTTTTGTGTTTGTTATACTGTTAGTTTGTTTTTTGTACCATACTAGTTTATATGCGCTTACTTTCTATATTTGTTATACTGTTATTGGTCCTAAGGCGGGGGTCTATCGGAAACAACCTCTCTACTTCTCTTGAGGTAGTGGTATGGTCTGCGTACACTCTACCCTCCCCAGACCTCACTATGTGGGAATACACTGGGTATGTTGTTGTTGTTGTTGTTGTATATTGCAAAGTAAAGGTCTACCTTCTTGCTTTTAAAATATATGTTGAACAATTGATAAGACCTTTTAAAAAATGAATGAATAACATTTTTAAATAAAATAACAGTAACTAATTAATTACTGAAAAATAATTTCAAAGGATCATACAAACGGATTGTGGTATATTACCCTTGTTTCGTCCATTGATTGCAAAAATAAATATCTATGCATATAACACAACTCAATTACTATAAAAAACTTGTTAACTCTATGTTATTCTATGTAATGACTTATTATCAATCCAAATACACAATTAAAAACATAATGATAAAGAAACAAAAAAATTAAAGGACAAAATAACTATTTCTACGCACCGTTTATTTACGTAATGATTTCATCACCGCATAAAAGAACTCCTTCTATGAAAGGAGTATTCATAAACTAAAAAAGAACTTAATTTTAGACTTCTATATAATTTGTATTAGAATATCATCAATTAATTATCAAAGATAAAAGAGGACTCCTATTTATAATTAAAAAAAGGACTCATGTTAATTTTTATTTAGCAAAAAATTATTTTCGGCAATAATTTTTTATTTACAAAACTAAGGTAATTTTTATTTTGCCAAAAATATAATTTTATGACAATTGGTCAAAAGTAATAACAGTTTTTATTTTTCAAAAGTAAAACAATATATTAGGATTCTACTGAATGTATAATTGTTACCATAGTGTTTTAGTTTGTTAAAAGTATGACAACTTTTTAATTTTGTCAAATATACTTCTAAGTCCTATGTTTTTCTTTTGCCAAAAAATAAGGCAATGTTTTTTAGGACTCCTATTATATGTCTAATTTATCAAAAATAATGGAAAGTTTTTATTTTTTCAATATAATAAAAAAATTGTGAAATGACAATTATTCTACTCCAAAGTTATTACTCGTGTGAAGAAAAAAAAAAGTAGATTCCTACTTCTAAAATTAGTTTTAATATTTATAGTGAGTATAATTATAATAAGATACAATTTTTATTTAAAGTAAATTATGATTGATTAAAATTATCTCTTAATTTAAGAAAAAAGTCTTACCATATATTTTAAACACCTGATCCCATATATTTTAGGAGACAATATTATAAATATAAGTAAATAATAAGTTAAGAAAATAGTGAAAAGACGATTTTGTCTAAAGGAGAAACTTTTACTGAAGGGCAAAAAGTCCGAATCACTTTTTTAAGATTGCCTAAACTAATATCACACATTACATTTAGTGCTTTTTAGGTATGAGATTTTTTTTTATTTCTTTTCCTTTAGACTAAATTTTTGAATATTAATTTAATTTATTATTTGCAAAAAATAGAGAAAAGACGATTTTGTTTAAAGAAGAGTCTTTTAATAAAGGACAAAAAGTTCGAATCATTTTTTTAAGGATGTTCACACTTTTAATATACTATAGATTATAGATTATAGATTATACATTATAGATTATAGATTATAGATTATAGATTATAGATATTATCACTCTGAAACCAATGTGCATACCCTATATTTCTATTCAAAATACATTAAAGGTTAATAAACTAACATTATGATAGATTTTTTTAAAAAAAATAATAAAGATTAAAAATTAAGACAACCATTTCAGCCTAAATTTTATTCAACATAAAATGAAAAAATTTAGTATCATTCAAAGTTAAACATAGAAAAAGAAGTTGCTCAAAATCTATGCTTGGCATTTAATTATGATTAGAAATACATACCAATGTGTGTAGACAAAAATGACAAAGATACTATACCTAAAAAAATAAGTCATTAAAACCTATGCTTGTTAATTAATTATGATAGATGTATGTAACAACAAATTAGAAGAATAATACAATGTCATGAACCCCACATGACTAGTCTTGACCATCTTTAGTTACAATGAACCTTTTTAAGATATAAGAGGATAAAATTGTCCTCTTGCATCTAAAATAATTTAATTATGATTAACTCTTCCATAGTATTATATCGTCTTATACTTCTATTTATTATTACTTACACCTATCATAATTAGCTGAGAAGCATAGATTTTTGTACGTTTAGTATCCTTGCCACTTTTTTTACCTAAACACAATGGTATTGTGACTAAAATCTCAAGAGAAGTACACATGTAAGAATCATATTATTTTCCAAACATAAGCTCGAGCTTCAAGCTAAACTATGTCTTCTATGATACTCGCGTATACGTAACGCTCCCCTCTCACAGCTCACATAGAAAATGATTCTATTTTCAATTTGTCCCGCCTTCCTTTGCATAGACCTACCCCTCTTAAATGATTAATTTTATCTTTAAAAAACGTAATTTGATAGCAACATATGATATTCATAAAACGAGAAATTCACTATTTTACTAAATCACATTAATTAATTTATATTTCTACTACTACTGTATATCTTTATTTAAAAAAAAATTCTTTTATTTCACAGTTGAATCTTATGATCAGTTTATGTTTCAAATTTCCCTTAATCTCCTAGTCAATTTTCATTCCTTTTCCTCACTTTTGCATTTTTTTTTTCAATTATCATGGTTTTTATTAAATTAGTCTTCTTTATTCATTGATTTCAATTTCATATCCTTATCCTTTTACCACATTTATTATTAAGGTAGAATTGAAAACAGATACTCGGTTTATATCAAAAAAAAATTAAACTAGCCACTATTTTAAATCAACTATATTTAATAAGCACATCTATTAAAAAGGACCGACGAAAATATGAAATTAACAAAGAAGCGAGTTGGATGAAGGAAAAAGGTATTTTCTAAATGACAAAATAAGAGAATCTAAATTTTATATAATTTGTTGTTACTTACACCTATCATAATTAAGTAACAAGCATAAATGTCAATGACTTAATTTCTTATAGGTTTCGTATTCTTGTCATTTTTACCTAACCACATGATATATGTGACTAAATATGCAATAGTAGTAGACATATAAGAATTCATATTATTATTAGGTACACCAATTACACCTACTGTAATTAACTAACAAACATAGTTATTAATGACTTTATTTTTCTTTATAGGTTTACTATCCTTATCGCTTTTTTCCAAAGACATGGTATATGTTGCTAATCATAATTAATTGGAAAGCATAGGTTTCAATGACTTATTTTTTTAAAATTTTAGTATCCTTGTCGTTTTTTTCTAAATTCAAGGTATATGCTTCTAATCATAATTTACTGACAAGCATTAGTTTCAATGATTTATTTTTTAGTACGTTTATTATCCTCGTCATTTTTTATAAACACATGGTATATTCTTCTAATCAACTTACAAAAAAATATAAATTTCATTAACTTTTTTTGTACGCTTAGTATGCTTGTCCTTTTTTCGTAAACACTTGGTATATGCGTCAAATCATAATTAATTACTGACATACATAGATTTGGTCAATGACTTATTTTTTGCTTGGTTTAGTATCCTTGTCCTTTCCCTCCTAAACACAAGGTTTATGCTTCGAAGCATAATTAATAACTGACACACATAGGTTTCGTCAATAACATATGTTTTCTAGATTTAGTATTATTCTTGTCGTTTTTCCCAAATGATACATGCTTTGAATCATAATTAATTACTGACACACATAAGTTTCATCAATGATTTGTTTTTTGTATGTTTAGAGTTCTCATCATTTCCCCTAAGCACATGATATATGTGACTAAAGTTGCAATACCCACCTCACTCCACATAGACTCATCATACATAACTTTTTAATTTTATCTTTTTTTTAAAGAGTGCATTTGATAGTAACATATGATATTCATAAAAATAAAAAGATCATTGTCCTATGAAATTGTATTAATTAATTTATACTGTTATTCTTGTTGTATTTTGTTATTTTAAAAGAAACTCCCATCATTCCTTTTTGTTTTCTCCTTTTGAATTGGACACACCCCTTAATAAAGTTCTCACTTCTATAAAATTAAATGTATTTACCAATATATCCAAATTAATTGTGTACCTCTTCCAAATTAGTAATTGAATCCATTGAATAAGAAATTTTTAATTAATAGTCTTGGTAATTTGAACAAGGGTTTAATAGAAAGATGTTGATCAGATTATTCTTGAAAGATTAAAGGAGATATTAAGAAGAAATATAAGCACACCCCAAAAAAAGTAAATTAAAAGAAAGGGTGGGAGTATTTTTTCTTTCACTAACCTCAAGATTGTGTGTCAACCTTATGCATCATCATCATCAGCATCGTATACATTATATTTTCTTTATTGAGTTGATGGTGTGATTGAATTTATGTATTGACTTGTTATATGTCTACTTGCTTTGTATCCTGTTACATATACTTTACCATTATGTATCTGCATGTTTTTCTCAGTTTATATGTGCATGTAATATAATGTATACTTATGTCATACGTGTTGTATTGTTGTTGTACTTATGATATATATATATATTGTAGAACTATTAGAGCAAGAGGTGTAGGCTATCATTGTAGGACATTTTCTAATTGTAGGTGACGTACCCTTAGTGTGTATTTTGTATACCTTATTTTCTACTTTACTCGATCTACCTATGATACCTACTGAGCACAAGTAGACCGTACTTACTCCTACCGTACTGTAATACCCGTGTTTTTTCTTAGCTTGAAAATCATCTCAGGGATATTAGAACTTGCTTTGAAATAAGAATTCAATCTTATACACATTTTATTTCAATAATTTTCACTTCCTACCACGTGAAAAATTGAATAAGCTTTCCATCGACATATAATTCGCCCAAATTCGACACCCGGACGAAGAGTTAGAGCCTTTTTAGTGAGACAGTGTTTGACCTGAGCCTTCAGCGCGTCGCAGAGACCGCTCAAATGGAAATTGTCAAATTCCACTGTTGCTCCACGATAATGGTGCGTGGCGCCAAACTTCGAGGTCGTAGACAAGGTGGCAACGTGATGCTCTGCGTCGTGCGACCATGCAATTTCTCAATTGTCAATTTCCAGTGACGACGCGATAATGCCGCGTCGCGCCAAGGGTCCAACTCGAAAAATTTTATTGAAAATTTAATGACATTTCCAGGGTTAAAAGGGTCAATTACTACCCCTGTATAATCCCTTTAACACGTGATTCAGCCACTTTTCACCCAAAATATATCAGTTTCTCTCAAGTTTATCTCAAGAACAAACTAGGGTTTCTATTGGGGATTCAAATTCAGGAAGGTTTCACCATCAATCTTCATGAAATTACGATCTAAGGTATGCATAGTGTTTATTCAGGTTTTCATCCATGAAGTCCAAGAATACTTTTTAACTACAATTTATGGATTTTCTTCATGTTTTCATGCTTTGTATGATCTCTTTCATGTTGATAAATGAGGAATTGATTTCTATTCCATGATTTGATGATAAATTCCACGTGGGTTGATGAGTATAGATAAAGATTTACCTAATCTCATGACTAAAACCTTGTATGATGGAATTGGAATTGAAGCATGATGTTTAATTATTGTATAATGTGTTTAATGTACTATGCCTGCCATATGTTTGATAAAATGCCTAGATGAAGAAAATTTGCCTAACTAGCATGATATCATGAAAATCCCCATAAATGTACAAGTTTATGCCTATTAGACGTTTGATGAAATGCTTCAATAAATGTATTGTGGTGATTATCATGTATTCAAGAATATCATGTCATGTCACTTTCCTTCCATCGAGTCCTGCGGGTACTTGTACCCGAAATATTAGCTGTGTGCTTAGATCCATGTCATGTTTTCACAATACTCTCAGTCAAGCTATGAACTCTTAGACTTCAGATAGTCTTATGACTCAAGAAAATTCTTCATGATCTCATGACTCAGTCAGTTGTCAGATATCAGTAGTATTCTGTCAACCACGAAAATTTAGTAACTCAGTCCATGCTCAGTTCAGTTTAGTAAATCATGTTCGGTGTCCATTCAGATGGGAGTAGGAATTAGCACCGAGTGAACCCAAGGATGGGGACTCACCTGTTATACGAGGGTGTGATTCCTAGAAGTAATTCTTGAGGGTAGATGAGGTGGCTTAACCTGTTATGTGATGGTTCCCACCATTCTCGCTAGAGTTACCTATTATGTGAGGGTTACTCACATGTTGTCCTTACCAGTGGTGTGGTATTGACACCCTTCCAATCAGGGCATAGATTGGACCCCATCTCACCTATCATACCACCTTCAGGGCATATCAGTTAGATACTACTTCCCAAAGTTTCATGTTACAGAATCAGGACTGTCATATAAAATCAATCAGTCTCAGTAATAGAACTCAGATAGTTATTAAGATTTTAGGACTTTCAGACACAACCAACTCAGATACAGTATGAAACTTAGATAGTTCCATCAGATTCAGGACTGTCAGCTACAGTCACCCACGTTATCAGTTATACTCAGATATAGTCACCCATGTTATCACCATTATTCACATATAGTCCTTCATGTTATCATCATATCAGTTACTAGCATGTCACGTTATCAGTATACACACTCAGAAATCATGAAATCACGTTGTTAGTTACAGTTACGTATTTATGCATGTATTCTCACGTTTATGTTAGACAGTCAGTTAGCATTATTAATGCATGAAAAACCTTGCATATAGTCTACCTTATATGTATACTCGGTACATATGTACTGACGTATTCATGCTATGGTGCTTTCTTTTTATGTTACACCATAGGTTCAGAGACACGAGTTCTAGATCAGCAGTAGATTCCAAATTTAGTAGTAGAGTAGAAGTGAGTCCTCATCCTTCGAGGACATAATGATTTTCTAGTATCTCAATGATTAGCTTATTAGTTGGAGTTAGTTGGGGACATGTCCCATCAACTCCTTATTTAGATTCTTCAGATAGTAGAGGCTTTCAAATGAGATGCAGACTAGATACAAACTATCATGTTTGAAACTTCAGTTTTGTTTTGGGTATTCTATTACCCCACATAGATATTAAGTTATTCAGTTATGTTCATGATCGAACCTTATGGCTTTTCAGTGCATGTTTTCGTATTATTATGTTATCTTATGCAGTATACAGGTACAGATATAAATCACGGGTTAGCTTGTGGTCCTTTGGGGTCATGAGCACCGTGTAACATTCCGATTTAGAAAATCGGGTCATTAAAAACTTGGTATCAGAGCCTAAGGTTCAATAGTGTCCTAGGAAGTCTGAAAGCCACATCTAGTAGAGTCTTGTGCATGGGCGTATTGCGCGCCACATTTATGTGGAAGAGGCAATGATATGTTTAAGAACAGTTTCCCTTTTTTCAGTATTCATGTCGTGCCATTGAGTATAATCACAAGTCAATCTCTCAGTCTAATCCGTTTCTTCTCTTTATTTCAGAATATGCTTCCTAAGAGAAGAAATCAGTCAGCCTCTCAGCCCGAAGAACCTTTGGGCGATCATGTTTCTCATGTAGAGTTTAGGACCGCATTTACCATTCTTGCTCAATCAGTCGCTGCTCATAATGAATGGCCAACAGTTGTGCTGGCCAACCCAGTGTCTAACTCAGCCGCAGCTAGGATTTGGGACTTTACCCGAATGAATCCTCCAACCTTCCCCAGGTCTAAGGTAGATAAAGACCCTCAGAAATTTAGATCAAGTTCAAAAAGTGACAGACTCCATGGGGGTGACTACTGTTGAGAGTGCTGATCTAGTTGCATACAAGTTGCAGGATGTGGCTCATGCTTGGTTCAAATAGTGGAAGTTTGAAAGATCAGATGATGCAGGTCCTATAGAGTGGGAGGAGTTTGTCACTGAATTCTCAGATAGATTCTTTCCCCAAGAGCATAGAAAAGCCAAGGTGCTAGAGTTCATCAACCTCAGGTAGGGCAATAAAATAGTGAAAGATTATTCTTTCAAGTTTACTCAATTAGCCAGGTATGCCCCTCATGTGGTTGCAGACAGTAGATCCAAGATGAGTAAGTTCGCTTCAGGGGTGAACGACAGCGTGGTTAATGAGTGCAGATCCGCCATGCTGAACAGCGATATGACCTTAGCTAGACTTATGACCCATGCTCAGCAGATAGAGGACCAGGAGATTAAGTAGAGGGAGAAACAGAATAAGAGAGCGAAGACAGGTAGTTTCAACTTCGCTCAGCCTAAATTAGAAGGAGAAAACCGTTCTTAGTTTCGCCCTAAGTCATCAGTTCCAGCTCCATCTACAGCCTGTGCTCCAGTTCCTAAGTTTAGAGAGGGTAACAAAGACAGAGCACTAGGTTCTAAGACCCACGGTAGTGTTAGCAGTGCCCGCACCTATCCCCTTTACCAGACTTGTGGTAAGCACCATCAAGGCATATGTAGAGCAGGTAGTGGCATTATTTTTTAGTTATGAAAAGACAGGACATAGAGTTATAGATTTTCCGTAGATAGGTCCTCAGGGTCAATAGAATCACTCTTCAGCTCAGTCCGGTAGCCCAAATCAGCAGGGTGCCACTTCCAGTGCTACTAGCGGGCAATGCCCAAATCGTCTCTATGCTCTTAAGACCTGACAGGATCATGAAAATTCTCCTGATGTTATTACTGGTATGTTACAGATCATTCATATACATGTTTAAGCTTTGCTAGATCCAGGAACTTCCTTGTTTTTTTTACTCCTTATATAGCAGTTGATTTTGGAATCAGTCCCAAAATTCTAGTAGAGCCCTTTTCAGTATCTATCCCAGTGGGTAAAACTATCATATCTCGGTGGGTATACAGTAACTGTCTGGTTATGATATTTCAGAAAGTCACTTCAGCAGACTTAGTCGAAATAGAGATGACTGATTTTGATGTCATTCTCGGCATGGATTGGCTTTATTCCTGCTATGCCACAGTCGACTGCAGAAATAGAATAGTTCAGTTTCAGTTCCCAAATAAACCTGTCCTAGAGTGGAAGGGTAGCATATCCGTTTTCAGGGGTCAACTTATTTCCTATCTTCGGGCAAGGAAATGATATCTAAGGGGTGTGTTTATCATCTAGTTCAAGTTAGAGATTCTAGTTCTGAGGCTCCCATTCTCGAATCAGTCCCAGTAGTGAATGAATATTCAGATATCTTTCCCAAAGATCTTCTAGGAATTCCTTCCAAAAGGGAAATAGACTTCGGTATCGATCTTCTTTCAGACACTCGGCCTATCTCTATTCTTCCATATAGAATGACACCAGCATAACTTAAGGAACTGAAAGAACAGTTAAAGTATCTCTTAGATAAGGGATTCATCAGACCCAGCATTTCCCCGTGGGGTGCACCAGTCATATTCGTGCGCAAGAAAGATGATTCACTCATAATGTGCATTGATTACTGTCAACTCAATAAGGTTATGGTTAAGAACAAGTATCCTCTTCTCATAATCGATGACTTTTTTGACTAACCTCAGGGTGCCAGTTATTTCTCTAAGATAGACCTCAGATCTGACTATCATCAGCTCAGAGTTAGAGAATATGACATCTCAAAGACAGTTATTTGTATGCGGTATGATCACTTCAAATTTCTAGTCATGTCATTTGGTCTTACCAATGCCCCAGCCACTTTCATGGACTTGATGAGCCGTGTGTTCAAGCAGTACTTATACATGTTCGTCATAGTCTTCATAGATGATATTCTGGTCTATTTCTTCCCTTAGCGAGATCATGCAGACCATCTCAAAATAGTACTCCAGACTCTCAGAAATCATTAGTTATTCACCAAATTCAGTAAGTGCGAATTTTGGCTAAGATCAGTAGCATTTCTTGGTCATATTATTTATGGTGATGGCATTAGAGTAGATCCTCAAAAGACCGAAGTATTAAGAAATTTTCCTCGCTCTGTTTCTCCATTGCATATCAGGAGTTTCTTGGGTTTGGCTGGCTATTACAGACGGTTTATTGAAGGATTTTCTTGTATTGCATCCCCTATGTCTAGATTGACTCAGAAGAAAGTCAAGTTCCAGTGGTCAGATCCTTGCGAGAAGAGTTTTTAGGAATTGAAGACTCGACTCACCTCAGCTCCTGTTCTAGCGCTTCCAAATGGTTCAAACGGTTTTGTAGTTTATTGTGATGCATCTAGAGTGAGTTTAGTTTGTGTCCTCATGCAGCATGGTAAATTCATAGCCTACTCCTCCAGACAGCTTAAACCCCATGAGAAGAATTATCCTACTCATGATCTTGAGTTAGAAGTCGTAGTATTTGCCTTAAAGATTTGGAGGCATTATCTCTACGGAGTTCATGTAGACGTCTTCACAGATCATAAGATCCATCAGTATGTATTTTCTCAAAAATATCTCAATCTTCGTTAGAGAAAGTGGTTAGATCTCTTAAAATATTATGACATGAGTGTCCTCTATTATTCGGCCAAGTCCACCAGCTTGTCAGACTAGGCGTTCGGTTAGTCGACTTTTCAGAGGGCGGTGTATGCGTTTAGAGTAGTTCAGAATCATCTCTAGTTTCTGAGGTGAAATAAAATCAAGATAAGGATCCTAGCCTTGTCAAGTTAAATAAGTCAATTCAAAATCATAAAATAGAGGTTTTCTCCCAAGGGGGAGATGGTATTCTTCGTTGTCAGGCTCGTCTCTATGTTCCAGACATAGATGACTTAAGGCAGTAAATTCTTGCAGAAGTTCATGGTACGCGCTACTCTATTCATCCAGGGGACACAAAGATGTACCGCGACTTGCGTGAAATCTATTGGTGGAGTGGGATGAAAAGAGATGTTGCAGAGTTTGTGGCTAAGTGCTCTACATGTCAGCAAGTTAAGATAGAGCATCAAAAGCCTAGTGTTCCTATGCAGGAGTTTAGTATTCCTACTTGGAAGTGGAAAGTTGTGAACATGGACTTCGTGACGGGTTTGCCTTAAACTCGTCGTCACGATGATTCAGTCTTGGTCATTATAGATAGAATGACCAAATCAGCTCTTTTCCTTCCAGTTCATACCTCTTATTCAGCCAAGGATTAGGCTAAGATCTACATTAAGGAGATGGTCAGATTGCACGATATTTCATTGACTATTATCTCAAACAAAGGTACCCAGTTCACCTCTTATTTTTGGAAAGCATTCCAAAAGGGTCTTAGTACCCAAGTTCATCTCAGTACAACCTTTTATCCTTAGACAGATAGTCAAGAAGAAAGGACCATTCAGACTTTGGAAGATATTCTAAGGGTGTGTGTAATTGATTTCAAGGGTAGTTGGGATGAACACTTTCCTTTAATTGAATTTGCATACAATAATAGCTATCATTCTAGTATTCAGATGGCTCCATTCAAAGATCTCTATGGTAGGAGATGTAGATCTCCAATCATTTCATTCAAAGTTAGTGAGGCCTCATTCATAAGTCCTGACTTAGTATTCAACGCCTTAGAGAAAGTTTAGTTAATTAGAGAAAGACTCCGGGCTACTCAGAGCCGACAGAAGTCTTATGCAGATGTTTGTAGAAAAGATCTCGAGTTTGAGATTGGTGATCATGTCTACCTCAAGATCTCTTCTATGAAGGGAGTGAAGAGATTTGGAAAGAAGGGAAAGCTCAGTCCCCGATATATTGGTCCCTTCAAGATTCTCAGTCATTTTGGCAAGGTAGCTTATGAGCTCAAATTGCCTTCAGATCTAGCCTCAGTTCATCCAGTCTTTCATGTCTCCTTGATCAAGAAGTGTATAGGTGAACCATCAGTCATAGTCCCTATTCAGAGCATAGATGTTCAGAATAGCCTCTCTTATGAAGAGATTCTAGTTGAAATTCTAGACTATCATACTCATAGATTGAGGAATAAAGAAGTCACTCTAGTTAAAGTTCTTTGGAGAAATTAGTCCACCGAGGGAGATACTTGGGAAGAAGAAGTAGATATACGTACCAAGTATCCTTGCCTCTTCACTGCCAACTCAGATCAAGCTTAAGGTAATAGTTCTCCTTAAGCTTACTCAGTTTCATAAGTAGTGTGCATCACTAACTTAGTATTCAGCCTCATGCTCATATTCCCATGATAATCTTGGTATCAAGTACCACCTCATATTCAGTCATGTATTCATGTGTCAGATCAGTTATATAGTTATGCATCAGATATGCATTCTCATTGTGAGAAAATTTAGTTTTTTAGAACTTTCAGTTATGCATTTATGAATCAGTTACGGATGCATCAGATATGCATGTTCAGTATGTTATGTTCATCTTGTCAGTCACATCCGTCATGAGATAATGTTCCAGTTATTCATGTTCCAGTTATTCATTTTCAGCTCATTGTTTCCCCTCTCAGTCAGTCTCATTCAAGGATGAATATTCTCAAGGGAAAGATATTATAATACCCGTGCTTTTTCTTAGCTTGAAAATTATCTCAAGGATGATAAAACTTTCTTTGAAATAAGAATTCATTCTTATACATATGTTATTTCCATAATTTTCACTTCCTATCATATGGAAAATTGAATAAGCTTTCCATTGATATATAATTCGCCCAAATCCGACACCCGGGCGAAGAGTTAGAGCTTTTTTAGTGAGACAGTGTTTGACCTGAGCCTTTAGTGCGTCGCGGAGATAGCTCAAATGGAAATTGTCAAATTCCAGTATTCTCCGCGATATTGGCACGTCGTACAAAACATACAGGTCGTAGACAAGGTGGCAACACGATAGTTTCGCGTCGCGCTACCATGCAATTTCTCAATTGTCAATTTCCAGTGACACGACACGATAAAGCCGCGTCGCGCCAAGGGCCCAACTCGGGAAATTTTATTGAAAATTTAATGACGTGTCCAGGGTTAAAAAGGTCAACTTCCTACCCCTATATAATCCCTTTAACATGTGATTCAACCACTTTTCAGCCAAAATATATTAGTTTCTCTCATGTTTATCTCAAGAACAAACTAGGGTTTCTATTGGGGATTCAAATTCAGGAAGGTTTCACCATCAATCACGATCTAATGTATGTATAGAGTTCATTCATGAACTCCTTTCGTCCATGAAGTCCAAGAATCCTTTTTAACTACAAGTTATGGATTTTCTTCATGTTTTCATGCTTTGTATGATCTTTTTCATGTTGATAAATGAGGAATTGATTTCTATTCCATGATTTGATAATCAATTCCACGTGGGTTGATTATTATAGATAAAGATTTACAAAATCTCATGACTAAAACCTTGTATGATGGAATTGGAATTGAAGCATGATGTTTAATTATTGTATAATGTGTTTACATGTACTATGCCTGCCATATGTTTGATAAAACGCCTAGATGAAGGAAATTTGACTAACTAGCATGATTTCATGAAAATACCAATAAATGTACAAGATTATGCCTATTAGACGTTTGATGAAATGCTTAAATAACCATATTTTGGTGATTATCATGTATTCAAGAATATCATGTCATGTCAGTTTCCTTCCATCGAGTCCCGGGGGTACTTGTACCTGAAATATTAGTTGTGTGCCTAGATCAATGTCATGTTTTCACTATACTCTCAGTCAAGCTATAAACTATTAGACTTCAGATAGTCGTATGACTTAGGAAAAATCTTCATGATCTCATGACTCAGTTACTTGTCAGATATCAGTAGTATTCCGTCAGCCACCGAAATTCAGTAACTCAATCCATGCTCAGTTCAGTTCAATAAATTATGTTCAGTGTCCATTCAGATGAGAGTAGGAATTAGCACCGAGTGACCCCAAGGATGGGGACTCGCCTGTTATAGAGGGTGTGATTCCTAAAAGCAAACTTTGTGTTCCATAACTATGTAGCCAGCATAGGTTGAGACATCGTAGCCTGCTATATGAGGGTAAATGAGGTGGATTAACCTATTTTGTGAGGGTTCCCACCATTCTCGCCAGATTTTTCTATTATATGAGGGTTACTTATATGTTATCCTTACCAGTGGCACGGTATTGACACCCTTCCAATCAGGACATAGATTCGAACTCAGCTCAGCTATCATAGCACAATCGGGGCATGTCGGTTAGATACTACTTCCCACAGTTTCATGTTACAGAATTAGGACTATCAGATACAATCAATCAGTCTCAGTAATAGAACTCACATAGTTCTTCAGATTTCAGGACTGTCAGACACAGTCAACTTAGATACAGTACGGAACTCAGATAGTTCCATCAGATTCAGGACTGTCAGCTACAGTCACCCACGTTATCAGTTATACTCAGATATAGTCACCCATGTTATCACCATTATTCAGATATAGTCCTTGATATTATTTGTTATATCGGTTACTAGCATATCACGTTATCAGTATACAGACTCAGAAATCACAAAATCATGTTGTCAGTTACAGTTACGTATTTATGCATGTATTCTCACGTTCATGTTAGATAGACGGTTAGCATTATTCATGCATGCAAACCTTTGCATATAGACTACCTCACATGTATACTTGGTACATATGTACTAACGCATTCGTGCTATGGTGCTTTCTTTTTATGTTACACCATAGGTTCAGAGACACGAGTTCCAGATCAGCAGTAGATTCCAGATTTAGCAGTCAGAGTAGAAGTGAGTCCTCATCCTTCGAGGACATAATGATTTTCTAGTATCTCATTGATTATCTTATTAGTTGGGATTGACTTTTGAGTTGACTTTTTAGAGCTGGAGAAGAAGTATAGAAATATAGGTATCGATGAAATCCTATTTTAGATGTAAAACTTGTTCTTCATATATTCAAGATGAAATTGAACTATTTTGTAATATAAGTAATTTTAGTGGTGGTTTATGTCATACTTTCTCAACTTTGAGGTATACTATGACTTTAACTTTCATCAGACTTTTCTTGAGTGGGGACTTGTAATGTAAAGTATACTTTTGGGTGGATAAAGTAGAGACCAATGAAAGTAAATGAGATGGTTTATCATTGTGATACCCATGTGTAGGAATATGTTTATTATGACAAAAAATGAGATGGTTTACAAATGTGATAACCATGTGAGAGCTTGTGTCGATGATTTGTTTGTGATTTGGGAAGATTGATTCGTCTATTGCGTTATTAGATTGTTTCACACATTATTAGATATATTAGGGTCTAGATCTATCATGTGTAATAACCTTTCATATCATTCATTTTGTTTCATACATTTTCTGTGTTTAGAGCTTTTCTAAAGCTATCTCAAGTCATTTATGAATTACTGAAACTAACAGCTCGGTTACCAGCTGGTTCATTTGGTTTTTAGAGCAATTTCCTCATTTAGGAGTTTTTAAAGTTAAGAACTGGGTCCCAAGAAAAAATCTCAAGTAAATGGCTTTGATGTTATTTTTGACAGTCTCAACATCTGTAGAACATTGATTTTAATATAGAGAACCCTCGGTACGTATTTCAAGGCTTCTAGACTTATTTTGGGATATTAGATGAAACGTCAAAATGACTCTTTTAGCTGTTGGACCCACTTTTTATCGAAATGACCTTGGATGAAAATCTTGATGGCATTATTGATTTTGAAAAGTCAAATTTAGCAGGGTATCATAGTTAGTTTGTAGTCATGGGACTCTGAAAAAACCTCGAGGGCCTGGTAGGGATATTTGTGACTTTAAAAGTTGTTGTGCATCAACACCTAGTTCAGCCCATGAATGGATTTTGCCTTCGCTAGGCCTTGGACTTGCTCGCGAGGGCCATAATTTTAGACCTTTGTGTTTGCGGGCTAACCTTTATGCTCACAAAGAGGAGGTCAATCAAGCCCGTATTTGTGAAGCACTTTCTGGGTTGATGCCTGTGTTATCGACAAAGGACCATCATTCACAAAGAAGGGACCCCTGGCAGAATATAAGCTTCCTCTTTTGATATGTGTAATACACCATACTTTTCCTAGCTTGAAAAATTTCCCAAGAATGTTAGAAGCTTTCTTTAAAATATGAATCCACTTTTGTGCACATGGTATTTTCAAGAGTTTCACTTTTTATCTTGTGGGAAATCGAATAATATTTCCATCGATACCAAATTCACCCAAATCCGACACCCGGGCGAAGAGTTAGAGCCTTTTTAGTGAGACAGTGTATCACCTGAACCTTCAGCGCGTCGCGGAGATAGGTCAAATGGAAATTAACAATTTTCAGTGTTTCTCCATGATAGTGGTGCGTCGCGCCAAACTTCCATGTCTCAAACAAGTTAACATAGCTCTAACAATATGCATTTAGGCTGCCTCATTAAAAAACTTACAAGGAAACTCAGTGGGCAAAACCTCATAAGGGAGAACGAGTACAACGCGTATTAATTGCGCCTAATGAGAACATCCTTGAACCTTTGCATCCCAATCTTGTGCACCATATTCTTGAAAGTTGCAATTGAAGGAGACTTGGTGAATAAATCAGTCGCTTTGTCACGTGAACGAATCTGTTGCACGCTAATCTTTTGGAGCTCATGTATGTAGAAAAGATTTGATGAAGTGTGCTTTGTTCTATCTCCTTTTATGAATTCTCCCTTGAGTTGTTCTATGCATGATGCATTATCTCCATTAAAATTGTGGGTACATTATCACATTTTACACCATATTTTTCTAGAATAAGATGTATCAGGGATCTCAACCATACTCTTTCTCGGCTTGCTTCATGAGTAGTTATTATCTCAGCAAGGTTCGATGAAGTGTCTAGACAGACTGCTTTGTATATCTCCAAGATATGGCAGTATCCCCACATATGAACATATAGCTTATTTGAGATTGAGCTTTATATGGGTAAGACAATTACCCAACATCATCGTAACCAACAAGATCGGGACTATAATCTTTAGAATAACATAATCTTATATGTTTGATCACATTTCGATGTCTCCTAGTAGGAGCAGAACTATATCTTGCTAACAAATTGACCGAAAAGGCTATATAAGGCCTTGTGTATTTGCAAGACACTTGAGTGCACCAATTACACTAAGATATGGTACTTCATAACCAATCTAAATTGGTATATTTTTCTTTTCAGCAAATATTCTGTTGCTTTTGAAAAGTCTCCAAGAGTTTCAATAATTTTCAAGTTATAAGTTTATACAATACAAGGATTATAAATAAATTTTTTAGAAACTTTGATATGCTTCAAACATTTTAAATCCTTAAAAAGTTTCATATAAATTTTTTCAAGTGACAATATTCAGCATTTCATGTCTGCCTTCTTCAAGTGTTTAGATTACAAATCAAATAAGTTTTATGCTTACAAAAATGCATTCTTTTATGTCACTTGATAAATATTTGGGAAAAGGCTCAAATATGCCATTGAATTATTAGAAATACTCATTTATGACATCAGTTAAAAGTTTGGCTCATTCATGCCATTGCCATTACAAAATCGGCTCATCCATGACATTAATTTTTAACAGTGGTTTTCAAAAACAGCTTTTCCACGTGGCCTTTTATTAAAGGTACATGTACAACAACAACAACCCAGTATATTCCCACGCAGTGGGGTCTGGGGAGGGTGAAATGTACGCAGTCCATACCGCTACCTCCGAAGAAGTAAAGGTCCATGTCATTAATTAAAATAAAGAAAAAGGCTTAAATATGACATTAAACTATCAGAAATGGCTCATTTATGCCATCAGTTAAAAGTTCAGCTCATTCATGTCATCATCGTTATAAAATCAGCTCACCCATGTCATTACATTTTAATGGTGGGTTTTCAAAAATAGTTTTATCATATGGCCTTTTATTAGAGGTTCGCGAAATTAATTAAAATAAATTAATACTAATTTCAAAATATCTTAGACCCATTAAAAACAATCAATTCATTTAACATAACCTGACCCACAACCATTAAAATATTTTTTGCCTACAACAACAACTATTTTTTTAATAAAAAAATAGTGATTAATGTATATCCTTTGGATATTTCTAGTTGATTCTAAATCATTATAAATGTTACGCTTAACAGAAATTGATTAGTTTTAATTCTAGTGACTCCAATATATTCTCCGAAGTTGCAAGAAAATAAACCAATGAACGATTAGGGCAAGCAAGAAAAAGAAAGAGGAGTACCAATAGAACTTCTCCATTCTCCCATCACGAAGTAGGGGAGTATACATTATTGAAAAAATTATTTCCAAATAATGACTTAAAAGAAGTCTGTTATCCCAATTATTCCACCATGAATATGGAATAACTTCTTCCATCACGAATTAGTGGAGCTTACATTGTTGAAAAATTATTTTCAAATAACGGCTTAAAAGAAGTCTGTTATTCCAATTATCCCGCCATGTATATGGGATAACTTCTCCCATCATTATGGTATAAATGCTGAAATAAAAAATCTTGATACTAACTAATTTCAGATATTTTGAAATTAATATTTTTTTTTTTAATTAATGGCGTGGACTTCTAATAAAAGACCACGTGGCAAAACTATTTTTAAAAACCCATCATTAAAAAGTAATGGCATGAGTGAGTTGATTTTATAACGGTGATGGCATGAATGAGTCGAACTTTTAACTGATGGCATAAATGAGCCATTTCAGATAGTTCAATGGCATTTTTTTGCCTTTTTTCTTATTTTAATTAATGATGTGGACCTCTAATAAAAGGTCACATGGCAAAGTTGTTTTTGAAAACCACCATTAAAAAATAATGGCATGGATGAGCTGGTTTTGTAACGGCGATGGCATGAATGAGCTCAATTTTTAACTGATGGCATAAATGAGTTATTTCTGATAGTTCAGTGGCATATTTGAGCCTTTTCCCTAAATATTTCTACGTCAGCATGCTTAAATAAACGTAGAATTCATATCCTCATAATCTTTCACAATATTGTATCAAAGATATTAATGTTAAATCATTTAGTATCGGTTCACAGTGTGATAATATTTTGAGATCTCATCACTTTATTATTTTCAGGTACCTGAACCTCTCGTAAGGTTTCATGAAGTGTTTGTCGTAGGTTCCATAAGAGAACATTTCCTTCTTATTACGATTATTTGTTCCATATCCTTTTCAATGATTATTTCATTTGAAATCGATTGGTCTATCATGCTTCATGCATGCATAGACCTTGTACTTCAGGGACACAAAATAGGAGCACTAGCAGATTAAATATGATATGTTTTTGGCATTTGAGTTGAATTATCTTTTGAATGAGGATCTGATGATAATACCTAACATATTTCATAGCTGCTTATAATCTCCCCCTTATTTTAGCAAAACTAACATACATGCTCTATCTTCTTTGAGGAATCCATCTTTGTGCATCATGATATATTCATTAATCGTATATCGCACAACAAAACTATTAGATGAACAATATGTGATTTCTGACTCAGAACCAACTTTGAGTGAAAATTAATCATAATTTATTGGTTTGATGCATACAAGTACTTTTGTATATAATATTTCATATTTCAAACCAACACATGAAGATTTGTTCTCATTAGTAATGGTTCAACTATTTATTGAAGGCATTCAATGTCAAACCATCATCATCAAGATGAATTGTCTTGATTATATAATGTGAAATTATGAGTGTCAAACTGCAGGTTAGCAATATACGCACAAGTGATCATCTTATATCGATGCATCTTAATAGATCACATGAGAGGTGAAGAGGACTATATTCACCTTTTATACTATTCAAATTTTAAGGGATCCAATCTCAATATTAGTTGGTCCAACCAACTTGTCATGAGAACAAGCAACATTAAAAGTTCATGAAAATTTTTCTAATTCTTCAATAAATGTTCAATACTCAGTATCTACATCTTTGCAATGTCGCAATCGTTCATGTTATTTATGAACTTTTATTCGAGCAAACTTCAAATTTACCATGACATGTAAACTTTTACTTTAGTAAATTCTAAATTTACTATTACATGAAAGAAGTTCTGATTCACTACTTCAGAAGTAGATTTAAAAATAACTCTTCTCGGTTATTTTACCTCTTTCGGAGGTGAGTTATGATAAAATCACAATCAAGTGCATGTTTGCATTAATAAGCTTCTCATTACCGAGGAATGGAATATAATCGTGTCTTAAACCTATCAATTTCTGATAGCTTATAATTTTTTTCATGATATTGCTACTTCAGAAGCACAATAAGGCATACATATGATGTATTGCTACCACATTCACTTTGGGGAATGGACCATATTCAATGAGACAAATATCATGTCTTTTACCAAAAAAATATTATTTTGCCATAGCCATCATAATATTATCAATATGGTGCATTCAGATTTAAACTCAACGTTTTATCCATATAAAGACGTCTTAGACATAAATTGATGGGACTTGAACCCAATAGCTTATCATTATAGTGCATCGGGACTTTAACCATATGTCGTGGCCTCTTAATGAGATGAGACTTTAATTCATCATCATATGTTTTAACAATATTGTTCTTCATAAACAAATTAAGAACAAATTTGAAGCATAAGTGATTTCAAATCAATTATTTTTTCACAAATCCAATAATAGTTATATCATTAGTAGCAAAAGATAAATAACATAAGGAATCACTAACCTTGAAATTACCTTTAGATTTCTAATCTCACCTTGTTTGGTAGAGTCTCGTGCTGATAACGTGTTATAAAATAATAAAGAATAAAGAATAAGAGTAGAGAGAATAGAGTGAGTAATTCTTTATTTCTCTTGACGGATTCTCTTGGATGAATTACAATGAAGGAAAATCCCTTTATTTATAGGGAAAAACTAACCTTGGGGTTTCTAACTTTTTCATAAATAAATATTCACTATATATGATAAAGTAGACATTCACTATATATAGTAAAATATACATTCACTATTTATGGTAATATATTTATAACAACTTTAAAATAATTAAGTGGGATAGCAAAATAACAATATTTTAGTGGATCCTTATTCTTTCTTTTTTTTTTTCTATTCCTCTTTCTTCTTTTTTTTTTTGTTCTTTTCTTTATTGGTTTTTCTTTTATTTTTTGTACTTTCTAATCTTTTTTCTTTTTTCTTTTTTTCTTTTCCTATTTTTGATTTTTTCCCTTTTTTCCTATTTTTCTTTTTTTGTTTCATTCTTTTAACTTTTTTTTAACTCTTCTATCTCTAACTTCTATTTCTCTTTCTTTTTTTATTTTTATTTTATTATTTTTTTCTTTTTCCATTTTTCATTTTTTTCTTTTTTTCTTTTTTTATTTGTTTCTTTTCGCCTTATGTTACTCTTCTATCTCTAGCTTTTATTTTTATTTTTCCCTTTTTTATATTTTTTTCTCATTTTTTTGATCTATTTTATATTTTTTGTATTTTATATTATATATATATATATTAAGTTCTAAATACGTACTATATATATCACACACCTAGATAGGAAAGTGTGGAAGTCGATGATAAGGGTAGAAGGTTAGTGCGTGTGTGGGTCGTAGCTAGTAGTTAGGAGGTTCTGGTGTAGTCGGGTTAGTAAACCTACGACTGTGTCCATTGGTAGGAGCCGCTAGTGTCTCGCTAAGCTCTATTTTCAGTACTTCTCATTTCTTATTTCGGCTATGCCGCCCATTCTATTTCATGCATTACTATGATCCTGTTCACTATTTATTATCTTGAGCCGGGGGTCTATTGAAAATAACCTCTCTACTTCTTCGGAGGTAGCGGTATCGACTGCGTACATTCTACCCTCCCCAGACCCCACTTTGGTGGGAATACACTGGGTTGTTGTTATTGTATTAATGCGATGTGTTTCTTATACATACTCAGATGATTGATCGATTAATTATATTTGATTAGCTTAATATACTAGGTTTTGACTATATTGTTCATCAACTGATCACCATATGTATATGCATATATATATACATACATACATATATATATTATATACGAACTCTTGAATGCATACAATATATATCACATTCACAGGTATATTACCTTATAATAGAACACGTTCATTATATTCTGATGAATTATCATTTATATATTACATTATTAATTATGACTGGAATAGTAACGTAATATCGTTATCTCAACGGTATGACATATATATAAACATATTCATTATACAAAGATTACGCAAGTTAAACATCATTTAACGTATATACAAAGGAAAATATTTATTTTATATATTGAAACATAAGTAAAAGATAAAGATTATGCTTAATGTAATTTGTTTATTTTATTTGAATTATTTTTTAGTGTAATTTTTTCACAAAATTTAAGAATTATTGAATTTTATTATTATTATACTGGTTATCGACTGCGTGTGATCAGTGTAATTTTAAAAAATTATATATATATATTACATTATATATATAATTATTTTTAATAAAAATAATATATATATTTGATTACATATATATAATTAGGTGTTACTAAAAATTATTTACTTTTTAATTTTTTTTAGTTCAAAAACCAACCACAAGTGGTCGGTTTTTTTAAAAATAAATTAAAAAAGAATTTTTAAAAACCGACCAAATGTGGTCGGTTTTTAAAATATTTTTTAATTATATTTAAAAAATCGACCACAAGTTGTCGTTTTTAAAAAAAATAAATTTAAAAAGTATTTTAAAAAACCTACCACAAGTGTTTATTTTTTAAAAATATTTTTTAATTTATTTTTTAAAAAAAACCGACCACATGTGGTCGTTTTTTTTTAAAATAAATTTAAAAGTATTTTTAAAGACCTACCACAAGTGGTCGTTTTTTTTAAAATATTTTTTAATTAAATTTAAAAAAAAAATCGACCACTTGTGGTCGTTTTCTTTTAAAATAAATTTAAAAAGTATTTTAAAAACTGACCTGAAGTGGTCGTTTTTTTAAAATATTTTTTAATTATACTTAAAAAATGACCACAAGTGGTTGGTTTTGTTATTTTTTTTATTTTTATTTGTAAAATAATTAATAATTAATATTAAAATTATTGTAATAATTATTTTAATTTTTTAAAATATAAAATCGACCACTTGTGGTCATTGTTTTTTTAAAAAATTAAAAATAAAAAAAAAATAAAAATCGACCACGTGTGGTCGATTTTTTTCGACAACAAATTGTGCTCGGTTTTACTGATTTTTTTAGTAGTGCCTCTCACAAAGAGCCCACTAGTTTCATCATAATTGTCTCCTTCAAAATACTTCTGTACATCACAAAGGTTAAGATCTCACCACACTTACTCAAGAGTGATAGGACCCTTGCTATACATCATTCAATTTTTAATATCACGATAATTTGAAGTCAATGAAAATAGAAAAGCACATGCTAGTGTCTCCTCGTTCTTTTTAATTCTAGCAATTTGTATGTTCATAACAAGTATATTGAACGCATCTAGATGATTTTGAAACATAGTACCTGACTCCATCTTAAATGTGTAAAGATGTCGTTATAACAACATCCTTGTTTTCACTGATCGATCTTAATTGTGTAAAATCATTTAAGCTTTTTGATAATTATTTGATCATCTCATCGATATTTGTGTTCACTTCACGTAGCATCTTATGTGCAAGGAATAGTTGATAACACTTAATTCATCACTTTCAATCTTCTCCTTTCCAGAATCCAATACTATTTAGGTACTTTTCGTCAATAGAAAGGATTGAACCTTTTCTACGTAAAAATGCCATCATCTGAATCAACTAAATATAAAAGTTGTTGTGCCCAGAAAATCATTCAATATTTTAAATTTTATGAAACTTATCCTTGCTTCTTCTCCTCTTCTACTATAGATAGTATTTAGTATTTAGAAATACTGAAAACCAAGGTAATTCTTTTTCTAAAGTGGAAATTCATAATGTGTTGCAATGACAAAGCATATTCAGACAAAATTTTGGCTCTGATACCAATTTTTAGCGAAAAAGTGAAACAATGAACTAGAGAAAGACACAAGATTTAACATAGTTCAGATCCAAATGATCCTATCACCAGAGAACAACTTCTTTTATATTGACAACAAATAAAGGGGAAATATCTCAATTTTACCTAAGAGAATTGTTATCTCAACTATCTACTCTTACAGTGGATTAACTATGATTTTGTTGGGATAGTTTTACAATGAAGAATGACCATCCTTTAATTGAACAAAATATGAGCTCCAAGTAATAAAACTTGGCCTCTAAGTACAAAATAATAAAAGAAATAATATATTAAAATTTATCCGCCACAAAATTTTGCTTGCTCTCCGGATTTACTTTCTAGCCAAGTAAATTGACACATCGAGTTTTCTTCCACATGGATTATCCCCACAAAACCAACCAATTCTTTTTGGTATGGCCTAATCTGAAGCAAGTTGATACAATGGATAAAAGTAGTGTCTTTTGATGAGACAAAAATAAGTTACAAACTCTCTCTATTCATTTTTACGTGGCACGCCCATTAAGAAATCGATGATTGATATGACTATTATACATACTATCTTTGTTAATTGATCCTTAATATAAGGTCTTAGAAAAATATTTAAAAAATTAATTAATTAAAGTTAAGCGCAAAATATGGAAAAATAATTACTTTCTCCTTTCCTAAATAATTGTCAGTTTTTTTTTTAATTTCACGCACCTTAAGAAAAATATTAACTAGAGGCTAATTTGACTAAAGTGTCCTTATTTATTACTTCTCTCTATTTAATATTTCTCTTTTTTTGCACTATATTAATCTCTCTCTCTCTCTCTCTTTATATATATATATATATATATATATATGTACACTTAGGGTTAAGGAATAAAAAACAAAGGAATTACGTCTTGATTTTCTAAAATAATAAGTATTATGTAAAATTTATTTTTAATAAGAATGATAAGTATTAAGGAATGGAGGGAGTGTCTTTTTTGGATATGTTAAGAAAGAAAAGAAAAATTTAAAGTCTATTTTTTTAATAGTGGACAAGTAAAAGTGAATTGCGGGAATATAATACTCCTTCCATTAATCTTTACTTGTCTAGTATACTAAAATTAGTTGTCCAACTTTTCTTGTTTAGTTTGAAAAATCAAGAGACATTTTAAAATATTATATCTATTTTACTCTTGTTATTACCTATAGTCATCACCCAATGCATTTTGAAAAATATTAAATTTATTATTCTTAAAGAACATTTAATCATTAGTCATCCAACAAAGGAGTCATTTAAATAGATTGATTGTCCATCATTTTCCACTTGTATTTTTTCCTTAAAAGTGCAATACTTATTAAAATGCAATTTTAATATGATTATATGTACCTTTATGGTACACACATAATGCACGTGCCCAACACTAGTAGTAATAATACAAAATAATAGTTCTACTAGGTACTTAAAGTTTATATAAAAGAAAATATGAAGCAAATAAAACTTAGTCAAAATGGACATATGACTCACATTTTGACCCATTTCAATTCGACTCATTTCATGTCAAATAACTTTTGGAACTCTGGAATGCCCATCCCATTTATCAAGTCAGTCCATTTTAACTATCCAAATTTAGCTGAACTCGCCTATTGGACACCTCCAGTCAAAAGCCTTATTGACCTTAGGGATTTAAATTCACATGATTGGTGTTATATAGAGAAAATGACTTTAACTTGTTCGAATTCAATTTTTTTTTTAAAAAGAATTTCAAATTAAAATAAAAACAGAGTCACCACTTAGTTTATTTAGAAAAAAATCAAGAAAAATCTTAAAAATATTCAAAAGACTAAAATAGTTAAAATCTTTTGAATTTTCAGAAATTCGGGTGATGGTTCATGCTAACAGTTTAGGAAAGTTTTTAAGGAACCTAAAATGCCCACTAACACGTAGTTGTTCTGTCTGTATGAATACTTTATTTGATTAACTTGCAAAAAGTGAAAATATTTTGATAAGTAAAGAAATGATTCTTCAAGAAAAATTTCATATTTATTAGTTAAGAAATACTTGCAAAAAACATAACTCATTAGGCTAAGTGACAAATTAATTAAGAAAAAATTATTTTTTAATGAATATTAATTTTTATTAAGGAAAGTCAAAGTGATATGAAATAAAGGAAGACTCGCGAGAAAGTTCAAGTGTTAATTTTAAGGAAATAATTAGAACTCTAAAATTGGACACTTAATTTGGACAAATAATAAGTTAATTTGCAAAACAATATGATAATTCTGTAGGGAAAAAACAACTAATTTAAGTAAAGCCCAACTTTCTTGAGGGCTTTATTTAAACCCAAATATGCTTGATTTTCACCTAATTCTTGAGGATTATGATTCCATAGTGGTGTATAAATATTAGGTTGGTCTTGAAAATATGTTTTCCATATGTGGGTCCCACTTGAGGTTTTTGGTGTCGTTTTTTGATCTAAAGTATGATGGTGCAATATGGGTATCAAAATTCTCGTAATGATATGTAGATTTTATTTTTTATAGAGTGGCACCTTGAAGAAGCTTCTCGGATGAAAAAAAATGTTTAGCGTTCTTTAGATTTGAGGTAGGTTAGGCGTACTCCATAGATTGAGTTATATTTTGATATAATTATGATATCTTGTTAGATTAGGATGAGTTTTAAGTATTGGGTTGATGAAATTTAAGACTTGGGTTAGTTTTACCAATTAAGCTGTATGAATTTTAGAAGTTAGAAAGCTTGACTTGTTTCCCATTATATTAGGTGGAATAGACTTCATTACTTATATTTAGCATGAGAATACCTTAGAATACTCAACCATAGATATAATGTTCTAGTTGCTCATACATAGAGTAAATAGGCCTTAGTTGCTTATACTAGAGAAGGTTGCCTTGGTTCCATTGGACTTAGTAAAGGTGCTTGAGTAGAATATCTACCTTAGGTCTTAAGGTGGCTTGCTATATATCTAAGAATTGATTTAGATACCTTAGCCTCGTCCAGGGTAGAAATTGACTTAGAATACATTTTGGGAATTTAGATGTGGGCTTATTGACCAACCTTAAGTCAAGAGTTGTAATTAGCTCCCATGAACCATTACGCCTAGTAATTGACTAAAGAGGGCCCTTTTGAGGCAATATTAATGATTCTTCGTACTTGTTGGTTATGTGGAAAGTCATTGAGAATTATGCCCAAGTAATTATTCCTTTGTATACCTTATTGGTTAAAGCTTATGTCAAGCTATTAATTATGTTATTACGATTATGTATTTGTTGGGCTAATGAACGTGCTATTAAATGAGATCTTGTCTATAGTATGATCTAAGTCATAAATAATATGATTAAACACACTATGAATAGATTATGGATCATATAATTCTTTAGCCACTATCCATACTAATGATGAAATATCTCTAGGCCAATAGTATGCCAATGAATATGCTACTAATGGGCCATTGCTCATGAGATTTCTTAAGATTATGCCCAAGGTCTAAATGGCTAAATTATGATTTTTGTAATGATGTGTCCTTGACTATACTCTTGATTAAGCCATCATTTAGGCTTGTGTACGGGCCATTAACTATACTATTGACAAAGTTATGATCATGATTAATAATTATGCTAATAAATCATAGTAAAAATCTTTCTTATTTTCTATTGGAAATGATGATGTTAATAATGGTAGAAGGCATGCTTATTTACTATGCATAAACATACTCTATAGATTATGTTGGACTCATGCTATGCTTTGTCTAGTTACCTAAGTACTGATAATGTTAGAAAGCCTTCTTGTTTCTAATATTATGAGTCATGATACTAAGGGTTCTAAAAGGTATATTTATTGACTACATGGGAATCTATGCTACTAACTATGTTGAACTCATTAATTCTTTGTAATATTCATGCTATATATATTCTCATATTTATAGATAAATTATCCTCGATGACGAATGATGAGATATCAAGCTATTCTCCTCCTTACTTCTCTTTTACATTATCCCTCATGGGGCTTGCACTTTACTTTACCCCTTGTGGGGCTTGTCATTTACTTTAATCCTTGTGGATATTGCCCTTTATTAGTTATATTGATTGGTATTATAATTATATTGTGATGATGTGATGATACCAGGGAATGTCAGAAGATATTTTGATGATATTGATACCGGTTCAAATTCGAATGATATGTTGATGATATTGATACCCGATTCAAGTCCGGAGGATATGTTGATGATATTGATACCTGGTTTAATTCTGGAGGATATTTGATGATATCGATACCCGATTCGAGTTTGTAGGATATGTTGATGATATTGATACCCGATTTGAGTCCAAAGAATATTATGATGATATATTGACACCCAACAATATTGGAGGATATTATAATGATATATTAATTTCCGACAAGGATGAAGGATATTATGATGATATATCAATGCCCGACAAAGGCGAAGGATATGATATATTGACATCCGGCAAGACCGGAGGATATTATGATAACATATTGATACTTAGATAAAGTCTAGAGGATATTATGATGACATGATGATGCCTGTCAAGTACGGAGGCTGTGATTATTAATGTGCCTAAGTGTGCACCTACCGGTTGAATTTGGCTAGTCATATGTATGGCAATTATATGCTTATTTATGTTCTTGTGTAGTTGGCTATAATATTGATATTAGAGGTGTCGATTATAGTCTTCTAATAGGTTGAGGTATAAAGTGGTATAGTCATTGATTTAAGGATAAAAGATGCTAAGTGGTGGATATTACTTAAGTGGCTAATAATGGCTAGCGAATTTGTGAATCATAGTGGTAAAGAGGACTAGTGGCATTAATGGCTATTAATAGGGATGAATATTTTATTATGGTGGTTAATGATAATGGGTTTAGCGATGGTTATGATTAGTTGATATTGATGAGTAAGTTTATGATGTTGACTAATTGTTTAATGAGGATTTGTGTATTAATGACGCAAGTTAATAAGAAATGTTAGTTAAGAGTTGAATATGTGTACTCATGGTGATTAGTGATCTTTTGTTAAATGATGACTAGTGGGATTATGTTAGTGAGAAATGAATATTGGTTAATTGGAGAATACGGTCTAGTTGTGAATCATGTCTAGATGCTCCTTTTGGCTAGTGAGTAAAAATGGTTTGTCAGTGATCCATGAATAGTGACTATGTAATGAACAGTGGATGGATAATAATTAGAGATTATATGATGACTAGTAAGTAATTAGTTTAGTAATAAGCACTGGCTAGCTAATAATGAGTGAATGGGGTGTAATGATGAAATAGGTGCATGTATGGTGGTGTGGTTACGGTTATGAGTATATATGTTATTCAATTATGATTATAAATATTGGCAAATGGTCATTTGATGGAAATTGTGGAAAACTATGGATAATGATAAAGTTATATATATACATATATATGTATATATCTATATATTATATATATATATTGAAGATTTGATTATCTACTTTATGCTCTCTTAGGTGTACTTTCTGATGGTATGGAATACCGTGATGGGTTCTTTACTTTATGCACTAGTTGGTGTATGGTCGCCAACTTTTTACTTGTGTTTCCTTGTCATTGTACTAGTAATACTTTATGATTTTGAATCATTGATTCCTTATGCTAGACTATATTGGCATGCATTGATACCTCAATATATATTATTATTTTTGATATTCCATGCTTGTTATGTGTGGCAATATTGTTATGTGTTGATGCTTTATGGTGTGGAGGAAGCAGATTCGGGTAGAGGGTTAGGGATGGGAGGGTATAGGTAATAGCAAGGGTGCGCTCCTCGGGGGATGGAGTTTTTTGTTCGTGGATAGCAGTGTTAGTTTATTTTGCTTACCGTACTAGTTTATATATGTACTTATCTTTTGTGTTTGGTATTCTGTTAGTTTATCTTGTGTACCATACTAGTTATCTACACTTATATTTGGGTTGGTATATGGGTATCGGTCCTAAGCCGGGGGTCTATCAGAAATAACCTCTCTACTTCTCCTGAGGTAGTGGTAGGGTCTACGTACACTCTACCCTCCCCAGACCCCACTAGGTGGGAATACACTGGGTATGTTGTTGTTGTTGTTGTTGTCGTTGATGCCTTATGTTATACTGTTATTCCAAATTTCTTATTATATACAATGATGATGGAGATGATTCAGGTTTGATTTTATACCTTGACTTAGTGATGATTATCTTGCACTTTATCATTATTATATCCTTATTTAGCTTAATCGGTCGATAATGCCCACTGAGTACCTATTTTTTTTGATACAAGTCAAATAGGCGTCAACGTTTTCGATCATACAACTCGAGGCCAACATAAGGAGGTCTAGGCCTTGATCTCCCTAAGGATCCAAGAATGTTCTTAGAGGACCTTCTTCGAGCTCCTAATCAAGCAATGTCGTGTTTGGAAGATAGCTTGGAGCTGAGGAAAGCCATGGTGCAAGGAATAAAGTGAGCCCTTGTGGGTTATTTTCGAAATAGCCACTTTTGGTCTATTTTTGAAAAAGGCTAGTTGTGCAAAGCCAACTACTATAAATAGGTGCCTTAGATATTTCATTAGTTAGTTTTTGTTTTATGATGAGTAGGAATTCATAAAAACTCCCTTGGGAGTGTTGAGTTCTTAGAAAAGCCAATGTTGAATCTTATTTAGAAATAGTGGTTGTATGGGAGATCAAATCCACCTTTTGGTTTACATAAGAGCTAGGTGCTGGTAGATAATAAATAAGGGAGGTCTTTGGGTTTTATACAAGTTTTGGTTGTTATTTTGTTATTTTCTTATGTCTATCTTTCTATCATCTATCATCTATCATTTAATCCTTTTACTGTCCGTTTGTCGATTTTGTTGTTTTTAGTGTTTGTGTTTGTTCTTAGCATCTTAGAATACTCTCATATCATTTGGTATCAGAGCCGAGCTTGATTTCATTCCTACAAAGTAAATGTTGGGATTGTTATCTTAAAAAATCAACAAAAAAGTGGTGTCAAAAATCAAAAGTCCCAAAAAAATTACTATTCATATTTTTGTTTTTAGTCCAAATTTTGATTTTTTTCTTGTGTTTCTAGTATTATATTTGTGTTCTCTAATACTATACAATTCTATAAATCATGTTTGAGCCAAATGGGAGCTTATTTGAGTGTTATATCCTTGTTGGAAGCTTGGATTGAAGATTTTGAAGTTGGTCATAAGATTTGAAGTGTTGGGTGAAGAATTTGGGGAAAATGAAGTTGGGAATGAGTTTATATCATTGGAAAGTGCTTACGTTCAAAATTTCAACTCATTCCGAGCCCCAGAGAAAAAGTTAGTATTCTTGGTGTTCTTGAAGACATTCAAATCTTCAAGTTGAATCTTCATTATTAGTTGTTAATCCAAAAGAAAGAAATAAAATTTGTGAAGAAGTGTTTGTCCTAAACCATCAAAGAAGATTTTTCCTCAATCATCCAAGAAGATTCCAAGTATATCCTAAGGAAGGGGACGAAGGGGGGACCATTTAGAGGGCAAGGAGGCTATTTCAAGAGAGAGGGGTGGGTGACCTGTCTTGCACCTACGCCCAAGGTGCATTTTGGTCTGTTCCAGAAGGTCAGCAACACCCATAAATAGTGAAAAAAGGAAGAAGCTGTGTGCAAGCTGTGCTCCACATGCTGCAACAACTCCCCCAATGCAGCCTCAACTTAGAACACCTCAATTTGAACACAAACAAACCCCAACACACCCCAAACGCATACCAACACCTCTCCAACATCAATTAAAGTTCTAAAACACATCTTAACACTTTAAAAACTCCATTACTCAAGGTCTTATTCTTTATATTCATTTTTTTGATTCCTAATCTCTTTTTCTTTTCTTAAACCAATCATCAACTAGTAATTGTCTACTAAGTTGATCGATTAGTTATTGAGTCTGAATTTTTTCATCATCCTATTTCTTTTCAGCTTTTCTATTTTTTATTTTTTTGTAGTTTTGTTTATTCATGTTCGTAAATAGTTTTTATTTTTGTGAGTCATTCAAAAAAGAATCCACTCCGGCCGCAAGTAGCGATTGACACCTTATTTTCCACTGGAGTTTAAGCAACTTTCAACATTCGCTGCTCTAATTGTGAGAATCACAAAGGTGAGTTCTTACAAGTGTTGGTGAGGTGCTTTACTACTAATCTTATCTGTTTATTTTGAAGGTACAAGGGGATATAAGGGGAATATGTCTTTAATAGCCTCGAATAATTGTGATTACAACATAGAAAACTATGATTGGGGTGAACGATGTTGTGGCTACGAAGATGATAGATAATATGGGGGATATGAATATTGCCATGATCAAGAGATGGATGAGAATGAGGGCCACTATTTCAAAGAAGAATATAAGATGAATGATGACCCTAATTATTGTAGTGAATATTGAGATGATGAAGAGACTTGTGATGGATCTTATAAAGAAGATGTACCAAGTGAGGAATCTTATGCTTCCCACTCTGAATATCAAGGCAATGTAAATTATAACCTTCTCTCTTATGCACCTTCTAAGAGTTATGGTGAGAGTGCACATGTGGAGTTTGAAGATTCATATTCCTTACTTTGTAGTATTTCTTATCAAATTCGAAGTGGTGTGAATGGATATGCTAACTATAGTAGAGGTTTCTCCATGGGACCAAAGGAATGTGCATCTCCAAAGCATAGAGGTACCATATCTTGTTCTTCATACTCTAGTGCCTAAATTTATGGAAGCGGGAATCAAGGTAGAAATTGAGGGTATAGTGGGAGTAATTTTCTTCCTACTCTATTTATCTTTAAAGAAGAAAGGACCTCTGAGGATTGTGTTATGAGTGGAGCCAAACAATCTGCATATGACTTTAAGTACATTCAAAGTCTGACCTTAGTGTAACACCCCAACGTCTTTTTAGCTGAATTTCGTCCATGAAAAGTCTAAGAATTAGCTTTTAGAATGATATAAATTAGTTTTCATGTGGAATTTCCTAGATTTTAACCTTTAATTATGTAGATGACTGAATTAGCTTTCCAACAATATAAGATTCGTCCAAAACGGACCCTCAGTGAAGAAGTTATGAATAATTTAAAGTTCTATTCGTAAACATCATCATTTTGGTGTCTAGCGCATCGCGGAGAGGGTCAAATTGACAATCATCAAATTTCAGTGGGTCTCCGCGATGGTGGCGCATTGCGGAGGCACTCAATTTCCCACTCGTCGAATTCCAGTGTACCACCTCGATTGTGGCACGTCGTGGTGGCACCCAAAATTGGGATTTTAAGTTCAAATTTCCAGTTCCGTTTAGGAGTCATTAAGGGTAATTTTGACTTTTCCCTAGCCTTTAAAACCGTCCAAACAAAAGATTTAGGGTATGTTTGAGCAACTTAACCATACTTTGATCAAAATCATCAAGAATCCTCTCTAGAGCTTTAAACAAGAACTTCAAGAAACTCAAGATTCAACCGTGGGTTTTCAAAATTGATTGAAGATTCGAAATCCCCGGATCATAGGCTTCAAGAAACACCCATTATTTTTCTATTTTGAGGTACGTAGGATTTTTCTAAAAATCTCATGGGCATAGAAATCATGATATTAAGAAAAGGGTTTTCAGATTTATGAATACATTCATATTTTAGAAATCTTGATGGTATTGCTTTGGTCTTTTGACTTTCCCCAAGTTGATTTGAAATTATATATATACCTATGCATATATTTTATGATTTATGAATGAATTGAGAGCATGACGCATATGAATCCCTTTCTTGGTATGATTTTCCCAATTTTCTTATGATATAGATTGTTTTGAATGTATCTTGAAAAGCATGATATGAAATATCTTGATTAATGCTACAAATTGATTTATAGTTTTGAATTCGAAAGAGAGGGTTGTTCATATTGATAAATGGTGAAACTATTCATACAATGAAAGAGTTCATGATTTTTCCACAAGGACATGACCACCATATGTTTGAAGAATCTCAACATAGTTTTGACTTGTGTTCGCGGAACATGAAATCTTTTATATTGTTTTCATGTTTAGGTAGTCTGAACTATGTTTTCATGAAAGAATTATGCATGATGCATTATGTCTCAGAAATAGGACTTACAAGTTTTTGTGTGACGACACCAATTCAATTATGCCATGATAATTCAGAACAAATTTAATGCATGTTTGAAATCAGACTTTTCAGATGTTGAAACTAGAAACATGCATGATTTAGAACAGGATAAAATTGGGCATAAAGAGAGTTTAGGTCATTCCCCAAAGAAGGCATGAGTATTAAACAACTCATCGCCCAAAATCGTGATTTATCGATCTGAGTTTATTTATTACGCTGGCCTAGAGCCCTGTGGCGTATCGATTCAGGAACTTGAACCCTTGCGACACACTTGGGTTGGGGGATTCCCCGTCGAGTCAATGACGGATTTCATACTGCCCGTGGAATATCAGAATTGTAGGGGAGTTCTACCTAACTCAGAAGTAATATACAAATCAGAACTTGCATTGACAGACAATTCACATGTTTTGCAGAAATGCGCCCATATGTTTCGAAAGCCACTTGATGTATAATGTTTTGATAAAGTTGTTTCCCAAACTATTTTATTTACATATAAGCTTTATTTTGGATTTATTTGCTTATCAGTACATCTGTATTGACCCCCTCTCCTCCCTTCAGATCTGAGGCTCAGTTTAGGGGTCCAGAAAGGCAATAGATTCGTCAGACAGAGTTGTAGTGATTACTTGGTGAGCCTTCTCTATTCCAGAAGGCCCGTCTTTCAGATTATGTCCCTTATTATCGTTTTGGTCTACTGGGGGCTTTGTCCCAGCTTTTAGACAGTTATCAGATTTTCCTATAGTAGAGATTTCGCAGACAGAGTCAGATGTTATTAAATGTAGTTGATTTTCAATTTTCATACTTATGCTGAATTCAGAATTGACCATGTTTTCGTAAAAGATTATGTTTCCGCATCTTCTTTATTTATATGAATGTGTGTATGCTTACCAGATAGAGCGGGACGTTCTGGGCCCTTAGGGTTTGGGATGTCTATCACGGCCAGGCGTAGTTCGGGTCGTGACAAACTTGGTATCAAAGCACGGTTCATGGTCCTAGGGTTTCTGCAAAATCACGTCGGGTAGAGTCTTTTTTATGAGTGTGTATCCCGCTATACTTATAAACAGGAGGATACTAGGTGTTTAGGAATATTTCTCTTCTTTGTGATTTAGTTCGTGCTTCAGAGTCTAATCTATTCCCTAATCAATAATCTCTTTCTTTTCAGAAAAACCAGTTATGCCTTCCCGTCGCACCAACATTAATGCTTAAGAGGACAAAGTCCGTCCCACTCATGGGATGAGGACACGTAAAGAGCTCACACTCCAGAACCTATCCCTACTATGGGAGTCTCTCCAGTCCGAACCAGTCCACCTAGGGCTCCTCGAACTAATGTTAACCATCCCTCGACTACTCAGAGGGATATTTCAAATGCAGAATTCAGAAAGTCTATTCATATGCTGACACAGTTGGTGGCTAATCAGGCCCAACAATCAGAAGATGTTTGGTCTGCACCTGTTACATCTAAAGCTACTAGGGTAGGTTAGTTCATGAGAATGAACCCGCCTAAGTTTACTGGCACTAAGGTAAAAGAGGATCCACAAGAGTTCAAAGACGAAATGGAGAAGATTTTCAGAGTGATGCATATGGATCAGGTGGAAGGTGTTGAGCTAGCAGCATACCAGCTAAAGGATGAAGCGAACTAATGGTATAATGAGTGGGAAGAGGTGAAGGGTGATAGTACTGAGCCCACAGTATGGGACGAGTTGGTGGAAGGTTTTCTTAACCAGTTCTTTCCTCTAAAGTTGAGGGAATCCAAAGCGGAGAAGTTCATGAACCTTAAGCAGGGTAAGATGAGTGTTCAGGAGTATACTTTAAAGTTTAATTAGCTGGCCCGTTATGCTCCTGAAATAATGAGCAGTATGAGGGCCCAAATAAGGAAGTTTTCTTCTGGCCTTTTAGATGATCTGGTGCTTGAATGTCAAGGGGCGATGGTAACTAGGGAATTAGACTTTGCTAGGCTGACAGTCCACATGCAGTAGGTTGAGGAGAAGAAGAAGAAGATAACCGAGTCTAGAGAGAAGGACAGACAGGCGAAGAGAGCTAAATCAGCAGATCAGAATGCCAGTCAGCAACAGGGTGGTAATTGGGGTAACAAATGGCAAAAGAAGAAATTTTGGGGCAAGGCGTAGTCTGCAGCTAGCGCCCTAGTGCCCAGGGCTCCAGTTGATAGATGATCTCAGAGTTTTCAGGCTAGCCAGGGATCCAGAGCTCAGGTGAAACAGTCGAAAGATAGTGTGGCTCAGCAGTACCGTTCTTATCCGCGATGTGAGACTTGTGGTAGGCATCATCCGAGAATATGTCAGTTGGGCTCGTCGGTGTGTTATTCATGCAGTCAGATGGGCCACTTCCAGAGATAATGCCCCTCTACTAGGAGGAATATTAGTGGAGCTAAGTCTCAGGCAAGCTCTTTTTCACCACCACCGCCTCAAAAAGGAACCAATTCAGCTGCCTTGAGCGGTTGCAACCGACTGTATGCTCTGACTAATTGCCAGGAGGCGGAAGCCTCACCAGACGTAGTCACTGGTCCGTTACAAATCTTTTCCCGTGAGGTATATGTATTGCTTGATCCCGGGTCTACCTTATCTTATGTTACCCCCTATGTGGCTGTTGGTTTTGGGTTTGAACTCGATATGATTGCTGAACTTTTCACTGTTTCCACTCTGGTGGGAGATTCAATTATGGCTAAAAGGGTGTACAAAAATTATGTTGTGTCTATTCTCAATAGGGATACTGTAGTAGACCTCATAGAACTTGATATGGTTGCTTTTGATGCTATCCTAGGGATGGACTGGCACAATCGGTGTTATGCCCCACTAGACTGTAGGACCCGAAAGGTTACCTTTTTTTTCAAATGAGCCAGCAATAGAGTGGGAGGGGCATTCCTTAGAACCTAGATGGCACTTCATATCTTATCTCAGAGCCCGTAAACTTATTTCCAAGGGTTTCTTGTACCATCTTATTCGGGATAAAAATTCTAACGCCAAAAGTCTCCCCTCTCAGTCTGACCCAGTAGTAAATGAATTCCCAGAAGTTTTTCCAAATGATCTCCTAGGAATTCCAACTGATAGGGAGATAGATTTTGGCATTGATGTGTTGCCAGATACCCGTACTATTTCTATTCCGCCATATAGAATGGATCCTGCAGAGTTAAAAGAGTTGAAAGAACTGCTAGCAGATCTCCTAGATAAGGATTTTATCAAACCTAGTGTTTCTTTTTAGTTTCTACTCTGGTGGGCTAGTCTATTATTGCTAGTAAGGTCTATAGGGGTTGTGTGGAGTCCATATTTCATACAGATACCTTGGTAGAATTGATAGATCTTGATATGTCATATTTTGACGTAATTTTAGGGATAGATTTTCTTCATCTGTGCTATATTTTTCTAGATTGGAGGACCTGGAAGGTCACTTTTCATTTTCCTAGTTAATTAGTATTTGAATGTGAGAAGAGTTCCTTAGTACCTAAAAGGCAGTTTATTTCTTATCTTAGGGCTCAAAACTTTATCTCCAAAGGGATTTTGTATAATCTAGTTGTGGTCAAGGATATTAACTATGAAAGTCTCTTTCTATAGTCTGTCCCTGTGGTTAATGAATTATTCACAGTTAATCCCTATGGTCTTCCTAGGATTCCTCCAGACATGGAAATAGACTTTGGGATTGATCTTTTTTCGGACAGTCATTCTATTTCCATTCCTCATTATAGGATGGCTCTAGATGAGATAAATAAACTTATGGTGCAGTTAAAAAATCTCCGTGAAAAGGTTTCATCCATCCTAGTGGTTCTCCTTGGGGTTCTCCTGTACTCTTCATATGGATAAGAGATTTGTCTCTTTATATGTGTATCGATTACCATCGATTGAACAAGGTTAATGTGAAAAACAAGTACCCTCTTCATTGAATTGATGACCTCTTTGAACAACTTTGGTGTGCTAAGGGATTCCCTAAAATTGATCTCTGTTTTAGCTATCATCAATTAAAGATTTGAGAGGGTAATTTTTTAAAGACTTCTTTTTGAACCCTCTATAGCCATTATGAGTTCTTGGTATTGTCTTTTTTGTTGACTAATGATCCGACTACTTTCATGGACCTTATTAGTTAGGTGTTCCAATATTTTTTTGGATTTGTTCATTATAGTCTTCATTGATTACATCTTGGTGTATAGTAAAAGTAATGAGGATTATGTAAATCACTTCTGAATTAAGTGTCAAACTCTTAAGGTTCAGCAATTGTATGCAAGGTTTTCTAAATGTGAGTTTTTATTAAGTGCTGTGACTTTTCTTTGACATGTTGTTTATAATGAAGGAATTAATATGGATCCATAAAATATTGAGGCGGTTAAGAAGTGGCCTAGACCCACGACCCCAACCAATAATAGAAGCTTCTTAGGCTTGGCCGGGTACTATAGGATATTTTTGGAATGTTTCTAATCTATTGTTGCACTAATGACGAGGTCGATTCAACAAAGGTAAGGTTTTTGTGGTATGATGCTTGTAAGGGATGTTTTAAGAAGTTGAATAATAAGTAGACTTTTGCTTTTGTTTTTACACTACCCGAGGGTACTGACGGATTTGTTGTGTATTGTGACGCATCTCGTGTGGCTCTCAATTCTGTCTTGATGCAGCATTGAAAGGTGGTGGCTTATTCTTTCAAGTCAACTAAAGGTACATAAGAGGAATTATCCGACTCACGATCTAGAGTTGGCGGTTGTGTTTTTTTCTTTGAAAATTTGGCATCACTATTTGTAAAACCCCATATTTCCCTAGAACAATATGAGTCCCAATAAATGATTATTCATATATATTTTATTTTTGAAAAACTCATTATTTTTCTGTTTAGAGCCTGCCATTGCATAGTATATTCAATTATCTTTCCAGCGATATAAAATTCGCCCAAATCCGATAACCGGGTAATAAGTTATGGCAATTTTATGTTTCAGTGGTTTAACCCCGTCATTCTGACCTTTAGTGCATCGCGGAGCAGGCCAATCTCCCAATTGGAAAATTCCACAAGGGTCCGCGATTTTGGAGCATTGCGCCATAGGCCAACTTGACATTTGTCCATTTCCAGTGTCGAAGCACGATACCACTGCGTCGCGGTGAGCTTTCAGGTCCAAATCAGTAAAGGACCATGATTTCCCCGAGTTGCACCACAGACCTGTTTCCCAATTTTCTTGTTGCAGTGACACGGCGCGATAGCACCGTATTGCACCAGCCCAGAAAATAGGGATTTTCAGTCAGTTTTGAGTTTTTAATTCCAAGGGCTTTTAAGTACTTTTCCCTTATCCCAGTCAGCCCCAAACACGAAATTATGTCCCTAATAACCTAATTGGGCATTGTTTTATTTAATTTCCCCAAAATCAAGAGCATTCTCTCAATTAGCAAAACCCTAACCTTCAAGAATCAAGGTCAAATCTCAAGAACTCTCCATCAATCCTTCCAAATTCATCATCCCATATATGTTAGATGTTCTTCCATGGATCCCTTTCATCCATGGAGTCGAAGTATCCATTTTAATTACAAATCTATCATCATTTCAAGTTTAATTGATTTTAAATTATGATTTCATCCATGAATCTCCATGTACTATTAATTTTATACCATGTTACCATAAAATAATTGTTATTATTCAATCCTCCGTGTTTTAGTGTTATTAATTATTGAACAAAACCATGATTTAACTTTATTATGTTGAATTCATGCTATTTATAAATGTTTTAGGACATTCTTATGATTGTTTGAACCATGACCTATAAGTGTTTGATAAAATTCCTAAAAAGTGATTGATTTAATAAAAACCATCATGCTTTGCCCGCTAAGCTTTAGTGTCTTTTCAGTATTATTGTTTTGAGTCTTGGGGGTATTGAATACCCAAAAAACCATAGATGTTTATTTATCCTAGTCTCCGTACATACAGAATAATCTCCAGATTTTACAATGAGCATTAGCAGAATAACAGATATCAGTCATTAAACTCAGAACAATCCAGTATCTCAATGTCTTTTAGTTGGGAGTAGGATTTAGTATCAAGCGAGTGTAGGGATGGCAGCTTTCCCATCAGATAGATAGAGTCGTTAGTAGCAGTCCCTATACTCAAGAACTACATATCTAGCATAGGATATGAGAAGTCACCCATCATATTAGGCTTGACTATCTCGCAAAGGTCACCCGTTAGTTCAGGCTTGACACCCTTAGTCCTTTGGACATTGTATTAGTTTAGTATATACACACAACCAATGTTAGTACCTGTGGTATGGTATTAACACCCCTCCAGCTGAGGTTATAGGTTGGACCCAGATTATCTCAGATTTGGCATATCGGTTAGATGATACCTCCCACAGTCTTAGATATAGTCCCAGTTCAGTCATGCAGTCTTAGAGTCGTTTGACAAAAACATGTAGATATCAGTATTTTATCAGTAATATAGTTTACAGATTTTACTCAGTCCATGTTATATGCTTGGTCATGCGTCCTTAGGTTCTACAGATTTTCATGTATTTTCATAATTTACAAACTCTCATGAATATACAATATTTACGTGCTTTACATATCTCTACTATCTATAGATTTCACGTCCTATACTTAGTACTCAACGCATTACATGTATATTCAGATAGTTTATTACTCCTATTCATGAAACCTTGCATGTCAGCCTACCTCAATTAGCATACCAGTATATTCAAAGTACTGGTCGTATACCTTTGCTTTTGCACTATGATGTCTCATATCATAGGTTCTGACACTTAGTTCCCGGAACGCACCAAAATTCTCAGATTATCAGTGTTATAGTAGCAGTGGTGAGTCCTCATCATACAAGAACAAATTATATTATTTTATGTCTTTATCTCAGTAGTTAGTAGAGTTAGTTGGGGGCCTATCCCATCAACTCACAGTATTCAGTTTAGGGGCTTTTCAAAAACTACAGTTAGCTATTCAGATTATTCAGATTTCAGTATTATGCCAAATTCATAATTCATTAGTCATTTCATTATTAAAACCTTATGGCATTTAAGTTATTCTTCCGCATTATTATTATATTATTCAGTGCTCATAGCAGGTACCATCTCATAGGTTAGCTTGTGGTCCCTTGGGATTATAAGCATCATGTAATGACTAGGGGGTAGTCTCAGGTCGTTACAAAATTTGTATAGGGTGCGTGCATATTTATTAATACCATAAGAACTTGAAATACGTGTTCACGTAGAAGGAATTAAACCTTAGTCTAATGTAGTGGCTTGGACTACTTAAGGACTATGATATGAGTTTTCACTACCATCCAGGTAAAGCTAATATTATTATTGAAGCTCTTAGAAAGTTGTCCAGGGAGAGTTTATCTCACATTGAAGAATAGAAGACGGGATTGGTGAAGGATATTCACCAACTTACAAACTTAAGGGTTCACTAGTTTGACTCTAAAGATAGGAGAGTGATTGTAAGAGGTCATTAAATTATCTCTTAGGGATGAGGTCAAGGAAAAACACTTTATGGATCCCATACTTATTCAAATCAAAGATGATGTGGGTTAGAAAAAAGTTATGGCTTTTAATATTAGAGGAGTTGGCATTCTGAGGTACCAAGAGAGGTTGTATGTTACTGATGTAGATGGGCTGCAAAAAATATTTTGACTGAAGCCCTTGTGTCAAGATATACCGTTCATCTTGATTTTATAAAACTGTATCAAGAATTGAAGGATATCTATTGGTGGAATAATATTAGTAGGGATGTGGAAAATTTTGTTTCCAAGTGTATGGTTTTCTAGCAAGTTAAGGTTGGGCATTTAAGGATAGGTGGTACTTATCAAGATATAGCTTTACCATATTGAAAAGCTAAATGATTAATATGGATTTTGTTATGAGTTTTCCACGATTTTGAAATTAGAATGACTCTATATGAGTCATTATGGACAGGATGACCAAGTCTGCTCACTTTTTACGTGTGAATACTAACTACTCAAGAGAGGATTATGCAAAGCAGATCACTCTTGAGATTGTCAAGTTTTGTAGAGCCATGGTATCAATTATTTATGATCTAGGTACTTATTTGATGTATTTTGGTTTGATCATGAGCAGATGACTACAAGGGACTAGGTCCATGGATGTTCAAGGCTACATTATAACTGGAATGCATCTGCATAGTTTTGTCCTCTTGTGGAACAAACTACGCAAGTGTTGCTTTTACTATTTCGGACACCTGGTTCAATTGCATTTTAAACCTTATCATCACTCAACCATAAAATAAAAAGAATGATTCTCTATCAAGTAGGTTTTGCAAATCGAAAAGCTGAAGAGAGAAAAAGGCAAAAACTCAATACTCAATAATGTTCAAGATCTCATTTCTTATGTGTTCTATAATAGTACATGTTCTTGAGTACGACTTAAATATGTAACTGATTTACTCATTCTATAAAATTAATGCTTTTTTCTTTTTTCTTTGAGAGTGCTTAGGTAGAGTTTTCTAGGCTTGATACTAGTTAGAGTAAATCAATTTTGAGGGAATCTTGGATGAGTTGTCAAGGTGAGCTTGTAGTAGAGGTATTATAAGTAGGAGGATCCAAGAGCTGGGTTTAAGTTAAGGTCTTTAATAAAGACGTTGATTATAGTAAGCTTTTGAGAGCTTGTAAGGGTAATCCACGGTTTTTCCTTCCTTACACAAGGAGGTTTCCACGTTAATTCCTCCGTTCTTTACATCTCCTGCATTCTTTTGTGACTGATTTTGGGGGACCTTGTCCCTCGCAGTGTGGTGCAACCTCAAGAGTTTTATCAGTTGGTATCAGAGTTAGAACACTTGGAAAGGTTCACACCTAGAGTGATTTCGTTACCATTGCTTCCCCACTCAGCTAGGCAGAAGCGCATTCTACCACTTGGCCACCTAGATTTTATGGGCAGTATTATGGATGGTAGAAAACTAAGATGTTTAACTTCATTACAACTGAGGATAGTGAGCTGATGGACATAATCCTTATTGGTCCATATGTTTCTGTTAGAGAAGTTACAGAAGGAGAAGTTACAAGAATGGTTGTCGAAAGCTGGATGGATTTCAATAATGAAATAGAAAGAAAATAAAAAAAATACAAGGCCAAGAAACTTTTAGTTTGTGGCATAGGACTTGATGAATATAATAAGATTTCTCCCTATAAAAATGCAAAGGAGATCTGGGATTACTTGAGGAAGGCTCATGAAGGTACTACTGATGTGAAGGATTCTAAAGTAGACATTCTGACTACTTAGTGTAAAACCTTTACCATGAAAAAAGTGGAAACAATCCATAATTGCATACAAGATTCACTTTTATCACAAATGAGCTTCACTACTTGGGAGAAGTGATTCCATTATATAAAAATGTGATAAATATTATTGGTGTTCTTTGTAAGTCCTGGGAAAGCAAAGTGGATACTAAAACTAGATTAATAAACCTAAAGACCCTCACTATGGATGAATTGATTAGAAATCTAAAAACCTATGACCTCAAGAAGTAGAAAGGGTTGGAGAAGGATGGAGTAAAAATGGATAAATCCCTGGCATTGAAGGCTTAAAAACATAATTTAGCAGAAGAGGACACTGATGGTACCTATTTGGCAAAAAGGATTGTCAAAGTCGTGAGGAAGAGCAGTCCGTTTCAAAGAAGAGAAAGAAATGTTGAACTCTGTCACAAATATGGAGGTCCTGAGCATTTCATTAAGGACTGTCCAATGCCCAAAATAGATTACTAGGATGTAATACCCCGTACTTTTCCTAGATAATTTCATCACAAGAATGTCTAGTATTATCTTTTAAATTGAATGTTGGTTATTCCATGAGGATTTTTCAAGATTTTCATCGATATAAGATTATCCCAAATCAGATAACCGGGTCAGAATTTACGACTATTTCAAGTTCCCATCGTAAAAAAATATTATATTAGTTAGTGTCGCACCACACCACAAGAAGAAATGGCATTTGAAAAATTCCAGTAGGGGTCCGCGATTATGGTGGATTGTGCTAGGCCCAAAATTTAGAATTGTCTGTTTTCCAGTGTCTCAACGCGATTTCCCCCGCGTCATGCCAAAGTTCCAGGTCACAAAAGAAGGGGCAACTCCATGGTTCCGCGTCGCGCCATCCCTCAGTTTCCCAATTGTCAAATTTTAGTGACACGGCAAGATAGTGTCGCATCGTGCCATGGGTTCAGTTCGAATTTTTTTTACTGAAATTAAATGATGTGTCCAAGGTTAAAAGTGTCAACTTCCCACCCCTATTTACGCCCTTTAACATGTGATTCAGCCACTTTTCACCCAAAATATACTAGTTTCTCTCAATTTTCTCTCAACAACAAGCTAGGATTTTCATAGAAGAGCCAATTTCAAGAATGTTTCACCGTCAATCTTCACGAATCACAAACTAAGGTATGCATAGTATTCATTCATGGACTCCTTTAGTCCATGAAGCCCAAGAATACCTTTTCTAAATTCAAGTTTATGGATTTTCTTATGAATTTCATGATTGGGATACTCTTGTTCATGTGGATAATGAGAAATTGAATTCTACTCTATGTAAGGTGATAAATTCTATGTGGGTTACATTATTATAGATATAGATAAATGAAAACCTATGATTAAACCTTGAAAGATGAAATTAGAATTGAAATATGATGTTTAATTATTGCACAATGATGTTTACATGTACCATGCCTATAATATATTTGATTAAATGCCTAGATGAAGGAAAAGTGCCTAACTAGCACGATACCAAGAAATCCCCATGTATGTACAAGTTATGCCTATCACATGTTTTGATGAAATGCTTCTATAAATGTATTATGGATTATGATGTTAGTTATATGTTCAACTAAGTTATGCTTGGTAAGTTTCCTTCCATCGAGTCCTAGGGGTACTAGTACCCGAAACATTAGCTATGTGCTTAGAGCCATGTCATATTTTTGCGATACTCTCACTCAAGCTATGAATTCTTAGAGTTCAGATAGTCTTATGACACAGGAAAATCTCCACGATCTCATTACCTCAGTCAGTTGTCCGATATCAGTAGTATTCCATCAGTCAACGAAATTCAGAAATTCAGCTCATGTTCAGTTCAGTAAATTATGTTCAGTGTCCATTCAGATGAGAGTAAAAATTAGCACCGAGTAAACCCAAGATGTGAACATACACTACCAGATGAGGGTGTGATTCTTAGCAGTCATCTTTGCATTCCAGAACTATGTATCCATCATAGGTTGAGATATCGGCACTTTCGATGATGGTTGATGAGGTGGATAAGCACTGTTAGATAAGGGCCCCACAGTTCTCGTATAGGGTAACCTGTTAAATGAGGGTCGCCCACAGCTTTTCCTTACCAGTCGCGTGGTATTGATACCCTTCCAATTGGGGTTACATATTGGACCCTAACTCAGCCATAATGGCATATTAGGGGCATATCGGTTAGATGACTACTTCCCACTGTTTCATGTTACAAAATCAGGACTATCAGATATAGTCAATCAGTCTCAGCAATAGAACTCAGATAGTTCTTTAGATTTCAGGACTATTAGATATAGTCAACTCAAATACAATACGAAACTCAGATAGTTCCATTATATTTAGGACTGTCAGATACAGTCACTCATGTTATTAGTTATATTCAGATTCAGTAATCATGTTATGACAGTATTAGTATGAGTTGTTATGTCTCATGCATGTATTTTCACGCTCATGATAGTTAGTTACTTATTATTATTGTTCATGCATATGAACTACATGCATTCAGCCTACCTCACATGCATACTAGTATATTCAAAGTACTGACGCATTTACGCTATGGTGTCTTATACCATAGGTTCAGAGACACGAGCTCCAGAGCAACAATAGATTTCAGATATCCACAGACAAAGTTAGAAGTGATTCCTCATATTTTGAGGACATAATTATTTCCGTATTATATCATTAATCAGTTTATTAGTTGGAGTTAGTTGGGGACATGTCCCATAAACTCCTTACTCAGAAAGTTCAGTGAGTTAGATTCTTTCTAGACTATCATATTTCAGACTTCAGAATGTTCAGTTTTATTTTGGGTATTCTATTACCCCACACAGATGTTAGATCATTTAGACCATGTTTAGTATTGAACCTTATGGACTTTTAGTTCATGTTTCTGCATAATAAAGTATTTTATGCAGTATACAGGTACAGATTCCAGTCATGGATTGGCTTGCGGTCCTTCGGGGTCATGATCACCGTGTAGCATTTCGGGTACAAAATTTGGGGTGTTACAAACTTGGTATCAGAGCATAAGGTTCAATAGAGTCATAGGAAGTCTGAAAGCTGCATCTAGTAGAGTCTTGTACATAGGTGTGTTATGCGCCACATTTATATGCAAGAGGCTATAAGATGTGTTAGGAATAGTTTCCCTTCTTTTGGTATCCAAGTCATGCCAGTGAGCATAATCTCAAGTTGATCTCTCCATCTAATATGTTTCTCCCTTTCTTCTACAGAACATGCCTCCTAAAAGAAAAAATAGAAATCTGTCAGCCCCTCTGCCCAAAGATCCTTTCGACGATCATGTTTCTCATGTAGAGTTTAGGTCCGCATTCACTACTCTTGATCAATCAATTGCCGCTTAAAATGAACGACCAACAGTTATTTTGGCCAACCCAGTGGCCAATTCATCTGCAACTAGGATTCGGGATTTCACCCTCTGTCCTTCCTCGGATCTAAGGTAGATGAAGACCCTCAATATTTCATTGATCAGCTTTAAAAGGTGATAGACATCATGGGGTGACTACTGTTGAGAGAGATGAGCTAGCTTCATACCAGTTGCAAGATGTGGCTCATGCTTGGTTCAAATAATAGAAGTCTGAAAGGTTAGATGATGCAGGTCCTATTGAGTGGGAGGAGTTTGTCACTGCATTTCTAGACAGATTCTTTCCCTAAGAGCTTGTAGCATCTAAGGTTCTAGAATTCATCAACCTCAGGAAGGTCAATTTGACGGTGAAAGAGTATTCTCTAAAATTTACTTAATTAGCTAGATATGCCCCTTATGTGGTTGCAGACGGTAGTGCCAAGATGAGTAAGTTCACTTCAGGGGTAAATGATAGCATGGTAAATGAGTGCAAATCTGCTATGCTGAATAGCGATATGAATTTAGCCAGGCTTATGACCCATGCTCAACAAATAGAGAAGCAGAAGATTAACAAGAGGGAAGAACAGAATAAGAAAGCTAGGACAAGTAGCTTCAATTTTAGTCAGCCTAAGTCAGAAGGGGGCAATCGTTCTTAGTTTTGCCCTAAGTCATCAGTTCCAGCTCCTTCTTCAGCCAGTGCTCCAGCTCCTAAGTTCAGAGATAGAGCGCCAGGCTCTATTTCTTAGCGCAATGTCAGCAATGCCCGAACTAATCCCCTTTGTCAGACTTATGGTAAGAACCACAAGGGTGCTTGTAGAGCTGGCAATGATGTCTATTTAGGTTGTGGAAAGCCAGGCCACAGAGTCAGAGACTTCCCTTATTTAGGTTATTAGAGTTATCTCCATTCCTCAGCTCAGTCCGGTTTCCCGAATCAACAGGGTACCACCACCAGTACTACTAGTTGGCAATGCCCAAATCATCTCTATGCTCTTCAGTCTCGACAGGATCAGGAAAATTCTCTTGACGCAGTTACTGGTACGTTACAAATCTTTCATGTGCATGTTTACGCTTTTCTAGATCCTAGAGCTTCTTTGTCTTTTGTTACTCCCTATATAGCAGGAAATTTTGAAATCAGTCCTGAAATCCTAGTAGATCCCTTTTCAGTCTCTACTCCAGTGGGTAAAACCATCATAGCCTAGAGGGTATATAGGAACTGCCCAGTTATGATAATTTAGAAAGTCACTTTAGCAGACTTAGTCGAATTAGAGATGACTAATTTTGATGTCATTCACGGCATGGATTGGCTTCATCCTGCTATGCCACAGTCGACTGCAGAAATAGAATATTCGAGTTTCAATTTCCGAATAAACCCGTCCTTGAGTGGAAGGGTAGTACTTCAGTGTTCAGAGGTCATCTTGTTTCCTACCTTTGGGAACGAAAATGATATCTAAAGGATGTGTCTATTATCTTGTTTGAGTTAAGGAAACTAGTATTGAAACTCCCAGCCTTGAATCAGTTCTAGTTGTAGGTGAATATTCAGATATCTTTCTGAAGATCTTTCAGGAATTCCTACCAAAAGGGAAATAGACTTCAGCATTAATCTTCTTCCAGATACTCAGACTATATCTATTCCGCCATACAGAATGGCACCAACAGAACTCAGACAACTGAAAAAATAATTGAAGGATCTCTTAGATAAGAGATTTATCAGTCCCAGTATTTCCCCGAGAGGAGCTCCAGTATTATTCTTGCGCAAGAAAGAATGTTCTTTTAGAATATGTATAGACTACAGTTAACTCAATAAGTTCATGGTCAAGAACAAGTATCCTCTTCCCAGAATCGATGACTTATTTGACCATCTTTAGTGTGCTAGTTATTTCTCTAAGATAGACCTCAGATCTGACTATCATCTGCTTAGAGTCAAAGAATGTGACATTTAGAAGACAACTTTCTATACTCGGTATGGTCACTTCGAATTCCTAGTCATGTCATTTGGTCTTACCAATGCCCCAGCCTCTTTTAGGACTTGATGAACTGTGTGTTCAAGCAGTACCTGGACATGTTCTTCATAGTATTCATAGATGATATCCTAGTCTATTTCCGTAGTGAGCATGATCATGTAGACCATCTCAAAACAGTACTTTAGACTCTCAGAGATCATCAACTATTCGTAAAATTCAGTAAGTGTGAATTTTGGTTAAGGTCAGTATCATTACTTGTTCATATCATTTCCGGTGATGGCATTAGAGTGGATCCTCAAAAGACCGAAGCAGTAAGAAACTAGCCTCACCTTATCTCTCCATCAGATATTAGGAAGTTTCTTGGGTTTGGCTAGATCTTACTGATGGTTTGTTGAGGGATTTTCTTCTATTCCATCCTCTATGACCAGATTGACTCAGAAAAAAGTCAAGTTTCAGTGGTCATATCCTTTGGAGAAGAGTTTTCAATAGTTGAAGACTCGACTCACCTCAGCTCGAGTATTAGCTCTTCCAGATGGTCCAAATAGTTTCGTAGTGTATTGAGATGCATCCAGAGTAGGTTTGGGTTGGGTCCTCATGCAGTATGGTAAGGTCATAACCTACTCCTCCAGACTACTTAAACCCCATGAGAAGAATTATTCTACTTATGATCTTCAGTTAGCCGCTGTAGTCTTTGCCTTGAATATTTAAAGGCATTATCTATATGGTGTTCATGTAGATGTGTTCACTGATCATAAAAGTCTTAAGTATGTCTTTTCTCAGAAAGATCACAATCTTCATCAGAGAAGATGGTTTGAGGTCTTAAAAGATTATGACATGAGTGTCCTTTATCATCCGAGCAAGGCCAACATAGTGGACGACGCTCTCAATAGACTATCCATGGGTAGTATTTCTCATGTTGAGGACAGTAAGAAGAAGTTAGCTCAGGAAGTCCATCAGCTTGCCAGACTAGGCGTTCGCTTAGTCGATACATATAAGGGTGATATATTGGTTCAGAGTAGTTCAGAATCACATTTAGTTTTTGAGGTGAAAGAAAAGCAATATAGAGATCCCGGCCTTGTCAAGTTGAAAGAGTGAGTTTAGGATCAGAAAGTAGAGGTTTTCTCCCAAGGGGGAGATGGTGTTTTTCATTGTTAGAGTCATTTCTGTGTTCCAGGTATAGATGAATTAAGGCAGTGAATTCTTGAAGAAGCATATAGTGCGTGCTACTCTATTCATCCAGGGGCCACAAATATGTACCGCGACTTGCGGGAAATCTATTGGTGGAGTGGGATGAAGAGAGACATTGCAGAGTTTGTGGATAATTTCCCTATATGTCAGCAGGTTAAGATAGAGCATCAAAAGCCTAGTAAGTCCATACAGGAGTTCAGTATTCCTACTTGGAAGTGGGAAGTTATGAACATGGACTTCGTGATGGGCTTGCCTCGAACTCGTCATCAGCATGATGTTATTGTAGACAAAATGACCAAATTAGATCATTTCCTTCCAGTTCATACCTTTTATTCAGCCGAGGATTATACCAAACTCTTCATCAGGGAGTTGGTCAGATTGTACGGTGTTTCACTATCTATTATCTCATATAGAGGTACCTAGTTCACCTCTTATTTCTGGAAAGCATTCCAAAAGGGTCTTGGTACCCAAGTTCATCTCAGTACAACCTTTCATCCTCAAACAGATGGTCAAGAAGTAAGGACCATTCAGACATAAGAGGATATGCTAAGGGAGTGCGCAATAGATTTCAAGGGAAGTTGGGATGACCACTTACCTTTGATTGAGTTTGCATTCAACAACAACTATCATTCCAGTATTTAGATGGCTCCATTCGAAGCTCTCTATGGTAGGAGATATAGGTCTCCAATTAGTTGGTTCGAAGTTAGTGAGGCCTCATTCATAGGTCCTGACTTGGTATTCAACACCTTAGAAAAAGTCCAGTTCATTAGAGAAAGACTCTGGGCTACTCAAAGCCGAAAGGAGTCTTAGGCAGATGCCTGTAGAAAATATCTTGATTTCGATATTAGTGACTATGTCTATCTATATATCTCTCCCATGAATGGAGTGAAGCGGATCGGCAAGAAAGGGAAACTCATTCCCCGATATTTCTGTCCCTTCAAGATTCTCAGTCAATTGCCTTCAGATCTACCCTCAGTTCATCCAGTATTTCATGTCTCTTTTCTCAAGAAGTGCATAGGTGACCCATCAGTTGTAGTACCTATTCAGAGCATTGGTGTTTAGAACACTCTCTCTTATGAAGAGATTCCAGTCAAAATTTTAGACTATCAAACTAGTATATTGAGGAAAAAAGAAGTCCCTCTAGTTAAGGTTCTTTGGCGAAATCACTCCGTTGAGGGAGCTACTTGGGAAACAGAGGTAGACATGTGTACCACGTATCATCACCTCTTCTTCGCCAACTCAAATCAAGCTCAAGGTCACAGTTCTTCTTAAGCTTACTCAGTTTCATGTTCAGTGTTCATCACAAACTTGGTATGCAGTTTCATGATCATGTACCATTATAAACTTGGTATCAAGTACCATTGCATATTCAGTCATGCACTCATGTATCAGTTCAGTTATGTAATTATGCTTCAGACATGCATTCTCATTGTGAGAAACTTAGTTCTTCAGAACACTCGGTCATGCATTTATGTATCAGTTACACATGCATCAGCTATGCACGTTCAGTATGATATGTTCAGCTTTGCAGTCATATCAGTCATGATATCATATTCCAGTTATTCATGTTCAGTATGTACGTCAGTTGTCTTTTCTCCACTCTCATTCAGCCTCATTCGAGGACGAATGTTCTCAAGGGAAAGATATTATAATACCCCGTTCTTTCCCTAGATAATTTCATCTCAAGAATGACTAGTATTATCTTGTAAATTGAATGATGATTATTCTATGAGGATTTTTCAACATTTTTCACTTTTTGTCTGTGGAAAATTCAATAATCTTTCCAATGATATAAGATTCGCACAAATCCGATAATCGGGTTAGAAGTTAGGACTATTTCAAGTTCCCATAGTAAAATAGCGTCATAATAGTCAGTGGCGCACCGCGCCACAAGAGGAAATGGAATTTGGAAAATTCCAGTAGGGGTCCACGATTATGACGCGTCGCATTAGGGCCCAAATTGACAATTGTCCATTTTCCTGTGTCTCAACGCGATTTCCCCCACATCGCGGCAAAAGAAGGGGCAACACGATGGCTCCATGTCACGCCATCCCTCAGTTTCCCAATTGTCAAATTCCAGTGACATGGCGCGACAGCGCCGTGTCGAGCCAGTGGTTCAGTTCGGGAAAATTTTACTGAAATTAAATAACGCATCCAGGGTTAAAATGGTCCACTTCCCACCCCTATTTAAGCCCTTTAACACGTGATTCAGCCACTTTTCACTCAAAAAATGCTAGTTTCTCTCAAGTTTCTCTCAAGAACAAGCTAGGGTTTTCATATAAGATCCATTTTCGAGAAGTTTTCACCGTCAATCTTCACGAAATCATGAACTAGGGTTTGCATAGTGTTCATTCATGGACTTCTTTCATCCATGAAGCCCAAGAATCCCTTTTCCAAATTCAAGTTTATGGAGTTTCTTATGAATTTCATGATAGGGTTGCTCTTGTTCATTTGGATAATGAATAAAATTGAATTCTACTCCATGTTGGGTGATAAATTCTATGTGGGTTACATTATTATAGATATAGATTCATGCAAACCTATGATTAAACCCTTGAATGATAAAATTACAATTGAACTATGATGTTTACATGTACCATGCCTATAATATGTTTGATTAAATGCCTAGATGAAGGAAAAATGCCTACCTAGCATGATACCATGAAATCCCCATGTATGTACAAGTTATGCCTATCACATGTTTTGATGAAACGCTTCTATAAATGTATCATGGATAATGATGTTAGTTATATGTTCAAGTAAGTTATGCTTGGTTAGTTTCCTTCCATCGAGTCAATGGAGTACTCGTACCCGAAACATTAGCTGTGGTTTTAGAGCCATGTCATGTTTTCATGATACTCTTAGTAAATCTATGAATCCTTAGACTTCAGACAGTCTTATGACACAGGAAAATCTCTATGATCTCCTAACCTCAGTCAGTTGTCAGATATCAGTAGTATTCCGTCAGTCAACTGAATTCAAACATTTAGCTCATGTTAAGTTCAGTAAATCATGTTCAGTGTCCATTCAGATGAGAGTAAAAATTAGCACCGAGTGAACCCAAGGATGGGGACACATACTATCAGATGAGGGTGTGATCCTTAGCAGTAATCCTTGCATTCCAGAACTATGTATCCAACATAGGTTAAGACGTCAACACTATCAATGATGGTTGATGAGGTGGATAAGCACTGTCAGATAAGGGCCCCACCATTCTTATATAGGGGACACTATCAGATGAGGGTCGCCCATAGATTGTCCTTACCAATCATGCAGTTTTGATACCCTCCCAATTGGGGTTACAGAGTGGACCCCAACTCAGACATAATGGCGTATCGGGGGCATATCGGTTAGATGACTACATCCCACAGTTTCATGTTATAGAATCAGAACTCTCAGATATAGTCAATCAGTCTCAGTAATAGAACTCAGATAGTTCTTTAGATTTCAGTACTGTTAAATACAGTCAACTAAGATATAGTATGGAACTCAGATAGTTCCATCAGATTCAGGACTGTCATATACAGTCACTCATGTTATCAGTTATATTCAGATTCAGTAATCATGTTATCATAGTATTGTGTCAATTGTTATTTCTCATGCATGTATTCTCACGCTCATGATAATTTGTGAGTTATTATTATTGTTCATGCATATAAACCCCATGTATTTAGACTACCTCACATACATACCAAAGTATTCAAAGTACCAATGCATTTCCGCTATGGTGTCTTATACCATAGGTTCAGAGACATGAGCTCCAGAGTAACAGTAGATTCCAGATATCCGTAGATAGAGTTAGAAGTGAGCCCTCATCTTTTGAGGACATGATTATTTCCCTATTATCTCATTAATCAGTTTATTAGTTGGAGTTAGTTGGGGACATGTCCCCATCAACTCCTTACTCAGACAGTTCAGTCAGTTAGAGGCTTTCTAGACTATCATGTTTCATACTTCAGTATGTTCAGTTTTGTTTTGGATATATTATTACCCCACACAAATGTTATAACATTCAGATCTTGTTCAGTAGTGAACCTTATGTCTTTTCAGTTCATGTTTCCACATTATAAAGTATTTTATGCAGTATACATGTACAAATATCATTCATGGGTTAGCTTGTGGTCCTTTGGGGTCATGAGCATCATGTAGCATTTCGGGTACCAGATTTGGGGTGTTACATATGAATACCTCAAGACTAGAGGTAACAAGGGAATGAATAGGGACCAGGTCCCTGAAATTTCAAGAAAAAAGGTTGAAGCTGATTAAACAGTAAAGCAAGCTCTGGGAGTATGGGGATATTTTTTCCGTGAATCTGATGAAGATGAGAAGTCTAGAGATATATCATTGCTAGAAGTGTAAGAAAGTCCAATTATTTATGATTCCTTGTTTGCATTCATGGAAAATATAAATAATGAAGAAGAAAAGAGTTAACTTATTCTGACATTAAGGAAAACCTAGATAACTAATCTGCTTGGTAGAAAAAAAAATGTTTTCAAGTGTGCTGATAAACTCTGTGTGCAAACTAGCTACTGAAAAAGATTCTTTAGAGAAGAAAGTAGAGAATCAAGATCTTGAATTGGTTGATTTAAGACTTCAAATATTTTAAACTGAAGAAATGGTCTCTAAATTGAAATCTGAAAAACTAAGTTGTATGAGTCAACTAAAGAAGGTAATTGATTTATACGATAAATTAAAGAAGGAAGCTTCAAGGATTAAGAAAGAACTTGAAGAGGAACTAAAGGACTTTCAAGAGCATCTTATGTCTGCATTTCATAAGATTGAAGAGTTAGAAAGAGAACTCATCACTTAAAAAGAAGATCTTAATAAATCTTTTAGATGTACTACATCTTCACAAATTCTTTCTAACTTAACTAGTCAAGGTGCTAATAATGAAAAGGGTCTTGGTTATCAAGGAAAAACACAACCGATTGGGTCTCATGGAAAGGCCTCTCCAAATTCTAGATACAAGGTTCACAAACCTCTATGTACTCTTTGTGGAAAAGATGGACATTTGAAGGAATAGTGTCAGCTTTGGCTTAAGGATAAAATGAGCATTACTGAATACATTCAACAAGAAAATTCACATCTGAATGGTTTTAAGTCTTTGAAAAAGGTGAAGAAATTTCTACCTAGATGGCACAAAAAGGATTTGATCACACCACTGTATTCCTATTGGGAACCAAACTTAATTAGGTTCTCAAATCAAACAAGTGATCATGGTACTAGGTATGAGAAAAGGGATTGTAGTCAGGAATGGGTTATTGGTAGTGTGTGTTCAAAGCTTGAATATTAGAAAGTCTGACTATGTTCTCTGTCTCAATATACTTTAAGGTGGAAGTATCTTATTTTGAAATAGATGATTTTAAAGGACCTGGTGCCCAGCAGAACATAGATAAAATTTCTAAGAGAGGAAGAACTCTTTGGAATAAGGATAAAATTTTGGTGATGTTGAAGATGATGGGAAAAAAGATGAAAGATGCAAATGAGATTGGTGGTGATTCAGAATTCCAGTAACTTATCCCAACCAATGTACAAGATCAATAAGAAGGGGTCATGATTCTCAGGGACCTGGTCCCTAGGAAACTCATCTTAGAATTAGAAGATTTAGCAGTATGAATAAAGTCATGTTTGGGACCTGGTTCCCAAACCTACTTTGAGAACAAGGACTAAAATAAAAAGTGTGTAGAGGCTAAAGTATGAACTGATCAAACTAACCTGACCTAACATATGAACAATATCTCTCCCTAAACTTGGCTATGATAAGGAGATAGGTATCCTTGATAAGGTTGGTGCATATTTACCAATATTCCCTTAATTATTTTTATACCTTTTCCAAATTAGTAATTAAATACATTGAATAAAAAATTCTCAGTTAATGGATTGGTAATTTGAACAAGGGTATAATAGGATGATATTGATCAAACGATTCTTGAAATATCATAGGAGCAGATACAAAGAAATATAAACACACCCCAAAAAGAGCAAATTAAAAGAAATGGTGGGATCATTTTTTCTTACACACTTAAAGCTAATGTTCAGTTTCAATTACCAATTTCCCTCAATATCCTAATCAATTTTCATTCTTTCTACTTAGTTTTTAATAATTTTTTCATTTTCCAAAGATCTGAAGTAGTACTTTGAATAATTTATATCAGCCAAAGAAATTATCCTAACAAAATAATCCATTCACAAATAGGCTTTAGTTTTGTTAATATAAGAAAAAATAAAATAAAAAAAAGATTGTAAGACCCCAAAAATTATGATGATTTTATTTTGGTTCCTCCCTCATGTTTTACGATGATTTCTTACTTGAAACATGATAACAAATGTTAATGGGATAAATTGGGAGAATTTTTGAATTTTTGAAAAGGATTTGGGGTTATTTTGGGACCCCAAACTAGTGAGGGTCCACGATAGCATCATGCCATGTGTTGGTTAAGCCATGATAAAAGCGAGACACGCCTAAGGGAACAAATCACCCAGTTTTAATTTTTTTTGTTGGGTTGAGGGCTTTTTGGTTCTTTTTTTTCAAACGAATATAAACATACTTTAATACTTATTTTCCTTGGGTTAACAAATTATCATCAATCATTCCCTCTCTCAACTCTCAAGTGAAGTAAACCAAGGGTTTTCTAAAGGATTCAACCCTTCGGGTTCTAAACTATAATTCCTTTGAAAATTCTTCTATCATTAAGGCATGTTGGACACTCCCTATTTTAATTTTTGTATTAGTACGTCATTTTACTTGATATTTATGTGTTTTATAATATTTGATTAAAACTAGTATTGATGGTTTTGGCTTGTTATACCCTTGCATTTTTCCATTAGTATTAATGGTTTTCTCTTCAGTTTATATGGTGAACTGTAAACTCAAACTATGTCTGATGATAATGGTGGAATTTTTGTAATTGGCTTTCACCTGTTTATGAATTTTTACATAACATTTAAATAAACCATAACCACATCATAATCGGGTCTTTAAACATGGATTTCATAGTGTCTAAAATATTTATTGGAAAGTTATATAACATTTAATGGTAAAAAGGTAAAAGGTTTTGGAAATTCCCTTTGGGGCTATGGTTATGGATTTTTAAATGGAAATTGAAATCTAAATAGTTAATTGGATACGGTATGTCATGATTGGAATAGCTTGTAAGTCTATTGGTATGACGATTCAAATATGGGAATGCCTTAATAAATGACTCCATGGTTAATGGTATGTGAAAAATTGTTTAAATTGGGCTCATAGGGAATTGCGTAGCTTCACTGAGATGGTGTAGTACCGGGGGGACCGACACTGAAAACCATTTTTGTTGACATTGGGAGCCTATGAACACTGTATATGCTTTACATGGTATAATATTTAAAAGGCTCTCACCTTAATATATTTATCCAAATTTCATAGTTCATACAACTAACATGGGTTGGAGCCCTTCCGGCAGGGGGAGATAAACCCATATATTCCATGTGTACTTGAAGATTGGTATGAGATATACAGTTCATGATTAAACTTTCAAATGCTCAGATTTCATGTCCCTTTCCCCTATCCTAGCATCCTACTACATACATAATTAATGTACATATGGCTTATGATTGAGTTTTTTGGTAAATGTATATATTTTATCCCTTATCTTGGGTTGCATGTATGTACTCGCCGTACAGATCATCCCCAAACGCTATATTATTTCATGATGTAGTATTCAAGGTATTTTCTTATGACCCTATGTAGTGTTAGATGGTTTCTTATTCCTATTAGATAGCTGCTAAAGTGGTGAGCCCTCCATCCTTCGAAAGGTCTAGTTCCCTTTATGTTTACTTTTATAATTCAAGTTCTTTTATATTTTTTCTGCCATAGTTTAGGTCATGTCAAGACTTAGTGGATATTCTTTGGATTAGAGGCTCTTTGGATAGTGTTGGCATACTACATTGTGGATTTGGTTTTGACTTATTAATTTACTCTTTTGGGTATCATATTTCTTTTATTTTAATAGTTAGCTTCAACAAATTTCTTGATATTACTATGCTTCTTAGGTAACGCTAAGGGGTGATCTTAGGCATTGGTTGGTTTGGGATACTCGTAATGGATAGGGCCCTGGTTTAAGACATGACAATGTTTGTATTAGAGCACGATTCAGGGTCAGTGGGTGTCCAAAGAGATATGTCTAGTAGAGTTATTTTCATGATTGTGTAGCATGTCACACTTATAATGGCGAGGAAATAAGGTATATAGGAATGTTTCTCTTCATTGTGTTATATTTTGTGCTATACAGTCTAGATACTATAAACTTTTCTAATTTCTAACTTACTCACATTTCAAAACATGCCTCCCTAAAGATCATACGGTTGTAGGTTCTCTACTGGAACCTCCATCACAATTGGGGAAAATGTGAAGAAAGTCCGCCCTACTCATGGTATGCAGACTCAGTATAGTGCCCATACTCTTTATTTCACTTCTCCACCCAGGGTTCCATCGATCTCTACTAGTCCACTATGAACTTCCTAAGTTTGTGTTACTCATATCCAATCCCTTAAGAGATACATCTCGATTTCTAGGTTAAATCAGTCCATCCATATGTTTGCTCTGATAGTGGGATTGTAATCTCATCGGTCCAATAATATTAGTTCTATCACTATTTCATATGAGGTCACTCAGGTTGGCCAATTTATAGAATCCCCCAACTATTAGAGTATCAATGGTTTAGAAAGATCATTATTGTTTTACTGATGAGATAGAAATAATCTTTAAGGTTATGCATCTTACCGACGCAGAGAGTGTGGAATTTAAAGTCTATTAGTTGAAAGAAGTGTCTTACCAGTGTTATAAGGAGTTAGAAGAGTTAAGGGGTGAAAATACTAATCCAACAATATGTGAAGTGTTCGTGGGTGTTTTTATTAATCACTTACTCGAGAGTTGAGGGAAGTTGAAGATGATGAGTTTGTGAATCTGAAGCAAGGTTGGATGAGTGTTTATGATTATGCATTGATGTTTACCCAACTATCCTATTATACTTCAGAGCTTCTATCTAGTAGAAGTTCTCAGATGAGAAATTTTTCTTTGGGTCTTTCTTCTAAATTAGTGTATGAGTGTAAGACTACTACATTAAACAATGACAAAGACATACCACAGCTAGTGGTTTATATGCCACAGGTGATAAATTGTAAAAAAAGTAGGTACAAATAGGGAAAAGGCATAGTAAGAAGTTGAAGTATGTAGAACATGACAAAAATCAGCTAAACAGTTAAAAAGATGGCAGACAATGGCATAAAAAGAAGAACTGGGGAAGTTCTTATTCATCAACTAGTGCTTCTGCTCTTAATGTTTTAGGTATAAGAATTTTCAATTTAGCAATGGTCCTAAGGCACAGGGTGCCCAATCTCAAGTTAGTAGACTCATTCAGCCCTACCTTACCCTCTTTGCCATTTTTTGTGGGAGGTTTCATCAGAGTTATTATAAGGTGGGGAGAAATGTGTTCTCTAATTGTAGTCAGCCTAGTCGTATCAAGCGAAATTATCCTTAAGCTAGGGGTGCACCTGGGGCTAGTAAGGATCAGTCTGCTACTTTTTCAGATTCTTCTGCTAGAGGTACTATTTCAGGACTGAGAACTGGTCAAAATAACTTCTATGCACTTTTTACTCGCTAGAAATATGAGGCATCCCCTAATGTTGTACCTGGTATATGATAGATTTTCTCTCGTGATATTTATCGCATGCTTGATCTCGGATCCACCCAATAGTATTGGACTCTTTATGAGGCTTTACACTTTGGTTGTGATCCTAAAAGTATTTTGAACCCCTTTGCAGTTTCTACCATTGTATATGAGTATATTATTGGAAGAAAAAATCTATAGGGGTTGTGTGGTGTCAATCTTTCTTACAGAGACATTGGTAGATTTGATAGAGCTTTATATGGTGGATTTTGATATTATCTTGGGGAAGGATTGGTTTCATTTGTGCTATGGTTCTTGGAACTGTAGGACCTAAAAGGTCACTTTTAATTTCAATAATGATCCAGTGATAGAATTAGCGGGAAGTTTCCTAGTTCCGAAAGAAAAGTTTATTTCTTATCTTAGGGATAAGAAATTGATATCCAAAGGATGTTTTTACGATGTTGTTGAAGTAAAAGATTCTAACTATGAAAGTAACTCCTTATAGTGTAAGACCCCGCAAAATTCTAAGCTTAACTTAGTCCGTTAAAGTTTGAAAATAAGTCCTAGACTTAGAAATTTCAGCTAAGTGTTTACACCTAGAATTATTTTAGCCTTCATAATTTGGAAATCTTATTTTACGACACTTATGACCTTAAAATATCAATCCTTGGATTGAATCATGATCAGGTGTGTAAATAGGTTACTTCGGGTGTGTTTCAGATTTTTCTGACCTCGTTTGAATCATATTCAAGATGCCAAAATAGTGGGTTGATGCGATCTCGATGCATCGCATCACATCGCCAATCGCGTTGATGGATAATTTTACCCAGATTTTAATGCATTTCCACTGAAACAATGTAAACTCAAAGCGGCGCGTTGGTCATCACATTGATGCCATAGACGTGGCACGTCGCTTACCACGTCACTGGATACGTTTTTAGTCATTAAAACTCCATGACCAAAGGGGTATTTGGGTTATTTTCCTACCATTAATCAGCTCCAAAAATACGAGATTAACCTACTCTAAAGGCATAATCTCTCATTCTCTCTGAAATTTACTCAAGAACAAATCCTAGAGCATTCAAATTTCAAGACCAATCTTCAAGAACACACCATCAATCTTCACGAATTTAATTACCAACGTATGTTAGCTGTTCATCAAAGGGTTTTCTTCCACCTTTGGAGTTCAACATTCTCTTTTAAAATTTCAAGATGATTGCTTTCATGAATTCCATGTTGAGTTAAATTCTATTCATGATTATGATTTTATTTGGGTTCTAATCCATGATTAATTACAAAATTCATGTGAATTAAATAGCACGTGTGTAGTTTTATGTAGTTTCATGTTGGAAACCCTTGAATTTGTGAGTTTGAAATTATGATCGTGATGCCTGCATGTTGAATAGTATTATGTGCATAAACTATGTCACCAAGTGTTTGATAAATCTTCATGAGAGTTGAATAGTGAATCATGATATAATAGTATGTGTACAAGTTAATGCCATGCAAGTGTTTGCTAAAATGCCTCAATGAATCAATTGAGATAAAGTGACTAGTTATCATGTTTTCAAGATTATGCTATGTTTTTACTATCTATGCTATTGAGTTCTGGGGGTATCTAATACCCAACAATCTAGCTGCTACATAGATTTACAGTAGTTTTAGGATAGTCGCAGTGATGTCACGTGATGTGTGAGCTGATGCCAACACATTTGAGGCTTTTAACTAAGAATAATTGCAAAGTCTTAAGCAACTTTTGTCATTTTTGAGTGTTTTATCTTTGATTTTGCAGTAGAAGCTAAGATGCTAGAGAACCAACAAGGATGAAAGCAAAAGAGTTGAAATATGAAGCAAAAAGAAGAGAAGTGTGGCTGACAAAATTCCTGATAAGCCGTCTTCCCTATGATAAGTTATAGCCTTAGACAGAGAATGGACCTCAGCTGAAAAGTGTGACGACATTTTGTGATAAGCCGTCAAAGAGTTGATAGTTCGTCAAAATTGTCATCAATTTAAGACAGAACATGGAAACTGAGGTAGATAAGTGATGACATTTATGATAAGTCGTCAAAGATCTGATAGGACATCACAGTTCGTCGCCATCCTAAGGCAGCGAATGTGAAAATCAAAGAGGAGCTGGCAACATTTGTCAAAAGTCGTCAACCTCCTGATAAGGCATCAAGAATGGCGTCACTTGTTCGAGAAATTATTGCACTCTATGATTTTGTTTCCATAATTAGGGTGAACCATTTAAAGGATTGTTTAGGGTTTTCTAAGGAGGGCCGAACATCTTTTGGAGACATATATTTTGTTACTTTTCTCTTTAGTTTCATGGATTGCAAAAAAATTAACTTTGAAGATATTTAAATCAATACTTTGGGGATTCCTATTATGATCTAATCTGAGAATCACTAGTTATTATTCATCTTGTGGTAAGTTTATCTTTCAAATTATGAATTCATCTAGTTGTTCCGATCATTACATCATGAGTGGCTAAACCCCTCTAACCCGAATTATGGGATCTATGGGTTATGTTTTGGTAAGATGCTAAGTGTTTAAGATTCAAAAGGTAATAGGACTCCTTGATAATTTCAAGATTTTAATCATTGTCTATTGGTTGCAAACAATAGATAGCATCTGCTTTGATTTGCTTGAGATAAGAAATCAAATACAGTATGCAGTGAATTATTGACTGGGACTTGGAAGCTCTAAAAACTTTCATTTAATAATTGATGCTATAACAAGGTTGATTAACCTGAGGTAAAGTATGTTCAGTGAATATAAATTCCCTAAGTCCAAGAGGATTAGGTAATTAAATGCTTAAGTAGGTCGAGAGACATTTAGGCATACCTTCGATAAAGATAATCTGTTGTCCTATTTACTATGAGAATCTTGAATCGCTATTAGCATCTGTCAAGTACCAAAACCCATAGTGAACATAATTCTTGTTTTCCATAAACTCTTGATTACAAACACTGAAGCTAAACTGACCAACAATTATTGGTTAAACTCAAAACACCCTATTTCAGGAAACATCCAACTATCAGTTGATTAACTCGGAAATGACTTAAGTTCACACCATATTCCCTGTGGGATTTGACCACAACCTAGTTGGGTTATATATTGACAACGATTACTTACATTTTCATTAGAGAGGTGTAGTTTGAGCGTTATCAAAAATGGCACCGTTGCCGGGGAATATAGTTGTAAATTGAAGTTTGTGTACGCTAATTGACTGTTAGTCAAGTTTTCTAGTTTTACGTTTATTTTTTGTTTTTGTTTATTGCTGGATCTTTGTAGTGTATGCCAAGAACCAGAAGTTTCGGTGAACCATTAGTACCAATTAATCCAGAAATGCAATGAATTGGAAGAATAGCAGACTAGCAAGAGGCTGACAGACTAGCAGTCTTAGCTAGAGCTTAGGTGAATATGCTGAATGTTGGGAAACAAGAACGACATCCAAATCTTGAGGATGAATATTTGGGAGACGAGGAGTTTCTAAATCCATGTAACCCAAGGCGTGCAGATCAAGTAGCTGCGCCAGTACAACGTAATGCTAACAGGAACCGTCCATTTCGAAGAAGGCGAGATTACCAGACGGTCCAGTATGACCTCAATGATGATGATGATGGAATGGATGGAGCAAGAGCAACGGGTGTAATTATTCCTACACCATTGGCACCTGGGGCAAAATTTATCATTGCGAGTACTATGATTCAACTCCTCAATCTGAAGGGGTTGTTTGGTGGACTTCCTGGGGATGACCCAAACATGTATTTGGTGAACTTTGTCATCATCTATAAATATTTTAATAACTTAGGAGTGGGTCAGAATGCTATTCGATTGAGGTTGTTTCCATTATCTCTGTCTAGGGAGGCAACATTGTGGCTTAATGAGCTGACAACCGATTCTATAACCAACTGGAGGCACTTGAAAGGATCTTTCCTAGAAAGGTTCTTTTCGCCTTCCAAGAGGATACAGTTGAGGGATGAGATCAACAACTTTAGGGAGCTCTCGACTGAAGCCTTGCATGAAACCTGGGAGAGATTCAAAAAGACGCTGACATAGTGTACAAACCACAATATGACAGACATACACTTGATGAAGACTTTGTACATCGCTATTAACTCTGTCACAAAACCAATTATAGATAATACTTGTGGTGGTTCGTTTGTTGATCTTACATTCTCAGAGACTTTAGAGATTCTAGAGAGAATGACCAAATAGAGTCGGGCATGGCATACCAGAGACTCTGTGGTAGCCAGCCCCACTATTTTTATGGGCATGACTGCGGAACAAAGCAGAATAGATGAGAAGTGTGACCAAGACATGGCTCACCTATAAATGCAGATGGATATTCTAACCAAGCACTTGCTATCAGGCAAGATTGAGAAGGTAAAAGCTGTAGGATCTCAAGATAGAGTTGATGCAGATGCAAAAGAACAGGCGAACTATGTTAATAATCAGGGGGATTTCCGAGGCAATGGCCAAGGGAATCAAGGTCAAAATTATTATGATAAGCCTTGTTATAAAGATAGGGAGTAGGGAAATTGGAGGAACAATAATGATAGGAGCGGGCTCTATGTCCCTCCTAGAAATCGTGAAGCTGCTACAACAAGTTCTGAAAAGATGTCCATGGAGGACATAATGGCTAAGTTGCTGAAGGGAGTGGAGGCTACCAACTATGGTGTGACTACCATGAAGACCGATCTATCATCTATTAGTCAGTTGGTAAACTCACACTCCACCATAATCAAACAGTTAGAGCAGCAGAATAGCCAACTCTCTACAACATTTAACCAGAGAAAGAATGGAATGTTACCAAACGATACGGTCCAAACTCTGTGGAATGATGGCTCATGTATATCTATTACCACTAGGAGTGGTAAGATGTTACCTAGCCCTTCTGCGTGCAAAAGTTTGGTTGAAGATGTGACTGAGGAAGAGGATAAAGCCAAAGAAGAATGTCCAGTAGAGTCTAAGAAGCTGGATGGTTTTGATAGTCCTCTAGAAAAAGAGAAAGATAAGGAGAAGGAGGTATTGGTGAAAACTCTCCCAAGACCACCACCTCTCTTTCCTTTACGATTAAAGAAAAAACTGATGATGCAAAATTCAGTAAGTTCATGGCAATGCTCAAACAATTGATGGTGAATGTGCCATTAGTTGAGGCACTCGAGCAAATACCAGGATATGCAAATTTCATGAAGGACCTTGTGACTAAGAAAAGAGTGGTGATCTATGATCTGGAGGATAATCTCCTCCATTGTAGTGCTATCTCTACGCATCTTTGGTGTAGAAGAAGCCAGATCCAGGAGCATTCACTATTCCCTGTATGATTGGGTCTATGGAATTTGCTAAGGCATTATGTGATTTAGGAGAAAAAATTAATTTGAGTCCCCTGGATGTATATAGAAAGCTGGTCCTGGATAATCCCACACCCACCAACATGCGACTCGTGATGGCAGACAGGTCGGTAAAATGACCTATTGGTATTTTTTATGATGTGTTGGTGAAGGTAGATATCTTTATATTCCCTGCAAATTTCATGATTCTGGACTGCGAGGTGGACTGTGAGATACCCATAATCTTGGGTCGACCTTTCCTCGCAACTGGAAGTGTGTTGATTGATTTAAGAGCGAATGAGCTCTTATTCAGGATGAATGATGAGGTGGTACGATTTGATGTGCGCAAGTCAATGAAGAATAATAAAGAAATGAGTTTGTTCTCAGTGGTTGATGTGTATTATAAGGACGAACAGGAGATGTCAATAGAGGAAAAACTTCATGTCGAGACTTTAGCCACAGTTCTGATGAATTTTTATCGTGAAGGTATTGAGGAATACGAAGAGATTGATCGCCGGCTAAGCCATCCATTGAAGAGCCACCGGTGTTGGAATTGAAAGAATTTCTTGGGAATTTAAGGTACGTGTTTTCGGTCCATGAAAACACTCTACCTATGATTATTGTGGATGATTTGGGTGAGCAACAGGTAGAAGCACTTATTTCCGTACTTTGGAGGTATAAGAGAAAAATCAGATAGACTATCATAGATATTATTGGCATTCCCCCTAGCATCTGCACGCATAAAATACAACTTGAGGAAGATTGTATTTGGACCATCAAGCACCAGTGTCGTCTTAACCCACAAATTAAAGAGGTAGTTAAGAAGGAAATTATTAAGTGGTTGGATCAGGAGTGGTTTACCCTATTTCAGACAACAAATAGGTGAGCCCAGTTCAATGCGTGCCCAAGAAAAAGGGCATGACGGTGGTTGCAAATGACATAAATGAGTTGGTTCCACTTAGGCCTATGACTGGGTGGAGAGTTTGCATGTACTACCACAAACTAAATTCATGGACTTTGAAAGACTACTTCCCAATTCCCTTTATAGACCAAATGCTTGATCGTTTGGCCGAAAGGGGATGGTACTTCTTCTTAGATGGCTATTCTGGATATAATCAGATTTGTATTTCTCCTAAAGATTAGGAGAAGATGAAATTCACATACCCTTACGACACCTTTTCATTTACGAGGATACTATTTGGGTTGTACAATGAACCCGGTACTTTTCAATGGTGCATGATGTCTATCTTCTCGAATATGGTGGAGGACACCATAGAGGTATTCATGGATGATTTCTCTATGGTGGGAGACTCGTTTGAGTTGTGTTCGGTAAACTTGAGTATGGCCTTGCAATGATGTGTTGAATTTAATTTGGTGCTTAATTAGGAGAAATGTCACTTTATGGTAAATGAGGGCATTATTCTCGGGCACAAAATTTCAGCAAAAGAAATAGATGTTGATCGATCCAAGGTTGAAGTTATTGAGAAACTACCACCTCCCATTTCAGTGAAGGGAATGCATAGTTTCCTTGGGGATGCTGGTTTTTACCAGAGGTTTATAAGAGATTTCTCGAAAGTTGCAAATCCACTATGCAAACTTTTGGATAAAGAAGTGAAGTTTGCCTTTGAAGATAAGTGCTTGAAGGCCTTTGAATGCCTCAAAATGAATCTAGTTGAGGCCCCTATCATTGTTGTACCGTACTGGTCAAAATTGTTTAAGATCATATGTGATGTAAGCAGTGCTGCCCTTGGAGCTGTATTGGGACAAAAGAGAGATAAATTGTTTCTTCCAATATATTATGCTAGCAAAGCACTGAATGGAGAGAAAAAGAACTAAGCCATCACTGAGCAGGAACTTCTGGCTGTAGTATATGCTTTGGAGAAATTCAGGGCTTATCTGCTGGGGACCAAGGTGGTGGTTCACACTGACCATGAAGCTTTGAGGTATTTGATGGCTAAGAAGGATGCAAAACCAAGGCTGATTAGTGGGTGTTGCTGCTAGAAGAATTTGACTTTGAAATCAAAGATAGGAAAGGGTGTGAAAACCAAGTTGCAGATCATCTGTCTAGAATAGAAGGTGAGCAGGTAATTAGTCATGAAATGGAGATAAATGTTGCATTTCCTGATGAGGAGATCTTGGCTTCTGTTTTGGAGAAATTTCCATGGTACGTTGATTTTGCAAATTATGTTGTGAGTGAGGTTATTCCAGAAAATCTTTCTTTCCATCAAAGAAAGAAATTCCTGCATGATGTGACATATTTCTTTTGGGATGAGCCGTATCTTTTTTGGTGATGTGTTGTCAATATTATAAAGAGATGCATGCCAGAGGTCGATGTATTGTACATATTGGAAGCATGTCATGCTTCCTCAGTTGGAGGTCACCATGTAGGTGACCGAACGACTAGAAAGGTATTCCAGAGCAATTACTATTGTCCAATACTGGTAAAGAATGCCCACGAGTTTGTGCTGAAATGTGACTAATGTCAGAGGCAGGGCTCAATCTCCAAAAGACATGATATTCCTTTGACTAAGATGCTTGAAGTGGAATTGTTTAATGTCTGGCGCATCGATTTCATGGGTCCTTTTGTAAACTCGTATGGGATGAAGTATATTTTCGTTGCTATTGACTATGTATCAAAATGGGTCGAAGCTATTTCCTTGTTTGATAATGAAGGAAAGAAAATTATTGCATTTCTCAAGAAGAACATCTTCCCTCGCTTTGGAGTACCATACACTATTATAAGAGATGGAGGATCTCATTTTTACAATAAAGTGTTACAAGCGGCTATAGCAAAATATGAGGTGAAACAACATAGAGTAGCCATTCCATATCACCCACAAACTAGTGGGCAAATAGAGGTGTCAAATCGAGAGATTAAAGTTATCCTAGCCAAAACGGTGAATGCCTAGTAAAAAAGACTGGTCTAGAAAGCTCGATGATGCCTTATGGGCTTACCGGACATCTTTCAAGGCACCCATTGGCATGTCACCATTTCAGATGGTCTATGGAAAAGCATTCTACCTACCAATAGAGCTGGAGCACAAGGCCTTATGGGCACTCAAAAGGTTGAATTGGAGTTTGAAGAAGGCAACAGAGTTGAGACTGGTACAACTGAATGAGATGGATGAATTCTGTCTTAGGGAATATGAACGAGCAGACCTATATAATAAAATATGAAAAAGTATCATGATTAGAGGGTAGAAAAATGAGACTTCTGAAAGGATGACTTGGTGCTTCTGTTCAATTCCAAACTCAAACTTTTCCCGAGTAAACTTAAATCCAAGAGGTCGGGCCCGTTTAGAGTTAGTCAAAACTACTCATCTCGAGTAGTAGAACTTGAAAATAAAGACGGTAGTACCTTCATGGTGAATGGGCAACGATTCAAACTTTATATTGGTCCAAAAGAATCAATGAAAAGTAGTTCTGCTCTCTGTCTCGATGAAGTCTGAAGTAATCGAGGTAGATGAGTCATGCCATGACGTTAAATTAGGCGCTACATGGGAGACAACCCATGATCCTCATGATTAATCTACTCCATATATACCCTAATCGTTAGTTCAATTTTTCTTTGATTTTAAGCGAAAGGTGTAGGGTAAATTATTGTTGTAACATTTTGTAGTCGACTAGGAAAAATACTAGTACTTGAGGCAGTTAACTTGTTTTTGTAAATTTTAAGTACCTCTCCAATGGACTAAGTAGTTACTTTTGTGAATTGCATCTAAGTGTGACCACTGTGTATCTTTGTATGATATTAATTCTAGTGACAAAATAACTAGTGCTAAACAACTGCATGAACTAAACGAGTAGTAGCTTGTGATATAGTTGTATGCCATGTGTGTGTGGGATCTTACTCAATTCCCATTGTATATTGAATCCTGAACTTATCCGGTTAGTCTTACCTAGGTTGAAGGATAGGGGGTAGGAAAGGATCATATGCCATTTTGATATTAGCCCACTGTTAGCCTAAATGACCTTCCCTGTATGTAGAATATCCCTTGATCCCTACTTTTAGCCTGATTATTCTATTTTTTGATGACACTTGTCACCTTCCAGTTTATATCATAATGAACCTGTTTTAGCCCTGGTCCTCCTTGGACACTGTGCACCTTGACTTAGGCAAATGGCCTAAGTTGAGGGTGTCTATCATAGGGGTGCATGGAGTAAAATAAGTTGGAATAAAGTTTGAGTAAAAAAAAAGTTGGGTGTGGTAGATAAGAGAAAGAAAAAGAAATGTTGTGGAGAAAAATAATTGTAGAAAAGACCGCACCCATCCTGAATAAGTGTGATCAAGAAAAGAGATGAATAGAAAAAGGATAATGAGTGAAACCCCAAAAATATAGTGTAGTGTCAAGGAGGATTAGTCACTTTAAATATCATTGAGTATCATGCCAGCCCCTAGCCTACATTGCAAGCCAAAGAAAAGACCTATAGTGATCCTAGCTGACCTGTCTGATAATCTGGGTAGTGAAAATAAGGGCAAGCCTATGCTATTTGGCATACATTGCTTGGAACTTCATTTTGAGAGTGAGTGTGTTGTGATTGTCCCCATGGTTATATATGTGATTTCTGATATGAGAAAAGTGATATTTTTTTATAGTGAGGGCACACTGGTTACATCGCTAGTTACTGACTTGTTTGGATAGTGTAAGATGGATGTATGTATGGTTGTGTTGCTGAGTTGGTGCCATATCTTGATTCTTGTGTATTGCATTGGTGTTCTTCAATAATATACATAGTTTTTCTTGAATTGACTGACCTTGGAGATGGTGAAGATATTTTAGATGATATAGATGATTGACTGCCAAATGTAATTTGTATTCTCTTAGTTATGTTTGAGTTGCTTGAGGACAAGCAATTGTTTTAAGTTGAGGGTGTTGATGTGTGAGATGATGCTATCATATTTGAGGCTTTTAACTGAGAATAATTTCAATGTCTTAAGCAACTTTTGCCATTTTTGAGTGTTTTATCTTTGATTTTGTAATAGAAGCTAAGATGCTAGAGAACCAACAAGGATGGAAGAAAAAGTGTTAAAATCCAAAGCAAAAAGAAGAGAAGTGTGGATGACGACATTCTTGATAAGTCGTCTTCCCTATGATAAGCTATAGCCTTAGACATAGAATGGACCTCAGCTAAAAGTTGTGATGATATTTCGTGATAAGCCATCAAGGAGTTGATAGGTCGTCAAAATTATCATCAGTACAAGGCAAAACATGGGAGTTGAGGTAGATAAGGGATGAGATTCATGATAAGTCATCAAAGATCTGATAGGCCATCATAGTTCGTCATTAGATTAAGGCAGCAAATGTCAAAATCAAAGAGGAGCTGACGACATTTGTGATAAGTCGTCAGCCTCCTGATAAGGCATCAAGAATGGCGTCACCTGTCCGAGAAATTTCTGCACTCTATGATTTTGTTTCCATAATTAGGGGGAACTATTTAAAGCATTGTTTAGGGTTTTCTAAGAAGGGCCGAACATCTTTTGGAGACACGTATTTTCTTACTTTTCTCTCTAATTTCTTGTCTTGAAAAATAATTAACTTTGAAGAGATTTCCATCAATACTTTGGGTATTCCTATTGTGATCTAATATGAGAATCACGAGTTATTATTCATTTTTTGGTAACTTTATCTTTAAAATTATGAATTCATCTAGTTGTTCCGATCAATACATCATGAGTGGCTAAACCTCTCTAACCCGAATTATGGGATCTATGGGTTAAGTTTTGGTAAGATGCTTAGTGTTTAAGATTCAAAAGGTAATAGGACTCCTTGATAATTCCAATATTTTAATCATTGTCTATTGGTTACAAACAATAGATAGCACTTGCTTTGATTTTCTTGAGATAAGAAATCAAATACAGTAGGAAGTGAATTATTGATGGGTACTTGGAAACACTTGGAAACACTAAAAACTTCCATTTAATAATTGATGTTGTAACAAGGTTGATTAACCTTAGGTAAAGTCTGGTCAGTGAATATAAATTCCCTAATTCCGAGAGGATTAGGTAATTAAATGCTTAAATAGGTAGAGAGACATTTAGGCATAACTTCGATAAAGATAATCTGTTGTCCTATTTACTGTGAGAATCTTGAATCACTATTAGCATCTGTCAAGTACCAAAACCCATAGTGAACATAATTCTGGTTTTCCATAAACTCTTGATTACAAACACTGAAGCTAAAGTGACCAACAATTATTTGTTAAACTCATAAGCCCTATTTTAGGAAACATCCAACTATCAGTTGATTAACTCGTAAACAACTTAAGTTCACACCATATTCCCTATAGGATTTAACCCCAACCTAGTTGGGTTATATATTGACAACGATCACTTACATTCTCATTAGAGAGGTGTAGTTTGAGGATTATCATCACGTACAGTAGTACTCAGCCAGTAACATAACTCAGTATACTCAATCAGTAATAGAACTCAGTATATTCAGTCAGTAATTAAACTCAGTGAACTCAGTCCAGTTCAGTTAGAAATCATGAACAGTAACAGTTGAGTCAAGCCTAGTATAGTCTAGAAATCAGTTCAACGTATATTCAGTTGGGAGTAGGAATCAACACCGAGTGAACCTAGGGATGGGGGCATTCTTGTCAGTAAAAGGATTTGACTCTTAGTAGCAGTCCCTGCATTATTGAACTATGTAGCTAGCGTAGGTTGAGATATCATCCTGCCATTCTAGGGTTGATATATCTCGTACGAGTTTTCCTACCAGTTAGGGTTTATAAAAGGGCTTCCTGCCAGAGAGGGTTAACTCATAGCCATTGTTAGTATCCCTTGGTAAGGGTCTAACATCCTTCGAACTGGGGTCACAGTTTGGACCTCAACTTAGTTCATAATCGGGGTATGTCAGTTAGATGAAGACTCCCACAATATCAATTTTAGTTTAAGACTCAGTATAAAACATCAATTTAGTATAAAAATCAGGACTATCAGATAAAGTCACCCAACTCTGTTTAAGACTTAATTTAGTTCTACAAAATCAGGACTATCAGAAACAGTCACTCATTTAATAGTAATCGAGTATCAGTAAAATGATATCAGTCATTTAGTTTTCAGAACTCATTATGCAGTATTAAATGTGATCTCAGTTATAGTTACATAGTTATGTGCATAACATTGCATAATCAGCATTTTACAGTAGTTTCAAATATACATGTACTCACACTCATTTATATTCATGATTTCTCAGCCAGTTATTGTTCATGCATATGAACCCCTACATCCATACCTATCTCACCTAGCATACCAATACATTCAAAGTACTGATGCATACCTTTCTGTTGTGTTATGATGTCTTATATCATAAATTTTGACGTACGGGCTCCTGATCGTACCTAGCATCCCAGATTATCAGCAACAAATTTAGTAGTGAGTACTCATAGTTTGAGGATAGAGTATTAATTTATTTATCCATACTTCAATAGTCAGAGTTAGTTGGTGGCTTGTCCCATAAACTCCATATTCAGACAGTTCAGCTAGAGGCTCTTTAGACTAGATAATTTCAGACAATTATTCAGTTTTCAGTAATTATTTATCAGTAATAAGCTTTTGATTTTAGTTATGAACCTTATGACAAATTCAACCTAAATTTCATATTATTACAATGTTATTAGTATTCAGCAATTGCAGTAGGTACCAGTCATGAGTTAGCTTGGTCCTTTAGGATTATGAGCACCGTGTAAAATTCGGGGTGTAGACTCAGGGTGTTACAAACTTGGTATCATAGCCTAAGGTTCAAAAGAATCCTAGGAAGTCTGAAATCTACCTCATGTCGAGTCTTGTGTATGGGTGCGTAGTACGTCACACTTTTGAACAAGAGGCTATAAGGCGTTTTAGGAAATGTTTTCCATCATTCAGTATTCATATCGTGCGAGTAAGCATGAGCTCAAGTTAAACTTCAAGTCTAATTCTTTTTCCCTTATGTTTACAGAATAAGCCTCCTAAAAGGAACAATGGAAGGAGAACAGGAAATCAGCCAGCACCTCCGTCCATTTAGGTAGATCACTTGGAGAAGCATGTCTCCTACGCAGAATTCAGTGCAGTTTTTACCACTCTAGCTCATTCTGTGGCAGCCTAGAATAAACGCCTAGCTGCCATTATGACCAACCCAGTGGCCAATACTGCTGCAGCTAGAATTCGGGACTTCACCCGAATAAACCCTCAATCCTTTACCGGGTCTAAGTCAGATGAGTACCCACAAGAATTCCTTGATCAGGTACATAAAGTCATAGATATTATGGGTGTGACTGCGAGTGAGAGTGATGAGTTGGATGCGTATCAGTTGAAAGATATGGCTCACTTATGGTTCAAGTAGTGGAAGGCAGAGAGGGCCACAGATGCAGGGGCCGTAGAATGGGAGTAGTTTGCCATTATTTTTATAAATAGGTTCTTCCCGCTTAAATTGAGGGAAGTGAAGGTGTTGGAGTTCATTCATTTGAAGCAGGGAAACATGACAGTGAAAGAGTATTCTCTCAAGTTTACTCAGTTAGCCAGATATGCCCCTAATGTGGTAGTAGATAGCAGATCTAGGATGAGTAAGTTTGTGTTTGGGGTGTCTAACAGGGTGGTTAAAGAGTGTAGGAACACAATGATGATTAAGAAGATGGACATATCCAAGGTTATGGTCCAAGATCAATAGATAGAGGAGGCTAAGAATAAGAGGAAGGAAAAGAAAAATAAGAGAGCGAGAATAGGTAGCTTTAACTTCACTCAACTTAAGTCAGAGGGTGGAAGTGATTCTCAGTTCTTCCCAAAATCTTCTTTTCTAGATCTTTCCTCATCCAGTGTGATAGTGCCAAAATTTAGAGAAGGCAATAAGGATAGGGCACCAGGCCCTAAACCTCAAGGTAGTGTTAGTAGTGCCCGAACAAATCCCCTTTGCCAGAAGTATGGCAAAAACCACCAGGTTGACTGTAGGGCTGGTAGTGAAGTATTTTTTGAATGTGGTAAGCCAATCCACGGGGTTAAAGAGTATCCTCAGGTGGGTTCGTAGAGTCACCATAATCGTCCTTCAGCTCAGTCCGATCACCCGTATCAGCAGGGTGCCGCTTCCAGTGCCACCAGTAGGTAATACCAAAACCAAATCTATGCAATTTAATTTCGATAGGATCAGGAATATTCTAGTAGTATGTGAATTCCCAGAGGTATTTCTCGAAGATCTTCCTAGAGTCCCTCCCGGGCTTAAAATAGAACTTCTTCTAGATACTCAGCCTATCTCTATCCCGCCATATAAAATGGCCCTAGTAGAGCTCAAAGAGTTAAAGGAATAGTTGAAGGATCTCCTAGATAAGGGATTTATCAGACCCAGCATATCCGGTTGTGGTGCACCAGTTCTGTTCGTGTGTAAGAAAGATGACTCTCTTAGAATGTCTATAGACTACCGTTAGCTAAATTAAGTCACGGTAAAGAACAAGTATCCACTTCCTAGAATTGATGACTTGTTTGACCAACTTCAGGGAGCCAGCTAATTTTATAAGATAGACCTCAGATCAAGCTATCACCATCTCAGAGTCAAAAAATGTAACATTCCAAAAAAAACATTCAGAGCTTGGTATGGTCACTTTAAATTCCTAGTCATGTCATTTTGTATTACCGATTCTCCAGCAGCCCTCATGAACTTGATGAACCGTGTGTTCAAGTATTACTTGGACATATTCATCATAGTCTCCATTGATGACATTCTTGTCTACTCCCTCAGTGAACATGATCATGCAGACCATCTCAAAATAGCATTAAAACTCTCATAGCCCATCAGTTGTTCAGCAAATTCAGTAGCAAATTTTGGTTAAGGTCAGTAGCTTTTTTTGGTCATATAGTTTTTGGTGATGGCATTAGAGTTGATCCTCAAAAGAACGAAGTAGTGAGAAATTGTCCCAAACCCATCTGTCCATCAAATAACAGGAGTTTCTTGAGTTTGGTTGGCTATTATCGATGGTTTGTTGAAGGATTTTTGTCCATTGCATCCCCCATGTCCAGATTAACTCAGAAGAAAGTCAAGTTTCAGTAGTCAGATTCTTGTGAGATGAGTTTTCAGAAGTTAAAGACTCGACTCACTATATCCCTAGTTTTTACTTTACCATAAGGTTCAGATGGATTTGTTGTGTATTGTGATGCTTCCAAAGTTGGTTTGGGGTGTGTTTTGATGCAGAGAGGTAAGGACAAAGCCTATGCCTCTAGACAACTTAAGCCTCATGAAAATAATTATCGCACTCATGATCTTGAGTTAGGAGCTGTCGTGTTTGCCTTAAATATTTGGAGACATTATTTGTATGGGGTACATGTAGATTTGTTTACAGATCGCCTGGGGTAGAGACTGAAAAGGGCTCTACTAAAATTTTAGGACTAATTCTGAAATCGCCTGCTATATAAGGAGTAACAAAAGACAAGGATGCACCTGGATGTAGCAAAGCGTAAACATGAACATGGAAAATCTGTAATGTACCATTAATAACATCAGGAGAATTTTCCTGATCTTGTCGGGTCTAAAGAGCATAGAGTATATTTGGGCGTCGCCCACTAGCAGCACTGGAAATGGCACCGTGCTGATTTGGGAGACCGGACTAGGCTGTGGAATGATTCTGGTGACCCTGTAGACCTGACTGTGGACATTCTCTAATATTGTGGCCTAGCTTGCCACAACCGAAACAAACATCGCTACCAGCTCTACAGGTACCCTTGTGGTCCTTACCACAAGTCTGACACAGGGCAATGGTTCGGGCATTGCTGACACTTCCCTGAGGCTTAAAGCCTAGTGATCGATCTCTGTTTCCATCTCTGAATTTAGACACTGGGGCACTGGCGGAGAAAGGAGCTGGAACTGCTGGCTTAGTACGGAACTATGAATGGTTTCCTCCTTCTGATTTGGGTTGAGCAAAACTGAAACTTCCTGATCTTGCTCTCTTGTTCTGCCTCTCCCTAGTCCTAATATTCTGCTCCTCTATTTGCTGAGCATGGGTCATGAGCCTAGCTAAAGTCATATCACTATTCAGCATTGCAGACCGACACTCATTTACCACACTATCATTCACTCCTAACACGAACTTTCTCATCTTAGCCCTATTTTCTGCAACTCATGAGGGGCATATCTTGCTACCTGAGTAAATCTGAGAGAATACTCTTTAACCATCATATTTCCCTACCTGAGGTTGATGAACTTAAGAACTTTTTCCCCCTCAGCTCTTGGGGAAAGAATCTGTCTAAGAAAGCCGTGACAAATTCCTCCCACTCTATAGGACCTACACCATCTACCCTCTCGGACTTCCACTGTTTGTACCAAGTGTGAGCAACATCCTATAACTGGTATGTGGCTAACTCGAAACTCTGAAAATAAGTAACCCCCATGATGTCTATGACCTTCTATACTTGGTCAATGAAATCTTGAGGGTCTTCATCAGACTTAGAGCTAAAGAAAGATGGAGGGTTCATTCGGGTGAAGTCCCAAATCCTAGCTGCTGCTGAGTTGGCCACTGGATTGGCCAGAATAACTAGTGGCCATTCATTTTGGGTGGCCATAGACTGAGCAAGTGTGGTGAATGCGGCCCTCAACTCTGCATGAGAAACATGTTCGCTCAAAGGATCTTCGGGCTGAGAAGCGGGCTGGTTTCTTCTCTTTGGAGGCATATTCTTAAATAAGAGAAGAACGGACTATACTAAGATTTTAACTTGAGATTATGCTCACTAGAACGGCATAAATATTGAAAGAGGGGAAACTGTTCCTAAAACATCTCATAGCCACTTGCACATAAATGTGGCGCTCAACACACCCATGCACAAGACTCTACTAGATGCGGCTTTCAGACTTCCTAGGACTCTATTGAACCTTAGTCTCTGCTACCAAGTTTGTAACACCCCAATTTGCTGAATCAAAATACTACACGGTTCTTATGACCCCAAGAGACCACAAGCTAACCCATGACTAATATTTATACCTATACACTGTATAATATACTTGTAGAATGCGGAAAATAATAACAATAGGCCATAAGTTTCAACTGAATAGAATATCTTATAAATAATAACATCCATATAGGGTAACAAATACCCAAAAAAATTGAAAGCTGAATCTAAAATTTGAACTAAATCTGAAAGCCTCTAAATACTGTCTGAAATAAAAAGTTGAAGGAACATGTCTCCAACTAACTCCATCTAGCAAAGCTGAACTGAAATAATGAATGAAATAAAATAATATTGTCCTCGAATGGATGAGGACTCACTACAACTCAGGGACTGGAATGCTACTGATGATCTGGAACTCGTGTCTCTGAAACTATGGTGTAACATGAAAGAAATTACCATAGCGCAAATGCGTTAGTACGACTGGGAGTATTGAGTGTACGAGTGAGGTAGGATAAATGCAAAAGGGTTTACATGCATGAACAATGCTAACTGACTGACTGATATGAACGTAAGAGTACAAACATGCATATATAGTAACTAGAATCGTGAATATATAATATCGGGATCTGTACGCTAATACATGGTTTACTGTTATCTAACATGACTGATACTGAAATTTTGATATCATGGATGACTGTGTCTGACAGTCCTGAATCTAATGGAACTACCTGAGTTTCGTACTGTAACTGACAATCCTGGTGTACTGAAATCTGAAGAACTATCTGAGTTCTTTTACTGAGACTGGAACTGAAACTGTGGGAGGTAGTTACTTAACCGACATGCCCTAATAACGCATATAGCTAGGTTGGGGTCCAATCTCTTCCCCGACTGGAAAGGTGTCAATACCGCGCCACTGGTAAGGATAACTGTGAGTGACCCTTAGATGGAAGGTACTCGAATGAGAACGGTGGGAACCCTAAACTGCCAGGTTCATCCACCTCATCAACCATAATCTGGTAGGTTAAGATGTCTCAACCTACGCTAGCTACGTAGTTCTGGAACACAAGGATGACCACTAAAAATCACACCCTAAACTGGAAGGTGAGTTCCCATCCTTGTGTTCACTCGGTGCTAACTTCTACTCCCATTTGAAGAGACTGAACATTATTTAACTGGATGTACATGGACTAAGTAACTGACTTTCGTTGACTGACGGAATAGTACTACTATCTAGGAATTTATTGAGATCATGAGATTTCTGAGATTTCCTGAGTCACATGACTAACTGAGTTCTATAGATCATGGCTTGATTGAGATTATCATGATAACGTGACATGGCTTTAGGCACACATCTATATTTTTTGGGTACTAGTACCCCCAGGACTCGATGGAAGGAAACTGACACACATAACTGACTTGATCATAAAATGGAGTCCACAATTCATCATATCATAAGTAGGGGATTTCACACTAAGCATAGTTCTCAACATCTTACGTATGGAAGGGAAATTCATAAAACATGTCTATACTTTCATAGCTTCAATATCATGCTCAATCCATATCACAACAATGACGCATATCAATCACGTGGAATTCATGTGAAATCATAAAGCATAGAGCATGGACTTGTCTTTTAAGCACTATTAAATCATGGAACATGAATTCTATTATCCTAGGCCTTTTATCAAATACTTTGCAGGCATTCTTTTAGATTATGTGTGTTTTCACGAATTTTCCCATTTTAAACCACATAAAGTTCATGGATTTCAACTAACGAACAAATATACTTCATGAAAACACCTTTAGATATCATCTTGAAACTTAAACAACAATCATTAACATGTACATGGTCATACCACAACAAGAAAATCAAAAAATAATAATTAAAACATTGTTCTTGAGCTCTATAAATGAAATGGACCCATAGATGAACAATATGCATACCTTAGATGGAAGATTCTTGATGATTGATGGAGGAATTTGCTTGAACTTGAATCCCCAATTGAAAACCCTAATGTGTTCTTAAGAGGATTTTGAGAGAAAGACTATGTTTTGGAAAAATAATGGCATAATTCTGTGTTTATGGAATATATATAGGGCTGGAAAGATGACCCAAATACCCTTCTAGATACGACATTTACTTTCTGTGAAAATTACCCAATTTTGGCCCCCGGCGCGATGCGGAGATATTGTGTTTCCCACCGTTTATGACCTGAAAACTCACCGCGATACAGTGGAATCGTGAGGAGACACTGTAAATTGACAAACGTCATTTTGTCTTACGGCGCGACGCGCCACTGACTGAAATGACGTTGCTGAAACTTTAAATCGCCATAACTTCTTCACCGGATGTCCGTTTTAGGCAAATTTGGTATCGACGAAAAGCTTATTCAATTATATACAATTTGAAGGGTATAAATCTTTCAAAATACAACCTATAAACCAAGGTATGCTCTTTCAAAGATGACCTATGTGAAATCACACATGAAAACTTGGTGGATTCAAAAATTCTTAGCTTGGCTTACTCTAATTGACTCTTATGAACATTGTTAACATATCATAAGCTCTATTATTACTAGAATAATCATTCTAATTCATGTACTCCAATATAAATAATAGGATAAGAGGTTTCATGTGTAGGAACAACTGTTTATTTTCTTGCTTAGAAATATACGGGGTATTACAGTTTGGAAATCGAAAGAGGATTCGAAATCTAAGTACCCATTGTTTCTACCAATGTTGGACGAAAGTGATTAAGGTATGAATTTTTCCTCTTTCCCTTATATCATTTCGATGTTGTTCTTAAATCCCTCAATGTTCTTTCTGTTATTTTGCAAAGGGTGTCCTGGATTTCTCATTCGAGAATAAATTATCCTAAGTGGAGATAATGTAAGACCTACAAAAATTTGTTGATTTTATTTTGCACCCTCCCTCATGTTGAACCATGATTTTTTACGTAAAACATGATAAATGATTTTAATGGAATAATTTTTCAGACATTCGGAATCATAGGAAAGCTTAATGAGTCATTTTAGGATCCCAAACTAGTGAGGTCCATGATAGCGATGTGTCATACCCTTGGTACATGATGATAAGAGTGTGGCACGCCCATGCACTACCGCAATAGCAGCATGCCCTGCCCGAAGTAACAAATCACCAGTTTTTTTTTCAATTGTGGTGAGGGGTTTTTGATCCTTTTTCCTTTAAAGGGACTTTAAAAATACTTTAATACTTTTTTTCCTTGAATTAAGAAAATTATCATCGTTCTTTCCTATCTTAATTCTCAAGTAAAGTAAACCAAGGGTTTTCTTAATGATTCAACCCTACAAGCACTAAACTCAAATTCCTTTAGAAATTCTTCCATCATTAGGGAATTTGGACACTCACTATGTTAGTTTTTGTATTATTTCATCAATTTACTTAATATTAACATGTTTTTGAATGTTTGATTCAAACTAGGATTTGGATTTTTAAGTTTTTATACACTTGCATTTTTTCTTTTGTTTAAATGGTTTCCTTCTCTGTTTGTATGGTGAATTGTAAACATAAATTATGTCGTATGATAAAAGTGGAGTTTGTAATTGGATTTCATAATGTTTATGAATTTTGTCATTATAATGATATGAACCTCAGCCCATATCAAAATTTGGTCTTAAAATAAGGATTTCATAGTGTGAATTGTTTATTGAAAATTTGCATAATATTAGCTGGTAAAAAGTTGTAAAACTTTTAGAAACGCCCTTGGGGGCTGTGGTTATAAAATTTTAAACAAAAATTGTAGTCTAAATATTTAATTAGATATAGTATGGAATTATTGAAATGACTTGCAATTCCATTGATATGATGATACAAAATTGGGAATGCGTTGATAAGTGACTTCATGGTAAATGGTATGTGAAAAATTATTCTTATTGGGCTTAAAGGGACTTGTGAAGATTTATCGAGAATGTATAGTCCCGAGGGGACCAACACAGAAAACCACGATTTCCAACCTGGGGATCTATGATGATTGTGTCTTCTTTACACAGTATATTATTTGAAGGCTATCGCCGCGGTGTCTTAAGCAAAATTTCCTCGATTTATGCAGCTGGCATGGATTGGGTCTTGTTCGATACAGGGAGCCAGAACCATATAGCCCATGGATTCTTGAATGTCAGTATGAGATTTACAGTTCAGGATTTTATTTTTAGACGATCATATTTCATGTCCCTTAACCCTATCACAACATCCTATTTTATATAAAATTGTTTAACATATTGTTTATGACTGATTTTTCTTATAAATAAATATATTCTATTACTTTCCTTTGGTTTTATGTTAGTACTCACAATAGTGACCATCCCCAAAAGCTATATCATTTCATGATGTATGTTCCAAGGGATTTTCTTGTGACCCTCTACAGCATTAGGCTGTTCGGTATTCCTATTTAATAGTTGCTAAAGTAGTGAGCGCTCCATCTTTCGGATGACGTGATTTTCTTTATGTTTTCTTTTATCATTATAGTACTTTTGGGTTTCTTCTGGCATAGTCGGAGTCATGTCCCAACTTGGTGGATATTCTTTTGATTGGAGGCTCTGTGTACAGTGTTAGGTTATTACTTTGTGGATTTGTTTTTGACGCACAATTTTTTTTTTTGTTATCATATTTAGTTTATTATATTGGTTAGCTTCCACAAATTTATTTATATTACAATGCTCATGAGGTAAGGCTAAGGAGTCATCTCAGGCCTTGGTTAGTTTGGAATGCCCGTCACAGCTAAGAACCTGATTTGGGTCATGAAAAAGGTAAAGAAAAAAGGTACCTTGTGAGGAAAAAGGTCGGAAAACCTTGACAAAGCTATAAATTTTGGAATTATTGTCAGCCAGATTTATGAGCATCTCACTTGAATTCAAAACTTCAACTTGCTTTTGACTGGTAATACTAATAGGCAAGATTCGACAAAATACTCGAATATTACCTGAAGGAGTATAGTAAAGTTCTCCTAAATAACCTATATAAATTTTCAATATGAAACATTAACATACGGAAGAATAAGATCATACAACAACAACAACAACATACATTGTATATTCCCACCAAGTGGGGAAGAACACAATCATAAATATAACTATACTTTGTAGGAAACAAAAAGTCACTAAACTTTAAAGTCTAAGAGCTCATTAAGAACTTGCCTCTTTTGTGTTTTTTTAGTTTCTTAATGCAAGCATCTAATACTGTAAGTTCACCTGATCATAACAAAATTATTGTTTTACTAACCACTCTAATATTAAACACAACCAATGATTTACTTTTTACATTTTCAAGAAAATTCTAACTAATCAATGTATCTTTAGAATTCATTAGTGTTGTATTTAATTAGTTATATTTACTGTCCTTATTTCCCAACAAAATACAACTAAAATATCTTTTGTATTTTGGGCAAAAGATTATGTTTTTCTCAAGTGTCAGTTCCATAGTGTGAAGAGAGAGAATTCACACAAAAATCTTTTAAAATATTTTCAACCCACCCACATCTGCATAAATCCATATCCTCCTTGGTCTTCCGTGTTGTCATCCCTACTTCTTCTATCCCAATTTATACGACACAACTAAAATTTTCAGATTTAAACTTTAACTTTAGCCATAATATGGGGAAAAACATTTTGTTTGTTGATATAAGATTTATATTTTTAAATATTGGGCGAAAATTACTCTAAATTACAAAAAAATAACAAATTAAATATTTCAAAGTCATATAAAGAAATTGTGATCAAAGAAATTTTTTTTGACTCTCGAAATTCCAACGACACTACATAAATTGAGACATAGGGAGTAATAAAGAAGAATTTCGCAATTGCTACTGTTAAATTGAATATGTTATAAATATATAATTTCGATATATACAACAACACTAATCTTCATTAAGTAACTAGCTTGAGTGTTACAAGAATTTTCATTTTTAGTATCAAATTGAATCTTAAGAAATTAAACATATTGTGCAAGGATTGTTTCATGGAGGTGGGGTAGGGAGAATTTAAAATAGAATTATTCTTTCTATTGTGTGTGTCTGTGTGTTGGGGGCGGGGGTTAGTTAGAGGCTTGAGTGTTACAGGTATTTAATCTGTAACTACAATGCCTGACACCATTTACCATTCATGGAATTACCAAAGACCTATTGATTGTGCAAGAAATATTCACGAAAATTCATTTTAATTATCCCTACAACTACATCCTCTGTATTATTTGTAGCAATTTCAACCTTTCTGGCTGATGTTTTTTAGTACAAATAAAAGATTATACAACATCTAACTAACGTGGTATTTGATTAATTATTCAAGTTGTGGTAACAATATGATTCTTACCTAAATTCACAATAATAACAAAATTTTGTATAGAAAAACATACTTAAATTGGTAATAGAATCTTTCTTCCTGAGCAGGACTATTCTGTTTATCAAATATGGCGGGAGAGGAACTGGTGGATAATTCCACATAAGAGAAGGACTATTCATACTATATGCCCAATCATCGTGCAAGTGATTTTTATACAGGACAGACGAAACTAAGATTAGCACCTAAGCCGCAATATTTCAATTATTATCCATTTAATGCCTAGAATAGACAGTTTGTCCTAGTTGTTGTTGATGTTTTTTTTAAAATTAGGCTAGTGATTAGCTTCTTGGTGTTGTAATGTAACACCCTAGTTATCACGGGGTCTAATACTCGTTAAAAAGGTCTAATACTCATTAAAAATGAGCCTACGTGTAACAACCTAATAATCTGATGAAATTTATAAAATTTGTGATTTGTGTGATTTGCTATTTTACCCCTTCTCGTAGTTCAATTATGGTATTTTTTTTGGTATGAGAGTGATTGACATAATTTTTGATGTATTTTGGTAAAATTTATGCGATATTGTGGATTTTGATGACTTTGAGAGCCTTATTTTGGACTTATATGGATATCTTTTTATTCGTGCGATGGATGGATGAACGGACTGCGCGATCAGCTCCAAAATATTATTTTTAGTCTAAGTAGACCATTGGTTTGGGTCTCAGTGCACCCGAGCTCATTTTGACCTATCGATTGGAAAGATGAAAAATTAAAAATATGGGTGTGGGACCCACATTTGGTCGAAACAATCTCGGATAGAAAATTCAACTTTTCAGCAGATCTGGAATGTTCATTTTAGGGTTTTGACATATTTTGTATGATTTAAAGGGTTTTAAATATCATTTTGACCTTTGATTTAGAAAATTATGATTACGAGTTTCGGGGTCAACTCTGTGAAACTGATATTTTTTTGAAAATCTGACTTATCCAATGCATCTGGAACGTCGAATTTAGTGTGCTTGCATAGTTGTTTTCTTATATCGTACTCTGAACGAATCCTGGACACCCAATCGTAATTCACATTGAACCAAAAAGAAAAAAAAAAGCTTTTTCTTTTCGTTAGTGCAGAAAATCTGCACTATATATATAGAAGTTTTTGGGATTATTTTTCTATTTTGCATCTTGTCTCTTGAGAGTTAAATCCTAAAATAGTGTGAGAGGTCAAAAGTAAAGTTTGTAGGAGCTTGGGAAGCACCTATTTCTTGGTTCTATTACGGATTTAAGGTAAGAATTCATCATTTTCTTTTTAATTTCGTAATTAATTTCTCAAAATTCAAAAATCTTAGGGATTGATTTTAATCCCCATTTTTACTCATTTTGACTTGAATAATATTTTTTATCTTATAATTATTTATTTTTCATCAATTTAACCTTCAAATTAACTCTGATTCTTGATTTTAATTCAGATTTCAAAGATTTTATCCGGTAAAGCTCAATTTTTTTTTATTTGAACCTTGTTTTGGACTCGATTTAACTTGGGTTTTCAACTGTAGATTCCTAAATATATGGGGAACATGTTTTTGGAGTAAAGTTTCTATTTTGCCCTTCTTTTTTGGAAACCTATTTCGAGGGTCCATTTTGACCCCGAATAAAAAATAGTCAATATGATTGTCGTTGGTTTTATTTTGGTGAGTAGATTTCATATGTTATAATTTTAGTGGTGTTCGATATTGTTCGTGAAAAGTAAGGTCGTGGGTTCGAAGTGTATCGGACCGATTTCAACTTTTAAGGTAGGTTATGGCTTAACTCTTTCAAATTAGTCTGGTTAGTAAATGATTATACAAAATGCATGTTATGGGTGGGAACTAATCATGAAAATTAGAAATTTATGTGTTGTGCCCATGTGGGGCCTATATGTGATGTAATTGTCAAAATTGAGTTATTTTGTGATATGTGTAACCGTGTGAGGTCCTATGTGATATTAATAGCCTTGAATACATGTGAATAATTGTATTGTGTTTTTAAGATTCTTAATATGATACCATTGGTGTATTGTGATTATTTTCATACTTTTTTGGCATATAATACATGTGAAAATTCATGGATTAAGCTAAAATAATGAGTGGATATTGGCTCACGTAGTTGTGGAAATATATCATTATGGTTGGTTTTGAAAATATGTCATATTGTTGGTTGTGAAAATATATCATGCGGTTAATTGTGAGAATACTCATTATGATCGGTTGTGATCATTATATTCTCATAACATACTCATTCATTAAATATTGGTACCACTATGGCAATATCTGATAAACACTGACAACACCTTTTCAAAACCTTTCCCGAGGGATGTGCCAGGAGGAGATATTGTAACACCTTATAAAACCCATTCTAAGGGATGTGACGTAAAGGAGATATGAGATATGTGGATTGTATACAGGTTGACGAACCCCCCATGGGTGTTGTTGTGATACCCCATACATTTTCCTAGCTTAATTTCGCTGCTAGAATGTTAAGGGTTAAATTAAAGAATGAATGAAAACTGTAGAATGTGTAATTATCCTCATTTAGACCCTTCATTGTGTAGATAATTGAATAAGATTTCCGTCGATATCAATTTCGCTCAAATTCGACACTTGGTTGAGAATTTATGGCATTTTTAGTAAAACATATGCCATTTAGTTAAGCACCGCGTTGCTTAGACGGCTAATGTTGCAATTGTCAATTTCCAGTGGACCTTCACGATCGACCTATGTCACAGAGAAGTTCCAGGTCCCAGTCATCCTTTTCCAGAGGTTCACCACGATGTTGTAGCGTCGCGTTGGAGCCCAATTTCCCAGTTGTCCATTATCCAGTGAGCGACCGCGATAGTGGCGCGTCGCGGTGGTGTACAAATTCAGAATTTTCCAGTTCCAACAAAATTTTTAAAAAGGTCTCTTTGGTCAATTTTCAAGCCCGCAATTCATCCAAAACAAGGAATTAAAGCCTATTCTAAGCACTTTATACTTATTTTCAACAATTCTCTCTAAAGAAAAACCTTAGAGCTCAAGGCTTACTCTGCGAGAAATCAAATTCCTCCATTATTACTCTAAGAAAACTCAAAATTGAGGATTCACAAATCGAGATAATCAAGAGTTCATCATCAAAAGCACAAATAGAGATTCAAGTTCAAGCTTTCTTAGAAATTTCATCAACTAAGGTATAAGCTATGCCGAAAATTAGTTTACGTAGGAATGGGCATATTGGTTCATGTAAGGGTGCACTTAGAATACCAAAGGGAGTTATTCATGTTCACACAAGTTTCAATAATATCAATGTCACTATTACAGATGTACGAGGTCAATTAGTTTCTTGGTCCTCCAATGGTACTTCTGGATTCAAAGGTCCGAGCAGAGAAACAACATTTGCTGCTCAAACCGCAGTAGCAAACGTTATCCATACCATAGTGGATCAAGGTATGCAACGAGCAGAAGTCATGATAAAAGGTCCCGATCTCGGAAGAGATGCAACATTATGAACTATTTGTCAAAGTGGTATACTATGAACTTTCTTACGTGATGTAACTCCTATGCCACATAATGGTTGTAGACCTCTAAAAAAAGACGTGCGTAGAACTGAACATTGAAGAAATCTCAAGTGAAATAAAAGATTCGATGATCTAATCAAATAATAGTACTATGGTTCAAGAAAAAGTAACAGTATCTACTCGGACACTACAGTGGAAGTGTGGGGTTTATTAACAAGGATCCTCTTTCATCATTGTGCCAAAAACCGAGTTTTTATTTCAAATTAATATTATTTTGAATGATTATACATGAGTTTTAAATTAGGGTTCATACCCATTATTGCTAATTGCAAGATTATGAGATTTTAAAATGATTTAGAGGTTGAATTGCATGCTTATTTTCATATTTTCATGCCTATTGTAGTAATTTAAAATTTTTGAGATGAATTATAATTATTTTCATTACCAAGCATGATTATTATGATGTCTTGACATGAGATTTATACATGGGTTACTACCCCAAGATTGAATATTATTATTTCAAGAAAGATTATGCTTTAAGCATCAGATGATCAGTTTATTTTTAGATTTTCAGTAAAGATTTGATCATTTGATCCTTAGATAAGATTTGAAATCTACTTTATAGATATATTATAGATTACAGAAATCAAATTAGCTTTACTTACAGATTTAATTAGATAAATGGATAATTGGTGCAGAATAGACCCTTATGTTATATTTTAAAGTGGATTTCCAACCGAATGAGCATATAAATTAAAAGGGAGTAGTATTTACCACCGAGTAGGAAGTGTGTGATTAGAGTGCCCTATATTACACAAAACTACGTAGCCAATATAGGTACAGATTATCAGATTATTTTCATTTCTGTATGGATGACAGATACAGATGTGATCACTTAGATTAGGTTATACTCCTTGGCAAGAGTATGACATATCTCCACATTGTGAGGTGTTCCCCATAGAGGAACGACACGTTCGACTCCATGTTAGCTCACATGGTATATGTCAGTTAGAAGAATCTCCCTAAAGTTTTAAGCTTATAGCATAACAGAAAAGAATAACATAAAATCGTTTAGAAATCAAAGTGTAAAGGCTCACAACTTTATTTAGATTATGGTTTACAGAAAAATATTAGCTATAGACTTTAGCTTTCAGATTTCAGATATAAAAGTGAGTCTTTTCTACACTTAGACAACATTATTTATAGACAAATCACTAGCACAACTTTCAGAACTAAATGGTATGCCTCACTAGATTTATAACGTATGATTTTGTTCTCATGATTATGATTATCATCTTTTTAGATATTCCAGCTTATGTGAGTCATTTACATTTAACATGCATTGTTTTACAAATTATTATGATTATTTAGACTTTGTTTTACTTATGTATTTCACCCCCATATACTCAGTACATCCTCAATGTACTAATCTACATATACTTCTATGTGCTACATTGTCTCATAATGTAGTTTCAGGTGCTCATTTCCAGCAACGTGAGTAATTTCGAGCATCTCTATCTATATCCCAACAATTGGTATGTCCTCATAGTTTGGGGACTTAGTTATTTAGATTTTCATCTTATCAGTATAGGATGATTTTGTATTTTCAGACAGTATGAGTAAGCTGGGGGTTTGTCCTAGTGGCTCTCTAGATATTAGTAGTAGAGGCTTATCAGACTACTAGTTTTGATATAGATTATTCAGTATTGAGGTTTTAGACATTATTTTCAGATATTATGTTCAGACATTTTCCACATATAGTATGACTCTTATGTCTATGTCTTTTTTTATTCTGAGATTCTAACTTAGTAGAAGGTAGGAAGGGTTACCTTTAGGCTACTCATAGTATTGAGTATTGTGTGACGTCTCGGGACCAGGTTTTAGGGCATTATAAACTTGGTATCAGAGCCTAAGGTTAATAAGAGTCCTACGGAGTCATACAAGTCGCATTACATAAAGTCTTGATCATGGGTGTGAAGCGTGCCACATTTACGAGTAAGAGGCTATGGGACGTCCTTAGGAAATAATCCCTTTCTTTCATGATCTATCATTATTACAGTATCTCTACCTACTTTTAACTCGTGCTTTCACATAACAGTTGAATATGCCTCCTTATCGAGATAACGCCCGTAGAAACGATAACCAGCCACCCCAGCCCGTCGATTCTCTAAATGAGAATGTATCCCATACTGAGTTATAAGTTTTCTTTCAGGTGTTGTCCACGATAGTAACTGCCAATGATCAGGACAACCATCAGGATATAGTCCCACTTTAGCAGAATGATGATTTAGCGGCAGCCAAAATTAGATTTTTCATAAGAATAAATCCGCAAGAGTTTTATTTGTCGAAGATAGGTAAGGACCCGCCACCCATATTATACATATTTCTGAGGATTATAGTGTAGAGTTGGTATCCTATAGGTTAAAAGATATAGTGTATGATTGGGTAGTTATGTGGAGGAATGGTAGAGGTGAGAATGGTATTCCAATGAGGTGGCAAGTGTTTTATAATGCATTTTTGGATAGGTTCTTTCCGCTTGAAATGAGAGAAGCTAAGATAGAGGAGTTTGTAAACGTGAGGTAGGGCTCAATTACAATGAAAGAGTACTGCCTTAAGTTCAATCAATTGTCTAATCATGCCCCTTATATGATGGTTGATCCTAGGGCAAGTATGAGTAAGTTTATTACTGGCTTATCTAGCTTGGTAGTCAAGAAGTGTAGGACTGACATGCTTATTGGAAATATAAATCTTACTAGATTGATTATTAATGCTCAGCAAGTTGAGGTAGAGAGGTTGAAGGGAACATAGAGGGGAAATAATAAGGCTAGAATAGGATAGTTTGAGTATGGCCAGGCTAGGTCTCATGGGGGAAACCATTTCCAGTTTCAGCATTGTTCATCTATGCCAACACCATCTTCAACTAGTGCTCCCACTCTCAGAGCTAGGCAGGAGTAGTGGGGTAAGTCTTCTATGTCCAGATCTCAGAATAGTATTAGTGGAAGACCCAGTTATCCTTCATGTTCTAAGTATGGTAAGAATCATCCTAGTGAGTGTTTTTTGGGACAGAAAGGTTGTTATTGTTGTAAGTTGGTTCATGTAATTAGAGAATGTCTACATGCTAAGCAGGAGGGCAAAGATGTTCGTCCTTAGACTTAGGATACTAGTGCACCAGCTCCTCTAGGTCACTTAGTCCCTTCTCAAGGTGCATCCTTTTGTACCGGTGTCAGTCAATGTTAAAATTGGTTCTATTCTTTACCATCCTGTCAGGAGGATGGGGATTCACCAGATGTTGTTATTGGTATGCTTCGTGTATTTCATTTTGATGTTTATGTATTGTTAGACCCTGGGTCAAATTTCTCTTATGTGACCCCCTTAGTTGCAGTCTATTTTGAGATAGGTCCTAAAAAAAATCCTTGAGACATTCTTGGTTTCTACCCTAGTGGGTGAGTCAATTTTTGCCAAATAGATCTATAGAAATTGTCCTATCATTATCCTTCATAAAATCATGTTAGCGGACCTAATAGAGTTAGATATGGTTGACTTTGACAATATTATTACCATTGATTGGCTTCACTCCTGTTATGCATTTATAGATTGTTGTACCCATGTGGTGAAGTTTCAGTTTCCAGATGAGCCAGTCTTTGAGTGGGAAGGAAATTCAGTATCTCCCAAGACTCACTTCATATCTTATCTTAAATCCAGAAAGTTAATCTCTAAAGGGTGTATCTATCATCTAGTCTTAGTCAAAGATACTAAGTCTGAGACTCCAACAGTTTCATCAGTCAGAGTAGTCATTGAGTTTCCTGATGTATTTCTCGAAACTTTGCCAGGGGTACCTCTCGATAGAGAAATAGAATTTGGTATTAAACTTCTCCTAGATACTCATCTTATCTCTATTCCTCCATATCGTATGGATTTCTCCGAGCTTAAAAAGTTAAAGAGAAGCTTAAAGATCTTTTAGATAAATATTTCATAAGGCCTAGTGTCTCTCTATTCGGTGCTCCTGTCCTATTCTGCAAAAGAAAGATGGTTCTTTGCATATGTGCATTGACTATCGTCAGCTAATTAAAGTCACAATCAAAAACAAATATCCTCTTCCTAGAATTAATGATTTATTTGATCAACTCCAAGGTGAAAGTTACTTCTCAAAGATAGACCTTAGATCCGGCTATCATCAAATAAGAGTAAGAGAATGTGATATTCAAAAGATAGCTTTTAGAACCTGTTATGCTCATTTTGAGTTCTAGTCATGTCATTCGGGCTAACTAATTCCCCAGTAGTTTTCATGGATTTGATAAACAGAGTGTTCAAATAGTATCTGGACATGTTTTTCATAGTCTTTATCGATGATATTCTTGTCTATTCTTGTTGTGAGGATAATCATGCAGACCACCTTAGGATTGTATTGGAAACTCTTAGAGATCACCAAATGTTCACCAAATTCAACAAGTGTGAATTTTGGCTAAGGTCAGTAGCTTTCCTTGGTCATATTGTCTCCAGTGATGGCATTAGAGTTTATCCCTGAAAGACAGAAGTAGTAAGGAATTGGCCAAGACCAATTTCTCCATCAGACATTAGAAGTTTCTTGGGTTTATCTAGCTATTATAGAATTTTCATTGAGGTCATCTTATCTATTGCATCCCCTATGTCTAGATTAACTCAGAAGAAGGTTAAGTTTCAGTGGTCAGATTCCTGCGAGAAGAGTTTTCAGGAGTTGAAGACTCGTCTTACTTCAGCTCTTATTTTAGCATAACCTAATGGTAGAGATGGTTTTGTTATCTATTATGATGTCTCTAGAATAGGTCTTGGTAGTGTTTTGATGCAGAGAGGTAAGGTTTTAGCCTATGCCTCTCGAAAACTTAAGTCCCACCAAAAGAACTACCCTACCCATGATCTTGAGTTAGCTATTCTTGTATTGTCTTTGAAAATCTAGCAATATTATCTTTATGGGGGCCATGTTTATATGTTCACCAATCTCAAAAGCTTGTAGTATGTGTTTAGTCAGAAAGAGTTAAATCTTTGTCAGAGAAGAAGGTTAGAATTGTTAAAGGATTACGATATGAGTGAGTTGTATAATCTGGGAAAGGCCAATATAGTGAAAAATGCCCTTAGTAGATTTTCTATAGGCAGTGTTTCTCATGTGGATGATGATAAGAAGGAGCCACTTCGAGAAGTTCATCGGTTAGCTAGATTGGGTGTGATATTTGTTGATTCAGCTGAAGGGAATGTTTGGGTTCAGAGTAGTTCTGAATCTTATATAGTTTTGGAAGTGAAAGAGAAGAAGGATAAGGACTTTAGTTTGGTCAAACTTAAGGCGTCAATTAAATACCAAAACGTAGAGGTTTTCTCTCAAGGGGGAAACAGTGTGTTGAGATACCAGAGTAGATTATGGGTGCCATGTGTTGATGATTTGAGGTAGTGGATTTTGGATGAAGCACGTGGTGCTCGTTAATCCATCCATCTAGGATCCACAAAGATGTATCACAAGTTGCTGGAAATCTATTGGTGGAGTGGTATGAAGAAAGATACATCAAAATTTGTAGGCAAGTGTGCAACTTGTCAATAGGTTATGGTAGAGAACCAAAGACCTAGTGGTTCATTGCAAAAGTTTTGTATTCCCACTTGGAAGTGGAAAAATGTAAGTATGGACTTTGTGGCTGGATTACCCCACTTGCGTCGTCAACATAATTTGATTTGGGTCATTGTAGATAGATTGACTAAGTCAGCGTATTTCTTTCCAGTTCACACGTCCTACACAACGGAAGATTATGCCAAATTGTATATCAGAGAGTTGGTTGGATTTCATAGAGTTCCTTAGTGCAACATCTCTAATAGGGTTACTCAGTTTACCTCTCAGTTTTGGAGAGCCTTTCAGAAGGGTCTTGGTACCCAAATTCATCTCAGTTCAGCTTTTCATCCGTAGACAGATGGTTATGAAGAAAGGACCATTCAGACAGTAGAGGACATGTTAAGGGCATGTGTTCTTGATTTCAAAGGCAGTTGGGATGAGCATTTGTCGTTGATTAAGTTTACTTATAATAACAGTTACCATGCTAGTATTCAAAGGACCCATTTGAAGCTCTTTATAAGAAAAGATGTAGATCGCCAATTGGTTGGGTCGAATGGGGTGAGGCCTCTTTGATTGGGCCAGACATGGTGTTTGAGGCCTAGGAGAAAGTTCAGTAGATTCAAGAGAGATTGAAAGCATCTTAAAGTCATCATAAATCTTATGCCAACGTAAGAAAAAGAGATCTCGAGTTCAAGGTTGATGACCTTGTGTATTTGAAAGTTGCACCCATGAAAGAGGTGAAGAGATTTAGCAAAAAGGGAAATCTTAGCCCCCGATCTGTATGTCCCTTCCGAATTTTGAGTCATGTGTGGAAGGTAGCATATGAGCTTGAGCTACCCGTAGATTTATCCTCAATTCATCTAGTGTTCCATGTGTCCTTATTGAATAAGTGCATGGACGATTCAGCTATTATAGTATCTTTAGAAAGTACAGATATTCAGAACAACCTCTCATATGAAGAAGTTCCAGTAGGGATTTTTGATCATCAAATTCATAGACTAAGGAATAAAGAAGTTCCCTTTGTCAAAGTTCTATGGAGAAATCAGTCTGTTGAGGATGATACTTAGGAAGCAGAAGCAAACATGCGTACCAAGTATCCTCATCTCTTCTCCACAAACTCAGATTTAGCCGAAGGTAATAGTCTTCCTTCATTAAGTTCTTTTCCAATCTCAGATTCAGCCAAATAGCTATTTTTCATATAAATTCATAGACTCGCAGATCAGTTCAGTAGCTCAGTATGTTTTTGATTCAGTCATACAGTTATTACAGTTGTGCATTATATCCTATATCCTTAGACTCCTCAGTAATTTCAGCTTAAGAAGCCACATTCGAGGACGAATATTCTCAAGGGGGAGATATTGTGATACCCCATACATTTTCCTAGCTTAATTTCATTCCTAAAATGTATAGGGTTAGCTTTAAAAAAAATAACAATTGTTGGATGTGAAATTTTCTAGATTTAGACTCTCCATTGTGTACATAATTGAATAAGCTTTCCATCGATACAGATTTCTCCCAAATCTGACACTCGGTTGAGAAGTTATGGCATTTTTAGTAAAATAGTATGCCATTTAGGGAAGCACCGCATCGCGGAGAGGGAAAATTTGACAATTGTCAATTTCCAGTGGACCTCTCGATTGGTCGGCATCGCGGAGAAGTTCCAGATCCCCATCGTCCTTTTCTAATGGTTCACCACGATAGTGGCGCATCACGGTGCTGGCCAAAATGGGACTCGTACCTTTTCCAGTGGCCCAATGCGATTACACCATGTTGTGTTGGAGTCCAATTTCCCAATTATCCCTTATCCAGTGAGCCACCGTGATATTGACACGTTGCATTGGCTTTCAAAATTGGGATTTTCCACTTCCGACAAAAGTTTTAAAAAGGGCTCTTTGTTAAATTCCCAAGCCTCCAATTCATCAAAAACAAGGAAATAAAGCCTATTCTAAGCACTTTATGCTTATGTTCATCCATTCTCTCACAAAGAAAAACCATAGAGCTCAAAGCTTACTCTCCAATAAATCAAATTCTTCCATTGTTTATCACAAAAAAATCAAAATTGAGGATTCCCAAATCAAGATAATCAAGAGTTCATCATCAAAAACACAAATAGAGATTCAAGTACAGGCTTTCTTAAAAATTTCATCTATTAAGGTATGTGTGGTTTATGAACAAGGATCCCCTTTCATTCTTCTACCCAAAACCGTGTTTTAATTTCAAATTTATATGATTTTTGATTATATATATGTTTTAAATTAGGATTCATACCTATTATTGTTAATTGCAATATAATGAGATTTCAAGTTATTTAGAAGATGAATTGCATGCTTATTTTCATATTTTCATGCCTATTGTAGTAAGTTCTAGATTTTTAGATGATTATAATTATTTTCATTACCAAGCATGATTATTATGATGTCTTGACATGAGATTTATGCATGGGTTACTATCCTATTATTGAATATTATTATTTCAAGAAAGATTATGGTTTAAGAATTAGATGATCAGTTTATTTTCAGATTTTCAGTAAAGATTTGATCATTTGATCCTCAAATAAGATTTGGAATCCACTTTACAGATTACAAAAATTAGATTACCTTTATATACAGATATAAGACGATAAATGCATAATTAGTTTTAGAATAGTCCCTTATGCTATATTTTAAAGTGTATTTCCAACAGAATGAGCATACAAATTTAAAGGGAGTAGTATTTAGCATCGAGCAAGAAGTGTGGGTTTAGCATGACCTATCTTCCACAGAACTACGTAGCCAACGTGGGTACAGATTATCAGATTATTCCCATTTCTATATGGATGAAAGATACAAATGTGATCACTTAGATTAGGTTATACCTGTTGCAAAGAGTATGACATCTCTTCCCATCGTGAGGTTTTCCCTATAGGGGAACAAGACATTGTACTCCATGTTAGCTTACATAATTTAGGTCGGTTAGAAGAACCTCCCTAAAAATTAAAGCTAATAGCATAATAGAAAAGAATAACAGAAAAACTATTAGAAAACTAAGTCTAAAGGCTCACAACTATATTCAAATTATGCTTTACAGAAAAATATTAACTATAGACTCCAGCTTTAATATTTCAGATATAAAAATGAGTCTTTTCTACACTTAGACAACATGAATTAAAGACACATCACTAGCACAACTTTCAGAACTAAATGTTAAGGCTCACTAGATTTACAACATATGATTTTGTTCTCATGATTATGATTCTCAACTGCTCAGATATTCCATCTTATGTGAGTCATTTACATTTAGCATGCATTTTTTTACAAATTATTATAATTATTGAGACTTAGTTTTACATGTGCATTTCACCCCTATATACTCAGTACATACTCAAGGTACAAATCCATATAAACGTCTATGTGCTACATTGTCTCATAATGTAGATTAAGATGCTCAGTTCCAGCAATGTGAGTAATTTTGAGCATCTCCATCTACATCCCAACAGTTGGTGAGTCCTCATAGTTTGTGGACTTAGTTATTCAGATTTTCAGCTTGTCATTATTAGATGATTCTGTATTTTCAGACAGTCCGAGTAAGCTGAGGGTGTCTTAAAAAGGTTTTCATTGGGCTTAATGAAAATTGTGTAGATTGACCAAGAAGATGTAGTCCTTGTGACCAATACTTTAAACCACATTTCATGATATTGAGGATCTATGACCACCATGTGCTTGCTAAATATTTTAGTAAGGAGTTATTATTTTGGGTGGCCATTGTCTATTGGTGACTTTAGCCAAATTCGCAGTCCATGTGGCCAATATGGATTGGGGCCCTTACAGTAGGGAAAGTTGGACCCATATATCTTGTGAGTACCTGGAGGTTGGTGACAGTTACATTGTTCATGATTAAATTTTAAATGATAATGTTTCATGTTTCTTTCCCCTTTTCAGGCATTCTATTGTACTAATGATTGCTGAACATATGTCTTATTAATGATTTTTGGTTAACACATATTTATCCCTTTCTTTGAGTTGGATAATAGTATCTCCGTATAGACTATACTTGGATGCTACATGATTTCATGATGTTGGTTTTGATGCCTTTTCTTGTGACCTTGTGCAAGATTAGGTTGTTTGATATTTTGTTTGACAGCTGGTATGATGTAATGTTCCTTCTATCATTCGGAAAGCCTTATTTTTTTTTATTTTTTTCTACTATTGCAGTACTTTTGAGTTCTTTTGGCATAGTCTGGGTCATGTTCCAACTTTATTTATAATTCTAAGGATAGAGAATTTGTAGACAGTTGTCAGGTGTTGTTTTTAGATTTGGATTAATTTTTTTGTTTTGTTATTTCTTGTTATTACTTATGATGTTCAATTATTATATTGGTAGGCTTTCATAATTTCTTTATAATACTATCCTCCTGAGATATGATTAAGGAAATATCTAAGGCCTTGGTTGGTTTGGGATGCCCATCACGGCCAAGGCCCTAGTTTTAGTCGTGAAATATAAGCGTTCACTTGGTTAAATAAAATTATTTATTTACTAGAAAAAGATTCTTTCTTCATAAGAGCATAAAAAACTGTTTCTCTTTTTTCACGATTGTATGGCCTTATTATGTGTGGGATCATCGAGCATGGTTAGAGATGCTATGCCCAATAAGGAATAACAAAGGTTTTAGAGGCTTTTAAAGATGGATTAACTTAATTCTAGTGATGTGTCCCGACCGGGGACCTTGTCATATTGAGCATCCCAAGTCCGACCAGGACCGGGGACCACCCCTAATACCCAACACAACCGTCCAAACTCGCACCTTGAGTCAGATTAATTTCAAACGTTTAACAAGATAATGTGTAATTATACAAATCTAGACTCTTGGATAGGTCTATGACCAAGACCGACCCAAACGGGTCCAACCGTCACAAACCCAACTGATATCCTTAACTAAACTAGAGCCATAAACTAAAACCAAAGAAATAACCAAACCAAGTTCCATAAATAAACAAAAAGGAATTGAACAATGAAAAATTTAGTCCAACAGTGTCAGCCCCAATGCTAATGCCTATACTAAGGCTTACACCACTACCGATCCCGCCCATACCAACCTATAGAAGTTCTACAAAATCCTCTATCGAAAAGAAAAGTAATATCCAGTTGGGACATGCACCCAACCATTGCAAAAACAAAGATCCATAAATAATCCAAAGTATTTAAAAACACCCATGAATATGAAATAGAGCCTTCAAAAATATTGAATCTCACCACTTTAATCCAACTGAGATGATCCCAAGTCCAAGCACTAAAAAGGAGGAGTAGAATGGCCTGTTCCTGCATTGCATGGTGATACAGCCACCCGAGGATAGATTAGCGAGTGAATGCTAGCAAGTACTCAGGATCGGGATTAAATATTGCCAACTAATAAAACCAAGTAAACCAACCATATGCACAAAAACCATACGTATGTATATATATAGTTATATATATATATATATATATAACACCATGGCGGAAAAAGTGAACAGAGTTTAGCATGCATTTAAAACAATTATCATGGGTATGTGTATATTAACCGTCCTACAACCACCAAGGGGCTATATGGATCTAGTGTAACCACTTGAACGGGCCCCGATGCGTGTATTCACACAAATCGGAGATACCATATGTGTAGGGGATTTCCATTAACCCTTACTCTCCATGATATATATGTACATTGTACTTAGAGGATTCCTATGTACCTTATAGTATCATACATGGTCACCATAACCAAACCCTCATGTCGGCCAAAATTAGTTTCTAGTCTCCGTCCATTGTATTCACACCTTCAAGGCTAGCTATCACACCTCACCAATATCTCCCAATTAAAGCCATTTCCATCCAACCAAACCATTAATCCAAGTAAATATGTAGTGGTATCGTCATACCGACTATAGTTTGCAACAAATGTCCTTAGCTGACCTTAGAGGATTCCCCCATGTACCCTATTGGTTACATTATCCATTTAACTTGGGGAGTCCTGTGTACCCCGCAAATGTTCCCATATTAAGTTGCTGGGGGGAGTCCCATGTACCACACAAGTTGTTCATTAACTAGTTCACTTGGGGATTCCATTGTACCCCAAAAGGAAGTTTAAATAGCCATAACCATGACCACCAAGACCTTACTAATTAATCATTCCGAACCATTTAGACCATCTATACAGTTTAGGGTTCCATCAGCAAACCATACTATGCAATAGTTCAATAAAGTTCCATAAACCCATCCAATACCACCAACCAACACTGGTTAGCATACAAATCAACAATACCACTTGTACCCCATTATACGATTGGTATCCACTGGTCGTATGTTGTCCAAAACCCAAAAATCTCAAAAAATTTATGAGGACAAAAACCCAGGGTATTTTAGCCTCCCCTACTAGGATCATTCATCCTTGAATGATGGACAAGGTAGTACAAGCACTACTTACACCCTTTAGATGACTCTACTATTAACTTTAATAAAAATGTAAAAAAATCAAGTAGAGTCATATGCATTCTAAAATATAAACCTAGAACATATACCTTCTTCTCGAATATTCAGAACCGAGAACAAATGCGGATATTTGGACATCATGTCTACTTTCGTTTTCCATGTAGCCTCTTTCACCTTGTGGTTCTGCCATAGAACCTTAACCGAGGCCACATCCTTGGTCTGTAACCGCCGAATGTGTTAATAATAGATTTTGACCGAAATCTCTTCATAAGACAAGGAATTTGAGATACCCAAACCCTCCAAAGGTACCACAAAAAAAGAATCACAAAGACACTACCTCAACATAGATACATGAAATAATGAATGAATAGATCTAAAACTAGAAGACAACTCTAATTCATATGCCACATTACCAAACCTCTGCAATACCATATAAGGATAAATATACAGGGGTCCGAGCTTCTCTCTTTTCCCAAACCGCATTATACCCTTCATGGGAGATACCCTTAGAAACACCTTATCCCCAACCTCAAACTCCAAGTCACTATTTCTTACATCAGCATATGACTTTTGGTGAGTTTGAGAAATCGTAAGCCTATCCTAAATCACCTTAACCTTTTCCATAGCCTAACAAACCAAATCCAGACCAAATATATCTGCCTCACCAACCACAAACCACCCTATAGAAGATCAACACGTCCTACCATACAACGCCTCAAAAGGGGTCATTCCAATACTAGAATGGTAACTATAGTAATAAGAAAATTCTATAAGAGGTAGATGCTTAACCCATCTACCACCATAGTCAATCACACACGTACGAAGCATGTCCTCAAAACTTTAAATAGTCCTTTCTTCATACCCTTCCGTCTGCGGATGAAAAGCACTACTCAAACTAACCTTTGATACCAAACCCTTCTGAAAAGACCACCAGAAGTGAGATGAAAAGTGCATACCACAATTACAGATAATCAAAATAGTTACTCCATGCAGCTTTACAATATTATGAATATACAACGTCGTATTTGCTTTTCCTTGATTTATGCACCAATATATGAGCGAACCATTTCCTGAACCATCACACCACCATCCACAAAATTGAGAGGACGGACTCTAATATTAGACAAACGGTGAATTTCTTTCACCAACCCCCATTTCTCCTTTTTCAACATAACACAAACTCCCTTTAGATAACCTGCTAAGAGCATCAACAACCATGTTAGCCTTACCTGGGTGGTAGTGAAGAATAATATCATAGTCCTTGAGAAGATCCATCCATTTCATCTACGTGAGATTTAGCTCCTTCTAAGTGAACACATATTGTAGTCTCTTATGATCAGAAAATATGTCCTCGTGCATTATATATAAATAATGCCGCCAGTTTGTCAAAGCAAAAATGACTGCTAAAAGCTCCAAATCATGAGTAGGATAATTCCTATCATGCACCTTTAACTGCCTGGAAGCATAGGATATCCCCTTCCTATGTTGCATCAAAACACAACCAAGTCCTACTCGAGCCGCATCATAATAAACCACAAACCACTAATTACCTTCAGGCAATGTCAAAATCAGAGATGATGTTAGCTTATCCTTAAGCTTTTTGAAACAACCTACACAAGATTCCGACCAAGAAAAATTTGCTTTCTTTTGAGTCAACTTAATAAGTGTGGAAACAATTGAAGAAAAACCCTCCACAAACCTCCTATAATGACCTGTTAAACCCAAGAAGCTCCGAATATTGGTTGGAGTCATGGGTCTAGGCCACATTTTAACCACAACAACCTTTTGTGGATCCACCATGATGCTTTCACTAGAAATACAACATCCACCCAAAACTCATACTTAGAGAACTTGACATAAAACTATTGTTCCATCAAGGTCCGCAACAACACGCAGATGTTGTCAGAGCATGAGTCAACTCAACTAACATAACCAAGAACTCAAAGTGCCCATACCAAGTTTGAAAAGCTTTCTTAGGGATTTCCACCTCCCTAATCGTAAGTTGATGATACCTCTTTTTGTATCAATCTTGGAAAGCAACTTAACACCTTTCATGGATCAAACATGTCATCTATCCTTGGAAGAGGAAACATGTGCTTAACTGTCAACTTCTTAAACTACCTATAGTCAATGCACATCCGAAGGGAACCATCCTTCTTATGTATGATTTAAACCGGTCCACCCCATAGTGAAACACTAGGACGGTTAAAACCCTTAACCAAAAGATCCTTAAGTTGCTCCTTGAGTTCCGTCACCTCAGTCGAAGCTATTTTTTATAGAGGAATAGATATTGAATGAGTGTTCGGAACCAAATCAACACCAAACTCAATCTCCCTATCTGCAGGAACACCAAGAAGATCATTTAGGAAAGATCTTAGGAAACTTATTAACCACCTGAACCAAATAAAAAGAAGGAAATCTCGAGTTAAAACCTTTAACCCTTATAAAATAATAGATACACCATTTGGAGATTAATATCCATGCCCTAAGATAAGAAATAAACTTCCCTCTAGGAGCTAGGGAACTACCCTCCCACTCAATAATTGGTTTGCCAGGGAAACTAAAGACTACCTAATACGTCCAACAATCTAAGGACGCGTAACAAAAGTGTGACTAATACATTCCAAGAATAACATCAAAATCCACCATATCAAATTCAAACAAATCCACCAAAACGTTCCTACTACCAATAGATACCTCATACCTTCTAAAGACCCTCTTAGTAATCACAGAGTCACCTATTAGGTATAAATACAGAAAAGGTTGAAAATGATCTTAGGATCAAAATCATAGCACACAGCCATATATAGGGTCAGATAAGAAATAGTGGACCCTGGATCAAGCAAGAAATACAAGTCACGAGAAAAAAACTGTAATGTACTAGTCACAACATTAGGAGATGCCTTAGATTCTTGTTGAGTAGAATGACCATATAATGTATTCTGACTAACTCCAGTACCAGGAGGAGAAATTGATGTATAAGAAACACCCTTTGGTGTAGGAGCAGAAGATGAAGCAACTGGAGACTTACTTTCTCCAGAAGCACCCTCATCAATTGGATAGTTCTTGAGCATATGACCTTGCTGACCATATTTAAACAACTTATACCCTCCTTCATAGCAGAAAACTTTGTGGAACCTACCACAAAACCGACTAGAAGGGCATGAAGAAGCCTACTGTGCCCCGCTTGCCTAAGATTGGGGAACCTTGTTCCCTAAAGTTATCACTGACCTACTGATGCCTATCACTCAAAGACTTCGAGTATGGAGAACTAGTTGTAGAAAAGGTTCTAGATCTCCTCCACTTCTTCTTTGGCCATTTACCACCATACCTAACACCTTGCTGTTGAGCACCACCTTATTTAGATGACCTAAACTTCTTGCCCTGCCTTTCCCCAAACACAACCTATTTCCTTTTTTCTTCCTCCACCCATGTATATGAACAACCAACCTATAAATATCCATGTCCTTGATTAGATAAGAAATCTTTCTTTAAGGGATCAACACTGAGGCAAACTTCCTTATCTTGGCCCTCATATCAGCCTCTAAATCAAAAGCATGCCTTTACAACCGATGAAACTTCAAGGTATATTCCTTGACCGACATCTTTCCCTACTTTATATTAACAAATTCCTCAAATTTTTCTTTCATCATCTCCTAATGAAAGAAGCATTCTAGAGAAGCATTAGAGAAGGCCTCCCAATACAGAAAACTCCTCAACATCACCCTTTACCTCATCCCATTCCTCGTACTGTTGGTACGCTACATCCTTTAGATAATAAGACACAAAACACACACATTCTACATTCGTTTATTTTATCACTGTGATGATTTTCTCCATTTTATCCAAGAAATACTAAGGATCCTCCTTCATCATCATTCCAATAAAAGTAGAAGGATTTATATTCATAAACTAGAAAACCCTTGTGGCCTCAGCAGATGAAACATCATAAGCATCCCTCTCAATCTATGCCATAATCAACTGAGCAATGATATGAATCGATTGCCAAAATTCTGCATAAGTGACCTCACCCTGAGGAGGAAAGTAGCAACCAGAGAAACTAAAGAATTATCAGGGATAGGACCTCTAGACCGAGTATAGATACCCTAAGTAGTACATATCACATCAATATTGTCCCCAATTAGGACAAAAGAGTTACCTTACATCGCAGATCATTGAGGCATGATCTGAAAAACGAATAAACAAGGATTAGAAAGGACCTTAGACCTTTAAAATAGAATACCAAGAAACTGATACATTCCTAAATGTCTTGGAGCCTCTCCTTTATGAGTGTCGTGCGCCACACACCCCTAAAAGAGACGCTACTTGGCACAGCTTTACAGACTCTGAATTGACCATAAACCTAAAACTCTGATACCTACTTTACACGATCTAACGAGGTCCTGGTCGTAATGGGAATCCTAAGTCCAACCAGGACCTGGGACCACTCAGTACCCAACCCAACCATCCAAACACATACCTTGAGTTGGATGAATTCCCAATATATAACAAAAAGATTTTAATTATCCAAATTTAGACTTAAGGATAGGTTTATAACAGAGGCAGAACAAAAAAAGTCCAACCATCCCTAACCCAATCGATATCCATAATCAAACCAAAACCATAAACAAAAACCAAGGTAATAACCAAACCAAGTTCCATAACAAAACATAAAAGGATGTAACAACGAGAAATTTAGTCCAATGTTGTCATCACCAATGCCAATGCCAATTCTAACCGATTCTGCCCCTGATAACACATAAAAGTTCCATAAAAGCCTTTATCCAAAAGAAAAGTAATATCTGGTTGGGACATGCCCCCAATCATAGCTAAAACCAATATCCATAAATAATTAGAAGTATGTAAAAGCTTCCATGAATATGAAATGGATCCTTCCATAATATGGAAGATCACCACATCAATCCAGCTGAGTTGATCCCGAGTTTGAGAACTAAAAAGGAATAGTATAATGGTTGGTTCCTGCATCATATGGGGATACATACGCCTGAGGATAGGTTAGCAGGTAAATGATAGAAAGTACTTAGGATAGGGATAAAATAATACCAACTAATAAGACCAAGTAAATCAACTATATGCACACAAAACTTACATATATACACACACATACACACACACATACATATATATATACATACATACATATATATATAACTAGGTTGAGAAAAAAGAACTGGGTTTAACATGCATTTAAAACTATTATACTGGGTATATGTAGCTTAACCATCCTAAAACCAGTAATATGCTATATGGTTCTAGTGTAACCCCCTGAATGGGCCTCGATGCGTGTAGCCACATGAACTAGAAATACCATAAGAGTAGGGGATTCCCAAGTACCCTCACTCTCCATGAAACACATATACAGTGTACCTAGAGGATTCCCATATACCTCATACTATCATATATGGTCACCATAACCAAACCCTCATGTCGGCCAATATGAGTTTCAGGTGTTCACCCATTAGACTTGGACCATTATGGTGATCTTGCACATCCCACCATTATGGCCCAATTAAATTCATTTCTATCAAGCCAAGTCATTAATCTATTATGATTAAAAAAGTCTATGAGTACTGGTATCATCATACTAACTATAGTTTGTAAATAATTCCCATAGACGACCTTAGAGGATTACCATGTACCCCATAGGTTAAATTATCTAATTAACTTGGGGAAGTCTCGTGTACCCCACAAGTTTACCATTAATAAGTTTCTTGGGGGAGTTCCATGTACCCCACAAGTTGTTCATATCAAGTTTACTTGCAGGATTCCATTATTCCCCACAAGAAAGTATAATTAACCATAACCATTATCACCAAGACCTTACCAATTAACCATTACAAACCATTTAAACCATATATACCATTTAGAGTTCCATTACCAAACCATACAAAGCAATTGATCCATTAAAAGTTGCATAATATAGTAAAAGCATTATCATAGGTATTTTATCAAACATGTTGGGGGCATAGTCTTTCCAAAACAAAAACCAAATACCAATTAATCATTCCTAGGAAAGAAATCGTTCAAACCACCATTAAAACATGGGAAAACCATTACCAAGCATTTATAACCAAAACCCAGACATATATTTTAAAATCCCAAAATTATACAATAATCATGCCGTGAAAACAATGTATAAATCATGCCTTGAGTTGGAACTAACAATGAGGGAGAAATATCTTTCCTTAATTTAAGAAGATGATATAGGGAAATCACCAACACAAGTCCCAAATTTACCGCCTTAGAGTAACCCTAGCCTTAATTTATCCAAGAGCATTAAAGATAATTGCATAATATTTAAGAGAGTTTTTCTAAGTGTTTAATGATAGAATAATAGGGTAAATATCCTCCCAAGTTGTTTAGAAGTCATGGGACCTTAATAGGTTAAGTGGGGAAATATCAAAATTACCCCTACTTAGACTTTATAAAAATCCTGCATATAGGTAGAACTCACCACACCAGTCGTACCCTTCCATACGAGTGGTACCCACCACTTATACCCTGAGCCTCCCATTTTGACCATATGTTGTCCCTTATACGACTAGCCCAAACAAAGCTATACCTAATCCATATGAATAGTATCCTTGACCCATACCCCTACATAATAGAATAACATGAGGTTTGAACGTTGCTCTCTATACGAGTCCATGGTACGACTAGTACCCTTTCTTACGGATCAAGGTGAGCCACTTGTACTCAGATACAAATTAATTTACTAAGTCTAAGATAGAGTGAAGGAAAACCCAAACCAAATAACCTGCATCCATCTATACGACTCATACAAACCCAAGTCGTACCCATTCCAAAAACCAATCTAATCCCACCAAGGAACATTGGTCAATATATGACTCAGGTATACCACCTATACCCCATTGTAATACTAGTACCCACTAGTAGTATGTTGTCCAAAACCTAGAAATCCTAAAAAAATTTATGGACCAAAACCCAGGATATTTCAGTTAGGTGGTCAGAGTTAGGATGCTTATGAGTTCTTAATGATATTCTATATGAGGTTATAAAGTATGAGGATACTCGAGTCTCAAAAACTTTACTATAGAGACCATCATATTCATGGACCCAACAAGAAGTTGTTTTATTCCTATGTTTATTCCATACTATATAAATCTCACCATTGACTTAGGCGTTCTTTGCCAAGGCTTTTCAAGTTCGGTTTGTTTGAGATGGCTTGATGAATAAGTGGAGTTATCAATTTAAAAATTTGAATTAGTAGTGAATTGTCATAATTGAATACAATAATTTATTCATTATGTTTCCATGCCATAGTGGTTTTTTTGATGAGACTGATGGGATTCACAAGTTTATAATTGATTTAACATTTCAAATTTGAGAGAGAATTTTTTAATTGCTTAGAATAGGGCTTATTTTTAGAGTGTGGTTGAGGACGTTGAGGATTTTGAGCTTATGAACCATGATATATTTGGGAACATGAAGGATAACGTCCCCACAAATCTGGTTTTATCAGTGACATCTCAATTTAAAGATTTCAAAATGTTGTTACACAAAAATATGAAGTGGAAATTATACATAGGCCTCCCTTAGCAAAATTTTAAAGAATTTGGGACAAGTCTTGACTTATTTTGGAGGATTTTATAATTGAATGAAATGTTGTTTTTATGTGATTTGTGGTGACGGGATTTGAAAGGGTTATTGATAGTCAACGGGCATAGAAAGTCGTAGACACTTCTGACATAAAAAATAGAGTTGTAGTACTCTAATTAAAGCATTTATCATAGATGGGTTGGTGCACGATGTCTAAATTTATGGTGTGTTTTGTAAAATGAGCAAACATGACTAAAGGTCTCTAGACTTTACCTCAGGCCAGAGCAGTAAAAAGAAGTAACAGTTGCAGCTATCATAGGAACCATAAGAGAGGCTCCCGGTAAAATAGTGCTAACTGTCGCAAAAAAAATTTAACTATTGTAGTTGTTATACACTGTAAATTTTTAATTCTAAAGAACAAAAAATGTTTCCATTCGTTACTTTTAAAAAATGCAATGAAGCTCCGGGGAAATGTAATTTTGAGAGGAACTTCAAAGTTTTTCATCTATGAAGGTAAGTAATTATGTTATATACTTGAATTTACTTTGTTCAACTTGAGAAAGTAACTAGAAATAGTATAATGGTGGCAATTGGGGTTTAACCATAGTTCATGAAAATTACGAAAAGTGGCAAAAATGTGTATAAATCCAATATATAATGATCCTAGTATAAAATAAAACACTAGTTGGACTAAAATTTTGACTATTTAAGCTAATTGAAGTAGTGTTCAAGAATTTTAAATGATAAGAAAACCATATGATGATAAAATTGGATAATTTATAGCTAAAATCAGTGACTTTTTTTCCATGTGGTAGAAATGGGATGAATTATTGAAATGTGTATATATTTTTTGTTGAATAGATCAATGAAGAATTGTATGAGAACAAAAAGAGAAAGTGTGACTTAAAGGTTTCTTTGAGAAATATAATTTAGGTAGGTTATTGTTTTGTGTAGCACTAAGGCTTTCTTGGATTTATTCTTGTGTATGATTTAAACGTCTATGATTTCATTTTAGCATGACATGTGATTGAAAGGTTTGGAGGAAGAGGGATAAGGTGTGTGGTCGAGTCGTAGTCTGTAAGTAGAAGGGTTAGGCATAGCTTGGTTGGTAGTTCTAGATTTAGTGGAAGGGGATCTTTGGTTGGGTAACTGCACTTCTTTTTGTGGATGATGCTTCTCTGTTATTTTATCATTTTGCTCGCCTTTTGGTCTATGGTCCTTCATCTTGAGATGGGGGTCTATCGGAATTAGCCTCTCTACTCCCTCGGGGGTAGTGGTATGGACTGTGTACATTTTACCCTCCCCAGACCCCACTATGCGAGAATTTATTGGGTTTGTTGTTGTTGTTGTTGTATGAATTGTGATTGGATGATTGCGTTACATTGTTAAAAGGCATTGATATAATGAGTCGGGTACCACACCAGGATAATTGATATGATATGTGAATGAGTCGGGGACCACACTACTACATGATGCTGATGCTGATGATAAAAATAGGGTTAGAGATAATGCACACATCTTGCATACATATATTCATTCATATAAATTGAGTGTTGATGAACACATATGATAATGTATGGTTGGTAAAAATATTGAGTATCAATGTCTGTGAAAGTGAATTGGTGAATTGTAATTATATGATGATCCATGATGATTTATAATTGATATCATAGGCTATGAGTTTTGTTACGGCCATTTTTATACTTATTTGACTTGCTTACTTTTACATAGTTAAGTTAGTTTATTTATGATGCTTACGAATACTTCTTTATTTTCAAATGCTATATGTACTATTCTTTCTGTAGAGTGTATCACATTTTCCAGCAGTTGACACATAACCTCGGCTCTCCATAGTTATCTAGGCTTGATTTTTAAGGTGAGCACTATGCGTGGGCAACCTTCGAATCTTCTTTTGATTTTTAGGTTTTTTGTTTCGTGACTAAGATAATTCCTTTTTTTTATGTCATGGATGTTGTGTTGGTTCCAAACTTAGTTGTTCCTCTTAGATGTTCTTGTTTGGTGACTCTAGGTCCCAGAAAATTATAATAGATAAAGGTTTAGACACACTATTTCATTTTATGGATGGTGATATTTTGAATGATTAGTAGTTATGAATGAGACATTTTTAGATCTTTTTGAAAAAACAAGTAAGCTATTACTATAATAAATGTGGAGATGATGCTTTAAGTAAGTAAAAGTGAGCATAGTATGGTTCTCCTACCATAGGTTAGGGCAGGTGCCGATACCATTCGGGTCATGATGAAAATTGTATTAGAGCACGAGGTTCGTAGATCTCATTATTCAAGAATAGGTCTAGTAAAGTCCTGTAAAATGGTACAAATATATTTGTACCTTTCTTTAGGAGGTTATTGAGCTTTAGGAAAAGAATTCCCTTTTTTCTTTCTTCCTATGGTGCTATTACTTGATTATAATTATCATCTTGCTAGCTAAATTAATCAATAATCCTTGCACTCCTATTCATAAATTCTAAATACTTCTTTCCCCGACATAACAACAACAACACCTGTGACACCACCAATAGTAGCACCTGCACTGGTAGCTGGGGTCATACTTTAGGGTAGGTTTTGAGTTAGAAGAAAAATAAGAAGGGGATGATGGGGATTAGTACCCGCTAGGGATGGAGCACAGTCCATCAAAAGATCATCATTCTCTCCCCTACTTTAGAAGCTCTAGTCCATGCTCCGGATGAAGAGGAGGTAGCTAAGGAAGAGATGCTATTTTTAGTGAATATAGTGCCAATACTGAATACGACAACTCAGGTGCCTTTGTCTGCGGAGGTGATCCAACAAGCATTAGGATTATTGGGTATCTTTGCTGGCACTGTCTACACTTTACTAATTCCTGCTGCTTTTTCCTTAGCATTGCAACAAACCATTACATTAGCACTAAGGATAGATGCAGACCTTGAAACATAGGTGTATCCCTAATAGATACTTGGACTAGTAATGTATAATGAATAACATGTGTTAGTTTTTATGTTCGTGTAGATGAAGACCCTAATATTCAAAGGTAGTAACTATGAGAATGCATTTGAGTTATTAATAGATTGTCATGAACATCTGAACAAATTGGGTATTGTTGAAAAGTGTGGGGTAGAGTTTGTTTTCTTTTAGCTCTAGAACAAAGTTCAGCAATAGTGGAGATTATTTGTGGAGTGCAAAGCTGCCTTACCACCACTAAATTGGATTTGATTTCGTAATGAATTCCTTGAGAAACAAGTTATCCACACTTATCATGAATTGAAGAAGGATGGGTTTCTAAAATTAACGTAGGGTAACATATCTATGGTGGCCTATGAGGCCAGGTTTGATACATTATCCCTCTATGAACATTTGTCGATTGCCTTAGAGAAGGAGTAGATTAGGTATCTTGTGAAGGGTATAACTTTAGGGATTTATTTGTCTACTTTATTGTGGTAGTGACTGGTACGTCCTTTTAGAATTTTATTTAATTTACCAAGAAGGAAGAAGTAGTTGAGAATGAGGGAGAGGTAAATGAAAAAGAGAAGAAGGTTAACTGTACTCTTTTAAGGGGTGTGGTTCCTTTAATCCCAACCATTCAGCTATGCCAATGTTGTCAAGTGGCCCGTTTGGGGTCATTTATTAATTTTCTCAAGCTGGTAGCTACACACATTCGTTCTCTTTAGTTCAGAGGCCTACTTTGATACATAAATGCTTTGAGTATACAGGTTTTGGACTCATCATAAGGTATTATCCTAACTTTTTGTCTATGTGTTAGTTGACTTAGAAATTAGCTTCCACTACTATAGCTTCGAAATGTCATGATGGACGAGGAAACTGTAGGGGTCATCCATAAGGTTGGTGTGGTGACAGATCTAGTGGTGGTTGCAGCTAGTCTAACTAAGGTGAAGGACATGTTAGTAGAAACGAAGCTCTGGATACTAGAGGTGGAGGTCAGTGTGGTGATAAGGCACATCTTTATGCAGTTTTGGATTGTCACGGGGCAAATTCTTCTAATGCAGTGATCAATATACTATTCTTAGATGCAATAGTATGGCTTTTATATTGTTCTATCTTGCATCTACCTTTATTTATGTGTCTATGATATTTTTAATAGTCTAGAGCATAGACTGTGAATATCTTGATGCTCCAATATATGTGTTTATACTAGCTCGGGTGTCTTTGTATATTATGCATGTTCTATTCTATTAATAGGGTTTAAGACCCAAACATATTTAATCATTTAATATGTATAAAAATTTGATGTTTTTTGGGTAATGAGTTGGGTTTCCCCTTACAATGTTGTTTTTATTGTTATGCCCAAATCGTCACTATAGCCATGCCTAAGAAAATAAATAGGGGGGGGGGGTATATTTAAGCCTAATTCAGTGAGGGTTGTATCTAAAGTTTATGCCTACAAAATATTTTACCAAGGGTTGTAGGGCATTGTAAGACCATCTTTAGGAAGATAAATTTGTAATCCCTCCTATAGCATTAATTCTAGTGGTTTGTGATTTCTTAGAAGTGATTTTAGAAAATATTTCAAGTATACCTCTAGATCCAGAAATTTACTTTTTTATAGACATAGAGCTGGGTAGTAGACCCATTTCTATCCCTCCATATTATATAGAACCTGCAGAGTTAGGATAGTTGAAATCGTAATTACATGATTTGTTAGGTAAGGGCTTCATTCTCCCAAGCATCTCTCCATGGTGGTGCAGTAGTGTTTTTATGAAAAAGAAATATGGTAGTAAGAGGATGTGCTGAATAAGGTGATAATCCATAACAAATATCCACTGCCTAGAACAAATGATTTGTTTAAGTTTACAAGGAGTTGTAGTAGTCTCTAAGATTGATTTTTGGCTGGGTTATCAATAACTAAATTAGGGCGGGCAAGATCGTAAAGACTACTTTCTGAACTCGTTATGGAAACTACAAGTTACTAGGTATGTCTTTCATCTTTAATAATGCCCCAATTGCCTTCATGAGCTTGGCGAATAGAGTGTTTAACTTCTCTTTGGATTCATTGATTATTGTGTTTATTGATGAAATACTTGTTTATACTAAGAGTGAATAAGAACATAAATCTCATTTGCATACTATGTGGACGAACAAAAGGTAAAGGTGGTTAAAAAAGTGGGTCATACTAGTCAACGTGATAGAAATTGGTAGTTTTACGGAATTCTCCTTTCATTAGTTTATTAAGGGGTTTATCTAAATTGCTTCTTCACACATGACTCGCGGACTCAAAAGGAACTTCTATTTCTATGGGATGACAAGTTTTAGGAGAGCTTTCAAAATCTCTAAACTTGTTGACTTCAACTTTGTTACTAACCCTGACTGTTGAGAGCAAAGATTTTGTTGTGTTTTATAATGCCTTACATTTGGTTTTAGGTACTTTGTTGACACAAGATCATACTGTGATTGCTTATGCTTCAAGACAACTAAAGCCCTCTAAGGAAACTGCCCCACACATGACTTGGAATTGGCATCCATGGTGAACATTATAAATTTTAGACATACTAACTCTACAAAGTTAAGTGTGATGTGTTCATATAACACTAAACACATGTTCACATAGAAGTACTTGAATATGACACATAAGAGATAGATATGATTGATTAAAAACTATGACATCATAATTATTTATCACCCAGGTAAGGACAATGAGGTGGTGGATGCACTATGTCGATTGCCAGTGAGCATGGAAAGTATAGCAGTGCAAGAGGTGTCCAGCAATTGGTGAGAAAGGTGTGATCATTACCTAATATTTTTTTGAAATTTCATGAAACTGGCAATAGAAAGATGCTGACACACTTAGAGTCAAGGTCTATGTTCTATGATTAGACTAAGGCTAGATATTTTAAACAACCTCAGATAAAATGTTTTTAAAGCTAAAGTGAAGGAGGTCATTCTTTATGACAGAGGGACCTTAAGAATCCTAATTCAATTGTGCATACCTCGAGCAGATAACTTGATTACACCCATTCAGGAAGAGGCATTAATTCCAAGTGCTCAATACATAGGTGGCAACAATATGTATAGAGACTTGAAAAAACACTATTATTGGTAAAGAATGAAGCGTAACATTGTGGATTTTGTGGTTAAATGTCAAAACTTTTAGCAAGACAAGTATAAACTCAAGAAATCTGGTGGTACCTTTCGGCAGATTCCCATTCTAGAATGGTAATGGGAATAGAATAATGATAGATTTCATGATAGGTCTTCAGAAACATTAAGGAAATGTGACTACATTAGGGTGCTTACTAAAAGGTTAACTATGTTTGATCTTTTTTCTCTTGTAAGAGTTGATCTTAATGCTTCCATGTTGGCCAAGATCTATTTGAAGAAAATTGTGAGGTCACATGGGGTATCAGTGTCCATTTTGTTAGACTTGGGTATTCGGTTAACTTTTATCTTTTGAAAAAGGTTCTACTCTGAGTTGTGTTCTAGATTTGACCTAAGCATGACTTTTCATCCATAGACCGACAGTCAATTAGAACAAATGTAACACCCCACATTTTTAGGCTAGAATGCGAACCGTCACTCCTACATGTTTAAATCCAAACCCAATGATTTTTATGTAAACATAAGTTTCATTATAATTTGCCTAGTGTTTTAACTAATTTTGATGCAAAGAATGTTCATAGGAAACACTTCGAACAATGTTAAGTTGAGAACTTTTGTATACCTTCTGGAATATATATAATTTTGGAGCTTAAAAAAAAGAAAACTAAAGATAATTGAATCCACTTTCCAACTCCACTAATTTTGACGTAATCTGAGACTCGAGAAAAAGTTATGAGAACTTCCTCATTTGAACCAATAAGGGTGCACGATAAGGCATGGCATGCCCTCTCTGCTCCACGATAAGAACATGCCATTCCCGGTATTTTTCGTGTTAAGGTAGTGGCACACTCATGTTCCCAGATATGCTAAAACATACGTTTCTCTTTCATTTTTTTAGGGAAAACTAGACATTTACGTCCTTAATCATCCTATAACAAATAAAAACATGATTTCCCTCATCCCATAACCCAAATACATAATTGTTCTCCACCCCAAATTTCAATGAACACCAAATAACGGCTCTTCCCTAAAGTTCAACTTCCAAGGCTTCAAACTCAAATTTATTCTCACTATTTTCTCACCAAATTTGTCATGAAGGGTGTGGAAAATAAATCCAAATCTTCATAATGATTTAAAGATAGAGTTCGAGCTTCAAAGTTAAAGATTCAAGATTTTTCCAAATATCTTCCATCCAAAAATACATGTTGGACACTCCCTATTTTAATTAGTATACTAATGCATCAATTTACATGAGATTTCTGTGCTTTTGAATGGTTGATTAAACTAGGGTCGAGGGTTTTTGGGTTCTTAAAAACTTGCATTGTTTTTCCTTATTTTAATGGTTCATTAAAGGTTTAATTGGTGGATTATTAACTAAATTTGGGTCTTATGGTAATGGTGGAATTGGAAATTTTGTTTTTTCACAATGGGTTTGAAAATTGTATGATGTTAATGACATAAACAACAACCTACATCATTAATTTTACCTTAAACAAGGATTTTGCATGATTTAAATTATCTTTTGAAATATTGGATGTGTTGAACTTTATGACTTGCTTTGGAAATTTCAGGCAATTTAATAGTGAACACGAGAATGATATTTGATAATGTGATTGTAGAGACTATAATGTTTAAGACAATTGTTCTTTGCATGATATTCATGGCTTACAGGTCATAGTATTACAACACCAGTATGAATTTTCCCTAATGAATGGCCCCATGATTATTTTTATATGCAAAATGATTTAATTGGGATCTAAAGAGAATTGTATGGCTCACTTAAAAACTATGTTTTCCAGCATAGGGATGTCATACCTTAATTGAATGACCAAATTGTTTCCTTAATACAAGGATAGTCATTAACATGAGGATAATATTTATGGTGTCTTTACTCTATCGTGACTTTAGCATAACCTAAGTACATGAGGACAACATAGACTGCGGACCCTCTGATTGGAGAGTACCAAACCCATATAGAATTTGGCTTACTAGACAATCCATAGTACCTATGGTGTAGCTGATAACTGTGAAAGCCATATAGTTCAAGATTAAATTTAAAATGATCATGAAATTTATAACTAGATTTTGGTAAATATATATATTTTATCCTTTGCTTGGACTACATGCCAGTGCTTTCCGTACCGACTATCCCCATACGCTACATCATTTCAAGATGTAGGTTACGAGGATTTTTCTTGCAACCCTGTGTAGCATTAGGTGGTTTGATATTTCTATTGGACAACTGGTGTAAGTGGTGAGCCCTCATCATTTTGAAGGTGAATGTTAATTTCTCATATGTTTCCATTCTATAATTCTTTTGGTTTTTGTGGCATAGTAAGAGCAATGTCCCGACTTAGAATTTTTTATAAAGTTAGAGGCTTCATAGACAATGTTTTATAATTTCTTTGGATTATCTTCTAAAGATACTACATTATTTTATTTAAATGTTAAATTCATCTCTCTTTTGGTCTTGCTTACATAAACTTTAATTATAAATATGCTTATTATATAAGGATACGGGGTCATCTTAGGCCTCAGTTGGCTTGGGGTTCCTGTCATAGCCATGGCTCCAATTTGGTTCATTACAAGATTTGTATTAGATCATGGTTTAAGCTCTTAAGGTGTCTACAAAGCCTTATCTAGTAGTGTCTTTCTTATGGGTATGTTGACCACCACACTTATAATAAGAAGGCTATAGGGAATTTAGGAAATGTTTCTTATTCTTTAATGCTCTAGATCGTGCAATAGTGTTGTCCATATTAAAGTTATAAGAATTTCTTCCATGCTCTAATATTTTTTTTACATCTTATTATTAAGTCAATACAAGTGCAGAGGCTTAGCTTTCTAAAGATGTGGTCCGTTCCAAATGAGTCATCAAAAGTTATGAATCAGCACAAGGACTACAAAGGAGTCCATTAGTATATCAAAATGTACTGAGTCAAGTGTATACCTCTATCTTTATGAATCATTCTTTTAAGACCGAGGTAAGATGTGTATTCCGTCCCTCTCAATAACTTTATTGCAGATGTATCACTTAAGGGGAAAGATATGTATTTGAATTGTGGGATAGTATTTCCACCCAAGAGGTAGTATAAATAGGATTTTATCACTTATAAATAGTAAGATGATACCAAGGTTAGTGATATGAATTCCTAAGTTTATAAGTCGGGGCGAGGATAACTTTTTAGTGAAAAAGGGTAGTTGAATTTCCGTAATCTTTAAGTGAGTGTAGGTGTGTTATGTCCTTATGGTATTGGTTAAGGTGTATCAAAATTAGCCAACTTATTGTAGTCGATCGAAAGAGAGTGGTTATTTAAATTATTTGTGTCTTTAGTTGAAATTACAAAGGAGTTCTTGAGGACTAGATATTGTACTAGAGAAAAAAAATTATCATAGGTTTTTAAAGGAAGGATTGGTTATGTAACTCCCCAAGACTACTCCCTGGGCTTCACAAAGTGCTTAGAACCACAAATGGTCCTAAGCTTACCCATGATACTGGTATAACTCGTAAGTAACTAATTGAAACACATAAATATGAAAGATATAAACAGAAGAGATGTTTTTTCTGAATATGTTCAATAGAAAACTATTAAAGACATTTACACTTTGGTTATACAAAACAAAACTGAAAATAAATACCTCAACTTTGAATGATCGTCTATGAAGCCTTTACTAATACTGACTATAGGTAGTCAGGACATGACCCCGAGCTATCCCTGATAAATATGACTGAATAACAAAATGCTAATAGTACAATAGTTGACTCAAGTTTTCGAATCAAAAGAATTCATCTGCTAAATAAAGATGTGTGGGCTATAACTGGTAACTACATTATGTAACAATGTAGCCACACAGACCTATATATGATCAGTACTTTTGGAATATACTGAGTATATGGGGTTGAATACATAAGTAGAACAGAAATAGATTACATACTTTCAAATCATGCATGCTAAGTGAAAGATGACTCACCTTAGACATGAATAAAACATTAAGATGAAAAATTATAAAACATGAATAATAAAGCATAGTGAATAATCTTAGTTAGTCATTACACTTAGTTTCTTAAATCTTTACTTTTATTATTTCGTGTGGGAGATTCTTCAGACCGATATAAACCATGTGTGCTATCATGGAGTCCAACGACTTACCCACGTTGGGGAGATCTGTTCTACTCTTTCAATCAGAATAGAACATTAACATAAGTTATCACTATATTTCATCGTTATTGGGAAAAATCTTAACATACGGTTGGTCATAGTTTCCAGAAATTTAGGATACACTCATCTGAGTTCCCTTATCGATACTAAATACTACTCCCAGAATACATATATGCTCATACTTAAGAAATCCACCCTAAAATAGCATTAGGGTTTATAGAATAAAATTCAGTTATGCTTCTCTTTAATTTAAATAATGATCAAGATGAATAATTGTGGATTCATGTCTTATCATTAGATCAAAAGATCAATTTTTTATGTAAATCATATTATACAACGTATCAAATGGATCTTAAGAGCATAAACTTCTTGTAAACTTAGTACTTGTACTTAGGACTAGGAATTCATGCTTTATTTCATAGAAATTTATAGGCAAACATTATGCTCAATAATCACCTTTAAATATTTCAACAACATTCCATTCAAGATAATGAATTTCAAATAACAATATAAATTTTACTAGTAAAAAAATTAATATATATAATCTTTGGTATAATTAAAGCTTTATATCCAATGGGAATATCATACTTCAAGAATATGGTTATTTTGATTTGAACACTAATTCAAAACAAGTAAATTTACTCTTAAAATCATGCATTTTGGGGAACAAGTATGAAAGAATAACCTTTTTTTTATAAACCCTACATACCTGATTATAGAATCCTTCGGTGACTTTCTTTGAATTAGGCTTGAACATAATGAACTCAAGTTGCCTCGGGGAAAAGAGAAATCCACCCCTTTCGGTTTCACTAAGTGGAGTTATGCTTGAATAATGTATTTGGGAGATTTTAGCTTTTTATTAATCCTTAAAATTTCTTTAAAAACATAATTTTGGGGTTAAAAGAGTGAAAAAAGATAGAAAAAAACCATAGCAACCGTCTGGAAATCATTTAAAATCTTCCCGATGAGTTTGACCATGACTCGTAAGGTCTGTGTATGAGTCGAGTCTTGAGTGATCACCATGAACCCATATTTACACCCATACTTCCATGGTGACGACTCCTCCTGACAACTCGTAGGGTCTTCTTATGAGTCATAATCAAGAGTCGTAACCACTGGAAACTTTGTTAGTGCTTCAGTAATTTGGCAATAAATATTCACCCCAATATCGAATTGAGGAAAAAATTGTATCATTGGAAAGTTAATTCAATAATATATATGCTTTTTTGTACTGAGATAAAAAATAATTAGTATTAAAAAGTTGTGCTCATTTTAATCTCAGAATAGTCATATTATTCATAAGAATTTTATCGGTAAGGGATGTTTCGATTTGTCTATAATTTAGGAGATATTTGCGGTCTTAATATATGTCTAGGACACCTGTAAAACTACCAAAATATGAGGCTTTATTCTTGGATCCTTTACTGGTCAAGGAATAAGTCTTCATAATGACTCATAATGTTTGGGTACGAGTCCTATGCTGACTCATAACGACTAGGTTGAATTCTTGGATTACATACTGTGGTGACAACGAATCCTTCTATATGACTCGTACCCACTGATAGGAGTCATAGGGAGTAGTTGTAGTCACTGAACTTAGGTTGAGGGATTAAATGGAGTGGTTATGACTCACTCATGTTGACTCATCATGAGTGGTTACGACTTATTATCTTGAGTCGTAGTCATGACAGTTTATCAGGACCTTAAGGAAAATCCTCCATAACATTTTTTCGCCATGACCTTGGATTAAGACGAGGCTTGAAACTTTGGAAAACTAACTTCTTGGGTTATCTTTTGAGAGGTTTAGAACATGAAAAATCGGGATATTATAGGTTGGCCAATAATTTATTTGCATTCACTTAGGGAGAACTTAGAAAAGGGGACTCAATGATGTTTATAGAATTTTCAAGGTATTTTGGATGAATGCATGGCTAAGTGGATATGATGTGAGGGAAGAGAATGTTATATACACCATAATGGGTTATGTAAAAATATTAAGATCAATTATCCTTACTCTTTGGTTTTACTACACCGAGGGTTCCTTGATTTTTATCTCGTGGTTGTAAGATAGTTTTGTAGGTGAGAAGATATGTAGTAAATTTTAAGGTGTAGTAGTGATGTTGTGGAGAAGATGTTCTTGTTATCCAGGGTTGAGTGAAATAAGGAATTTAAATTGATTAATTTGTCATATATTTTGATGGACTAGTATATTATGTGGGATATTTTATCATGGTACATGATTGATTCTAGGCACTAAGTTTGAACTTTAGACATTGATTATGGTGATAAAAATATAAGTTCAAGGATAGTGACGTGAGATTTGTTGTAATACATTAGTAGGCTTGATTTGATGTGCGAAATATCTTAGGTTAATAACTTATTAATAAGTGTACTTAGTCTTTACTTATAGTGTCATGTGTGTCTAGTTCGTGTTCTTGAATTTCTGAGTATGGAAAAGGCTATTGAGTTTTTATATAGTGTTCTTCAAGGATTAATTGAGGTAGATATAAATAGACTATGTGAACTCTTGGTATAATTTTAATTTTTTTTTAAATTATGAGGTTATGAAATTAAAGGTTTAATGTTAGTAAGCTAATAAGAGGAGAGTAGATGGTTAGGTGTAAGAGAATGTAGATGTGTGTGCCCATAATATTTAAAATTATAGGGTGATGGCTATAGAATCTAGCGACAATAAAGATTAGTTTCCATGAAGTGGATGTCCTAGAAAGAATTAAGTGTTTCATATTAAAGTTTTCACGAGGAATTTGATATTTCATGTGCATAGTTTTCCTGAACCGAAGCCACACCCCCCAGTCGCAATAATAGTGCTTACAATCACAAGTGACCACAAGCTAATCCATGAATTGATACCTGCTGTTAGCATTGAATAAATATGAACATAACACCTGTGAGGAAAATAAACTGAGAAGGAAATATAAATATGAATACTGATGTACCAAATCAATCGTAATTCTAAAACATCAGATAAAACCAATAAAACGGACTACTGTCTAAACGACTGTTTGAATGTCTAGAAGCCTATAAACTGATAGAGGAGTTGATTGGACAGACCCCCAACTAACTCTGACTAACTGAACAGAATGAAATACAAAAATAATTGAATAATCATAAATATCCTTGATGTATAAGGACTCACCACTACGTCTTCTGGATTACATGAGCTATCTAACTGTAGTTAGGAAACTGTGCGTCCAAACCTATGATATAAGATATCATAGTGCAAAGAAGAGTATGCGATCAATACATTAAACATATTGGTATATCAGATGTGGTCAGGCTAATATTCATGGGGTACTTTGCATATGAAATAAGGACTAACTGAATAGGATGAAATAATTGAACATGAATGCATGAAAATTGTAACATGTGAGAATGAAAGACAAAGCATAGGCATATATCAGAAATAATTTGTAAACTGAAAGACTAAAATCTGATAACTACATTGCTGAGAATCTGCATGCTTTGTTCATGCAAACCAGAACCACAACTGTACTAAATACTGTACTGAGACTGTTGTAGGTATCATTAAATAGCCATGCCCTAATCTGAGATAATCAAGGTCCAACCTATAACCCAAGTGGGAAGAGTGTTAGTACCATACCATAATACTAACACTAGTAGTGTGGATCCACTAAACTGGTGTCGTGAAGGATTAAGGAGTTACCCTCAACTGCAAGGTGATGTAATGAGATATGTTTCACCCTTAAATGGTAGGTAAACACTTAGTCAACCCTCTACTGGTAGGTAGACATCTCCAACCTACGCTATCTATGTAGTTCTGTAACATGGAATTGCTACTAAGGGTCACACCCTCTATTGTCAGGTGAGCCCTCATCCCCGAGTTTGCTTGGTTCTAAATCCTACTCCCAACCAAACTGAAAGTTATGCTGGAATGGACTAAACTATACTGAACATTATTACATAACTAATAGTTCTTATCATAATCATAAACATGTAAGTATACTAATAAGAGTCACGGATTAACTATTTGTGTCCTTAAAAAGGTTAATTCACATAAAACACATAGGTATTAGGTATTCATAAACCATTAGCACTGAATGAACATGAGTATGCGATATCAAACATGAATTATAGTGATACATGATTATGGTTCAAAGACCCAAATATGGCATCTCATCAAAACATGTGAAAATCATACACTTTAATATGAATATATCTTAAACATGAGGAAATAATAGGATTTTATGGCTAAACTCTTAACTTAAGGATTCATCGTAAAACCAATTGAACATGACCTGGAAATCAAAATATTCTAACATGATAAGGTTCATTCAACTTGAAAATAACTGAAACCATAACTTGTAATTGAATAAACAAGGGATTCATGGAATTAGTTCAACTTGAACATTTAAAACTCATAATTCAAAATGCCAAAAAGTGTTCTCGGACTCCATTTGTAAAAGGTACCCATGGATGAGAATCACACATACCTCACTAGATGAATTCATGAAAATTTCTTATGGTTTGAAGCTTGAACTCATTGATTCCTTGAGAATGGGTTAGGGTTTGTTCTTAAGGTGGAAGATGGTTTTCTTGAGAGACTTTATGAATAAAGGTTCAAATAATGATCCATGGTGACCTAAGTTTCGTGTTATGGATGATTTTGGTAATAGGGAAATGACCCAAATTACCTTAAATGTTTAGGAACAAAAGCTGGACAAAAAAAAGAGTGACCGACACTAGCTCTGGAGCACCGAAATGGATGGGGAGACGTGGGATTAGAGCGGTGCACTTGAGGGCGCAATGCCTTCATTTCAACGGTGAACTGAAGGGTACTGCGGAGCTTACCTGGTGTTTCTACTATATTGGATTCCCAAATTTACCCCTACGATTGTCTGATAATTCTGAAACTAACCTGAGACATAATTTTAATTTCCTCGATCATGAATCAACTTAAAAATAGACTTTTTGAGGATAGGAAGGTCAAAAAATAAAGTCGTCAATGTTTAGGGGTCTCTAAAATGACTGAGTACCAATACATAGTAAAGTTTTTAAAGTCTTTGACCCCTTAAACATACAACTGAAAGATGAAATAAGATAAGACTTTTATGAGGTATTGCAATAGATATACCCCCTCCCTATTATGCCGAGTGTTGTTCTTATAGATTTAATAAAAAGACATGTCTGCATGATTAGTATAGTGACCTTTGAGCTAAGGAGGAGACTATGAACTAAGGTAGATATTGAATTTTCTCATGGTGACGAGTTTCAGGGAAGAGTAATTGTAAACCTATCTTATTTTCAAAATTCACCTACTTCGATTTCAGAGGATATTCTACAAATATTTTATGTATTAAAATTTTGCCTATGCCTATGGTGTGAGTTCTCTATTAAACCTATGTCCATAATTTGAAACTCTATTATGATATAGGTTTCTTATATATAAAGCTCTTTATACCTATGTAACACCCCATATTTTTGGGCTAGTCATTGGACCGTTGTTCCTATGTGTATAAGTTATATTCCAAATTATTTCCATATTAATATGATTTTCATGACCTTTATCCTTATTCTTGATGTTCCTTTGAGGTAAAAAATATTCATAGGAATTACTTAGATCCATGTTGATCTAAGAACCCTAGATTCATCCAAAGTTTGGCGTTCGATTCTACAATGGTCAACTTTTAAAGTGTATAAGTCTTTACTTATTTAGAAGTTTCCATCTCAAGCCCTACTAGTAGATAGATAATTGAATTAAATTTCCAACGATATTGATTTCACCTTAATCCAATACCCGAGTGAAAAGTTATGGCATTTTTAGTATGAGGCAGTGGACTGTCGTGATTACACCACTCGACGGTGCAATAGAAGTGGATCCAATACCGCTCAAAAGTAATCCTTCAAATTGGATTTGTCCAGAAGTAGTAGGTCATCGCTATTATCCCGCTCTGCAGTGCAATAGCGGTGGCACCAATACCGCTCAGCGGTAAGCCTCAAAATCGCAATCCAGGTTATGAAATTTTCACTTTAAGTGATTGAGGACCAATTGGGTCTTTTCCCACCTCAACCCAAGTCATAAAAACACATTTTTAAGGATCCATTAAGGTAATATTTTCCCTCATTCACCTATTTTACTCTCAAGAACAAACCCTAATCAATTCCCTTCAAGATTATCCATTCCATCACATCTTCTTTGAGAAAAATCAAGAATCAAGCTTCCCAATTCAAGAAAGATTTCAAGATTTTATTCATTTTTTCAGATTTATCATTTCTATGGTATGTGGGAGTTCATCCATGGGTCCTCTTTCACCCATGGAGCCCAAAAACTTTATTATTTTAATTAAACAATGATTTTTTTATTATTATGGTATCTTGTATGTTCAAGAAAGATTGAATTTTATGTTTTCATGATGTAATAATTTAAATTTCTCATGCTATGAAGTTGAATTTCCCATGCTTTATTCTAGTAAATTCCATGATAAATCCTAAATTCATGATGTTTAGCAATATTCCCATGTTTTAAATTCATGCCTTCCACATGTTTGATGAAATTCCCATACCATGTTAAGTTAATTTTAGGATGAATCCCCAAGTTATGAATTGTGCCATATATTTTTATTGTTCACGCATGTTTAGGACATTCTTACGTCCAAGCTATGAACTTTACATGTTTTGATGAATCACCCATAACCTATTTCAATCAAATTTCATATGAATTCCTAAATTCATGATTTTAGTTATGTAATCATGTTATGCTCCCATGTTTAAGATATTTCACTGTCAAAGTTCATGATCCCCATGTGTTTGGTGAATTGCCCCATGTTAAAGTATTAATCTCCATGTGTTTGATGAAATGTCCAAGAGATGGGTTTCTTGAAATAGTCCATACTTATTATGGTTCCAAATGCTCTCATATGTTCTTATTGTTATTGCTATCGAGTCCTGGGGGTTACAAATACTTGAAATTTAGCTTTTTTCTAGTTTTCCAGTATCTACAGAATGATTTCAGTTATACCATAGAAAATATTATTCAGTCAGTTATATGGTAAGTTGTGAGTCTAATTAAGTTAGCTATGTCCAGTTTCAGTCCCAGTATCAATTTACACATTAATAATTACCTCAAAATCTGTATGCATGGTTGTTTTTAGAATACAATGACATGAGTTTATCAGTTATCAGTTAACAGTGCATGCACCGATTAGTATTTCAGTGTTTTTAAATTAGTAGTAGGATTCAACACCGAGCGAGTGTAGGGATAGTGGCTTCCCCATCAGTTAGCGAGAGTTATTCATAGCAGTCCCTGTACTCCAGAACTACATAGCCAACGTAGGATATGAGGAGTCACCCTTAAGCTCAGTCTCGACTACCTCGCAAGGGTCACCGGTAAGTTTAATATTGACACCCTTAGTCCCCCGGGACATTACATTAGTATGGTAGATCCATATAGCCAGTATTGGTAACTGTGGCACGGTACTAACACCCTTCCAACGGGGGTTACAGGTTGGACCTAGAATAGCTTAGATTGAGGCATGTCAATTAGATTATACCTCCCACAATCTCAGTTATAGTCTCAATCCAGTAATAAGTTTAGTGATTCATATTCAGTATTGCTTTACAATAGCGTACAAATATCAGTTATTCAGTTATCAGATTTCAGTATTTCAGTTTACTTAAAATTTTAGAATCATGTTATATGCTTGGTAATTTATTCTCAGATTAGATAATACAGTTTACTCACATTCATGCTCAATTATCTCATGTTGCTCAGTCAGTCCTTACCTCATATGCATAGTACTCTATAGGTTCAGTCCAGTGATTCAGACTAAGTACAGTTTAGTCTTACATGACTAGTATTTAGCTATCAATCATTCAGTTAATTAGATAAGTTATTATATTTATGCAATCATGCTCAATGTGAGTGTATATTCAGATCCTCGATTTATGTCAATCTCTATCACATAGTTTCAGGCCCAGTATTCATAAAATATCCATGTTTTACCCTATCCTAGCTTCAGTTCTACTTATACCATTAAAGTAAAGTTTTAGAGAAACTAAGTGTAGAGATTCACCATCTTATCAGAGTATGTTTCTCACTAAAGCATTAAGATGTTTTCAGCTTTCAGTTTATTCCAACATATTGGTGAGTCTACTTACACTTAGCATGCATGTTTTAAGGTTACGTATGAAATCAATTTAACTTATTGCATTCACCTCTACATACTCAGTATATTCCATCAGTACTGATCCACATATACGTCTGTGTGGATACATTGTTACATAATATGGGTACTATTTATAGCCCACACATCTTGATCAGATAGCTATAGATTCAAGTAAGCAAGTGATGAGTTCTCATACTTCGGGAACTCTAAACAGTATTAGTTCATGTACAATTTATTTATTTTCCATGTGTATTGATTTGTTGTAGTTGGAGGCATGTCCCAAATATCTATAGTCAGTATAGTAGAGGCTTTATACATATCACTCAGAGTCAGTCATGAAAATCTTGGTTTCTTCCTTCAGATTTATTAGATTGTAAAGCTTTATCAGTATTGTATTTATTTTATATTATCAGTATAATAATATTTCCGCACAACAAAATACCTATTTATTATGTTATAATTTAGTTTCTTAAGAGTATGCCAGTTCATGGGTAAGCTTGGGATCACTTGTGGTTCCTAGCACCATGTGACAACTAGAGGGTAGTATCGAGTCGTTACAACCTATTGGATCATATCTTACATCATAGGCCTCACCTTGTGTAGAGAAAAAAATATAAATTATAATCGAATAGTTTCACTTCTATTCATGGTACTTTTACTCTAGTCCCTAAATTACCTTCCATATATTAGGATGATAGTGGAGAATGAGGTGTAGCAATGTTTAGATAAGTGTGTGGATGTTCCTTACTATAAACCTTTGGTATGGATACTCAATAGAAGGTTATAAATGATGCAGGAAGAGTGATATGAACTTTTGTTATGTGAAGTAGTTAGGTAGGGGATATGCGGTGAAAATATTTTTAAAAATTATTGAGGTTTATATTGTTTGATGGGAAGTTCAATAAAGTAGTTTTAATAATGATAGTCTTGAATATTGTGGGTAATAGATACCCAAACCATGGTATTATGTGGCTCGTACCATTGATAAGACATAATGTGATTATAGTGATAAGATGGAGTGGTATTCATGGAATGATGTATAGCATAGGGTCCCATAGAATAAGCTAGCACCTTTTTACTCTTGGTTAGGATTTAATATGAACATAGAATGTTTTTAGACTAAATCTCATGTAGTTATATGTTTCATGGGGGAATTATAAGATTAAAAATTGTGAAGTGTGGTATTCATAGCTGTAAATGTGGTTGAGAAGAGTCACTAAATTTAAGGGGCTATTAGATATATCATTGGAGGTGGAGTGTGCTTCTATTCTTATGTCCTGCAAAAATCTTATTCCACATCTTGTATCAATCAAAGTTAGGCTGATTATTCCTAGAAAAATTTATGTGATATTTTGTGATACAGGCCAAATTAGCTCTACTCTTTTGGGATTTAGTCTTCAAGTACCAGACGTAAGGATCCACAACTTGATCATCCTAGGGAAGAATAGAAGTGATTAGAGGATATTGTAGGAAGGAGCTATATTTGATGATTCCTTTTGAGGGAGCAAGGAGTAACAACACATTTTGATAATAGCTTGGGACTCGAAGAGCATAGGAATGTGACAATTTAGGCTTTGGGACACTTTTGAGCACAATCAGGATTTAGGGTCATTTTTGGGACAAAGTTGTAATAAATGTCCTTTTGAATATAAATAGATAGGAACATTTTCCTTTTTTAGTTATTGATTAATTATGAATGTAAACACTTGTGAAAGTCTGAGGCAAACTTGGAATAGTTTGTGGCAAGCGTGGAATTACTTGTGTTGATTTATCATTTAGAAACATGGGTTGCTCGAGAATCTGATTCCCTTGAGGTCTACGTAGGAGTTAGGTTCTTTGTTTGTCATTGAATAGAGGTTTAGGGTTTTGATAAATCCTTAGTTTTCTATTCATTAATCCATTGTGTCTATATGCTACTTGCTTTTTATCTATCCCTTTATCTTTTATATTCGTATTTTAGTTTAATTTTTGCTTCCATATTTTTTTGGGATGTCATTTGATACAAGTCAAATTGGCTCCACTCTTTGGTGATCTAGTTTGCAAGGACCAAACCTAAGGATCCATGACATGGTCATCCTAGGAAAACATATATGTGATTGGTTGATAGCTTGGGAACAAGCTATATATGATGATGCCGTTTGAGTGACCAAGGAGAAACATCACATTTGGGTGATAGATTAGGCCTCAAAGATAATAGGAATATGGAAATTTAGGCATTGGGCTACTTTCGGCCCCAATTAGGATTTAGGGTCACTTTTTGTCCCAAGTTGTAATAAATGGACTTTTTCTTATAAATAGGTAGGACCCTTTTCATTTTTAGTAATTGAAAAATTAGGAATGTAAACACTTTTGAATGTGTGAGGCATGCTTGTATTTTCTTGTGGCAAGTGTGGAATCACTATTGATTTATCGTTTAGAAATGTGGGTTGCTTGTGAATCCAATTTCCTTGAGGTCTATGTAGGAGTTAGGCGCATTTTTTGAAATTTAATAAAGGGTTAGGGGTTTGATAAACCCTTAGTTTGCTATTCATTCATCCATTTTTTCTTCTTATTACTTGCTTTCTATCTAACCTATTATCTTTAGTATCCGTATCTTACTTTAATATTATTTCTTTATTTTGTTAGTATATCATGTTTTTATGATCATGTTGAGTCTTGTTATATCATGATTAATGCTTACACGATTTACGTGGTGATGTCAGGAAGGTTTTATTATTTGTTGCGTATGTATGTTTTGTTGAGGGGGAATTCCTAATAAGAAGTTACACCCTTTATCATGTACTTCTAAATCTTCAATAAGTTCCTATCCATCATTTGGGGTTGAATGATTCTAAGGGGGAGATAATGTAACACCCTACATTTTAAGGATAGAATTTCAGTATCATTCCTATGTGTATAAACCCAAACCCAATGATTTCTATATAAATATAAGTGTCATGATTATTTACCTATTGTGGAAAGTGTTTTTGATGTGAATAATGTTCATAGAAACACTTAGGGAAAAGTTGAGTTGAGAATGTTTTTTATCAATTAAAGTTTGGTGCTCGATCATGCAAAGGTCAACTTTGAATGTCTATAACTTATGGAATATATATCATTTGGGAGCTCAAGACCAAACAAAATGAAATATGATAGTGTCCTCTTTCCAGCTCCACAAACTCCGTCTTAATCCGATACTTGAGAGAAAAGTTACGAGCATTTTTATGTGCGAACCAGTGGGGGTGTATACTAAAGGTGTGGCATGCCCTCTCTGCTCAGTAATAAGACCGTGGCATGCCTGTATTCTCCATGTTAAGGACTTTCACGCCCATGATCTCATGGATTCTAAAACACACATTTTCCTTAAGTTTTTCAAGGGGAAACTAGTCATTTACATCCTACATCTTCTTATAACTAATAATATTGTGATTTCCCTCATCTCATAACCAAAATACAAAATTCCTCTACTTCTCAAATTCTGAAGAATACCTAATAAGGGTTTTTCCCAAAATTTCAACTTCAAGTTTCTTCTCAATGTGCTCTCACCAATTTTGTTTTAAAGGGTATGAGAAATGAATCCAAGTCTTCATATCAATTTCAAGCTAGAGTTAAAGATTCAAAGTTAAGGATTCAAGATTTTCCCAAATTACTTCCATCAAAAAGACATGTTTCACACTCCCTACTTTAATTAATCTACTAATGCATCAATTTACTTGAGATTTAAGTGCTTTAAAATGGTGGATTAAACTAGGGTTGAGGGTGTATGGGTTGTTAAACACTTGAATTGTTTTAATTTTTTTAATGGTTCATTCAAGGTTTAAATGGTGGATTATAGACTAATTATGTTTTCATGGTAATAATGTAATTAGGAATTTGTTTTTTCAAAATTAGTATGAAACATGTATAATGTTAACAACATGAAACTCAACCCACATTGTTTATTTGGATTTAAACAAGGATTCTACATGATTTAACTTATCTTTTGAAATATTGGAAGTACTGAACTTTAGGACTTATTTTAGGGATTTTAGGAAAGTTATGATTTTTAACAATGGGATTATGGAGATGATAATGTTTATTACAATGGTTCTTGGCATGACATAAATCGCTTGCAAGTCTTGGTATGACGATATCCGTATAAATATGCTCCAATGAATGACCCCATGATTCATGTTATGTGCAAAATGATTTAATTGGGCTCTAAAGAGAATGATATAGCTCATCATGAAGGCGTAAGTCTCGATGACCAATGCCCAAAACTTATGTTTGCTGGCATAGAGATGTCGTTCCTTAATTGGATGAACAAATTGAGTCCTTAACATGAGGATGGTCCATAACATAAGGAATATATATATTGTGGCTATAGTCTATTGTGACTTTAGCCTAACATTAGTACGTACGGAAAATATGGACTGTGGACCTACTGGTTGGGGAGTACCGGACCTATATATCTTGTGGGTTACTTGATTACCCAAACAATCCATTGGTTAGCAGATGATGGTGAAAGCTATATTATTTAGGATTTAATTTTAAATTATCATGTAGCATTTTCTTTGCCCTTTCAAGGCATCCTGTATATATATAATTGGTGTGCATGTGATTTATGACTGGCTGTAAATAAATGCATATATTTTATCCATTTTCTTGAATTTCATGTCAGTACTCGCCGTACTTACCATCCCCAGACACTACATTGTTTCATCGTGTAGGTTCTGATGGCTTTTCTTATGACCCTGTGCAGAGCTAGGTTGTTCGATATTCCCATTGGACAACTAGTGATAAGTGGTGATCGCTCCATCATCCAAAAAGAGATTTCTCATTTCTCTTATATTTCCATTCTATTATTTTTGGGTTTTTATGGCATTGTTTGAGCCATGTCCTGACTTAGGAGTTTTCGTAAAGTTAGAGTCTTCATAGACGATGTTGGGTAATTAGATTGCATTTTGTTCTTAAGATATGTACATTATTTAATTTAAATATTGAATTCCTTTATCTTATGGGCTTGCTTCTACAAACATTAATTATGAATATGCTTATGATATAAGTCTAAGGGGTCATCTTAGTTCTTGGTTGGCTTGGGGTACCCGTCATGACCAGGGCGCCAGTTTGGGGTGAGACAATAGACAATCCAAGTTCTTTAAAATATACTTCGGGCTTGTGTCATGGTTTTGTAGAGCCAGTGGACAAGTACTTACTGTTATGTGATATTTGCTACAATAATTGCTACCACTCTTATATTTGTATGGCTCTTTTTGAGGCCTTATATGCTAAATGCTATACGTCCCCAATTGGGTGGTTCAATGAATTTTAAGTGAGACCTTTTGGAATAAATATTCTCAAGGAATCTATGGATAAGGTAAGATTCATAAAGTAGAAGCTCATGATTGATCAAATTCGATAGAAGGAATGAGCAGATAAAAGTTATGATATATGAAAATTAGAAGGAAGGGAAGTTACTTTTGAAGGTGTCACCCATGAAGGGTGTAATACAATTCTTCTAGAAGGGAAATTTGGGCCCTAGGTACATTGGATACTGTAAGATGATAAAGGAAGTATAATTTGTAGCATCTATGTTGGCTTTATACACTATTATGTATGGGTTCACACTGTACGTCATGTGTCATTGTTGAAAAAGTACCATTGAGATGGTGACAATATTATTTTTTGGGATCTAAAATTGTATGATAAGGGACATTCCTATGAAGATGAATCAATTGGTATTGTAGCTAAAGGTGTGAGGAAGTTGGAGCCATGAGTTATTCTTTATATGAAGGTTTAGAGGAGGAATTGTACTATTAAAGAGGTTATATAGGATATAGAAGCAGACCCATTGATTCAGATGTTTATATATATATATATATATATATATATTCTACTTGTTATAATTTTGAGCTAGTTGTTATTAGGGGATGAAAAAGTGGTAAGTTGGTATCGTATGTAACAACCCAAAATGTCCTTATACATTAATATGAGTTGAAAATTGCATCTAAACCTCCCTTAGATAAATTTTGAAAAATTTAGGGCAGTTTTGGATTATTGTTAAGGGTGTGATAATTGAATGCAATCTAGTTTTAATGTTGTTTGTGCTTGTGGGATTTTATGTGATAATTAGATATCCAATGAGTTGAGAAATTTATAGCATCTTTAGGCATCAAAAACAATGTTATAGAACTTCAATTATAGCATTGGGGTTGTTTTTTATTTTGAAATTTGTGACCTTTGTTTTAAAATAAGGAAAAATGAGGAAAGCTAATAAGATTATGCCTCAAACCACTATATCCAAAAAATGAACCATTGCAGCAGTACCACTATAACGGTTATGGGAACAACAGTGGTGGCCAACAGTAAATAGCACAAACTGCTATAGAAAAATTTACTGTTGAAGCGATACTGTAAAAATGGTAATTATGAACTGCAATGTTTTTACTTAATAATTTTCTAATGTAAAACCCAGAAAATGTTTCCATTGTCTACTTTAGATACAGCATAGTAAAGCTCTAGGGAAAGGTGATTTTCATAGGAATTTCAAAGTTTTCATCTTTGGAGGTAAGTAATTACATTTTGTTCTTGAATTTATTTTATTAAACCTTTGAGAATCACTAGAAATGAAATAATGGTGGAAATTATGTTTAACATGTTTCATGCAAAATTATGAAAAATGGTGAAAATTTGTATAAATCTAACATATAATGATACTAGGGTGTTAGAAAACACTAGTAGGACTTTGATTTCATCTATTTATTCTAATTCAAGTTGTGTTCATGAAGTTTATAAGATAATAAAATTCTAAGATGATGAAATAGGATAAGTTATAGCTAAAATTGGTGACTTTGATCCCTAGTAGTAGAAAGGGGATGAATAATTAAAATATGTATATATTTTGTGTTTTATACATCAAGAAGGAATTGAATGAGAACAAAAAGAGAAAAGTGTGTCTTAAAGGTTACTTTGTGTAAAGTAGTTGAGGTAGGATATGGTTTGCGTTGAACTTAAAAATCCTTGGCTTTGTGTTTGTTTAGTCTTGAAACATCTAGGATTTCTTTCTAGCATAGCTTGTTATCTTACAACTGCATTACAATTCATTGCATTGTGATGATGTGTCGAGATAATGGGTTGGGTACCACTCCAATACAATTTCTATGGAGTCATAACGAGTTGGGTACCGCACTAGTACGTTATGATGTTGATGATAATAAGAAAAAAGGGTAAGAGATTATGTGCACGTATTGCATGCATGCACTCATTCATATGCATTGAGTGCTATTTTGATGAACACATATGATAATGAGTATGAATGCATGTGAAAGTTAATTTGTGAACTTTAGTTTGAACCATGATGAGGTATCTGATTGATATCACTGGTTATGAGTTTTGTTAGGATCACTTTTATACTTGTTTGACTTGCTAACTTGTACATTGTTAATTTAGTTGATCCATCATGCTTACCATTTCTTACTGAAATACTGATGTTATATGTACTATTCTTTTTATTGAGTATAGCACATCTTTCGGTAGTTGATATGCAAGCTTAACTCTAGATAGTGATCTGGACTTGATTTCGAGGGTGAGCACCATGTATGAACAACCTTCAGATCTATTTGAAATGTTTAGGTCCTTTGTTTTTGGATTAATATAATTTTCTCTTTTATCACATTTTGGATGTCGTGTTGGTTTCAGACTTAGTTATTCTTTTTAGATGTTCTGTGGCGGTGACTTGAAGTCACTGGGAATTATAATTGATAGAGGATTCTACACTCTATTTCTATTTATAGATGGTGAAGTATTTAATTATTAGTAGTTATTGAATGTATATGCCTAGAACATGTTGAATATCATGTAAGCTGATACTTTAATAAATGTCGAGACAATGATGAAATGAGTACAAGTGAGCATAGTATGATTCTCCTACCAAAGGTGACGATGCCCAAGAGTACACACAAGTGTACATGGTCTAATCAAGTAGTAAAGTAGACTAATGAAAGCCAAGTATCGATCCCATAGAGACTAAATTCAGTAATAATTCAATTTCGATGCACACTTTAGATTTAATTGATGCGAGAGTAACAAAAAAGTGTTTGGAATTTGTAAACTAAATTAACAATTGTGTAAAGTAAAGATCTTGGACTATCAATAGGATTAAAAACCAAGGTTGAAGCACTTCAAACACTAGTACTATGTTATTGAACCTCATTCGTTAAATTTCTCATCATGGTTGTAAATATGAAGGGTTAATCACATTATTTTATTCTCTTAACCTCAAATCAATTACATAATGTGGACATTACAACTACATCATTGAGAGGGGATGTATGTAACACCCCGATTTTCTAGAATCGGAACGCCACACGGTTCTCATGAACCCGAAGGACAATAATCTAACCCTTTTCTTATATCTGTACCTGAGCACTGCATAATATGTCGAAATAAATGCGGAAAACTGGCGGAAACTTGCCATAAGGTTCAAATATCTAAAAATACTCAATACTGAAAACTGAATATTAATACATCTGTCTGAAAAGCCTCTAAACTTATCTTAACTATGGAGTTGATGGGACATGTCCCCAACTAACTCAGTCTACTAAAAATAAATTGATTCTAATTCCATAATAAAATAAGGATCACCCTCGAATGAAGAGGATTCACTGCTACATCTACTACAACTGACTGAGTTTGGACTGCTAACGGTGCTCTGGAACTCGCGCTTCAGAACCTATGGTATAAGAAACCATAGCGCAAGGGAAAAGTATGCGTCAATACTTTGAATGTACTAGTATGATAGATGTTGTAAGGCTAAATGCAGGGGCTTATACATGAACATTTCTTAACTGAATAACATGACAGTACTGAATGAAGACATATGTATGAATGCACAAACAAAAACTGGAATCACAGTAACACTGAATACGAACTCTAAATACTGGGTTCTTAATAGATACTTACTGATGACTGAGTCTACTAGTACTGATATCTGAATTTACTAATACTGAGAGACAAAATAACTGGGTCTATTAAGATTGATGTCTAATATTGCTGATACTGATACTGATTTATTATATCTGAGATCAAGCCTATATAACGGGTGACCTCTGATCTTACTGGTAATGATGCCTGATACTTGATAAACTGTATCTGAGATCAAGCCTATATAACAGGTGACCTCTGAGTTTACTGGTAATGATGCCTGATACTTAATAAACAGAATCTGATATCAAGCCTATATAACGGGTGACCTCTGAGTTTACTGGTAATGATGCCTGATACTTGATAAAATGAATCTGAGATCAAGCCTATATAACGGGTGACCTCTGAGTTTACTGGTAATGATGCCTGATACTTGATAAACTGAATCTGAGATAAAGCCTATATAATGGATGACTTCTGAGTTTATTGGTAATGATGCATGATACTTTATAAACTAAATCTGAGATCAATCCTATATAATGGGTGACCTCTGAGTGGTAGCTAAGCCTAGTATAACGTGTGACTCCTCACCTGAATTCTATTACTGAGACAAAATCTGAAACTTAGACTGTAGGAGGTAGTCATCTAACCGACATGCCTCTTCTAGATTCTTTGGGGTCCAACCTAAAACCCCAGTTAGAAGGGTGTCAGTACCATACCACAGGTAAAGACACTTCTCTCTAAACCCAGTATGCCATGCCTATATAATGGGTGAAACCTAGTTGGAGACAATCCTAATATAATGGGTGACTCCGGGGAGGTAGTCAAGCCTAATATAACAGGTGGCTCCTCATCCTGCGCTGACTACATAGTTGTGGAGTGCATGTATTGTTATTAATGACTCTACCTAAAATAATGGGGAAGCCGTCATCCTTTCCCTCGCTCGATGCTGAATCCTACTCCCAACTGAATAGACACTAAACTTATTCCTAGACTATTTTAGACTGAGCTGTATCTGTTACTGGTCATCTTGCTTGATGAGCAAATTGAATTTACATGGTTCCGTCATCTGATGAAATGCTACTGAATTCTTGTTAGCTTACTGAGTTTCACTAAAGTATGAAATGAATACTAGATACTACTGAATACTATTTAATCGGAACTGAATACTTAGTTGGATTAGACTGATACTGAGACTGGATTGAACTAGTACTGAGATTACTGAATTTTCTTAAGTTTTGTACTAGCTGAATTCTACTGATCATAGTACGACTGAAATTAACTTGAGACTGACTCGGCTCTAGACATACAACTAAATTTTTGGGTATAAATACCCCCAGTACTCGATAGCATAAATAAATAAGATAGGACCACACTTGAGTATCATGAGAATGGACTTTTATTCACAACAAAATCAATATGATATCTCATCAATTTGTTGAATGTCATAAACATGTAATTGTATAGGGAATGCATACTAATACCTCATAGTTGTTCAATAAGGAATACACATGGATAAGAATGCATGCAACTTATCATAATACATTCACTAAGGCATTTCAACAAATGCTTGGCATGCACTAGTTATTACATAATTGGGGATTTCATGTTTAACATACTAAAGAGGGCACTATTCAATTTACTTAAGCATTCTATCAAACATATGGGGAGCATGCTTTGGTTATACCACAGATTCTATACTTAATTATCATGAATACATCAATAGCATGCAACTTGAAGAGGGTTTATCATGAAAATCATACAATTCATCACATACTAGAATCAACTCTTGAAATTGGAAGTCTAAATCATGAATTAAAACTCAATAATAACATGAACTTCAATTTCAATTCACATGAATCATGAAAAGTCATAAATATTAGATCTTTGAATTTAGAAAAGTATTCTTGAACTTCTTGGGTGGAAGGAACCCAAGAATCAATATCTGCATACCTTACTACAGGATCCTCGGAAGATTAATGGTGAAACCTTGATGATTGGGGTCTTGATTTTGGAACCCTAACTCTTGTTCTTGAGGAAAATTAAGAGAAAACAACAATATATGTGTTTAATATGGCTGAATTTCGTGTTCAAGGGTATATATAGGGGTGGCAAAATGACTGTCTTTCCCTTGGAATTAAAATCTGGAAATGGAAAAATCCTAATTTTACATGCTGGCGTGACATGCCATAATCGCGCCAGCTTACTGGAAATTGGACAATTGGGAAACTGATCCTTGGCGCGATGCGGTGGAAATCGCATTGCCATCTTGGTTGCGAACTGGAAACCAACTGTGATGTGGTGGAATCGCGGAGAATTACTGGATTTTTACAATTTTCATTTTGGCTGGCTCCGTGAAGCGCTAAAATACTAGGTGGTACACTGTCTCACTAAACTGGCTCTAACTCTTCGCCCGAGTGTAAAATTCGGGAAAAATTAGTATTGACGGAAAGATTATTCAATTCTCTACGTGGAAAAATATCGATATTAGGAAAACTCTACACGGGTTAAAATATTTCTTACTTGGGAAGTCAGCCCTTACTTTTCTTAAGGATGAAACTCGACTTGAAGATTGTTTGGGGTATTACAATGTAATAATCCAATTATGTTCTTTAAGATAGCATCCTATGTTTAAATCAAGTAAGGAATATAAATACATTCCTTTCCTTGGCGCTAATCCATATATCTTTTTTCATAAAAGACTGCGAACCATACTATGTTCAATCCACGTTCTATCTCCCTATTCCCTCCCCCAAGGTGACAAGGTTGACAATATGTGTATTCTAAAGGTTTTAAAGCGTCAAAATAGTTAAAATAAGATTGAACACACAAAAAATAATTATAAGAAAATAAACAAACTAAACTCAAAGCAATAGTACTCATGTTTGTGGCTTTAACCTCGAAAAAGGGCGTTTAGCCACGCGTAGTTATAATCACAATCACAATTAGGTAAATAACGACCAAGAATACGTATGAACTAAATTAAAAAAAAACATAAGTTTTGAAGTTGTAGAAGCCTTCTTGATGTTCCATGATTTCCAAAAATGAATAACAATATGTACAAAGATGTATTTATAGTGGACAACAAAGCCCAAGCCGTATATGATTCAAAGTGCACTCTTTGGCTATGTTTGAGGTGGGGCCATGACATGATACTTGCTTGAGTTGAATAAGGGTAATGACACACTATCTGATTTGGTCATGTAGGGGTCACGATGAGACACTTACTTTAGTCAAATGGGGGTCACGACGCACCCTTATCGCGACACCTCTTTGGAATTTGCTTGTCAAAAATTCGTTAAGTGTTGGACGTTCCCCCATTCATTGTCGACTTTGTGGTGTCCTTACCTTTATTTTACAGTCACCTAATCATCTATATATCATTATATTATGCTCCCAAAACACCCTAAAAGATCACACCACACGAATTAGATGTCCAAACAACTCAATATCCATAAAAACGAATAAAAAATAAGGCAAATCTCCATGATCTTCCACTTTATGTTTCAACTCTTTACTTGACTCACTTGAACTTTGGACACTACCAACAAGTTTTATCTGACATAATAACACCTTTAAAAAGATTTTTGAACACATTAAACACACTATAATACAACAAAAGAGAGTAGGAAAGTGCCTAGCTCAAGCTAGTAACACTACATTCATCGATTGGATTCTAAGTGATCCAATTTAAGCCCAAACTTATTTGAAATACACTTTGGACATTGTAATCACAAACCTTATCACTTAGATGCTTATTTATATAAATATTAACAGCTTAAGGCCCCAAGTCATCCTCAATACAAGGCATAATAGGTTAGAATAGTAACACTAGAGTGCATAAATACATCCAACATCACCACCCTACACTTAAAACCTTGTTCATAATTGAACAACTCTTAACGCCAAGCATCATAAGTTGAGGAGACTCTACACTTCTACTAAATGCAAGCCACTCAATATAATACAACAATGACAATAAAGAATGTCAGTTTCTGTACAAAGCACATTATTTAAAAGATTGATCGCTCATGAACATTAGTCTAAAACATCCTACCCTCAATATTAGACTAACCAAATTGGGCAACTCATGCATAGTTATCAATAAAGGAAATCATATAAATCAACCACATTCATCAAACATCTATCCCTCACATCAAGAGAATTACCCATAACAACGCATAATACTACAATGAACAACACAATGGGTAAAAGAATCAAGTTATACTCACTCTTACAATTAATTCCCAAGTTACACACAATGAACCATAGGCTTGCCCTTAGCGTAATGATCCACTAATATCAGAATGTAAAGAATAGGATTAGTTGGGACTTTTTCGGGTTGTAATGTAGGCTAAGGTACGGGTAGGAACTATTTAGGAATAGTGAATAACCTTTATAAGTGCTTTAATAAACTATATTATACAATTAAAATCAATCTCCAACAATCAATTTACACTTTTTCTTCCACCCATACCTTCTGTTTTTGCCCCATCTCTTTTAAGCATTTTCATAAACACTTGGTGGACGGATAATTTACTACCACATGAATAATTTTTTTTCACAATCATGGCAATATATCTATCACAAATAATATCACATCTAAACACTAAACATCAATTATTAAAACCAATAAAAATTATCTTGGGACATCAAATTACCCTTTTTCCACTTATTTTTAAAACTCCTTACTTAATTATTTTTTCTATTAAAGAGCCTAAGAGATTTTTTTATTAAAACAAGGTCCATCAACGAAGGGAATTAGGCTACAGATGAGGCTAACAAAGAAAAATATAAAGGCTCAATTGGGGTTAACTAGGATAATGCACCAGGGTAGGTAAAAGAAGGTATTAAATATGGCTATCAATTAAATGCTTAAATCATCTTCTAAACCCACATTCTTTATTTTGCTTTACACACACACTAGGCATGTTCTAGACATTACATGCAACAAGGAATATACAAAAATCGTACAAATACATGGAACATGCTTAATTCAATAGGATCTTCATAGACTCTTAAGCAAACAATAGCATAAATTCAACATTATGCCAACATGTACAAGAGTCACAAACATGAGCCTAGGAGTCTAAAAAGTAGTAATTCATTCAATCACATGCTTTTACCACAGAATACACTTGCATCATGTAATGAAAAAGATCATAAGCAAGAGAATCTTACTTTTACCTGACCTAAATAATTTTAAACTGAGCCCAAAATTTGAGAATTTTCCCACCCCACACTTAAAAAATTATTTTGTCCCCAATGTGAATTTTAAAGGTAAGAGATAGAAATACTCACTGAGGCCTCTAGGCCTAGCTAGTAGTATTTTTTTTGTAAAAAAGAGGCCCGTGGGACCTCACACTCAATCTTTGTCTTGCTCCTTAGCTCAAGATTATGGTACTTAGACTTTTCATTAACCTATGACTCAACCAAAAACAAAAACTACTTGAAATAATAACTAAAAACTAAAAAATAAAACAAACCTAATTTAAATTGGGTTGCCTCCCAAGAAGCGCCTGATTTAGTGTCGCGGCCCGACCCAACTCAACTTAACCATATTCCTTCTCCCTTTTACTCTTTTTTGGGAGCCACTTTTTCATTTATTTCTGACGTCTTGAGTTTGCACTCTCAAGGTCCACATCTTTCTTCACTTAAACCTTTATCAAGTTGGGAAACTGTGGTTTCATCTTAGGCCTCTCAACCATGTCATTCGAAGAGGTCTTTGAGGGAATAACCACCCTACAGTTTTCCCCTTTAATAAAATTAATCACACACAAATCTTTATATTGGGAATTTATGATGGGTTCTTTGTAAACATCAATTACCATATCTTTATCATCTACCCTTATTTTGAGTGTGCCTTCTCTAACATCAAGTACAGCCCCACCAGTTGCTAAGAATGGATGCCCATGATAATTGGTACCTATTTATTAGCCTCAACATCAAGAACAATAAAATCAGTAGGTATAATGAATTAACCAACCTTTATGAGGACATCCTTAATTATTCCTTTCGGATATGTGAATGGTCCATATGGCAACACAACAGTGGTCGATTTGGGCTTTCCCAAGCCTAATTTTTTAAATAGTGATAAGGGCATCAAATTTATGCTTGCCCCTAAGTCACTCAGAGCATTGATCGTTTCACTCCCAATTTGGATAGCATGAGAAAACTTAACCAGATCTCTCAATTTCTTGGGGATTTTTTGTGTCATCACAGTGCTACACTCTTCGGCGAGTGTTATAGCTCACACATCCAACAATTTCACCTTAGTAGCAATCACATCCCTCAAGTACCTTGCATACTTGGGCATACCCAACAAAACATCTAACAAAGGTAAGTTAATGTGAAGCTCTATGAACATGTCAACGAACTTCTTAAGCATTGCATCCTCCTTTAGCTTAATGTGGTTTTGTGGGAAGGGTAGTGGTGGCATTTTCTTATTTTCTCCCGCAATTTTTTTTTATTTTAAGTACTCAGACTTCCTTAAATTTTCAGCAACTTTTTAATTTACCTGTTGGGTCACCACATCATCAGTTACCTCCTTGTTTCCATGAGAGGTTCTCCTTGCATATTTTTACCTCTTCTCAATGTAATTTCGATGACTTGTTTTGGATATTCTGTGTTCCCCAGCAAACCACCTTGTGGCCTAGTATTTAATGTTTATTGTAACTGCCCAATCTGTAAATCTATGCTTCTCTGAGAAGCTTGTGAAATTTTCAAGTCTATAGCAAACTGTGTCAGATTAGCTAAGAGTTGTTTCATCATCTCTTCTATATTGCTAGTTGACTGATTTGGTTGGGCGTGTTGTCGTGGGGAATTCCATGACTGATTTAGTGGACGAGCATGCCACTTCATGTTGTAGGCATTAACATAATTTGGCTTTGGTACATTGACACATACATCAACGATTTCGGATTTGAAGCACAGATGGCCGCTGCATGACCACTATATTCGTATACCTCACACAAACTATTAGTTTGCTGAACTGATTGTTTATGTATATTACAATGTTGTAACCTGAGTTGATAAAGTAGTGTACTGATCTACCTCCGATAAACATGCAACTTTCTTTGGGGCTCTTCTAGTATATGAATGTCATTTTTTGATTTCCTTGTGTTCTTCAGTTTAGCAATGTGTATAGCTCATCATAAGTCAACTCAAGAACTTAACCACCTGCGGCTGAATCTAGAAAAATCTTTGTACTATGATCAAGTGCTTCTACAATAGTGTGATCAAGTACCACATTTGACTATTAGTGATATGGATAATATCAAAGTAAAGCCTTGAAATATTCCCAAGAAAGATAAAGATTTTCATCTGGCCTCTGCTTGAAGCTCTCTATCTCACTACAAAGTCTCAAAGTCTTGCCAAATGGAAAGAATCTGATGAGGAACTTTCTATCCAAGCCGTCCTATGAAGTGATTGAATTGATTAGCTCCGCATTCAACTACCCTTTAACTTCCCCAAAAGTGAATGGGGAAACAGTGTCTACCTCACAAAATTTGTACTCAGCCCAGTCAGAATGAATGCTTCTGTAAGCTTAATGAAATTCTATAAATGGACTTATGGATCCTCATGAGAAAGACCTTAAAATTATCCATTGCTGATAAGAAGCTGCACCATTCTATGCTTTAACTCGAAATCCCCCCAGTAGCAGGTCTTTAAATTGGGGAAGTCAAGTTCGTCAGAAGTAGGACTGCCACTTCCCTAATTATCATTCGGGCTGGTTGTTGTTCAGCCGTTAAACAGGATACTCTTAGCCTTCTTGTATTTGCGTAATATGGGGATAAGGATAGGGTCTCTCCTTCATTGATGGAAAGTTGTTCAGGTTCTGGGCTTGATTCAACAAAATCCCGAACCCTTACAAGCTTATTATTGTACAACCTATTTTCTGGAAAAACAAAACTAAGACCAAGAGTAAAAACACCAAATGAACCTAAAAGTAAAACTAAAATAAACATTTGCCAAATTACAAGTCCCCGGCAACGACGCCAAAAACATAACAGCGCACAAGCAAGTGTACATGGTCTTATCAAGTAGTAAAGTGGCCTAATAAAAGCCAAGTATTGATCCCACGGAGACTAGATTCGGCAATGATTCAATTTCTATTCACACTTTAGATTCACCTGATGCGATAGTAAAAAAAAAGTATTTGGAATTTGTAAACAAAAGTAAACAATGTGTAAAGTAAAGATATTGGACAATCAATAGGAGCAAAACCCAGGGTTGAAGCACTTCAAACACTCGTACTATGTTATTGAACCGCCTTTATTAACTTTCTCATTATGGTTGTCGATTTGAAGGGTTAATCAAATGATTCTAGTCTTCCGACCTCAAATCAATTACTTAATATGGACATTACAACTACATTGTTTAGCGGGGATGTAATAAACCAATTAAGTTCTTTAAGCTATCATCCTACGTTTAAATAAAGTTAGGCATCTAAGAACGTCCCTATTCTTGATGCTAATCTGTTTTCCATATTTCATAAAAGACAACGAATCATACTTTGTTCAATCCATGTTCTATCTCCCTATTCCCTCTCCTGAGTGTACAAGGTTGACAATATGTGTATTCTAAGGGTGATAAAGCTTCAAAATAGTTAAAATAATATTGAACACTCAACCAAAAATGATAAGAAAATAAAAAAACTCAACTCAAAACAATAGTACTCATGTTTGTGGCTTCAACCTCGAGAAGATGGCATTTAGCCACGCATAGTCATAATCACAATCACAAGGAGGTAATTAACGACTAAAGACATGTATGAACTAAATCAAAACAATAAAAAACTAAGTTATGAAGTTGTATATCCTTTGTGATGTTCCAACACTTCCAAATATGAATAAAAATATGTACAAAGATATATTTATAGTGGATGACAATGCCCAAGCCATATAGGATTCAAAGTGCAATCTTCGACCATGTTTGAGATGGGGTCGCGACGCAATGCTTGCTTGAGTTGAATAAGTGCCGAAATGCACTAGCTGGTTGGGTCAAGTAGGGGTCGCTACACTAGGATGTCTTGAGTCAATTGGGGGTCGTGACACGCCCCTATTGCAACACATCTCAGTAATTTGCTTCTAAAAAATTTGTTAAGTGTTGGACGTTCCTCAATTCATTCTTTACTTTGTGGTGTATTTCCCTTTGTTTTCCAGCCTCTAAATAATCTATATATCAACATACTAAGATCCTAAATCATCAAAACAATATCACACCACATGAATTAGATGTCCAAACAACACAATATCCATCAAATTCAATCAGAAACAAGAGTTAAGACAAGGTAAATATGAATGATCTTCCAATTCATGTTTTGACTCTTTACATTACTCACTTAAAATTTGTAAACTACCAACAAGTTTTTTCTAATATAAAAACACCATTAAAACAATTTTGAACTCATTAAACATACTAGAATCCAACAAAAGAGACTAGATAAACACCTAGGTCTAGCTAGTAATGCTAATTTCATAGATTGAACTTTAAGTGATCCAATTTACAACCAAACTTATTTGAAATACACTTTGGATATTGTAATCACACACTTTATCACTTAGATGCTTATTTATATAATTATTAACACCTTAATCCCCCAAGTCATCCTCAAAACAAGGCGAAATAAGTTAGAATAGTAACACTAGAGTGCATAAATACACCCAACATCAAAAGGTTTGGAAGGGTGCCAATCATGACCGATAGGGTCTTGAAACTCATGTAGATGAAGGTGTTTTTTTAGTAGAGGTTTAAATCCTCAATATATAGTATAACAATTATGCTACCATTCAAGCGTCCGAGAGTGGGAATTTTTTATAAGACTTTTTTACTTCGATCCTAACTCTCATGAGTCTTAACAAAGGTTTTGATCCTGGGGGAAATTTTTTTTATTCCATTTATTCATAGTAGATGTTGGTTCGTCGATATTTTTATAATCTTATTGACACAAGAAATATCAGGTGAGATTGTCCTAGATTCAATGTTTGAGGTCAACAATTGGGTTCTTAGTATATCGTTAAGGTAGTAGAACCACCAATTAGGGGTTATGGTGGATCTTAGGTAGGTTGAGGTATACCACCGGTTAGTTCAACTTTATAATTTATGTCTATAGTTTTTTTCAACAAACCATGGTATGATGTGAGAGTCTCCTTTTATGATGTTGCTACCCTACTGGGGGATTCCATAATGGTGGATAAAGTGTACCAATCCCATGTTTAAAATATTTTATTCTATGATACTTGGGTAGATTTGATTATTTCTTATATGGCAGATTTTTGTATGATCTTGATCATGGATTGAGTTTCCCATTTCATGCTATTTTAGATTGACACTCCAAGAAAGTCACTTTATCAATGATATGTGCCTCAAAGATTGAATGGAGAGATACCTTGTATTTGTAACCTTGGAGGGTGATTTCTTTTAATAAAACTATGCTATTGGTTTGTATAAATTATATATTATTTGTCTTATGTTTGAGATTCTCGTATAGACATGCCTCCTTTGGAGTCAATACAGGTAGTTAGAGAGTTTTAGGATGTATTCTTCATGTATCCTCTAAGAGATCCACTCAAGAGGAATATTGACTTTGGAATTTCTTTAGAGCTATACTCTAAAACATTGTTATTTCTCCTTATAGAATGGCTCTAATAAAGTTGAAGGAGTTGATTTGTTTTTTGATTTTTTGAGTAAAAGATTTATCAGATCTATTAATTTACCTTATGGTGTTATAGTATTGTATCTAAAGAAAAAAAAAAGATGGGTCTCTATGGATGTGCACCGATTGCCAATAATTAAAATAAGTGACCATTAAGTAAAAGTATCACATTCTGTGCATTGATGACTTATTTTATTTTCTTTAAGGTGCTTTGGTGTTTTTAAGGACTGATATGATGTCGGGGTATCATGTGTTTATGATTGGGGCATTGGGCATCCCTAATAAAATGTTAAGGACATAATATAGCCAATATAAGTTTCTTGTTAGGTCATTTGGTTGAACAATTCTTTGAAGAGATTTATGTAGTTGATTATTGGGGTGTTTCAATTTATCCCAATTCTTTCATCATTATGTTCATCAGTGATATTTTAGTGCACTCGAGGAGTGTGGAGGAGAATGAGCAACATTTAAGGATTTTTCTTTAGATGTTATGGGATGAACAATTATTTATTGATTTCTTACTATGTTAGTTTTCTAGAATCCTTAGAGAATGTAGTGTTTAATAACAATATTATATATGATCTAGTTTAGGTTGTGGAAGTTCAGATTAGACTAGCATTACTTCATCTATCAAGATCTGAAATTTTATTCATTTTGATAGCTACTACAGACGTTTCTTTGAGGGTTTTTATTTGATTGTATTTTATTTGACTAGATTGACTTAGAATAATGTTGATTTTTAGTATAAGACCTCGCAAAATCCTAAGTTCAACTCAGTCTTTTACGCTTGTTAAGGGGTCCCAGACTTAGAAAATTCTAGTTAAGTATTCAGATTTGGTATTATTTTAGCCTTCGTAAGTTGACAACTCTATTTCACAACATCAATGACCTTAAAGTGTTAATTTTTAGGTTAATTCATGATCAGGAATGTCAGTCGGTGTTACTAGATGAATTTCGTATTTTTCGGACCTCGTTTGAAACACGTTTAGGAAACCAAAATAGTGCATCGATGCGATCTCAGCGCGCTGTGTCGGCCATCGTGTCGATCAATATTTTTCCCCAGCTACCAGCATCAAATTCCAGTGAACCGACGCGGACTCAACGTGGCATGTTGGCCATCGCATCGATGCCAATAACATGGCGCGGTGGCCTGCGCATCGATGGTTCAATTTTCAATCTTTTAAACCCGTATCTAGAGGGGTAAATGGGTCTTTTCTCAGTGTATATCATCCCCCAAAACATATCATTAAACTGTCCAAGAGGAAAAATATACTCATTCTCTTTAAAATTTATCAAGAACAAACCCTAGTTCATCATATTCAAGATCTAAGACTCAAGGTTTCCACCATTATTCTTCAAGAATTCGCCAACTAAGGTATGGGAAGTGTTCATCCAAGGGTTCCTTCAACCCTTAGAGTCCAACAAACTCTTTTAAACTTCAAGTAGTTGGAATTTATAATTTCCATGATTGAAATAAATGTGTATTCATGATTACTATTTGAATTAGATTTTTGTTTCATGATTTATTAAACGTTTCATGTGGAGTTGATAATTATATGTGTAGATTCATATGAATCCATGTTAAACTCCTTGAAATTGTGAACTTGGAAGTGAATCATGATGCTCACTTATTATGTGCATATTATGCTCACCAAGTGCTTGATGAATTGTTCATGTGAATTAGTAAGGGAAAGAAATCATAACATGCAAGATTACGAGCAAGTTATACCATGCAAGTGTTTGATAAAATGTCTCTATAGATACATTATGAATAAGTGTGCATTTTTATGCTATGCAAGATAATGTGATGTTTTACTTTTCATGCTATCGAGTCCTGGGGGTATTTAATACCCAATAATTTAGTTGTTTCCCTAGAGCCAGTGTCAGTTATAGAATAATCCTAGTCATGTCATGATCAGTAGTACTCTCGGTTAGTTACAGGACTCAAGAAAACTTAGTAGACTCAGTGCCAGTCCAGTCTAGTTTAGTATTCAGTTTAGACCTCATTAAATTCAGTAGTTAATAGTATTCAATAATATTTCATCAGTTAATAGAACTCAGTGAACTCAGTTCAGATCAGTTAGATAGTATAATCAGTAATAGTCCAGTCAAGCCTAGTATGAACTAGGAAATCAATTCAGTGTCTATTCAGATGGGAGTAACATTCAACATCGTGTTTTCCCAGGGATGAGGGATTCCTTCCAGTAGAGGGTTTGACCCTTAGAAGTAATACTAATATTACAGAACTACGTAGCCAGCGTAGGTTGAGATATCTTCCTGCTAGATATAATGAGGGTTGATACATCTTATTTGAGTTTTCCTGCCGGCGAGGGATGACGAAAAAGCTTTCTATCAGAGAAGGATAACTCATAACTTGTCTTTACCCATGGAACAGTATTGAGACCTTTCCTACTAGGGTTACAGGTTGGACCCTAATCTATTTAGAAAGGTCCATGTCAGTTAGATGATTATCTCCAAGTGTCCCAGTTTAAGATTCAGTCTTAGTATAGAACTCAGTTTAGTTCTAAAGATTCAGGACTGTCAGACACAGTCAGTCAGCTCAGTACAGAACTCAGTATAGTTCCACAAAACCAGATTGTCAGATACAGTCATTAAGTTATCAGTAATACAGTAACAACATACTCAGTTATCAGTTAATAAGTATTCATACAAAGATATCAGTTAATTAGTATTCAAACTCAATATTCAGTGTTACCACGATCTTAGTTACAATTATGTATTCATGCATATACTATTATCCAGTTATACTCATATTATTCAGTCAGTATTATTCATGAATATGAACCCATGCATTTCAACCTACCTCACTTAGCATACTAGTACATTCAAAATACTGACGCGTACTTTTCTCTTGCGCTATGATGTCTTATATCATAGGTTCAGATGCACGGGCTCCATAACACCATTAGAAGTTTAGTCTTTCAGCAGTCAGAGTTAGTGGTGAGTCCTTATAGCTCGAGGACATGATTATTATTTCAACATTTCAATTTATTGCAGTAGTCAGAGTTAGTTCGGGACTTGTCCCATCAACTTCACATTTCAGACAGTGTAGAGGCTTTTCAGACTAGAGTATTTTTAGATAGGTGTTTCTGTTTTGGTATTGATATACCATATTTAGCTTTTATTTAGTATTGATCCTTATGGCATGTTTCCACCTAATTTCCACATATTTCAGTATTATTATACAGTTATCACTGCAGGTACCAGTTATCGGTTAACTTGTGGTCCTTTGGGATTGTGAGCACCTTGTAGTGTCCGGGGTATAGACACAGGGTATTAAAAACATGGTATCAGAGCCTAAGATTCAACAGTCCTAGGATGTCTGAAAGATGCATCTAGTAGAGTCTTGTGCATGGGTGTGTAGAGCGCCACACTTATGGACAAGAGGCTATTAGATATTTTTAGGAAAAGTTTCACTTCTTTCAGTATTCATGTCGTGCGAGTCAGCATGACATCCAGTTAAATTCTCAGTCTAATTCAAGTTTCCCTTCTATTTACATAATATATCTCTAAAAAGGACTAAGTACAGAGGAACGGGAGGCCATCCAGAACCTCAACCCCTCCAGCCAGATCCTCTGGACGAACACATCTCCCACGTTGAGTTCAGAGAAGCTTTCACCACCCCAGCTTATTCTGTGGCGGCTGAAATTATACATCCAACTATTTTTCTATCTTACCTAGTGGGCAACGCTGCTGCTTCCAAAAATTAGGACTTAACCCGAATGAACCCTTCATCTTTTATAGGGTCTAAGTCAGATGAGGACCCTAAGGAATTTCATGATCAGGTGTAGAAAGATGCAGATATTATGGGAGTGACTGGTGTTGAGAGTGATGAGTTGTCCATATATCAGTTGTAAGATGTGGCTCACTCATGGATTAAATAGTAGAAAGTAGAAAGGGTCGTTCATGCAGGGCCCATAGAATAGGAGGAGTTTGTTGTTGCTTTTTTGGATAGGTTCTTCCCGCTAGAGTCGAGGGAAGCGATTTTTTTGGAGTTTATAAACCTGAAGTAGGTCAATATGACAGTACAAGAGTATTCTCTTATGTTTACTCAGTTATCCAGATATGCCCCTCATTTAGTAGAAGATATTAGATCTAAGATGAGTATGTTTGTGTCAGGGGTGTCTAGTAGTGTGGTAAAAGAGTTTAGGATCGCAATGCTGATTAAAAAAATTGAGATATCAAGGCTCATGGTCTATTCTTAGTAGATAGTAGATGCCAAGAATAAAGAGAAGGAGAGAGAGAACAAAAGAGCGAGAACAGGTAGTTTCAACTTTATTCAGTCGAAGTTAGGGGGTAGGAATCAGTCATAGTTCTGCCAAAAATCCTTAGTTCTATCTTCGTCCTTAGATAGTGCTCCTGTATCAAAATTTTAGAGATGGCAATAGAGATAGGGAATCAGTCCCAAAACCCCAGGGTAGTGTTAGTAGTGCTCGAACCAATCCCCTTTGTCAGAAGTGTGGAAGAAACCACCAAGGTATCTACAGAGCTGGCAGTGATATGTGTTTTGAATTTTGAAAGTCAGGCTATAAGGTTAGACAATATCCTTAGGTGGGTTATCAGAGTTAGCATAACCGTCCCCCAACTCAGTCCGGTCCTCCAAATCAGTAGGGTGCCGCATCCAGTGCCACCAGTGGGCAGCGCCCAAATAGACTCTATGCTTCTCATTCCCAATAGGATCAAGAAAGTTCTCCTGATATGGTAAGTGGTACGTTACAAGTTTTCCATTTGTGTCTATGCTTTGATAGATCAAGGAGCTTTTTTGTCCTTTGTTACTCAATATATAGCAGTTAATTTTGGAGTCAGTCTTAAAATTCTAGAAGAGGCTTTCTCATTCTCTACTCTAGTGGGTAAATCCATCAAATCCAGGTTGGTATATAGGAACTGTCCGATTATGATATCTCAGAATGTCACTTCAGCAGACTTAGCTGAATTAGAGATGACTACTATTGATGTCATTCTCAGCATGGATTGACTGCATTCCTATTATGCCTCAGTCAACAAAAAAATAGAATTGTCCAATTTAAGTTTTCAAAGGATCCCGTCCTAGAGTGGAGGGGTAGTATTTCAGCTCGTAGGGGTCAGCTTGTTTCTAACCTTTGGTCTAGAAAAGTGATATCTAAGGGATGTGTCTACCATCTATTTTGAGTCCAGGACTCTAGTTAAGAAACCCCTAATCTTTAATCAGTATCAGTAGCATGTTAATTCCCTAATATGTTTCCCGAATATCTTACCGGAGCTCCTGGCAAAAAGGAAATTAACTTTGGCATATACCTTCTCCTAGATAATCAACCCATATCTATTATTCCATATAGAATGGCCCCAGTGGAACTTAGGGAGTTAAAAAATAGTTGAAGGATCTCTTAAATAAAGGATTCATCAGACCTAGTGTGTCCTCGTGGGGTGCACCAGTTTTATTCATCTGTAAAAAAGACGGTTCTATCAGAATGTGTATTGACTACGATAAGCTAAATAAATTCATGCTAAAAAATAAGTACCCTCTTCCTAGAATCGATGACTTATTTGACCAACTTTAGAGTGACAGTAACTTCTCTAAGATAGACCTTAGATCAAGCTATCATCAGCTCAGAGTCAGAGAATGTGACATCCCAAAAACAGCCTTCAAAACTTGGTATGGTCACTTCGAATTCTTAGTCATGTTGTTTCATCTTACCAATGCCTCTGCAGCCTTCAAGGACTTGATGAACTATTTGTTCAAGTAGTAATTGTACATGTTCTTCATAGTATTCATAGATGATATTCTTGTCTATTCTTGTAGTGAGCATGATCATGCAGACCATTTCAGAATAGTGTTGCAGACTCTTAGAAACCATCAGCTATTTGCCAAATTCAGCAAGTACAAATTTTGGCTAAGGTCAGTAGCTTTTCTTGGCCATATTGTTTTCGGTGATGGAATTAGAGTTGATACCCAAAAGACCAAAGCAGTGAGAAGCTATCCTAGACCCATCTCTCCATCGGATATTAGGAGTTTCTTAGGCTTGTGTAATACCCCGTATACTTCTAAACTAGAAAACGAACCATTCTTCCTACCTGTAAAACCTCTAATCTTGTAATTCATCTTTGAGTACATTACTTACAATGACTATCCTAGTTATAAGAGATCTAATGATGTGTTTAACGGGTTCATAGGAGTCACTTAAGGTAAGGTAAGCTACGAGCTTTTGAATCCTTCAAGTTTTAGTGTTTGATTTTGCAAGAGTCATATTTTAAAGACAATAAATTGATGTATATATGGTATTTTGGAATAGTTAGACCCACCAAATTATAGATAATTGAATTATCTTTCTAATGATACCAATTTCTCCAAAATCCGATACCCGAGCGAAAAGTTATGGCTTTGCAAAGGGGTGTGCAACGCAAATTGTAAAGTGTGCCATAGGGTGTGCGACGCACACTGCAAAGTGTGCCATAGGGAGTGAGATGCAAACCTTAAAGTTCCATAGCTTGTGCGATTCAAACCCCATGGCCCAATGACCAGGACATTTTGTTTTTGAGTTATTCCGAGGGAAACTAAGCCATTTGACGCCCCTAAACCATCCCTAATCACTCCTAAACATTATTATGTTATATTAATCATATAAAATCCTCTCTCTTAACCCTAAGAAGTTAGTAAAGAAATCAAAACCCTTTATTTCTTCCCAATAACAAAATCCAAGTGTCATCTCTCAAGAATCAAGAAGTTAAGTTCAAAATTCAAAGTTTTCTACAAGGATTCTTTCAATCAAGCTTACAAGTCCAATCTTTTCACAATTCAAGAATATCAAGTAAGAATTCAAGATCATCTCCTAGGGTTTCAAAGTCAAATTATCTACGTACAACAGGGTCTATTAAGGTATTTGGGGTTTGAACAAGAACACTCATTTTGTTCTTGTGCCCAAAACTTGAATTAAATTTTAAAAGATATATGATTTTGTGTTTTTCCATGAATTTGAGATATTAATTTATACCCTATGTTGTTTTTCAAGAGATTATGATATTTTTCAATATCTAAAAGACAAATTCAATGAGTTTGATGTTCTTATTATACTTAAAGCTGAAATTTCCAGATTTCTAAATAAATTATGCATGTTTATGATATAAAGCATGAACTTTGAAATGTTTTGTCAAAGAATTGATGTATGGATCATTAAATACTCATTGAGATTGATGTTTTAAGAACTTAGGTTCCACATGCACCCACGTTTAGACTATTTTTAAATAATTAGAAAGACTTGACCTTTTGGTCACAATAGCATTGAAATCCACTTTACAGAATGATATTACAGGCTTCGAAATTAATTTCATTATAAATCATGAGATTACTTTTTAAGTAGATTTTTCTTGAGATTTTTGAGCATAGTATTGGGAGTAGTATTTAGCATCGAGTCGGGCATGTTACTAGGATTTCTTACCCCAGAACTACGAGCCACCGTAGTTTGAGACATTTACATCCACTTTATGTGGATAATTGAGATAGTGATCGCTGAGATAGATTGTTCTATTCTGACGCCAAGGGTAAAATAACCCTAACCTTATGGGGGCGAGTTGTGGGACACCATGTATGCTCACATGGTGTACATATCGGTTAGAAGAACCTCCCAAATAGATGTCCTCCACTCTTAAAATAGTTTTAGTTATTTAAAGTCTTGAGATAAAGTGTTTCCCATGCTGCATAAACTTTCAGATTTCTAAAACCTAAGACAGAGTACTTTTCAAATTTCAGAAACTAAGTGTAAAAGTTCACAATTTATTTAGATATTATTTTACATAAGATTTTAGTTATAGGATTATAGTTTTATCTTTTAGAAATAAAGGTGAGCCTTTTTCACTTAGCCTAGATGGTTTGAGAATAAGAAAAGAATACAGATTTCAGAACTAAGTGTAATGGCTCACAATATTTATACACCATGCTTTACTATTTATGATTTATGATATTTAGATTTCAGATTTGTTAATCCTATGTGAGTCATTTACATTTAGCATGGATTGTTTTACAATGGTGATTATGAGATATGTTTTACTCATTCCATGCACCCCCATATACTCAGTACATTCTCAAAGTACTGTTCTACATATATGTCTATGTGCTACATTATCTAATAATGTAGGTACAAGTTGTTGCACATACACTATATTCAGTCAGTTCGCATCTTCCAGTCAGCAGGTGATAAGTCTTTTTTATTCAAGGGCTTGATTCAGTTAAATAGTTTGAGAAGTATTGTATTTTCTTTATTCAGTCGTATTGAATTGGGATAGTTAGGAATCATGACTCAGCTACCTATAGTCCGTACTAGTAGAGGCTTCATAGATAGTCAGTAGTGTTGATGTATTCACTTTCAGTTTGGTTTGCAACAGCAGAGTTGTAATCTTATAAATTCAGATTTGTATTGATCCAGTCAGAAGAGTTTTTATGTTTCCACTAATTTTATTCAGATTTATGTATTTTATTCAGTTACTTGTAAGTAAGCCGGAAGAAGGGTTATCTTGGGATCACTTGTGACCCTAAGCACCGTGTGATGTCTCAGAACTCATTTTTGGAGCGTTAAAAACTTGGTATCAGAGGACAGAGTTCAAAAGTCCTAGGGTGTGTGTGAAGTCGTGTCTAATAGAGTCTTGCAGAACGGTACGAAGACATCTGTACTTTACTTTGAGAGGCTACAAGGCATTTAGGAAATATCTCCATTCTTTCAAGTCTCATATCATGCTAGAGAAAGGTTCTCTAAGAAGCTTATACAGATTCTTATCCTACTCTATTCAGGCCATCTCCGCCTTATTTTTAGGATATCAGAAATAGTCAGGATTATTTCTTTATAGATAGTACTTTCTTAGACACTCTCCACAGATAGTTATGGGATTTTAGGCGTGCTAAAAAGTATCCCATTAGTGCTTTTGAGTTACAAAGATTGAAGTGCTTTATTCATGTTCATTAAAGTCGTGCACTAAGCCCAAGCCAGAGGTTCTTTCAGATTCCTCCTCAGAATCTATAATGTAAATCTATACTTCCCTACCCATGTATTATTCTTGAGATAGCATGATCAAAAAGTTCTAGTTCCTCCCCTTATAATGCTGTCAGATTTGATAGCAAGAAGTTTTCACATGTCTCACAAAGCGGCTTGAGAGAAGCTTTCTACTATGTTATAAGTACCTCAAATTTAAAGTTATGGCCTCATTCTTATTATTCATTCAGTTGAGATAGAGTAAGATGTGTATTTTTTTTATCATTGAATACCGTGTGTCAAGTTTCTATCTTTTGTGTTATGTAATCTTGTTATCATTGTGTTTTTGAAACTAAAAGTCTAGTGAAGCCGTGTGGGGCTCTTTTGATTCACTAAAATAGTTGCCTTATTATTCATCTCATTTTCTTGTTCAAATTACAAAAATCAAACTCTAGTAAAGCCGTGTCAGACCTATTTCGATTCACTAAAAACTTGTTCTTCACCTTGTTGCTCTTGTATTGGTTGGAACTGGAGGTTTAAAGGTGTATTGACAAGAAAGGTGGTAAGTGCGACTTATTGAATATATGTATAGACAAATATTTTTGTATATGATTGAGTTAGTAATGAAGTGGTATGTCCTTGTGTGTTAGTTTAGTAGAAGGTAAAGAAGGAGTTATTAGTTCGGGTGAATTGTTGTTTCCTTGAAGTATGAAAAGAGTTGTTGACGGTGTTTGTTGTGAAAGAAAAGTGTAGGTTATTGATGAAGGTGCTTGGTGGATGAGCGTTGTTAATTTAGGCTTCTCTAAGATTGCAAGAGGGAGTTTAGTTGAAACTTATAGAGCTATGAACTAAGTTTAGCTGCATAAAAAGGGTAGATAGTAATGATTTTTAGAAGGAGGATGTGTTGATGGATTGTAAATAATATAGGCCATAAGATTATTGATCAATTATTGTTGTTATGAGATTCTAGTGGGTTAGTGTTTCTTGATTCTTTGTTTTATGGGTTCCAAGTGAGAATAGTATATGAGGTTTTGTTATTAATCATGCCTAGCACTAAACACTAACTTTTAATAGTAGATGATCATCAAGGAGGAAATAACGATTTCTAGGTTAGTGATGCTAGCTGTATGGAGGTGAACCAATAGGCTTGAAACAGTGAATGCAAGAATGTAAGTTCACAGATTTGAGATTAAGTATGATGTTGTATGAATGAGGTAGAAGTATGCCCAAGGTAATATGGGGATACATTATTTTAGAGGATTATGACATGTTGTATATGGCCAGTAGTACCGTTGAGTTTCTAGGTGGACAAAGACTTATTAGATGGTATATGGTGTTCTAAATAGCCAAGTTAAGAAGTTTTGATGGATAATGTTGAGCCATTTGTTATAGTCTTGATTCTCATGGTCTAGAGATATAAGTTTGCAGATGTGATATTGGCACACTATGACGTAAGTAGAATGGTTCATTAAGGGTTACAGATATCCGTGTTAAGTGTTTTAACCTAAGTTGAGTTTTATGAAGATTGAGATAATAGAAAGTAGAGTTGAAGAACTAGTTAGTGTGAACTCACAGTATGGTTATACTCCTGAAGATTCTAAGTTAGAAAATGTTCAAGTTATTAGATAATGAATATTGGGGACATAGAAAGATAGAGATGTATCTTAGAATGAAGTATTAGCAGTTGTTTTTACCATTTAAGGTATAGTCTTTCAGGGTAAGTTTATTATTTATGGCTATTATTATGCCCTAGACTCTAGAGTAAAGGAATTTCAGTTTAGATTAGATTTAGTAAATGGTTCCGTATACTTAGAATGTCATCTTTGATCTAAGGGGGATATGGTAAAGTGAAGAACCAAACCAAGTTTTGTGAGTTAGATTGCGTTATATGTCAACAAGAGGTGCGATAAGATACTGGTCCTTTCTTACTCTAGAGTATTCCTTGGATATCAATATTTATCTCATCAGATTCATGTCATGCGTGATAAATCAATGCCAAAGGCCAATGCTTATACACTTCATGTGTACTCAAATCCATTATTGGTCTCTAGTAAGTAACAGTTTCAGTCTCTGATTTGAGTCATTTCTCATAAATCTGTGAACTCCAATATTATGTTGAACTGCTCATGATAAGTATGAATTAATGTTCCATAGTATCATCAGTTCTCAAAAACTCATGATCCTAGTGAAATCCAGTTTATATCATGTATGCCCTCAGTTTAGATCTCTTTAACGAATATATACCTTTGATGTTCTATTCCCAAGGCCTCCGTTAAGTGTTAAAGTTACGTATAGTATTCTTCCGTGCTTCAGGTCCTTATGTGTTAGCCCTTTTGTGACCTCTTCCTATATTAAGATAGTAATGATGAACAATTATTTAGATGGGAGAGAGTAAATATTTATTGTTGATAAAAGATCGTCGTATGCCCGTTTTAGTTAAGGCTATATGTGTGATATAAGATTGAGGCCAAGTCTTTAATACATGTTGTGGTTAGTTGAAAATTTTGTGTGTATGTTCTTAAGAATAGTGAAAGAATATTGTTGTTGATAGAGGTTTAGAGACTAGGAAGAGTAAGACTTTATGGGTGTTTGTCTTGAAGTTCATATGTGGTTATAATGGTAGGCTTGAGTGTCGTGTTGAGATGTAAGTGGAGGAATGCAATATGCTCTAATGAATCCATAGTAAGTGTTTAGAGTTAGTCATTGAAGTGATAAGAAGAATCATCTTAGAGAGGAAAAGTTGTGAAAATACTTCGGGTATTGAATTCATGGTTCATACGAGTGTTATAATGTTATGTGTAGTAAGTTGTGATTAAAGTTAGGCTTGAACATGGTGAGAGAATTTAGTTCCGATCAGACATTAGTATATGAAGTTATATGATCCCGTGTGAGCATGGTATTAAAGGGGATAAGTGTAGTTGATAAGAGTATTTGAGAAGTGTTTCTAAGCTCGAAAAGAAAAACTAGCAGTTGCATTGTCTAAGGTCTACAAATTCTAAATTAGTTTACATTTAAGAAGCCCATGTTCCATGTTACAAAGTTATATATATACTGAGAATTCTTTCTTTAGATATCTCACTCTGATCATACCCAAGATTCTTTTTCCCTAATGTTATTATAACCTCATGCTAAGCGTGCTGAAGAAATATTCCAGTTGAGTATAAGCTTTCAGTATAATTCAGTCCGTATAGCCAACAATTTAGTTTAGTAATCAGACAGACAAGTTCCCATGGTTTTTTCTATCTTTCCTATTCTTGAGGTAATTCATCCATGTCCATGCAATTTGCAAATTCAGTTTAGTCCAAACATTATCTTTAAGATTCAGCTAGTTAGTCATGACTAAGTTCGTAAGTGATCAGAGAATAACCTCAGTTTTCAAAGTATACCAACACAAATAGAGTAGAAACACTTGTACAATCTTAGTATTATTGTCTCATGATTCATGCCTGAATAATTTATCACTTCGCCGTTCTATACCAATGATTATATCATGAAAATCTCGAGTGAGTTCTAAACTCCTAGCATGAATCAGTTTCCTGATGGTCAATAAGTCAAGTCAGCTAAGAATTCAGCTTCATGATAGAATTTCTAAAGTTTTAGATCATCTATATTCTTTGTTAGAAGACACATTATTCAATACTTTAACGTTTCAATATGTTCCTACCCATTATTCAAGGACGAATGATTCCAAGGGGGAGATATTGTAATACCCCATATTCTTCTAAACTACAAAACGAACCATTCATCCTACGTGTGAAACCTTTAATCTTGTAATTCATCTTTGATTAGATGAATTACGATGAGTATCCTAGAGATAACAGAGCTTATGATGTGTTTAACGTGTTCATAGGAGTCACTTAAGGTAATGCAAGCTAAGAGTTTTTGAATCCTTCAAGTTTTAGTTTTTGATTTTCCAAGGGTCATATTTGAAATAGAATAACTTTATGTATATGTGGTATTTTGTCATATTTAAACACACCAAATTATAGATAATTGAATTAGCTTTCCAACGATACCAATTTCGCCAAAATCCGATACTCGAGCAAAAAGTTATGGCTTTGCAAAGGGGTGTGTGACGCAAACTGTAAAGTGTGCCATAGGGTGTGCGACGCATACTGTAAAGTGTACCATAGGGAGTGCGATGCAAACTTTAAAGTTTTCCATAGCTTGTGCGATGCAAACCCCATGGAACAATGACCTAGATATTGCACTTTTGAGTTAATTAGAGGGCAACTAAGCCATTTTACACCCCTAAACCATCCCTAATCATTCCTAAACGTTTTTCTGTTATATTAATTACATAAACTCCTCTCTCTTAAACCTAATAAGTCATTAAACAAATAAAAACCCTTTCCTTCTCTGCAAGAACAAAATCCAAGTGTCATCTCTCAAGAATCAAGAAGTTAAGTTCCAAATTCAAAGTTCTCTATAAGGATTCTTTCAATCAAGCTTAAAAGTCCAATCTTATCATAATTCAAGAATATCAAGAAAGAATTCAAGATCATATCCTAGGGTTTCAAAGTCAAATTATCTACGTCCAACCAAGTCTATTAAGGTATGTGGGGTTTGAACAAGAACACTCCTTTTGTTCTTGTGCCCAAAATTTGAATTAAATTTTAAATGATATATGATTTTATGTGTTTTTCCATGAATTTGAGATATTAATTTATACCCTATGTTGTTGTTCAAGAGATTATGATATTTTTCAATATCTAAAAGATAAATTCAATGAGTTTGATGTTCTTATTATGCTTAAAGCTGAAATTTCCAGATTTCTAAATGAATTATGCATGTTTATGCTATAAAGAATGAACTTTGAAATGTTTTTTCAAAGTATTGATGAACGGGTCATTAAATCCTCATTGAGGTTGATGTTTTAAGAACTTAGGCGCCACATGTACACACGTTTAGACTATTTTGAAATAATTAGAAAGACTTGACCTTTTGGTCACAATATTATTGTAATCCACTTTACAAAATGATATTACAGACTTCGAAATTGATTTCATTATAACTCATGAGATTACTTTTTAAGTGGATTTTTCTTGATATTTTTGAGCATAGTATTGGGAGTAGTATTTAGCACCGAGTCGGGCATGTTACTATGGTTTTTTACCCAGAACTACAAGCCACCGTAGGTTGAGATATTTAAATCTACTTGATGTGGATAATTGAGATAGTGATCACTGAGATAGATTGTTCTATTCTAACGGCAAGGGTAAAACAGCTCTAACCTTGCGGGGGCGAGTTATGGGATACCATGGATGCTCACATGGTGTACATGTCGGTAAGAAGAACCTCCCAAATAGATGTCCCCCACTCTTAAAACAGTTTTAGTTATTTAAAGTCTTGAGATAAAGTGTTTCCCACGCAGCATAAACTTTCAGATTTCTAAAGCCTAAGACAGAGTACTTTTCTGATTTCAGAAACTAAGTGTAAAAGTTCACAACTTATTCAGATATAATTTTACTTAAGATTTTAATTACAAGATTACAGTTTTAGCTTTCAGAAATAAAGGGGCGCCTTTTTCACTTAGCCTATATGATTTGAGAATAAGAAAAGAACACATATTTTAGAACTAAGTGTAATGGCTCAAAATATGTATACTACAGGATTTACTATTCATGATTTATGATCTTTAGATTTCAGATTTCTTAAGCCTATGTGGGTCATTTAAATTTAGCATGCATTGTTTTACAATGGTGATTATGAGATATGTTTTACTAATTGCATGCACCCCTATATACTCAGTACATTATTAAAGTACTGATCCAAATATATGTCTATGTGTTACATTATCTCATAATGTAGGTACAAGTTGTAGCGCATACACCATATTCAGTCAGTTCGCAGCTTCCAGTAAGCAGGCGATGAGTCCTTTTGATTCAAGGGCTTAAGTAATTTATACAGTTTAAGAAGTATTGTATTTTCTTTATTCTGTCGTATTGAGTTAGGATAGTTAGGAATCATGACCCAGCTACCAATAGCCATTACTAGTAGAGGCTTCATAGATAGTCAGTAGTGTTTATGTATTCAGTTTCAGTTTGGTTTGCAACAACAGAGTTGTAATCTTATAAATTCAGATTTGTATTGATCTAGTTCAGAAGAGTATTAATGTTTCCACAGATTTTTTTCAGATTAATGTATTTTATTCAGTTGCTTGTAAGTATGCCAGTAGAAGGGTTAACTTAGGATCACTTGTGAACCTAAGCACCGTGTGACATCTCAGGACTCATTTTTAGGGTGTTACAGCTTGGCTGGCTATTAACAACGGTTTGTTAAAGAATTTTCATCTATTACATCCCCTATGTCCAGATTGACTCAAATGAAAGTCAAACTCCAGTAGTCAGATTCTTGTGACAAGATTTTTCAGGAGTTGAAGATTCGACTCACTACCTCTCCAGTTTTGACCCTACTAGATGGCTCAGATGGATTTGTGGTATATTGTGATGCCTCCAGAGTAGGTTTGGGGTATGTTTTTTTGTAGAAAGGTAAGGTCATAGCCTACACCTCTAGACAACTTAAGACCCATGAAAAGAACTATCCTACTCATGATTTGAGTTAGCAGTAGTAGTGTTTTCCTTAAAGGTTCGGAGAAACTATTTGTTTGAGGTGCACGTTGATATTTTCACTGACCATAAGATCCTACAGTGTGTATTCTCCCAGAAAGATCTAAACCTCCGTTAGAAAAGGTGGTTGGAGTTGTTGAAGGACTACGATATAAGCGTCCTGTATCATCCGGGTAAAGCCAATGCAGTGGCTGATGCTCTTAGTAAGATATCAATGGGGAGTATTACTCATTTTGAGGAAAGTAAGATAAATTTAGCTCAGGAAGTTCATCATATTTCCCGACTAGGTGTTGCCTTAGTTGATTCAACAGAACGTAGTGAATGGGTACAAATTAGATCAAAATTATCCCTAGTTTCCGAGGTGAAGGAAAAGCAAGATAGGAATCTCAGTCTAGTGAAGCTGAAGAAATCAGTCAGAGTTCAAAAGGTAGAGGTTTTCTCCCAAGGGGAGATGGTGTGTTGCGCTGTCAGGGTCGGCTATGTGTGCCAGGTGTAGATGACTTAAGGCAGAAAATTCTTGCAGAGGCACATGGCGCGCGCTACTCTATTCATCCAGGAGACACTAAGATGTACCATCATTTGCTGGAGATTTATTGGTGGAGTGGGATGAAGAGAGATATTGCAGAGTTTGTAGCTAAGTGCTCAACATGTCAGCAGGTTAAGATTGAGAATTATAAGACTATTGGGTCCATCTAGGAGTTCAGTGTTCCTACCTAGAAATGGGAAGAAGTGAACATGGACTATGTGATGGGTTTGCCTCGTACTCATCCTCACCATGATTCATCTTGGTTCATTTTAGATAGGATAATCAAATCAACTTATTTTATACTAGTCCATACCTCCTATTCAGTCGAGGATTCTGCGAAACTCTATATCATGGAGTTGGTCTTATTGTACGGTGTTCTGCTGTCCATTATCTCTGATAGAGGTACCCAGTTCACCTCTCATTTTTGGAAAGCATTCCAAAAGGGTCTTCGTACCTGATTTCACCTCAGTACAACCTTTTATCCTTAGATAGATGGTCAAGAAGAGAGAACCATTCAGACTTTAGAAGATATGCTGTGAGACTATGAGATAGACTTTAAAGGTATTTGGGATGACCACTTGCCTTTGATTGAATTCGGATATAACAACATCTATCATTCCAGCATTCAGATGGCTCCGTTTGAGGTGTTTTATAGGAGGAGATGAAAGCTCCCATTGGTTGGTTTGAAGTAGGTGAGGCCACAGTGGTAGGTCCTGACCTAGTATTTGATACCTTAAAGAAAGTCCAGTTAATTAGGGAAAGGCTTAAGACAGCTCAGAGTCGACAAAAATCGTACACAGATGTACATAGAAAGGATCTCAAGTTTGAGATTAGTGATTTTGTGTATCTAAAAATCTCTCCTATGAAAGGAGTAAAAAGGTTTGGCAAGAAGGGGAAACTCAGTCCCCGATATTTCTGTTCTTACCAAATTCTCAATTATTTTTGAAAGGTAGCTTACGAGCTTGAGTTGCCTTCAGTCTTAGCTTCAGTTCATCAAGTGTTCCATGTCTCATTGCTTAAGAAATGCATAGGTGACCCAACAACTGTAGTCCCTAAAGAGGGCATAGATAATCAGAATAACCTCTCATACGAAGAGATCGCAGTTGAAATCCTTGATTATCAGATTCACAGACTAAGGAATAAAAAAGTCCCTCTTGTTAGAGTACTTTGGTGGAATCAGTCCATTAAGGAAGCTACTTGGGAAGCAAAAGAAAATAGGCGAACCAAGTATCCTCACCTCTTCTCCAAAAACTCAGACCCATCTCAAGGTAACAGTTCCCCTAACTCTATTCAGTTTCATGTTCTGATACAGCTACCAACTTTGTATCAGTTAACATTGCATACTCAGTCAAGCATTTACTAACAATCTCAGTCATGTACCCATGCATCAAATATGAATGTTCAGTATATAAACTTAACTTATTAGTAATCCCAGTCATATGCATTCATGAATCATGTTCAGTTCTGTACACCTGCAACAGATATGAATGTTCAGTATCATAATTCAGTATATCAGTAATCTCAGTCATGAAATCATGCTTCAGTTGTGCATGTCCAGTGTCTAAATCCAGTATATCAATATTCTCATCTTAGTCAATCTTATTCGAAGACGAATGTTCCCAAAAGGGAGATATTGTAAGACCCCACAAAATCCTAAGCTCAACACAGTCCTTTACGCTTGTTAAGGAGTCTCATACTTAGAAAATACTAGTTAAGTATTCAGACTTAGTATTATTTTGGCCTTCATAAGTTGGAAAATCTATGTCAGGACTTCTATGACCTTAAAGTGTCAATCTTTAGGTTGATTCATGATCAGGAAAGTCAGTAGGTGTTCTCGGATGAGTTTCGTATTTTTTAGAACTCGTTTGAACCATATTTAAGAATCCAAAATAGTGCATCGATGCGATCTCAGTGCAACATGGTGACCATCGCATCGATCAATGTTTTTCCCCAGCTCCCAGCATCAAATTCCAGTGAACCGACTTGGACTCGACGCGGCGCGTTGGCTATTGCATTGATGCGAATGACGCAGTGCATCGGCCTGCACATCGATGGTTGAATTTTCAGTTTTTTAAACTCGTATCCAGAGGGGTAAATGGGTCTTTTTCAACCATATATCAACACCCAAAAAATATCATAAAGCCATCCAAGAGGTAAAATATACTCATTATCTTTAAAATTTATCAAGAACAAACACTAGTTCATCACATTCAAGATCTAAGAATTAAGGTTTCCACCCTTATTCTTCAAGAATTAGCCAACTAAGGTATGTGAAGTGTTCATTCAAGGGTTCCTTCCACCCTTGAAGTCCAAGAAACTCTTTTAAACGTCAAGTAGTTGGAATTTATGATTTCCATGATTGAAATAAATGTGTATTAATGATTATTATTTGAATTAGATTTCTATTTCATTATTTTTTACATGTTTCATATGGAATTTATTATTATGTGTGTAGATTCATATGAATCCATGTTAATCCCCTTGAAATTGTTAACTTGGAGGGGAATCATGATGCTCACTTATTATGTGCATATTATGCTCACCAAGCGCTTGATGAATTATTCATGTGAATTAGTATGGGAAAGAAATCATGACATGCTTGCTTATGTGCAAGTTGTACCATGCAAGTGTTTGATAAAATGTCTCTATAGATACATTATGAACAAGTGTGTATTTTTATGCTATGCAAGATAAAGTGATGTTTTACTTTTCATGATATTGAATCCTAGGGATTTTTAATACCCGAAAATTTAGATGTTTGCCTAGAGCCAGTGTCAGTTATAGAATAATCTCTGTTATGTGATGATTAGTAGTACTCTCATTTAGTTACAAGACTCAGGAAAAATTAGTAGACTTAGTATCCGTCCATTCCAGTTCAGTATTATGTTCAGACCTCAGTAAATTCAATCACTTAATAAAATTCAGTACTATTTTCTTAGTCAACGAAACTCAGTGAACTAAGTTAAGTTCTGTTAGACAGTATAATCAGTAACAGTCCAGTCTAGCCTAGTATGAACTAGGAAATCAATTCTGTGTCTATTTAGATGGGAGTAGGATTTAACACCAAGTTAACCTAGGGATGAAGGCATTCCCGCCAGCAGAGGGTTTGACCCTTAGTAGCAATCCCTGTGTTATGGAACTACGTAGCCAGCGTAGGTTAAGATATCTTACCTCCAGATATAATGAGGGTTGATTTATCTCATTCGAGGTTTCTAGCCAGCGAAGGTTGACGAAAGAGTTTTCTGTCAAAGAGGGTTACCTCACAACTTGTCTTTACCCGTGGCATGGTATTGACACCCTTCCAACTGGGGTTACAGGTTGGACCCTAATCTATTTAGAAAGGGGTATATCGATTAGATGATTACCTCCCAAAGTCTCAGTTTTAGATTCAGTCTCAATATAGAACTTCATTCAGTTCTATAGATTCAGGAGTGTCAGACATAGTTACTCAGCTCGGTACAAAACTCTGTATAGTTCCATAAAACCAGGACTGTCTGATACAATTATTCAATTATCAGTAATTCAATAACAGTACACTGATATATCAGTTAATAAATATTTAGACTCAATATTCAGTGTTATCACGATCTCAGTTACAGTTACGTATTCATGCAAGTTCTCTCATACCGTTATACTCATGTCATTCAGTCAGTATTGTTCATACATATAAACCCATGCATTTCATCCTACCTCACTTAGCATACCAGTACATTCAAAGTACTGACACATACTTTTCTCTTGCACTAATATGTCTTATATTATTAGTTCAGACGCATGGGCTCCAGAGCACCCTTAGCAGTTCAGACTTTCAGTAGTCAGAGTAAGTGGTGAGTCTTCATAGTTTGAGGCCATGATTATTATTTTAGAATTTCAGTTTATTGCAGTAGTCGGAGTTAGTTTGGGACTTGTCCCATCAACTTCACATTTCAGACAGTTTAGAGCCTTTTCAGAAAAGTGTTTCAGTTTTAGTATTGTTATAACATATTTAGATTTTATTTAGTACTAAACCTTATGGAATGTTTATGCATATTTTAGTATTATTATTCATTTATTATAGCGGGTACCAGTCATGGGTTAGCTTATGGTCCTTCGAGATTATGTGCACCATGTAACGTCTGGGGTACTGACTCGTGGAGTTACATTTAGTGTCCTAATGAGTGTAAGGTATGATTTCGAAAGATCAAGAATAATATATTTCTTGACTTCACATGTTTGATTTTTTTTACAATGTATTATGGTTATTGGGAGTTATCCTTCAGTAGTATGTTGATGTAGAGAGGGATGATTACATACTTATAACCTATGATTTAAGGCACTTCATAACAAATAAGAAGAACTACCTCACTCTGTACTTAGATTTGGTAGTGCTAGTATTTTTTTTGATGTTGTGGAGACATTATTTGTATGGAAATTGAAAAGTTGGAAAATTGCGAGTCATTTGGCCTAAAATGGGTTGGAAATCAAGATCTCAATGAAGATTTTCTTAAAGTTTAATAGTTAATTGGGTTTATTTTAAGGTTGAGTCCAAGAAGTGGTTGAAAGATCATAAAGAAGCAAGAATATAGAGAAGTGGAGTTAAAAGTGCAAGAAGGAATCGCCATGGAGCTCGAGATAATGACAATGTTTCCAGTGTTTCACCAAATATGAAGATCATCACCTAATTACACCAATCAACTAAGTTCCAACTAATATAATTAATGATAAAGCAAAGGAGTTGGATGGATCGCCAAATAATTTAAAGAATCATGAATCCATCATCGATCTTACATGATTCAAATTACTGAAGGTTGAAGTTATCATCTGTTTTTAAAATGAATAGTCCGTTTAGTGTACTGTCATGCACTTTGACGATGTCAAGGTCCCATTAAGGAAAGGTCGCATTTGAATTTCTATAAATTCTAGTCCCATTTTTCTTTAACTGTAAAAGCCTTTTTTGGTAGCTTAGAACCCTATTCTTTAGTAAAATTTGAGTTGTAGAAGCTATTAGGTAAAACCCTTGTTAGGAATTTTGTTGAGTTTTTGATCTTTTCTATTGAATTTGGATTTTATTTGTGATTCTTTTTATTCAATGAAAGACTTCTCTAAGAATATAGGTATAATTCCTTTCTCTCTCTATGAGTAGCTAAATTTCAAAACTTAAGGTTATGTATGAATGAGTAGTGATAATTGTATGAGTGTTGTATATTTTAAAATGAATAATTATTATGGGTTTGAATTCAACTCCGTGCTATTAACTGATAAGTGAAAGTTGCAAACTCTAGTTAACTATAGAACCCTTATAATCCTTGACAAAAGGGGATAACAGTATGGAGTAGTGGTCAACAATGACTTAATGTTCATCATTTAATTGTAGATGTTAGACATAAGGCTACAAAATTGAGGTTTCATATTTGTTATGAAGCACACTCGAGAGGTGTTCGAAAGAACGCACTTGTGATATTTAATGTTTTATTGAATAATTAGGTTTAAGATCGAAGACCTAGCTTAGTCACGATAATTAATTAAAGTTTAGGAAAATATCCATTTACCCATTAATGTACTCCCTCTCTGGAAAGGATAACCCAAGTGTTTTCATTATTTATTACAATGTTCTGGAACTCACTCTTGCATTCCAATCATACAATTGATAAGTTGATTACAAATCCTAATTAATTTACCCATATTTTACTTTTATCATATTTTGCTCATTATGTGCAAAAATTTAGTTGCTTATTACACTTGAAGGTGAACCTATCTACTTAATACATTCCCTGTAGGATCAACCCTGTCTCACAAGTTGGGTTAATATATTGCATAATGACCGCCTAAATCCTATTAAGAGTGAATTTTACCATTAACATAGATGGTGCTATTGCTGAGGACTAAAAGCTAGAGTTTATTTTTTGTAGTGTTTTGATTCACTATTGTTAGATGGAACGTGAATTCATTTTAACTTACTTTTTGTTTTGCTTAGGTGATAACATGAGCCGACATGACTCTATAAGTCAACATGGTAGCGATATTGTGACCTTTGATGGACAACTTGAAGATAAAGATAACTTAGGGGATGCCAACAAGGAATGTGAGATTCGCTTACCACCAATGTATGTAATACGACATTATACTTGACAAGTGTTATTCTTCATTTACTAAAAAAGAATAACTATTCAGAGTACAATCTTACAAGTGTGAAATCATTCATTTGAAAAACTTTATAGATGTTTGCAATTTGTTTGAAATTGCAAATATTTCAAATGATTCCATTCTTCTATAGTTGTTCCCATTTTCTTAGGTGGATGAAGCGATGAAATGGTTGAGGGAGTTTCCCGAGGGCTTTATTACATCTTTTGTTGAGTTGATGTAGGACTTGCTTGATTGATTTTTTGTTCTATCCTGTATGCTCCACTTGAGAGATGAGATCCCAAACTTCTAACAAGTAACTTGTAAACTATTGCATGAAGCATTGTTGAGATTCAAGAACAAATTTTACCTTTCCCTAGCCACGAGTTGCAAGATTAAATGTTTCTTCAAATATTCTATTGTATGTTGGACCAATTGAATAAGATCATGGAGGATAACTTGGGTGGTGGGTTGTTAATAAATCAAACCTTTGGGGTAGCTACGACATTATTAGACCAAATGATGAAGTAAAATAGAGCTTGACATATATGAGATATCGAGGAAGACGTGTTATACAAAATTAAACTACGACACTATAAAAAAACTATGAAAGCAAGTAAAGACAATCAATAGAGAGATATATAATTAGACACAAGAAGAAGGAGTAACTAAGAACAAAAGGATATATCAAATCCAAATAACATCAATTATAACTAATTCAAAAACCTAATTCCTATAGTCACCAAATGGGAGATGATTTCCCTCTAAACCAATGTTTCTAAACAAAAGTTCAAAAAAGGTTTTCCAATCCTCCCACTGAATGGATAAGCATTCATCAATTCATCAATAATGTAGTAAAACTAAGAGAATGAGTTATCCTCCAAAGTATTAATAATTTATTTTAATTAATACACTTTTAGGGCCAAAAGTGACTAAATTTTAATAAAAGGACCACGAGGGGTTGTTTTGATCCGCTCTTAAAATGTTAGAGCGGATCAAAGGTCGATACAAAGTGCTATGGACACAAATCTTTTGATTGGGGCTTTCTATTCTTATTTTGTATTCCCTTACCTCCTCCAATAATACTTAGACCAATGTGAGTGCAGTCATCAACAACTGACACCCTCTTGATAGTAAGGAATCTTATTCAAGTACCTCCCTCTTCATGAACAATCCTTGGATCCTTTGAAGCTTCCAAGATTGACTTCTAGTGAATGACTTGGAGCTAATACAAATTTTTTCACCCTCTCCATCTTGATAAGAATTTGACCTCAAATTCAAAGGGTGATTATCTTCTATAAAAAGTTAAAGATCACACATATTAAAGGTATTGTGAACTTGATATTCCGGAAGAAGGTCAATCTTATTGGCATTGTCGTTTATCATTTCAAGAACTTGAAATGTACCATCACCTTGTGGTATCAACTTGGTATTTCTTTCATTCGGAAACCTATCCTTCCATAGCCCACACCCAACACTCGATTCTAACACAATCTGCTTCCTTCCCTAGTTTACACTTTTGGCCACCTCTTGATTCTTCTTTTTAAAGTGAATTCTCACTTTCTCATGCAACTTCTTTATAGTTTCTTCCCATTTATATCCATATAAGATTATCACAACATCACTAGGCAAAGAAATGTGATCTAAAGGATAAGGGTGTTAAAACCATAAACACTATCAAAGGGATCCATACCAAAAATCTAATGGATAACATGAATATAAGAAAATTCGACAAGATGTAGGTGGTCCTCCCAAGAGGACATTTTTCCTTTAACTATGCGTAACATAGAACCCAAAGTTTTATTTACCACCTTTTTTTTCCCATCCATTTGTGGATGGAAAATCGTTGAAAAATCTAATTTGGTGCCAAGCATACCCCACAACGACCTTTAAAAGTGAGTAAGGAACGTAGATTCCCTATCACTAACAATGGTTCCATGAAATCCATGTATTTTGACAACTTTCTCAATAAAAAAATAAGCCACAGTTGAAGCATCAGCAAGTTATGACATGGAATAAAATGGGCCATTTTGAAAACCTATCAACCACAACAAAAATGCAATCTCTACCCTTCCTTGTCCTACGAAATCCATAGAGATGTCAAGCCATGGGAGTTGAGGAGTGGGTAGTTTGGTGTATAATCCTTTAGGTAGAAGGCAAGATTTCAGACCTATACTATCCATGCATTGGAAATAAATTCTAGCAGCATCTTTACATATCTTGTGCCAATAGAATTTGTCCTCCAGATTTCAAGGGACTTATAAGTTCCAAAGTGACCCATCATGTGACTCTATTACAATTAATTCTCTCCATGAGCTAGACAGAACACACAACCTTCTTCCTTTGAAAAATAAACCATTAAACTTGGAGAAAGGCATAGAAACACTATCCCTCTCGCATCATTCCCTAACTATGTCTCACAATTATGATAGATTTGATAAAATTTAGGATCCTCAGTGTACGTTGTGTTTAGAATCTCAAATCCCATCAATTTACTAGACAAGGTAGAGATAAGCACATGTTACCTAGAAAATACATTGGCTACCCCTTTTTTCTTTCCTTTTTTATATTAAATTACATAAGGAAAAGTCTCTAGGAAAGCAATCCACTTGGAATGTATTTTACTCAGTTTATAAACTTGTGCCTGGAGAAATTTAAAGGACATATGATCGGCCTTGAGCACAAACACCTTTGGGCACAAATGATGTTGCCAGTTACCCAAGTCTCTAATCAAGCCATATATATCTAGATCATAGGTGGTGTAATATAGCGTTGCACCCTTACGCTTTAAACTAAAATAGGAAATAGGTTTATGATCTTGAATTCAGAAAACACCTATTTCTACCTTACTTGGATCATATTCAATCTCAAACATCTTATCAAAATTGGGTAATAGCAATAAAGGGTCGGATCTAAGCATAACCTTCAAATATTCAAGTGCATTTTCTTACACATCACACATTTAAAAGGTTTATCCTTATGGATCACCTTTATCAAGGGAGCGACGATGGTACTAAATCCTTTGACGAATGTTTTATAAATTCTAGCCAACAAACGAAGCTTCTTACTTCACCAATGGATTTTAGAGTTTTCCAATTTTTGATGGCATTCATCTTAGATTCATCCACCTCGACTCCTCTTGACGTCACAAAAAAATCCCAAGACACAACTTTATTCAAAGCAAAATAAACTTTTTCAAGATTATCATACAACTACTCTTTTCTAAGCACTACAAATACATTTTACAAATGTAAGAGATGTTCTTCGAGGGATTTGCTATAAACTATAACATCAACAAAGTATACGACAACAAACTTCCCTATGAATGATTTCATCACATAGTTCAGCAACCACAATTAGTTACTAGAAGCGTTGCTGAGGCCAAAAAGCATGACCAACCATTAATATAAACCAAACTTGGTCTTGAATGCGGTCTTTCCCTCATCACTCGATTGCATCTGGATTTGGTGGTACCCGCTCCTAAGATCTATCTTAGAAAACACATAAAAACATTTAACATATCAAACAAATTATCCAACTGAGGAATTAGGTGGTGATACTTTACTGTTATTTTATTAATGGATCGACAATCAACGTTCATGCACCAGGTCCCATCGTTCTTTGGAACTACCAACTCCAAAACAATAAATGGACTCGTGCTCTCTTTTATATATCCCATGATGAGGAGTTCCTCAACTTACCTTTGGAGTTCTTTTGTGTCCTTTGAATTATTTTGGTATGCCAATTTGTTGGGTAATTAAGAACCCATCACAAAATCAATTTGATTCTCAATCACCCGACGTAAGGGTAATCCTTGGGGATGATCCTTTGGGAACATATATTCATAATACTACAAAACAAGGGAATAAAATGGGGAATAAAATAAGTATAGTGGTTAGCATGAAAATAATGGGACAGGAGAATGTAATACCCCGTACTTTTTCCTAGCTTGAAATCATCCCAAGAATGTTAGATACTTTTTTTGAAATATGAATCCACTTTTTACACATGGAATATTTAAGATTTTCACTTTTTATCACGTGGGAAATTGAATAATATTTCCAACGATACCAATTTCGTCCAAATCCGGTATCGGATTAAAAAGTTATGGATGTTTTACTCAGAGCTGCCAGAATCTCCTACATGCGACGACTAGGTTGACGGATCGTTGACCTAACGACGGACCGTCGCCTTGATAGTCGTAGCCAAGGTAGTAAGGCAACTATTTGGATAAGGTGCGACAGACAGGTGGACGGACCGTCGAACTTGCGATGGACTGTGGACCAAGCTATTGCTACTTAGGAAATAAGTCCTTATCCTGGTCCACCTACGATGGTCGAAAGGACGGACCGTTGATCCAGTGATGGAACGTCGCATGAGCCTTTGCAGGTTCCATTCAGTTATTTTTTTAGTCATTTTTAAAGGGGATTTTTGGTCTTTTACCACCCATTAATATACCTAGTAATATCCGACCAAGGTTCCTAAATTCATTATTATTCCACAACATCAAAATTAGGGTTTTCTCTCTAAGATTAATTCACAAGAAAAAAAATCCAAATCTTCTTAAAGAACTAAGAGATTCAAATTCTTCAAGTTCAAGAACTTCAATAAAATCAACCCAGGTATACATAGTGTTCATTCATGGACTCCTTTCGTCCATGAAGTGCAAGAAACTCTTTTCAAATTTCAAGTGTATGGACTTTTTTATATATTTTGTGCTGGGTTTGGTTTTGTTCATGTTGATAATGACAAATTGTATTGTAACCCATGTTGGGTGATAAATTTTATGTGGAATTGATTAGTATAGGTGTATATTAATATGAACCGATGAATAAACCCTTGGAAGATGAAATTAGAGTTGAATCATGATGTTTATTTGTTGTATAATGTTGTCTACATATACTATGCATACCATGTTTTTGATTAAATTCCTATGTGAAGAAAAAGTTCCCAACTAGTATGATATTATGCAATCCTCATATGTGTACAAGCTTATGGATATCACATGTTTGATGAATTGCCTTAATAAATAAATTATGGATTGTGATGGTGGACATGTATTCAAGAAGTCATGCTTTGTCAGTTTCTTTCCATCGAGTCCTGGGGGCACTTGCACCCGACAACTTAGCTGTATGCCTAGAGACAATGTGATATTTTCACGATATCCTCTGTCAAGCCATGATCCATAGAACTCAGTCAGTCATGTGACTCAGGAAAGCTCAGTAATTCAGTAGTCTCTGTGATTTTATTCAGATTTATATATCGGTTGTATTCTATCACTTAACGAAATTCAGTAAACTCACTCCATATTAAGATTTGTTAATCATGTCCTGTGTCTACTCAGATGGGATTAAAAATTAGCACCGAGTGAACCCAAGGATGGGATAACACACTGTCAGATGAGGGTGTGATTCTTAGAAATCATCCTTGCATTCCAAAACTATGTAGCCAGCATAGGTTGAGACATCAACACTGTTGAATGAGGGTTGATTAGGTGGATAAGCACTGTCAGATAAGGGACCCCACCATTCTCTTTTAGGGACACTATTAGATGAGGGTCACCCACAACTTTTCCTTACCAGTGGCATGGTATTGACACCCTTCCAATTGGGGTTACAGATTGGACCCCAACTCAGCCATAATGGCGTATTAGGGCCATGTCTGTTAGAGGACTATTTCCCATAGTTTCAGCTACATAATTCAGGACTTCAGATACATTTAACTCAAAATAGTACGGAACTCAGCTAGTTCCATCAGATTCAAGACTGTCAGATGCAGCCACTTATGTTATCAGTTATCAGAACTCAGTCATTAGTTATGTTAGTTATCAGTAAACTCATGTTATCACTATTTCAGATATAGTTACTATGTATGCATGCATATATTCTCACATTCATATTAGTCAGTTGGCCAGTTTTGTTCATGCATATGAACCCCATGCATTCAGCCTAACTTACATGCATACCAGTACATTAAAAGTACAGACGTATTTGAGCTATGGTGTCATATACCATAGGTTCAGTAACACAAGCTCTAGAGCATTAGTAGATTCCAGTCTCAGCAGTCAGAGTTAGTAGTAGGTCCTCATCTTTTGAGGAGATGATCAGTACCTTATTATCTCATTAATTAATTTATTAGTTGGAGTTAGTTGGGACATGTCCCATCAACTCCTTAGTCAGAAAATTCAGTCAGTTAGAGGCTTTTACGAATATCATATTCATTTAGATATTTTAGTTATTTTACGTATTTCATACCCTACCCATATGTTATGATTTATTAGACCCTATGTTACAGTTTTGAACCTTATGGCCTTTCAGTTCATGTTTCTACATTATACAGTATATTATGTTGTATATAGGTACAAATATCAGTCATGGGTTAGCTTAGGGTCATCGGGGTCATGAGCACCATGTAGCATTTCGGGAACTAGTTTCAGGGCATTACAAACTTGATATCAGAGCCTAATATTCAATAGAGTCCTAGTAAGTCTAAAAGTCGCATCTAGTAGAGTGTTGTGCATGGGTGTGTTGCGCGCCACATTTATGTGCAGGAGGCTATATGATGTTTTAGGAATAGTTTCTCTTCTTTCAGTATTCATGTCGTGCTAGTGAGCATAATCTCAAGTCAATCTCTTAGTCTAATCAGTTTCTTCTCTTTATTTCAGAACATGCCTCCCAGGAGAAGAACTTAGCCTATCCAAGAAGATCCCTTGGACGAACATGATTCTCATGCAGAGTTCGGAGCTCTATTCACTACTCTTGATCATTCCGTTGCTGCTAAAAATAATTGACCAACTGTCATTCCGGCAAACCCAATGGCCAATTCAGCCACAACCAAGATTTGAGACTTCACCCGAATGAATCATCCATCCTTTCTTGTGTCTAAGGAAGATTAGGACCCTCAGGAATTCCTAAATTAGGTACAGAAGGTTACAGACTTCATGGGGGTGACTACAGTTGAAAGTGCTGACCTAGCTGCATATCAGTTGGAAGATGTGGCTCATACTTGGTTCAAATTATGGAAGTCAGAGAGGTCAGATGATGTAGGCCCTATAGAGTGGGAGGAGTTTGTCACTGCATTCTTAGACAGATTCTTTCCCCAAGAGCTTAGAGAAGTTAAGGTGTTAGAATTCATCAACCTCAGGCAGGGCAACATGACGGTGAAAGAGTATTCTCTTAAGTTTACTCAAATAGCTAGATATGCGCCTCATGTGGTTGCAGATAGCAGGGCTAAGATGAGTAAGTTTGTTTCTAGGGTAAATGATTGTGTGGTTAATGAGTGCAGATCCGCTATGCTAAATAGTGACATAACTTTGGCAAGGCTTATGACTCATGCTCAGCAGATAGAAGAGCAAATTATTAAGATGAGGGAGAAGTAGAGTAAGTCAGCAAGGATAGGTAGTTTTAACTTTGCTCACCTTAAATCATAAGGAGGAAATCATTCTCAATTTCATCGTAAGTCATCCGTCCCATCTCCTTCATCAGCCAGTGCTCCAGTGCCAAAATTCAAAGACAACAACAGAGATAGAGTGCTAGGCTCTAAGTCTCAGGGCAGTGTCAGCAATGCCCGAACTAATCCCCTTTGTCGGACTTGAGGTAAGAAGCACAAGGGTGCTTACAGAGATGGTAGAGATCTTTGTTTTATATTTGGTAAGCCAGGCAACAGAGTCAGAGACTGTCCTCAGTGAGGTTATCAGAGTCATGTTCGCTCCTCAGCTCAGTCCGGTCACCCAAATAAGCAAGGTGCCACCTCCAGTACTACTAGTGGGCAACACCCAAATCGTTTTTAGTGCATTACAGATCTTTCATATGCATGTTTATACTTTCATAGATCCAAATGCTTCTTTGTATTTTGTTACTCCCTATATAGAAGTTGATTTCGGTGTCAGTCTTGAAATTCTAGGAGATCCCTTTTCAGTTTTAACCCTAGAGGGTAAAACCATCATAGCTCGGTGGGTATACAGGAACTTCCCGTTTATGATATCTCAAAAATTCACTTCAGCAGACTTATTTGAATTAGAGATGACTGATTTTGATGTCATTTTTAGCATGGATTGGCTTCATTCCTTCTATGCAACAGTCGACTGCAGAAATAGAATTGTCCAGTTCTAATTTCTGAATGAACCCATAATAGAGTGGAAGGGTAGTGTATTCTCTTTCAGGGGTCAACTTGTTTCCTACATTTGGGCACGGAAAATGCTATCTATGGGATGTGTCTATCATCTTGGTCATAATAAGGACACTAGTTCTGAAACTCCCAATCTTGAATCAGTCCTAGTAGTGAATGAATATTCAGATGTTTTTCCTGAAGATCTTTCAAGAATTCCTCCCGCAAGGGAAATAGACTTTGACATTGATCTTCTTCCAGATACTCAGGCTATATATATTCCGCCCTACAAAATGGCACTAGAAGAACTCAGAGAATTGAAAGAGAAGTTGAAGGATCTCGTAGATAAGAGATTCATTAGACCCAGTGTGTCCCCGTGGGTCACTCCAGTATTATTCATGCGCAAGAAAGACTGTTCTCTCAGAATGTGTATAGACTACCGTCAACTTAATAAGGTCATGGTTAAGAAGAAGTATCCTCTTCCCAGAATCGATGAATTGTTTGACCAACTTTAGGGTGCTAGCTATTTCTCCAGGATAGACCTCAGATTCAGCTATCATCAGCTCAGAGTTAGAGAATGTGACATTCTGAAAACAACTTTCCATATTCGATATGGTCACTTCAAATTCCTAGTCATGTCCTTTGGTCTTACGAATACCCCAACATCTTTCATGGACTTGATGAACTGTGTGTTCAAGCAGTACTTGGACATGTTTGTCATATTATTCATAGATGATATTATGGTCTATTCCCTTGGTGAGTGTGATCATGCAGACCATCTCAGAATTGTACTTCAGACTCTCAGAGATCATCAGGTATTCACCAAATTTAGCAAGTGCGAGTTTTTACTAAGGTCAATAGCATTCCTTGGTCATATTATTTCCAGTTATAGCATTAGAGTAGATCCTCAAAAGACCAAAGTAGTAAGAAACTGGCCTCGCCCTTTCACTCTATCAGATATCAGGAGTTTCATAGGTTTGGTTGGCTATTATAGACGGTTTGTTGAGGGATTTTCTTCTATTGCATCCCCTATGTACAGATTGATTTAGAAGAAAGTCAAGTTTTAGTGGTCAGATCCTTGCGAGAAAAGTTTTTAGGAGTTGAAGACTCGACTCACCTCAACTCCAGTTCTAGCTATTCCAGATGGTTTAGATGGGTTCGTAGTGTATTGTGATGCATCCAGAGTAGGTTTGGGTTGTGTCCTCATACAGCATGGTAAGGTCATAGCCTACGCCTCCAGACTGCTTAAACCCTATTTGAAGAATTATCCTACTCATGATCTTGAGTTAGCTGATGTATGATTTTCCTTAAAGATTTGGAAGCATTACCTATACGGTTTTTATGTAGATGTGTTCACGGAACATAAGAGCCTTCAGTATGCTTTTTCTCAGAAAGATCACAATCTTCATCAGAGAATGTGGTTAGAGCTCTTCAAAGACTATGACATGAGTGTTCTTTATTATCTGGGAAAGGCCAACGTAGTGGCGGATGCTCTCAGTAGACTGTCTATGGGTAGTGTTGCTCATGTCGAGGACAGTAAGAAGAAGTTAGCCTAGGAAGTCCAACAGTTTGCCTGACTATTCATTTGCTTAGTCGATACAGAGGAGGGTGATATATGGGTTCTGAGTAGTTAAGAATCATATCTAGTTTCCGAGGTGAAAGAAAAGTAAGATAAGGATCCTACCCTTGTCAAGTTGAAAGAATCAGTCAAGGATTAGAAGGTAGAGGTTTTCTCCTAAGGGAGAGATGGTGTTCTGCCTTGTCAGGGTCGTCTGTGTGTTCCAGGTGTAGAGGACTTAAGGCAGCGAATTCTTGCAGAAATGCATGGTGCGTGCTACTCTATTCATCCATGGGTCATAATGATGTACCGCAACTTGCGGGAAATGTATTGGTGGAGTGGGTTAAAGAGAGATATTTTAGACTTTGTGGCTAAGTTCTCTACATGTCAGCAGGTTAAGATAGAGCATCAGAAGCCTAGTGGGTCTATGCAGGATTTAAGTATTCCTACTTGAAAGTGGGAAGAAGTTAACATGGACTTCGTGATGGGTTTGCCTCAAACACGTCGTCAACATGATTCATTTGGGTCATTGTAGATAGGATGAACAAATCAGCTCATTTTCTTCCAGTTCATACCTCTTACTCAGCCAAGGATTATGCCAAACTCTACATGAGAGAGTAGGTCAGATTGTACGGTGTTCCATTATATATTATCTTAGATAGAGGTACACAGTTCACCTCTCATTTCTGGAAAGTGTTCTAAAAGGGTCTTGGTACCCAAGTTCATCTCAGTATAGACTTTCATCCTCAGACAGATGGTCAAGAAGAAAGTACCATTCAGACTTTAGAAGATATATTGCGAGCGTTTGTAAATGATGTCAAGGGATATTGGGATGACCACTTGCCTTTGATTGAATTTTCATACAACAACAACTATCATTCCAGTATTCATATGGCTTCATTCGAAGCTCTATAAGGTAGGATGTGTAGATCTATAATTAGTGAGGCCTCAGTTATAGGGCCTGACTTGGTATTCAATGCCTTAGAGAAAGTCCCGTTAATCAGAGAAAGGCTCCAGGCTGCTCAGAGATAACAGAAGTCTTATGAAGATATTTATAGTAAGGATCTTGAGTTCAACATTGGTGATCATATCTTTCTAAAGATCTCTCCCATGAAGGGAGTGAAGAGGTTTGGCAAGAATGGAAAGCTCAGTCCCCGATATGTCGGTCCCTTAAAGATTCTCAGTCGCTTCGGCAAACTAGATTATAAGCTTAAGTTGCCTTCAGATCTAGCCTTAGTTCATCCAGTCTTCCATGTCTCTTTGTTAAACAAATGTATAGGCGAACCAACAGTCCTTATTCAGAGCATCGATGTTAAGAAAAACCTCTCTTATGAAGAGATTCCAGTCGAAATCCTAGACTATCAGACTTGTAGATTGAGGAACAAAGAAGTTCCTCTAGTTAAAGTTCCTTAGCAAAATCAGTCTATTAAGGGATCTACTTGGGAAGTAGAAGCAGACATGTATACTAAGTATCCTCACCTCTTCTCCGCCAACTCAGATCAAGCTCAAGGTAACAGTTCTCCTTAAGCTTTCTTGTTTCAAGTTCAGTGTTCATCACAAACTTGTTACCAAGTACCATTGCATATTTAGTCATGCATTCATGTATCAGCTCAGTTATATAATTATGCATTAGACATGCATTCTCATTGTGAGAAACTTAGTTCATCAGAACGCCCAGTCATGCATTCATGAATTAGTTACACATGGATCAGATATGCATTTTCAGTATGATATATTCAGTTATCAGTCATGTTAGTCATGAAATCATATTCCGTCCAATCATAATCAGTATCTACATCAGTTTATATTCTTTTCCCCTAGTCTTATTTGAGGACAAATGTTCTCAAGGGGGATATATTGTAATAACCTGTACTTTTTCCCATCTTGAAATCATCCTAAGAATGTTAGAAGTTTTCTTTGAAAGATGAATCCACTTTTGTACACGTGGAATATTTCATATTTTCACATTTTATCATGTGGTAAATTGAATAAGATTTCCAAAAATATTAATTTGTCCAAATTCGGTATCGAAGTAAAAAATTATGGATGTTTTACTTAGAGCTGCCAGAATCATGCAGGTGCGACGGCTAGGTTGACGGATTGTCGCCTTGATAATCGGAGACAAGTCCGTGAGTAAAACTTCTGGATAAGGTGCGACGTATAGGTTGATGGACCGTAAAACTTGCGACGGACCATCGCACAAGACATCGCTACTTAGGCAGTAAGTCCTTATCCTGGTCCACCTATGACGATAGAAATGACGGACCGTCGATCCAGCGATGGACCGTCGGATGAGCCGTTGCATGTTCCGTCGCAGGTTCCACTCAATAATTTTTTCAGTCATTTTTAAAAGGGCTCTTTGGTCTTTTACCACTCGTTTATATACATAGTAATATCCGACCAAGGATTCTAATTCTTTCTTCTTCCACAATATCAAAATTAAGGTTTTCTCTCTAAGATTAATCCACAAGAAGAAAAATCCAAATCTTCTTCAAGAACTAAGAAATTCAAATTCTTCAAGTTCAAGAGCTTCAAGAAACTCAACCCAGGTATGCATATTGTTCATTCATGGATTTGTTTCATCCATGAAGCCCAAGAAACTCTTTTCAAAGTTCAAGTGTATGGATTTTTTTATGAATTTCATGTTGAGTTTGCTTTTGTTCATGTTGATAATGACCAATTGAATTCTAATCCATGTTGGGTAATCAATTTTATGTGGAATTGATTAGTATAGGTTTAGATTCATGTGAACCTATGATTAAACCCTTGGATGATGAAATTAGAGTTGAATTATGATGTTTAGTTGTTGTATAATGTTGTCTACTTATACTATGCATACCATGTATTTTATTAAATTCCTATGTGAAAAAACAGTGCCCAACTAGTATGATATTACGAAATTCTCATGTATGTACAAGCTTATACATATCTCATGTTTGATGAATTGCCTCAATAAATAAATTATGGATTGTGATGTTGGTCATCTATTCAAGAAGTCATTCTTTGTCAGTTTCTTTCCATCGAGTCCTAGGGGTACTTGTACTCGACAACTTAGTTGTTTGCCTAGAGCCAGTGCCATGTTTTCATAATATCCTCAGTCAATCCATGATCCATAGAATTCAGTCAGTCATGTGACTCAGGAAAGCTCAGTAATTCAGTAGTCTCAGTGATTTCAGTCAGTTTCAGATATAAGTAGTATTCCGTCAGTTAACGGAATTTAGTAAACTCACTCCATATTCAGATTATTTAACCATGTAAAGTGTCAATTTAGATGGGAGTAGAAATTAGCACCGACTGAACGCAAGGATGGGAACACACACTGTCAGATGAGGGTTTGATTCTTAAAAATCATCCTTGCATTCAAGAACTATGTATCCAGCATAGGTTGAGACATCAACACTGTCGAATGAGGGTTGATGAGATGGATAAGCACTGTTTGATAAGGGCACCCACCATTCTCTTTTGGGGATACTATCAGATGAGAGTCACCCACAATTTGTCTTTACCAGTGGCGTGGTATTGACACCCTTCCAATTGGGCTTACAGATTGGACCCCAACTCATCCATAATGGCGTATTAGGGGCATGTTGATTAGATGACTATTTCCTATAATTTCAGCTAAAGAATTTAGGACTGTTAGATACAGTCAACTCAGAACAGTACAGAACTCAACTAGTTCCATCAGATTTAGGACTGTTAGATACTGTCAATCATGTTATCAGTTATCAGAACTTAGTCATTAGTCATGTTAGTTATCAGTAAACTCATGTTATAATAATTTCAGATATAGTTACTATGTATGCATGCATGTATTCTCACATTCATGTTAGTAGTTAGCCAGTATTGTTCATGTATATGAACCTCATGCATTCAGCCTACC